>CM022297.1:70066223-71299784 GCA_011799875.1 Thinopyrum elongatum
TGATGTGTGTCGTCGCGTTAAAGCAGAACATCAGAAGCCTGCCGGAATTCGGCAACCACTTCCTATTCCGTTGTGGA
Organism: Thinopyrum elongatum; assembly: GCA_011799875.1. NCBI lineage: Eukaryota > Viridiplantae > Streptophyta > Magnoliopsida > Poales > Poaceae > Thinopyrum > Thinopyrum elongatum. The sequence goes on from CM022297.1 coordinate 70,066,301, forward strand.
AATGGGATAAGGTTCAGATGGATTTCATTACAGGACTTCCCAGGTCACAGAAGGGTCACGATGCTATTCTTGTAGTCATCGACCAACTTTCTAAAGGTGCACACTTTCTGCCTGTCAAGGAAACTATCACTGCTAGACAGTTGGCAGAGTTGTATATCTCCAGAATTGTTTCACTCCATGGCATTCCGAAGGAGATTAGTTCGGACCGTGGCAGCCTTTTCACCTCAAAGTTCTGGGAAAGTTTCCAAGAGGCTATGGGAACTCATATTACCTGGAGTTTAGTTTATCATCCCCAATCCCAAGGCCAAGTCGAGCGAGTAAATCAAGTGCTTGAAGACATGCTTCGAGCTTGTGTTATATCGTTCGGTAAGAAGTGGGAAGAATCTCTCCCATATGCTGAGTTCTCTTATAACAACAGCTATCAAGCCAGCTTGAAAATGGCCCCCTTCGAAGTTCTATATGGGCGTAAGTGTCGAACCCCTCTGAATTGGTCAGAAACTGGGGAACGACCGCTCGTGGGTCCGGATATTATTCAACACACCGAAGAACAAGTCCGTATCGTTCGAGAAAACCTCAAGGCGGCTCAGGACCGCCAAAAGAGCAACTATGATCGCAAACGATGGGGTTTGACTTATCAACCAGGTGATCAAGCTTATTTGCGAGTCACACATATGAAGGGCACTCACCGCTTTGGAATCAAGGGCAAGTTAGCTCCACGCTACATTGGCCCTTTCCGCATAGTTGCTAGACGTGGTCAGGTGGCATATAAATTGGAGTTGCCGCCGCAATTCTCTCATATCCACGACGTCTTCCATGTGTCGCAACTTCGTCGTTGCTTCAAGGAGTCTCCGCACCGAGCAGTGGACCATGAAATGCTCGAATTGCAAGATGATCTATCTTATAAGGAGCATCCGATCCGCATCCTCAATGAATCTGAACGTCGAACCCGTCACAAGGTTACCAAGTTCCTCAAAGTGCAGTGGTCAAATCATACTGAAGATGAAGCCACTTGGGAATGCGAGGATAACCTCCGTGCTGAATACCCCAATCATTTCCCTTCTACCTCTTAATTCTCGGGACGAGAATTCTTGGTAGATGAGGAGAATTGTAACACCCCATGTCATTAGCCACAGTAATCACTTTTGATAATGACAAGTCAGCATGATTAATAGTGCCAAATCATCATTTGCATCATATTGCATTTCAACTCCTAATTCAAAATTCAAATTAAATTAAAGTGGAGAATAAAAGTTATTCAAAACAGAAACTAAATTGTTCATTAAATAGCAAGTAAATCAGAGACCATTCTAAAATTGAAACCAACAATTAATAAATTAATTAGCGGACTCTAACAGTACCAAAACAGTAAGGTTTAACACATTTTATTTAATACAAAATTTGTCTAAACTCCATTTGTCTCCAAACCAATTTTTGTGAGTAGTAGGTAATGCATAACATTTAATGGTACAAGTCACATATTTTGCTAAAGTCATATGGTGGCCTAACTATTTGCAAAACAGTAAATGAGAGAAAACAAAATAAAAAAAAGAAAAGCAAAACCCCCCCGGCCCAACTGGGCCACGGCCCAGCCAGGCCGGCCCACTCCTACCCCCTGTCCTATATGGCCTCACCCCCAGAGCACCGGAAACCCTAGCCCCCACCCCGCTCCCCTGTTTCCCCCTTCCCTCCCCCCGATCAGATCGGGCACTGCCCCGCGCCCGACGCCGTCGCCGCCTGCCGTTGCCGGACCGCCTCGCCGGAGCTGCCCCGCTGTCGTCCCCGTCCTCCTCCTCGACCCCCCCGCTGCCCTGACCCTACGCGCCTCGGTGAGGCCCCGGCCGCCTCTCTCTCCCTCGCCACGCACTCACCGCGTGCGCGCGCGCTCGTCGCGCCCCGCGTTGTCGCCTCGTTCTCCGCGCCTCCCCTGCCGTCGCCAGGCCCATGCGCCCCTGCGCTGCTCCTCCTCGCGCTCACCGCGGCCCCAGCATGCATGCCTCTCCGCAGCCCGCGTTGCTCGCCCCGCGCCGTCGCCTCTTCCTCCCTGTGCCCGGTTCGCGCATCGGCCTCCCCCTGCACGTCCCGGGCCACGCCCCGACGCCTCCCGTGCACGCGCTGCACCCCCGCTGCCCGCACCGCAGCTCGCACCACCGCACCCCCTGGCCTCCGTTGGCTGGCACCCAGCCGCCCCTCGCGCTCGCGGGCCGCGCCTGGCCACGCCCAGCGCCCGCGCGCCCACGCGCCTGCTATGGCCCTGGGCCACTGACGGCCGGCCCCCACCCCCCCTGTGGCAATGACAAGTGAGGCCCAGCCCCACAGAATGTTTTAAAAAATGAAAATGAATTAATAAAATTAATTAATTAATTAGTGAATTAATTAAGTTAATTAACTCTATATAATTAATCTAATTAAATAGTTAATTTAATTAAACTGTAATTAGGTTAACTAAACCCTAATTAAACCAAACAGAGTATGACAGGTGGGACCCACACGTCAGTTATACCCAGTCAACGCCCTGTTGACTGCTGATGTCATGCTGACATCATGATGATGTCATGATGATGTCAGCATACACTGTTCTGGATAATGTTGGTTTAAAATATTTGAAATAAATTCAGAAAATGTTTAAATCTTTAGAAAATCATATAAAATAATTTGTAGGTCCGATCGAAAAACTTTGTACATGAAAGTTGCTCAGAATGACATGACGAATCCGAATACGCGGTCCGTTCATCTGCCACACGTCCCTAACTACCCGAACGTGGAACCGTCCCCCTCCGGTCATCTGTCTGAGAAATGTCCGGAACCGGGAAAACATTCCCGGATGGATTCCCCCTTCCTCGGTGACGTGCAACCATACATTAGGACACACCCGGCACTGCATATTGTCATGTCGTACATTGTGTTGCCCATGTTTGCTGTGTATTTATACTGTTTCCTCCCCCTCTTCTCTCTCGTTAGACCCCGACGTCGTCCCCGAGACCGACGTAGCTCAGGAGCCGACGACACCGTTGACGACCTTGCCTTTGCCGCCAAGCAACCAGGCAAGCACCCCCCCTTGAGCATACCGATATCGCCTATTCTTTCTCTCTCATGCTTGCATTAGAATTGCTCCTGCTACTGCTTTACCTATTCTGATGCATAGCCTATTTATTGTAACCTGCTATTGAAACCTTACCTGCTTATCCTAAACTGTCTAGTATAGGCTGGGTAGAGACCTATCAGTGACCCCACATGTTCCGATTGCCCCGCTGGATTTACAGAAGACCCGATCGACGGGATCGAAGACAGGCCCCGGCACCGCACTTCACCCCCTTAGTTGTAACGACACTGCAGCGTTACTATCGAGTGCCGAGGGTGATACCTCATGTAGCACTTCAGATGTTAACTCTGTAGAGTAGCTATTTGGTCATGGTCATCGAGGGTGATTCCTCCTCCTCCACTTCCGATACGACCCTGTCGTGCAACACATCAAGTGTGAACCCATCGAGGGTGATTCCTCCTACGTTCACCTTGACAGTTACATCGAGTGGGTATCCATCGAGGGTGATACCTCGGGTTCCCTTGATGTTATGGACACACGGATACTTGGAATTTACACTCTTACTTGGAAAGGCGGGTGGATCCTGATGGGTACCTGCGTGTGATGTGAAGGCGGGTTGCCTGGATGGTGCCCGAGTGAGAATACGAGGCGTGGCCGCGCATTCCTAGCCCTTGCCGCAAGTCCTTGAGATGGGGCGACGGAGTCACATTGATCGTGAGTCTCTGCTCGTTACCGCATCCCCAAGGTACTAACGATTTGGATATTTGATCTGAGTGGGCCTCTGGCCCAATAGCACTAACCATCACGCAGGAAAAGTTATGGGCACTCCGCATCGTGGCATCAGCCGAAAGTTCTGTCAGACGTCCAGTTCAGCATTGTGGCACGGTCGGATCGTACCGACCATCCGAGGCGGTGCTAGTATCCACCCTGCACGCAACGACCCGGAGTGCATAGTGCGATGGCCCAAGACCCCCGGGAGCTTAGGTTGTAGACCGGTTGGGACCTCTCTGCTGAGCTCTAGGTAGGGTTGCGGTGTGTCGTTTGGTCGAGGCTGGGCATGACCCAGAAAAGTGAGTCTGGCCGGAGTTAAGCGAGTGTGGTGGGTAAGTTGGTGCACCCCTGCAGGGAAGAACTAATCTATGCATAACCGGATCCTCGGTAACGGACACTCGGAGTTGTATCCCGATCGATATAGCTAGAATTGGATACTAAGGCTCTGGGATTGCTTCTCGCAGGGAGTCGAGAAGGGATCCTAGGACGAGGTTGATAACTGTTTGGCTCTGGTATTGCTTTCTCGTAGGGAGTCGAGAAAGGATCTCTGGGTGAGGTTGATATCATTACTGCTACATTATATTGTACTGTTCTACTCTCTTCTATTGCTGCAAGACCGCTGAAGATGGTAGTCTTTGATAGGACTAGGCCTTCTCTCTATTCTAGCATTTCTGTAACCCAGTCCACATATACAGCCATTCTTTGATAATGTTGCATATGTAGTGTAGATCCTTGCTTGCTGAGTACTTCGGATGAGTACTCACGGTTGCTTTGCTTTCTTTTTCTCCCCATATCCATTTGATGCAACCAGATGACGGAGCCCCGGATACAGTTGCCCACGTCGACGATCACTACTACTACCCCAAGGATGGATTCTACTATGAGTTGGCCGACGACCAGGAGTAGGCTCGGAGGGTCCCAGGCAGGAGGCCTGCGCCTTTTGATCATAGTGTTTTATTTTGCCCCGCCTCTCTAAGGGCTGATCTGTTTCTGTTTCATATTTGTACTCAGATATCTGATGCTTCCGCTGACACTTGTATGCGAGCTTATGTATTCGAGCCCTCGAGGCCCCTGTCTTGTAATATAAAGCTTGTATGACTTTATTTATGTTTTAGAGTTGTGTTGTGATATCTTCCCGTGAGTCCTTAGGCTTGATTGTGTGCATTCGTGTGTATGATTAGTGCACGATTGAGCCGGGGGCGTCACATTGGAGGGAAAGTAACTAGCCCCCTCGATGCATACATAAAGGTGGGGAGGCTTTGGGGGCAGCCTCCCTTCGACCCTTGCCCGTTACCCCTCCCAACTCCTCCCATGTTTCACCGGTATGCGCTTGGTGAAGCCCTGCCAGAGTTCCGCTGCCATCACCACCACCACGCCGTTATGTTGGTTCAGATCTCATCTACCTCCTCTCCCTCCCTTACTAGATCAAGAAGGAGAGGACGCCGCTGAGCCATACGTGTGCTAAACTCGAAGGTGCCGCACGTGCGGTACTTGGATCTGATTGGATCTCGACGCTAGTACGACTACGCCAACCTAACGCTTTCGGTCTACAAGGGTATGTAGACACCACTCCACTCTTGGTTCTATACATCTCCTAGATTAGATCTTGGCTGTTCGTAGGAAATTTTTTGATTTTCATGCTTCGTTCCCCATTAGTGGCATCATGAGCTAGGTCTATGCGTAGATGTTTATGCACGAGTAGAACACAAAGTTGTTGTGGGTGTTGATGTTCAAATTGTTTACTTCCCTTGATTTATTTGGATTCGGCGGTATTGTGGGATGAAGCGGCTCGGACCAACCTTACATGTCCACACACATGAGACCAGTTCCACTGTTTGACATGCAACTTGTATTGCATAAAAGTGGCTTTGCGGGTATCAATCTCTCCCACTTTAGTTGAACCTGATTTGATGAGGGTGGTCCTTATAGAAGGTTTACAAACAACTTGTATATCACCGTTGTGGTTTTGCATAGATAAGAACGGTTCTTATAGTTTGCCCTAGCAGCCACGTAAAAATTGCAACAACAAAGTAGAGGACGTCTAACTTGTTTTTGTAGGGCATGTTGTGATGTGGTATGGCCAAAACGTGATGTGATATATGTTGATGTATAATATGATCATGTTTTGTAATAGGTTCACAACTTGCATGTCAATGAGTACGGCAACCGACAGGAGCCATAGGGTTGTCTTTAATTTATTGTATGACCTGTGTGTCAACAAATAATGCCATGTAATTGCTTTACTTTATTGCTATACGTTAGCAATAGTTGTAGAAGCAATAGTTGGCGAGACAACCACATGACGACATGATGATGGAGATCATGGTGTCATGCCAGTGACGATGGAGATCATGCCGGTGCTTTGGAGATGGAGATCAAAAGCACAAGATGATACTGGCCATATCATGTCACATATTTTGATTGCATGTGATGTTTATCTTTTATGCATCTTATTTTTCTTAGGACGACGGTAGCATTATAAGATGATCCCTTCACTTAATTTCAAGATAAATGTGTTCTCCCTAAGTATGCACCATTGCGAAAGTTCGTCATTTCAAAGCACCTCGTGATGATCGGGTGTGATAGACTCTACGTTCACATACAACGGGTGTAAGCCAGTTTTTACACATGTGGAACACTTGGGTTAAACTTGACGAGCCTAGCATGTACAGACATGGCCTCGGAACACAGGAGACCGAAAGGTCGAACATGAGTCATATAGTAGATATTATTAACATGGAGATGTTCACCATTGATGACTACCCCATCTCATGTGATGATCGGACATGGGTTTGTTGATATGGATCATGTGAACACTTAGACAACTTGAGGGATGTTGATTTTAGTGGGAGTTCATTAGTAATTAGATTAACTGAACTAATTATCATGAACATAGTCTGAATTGTCTTTGCAAATTATGTTGTAGATCAATAGCTCGTGCTGTAGGTCCCTGTTTTTGATACGTTCCTAGAGAAAAACTAAGTTGAAAGATATTGTAAGAAATTATGCGGACTAGGTCCGTAGTGTGAGGATTGTCCTCACTACTGCACACAAGGCCTATGTCATTGATGTACTGCTCGGTGTGCCAACCCCTCAAGTGTCGTCTGTGGATGTTGTGAACATTTGGCAGGCACGTTCTGATGACTACTCGATAGTTCAATGCGCCATGCTTTACGGCTTAGAAATCAGGGCCGCAAAGACATTTTGAACGCCACAGAGCATATGAGATGTTCCAAGAGCTGAAATTGGTATTTCAGGCTCATGCCCATGTTGAGAGGTATAAGACCTCTAACAGGTTCTTTGCCTGCAAGATGGAGGAGAACAGCTCAGTTAGTAAGCATGTGCTCAGAGTGTCTGGGTGCTACAAACACTTGAATCAAGTGGGAGTTAATCTTCCAGATAAGACAACGGTTGACAAAGTTTTCCAGTCACTGCCACCAAGACATAAGGGTTTTGTGATGAACTATATTATGCAAGGGATGGAGAAAACGATCCCTGAGCTCTTTGCAATGCTTAAGGCTGCGAAGGTAGAAATCGAGAAAGAGCATCAAGTGTTGATGGTCAATAAGACCACCAATTTCAAGAAGGGCAACGGAAAGAAAGGGAACTTCAGGAAGAACGGCAAGCAAGTTGCCGCTCCAGTGAAGAAACCCAAGGCTGGACCCAAACCTGAGACTGAGTGCTTCTACTTCAAGGCAAATGGTCACTGGAAGTGGAACTGCCCCAAGTACATGGAAGATAAGAAGGATGGCAACGTCAACGTAGGTATATTTGATATACATGTTATTGATGTGTACCTCACTAGTGCTCGTAGTAGCATCTGGGTATTTGATACCGCTTTAGTTGCTAATATTAGTAACTCGAAGCAGGAGCTGTGGAGTAACGGAGACTAGTTGAGGGCAAGGTGATGATGAGTTTTGGAAGTGTCACCAAGGTTGATATGATCACCATCGGCACGCTCGTAATACATTCGAGATTAGTATTAAACCTAAATAATGGTTATTTGGTGCTTGCGTTAAGCATAAAATGTTATATCTCGATATTGTTTATTGCAAGATAGTTATTCATTTAAGTCTGAGAATAATGGTTATTCTATTTATATGAGTAATATCTTTCATGGTCATGCACCCCTTGTGAATGGTTTATTCTAGTTGAATCTCGATCGTAGTGAAACACATATTCATAATATTGATGCCAAAAGATGAAAAGTTAATGATGATACAACCACACATTTGTGGCACTGCCGCTTAGGTCATATTGGTGTAAAGCGCATGAAGAAACTCCATGCTGATGGACTTTTGGAATCTCTTGATTATGAATCACTTGAGACATGTGAACCTTGCCTTATGGGCAAGATGACTAAAACCCCATTTTTTGGAACAATGGAGTGGGCTAGTGAATTATTGGAAATAATACATACTAATGTATGCGGTCCGATGAGTATTGAAGCACACGGTGGATATCGTTATTTTCTTACCTTCACAGATGATTTGAGTAGATATGGTTATATTTAATTAATGAAACACAAGTCTGAAACATTTGAAAACGTTCAAGGAATTTCAAAGTGAAGTGGAGAATCATCGTAATAAGAAAATTAAATTTCTACGATCTGATCGTTGAGGTGAATATTTGAGTTATGAGTTTGGTATGCATTTAAGACAATGTGGAATTGTTTCACAGCTCACGCCACCTGGAACACCACAGCGTAATGGTGTGTCTAAACATCGTAATCGCACCCTATTAGATATGGTGCAATCTATGTTGTCTCTTATGGATTTGCCACTATCATTTTGGGTTATGCATTAGAGACAGACGCATTCACTTTAAATAGGGCACCATCAAAATCCGTTGAGACGACACCATATGAGTTGTGGTTTGGCAAGAAACCTAAGCTGTCGTTTCTTAAATTTTGGGGATGTGACGGTTATGTCAAGAGGCTTCAGCCTGATAAGCTCGAACCCAAAGCAGAGAAGTGCGTCTTCATAGGATACCCTAAAGAGACCATTGGGTATACCTTCTACCATAGATCTGAGGGCAAGATCTTTGTTGCCAAGAATGGGTCCTTTCTAGAGAAGGAGTTTCTCTCGAAAGAAGTGAGTGGGAGGAAAGTAGAACTTGATGAGGTAATTGTACCTTCTCCCGAATTGGAAGGTAGCACATCATAGAAAGCAGTTCCCGTGATGCCTACACCAACCTAAGAGGACGCTAATGATGATGATCATGAAACTTCAGATCAAGTTACTACTGAACTTCGTAGGTCGACCAGGGTACGTTCCGCACCAGAGTGGTACGGTAATCCTGTCCTGGAAGTCATGTTGTTGGACAATGGTGAACCTGCGAACTTTGAAGAAGCAATGATGGGCACGGATTCCGAAAAATGGCTTGAGGCCATGAAATCCCAGATAGGATCCATGTATGAGAACAAAGTATGGACTTTGGTGGACTTGCCCGTTGACCGGCAAGCCATTGAGAATAAATGGATCTTTAAGAAGAAGACAGATGCTGATGGTAATGTAACCGTCTATAAAGCTCGACTTGTCGCAAAAGGTTTTTGAGAAATTCAAGGAGTTGACTACGATGAGACTTTCTCACCCGTTGCGATGCTTAAGTCTGTTAGAATTATGTTAGCAATTGCCGCATATTATGACTATGAAATCTGGCAGATGGACTCCAAAACAGCGTTCCTTAATGGGTTCCTTAAGGAAGAGTTGTATATGATGGCCCAGAAGGTTTTGTCGACCCTAAGAATGCTAACAAGGTGTGCAAGCTGCAGCGGTCCATCTATGGACTGGTGCAAGCATCTCGGAGATGGAACTTATGCTTTGATGAGGTGATCAAGGCTTTTGGTTTTATACAAACTTATGGAGAAGCTTGTATTTACAAGAAAGTGAGTGGGAGCTCTATTGCATTTCTGATAGTATATGTGGATGACATATTGTTTATTGGAAATGATGTAGAATTTCTGGAAAGCATAAAGGGTTGTTTGAAATGAGTTTTTCAAAGGAAGACCTGGGTAAAGTTGCTTACATATTGGGTATGAAGATCTATAGAGATAGATCAAGACACTTGATAAGACTTTCACAGAGCACATACCTTGACAAGATTTTGAAGGAGTTCAAATTGGACCAGTCAAAGAAGGAGTTCTTTCCTGTACTATAAGGTGTGAAGTTGAGTAAGACTCAAGGCTCGACCACAGCAGAAGAAAGAGAAAGGATGAAAGACGTCCCCTATGCTTTAGCCATAGGCTCTATAATGTATGCCATGCTGTGTACCAGACCTAATGTGTGCCTTGCCATGAGTCTGGCAAGGGGGTACAAAGTGATCCAGGAGTGGATCACTGGACAGCGGTCAAAATTATCCTTAGGTGCCTAAAGAGGACCAAGGAAATGTTTCTCGGTTATGGAGGTGATAGAGAGTTCGTCGTAAAGGGTTACGTCGATGCAAGCTTTGACACCGATCTGTTGACTCTGAGTCACAAACCGAACACGTATAGTGGAGCAATCATTTGGAATAGCTCCAAGTGGAGCATGGAAGCAGCATCTACATTATGACATAGAGATCTGCAAAGTACACACGGATCTGAATGTTGCAGACCCGTTGACTAAAACCTCTCTCACAAGCAAAACATGATCAAACCCCAGAACTCATTGGGTGTTACTCACATGGCGATATGAACTAGATTATTGACTCTAGTGCAAGTGGGAGACTATTGGAAATATGCCCTAGAGGCAATAATAAAATGGTTATTATCATATTTCCCGTTCATGATAAATGTTTATTATTCATGCTATAATTGTATTGACCGGAAACTTAAATACATGTGTGAATACATAAACTACACTATGTCCCTAGTAAGCCTCTACTAGACTAGATCGTTGATCAAAGATGGTTATGGTTTCCTAACCATAGACATGAGTTGTCATTTGATAAGGGATCACATCATTAGGAGAATGATGTGATGGACAGACCCAACCTTAAGATTAGCATCAGATCGTTTAGTTATTTGCTATAGCTTTCTTCATGTCAAGTATCTATTCCTTCGACCATGAGATCATGCTACTCTCGAATACCAGAGGAATGCCTTGTGTGCTATCAAATGTCACTTCATAGCTGGGTGATCATAAAGGTGCTCTAGAGGTATCTCTGAAGGTGTCTGTTGGGTTGTGTGGATCGAAACTGGGATTTGTCACTCCGTGTGATGGAGAGATATCTTTGAGCCTCTCGGTAATACATCATCATAAGAAGCTTCATGTGCCTAATGAGTTTATTCACGGGATCTTTTATTACGGAACGAGTAAAGAGACTTGCCGGTGACGAGATTGAACTAGGTATGGAGATACCGACGATCGAATCTCAGGCAAGTAACATATCGCCGGACAAAGGGAATTGCATATGGGATTGACTGAATCCTTGACATCGTGGTTCAACCGATAAAGATCTTCGTTGAATATGTAGGAATCAATATGGGCATCCAGGTCCTGCTATTGGTTATTGACCTGAGAGAAGTCTCGGTCATGCCCGCATGATTCTCAAACCCATAGGGTCGCACGCTTAATGTTCGGTAGCGCTAGGGTTGTGTTGAAATATTAATAGTGGAAAGTCCGAAGGTTGTTTGGAGTCCTTGATGGGATCCGGGACATCACGAGGAGCTCCAGAATAGTCCGGAGGTAAAGATTCATATATGGAAAGTTGTTATCGGGGTTCCGAAAAAAGTTTGAGTTTTTTCGGTATTGTACCAGGAAGGTTCTAGAAGGTTCCAGAGTGGGGCCCGCCTGCATGGAGGGCCCACATGAACATGGGTAGTGGGGAAAGTCCCCACAACCTTGGTCTAGGAGCACCAAGATCCTCCTTAAAAGGAATAGTATCATATACCGAAGGGATAAGATCAGAATCCCTAAAAAGGGGGGATAGCGATCGATGGAGAAGGATAGGAGGGATTTCCTTCCTCCCCTTTGACCAACGACCCTAGGGCCTTGGAGGGAAGGTCACCAGCCCCCTCCATGCCTATATAAAGGTGGGGAGGCGTTGGGGGCTGCCGCCCTTCGACCCTTGCCCGTTACGTCTCCCAACTTCATGTTTCACCGGTACGCGCTTGGCGAAGCCCTGCTGGAGTTCCGCTGCCACCACCACCACGCCCTCGTGTTGGTTCAGATCTCATCCACCTCCTCTCCCTCCCTTGCTAGATCAAGAAGGAGAGGATGCCGCCGAGTCATACATGTGCTAAACTCGAAGGTGCCTGATACATCTCCAATGTATCTATAATTTATGAAGTATTCATGCCATGTTTACAATAATTCTATATGCTTTTGGTATGATTTGAATGGAACTAACCCGGACTGATGCTGTTTTCAGTAGAACTACCGTGGTGTTGTTTTTTGTGCAGAAATAAAAGTTCTCCAAATGCAACAAAACTTTTTAATGATTTTTTTTGGAACAAAAGAGGCACTAGAAGCTTCGTGGGAGGATCAGAAGGTGAAGGAGGTGAGCACAAGACACCGGGGTGCGCCTGCCCCACTGGCACGCCTTGGTGGGTTGTGGGCCCCTTAAAGCCCATCTTCGCGTGAAACCAACGCCAAAAAATCCTATAAATATAGAAACCCCCAGAAATAACCCTAGAACAGAAGTTCCGCCGCCGCAAGCCTCTGTAGCACGAAAAAACAATCTAGACCCTGTTCTGGCACCCCGCTAGAGGGGGAAATCATCACCGGTGGCCACCTTGATGAGGAGGGAGTAGTTCACCCTCAGGGCTGAGGGTTTGTACCAGTAGCTATGTGTTTAATCTCTCTCTCGTGTTCTTGAGTTGGCACGATCTTGATGTATCACGGGCTTTGTTAATATAGTTGGATCATATGGTGTTTCTCCCTCTCTATCTTGTTGTCATGAATTGAGTTTTCCCTTTGAGCTTTCTTTTTTATCGGATTGAATAATTTTATGGATTTGAGAGCACTTGATGTATATCTTGCTATGAATACTCGTGGTGTCAATGGGGTATCATATTGATTCACTTGATATGTGTTTTGGCATTCAACTCGCGGATTCCCGAGGTGACATTGGGGTAATCTATGCACAGGGGTTGATGCACGTTCTCGTCTTTGTTTCTCCGGTAGAAATCTTGGGGCACTCTTTGAAGTTCTTTGTGTTGGGTTGAGTATTATGAATCTGAAATTGTTTGATGCATATCGTATAATCAACTCACGGATATTCGTGGTGACATTGGAGTACTAGGTGACATTAGAGTTGGTTGATGTGTATCATATGGTGTTATTTTAGTACGAACTCTTAGATAGATCGACCGGAAAGGATAACTTGGTGTTATTTTAGTACGAACTCTTGGATAGATCGATCAGAAAGGATAACTTTGAGGTGGTTTCATATGCTACAAACAATTTATTATTATGTTCTCTGCTAGATAAGAACTTTGGATTGATTCTTCATCGCACATTGAGGGATGGTTATATGAACCTATAATATAAGCATTGTTGAGAGATTGCACTAGCGAAAGTACGGACCCTAGGCCTCATTTTCAAGCATTGCAATACCGTTTGTGCTCCATTTTATCAATTGCTACATTGCTGTTTTTTATTGTTACTATTACAAAAATCAATATCTACTATCATTACTACACTTGTATCACCATCTCTTCGCCGAACTAGTGCACCTATACAATTTACCATTGTATTTGGTGTGTTGGGGACACAAGACACTTTTTATTATTTGGTTGCAGGGTTGTTTGAGAGAGACCATCTTCATCCTACGCCTCCCACGGATTGATAAATCTTAGGTCAACCACTTGAGGGAAAATTGCTACTGTCCTACAAAACTCTGCGCTTGGAGGCCCAACACGAGTCTACAAGAATAAGTTATGTAGTAGACATCAAGCTCTTTTCTGGTGCCGTTGCCGGGGAGGTGAGTGCTTGAAGGTATATCTTTAGATCTTGCAATTGAATCTTTTAGTTTCTTGTTTTATCACTAGTTTGGCTCATAAAAGAAAACTACAAAAAAATGGAATTGAGGTTGCCTCATATTATTCGTCTTTATCATGTCTTTATTGAAAATGATGGAAAGGAAAATTGTGAAGAAGAATTCAATAAAATGTTTGGCATAAAATCTTTGTATGATGAGCATGATTGCAATGTTGCTATTATGAATTCTTTGAATATCCATGATGTTAATGATATACAAAGCTACAAGCTTGGGGATGCTATGTTTGATGAAGATGATATTTTTAGTCCCCCATGTTTTGATGAGAATATTTACTATGATGAAAGCATGCCTCCTATTTATGATGATTATATTGATGAAAGTGGATTTGGAGAGGTCATGACTTTATTTAATGATGATTCCACTATCTTGGAAGAGGTTTCAATTGATTTTGATAACAAAGTTGCTATGTATGATGATTATTGTGATGACACTTATGATATAAAGAATAATGATCACCATGAATCTTGTCATCATCATTTTAATGCTCAAATTTATTATGTCAATCAAGTATCACATGACGGTTATTTTGTTGAGTTTTCTCCCACTATTATGAATGAGAAGAAATTTGCTTATGTGGAGAGTAATAAAAATTCTATGCTTGTGGATCATGAAAATATTGCTTTATGTGATAGTTATATTGTTGAATTCATTCATGATGCTACTGAAAATTGTTATGAGAGAGGAACATATGCTTTTTTATATCTCAATAATATCAAGTTTTCTCTCTTTATGTTGAAAGTTTTGAAGTTATACTTGTTTTGCCTTCCTATGCTAGTTGACTCTTGTTCTCATAAATTGTTTCCTCACAAAATCCCTATGCATAGGAAGTGGGTTAGGCTTAAATGTGTTTTTCATGTGATTCATGATGCTCTCTTAATGTTTCAATTCTTATCTTTTGTGTGAGCATCATTGAAATCATCATGCCTAGCTAAAAAGGCATTAAAGAAAAGTGCTTGTTGGGAGGCAACCCAATACTTTGACCTATTGTTTTTGTGTGTTCACATGATTAAGCTACTGTAGTAATCATGTTTTATAGCTTTGGTTTCAATAAAGTGCCAAGTAAAGCCTTTGGGATAGTTTGGATGACAGTTGACTTGATTCTGTGCAAAAACAGAAACTTTTGCGCCAAGTAACAGAATTGTTAAAAATCACTGGGGCATCAAAAAATTCTGATTTATTTTACAGATAATTGATATACAAATTTCCTACATTTTCCTAAGTTTTCAAAAAAATTGGAGTTACAGAAGTATAGTCATTATTTAGATCTTTACAGACTGTTCTGTTTTTGACAGATTCTGTTTGCAATGCATAGTTTGCTTGTTTTATGGTTTCTATGGCTTATATTGCTTAATATAAATTGTGGAAATTATAGAGTACAGTAGGCATTATGTGGAAACAATTATGAATCTTGTCTTTGACAGTACCCATGTGAATGATTTGTTTTACTATACTAACCCATCTCACGAAGTTCCGTTAAGTTTTGTGTGATTGAAGTTTTCAAGTTTTGGGTGAGATCTCGATATGAGGAGAGTAAGGAATGACAAGAACCTAATCTTGGGGATGCCCAAGGCACCCCAAGGTAATATTCAAGAAATATCCAAGCAAGTAAGCTTGGGGATGCCCCGGAAGGCATCCCCTCTTTCGTCTCCAACATTATCGGTAACCTCACTTGGAGCTACATTTTCATTCGTCACATGATATGTGTTTTGCTTGGAGCATCATTTTATTTTATTAGGATTTGCTTGATGTTATTTATAATAATGTTTTACATCTTTTACTTCAATAAAAATGTCAAGTATAGCCTTTGCCATGCTTATTTTGCAAGTCTATGTGTTGCTGTTTGAAAACAGAAAGTTGCATGCTAGTGCGTGAATTCTTGAGAAAAGTCAGAATGTGATAAAATGTTGAAATATTTTTCACAATAAGTTACGATAAATTTTCTACAGTGTAGTAAATTTTCAGAATTTTTGGAGTTAGGGAAATATGAGGATAATTGCACTCTTTACAGACTGTTCTGTTTAGACAGATTGCTGCTATGTTTGCATTGTTTGCATATGTTTGCTTGTTTAATTATTCGATTTGAGGATGGAAGTATTAAATATGCAGACGCATTTAGTATGCAATGTTAAATAATAATTTTAGTGATTTGCTACAGTAGAGAATGATAAGGTTATGCATTGATTTATGCTAACTTATCTCACTAGTTCTTGTTGAGTTTTGTGTGGATGAAGTTTTTAAGAATTAGGGAAACTGTGATATAAAAGGAACTAAGGAGACACAAAAGCTCAAGCTTGGGGATTCCCAAGGCATCCCAAGATAATATTCCAAGAAGTCTCAAGCATCTAAGCTTGGGGATGCCCCGGTAGGCATCCCATCTTTTCTTCATCAACAATTATCGGTTAGCCTCGGTTGAGCCTAAGTTTTTGCTTCTTCACATGATGTGTGCTATTCTTAGAATGTCATTTTATTTTGTTTTGCTTTCTGTTTTAATAAAATAATTAGATCTGGAAAAAAATTATGAGAGAGAGTCCTCACATAGCTATCTATTTACTCAACTACTCATTTGATCTTCACTTATATCTTTTTGGAGTAGTTTGTCGAAACTCTCATGCTTCACTTTTTTTGAGAGTTGATAATAGTGATGAAAATTTACACAAGCTATGAAATTGGTACCAAAGTGACGGATGTTCAAGAAGGATATAATAAATACTTTCATGTAGATCATTAGATATGATAAGTTTGATTCCTTGCAATAGTTTTGCGATATGGAGATAATAATATGTGAGTCATGTTGGTGAGTAATTATGCTTTAGTAAGAATATTGGTGTTAAGGTCTATGATTCCCTATGCAAGCACGAAACTCAATAGTTATGCAATGAAATTACATCCTACTTGTAGCGCATTATTCGGTGTTAGTTATGTTTAATGCTCTTTTATGATCGTTTTCGTTTCTTGGTTGGTCGCTTCTCAATCTATTGGCTAGCCTTCATTTGTACTAAGTGGGAATATTGCTTGTGCATCCAAACTCCTTAAACCAAGTTGTGACAAATGAGTCCATCATACCTACCTATATGCGGTATTTCCGTGCCGTTCCAAGTAAATTTGTATGTGCCAACTCTAATTTTTTTCAAAATAAATTTCCTTTTTGTGTGCCTGTACCACTCATGAAGCGGAAGGGGGTGGCCAATATTATCCATGCTAGATGCTTTATTCTCAAGATGAGTATTTCTTCACTTGTCATTGCACGAGAATGTGGCAAAGGTAATAGGGATGCCCAGTCTAGAAATGCAAAAAAATTATTTATGTTGTTTAATAATAAATTCTTTGGAAAGTGTTGGTATGGATGGCACCCGTGGATACGGCTAGCCATGGATTGTGAAAGAATGGTGGAATAAGGAATAAACTTTATTTTCTATTTGGGAACCGCCTATGATGTATCTAGTATGGAAAGTGTTGGGAATTCTCGGTCGTTTTCGTTGACGGGAAAATTATGTCTCTCAAAATATTTTATCTCTCAATTTAAGCTTTCAGCTCTGACACCTCTACAAATCTCTGCTTCCCTCTGCTAAGGGCCTATCTATTTACTTTATGCAATTTTTATTTTTATTTGGGTCTCCATCTTCTCTTATAAAGCACCAACTAGGAAGCACTATGATCATACCTGTGCATTGGACGTAGCTAATATTCGAGTGTGTTTCATGAATGGATCAATGATTGAGCATAATGGGCTAGGGATAGCTTTCTTTAGCGTTGATATTTTGAAAGACATGGTTGCTTGAGTATTGATGTCTTCATGTCAAATTATAAACTATTGCTTTGAATCATTCAAGTCCAAATGTCCATGCTACAAAATAAAGGGTATATGATGAATATGATAGGTAGCATTCCATAACAAAAATTCTGTTTTCAATTGCTACTTTATCATGATCAGTTTTACGAGAAAGAGTTGCTGTTATGATGCTAGGAAAAGTGATTGAAATTATCATTAATCAAACTTATGCACTTTGCTAGCATTCACACTTCATAAATTATTTCTTTTATCATTCACCTACTCAAGGACGAGTAGGAATTAAGCTTGGGGGTGCTGATACGTCTCCAACGTATCTATAATTTATGAAGTATTCATGCCATGTTTACAACAATTCTATATGGTTTTGGTATGATTTGAATGGAACTAACCCGGACTAACACTGTTTTCAGCAGAACTACTGTGGTGTTGTTTTTTGTGCAGAAATAAAAGTTCTCCCAATGCAATGAAACTTTTTGACAAAATTTTTTGGAACAAAAGAGGCACTAGAAGCTTCATGGGAGGACCAGAAGGTGAAGGAGGTGAGCACAAGACACCGGGGTGCGCCGGCCCCCATGGTGGGTTGTGGGCCCCTTGAAGCCCATCTTCGCGTGAAACCAACGCCAAAAAATCCTATAAATACAGAAACCCCCAGAAATAACCCTAGATCAGAAGTTCCACTGCCGCAAGCCTCTGTAGCCACGAAAAATGAATCTAGTCCATATTCCAGCACCCTGTCGGAGGGGTAAATCATCACCGGTGGCCATCTTCATCATCCCGGTGGCCACCATGATGAGGAGGGAGTAGTCCACCCTCAGGGCTGAGGGTTTGTACCAGTAGCTATGTGTTTAATCTCTCTCTCTCGTGTTCTTGATTTGGCATGATCTTGATGTATCGCGGGCTTTGTTAATATAGTTGGATCATATGGTGTTTCTCCCTCTCTATCTTGTTGTGATGAATTGATTTTTCCCTTTGAGATTTCATTTTTATCGGATTGAATACTTTTATAGATTTGAGAGCACTTGATGTATGTCTTGCTATTAATACCCGTGGTGACAATGGGTGTCATATTGATTCACTTGATATCTGTTTTGGCACTCAACTCACAGATTCCCGAGGTGACATTGGGGTAATCTATGCATAGGGGTTGACGCACATTGTCATCTTTGTTTCTCTGGTAGAAATCTTGGGGCACTCTTTGAGGTTCTTTGTATTGGATTGAGTATTATGAATCTGAAATTGTTTGATGCATATCGTATAATCAACTCACGAATATTCGTGGTGACATTGGAGTATCTAGGTGACATTAGAGTTGGTTGATGTGTATCATATGGTGTTATTTTAGTACGAACTCTTAGATAGATCGATCTGAAAGGATAACTTGGTGTTATTTCAGTATGAAATATTGGATAGATAGATCGGAAAGGATAACTTTGAGGTGGTTTTGTACCCTACAAACAATTTCTCCTTACGTTCTCTACTAGATAAGAACCTTGGAGTGATTCTTCATCGCACATTGAGGGATGGTTATATGATCCAATTATATTAGCATTGTTGAGAGATTGCACTAGCAAAATTACGGACCCTAGGCCTCATTTTCAAGCATTGCAAATACCGTTTGTGCTCTGTTTTATTAATTGCTACCTTGCTATTTTTTATTGTTACTATTACAAAAATCAATATCTACTATCATTACTACACTTATACCACCATCTCTTCGCCGAACTAGTGCACCTATACAATTTACCATTGTATTTGGTGTGTTGGGTACACAAGAGACTTTTTATTATTTGGTTGTAGGGTTGTTTGAGAGAGACCATCTTCATCCTACGCCTCCCACAGAGTGATAAACCTTAGGTCATCCACTTGAGGGAAATTTTCTACTGTCCTACAAAACTCTGCGCTTGGAGGCCCAACACGAGTCTACAAGAATAAGTTGTGTAGTAGACATCAGTGCCACACGTGCGGTACTTGGAACGGATTGGATCTCGACGTGAGTACGACTACGCCAACCACGATCTCTAGATCATTAACGCTTTCGGTCTAAAAGGGTATGTATACACCACTCCCCTCTTGTTGCTATACATCTCCTAGATTAGAGCTTGGATGTTAGTAGGATTTTTTTTATTTTCATGCTTCGTTCCCCATCAGTGGAACCCTCTGGACCCTCCGAAGTATCTAGGAGAGGGTTACTACGAGCCGTGGCCATAGACCAACTTAGGCCAAAAGCCTAAGCTTTGGGGAGTATGTATCTCTCACTAACATTACATTTATGCATCATACATTCATTCCAGTTGTCGGTGATCATCCTTTTTCATTGTATTATCCATGTTAGTTTATTATTCTCGCTTTCTTCTTGTGTGTTTGATTCATTGTATTATCCATGTTAGTTTATTATTCTCGCCTTTTTCTTGTGTGTTTGAAAAACTTTGATAAAATCCAAAAATATTTCTTGCTTCTTTTTAGTTTTTCTTTCTAGTTTAATTTAGTTGCAGTATTAAAAGAAAACCCAAAAAGATTCCTTGTTCTTCTTTTTCTTGATGGGAGCTTTCCTGTGTAAATAGTTTTTCTTGTTTTTATTTTTCTTTCATTAATTTGCTTTCTTCAAGAGAAAAACAAAAACTCCAAAAATATTTCAGTGTGTTTCTTTGAAATTCTTTTCTTTTCTTTGGGTCGTAAGGAGAAGACCACGATGAAAATGTTGAGTGGCTCTTGTATGCATTACTGTTGATCTAACAAAGAGCCCATATTACCTTGTCTTCTCCTTTGAATAAATGTTTGCATATTCTAGCTTAGTCCACGGCACGTGCACTATATTATTATTCACATCATTCGGTTGTGCAAGTGAAAGGCAATAATGATGATATTTGATGAAATGATTGAGATGAGGAAAAGCTGGTACGAACTTGACCTATTTTGTTTTTGTAAATATGATTACTCATCGTTCCCGATTCAGCCCATTATGAATGAAACATGCAATGACAATTAGAGATTGTAGCTATTCATGCCATGCTGAATTAGCTAGGAGTGGATAATGGTTTGTCTTGCATGTCAACATACATTTAAAATGGTTGTGATATAGTATGATAGCATGGTATCCTCCTTTGAATGATTCAAGTGGCTTGACTTGGCACATGTTCACGCATGTAGTTGAATCAAAACCAACATAGCCTCCACGATATTTATGTTCATGGTGATTTATATCCTACTCATGCTTGCATTCAATGTTGATTAATCTCAATGCATGTTTATGACTGTTGTCACTCTCTAGTTGGTCACTCCTCAATCTTTTTGCTAGCCTTCACTTGTACTAAGCGGGAATACTGCTTGTGCATCCACTTCCTTAAACCCAAAGTTGTTCCATATGAGTCCACCATATCTACCTATATGCGGTATTTACTTGACGTTCCAAGTAAATTTGCATGTGCCACACTCTAAATCTTCAAATAATAATCTATTTTGTATGCCCGAATCGCTCATGTAGCGGCAGGGGGCTGTCAGTATTTTCCATGCTAGGTGGGTTATTCTCACGATGAGTGTTTATTCGCTTCTCATTCACTAGAAAGTGGCTGGTAATCGGGATGCCCAGTCCTATGATCAAAATAAAAACCAAAATATAATAATGAAACAAAACTCCCCCGGATTGTTGTTGGTATGGAGGGTACCCGAGGATTCGGCTAGCCATGGCTTGTGTTTGTTGGTGGAGGGGGAGTAAAACTTTACCATTCTGTTTGGGAACCACCTATAATGTATCTAGCATGGAAGATAGTGAGATCTCTTGGTTGTTATGTTGACAATGAAAGCATATCTCTCAAAATTATATTCATCTTTGTTTTAAAAGCTTCGAGCTTTGGCACCTCTGCAAATCCCTGCTTCCCTCTGTGAAGGGCCTATCTATTTACTTTTATTGTTGAGTCATCATCTTCTTATTAAAGCACCAACTGGAGAGCACTTCTGTCATTTATATGCTTTGTTTTTAATTGATGTTGAGTATGAGTGTGACTGGATCTCTTTTGCCATGAATTATAATATCTAGTCAGTGCTTGAACTTCAGAGGTGCTCTGCATTTATGTTTTGCGGTCTCAGAAAGGGCTAGCAAGATACCATTATATCATATTATATCATGATTGTTTTGAAAAGGTGTTGTCATCCGAAATATCTTATTACTGCTTGCTAGTTGATTATGCCATTGATATGAGTAAATGTGAGACTCTTGATAACCCACAAGTATAGGGGATCGCAACAGTTTTCGAGGGTAGAGTATTCAACCCAAATTTATTGATTCGACACAAGGCGAGCCAAAGAATATTCACGAGTATTAGCAGTTGAGTTGTCAATTCAACCACACCTGAAAGACTTAATATCTGCGGCAAAGTATTTAGAAGCAAAGTAGTATGGAAGTAACGGTAACAGTAGCAAAAGTAATAGTAGCAGTTTGTAGTGATTGTAATAGCAGTAGCAATGAAAGTAACTTAGGAAAGATCAATATGTGAAAAGCTCGTAGGCATCGGATCAGCAATGATAATTGTGTTGGATAATATTCATCATGTAGCAGTCATAACCTAGGGTGACACAGAACTAGCTCCAATTCATCAATATAATGTAGGCATGTATTCCGTATATAGTCATACGTGCTTATGGAAAAGAACTTGCACGACATCTTTTGTCCTACCCTCCTGTGGCAGCGGGGTCCTAATGGAAACTAAGGGATATTAAGGCCTCCTTTTAATAGAGAACCGGACCAAAGCATTAGCACTTAGTGAATACATGAACTCCTCAAACTACGGTAATCACCGAAAAGAATCCCAATTATTGTCACCTTGGGGTATGCGGATCATAACTCATAATAGGTGTCTACAACTCGCAAGATAGGATCAAGAACACACATATATTCATGAAAACATAATAGATTCAGATCTGAAATCATGGCACTCGGGCCCTAGTGACAAGCATTAAGCATAGCAAAGTAATAGCAACATCAATGTCAGAACATAGTGGATACTAGGGATCAAACCCTAACAAAACTAACTCGATTACATGATAAATCTCATCCAACCCATCACCGTCCAGCAAGCCTACGATGGAATTACTCATGCATGGTGGTGAGCATCATGAAATTGGTGATGGAGGAAGGTTGGTGATGATGATGGCGACGAATCCCCCTCTCCAGAGCCACGAAAGGACTCCAGATCAGCCCTCCCGATGAAGAATAGGAGGCGGCGGCAGCTCCATATCGTAAAACATGATGAATCCTTCTCTCTGATTTTTTTTCTCCCCGAATAGGGTTATATAGAGTTGGAGTTGAGGTCGGAGGAGGTCCAGGGGGCCCACAAGCCCTCTAGGCATGCCCCAGGGGGGCGCCCCCCAGGCTTGTGGCCTCTGGGTGGACCCCCTCTGGTAACTTTTTGCGCCAGTATTTTTTATATATTCCACAAAAATTCTCCGTAAATTTTCAGGTCAATCCGAGAACTTTGATTTCTGAACAAAAATAACATCATGGCAATTCTGTTGAAAACAGCATCAGTCCAGGTTAGTTCCATTCAAATCATGCAAATTAGAGTCCAAAACAAGGGCAAAAGAGTTTGGAAAAGTAGATATGATGGAGACGTATCAAAGACCTAATTGTTATTGTGAATAATTTTAGTTCATAATCTTTGCTGAAAACCTGAACATTGGTTAGACATATTTGCAAGAACACGATCAAATAGAGTTTGTAAAAGTTTTTCTTTGTCACTTTCAGTTTGTCAACTGAATTGCTTGAGGACAAGCAATGGGTTAAGCTTGGGGGAGTTGATTCATCTCCATCGTATCTACTTTTCCAAACTCTTTTGCCCTTGTTTTGGACTCTAATTTGCAAGATTTGAATGGAACTAACCCGGATTGACGCCATTTTCAGAAAAACTACAATGGTGTTATTTTTGTGCAGAAATCAAAGTTCTCGGATTGACCTGAAAATTTACGGAGAATTTTTGTGGAATATATAAAAAATACTGGCGGAAAAAGATACCAGACGGGGGCCACCCAGGAGCCACAAGCTCTAGGGATGCACCTACCCCCAGGGCCCGCCTACCAGGCTTGTGGGCCCCCTGGAGCTCCGACAACCCTAAGTCCAACTCCATATATACCTATTCACGGAGAAAAAACCAAAGAGAAGGATTCATCATGATTTACGATACGGAGCCGTCGCCACCTCCTGTTATTCATAGGGAGGGCTAATCTGGAGTCCGTTCGGGGCTCCAAAGGGTGGAATCCGTCGTCGTCATCATCATCAACCTTCCTCCATCACCAATTTCATGATGCTCACCGCCGGGAGTGAGTAATTCTTTCGTAGGCTTGTTGGACGGTGATGGGTTGGATGAGATTTATCATGTAATCGAGTTAGTTTTGTTAGGGCTTGATCCCTAGTATCCACTATGTTGTGAGATTGATGTTGCTATGACTTTGCTATGCTTAATGCTTGTCACTAGGGCCTGAGTGCCATGATTTCAGATCTGAACCTATTCTTTTTTCATGAATATATGTGTGTTCTTGATCCTATCTTGCAAGTTGTAGACACCTATTACGAGTTATGATCCACATACCCCAAGGTGACAATAATTGGGATTCTTTCCGGTGATTACATTAGTTTGAGGAGTTCATGTATTCACTAAGTGCTAATGCTCTGTTGAAGTTCTCTATTAAAAGGAGGCCTTAATATCCCTTAGTTTCCTTATGGACCCCGCTGCCATGGGAGGGTAGGACAAAAGATGTCATGCAATATCTTTTCCATAAGCACGTATGACTATATACGGAATACATGCCTACATTACATTAATGAATTGGAGCTAGTTCTGTGTCGCCCTAGGTTATGCCCGCTTCATGATCAATATTATCCAACACAATAATCCATCGCTGATCCAATGCCTATGAGCTTTTCACATATTGATCTTGCTAAGTTACTTTCATTGCTACTGCTGTTACAATCACTACAAAACTGCTACTGTTACTTTCGCCACCGTTACCGTTACTATCATACTACTTTGCTACTAAATACTTTGCTGCATATATTAAGTCTTTCAGTTGTGCTTGAATTGACAACTCAACTTGTCGCGGGAAACCACGGCCACCTATGGGACCAGGAGGCCCCTTGCTGGTTCGGCAGGGGGGCGTCACATTGCACAAAGAGCAGACGAGTGTGTGGCAGCACGGCAGAGATCACAAAGACATTTTTACCCAGGTTCGGGCCGCCGTGAGGCGTAAAACCCTACTCCTGCTTTGGTGGATTGATGGTGGAAAGGTGGTGGTGGAGCGTAGTACACTTGCCCGGCAAGGGTTGCCTCAGGGCGGCAGTGGCTACACGTGTATAGGGGTCTGAGTTATCCAACCTTCTAACCCTCTCTACAGTCGCCATGGGCCTCCTTTTATAGATTAAGGGGTTACCACAATGGCAAAACAGTCATTATGCACTGATAAGATAATAGATAGTGCTATCATACCTAACTCTGCGGGCTGACAGGGCGCATTAAATGCACCGCTCAACGTCACATCGTTGGTTGCCCGGCAAGGCTTGCCAGGCTATCTCACCTGCTCCATGCCTGCTCGCTTCACACGTCACAGGACGGGTGTCATCTGCAGGTGTTTCCTATAGGGAGAGGCTGCCATGTGGTGAATGGCTGCCACTTAGTCACCCCACGGTTCGACACCGCACTGATTGACGATGTGGGTCGTGGTGAAGTAGTTGGTGAGGTGGTTTTGCCTCCGTGTGCCCCGGCAGGCCCTGCCGAGATGTCTTGGACGTCGTCTTTCGGGGGTGGCCTCGCCCCTTGCCGAGCTCGCCTGCCCGGCAAAGGAGGCCCTTCTCCTGATGGTGCCTTGCTTCTTTGGCTTGATCTTGGTCCCTCTGATCTGCATGTTAGTCCTTTGAACCTCTTAGTCCTTTGTATTATGACTTGGGTTGGTGCTTCAATCTCATCCCCGTGCATGTGCACAGTCTGGGCAACAGACCCAGGGTTTGTTGCACCGACAGAAGCCCCTAGGCCTGCCCCGAACGCGTTGCCGAGCGTCGTTGGGGTAGGGCCTAATAAGTGCACAGGCGGGGTCGCTGAAGAGGTTGGTCTCTTGAGGTCTTCATTGTTTCTTCATTAGCCTTGATTCCAGGCCAGTTTCCAGTTTCTCCGCGCGTCGTGTAAGGCCAATGGTGGTGGGGCCGCTCAAGTGATGGCCCGTGAATGACTTTAATGCACGGGGGAGAAACTACCAATTCACTCTTCCCACCATGCCCTTATCCTTAGCCACGTATGCTACATGCATCGCGCGGGGTAGGTAATAGAGGCGCGTGGCGTGGGAGAGAGTCAAGGCGAGGGCCCGGTCGTCTTGAGTTGGCGGAGGAGGATGGTGGCCGCCTGTTGAGGGATTGGCTCCCCTCCCCGATCAGCCTATAAAATGGAGGGGTGGAGGAGGGCGAAGTCACCCACCCTCGCATTCTTCTTCTCCTCCGCTTTCTGCCTCTGCTGGTTATGCTGAAGAGGAGAGCCTGGGCCAGCCCCCGGGCTCTTGGTTGGGGCTAGTGCTGCCAAATGCTGGTGCTGGCGCTCGGGGAGTGAGCCTGGTCCTTGCTGTGGCGAACCTCTTGGTTCCTTCGAGGCTCGGCCGGGAGGCGGGGATGGAGACCATTGGTAATCCCAGCACCGCCCCTCCCGGAGGTCTTGGGGCTGATGTTGATGAGAGGCGCGCCTTCCTGCCCGCCAAGGCGGGGAGCGGTGTGCCTCAAGCCCCCTGGCTGCTCGCCGTCTCCCCGGGGAAGGCGTCGGGCTGATCT
Source organism: Thinopyrum elongatum (assembly GCA_011799875.1). Classification (NCBI taxonomy): domain Eukaryota; kingdom Viridiplantae; phylum Streptophyta; class Magnoliopsida; order Poales; family Poaceae; genus Thinopyrum; species Thinopyrum elongatum. Next base: position 70,092,680 of record CM022297.1, read on the forward strand.
GTCAGTGCCTATGCTGGAGCCCCCCGCATGGCCCTGGAAGCGGTGATCCTGGGGCCGCCAGGGCGCTCCACACGTCTTCCTCCTTCGCAGCCTCGCCACTCCCGATCTTGTCAGGCTGTGTCCGACAGCTCCTGACGGGGATCGGGGTGGCGTTGTGCCGGCGCGTCGCCCACCCTCTTCTCTTCCCACTGCACTACCTGGGATAAGAGGGATAGGGAGAGGAGTTTACGGAGCACCTATCTTTTTTCAATCTTAAACTTGTAGGCACTTGCCAAATTTTAATTCAAATAATGTAATCTCTCGAGTCCATGTTTGTGTTCTGTAATGCTTGTACTTGTATCAGCATATTAATGAAAAAGATGAACCTTGCCGGGAACCCGTGCATGTGTATGTCCATGCAGAGGCGAGATGCCTCTTTAGCGTAAATAAATGAGTTTTCCTCGGCAGGCTATCCTGCCGGCACCTTTTCTGTCTGCCGGAGAGCCGTGTCTACCGGGCAACAGGCAAAGGGGCCAGCCCCCCGCCAACTTCTTTTTACCAAAGGCCACTACGACCATCCTGTCCGAAGCAACGTTCGAGTAAGGGATGGGAGCACCTAAGTCTCAAAAGAGTGGCGGGGTTTTCTTATGCACAAGTTATAACTTACAGAACACTAATGGACAGGTGGTAGAACTTATTTGTTTGGCTTGCCGGGGATCACAGTGCCGGGCAATCTTCTCAACTCCTCGTCAAAGCCAAGTTCACGGCAGGAACCTGCAGCTTCATGCGGATGAGAATGAATGCAGGATGCGATCCTATCTATATGCATATGCAAATGCTCATGAAATGCTTATGCAGTGATCATGGAATGCTCATGCATGCATGCAATCTTGGTCGGGGGCCCCCCACAGCGCTTCTTTATTTTCTCTTGCACAGGGTCATCGCCCTGGCTTTGTACAAGGGGTTACATGCAGCTGAGGCAAGGCCTGTACAAAAGGGTGGCTGCCGGGCAGGGCCCGACAGCCGCGCCTTACGGGTAGAACTTGCGGAGATGCTCAATATTCCATGAGTTTTGCAACTGAATGCCATCTCCGGTCTCCAGACGGACTGCGCCAGGTCTGGTGACTCGTACTACCTGGTAAGGGCCTTCCCACTTCGGTGACAACTTGTTTGTACCCTTGGCAGACTGAACGCGCCTAAGGACAAGGTCAGCTTCCTCAAAACACCGGGCATGAACCCTGCGGCTATGATAGCGACGCAAGGCTTGCTGATAGCGTGCAGCACGCGTAGCAGCCCGGAGACGGTTCTCCTCGAGTAGCACAGCGTCGTCACGCCGGTGCTGATCTTGTGCTACTTCATCGTAGGCAAGCACTCGAGGCGACCCGTAAATGAGTTCTGTGGGGATAACTGCTTCTGCCCCGTAGACCAGGGAGAAGGGAGTCTGCCCGGTAGCTCGGTTTGGTGTCGTTTTGAGGGACCAGAGAACTACAGGCAGCTCCTCGATCCACCGACTGCCGTGCTTCTGCAGCGTATCAAAGGTTCTCGTCTTGAGTCCACGCAGCACTTCAGCGTTCGCCCTCTCAGCTTGCCCATTGCTCCGGGGGTGTTCCACAGAGGCAAATGAGATCTTGCATCCGAGGGCATGAACATATTGCATGAAGGCATGGCTCGTGAACTGGGTGCCGTTGTCGGTAATGATCCTTGCCGGAACTCCAAAACGACACACCAATTCTTTCAAGAACTTTATAGCTGACTGAGCAGTCACCTTTCTCACGGCAGTCACTTCCAGCCACTTTGTAAACTTCTCGATAGCAATGAACAAGAATTCAAAGCCCCCGATTGCTCGGGGGAAGGGGCCGAGGATATCGAGCTTGGGCAGGCAGGTGGGTTTTCTTGGAATAGAACTGGCAGGCTTCACATTTGGTGACTAGCTCGACCGCACCTTGGAGGGCTGTGGGCCAATAGAATCCTTGCCGGAATGCTTTCCCAACTAGTGCCCTTGATCCAATGTGGGAGCCGCACATGCCTTTGTGTATCTCAGCCAGCAGTTCCTTTCCTTCTTCCCGGCAGACACACTTTAATTTCACACCGTTGGGCCTCCTTCTGTACAGAGTGTCATTGACAAACTGATACATACTGGCCCTCCGGGCTACTTTTTCAGCTTCGTCTTGGTTGCCAGGAAGCTCTCCGGTTTGGAGGAAGTGGACAATGTGCCTTGCCCAAGTTGGAGCCTGGGGCTCGGCAACGAGGACTAGCGACACCTCCTCTGCTGCGGGAGCACATGCCTCGTTCGCGGGGTCCATGGACCCGGCTGGAGGGTGTGGTCTGGCAGACTGCGAGGAGTTGTTTCCGGTAGGGTCTCTGCCAGGAGCGGACGGCTCTACCGGGAGAGGCTTGCCGGAGTCCAACTTTCTCCTTTTCCGGGAAATTGTTGCTAGGGATACGGAGGGCTGAGTGAGATGGAGAACAAAAGTCCCTGGTTCCACAGGGTGTTTCTGCGCAGCACACTTTGACAGATGATCAGCTATGCTGTTTTCCGCACGGGGTACGTGCTTTGTTTGCAATCTGTCAAAGTGCTCCTCCAATCTCCTCACTTCCTCGATGTATGCCTCCGTCAATGGACTTTGGTAATCCTTGTTAACTTGTCTCACCACAAGCTGTGAATCTCCTTGAATGATCAGCTTCTTAATTTCCAATTCAGCTGCAATCCTGAGCCCGGCAAGGAGCCCTTCATATTCTGTTGTATTGTTGGTTGCTTCTTCCCGGGCAAAATGCATTTGGACGACGTACCTCAAGTGCTCCCCAGAGGGGGCAACAAGAAGCATGCCAGCTCCTGCACCTTGTAGGGAAAAACACCATCAAAATACATAATCCATTCTTGGGGCGATTCCTTGCTGGGGATAGCTGTCTCCGTCACTTCCTCATCAGGGGATGGCGTCCATTCTGCAATAAACTCTGCCAATGCCCTGCTCTGAATAATTGACGTGCTTTCAAACTTCAAACCAAAAATGGATAACTCCAAAGCCCACTCCACTATTTTGCCGGTAGCCTCAGGGTTTCGGAGTATCCATTGCAATGGGAAACGAGTGACAATCGTGATCTCATGGGCTTGGAAGTAGTGGTGCAGTTTCCTTGAGGCCATGATGAGACCAAAAATCAACTTTTGCACGCCAGAGTACCTCGATCTAGCCCCCTGTAATAAGGAGCTGACGAAGTACACTGGGCGCTGCACCACTTTCTTCCTTGCCGCGTCCTTGGGGTTGCTCTCGTTGCCGTGCTCATTGCTGTCCTGATCCTTCTCTGACTCTGCCGGTCTCTACTCACTCTCTGCCTCATCCACTTCTCGCTGCGCTACCAAAGCTACACTGACTACTTGGTTGGTTGCCGCTAAGTACAGTAGCAACGGCTCCTGGGGTTTGGGAGCGACCAAGGTAGGCACGGAGGACAAGTAGGCCTTCAACTCTTGCAAAGCTGCATCTGCTTTCGGGGTCCACTTCATGGGTCCTGCCTTCTTCAAAATTTTGAAGAACGGCAGGGCGCGCTCGGCAGACTTGGAGATGAATCTGCTTAGCGTGGCAACGCATCCTGTCAGATGCCTCACATCCTTAACTGTCCTTGGTGCTTGTATCTGCTCGATAGCCTTGATCTTGTCGGGATTGGCTTCGATCCCATGAGGGGATACAAAGAACCCAAGCAACTTGCCAGAGGGAACACCAAATACACACTTCTCCGGGTTGAGCTTTAAATTGATTTTGCGCAGATTAGCAAACGTCTCCTCCAAATCTTGAATAAGGGTGGCCCCATCCTTGGTCTTGACCACAATATCATCCATATAGGCTTCTATGTTTTTGTGCAACTGTGGCTCAAAACCAATCTGGACTGCCCTTGCAAAAGTGGAGCCGGCACTCTTTAATCCAAATGGCATGCGGACAAAACAGTACGTACCACATGGAGTGATGAACGATGTCTTCTCTTCATCTTCCTTGGACATGAAGATTTGGTGATAACCAGAATACGCATCCAGAAAGGAGAGCAAATCACAACCTGAAGTGGAATCCACAATCTGATCGATACGCGGCAAGGGAAACAGGTCCTTCGGGCAAGCCTTGTTGAGATCTATGAAATTTATGCAAAGCCTCCACTTCCTGTTAGCCTTCTGGACTACCACTGGGTTTGCCAACCACGTGGGATGCAGTACTCCTCTGACCAATCCAGCTGCCTCTAGTCTCTTGATTTCTTCTGCAATGAACTGCTGCCTCTCCAAGGCCTGCTTCCGGACTTTCTGCTTCACAGGTCAGGCATGTGGGCAGACAGCAAGGTGGTGATCGATTACCTCCCTGGGAACACCAGGGATATCAGATGGTTGCCAGGCAAACACATCGATATTCGCCTGCAGGAAGGCAACGAGCGCACTTTCGTATTTGTCATCGAGGGTGGCACTGATAGTGAAAGTACCATCAACGCCAGCCAGCCCTGCCGGGACGTTCTTCACTTGGGGTACAGCGACCTTGGATCTCTTGCCATTGGAACACTCCGGCACATCGTCAATGGGTGCCGTGCACTTGGTGGGGGCACGTTTCCCAGACTCTTTGCCGGACTCCGTGCAATCCCTCTTCTTTCCTTTGCTTTCTTTAGCGGGAGCTGCTGCTGCTGCTGCCTCTGCTGCGATCGCATCCCAGTACATCTTGTCCACACAAATGATTGCATCCTTCTCATCTGATGGGATGGTGATGACTCCCAGTGGCCCAGGCATCTTCAAGGTGTTGTAGGCATAGTGAGATGCTGCCATGAACTTAGCCAGGGCCGGGCGTCCAAGAATCCCATTGTATGGCAGGGGGAGGTCAACCTCATCAAACACAATCCTCTCAGTCTGGTAGTTCAGTTCTCCCCCAAACATTACCGGCAACGTGATCTTTCCCTTAGGACGGCTCCTGCCGGGATTAACTCCTTGAAACGTGCCGGTAACCTCCAGCTCTTCCTCTGCTATCTGAAGCTTGCTGATAACTGCTGGGGAAATTAGATTCAACCCGGCCCAGCCGTCCACCAACATCTTTGTGACCTTGAGGTTGCGGATTGTTGGGTAGACCAACAATGGCAAACACCCTACCGTAGTGGTACGGATAGGATGATCCTCTTTGTCAAAGATGATGGGCGTACGGGACCACTTGAGTGGCTTCCGGGCCTCGGGCGCTGGCTCCACGGCATTGACTTCTCGCGCCCACTGCTTGAGTTGGCGGTGAGAGGTGTGCAGAGATGCACCCCCGTCAATGCACAGGGCGTCGGTGGCCTTCTGAAACTCTTGCTCACTGGTTTCCTATTCATCCCCTCCATCACTCTCATCACCACAGGCTTCCTTCTCTCGACCTCTGGCGGGTTTTCCTTGGTTCCGAAAGGGTTTGCCGGGGCGATTTACTTCACCACCTCGGCCCTTGCCGCTAGTAACATTCTGACCCTTTTCCTTGTCACGCTTCTCATACTCTGCTTTCTGTCTTTTGATAAGTTGCTCAACCTGATAACACTCTTGAAGGTCGTGGCCCTTGGTCTGATTAATCTTGCAATACGGTCCATCACCTTTCCCAGCTTTCTCGGCCGCAGCGGCTTCCCGGCAGTCAGCGCACACGGCAGCTTCCTTGCCGGGGGCCTCAGCTTTGGCCTTCTTGCCGGTACTAGGCGTACCAGATCCTTCAACTGTCATTACTGCCTTATCCCTTCGCTTCTTACTGCGCTTCTTGCTCTTCTTCTGACTGGTTGATTCATCCTCATCCTCTGAATCAATATTGGTGCAATCTTCCTCTCCGGGCAACTTTCTTCCCTCCTCCATCCGAGCACACTTATCCACCAATGTGTAGAGCTCCTTCACAGTCTTGGGCAACCGTATGTTCATCTTGGAATGAATCCGGCGGTCGCGCACATTGGACTGGAAGGCGGCTATCACGGCTGCCGGATGGATATTTGGGATATTTCTATGAACTTTGCTGAATCTCTGTAAATACTTACGGAGGGTCTCTCCTTCCTTTTGTTGGAGAAGTTGCAAGTCGCTGGGTCGGCCCGGCTCTTGGTGGCCACCGGTGAAGGCACCGATGAACTCATGGCACAGGTCTGCCCATGACGAAATGGAGTTCTCTGGCAGGTGCATCAGCCAAGACCTCACATTGGACTTGAGGGCCAAAGGAAAGTAGTTGGCAAACACCTTCTCATCTCTTCCCCCGGCAGCCTGAACAGAGATGGTGTAGATGCTCAGGAACTCTGCCGGATTCAGCCTCCCATCGTACTTCTTAGGTATCTCTGGCTTGAACGTGTGAACGGACGGCCAACGGACTTGCCGTAGTTCACGGGTAAAGGCAGGGCAGCCAACTTCGAAAGGTAGGCACCCGCCAATACCGAGCGCGGGCTCGTCGACGCCGGGGCCATCGCACCCATCGGTCCGGCGGAGGTCAATGCGGCGTTGCTCGACAATGGCGCGCGTGTCTCCTCTCCGCCTATCCTCCGGGGCTCGTCGTTGGCCTGGACGCGCTCGAGGGTCAGAACAGGCCATCGAGACGTCGTCGGGGTCTTGATTCTGTTGTGCTCGCATTGGCTGCCGTGGCGGGGACTGCACCGTGGGGATGGCTCCTTCTGTACGGTCAGCAGCATGAGCCGTTGCTGTCGCTTGGGGTGGCCGTGGCAGGCCAGCTCGCCATGAGCCCCCAGCTTCGGCGAAACCGAGCAGAGTTTGGATGGTGGCACGCCATTCGTCCATTTGCTCGGCCGTTGGCGGAAATCTCAGCAGCAGCTGAGCCCGCACCATGGCCTCTGAGGTTGTACTTGGCATGGGTGATGATGAAGTCGATCGCACCGTCGCTCGGCTCCTGACGGTGCCAGTGGCGGCAGCACTGCGCCCCCGCTACTGCGGGGCGACCACCTGGATGGCAGGGTGGTGCGGCGAAGGCGCTCGAGGGCCAGTGGCTCCGTTGGGCGCAGTGGCTTGGTCGACCCGTCTCGGGGGAGGTGCACGCGCTATGACCGCACCCGTGGTGGGAGCAGTCGGAGGGTGGCGATTCGCCCCGGCCCGAGCGCCGTTGCTGCAGCTGTGCCCGTCGGCAGGCGAAAGGGGCACAGATGGAGTAACCCCTTCACTCGGACCTTGTGGAGCGTGGCCGTCGGGATGTTGCTGATGCTGCTCTCCTCCGATGTCTCCTGCTCCTGTGTCGGCCGTGGGGGAAGTGTTGACGGCGCCGCCTGCTCTGACCACATCCCCAGCAGCGTCCGTGTCCTCGCGTGTCTCTGCACCTCCCGCAGCATTAGAGGCCGCGGGCGGCGGAGCCTTCGAGGTGGAAGGACGAGCCGAAGAACCGAGTTTCTTCTTGGGCGCCATGGTCGATGGCGTCGTCGATGATGCCGATGGTGATGAAGGTGACGCGCTTCACATGCCTTCAGGTTCGCGCAAGCGGTCCCCCTACCTGGCGCGCCAAAGATGTCGCGGGAAACCATGGCCATCTATGGGACCAGGAGGCCCCTTGCTGGTTCGGCAGGGGGGCGTCGTGTTGCACAAAGAGCAGACGAGCGTGTGGCAGCACGGCGGAGATCACACAGGCATTTTTACCCAGGTTCGGGCCGCCGTGAGGCGTAAAACCCTACTCCTGCTTTGGTGGATTGATGGTGGAGCGTAGTACACTTGCCCGGCAAGGGTTGCCTCAGGGCGGCAGTGGCTACGCGCGTATGGGGGTCTGAGTTATCCAAACTTCTAACCCTCTCTACGGTCGCCATGGGCCTCCTTTTATAGATTAAGGGGTCACCACAATGGCAAAACAGTCATTATGCACTGATAAGATAATAGACAGTGCTATCATACCTAACTCTGCAGGCTGACAGGGCGCATTAAATGCACCGCTCAACGTCACATCTTTGGTTGCCCGGCAAGGCTTGCCAGGCTATCTCGCCAGCTCCACGCCTACTCGCTTGACACGTCGCCGGACGGGTGTCATCTGCAGGTGTTTCCTGTAGGGAGAGGCTGCCATGTGGTGAATGGCTGCCACTTAGTCACTCCGCAGTTCGACACCGCACTGATTGACGACGTGGGTCGTGGTGAAGTAGTTGGTGAGGTGGTTTTGCCTCCGTGTGCCCCGGCAGGCCCTGCCGGGACGTCTTGGACATCGTCTTCTGGGGGTGGTCTCGCCCCTTGCCGAGCTCACCTGCCCGGCAAAGGAGGCCCTTCTCCTGATGGTGCCTTGCTTCTTTGGCTTGATCTTGGTCCCTCTGATCTGCATGTTAGTCCTTTGAACCTCTTAGTCCTTTGTATTCTGACTTGGGTTGGTGCTTCAATCTTGTCCCCGTGCCTGTGCACAGTCTGGGCAACAGACCCAGGGTTTGTTGCACCGACACAACTGCTAACACTTGCGAATATTATTTTGCTCCCCTTGTGTCGAATCAATAAATTTGGGTTGAATACTCTACCCTCGAAAACTATTGCGATCCCCTATACTTGTGGGTTATCACTCTCATACACGCAACTCGTGGGTATTTTCTCCCCGTCTGACCCCATGGGTCCTACTTCTGTTAGTTCCGTCATCTTCAGACATGTATAATGGGTCTTCTCCATGGCCCAGGCCTCGCTTGCACCCTCCCGAAAGGAGGACACTTTCCAAGCCTGGATCCAGCGCTGAGCTCTTCTTAGCTATTCGGCTAGGACGACCATGTCTTCAGGAACTGGCACCACTTCAGGCCATAAATCCTAGTAACGTCCTTCATCGATTACCATGCACTTTCACGCACCACGGAATATGAGTCGCCATGTCTTCGAACACCGAACCCCGGGTGTCAGGAGGTAAACAGGACAGGGAAGATGCCAAAGGAATAAAATCAGCCTGCTATCACCTCGGTCAAATTGCATACCGAACAGATTTTTCAAAAATCATGACTTACCAAAAATCATGTCATCAGTTTGATGATTCTTCGATTCAGCAGCAGCCAATTAAGCTTTCAAGCTCATAATCTCCTGGGCTTGTCGGGCGTTCTCAGCCCTGAGCGCATTTACGCCATCCACTCTTTGAGTAACCAGATGTTAGTTTGCTTGACGCTGCGACTCTACATATATCAAATCCTCGCATGCCTACTTAAGGTCTCTTTAAAGATGTCCTAGGGCTTCCGCTGCTACAAGAGATTATGGCATTAGGACTATCTCATTTTTTCCCATGGCACTGATAAACGCCAGATAAAGCACTTACTATGCGCCTCTCTAGTGAATTTCTTCACCTGCTCCACCTCGGTCAAGGTGGCATCCTGCATTCCCTTTGTTTGGTTAAGTGCTTCTCTCAGTTGATCATTCTTCAACCGAGCCTCCTGTCAAAGGTGGCAGGCACATATTAGTATTCAAGCCTTGCTACGGTCCCATTAGCCCATACCAAGCCTTAGGGGCTACTATCGTAATTGGTAGTCTCATTTGTCCTCAAACAAATAAAGAAAATCCTGAAGCAATAAGAACTCGGGTGAATCCTTACCCGCAAACCCCGCGACAAGACGTCCAGCGACTGATCAAAGGAAGCTCGGGTCATCCCGAGGTATGCATCTACCGAGCTCAGGGCATTGAACTCCTTATCCGAGAAAGCTGAATTCCTTAGGGAAGCTTTCTACCGACGATAATTCACTACACAATGGATCTCGGACGGAGTAGCCGAGCTGGTCACCGAGTCCTCTAGCAGAGGGGCCTCGAGGGCAATCCCAGCGGAAGTATGTGCTTTCGTCTCCCTGTGCAAAGCCGCTGTTCCCTCGGCCCTCATACTTGTTGCCACAAAGGAAGACGAGGGCTGCCTGCGAAGGATCAAAGAAGTCAAAGTCTGCAGCACCTTTACACAAGCAGCGATCAAAGAATTACCTAGTAATTGAGATGGCACTTTTGCCCGCCCATGTGACCTCGGCTTGCGCTTCTTGCGCCTGCCGCAGGGGCCTTTCTTGTGGAGCCATTTCTCTGCGTGGGCATTTTGAGCGCCGCCCCTTTGCAGGAGAAGTCAAACGGCTAGGGGCTGGAGGAAGAGGAGCTCACTTTTGATTAGAGGAAGGGGTGTTACCAATGAAGCTGGCCTCATCCCTGGTACGTCAGGGGCAACGGCCACCCTTGAGCCAGCAAGGCTCTCCAGGAAAAACTTTCTCCCTTCTTAAATCAGGGCTAGATCTTTGTCCTCGTTGAAGAGGGGGTCCTCCACCCGACAGTGCAGCTCCGGCTCGGGTGCCGGGTTGCTTATGATCTCAAGCTAGTGCCTCCATCTCTGTTCAAGAAACCAATAAATGATGGATCAGATATTGAAACAGCTATAGATGAGGGGTTCAGAAAATGCTTATTATGTCAGTGGGATTGTAATAGGACAGCCCGTCGTGGAACTGCCGTGGGGCAAAATCCTCCGCCGTCCCTTCATAGATGCTGGCCAGCGCTGCTCCAAAGGCCGCTTGGTCATAGAAACTCTCCCGAATGGTTCGTGAGGAGTCGTTGGTCCCGCTCAACTCACACGATAGATGAGGACACTGCCGAAGTGGTTGGACTCTTCGGTCTATCGTCGTGGCCATTATGTCAATTATGGTAAGGCTGGTGCATGTCAACTGGGTCACTTGAGTTGCCAGCTGGGTTACCTTGGCACTCTCCTCTGTGGCTGGGACCTGTGGCCTCTAACTATAACGCCTCTTCGGGGGCTTCATAGAGAACATGGGGAGTACGGGCCGAACTGGCTCCAGGATGGGAATGTCGTCTATGTAAAACCATTTGGTCGGCCAGACATCGGTATCGTCCCGAGGTTTACCTGACGGGTATTCAGTCCCCTCGACTCGACAAACTTCGGTTGCGCCGACATCATATAACTTCTCGGCAGGGGAGCAGGGCATTATGCAGAAATACCTTCGCCACAGCTCGAAGTGTGCCTCACATCTGAGGTACATCTCGCAGAGGGCAACATACCCTGCAATATGTAAAATAAAGTTGGGGGTGAAATGATGAAGCTCTAGCCCACAGAACTCTAGCAGACCTCGGAGGAAGGGGTGAATTGGAATCCCTAAGCCATGCAGTAAGGAGACGAAACATACCCTCTCGTCAATCCTGTGCAGGTCACTGTCAGATTTGAATCTAGTAGATATCCTTGCTTGGCTAGACGTCCAAATGAAGGCGTGAGACAGCGCAACTGCCCCAATCGCCTTTAATAGGGCCATGAGGGCGCCTCGAAGAGCCTGCGTCGCTCGCCATGAAAACCACTCGATGATGAACTTGAGAGAAGGGGAGCGCTTGCACGATTTGCTGAGAAAGGAAGGGTTGGACCTATGTTGTGAATTTGCATCACTAGCCCGAGAATAAAAAGGAGGAAGAGGCCGACGCTTTGACATTTCGCCATAAAGCAACTTGCTTCCCCATAAAAAGTGTGGTTATCAAGGTCAGGAAACCAGGGCCACGTGTGCCGGAGCCGGGCCCACTTGGCGGAGCTGATAATTTCCGAAGACTACTTGGAGAAGAACTCGTGTGTCAAGTCGAAGACTCCGGAAGCGTAGTATCCCTATCAGCTTCGAAGGCTCGTTCAGGGGCTACTGACGGTGTCCTAGACTAGGGGGTACTAACCTAGTTGGCCCATGTTCCTCGGATTAGGCCGATGGGCCCTCATTTATTCTCAAGGACTCCGAAGGCTGTACGCAGGAGGCATGATCGAGACTACATCTACCAAAGATTTGTCGTACACTCCAAGACTTCTCCTGCCGCCTTATGCCTAGATACCGACCTTGTAACCCTATACACCCTACCTAGCGTGTATATAAGCCAAAGGGTTTAGCCCGTAGAGGAGACATTAACGCAATATCATTCACCTAGCCGTATAGTTAGACCACATCTTACGATCTCGAGGTAGATCAACTTCATACTTGTTGCATCCACATCAATATAAACAAGAGCAGGACGTAGGGTTTTACCTCCATCAAGAGGGCCCGAACCTGGGTAAAACATCGTCTCTCTATTCCTGTTACCATCTATCCGAGATCACAGCTCGGGACCCCCTACCCCGTGGTCTACCGGTTTTAACACCGTCACTGGTGCTTTCATTGAGAGTTCCGCTGTGAGATTGACAGAAGGATCGATGGAATTGTCGGTTAATGACCCCAGACCCACAGGCGTGATTGCCATGCCCAAAACTTTTGTCAGTGCAAGCTCGAGGCAAACCATGACCCCTCTCTGACTCCTACGGGGAATCCCTTTAAGGATGAAGGGCTGAGGTACTTTTTGGAAAGTGACTTAGACAACGGCCAACTAGAGGCAGCTAATGAGGCCGATCGTCAAATCAACCCGGCTGGCCCGACGGCCGCAGATCTGAAACAAGATGAGGATGACACTAGAAAAATCAGCCCAGAACAAAGAGGCGGCTGGATATCACGCCTCGGAGGAATGCGAGGATGGATAAACATAGGGCGAGACGCAAGCTCTGTTTGGCACATGAGAGGGAGGTTATCTCTGATGAGGCACTCAACATGTACGTGGAGCTGTTCTCTCGCCCACTCTCAGATGCTCACATAGCAGTAGTTCTGGCTCTCTTTGGGTGGGAGTCACCGGCCACGCCACTGCAGGACACGCTCCAGCAGGTCGACGCCACCGTGGTCTAGGCGCAAGCGCTTGTTACTTCATGAGCTTGCATTGGTGTTTCCCTTGAAGAGGAAAGGGTGATGCAGCAAAGTAGAGATAAGTTTTTCCCTTAGTTTGAGAACCAAGGTATCAATCCAGTAGGAGGAACACACAAGTCACTGGTACGTCTCCAACGTATCTATATTTTTTTATTGTTCCATGCTATTATATTATCCATCTTGGATGTTTTATATGCATTATTATGCTATTTTATATCATTTTTTGGGAATAACCTATTAACCTAGTGCCAAGTGCCAGTTGCTATTTTTCCATGTTTTTGTCTTTTACAAAAAATCAATACTAAGCGGTGTCCAAATGGAATGAAACTTTTTGACGATTTTTCTTGGACCAGAAGACACCTAGGAAGCTTCGGGAGGAGGCTAGAAGGGCCACGAGACCACGACAAGCTCGGAGGCCGCGCCCTAGGGGGCGCCTCCCAAGCTTGTGGGCCCCATGTGGCTCCCCTAACCCTAATCTTTGCTCCATAAATACCCAAATATTCCCAGTATACCAGGGGGCACACCAAAAATACTTTTCCGCCGCTGCAAGTTCCTATCCTCATGAGATCCCATCTTGAGACCTGTTCTGGTACTCTGCCAGAGGGGGATTTGATCACGGAGGGCCTCTACGTCAACCTTGCTGCCCTTCCAATGATGTGTGGGTAGTTTACCACAAACCTACGGGTCCATAGCTAGTAGCTAGATGGCTTCTTCTCTCTCTTTGATCTTCAATACAATGTTCTCCTTGATGTTCTTGGATATATATTCGATGTAATCTTCTTTTGCGGTGCGTTTGTTGAGATACGATGAATTGTGGATTTATGATAAGATTATCTATGAATATTATTTGAGTCTTCTCTGAACTCTTTTATGCATGATTAAGATAGCTTTGTATTTCTCTCTGATCTATTGATTTGGTTTGGCCAACTAGATTGATTTTTCTTGCAATGGGAGAGGTGCTTTATATGGGTTCAATCTTGCAGTGTCCTCACCCAGTGATAGAAGGGGTAGCGAGGCACATATTTGTATTGTTGCCATTAAGGATAAGAAGGTGGGGTTTATTTCATATTGATTTGATCTATACCTCTACATCAAATAAACCCCACCTTTTTATCCTGAATGGCAGCAATACAAATACGTGCCTCGCTACCCCTTCTGTCACTGGGTGAGGACACCGCAAGAGTGAACCCATTACAAAGCACCTCTCCCATTGCAAGAAAAATCAATCTAGTTGGCCAAACCAAATCAATAGATCGAAGAGAAATACAAAGCTATCTTAATCATGCATAAAAGAGTTCAGAGAAGACTCAAATAATATTCATAGATAATCTGATCATAAATCAACAATTTATCGAATCTCAACAAACGCATCGCAAAAGAAGATTACATCGAATAGATCTCCAAGAACATCAAGGAGAACATTGTATTGAAGATCAAAGAGAGAGAAGAAGTCATCTAGCTACTAGCTATGGACCCGTAGGTCTGTGGTCAACTACTCACACATCATCGGAAGGGAAGCAAGGTTAATGTAGATGCCCTCCATGATCGAATCCCCCTCCGGCAGAGTACCGGAACAGGTCTCCAGATGGGATCTCACGAGGAAAGAAACTTGCGGTGCAGAAAAGTATTTTTGGTGTGCCCCCTGGTATACAGGGAATATTTGGGTATTTATGGAGCAAAGACTAGGGTTAGAGAAGCCACAGGGGGCCCACAAGTTCGGGAGGTGCCCCCCTAGGGCGCGGCCTCCGAGCTTGTTGTTGCCTCGTGGCTCTTCTGGCCTCCTCCCGAAGCTTCCTAGGTGTCTTCTGGTCTAAGAAAAATCATCAAAAAGTTTCGTTTCGTTTGGTATTGATTTTCTGTAAAAGACAAAAACATGGAAAAAAACAGCAACTGGCACTGAGCACTAGGTTAATAGGTTAGTCCCAAAAAATGATATAAAATAGCATAATAATGCATATAAAACATCTAAGATGGATAATATAACAGCATGGAACAATAAAAAATTATAGATACATTGGAGACGTATCAGTGCTCGTGGACTATGTAGGGTGTTTCCATGAATACACATCCTATGAGAATGATCGTGTAGAATGTGCACACGCTAAATGCACTGGCACCTAGAGATGCAGTTCGTCAGGTAGTGCTTGCGGCGAACTAGGGCATCATTTTCCTTCAGGAGACTAAACTGCAAGAGATTTCGGTAGCAATTGTACAACAGTGTCTTGGGAATAAATTTACCAAGTTCCTCTACGTCCCAGTAGTACGGACATGCGATGGGATCTAAGTAGCTTGGGATGGGACAATCGTCGCTCTCTCCAACCCACGCTATCAAAGTTACTCACTCATGGCTATTGTGAAATCTCCAGGCGCTTCAGAGTGGTGGCTAACTTGTGTATATGGTACTCAAGAGGACAGGGACAAAGTGGAGTTCTTGCAAGAGCTGGTGGACATCAGGGAGTTGCACGTAGGCCCTTGGCTCGTGGCAAGGGATTTTAATCTGATTGCGAAGCAAGAGGACAAGAGCAATGACTTGATCAACCAGAGGATGTTGGGCAGATTTCATGCTAAATTGAATAGCCTCGAGTTGAAGGAGATGTACTTGAATGGTCACCAGTACACGTGGTCTAACGAGTGGCCGAATGCAACATTGGAAAAGATTGATCACATCTTCGTCTCTAATGAATGGGATGCGGCATTCCCGACGTCCTTTCTATCTGCCCTGGGTACGGTGGTCTCGGATCACTATCCTTTGATGTTGGATATGAATGTGGAGATCAAAACTCATAGACGCTTCCGATTTGAAGCTTTTTGGATCAAGGCGGCAGGCTTCATGTAGATAGTGCAAACGGCATGGAAATCTACGCCACCAGCCTCAAATGATTACCTCACGCTGCACTATACACTACTAGGAAAAGGCTTATTAGTGGCGCACCTGTTTTGGCCATTAATGGCGCACTACAGGTGCGCCACTATCATCACGCCACTAGTAACATATACTAATGGCGCACCCCTGGTGCGCCATCAGTATACCAGACTATAGTGGCGCACCAGGCAGTGCGCCATTAGTAAGTCACATGGTGCGCCATTAGTATGCCTCCCAGGGGGCCATATTTACCTTGTGCTCTGGGTTACTAATGGCGCACTAACAGATAATGCGCCACTAGTATTTTTTATAGCATTGCGCCACTAATGTGCTGTATGGTGCGCCACTAGTATGAATATTAGGATTTTTTTTCTTTTCTGATATTTGCACAGATTACAAAATATATTACTGCACAAAATATAGACAGCAAAACATATAAACAGCAGATTCATCGAATACAATAGAAGATTAGTCTCCGAATACAATTCATCATATTAGCTAGTCTCCGAATTCAAAAGACCGAACAAAGTTAGAACATTACAAGTCTCGAGACCGTGAGTAGCGAGTTTGTCTTCACATTACAAGTCGATATCGATCATCTAAACTACCATCACATAGAAGAGAGCTGCGGTCATCACGATGAGCATCATCACGATGAAACTGGTCTTCATCCGGTTCCTCTTCCGCTCCCTCCTCTCTCCCGCTAGATAGCGTGCGCATCTAGCTTCCGCCTCCGCCCTAGTGGTGTACCCTTTGTAACTGTAACCGCTGAAATGGTGAACCTGTCTCTGACACTCCTCCCAGTCGTCGTAGACTCCGGGAACCTTACCCTTGTACACGACATACGACGGCATCTCTATGCACCAGCCAAACAAAATGTTAGTAGCAATTCACAGACAATACATAAGCAATATATAAGTATGCAACAAAAGGATCGAAAGAGAAAAGCAAGACATTAATAGCACGATTCATGGTCCTACTAATAAATAGCATCGATTACATATAAGTTGAACGACTGTCCAAACCAAAGAGACATACAAGTTCATTAAAGTTTAATTACAACATTAGCTAATCGATATTTCAGAACTACATAGCATCACTACTTTCGACTCGACTCAGGGACCGGAGCGTGGATGAAGCCGCCGTCTGCCGTGATGGTCATGAAATTGTGGGCGTTGTCAGCCTGCATTTGTAGCGTTGTTTCTATCTCACTGTTGGACGGTTGATATCTGAGGTAGAACTGCCCCGAGGTACGAAGGACATCTTGATTGATGATTTCCGCAAACTCCGACTGGATGCGAAAGAATTCTTGTCTGATGTCCGCGTCCTGGATTGCCGACAAGTGTGCGGCCCAATCTTTGAGATTATTTGGTAGCAGAAGGTGATTATGGTCCCGTACGATCGCCCGCATGTGATGGAGGGCGTAGTAGGCATCCTTCTGACCGCCAGGCAGCTGCTTGACGCAGGGGAACGTCGTATTGTGGGTGAACACATGCTTGCCGTACCTACGAATTGGCTTGCTGAAGGTGCCTCCAGATTTGGCTTAGCCGGGGAGAACATCATCAAGAACTTTCTTGATATTTGTGTAGTCTTTCTTCGACTGACGGTCTGAGTCGAAATACGTGGCCATGGAATATTTCGGGCTTAAGAGGATGAGTGTGCAATGTGTGTCACTGCACAAAACACGGAATGTTAGAAAAAAAAAGAACGATCGAAATCTAAGAAATCATATCTTACGGGGCGGTGAGGGGATGACTTACTCGGGAAAGTAAGGCACGAGGAAGTTATCCTTATCTGGGTTTGCCAGAATGATGCCTTCGAGGTATGAACTCGCGACTTGCCGGTCCCTAGCGCTGCCCAAGATCTTGGCACGCATGTAGAAGGGGTCGACTATCACGATGTCCGGGGTCTTGTCTCTAATGATCCGCATCTCCATACTAAGCGAAAATAGCCGAACGAAGGTGTAGTGCAGCGGATGAAGGTTAAACATAGCGAAGATGTCATCAAACCGCAGGACGATCATACCCCCGATGGCGCTATCCACAAAGCCCTTGCCCTCTGGCACCTTGGCCATGAAAACCGGGTATGCCACATCATTCTCTCGGAGACGCCGCATCTCCAAAGAAAGAACACTGCCATGCAGACTCCGCACAGCACCGGTTGCAGCATTGAGCAGATTAGTCGGTAGCATCGGCCTACCCGCCACATGCACCCTCCTCGAGATATCCTTAGGTGAAGGTGGCCCGTCCTGAGCATGGATCGTACTCGGTGCCGGCTGGCTCGCACCCTTGTTACTCTTTCTTTTCCGTCCCTTCTTCTTCTGCTGTAATGGGATCGAGTTCTGCTCAGAGACCGCCTTCTTGAGTGTGTTGGGGCTGATAATATTTCGCACCTCGGCTATCTGAGGCTCGGTGAAGGCGGTAGCTGGAGGCGTCTCCTGAGAACTGAACGCCAGACGACGCCTGTTGCAATTGGGTTTCTCCGTGGTACCAGCTAGATCGTCTTTTGCAGGGTTGGGTTCTTGAGAAGGAGGCCCCAAGAATTCGTCACCGTACCCATGTTCGTTGAAGTACTTATCGACGTTGGTAAATGTACCGTCGGAATCGTCGTCGTCCGGATCCTGTGCCATATGCATGTCCGGCATGTCCGGTGGCGTTGCGGGGGTCTTGCCATGGCTTGGCGCCGGCACGACTGGCGGTGTTGTCTGTGGGGTGGTGTCCCCCGCCCCCAAACGAATCTGGCTCTTCGGCCAAAGCATGGGCCAGCTTATGCAGGCGCTGAGGGTCATCACATCATCTTCGTCGGCCCCATGGGGTCGATACGGAGGTAATATGTCATCGAAGCCCGGTAGCACCCGAACCAGTTGAACCCTATAAATTGTGGGTGGCATCTGATTACCGTGGAACACGCGGCTGGCCGGTTGAACGATTCTGCCCTTGGCGACATCGACCAACTCGTCGTTCACGAAGTGCAGGAGAGTGCATGGAACGTCGGCGGCGCCCTGCAAAAACATGTAGGGCGTCAGGGATGCCCAGTCAAAGGCAAGGAGGTGAAGTCATCGGCCGAGAGGCTTAATTAGTTACCGTGATGGCGTCGAGCTCGCCTAATGTCGAGGCACCGCCAACGGCGGGCGTGCAATTGACGGAGGGGCCGCTTGCTGCATTAAGCTACAATGCCCGGGTGCATTAAGCTGCAATGCCGGCGCCGCCGCGGGAGACACCAATGCCGCCTCCGCCGGAGACACCAATGGCGCCGCCACGGGAGACACCAATGCCGCCTCCGCCGGAGACACCAATGGCGCCGCCGGCGCGTTGCGCGAGTTGCTGCCCGTGAAGCTGCGAATCGGGGGCGGCCCCTGTTGGCCGCCCGCCACCCACGCCTGCAGCCCAGAAACCAAGGTAGGTATAATGGCGGTGATCGTCGCTCCCAGTTGGTCTCGCACTTGCTCTTCGACCATCTCCAGAATCCGCGCCACTTGTGCCTTGAGTTGTTGAACCTCGCGCTGCTGGCTTTTCGAGCTGGTCTTTCTCTCCTTTCGCCCAGCGGTATAGTATTCCAACCATTTCGTGGACAAGCCTTTGCCGGCCACACGACCAGCTGACGACGGCTTACTGAGCTTATCCTTGTTTTTCATTATGTTCAACGCCCTATTTAAAGGGGTGTCAAAAGGGGAGCTCTAAGACGACCCCGCGCTACTACTTTCAGTGTCCTGCGGAAGGAACGTGAACCATTTAGAAATTTGGCTTCATTAATTAGAATGCAACCATATGGAGCTAATTACGAGGGGGTGTATTCCTTACCAGAACACACTCAAGCGCCTTGGTCTTCGGATCCGTGGTAAGCTCCTTGGTTACCGGGTCAATCTTGTACCGGGCCCTAACATAGTTCCTGGTCTGCTTGTCACGGTATTTCTCGAAGCGGGACGGTAGGCCTTGCTCGGCACGCTCCGCGTCCTCCTTGTCCCATATAGGTTCCGCCACTTTGTAACCGCCGGGACCGAGTTTGTGGACCCCTAAGTTCAAGTCTCGCATATCTTTCCCCCACTGACTTGATTCCTCGGATGCGTTGCTCTCGCACTTGATCTTGAACTCCCGGTAGTCATCTTTGCTGATCGAAGGATTTTTCTCCTTGATCTTCTCATAACTATCACCTTTTTCAATCATGCTCTTCACCGCGCCTCTCCAAGTAGCCAGGGCCTTGCTCATCTTCGTGAGGGTGGCACTGTTCACTTTATTCCCTGTGAGGCGTGTGTTTGCGAAGTCACCCGGGAAGTTGTATCGTTCGTGCAGCTTCGTGAAGAGGAGGTTGCGCAAATTCCCTCGGTCACGATGCCTTAGGTTCTCGGTGTTGATCGAGACGGTGCTCCGGAGAGTGCACCCGAGTTGTCCCGCGTACCCATTGACTATTTCTTTGGGCGCCATTGGATGCCCCTCGGAGGACACTTCAGTAAATTCCTCCTTGACGGTGCCGAGCACGTTCGGGCGCCGGTCCTTCCGTTGCCTCTTCGGTTGGCGGCCATCTGTGCGTGCGCCGCCATCATCAGTGGTGGCATCCTCGGCGGCACCATCAGTGGTGTCATCCCCGACGCCACTAGGGGTTGTGTAGTCGGGATCGGTGTCTTCCGCGGCGTCCTCATAGCGATGAGGTTCTTCCTCCATCTCCTGGGACAGCTCCCAGAATGCCTTGCCCGAACCGCCGGCCTCATCGTTGTGGGCCATGTTTCGCTCTAAATAGGAAAAAAGTTTGGTCAAAAAGTTGGTTATTGTCAAGGAACAAGATCATGGTCTCATCATTTAGGGTTTGTCGACACCGAGGCATCCTAAAAGCTAAGCTTTTATCATTTAGGGTTTGTCGACGCCGAGGCACCCTAAAAGCCTAAGCTTTCATCATTTAGGTTTTTATCGACACCGAGGCACCCTAAAAGCCAAGGTTTTATCATTTAGGGTTTGTCGACGCTGAGGCACCCTAAATGCTAAGTTAAGTTTTCATCATTTAGGGTTTATCGATGCCGAGGCGCCCTAGGTTGACTGATATATATGGGTATCTTCTAATAATATACCCTATCAAGAAAAGGGAAGGAGAATTCTAAGTTCGGCCTAATCACTTGGCTCTATTGCCACTTATGGTTTAATGCAGCAAGAATAAAGGGGCAGTTGATCCTACTTAATTGAGTACTAAGATACCCCGGCCCATGCATTAGTCGCAAGTACCCCATATGTCCTATTTTTAGCAAAGTCATGCTAAAATTCACGGAAAATTTCAGCATGACCTTTGCTAAAAATAGGACATATGGAGTACCCGAATTTGCCGGAACAGAAGTTAATCGACATTCCGGCAAACTCAAGGGCCTCTCGGGGTACCTGCAAAATCATTATCCCCCCGTTCTTATAATTTCAGAAGATCACAAGTAGCATCATCACAAGTACAACATCATCGCAAGTATAGCAGCAGCAGCAGTGAATACAGGCATAACAGCAGCAGCAACAGGTTTATTCTTCTTCTTCATAAACACTAATTGTCTAATTGAGCAATACAGCGACAGTGTGAACAAATAAAAACACAAACTACACCTACATATTTCAGAAGATAAATGTAAGGTAATGATGTTCAGAAGATGGCAGATAATGATTTCAGTACATGGTACATTGGCTGTCTGTCGTTCAGCAAAGAGATATCTTCAGAAAACAAATAGGAGTACTGTACTAGAGTACTCTGAATATCACCACTCTCATATCCTAGATAAAACCAAAATGACATATCCTTGTTCAGTTCGGCTAGCAGAATTTGTTGCCTAGCTAGTCACATTCTCACATCTGGACATCAATCCCCTCACTCACATCTACACCTACCAATATCATACGGTTACGGTAGCAGATGATTGCTAGACTACACTCTTAAACTCATTTTGGGATCAGTGGAAAACAGTTAGTGCCAAATTCCTGCTCCACTTTTCTGTCTTGTTTTTTCACTGAAAACTGATATGGGAAAAGTAGTAAATAATTAGCACTAGTTGGCTGGTACAGTAACAGATGGCAACCAATTGACAATGTGGAGCAGAATTTTGTCAAGGTGATGTCAGTCATGATGGTCATAACAAATTACGGTAGCCAGAACTAGAAAGTAACAAACGTCTAACATCCATAGAACTCATGATGGCGCAAAAAGTTCAAATGGTGAGTAGCTTAGCTTGGCATGTCTCAGACTCATTTGTGCACTAGTAACTAGTTTTTTACAGCAACCAACAACAACACTGATCAGGGAGCTGCCTGCATATTTCTAAAAGAGAAGGAAAATTATGTTTGCTCGTAAACTTGCTGGAGGCTACAAAACTAGTGTAAGTTGTCGCTGTTCTACACACACTTAGTTCCAATTCATGACCATTTCAAGTTAAATGTTCTTCCTGTCTTCCAGGCCCATCTAAGCATGTCCGTCCACTCAATAACTCTGCGACTACTTCTAATGGAGGAGAGGAGGAACAGCAGAGGTGGCTACTCACATCTGCTTCTGGTGGGGGTTGAGGTAGGACTTCTCGCAGTACTCGGAGGCGGAGTAGAGCTGCGGCCGCAGGTTCTTGAGCTCCTGCATCAAGCATGGCCACAACGCGTCAAGAAGGGGAACAGGCCGGATCCCCGAAAGGTCCTAAAACAATTTATAGCTTAAAAAAAGAAGAACAGGGAGTTGGAAGAGAGAGGATGGCTCACCGTGGAGGAGTGGAGGACTGGATGATCTGCAGCTTCGGGACGGAGGCGCGGAGGGGCGCGGCGGCAGCTTCCCGTTGTCCCGGCTGCGGCAGAGGGCAGAGGGGCAGACGGGCCATGGAGGAAGCTGGGCTACGGCGGGAGTGGGTCCCGGCGGCGGCGAGGACCGAGACGGCGAGGCGGGGCCGGCGGTGGCGCTGGAACCCTAGCGCTGGCCCTGCTCGAGTTCGAGTCGAGCAAAGGAGGGTTGTTCGCCTGTTCGGTCGGAGCACCTTGTCGGAGCAGGCGCGGCGGTCGTCGGAGCGGGCGCGGGGGTCGTCGGAGCGGGTGTGGCGAGGGAGGGAAGGGGGATCTGGCGGGAGGGAAGGGGGATCGGGCGAAGGGGTATCTAGCTAGAGGGGGGAAGGTTAGTAATGGCGCACCATCTAGGGGTGCGCCATAAAAACTCTGATAGCAATGGCGCACCCTCCTCTGGTGCGCCATTAGTAACTTTTTTTTCTGATAGCAATGGCGCACCCTCCTCTGGTGCGCCATTAGTAACTTTTTTTTTCATTATTTTTTGTTGCATCTAATAATTTGTTTTTTTATCAAATTTGTTATTTTCATGAGGACTAGAACAGAAGATATCATCAAATTTGTTTTTTTAAATATCATCAAATTTGTTATTTAAAATATCATCAATTTTTTTTTGGATTTTTAGTTGCATTCATTTGTGAATTGGTAAAACATTTATGAATATGAAAAAATATCATCAAATTTGAAAAAATATTCATGAATTCAAAAAGTGCACATGAAATTTAAAAATATTCATGAGTTCAAAAAATATTAACAAATTCAATATTCATGAGGACTAGAACAGAAGAAATATCATTTCAAAATGTCGAAATACAATCGAGAAATGAAGACTACGATTTAAATACAATCGATATTAGCTAGCTATCTTTTCACAATCTTCTTGTCCTTCTTTTTCGCAAATGGAGTTCTTCTGTTGAACGGACGTCCTTTAGGTAGGGTGGTCGTGCTTCTTCTTGTGGTGTATGGCACTTCATCGTCGTCGTCATGTTCCATCTTCGGGTCACTGTACTTGTCGAAGTCTTGCTCATTGGCGACTCCATCCATTCCGATGATCTTCCTTTTGCCTCTCCTCACGACAACACGACTGGGCTTTGATGCGTCGGTAATGAAGAAGCATTGGTCCACTTGGGAAGCCAGTACCCATGGCTCATTTTTCGCGGTGACGTTTGCGCCCGCGGTCTTGGATTTGGCTTCGGGTATAACCATGGTGGTGAAATACCGGTCTTCTTTTAGGACGCTCTTGGCCCATCTGACACAGAACATCGGGACCTTCTCTCCAGCGTAGCACAGCTCCCAGATCTCCTCGATCCTTCCGTGGTATCTGTCCTTGTCGTTACCGGTGTAGGATTCCATCGTTACCCCGGAGTTCTGATAACCATCGCTCTTCATGTCCTTGTCCTCGGTGTAGAATGTGTAGCCGTTGATATCGTACGCCTCATAGGTCATCAGGTTGTGCTCGGCGCCCTGTGACAAGGCGAATATGAGTTTTTGTTCCGCGGAAGAATCCTCATGTAAAGGGTACCACAGAAGCTTCTCCTTGAACCAACGCGTGAAACATGAGTTGTGCTCTTTGATTATATCTCCGTCCGTCCTCTGTTGGCCTCGGTCATTGTACGTCTTCTCAATAAAGGTTTTGTGCTCTACCACCCAAGGATCGACCACGTCTATGTGTTGTAGCGCGACTAGGTTTGCTCTTTCAAAGTCGGCGAGTCGACCCTCGAAGTCGACATGCATTTCGCGGCGACCATCGCGGTGACCCCATCCAGCGAGCCTGCCGAGGTGCCTGTTGACGGGCAGACCAACAGGGTTCTCGATGCCTAGATAATTCGTGCAGTAGGAGATGCACTCTTCGGTCAGAAAGCCCCTGGCTATGCTTCCCTCTGGATGTGACATGTTGCGAATGTATCCTTTGATGACACCATTCATCCTTTCGAACGGCATCATGCTATGCAGGAACGTCGGCCCGAGTTGGATGATATCCTCCACGATATGGACCAGCAGATGCACCATAACATCGAAGAATGCGGGCGGGAAGTACATCTCAAGCTCGCATAGTATCACCACTATCTCTTCCTGTAGCCTTCTGAGTTGCCTCATGCCAACCGACTTCCGAGAGATGACATCAAAAAAGTTGCATAGGCCAAATAGCGTTTCACGGACATGCGCGTCCATGATCCCACGGATTGCAACTGGAAGTATCTGCGTCATCAGCACGTGACAGTCGTGAGACTTCATCCCGCTGAACTTCTGCTTCGCTGAGTCTAGGTATCTGCTTATCTTCCCCGCGTAACCCTAAGGAAGTTTTACTCCTACGAGGCAGGTGAAAAACTGCTCGATCTCCTCCTGACTTAGAGTGAAGCACGCGGGAGGGCAGTCATTTCCGATCTTCTTGGCCTTTTTGCCTTTGCGACGACTTTCCGTGTCCGTCGCCTCATCATCATTAGCGTGAAGCTCCTCCCTGATGCCCATTGATTTCAAGTCTGCCCTTGCTTTTGGCCCATCTTTGGTCCTCTCTGGCATGTTGAGCAGGGTACCAAGCAGACTCTCGCACACGTTCTTCGTGATATGCATGACATCAAGGCTGTGAGGCACACGGAGGATCTTCCAGTACGGCAAGTCCCAGAAAACCGACCTCGTTTTCCATACCTTCAGCAGCGGCTCTGGTGCCTTTCGCTTCTTTCCCGGCGGTGGGCACTCTTTCCAATTTTTCAACAGCTCGTCTATTTCCTCGCCGCTCCTCGTACACGGGCGTCTTCGGGGTTCGGTTTCACCATCGAACAGATCCTTGCGTTTTCTCCATGAGTCATCATCGCGAAGCCACCTTCGATGTCCCATGAACACGGTTTTTGAAGACCCGGGATCTCTATCTAGCTGGCGATACATTGTGTCATCCATGCACCTGACGCATGCACGAAATCCGTGGACCACCTGCCCTGCGACATATCCGTAACCGAGATAGTCTTGCACCGTCGTGAGCAGTGCGGCTCTCATAGGGAAATATTCTTTCTCTGTGGCGTCCCACGTATTGGCTGGCGTTTTCCACAGCTTGTCTAGCTCCTCTTTCAGCAGCCCCAGATACAGATTGATGTCGTTCCCTGGTTGTTTCGGCCCTTCAATTAGCATACTCATATGAATGTACTTCCTCTTCATGCACTTCCAGGGGGGAAGGTTGTACATCCACACAAACACAGGCCAGGTGCTATGTGTGTGTCTCTGGCTGCCAAATGGATTGACGCCATCGGTGCTCGCGCCAAGCACGATGTTCCTTGGATCGTCCCCAAAATCTGGGTATTCGAAGTTCAACGCTTGCCACTGGCTCGCATCCTTAGGGTGACTCAGCATCTTGTCTTTTTTATTTATCTCCGGATCATTTCCGTCATCTTCTCGCTTCTTCTCCTCCCTATCCGCGTGCCAACGCAGGAGCTTTGCTGCCTTAGGGTCCGCGAAATACCGCTGCAGACGAGGAGTGATCGGAAAGTACCACACCACTTTTCGAGGAGCTTTCTTCCTCTTCTTGTATCGAGTGACGTCGCACACCGGACATATGGTAGACTCCGCGTGCTCGTCCCGATAAATGATGCAATCGTTCATGCACACATGGTATTTCACGTGCGGTAAATCCAGAGGACACACAATTTTCTTCGCCTCCTCGAAACTGGTCGGGCACTTGTTCCCCTTGGGAAGACGTTCGTGCCAGAATGACATGTTCTCGTCGAAGCATGCGTCGGTCATTTTGTGTTTTACCTTCATCTCCAGAGCCATGAGCGTTACTTTCAGGCGGGTATCCTCGGGCCTGCATCCTTCATACAATGGAGTAACCGCGTCTATCTCCAGTTGATCCAGCTTGGCTTTCTCTCGGGCGGCAACTCTTGCGTTATCCATCTGCTTGAGAAGCAGCTCTTGAATATGAGGGTCCTGCACCCAGCCCATCGATGGTCCATCGTTGCCTGCTCCGGCATCTTCATCTTCATGATCATGCCCTTCGTCTTGATCTTCCTCATCATCATGTCCGGCATCTTCTACATGATGACTGTGTACTGCATCACCGTCATGATCATGTCCTGGAGATTCTTCGTCTTCTCGCCCGCCCTCGCCGCCGCGGTTGTCTTACTGCCCTTCCTCATTTCTTGCCCGGCCCCCATGGATGACTTCATAGTCATCTTCATCACCTTGCCACCGATAGCCATCCATGAAACCACGCAAGAGCAGGTGGTCCCGCACCTGTCCGGAATCCAGGTCCGTAATAAGGCTCTTCAGCTTGCATCTTCGACACGGACATCTTATCTCCGTCTCGTTCTTTTGAAGCATCTCGGCCTTCGCGGAGCTCAAAAACCTATTCATGATGCCTTCGGTCATCGTGCGGACCATGGTTGCCTGTGGGGTAGAGCAAAATGATATTTTAGAACCAAGAAAAAATTTGGCATGACTTTGCCTAAAAATAGGACCAAAAAGAATGCATAGTGCCAAATTCTCGCCGAAACAGAAATGAATCAACATTCTGGCAAAATATTGGCAACTATCGCATTTCAAATACCGGTACCTGCAAACACAAACATATGCAACACCACAAACATACGTAGATCTAGGCCATAAAAAGTGCATGTGCACGTTGTTGGAGGGAGAAAAAAGTAGATCTACAACATAATTAAAGAAAGCTTTCCCCTTACTTACCTATCAAAAAAAGGTAATTTAACCACTTAATTTGGGTGAATCTATGGTGCAAATGAGGTGAGGAGGAGGAGGCAGCCAAGACAAGCTTGGAGGAGGAGGTGGAGAGAATGAAGTGGGGAAAGTGAGTGTGGTAGGTGGCTGTCCAAAATATCTAGCTGGTCTCAAGTTACTAATGGCGCACCACCTAAAAATGCGCCATTAGTAACCCTGGTTACTAATGGCGCACCAGTTAGGGGTGCGCCATTACTAGTTTTGCAAAAAAAAAAATTGTTAGTAGTGGCGCACTGTGGTTGTGGTGCGCCATTACTAGTTTGAACTAGTAATGGCGCACTTCACACAGGTGCGCCATTACTAGTTTTGAAAAAAAAATTGTTAGTAGTGGCGCACGGAGCGTGTGGTGCGCCATTAATAGTTAAAACTAGTAATGGCGCACTGTGCCCTGGTGCGCCATTAATAGTTTTGGAAAAAAATTTTTTGCTAGTAATGGCGCACCGTGTGTCTGGTGCGCCATTAGTAATGAGGACACTAATGGCGCACCTATATCTGGTGCGCCACTGCTATATAGCAGTGGCGCACCACATACATAGTGCGCCATTAATGTCCATATCAGCTATATCCCTTTTCCTAGTAGTGATAAGTTGAGGGCCATGACGAAGCGTTTACAAAAGTGGAGTGACTGCTGGATAGGGAATGTGAAGTTGCATATTGCCATTGCCTTAGAGGTGATCACATGACTGGATGTCGCAATGGAGTCACGAGATTTGTCCGACGCGGAACAGGAGCTGAGGAAATGCTTGAAGCATAAACTTTTGGGCCCGTGTTCACTGGAGCGCTCGATAGCAAGGCAACGATCGTAGCTGTTACAGCTGCGCGAGGGGGACGGCAACAAAATAATCTTTCATCGGCAAGCTATCCATAGGCAATGGAAGAATATTATGCGATCTGTGCGGTACAATGGGCAGGTATATTCGGGACAAGAAGAAGTGGCCTCTGTGGTGGACGCCTACTATGGTCGAGCTTTTGGCTGTTGTGAGTCACAACATCATACGTTGAATCTAGATGGGCTCAACTTACCACGCTGGGACTTATCACAGCTAGAGGAGCCTTTCACCCCAGAGGAAGTTGAAAAGGTGATCAAGGCCATGCCAATGGCGAAAGTGCCGGGGACGGATGGTTTTACAGGACGGTTCTCTACACCATGTGCTGGAACATTATCAAGGCGGATTTCATGAAGGCAATGGACTACATGTATCGGGAGGACATGAGGGGCATGGTTGCAATCAACAAATCTCTAGTGTCTCTACTGCCGAAGAAAGAAGGAGCGTTGGATGTGGGCGATTTTCGGCCAATAAATCTTTTGCATGGGGCCATCAAATTTTTTGAGAAGGTTCTCTTGACTCGGCTGGCTGTGGAACTTCCCAATCTAGTGGGACACCACCAGAGAACATTTTTCAAGGGAAGATCCTTGCATGACAATTTCATGCTAGTGCAGTGTATGGCGAGGCGGCTGCATGCATTGAGGAACCCTGCCGTTCTTCTCAAGTTGGATATCTCAAAGGCCTTCGATTCAGTCCAATGACCCTTTCTGTTGGAAGTCATGCAACATCTTGGTTTTGGACACAAGTGGAGATCTTGGATCTATGAAATTCTGGCCACTCGACTACCAAGGTGATGGTGAATGGGGAGCCAGGAGAAACCATCTATAACTGCAAAGGAAAGCGCCAAGGGGACTCATTGTTCCCTATGCTATTTATACTCACAATGGAACCACTGCAGTGACTGCTTGAGGTAGATGTGGAGCAAGGTGTGCTTGAACCTTTGGTTGTAGTGGGCATGAAGCAAAGATTGTCGATATACGCAGATGATGTGGTACTTTTCTTACGACTAAAACTAGTGGATTTGGCAACATGTAGGGCAATATTTGCTTTGTTTGGAGAAGCTTCTGGCCTACGAATAAACATGAGCAAGTCGGTTGCCCTACCGATCAGATGTGAAGAGCAGAGCAAGGTTTTGGTGAGCCAAGAGCTGGGATGTCTGGTTGCATCATTTCCCATCAAGTACCTTGGCTTACCGCTTTCCCTAAGGAAACAAACGGCAGCGCAGCTACAGTACTAGTGGACAACTTGGCGAATCCCCGACCAAAGTGGAAGGCCACGCTTATGCCAAAGAGTGGGAGATTCACTCTCGTCCAGTCGGTGTTGTGTGCCATGCTGATCCACGTGATGATGGCCCTCGACCTACCAATGAAGGCGATCGAGGTAATGAACAAAGTGTGCAGAGGCTTCCTATGGTGCAAGAAGGCGGAGGCGAATGACGGGAATTGCGCGGTGGCATGGGAGTCGGTATGTGCCCCTAAATGGACAGGAGGCCTGGGTGTCCCTAACTTGCACTGGATGAATGTAGTGATGCAAGCGAGGTGGCCATGGCTTAAACGGACAGATGGTAGCCGGCCGTGGAGTGAGTTCACTATCAAGTTTCCGAATGAAGCCATTCAAATCTTCCAACCTGCAACTAGGGCAGATGCTCGGAATGGGCTTTCCACTCTGTTTTGGGAAGATAGGTGGCTAGATGGAATGAGGATATGCCAAACCTATATAACATGATTCTGACTCGGGTCCGACACGCCAGTTTGGTTGGTTAGGGGGCTGCAAGCGGCGAGTGGGTAGCGGACGTTGGGCCAAACATCACTGCTAGAGCCCTACAACGGTTCCTTGAGGGTAGCTGCATGGGAGCGGCGCACTAACGAGCAGGATACAGTCACTTGGTCTTGGGAGATGCATGGACAGTTCTCGGTGAGATCGGCGTATGCTTGCCGGTTTTGGGGACATGAAGTTGTGCCAACATCGAAGCAGACTTGGAAATGTCGGGCACCTTCGCAATGCCGCTTATTTGCTTGGTTGGCCCTAAGGAACCGGTGTTGGACTTCAGACCGCCTAGCCAGCAGAGGTTTACCACATCAAGACGCATGTCCATTTTGTGACCAGGAGGAAGAAATGATAAACCATGTTCTACTCACGTGCGTGTTCGCCAGGATGACGTGGATAGCAGTTGGAGAGGCTCTTGGCAAGCGAGACTGGACGCCGAGCCAGCAAGATTCCCTTGAGGCTTGGCTATGTAGCAAGAGTGGAGATACCTCTCTTGTGCTTTGTGCTCCGAGCTCAGAACTATTCTGCTAGAACTTCAAGACAACTGAGTGCAATCTGCATGCATGGTCTGACCATCTCCGCCTTACACCTCACAACCCGTTTGTACTCATGTGGACTTGATGTCCTCCAGACCGTTAAGTGTTATAGACAGTTGCTACACTGGGAAGAGCACCTTTTAACTTGATATTTACTGTGAGAGATCACCCTTAATAATTGACTACTGCGCAATCAAAAGGGTGCAAACAATAAAGGGATAAAAATCTCAGGCAATTCATAATATCATGACGTGGTATAGCCCTGGGCGCCGGGAATCCTCCATGATCGTATTCAATCTCCAGTTGAAGCGACGTGACGGACAATATTTCGTTACCTAGGCAATTGTTTCAAAAACATTGGCATCATGGCAATTTCAGAAAATGTTTTCGTGGTGATCGTTTCAGAAAACGTTGACGTGACACCAAAATCTGAAATTTCGTCATGACACCAAATTATAGCTCCTCGTCCCGTGCCTGGTACACCTTCTCCTCGTCGGGGTCCTCCGTGTATGTTTGTCACCATGACCTGTAATCGATCTCTATAATGTTTATATTAAGGTGGCAATCCCATGGCTCTGGCCATCATGCCGTGACGCGTATGCCACTTAACATTACAACATATAACCATCTCATACATAAACTCAATATCATGACGAAGGCTATACCACATCATATGCAAACCCTACAAAACAAAGTTAGGCGTCCTCTAATCAGTTTTAGCAAAAATTTAGTTACGAGGTTAACCAGTTTTAGGAATTAAGACTAGCTACCTATGCAAGCGCAACAAGGCAATGTTCCTGATGCTAGATTAAGTTTCGTGGTGTGTGAAAGAGAGACTTAATAAAAAGTCTCATCCCCACACTAAACTTCGTCAATACGTGTGACCCCCTAGAAGATCATCCATCTTCAGCACCCTCTTGTGTACGCGATGGTTTACTATTCCCGACTATGATGTAGCCCAAGGAACTGTTAGCAGATCGTCGACAGCCAGAGCCGATCGATTGTCAGAACCTTGTAGCAAAACTACATCATTCTGCCGATGAACTGAACCGAAGCAACACTCGTGGGAAGCATATCAAGAACATCAACCCTCACATATTAGATGTGATCTACATCACAACCTGCATCTACTCATAAACCAGCTCATGATGCCACTGTTGGGAAACATAGTAGAAAACAAAATTTTCGCACCTACGATCACCAAGATCAATATGAAGATGCATGTTGGGTTGGGATCAACGATAGTTACCAACTTTGGAGTGCAGCGGAAGAAGAAGAGTTGGTGTAGATCATGCTTGAATTCCCTCAAATGTTGATGATGATCCCGCGAACCATCCTCGAAGATCCCTCGAACCAAAGACCGAAAGCACGGCCTCTCAACTTGGTTACAAGCGTACGGTCTTCATGATCTGGTAGCGCTTCACCATCCAGTACTAATCATCACAGGAGAATTAGAGGGAGGAGATTAGAACCACACTAGGCTTCTAGTTATGAGGATTAGAGGTGGCTAGGGTTAGCTCTAATTAGTCAAGGACCAACTAGAACTAGAACTAGATCAACTAGAAGAGGCACCCAAAAACTTGTGTTCAATAGGGTAGAAAACCTCTAGTATATATAGGTTTAGGGGGGAGGAGAGGGCAGCCACCAGTCCTCCCTTGGTGCACCAGCCTAGGGGGGAGTTCAACTCCTACCCCTAGTAGGATTCGGCCCCCCACAAGGAAAGGGGGGCGCCACCTCCACTTGGGCCTTTATGGCCCAAGTTTCCTTCCACCTCTTGGCCTTTTAAGGCCCGTTGATATTTAATTTATATATAAAATACTTTAAACATTTTCAGAGTATTATATATATAATTTAACATCTTCGGAAGCATTTTCCACCTATATATAATTAATCGGTAATACCCGATATTACCCGATATTCACCGAAACCCTTCCGGTGACCCCGAAACGCTTCCGGAACCTCTTGGAACTATTCCGGATATTAATGAAACTATTTCACGAATATATTCTCATCACTCCCGTTCCACTAACACTTGGCAGATCATTATTACCTTAAGCTTGTGACCCCGTAGGTTCGGTAAATCATAGACATGAACGAACCCCCTTCGTCCAATGACCGATAGCGGAACCGTGGACATCCATATCGGTCCCTATGATTACATGAATGATATTTGAGTGAACCTTTGGTTATCATGTGATGCTTCCTTTGCTTCGCGATACTTTACAAAACCCGGTGTGCATCAGTATCCTCCTGAGTCATCACCATGCTCCCTATACCGTCTCTCCCGTTACCGGTTTTGTTCTTCTTTCTCGTTGACGTGTTCCGGCATCCCCATGACGAAGTCACCTATGTCTGGCCAGACGATGATGGTTGCCGTCACACCGAGAGAGCCCTAAGAATATATCTCCGTCGTCGGAGGAGCAAATCCCACTCTTGAGTTGTTCGTTCATTTGTCAAACTTTTGAGTGAGTCTGGAAGTTGTCGTTATGATCACCTTGTTACAGATGACGTTTGAGCAACCCCAAAGTCCATCATCTAGTAGGAAGTGACTGACACACTCTCATGGTCTGAGAAACTAAAGAACACATGCTAACACTCCGTGCTATAACAGATGATTTCTGACGATATGATCACTAAGTATAACATACAAGATTAGGTCGATTCAATATTGTTGGGGATATTATTACTACACGTAAACCGGCCAGGAGAGGCCGGGTTATCCCCATAATGAGTTATTATACTTGAAGCCCACTTGGACAAAGATGGAGGCGCTTTATGAAGGCCCGGGGCCCAACGGCGGATTAAGGCCTGTAGACATAAACCGACATTGATATGTAAACTTGTGTTATAAGATAGAAAGAGTAGAGACCGAGCCGGACATGTTCATGAGCCGGCCTCAGGATCCTGTAAACCGACGGGCATCAACCCATGCATATAAGGGGACGAACCGGCGGCGGTTTGGGGGGAGACAGACAACAACTCGAGAGCCAGGCATAGCGGATTCGCTCCCTGGTCATCGAAACCCTAGCAATTCCACAACAACTAGATTAGGCCTTTACCTTCACCGCAAGGGGCCGAACCAGTATAAACTCTCTACGTCCCTTGTCCGCTTTAACCCCTTTAAGCTAACCCGACGCGATGGCTCCACGACTAAGTCCTTTCTCTAGGACATCTGCCGTGACAAAACCACGACAGTTGGCACCCACCGTGGGGCTATCACACGATGGTTTCGAGTTCTTAGAGGGCAGCTTCGAAGGACTCAAGGGATACGCTGTGGGCCGGATGACCAAAAGTCGTCGCGGCAAGCTCTACATCGACGACGCAGGCTGGGGCCCCGAGGCCGGCTCGA
The DNA here is from genome assembly GCA_011799875.1 of Thinopyrum elongatum. Taxonomy (NCBI): domain Eukaryota; kingdom Viridiplantae; phylum Streptophyta; class Magnoliopsida; order Poales; family Poaceae; genus Thinopyrum; species Thinopyrum elongatum. Next base: position 70,126,111 of record CM022297.1, read on the forward strand.
TTGAGTACGGGTACCGGGTCCCCTTCGGCGGCATTCACGTGTTCATTGGCAAGATTGGCCAACCGGGCCCTGAGCCGGACATCTGCACCGACATCGTCGAAACGGCTCAGCGTGCGAGGTCTGCCCGGGTTAAGCCTGTCATGAAGCATGCCTTCGTGGGAGTCATCCACGAAGTGGAATCTGAAGATGGATCAGAGTATGATGGCGAAACCATTGTTTATTCCGGTGACGAGTCATCTACTGGAGAGACCGAGTCATTGTACCAGCTGCAAGATGGCCGGTTTGGTCGTTGTTCTGATGGCGACAGTATTCCGGACTCTCTCGACCCGCCAAGCTGGGTTGCGATCTTCATGGCCGGTACGCAGTCAGCGCCACAATCTTCGACCGCTACGGCGATGATCTCCGGTTCAGCAGCGGCGATGGCCGCTGGGGCAGGAGGCCCTGCGCTATCACCGGCTCAGGCTCTGTCCGATTTATTCGACACCTTGGCAGCACTGTTAGCGGCCGAAGTCCGCCCGGCGGATCAGGAGCAGCACAACGCAGAAGTGGCGAAGGTGAAGGATCAGATAGCCCAAGCCAAGGTGGATCTAGCAGCTGAAAACACCAGGATGGCTGCAGAGCGGGCCGAGTTAGATGCACAGGCTTATCGGCTTACGTTGGATCATAACGCGTCCAATGATGTAATGAGGAGAAGGTACCGGTCTCACCTGCCTCCGGTTTACGAAGCCAGGAATCTCTTCAATACGCCAGGGGCCGGAACCAGCAACCAGCCAGTGGTAAAACGGGTAGAAGCGCCTGGAACGGGTACGCCATTTCAGCCACGCGCAATGGATCCGCCTCTTCAGAATAACCCATCCCAGCATGTGCCCACGCCTCAGGGTCATTATTCCAACCCCTTGGATAACATAGTCGCGGATGCTTCACGATTGGCAGCCCTTCCGGTCGATGGTGAGTCCCTTGTAGCGGTGGAGACGCGTCGGGCTAGGGAGCTCCTTCAGACAGCTTTGACTCAGCAACAGGCTTATTCATCCAGTCGCTAGAGGATTCATTCCACCCCCCGCCCAAGCCGGAGTAACAACAGCCATGTTGATGAACTGGGTGTGTCTAGCAGTGCCCGCAATTGTAATCCGCTACGAGGCCATAACCCGGCGGGTGGCGGTGTTGATGCTCAGGATGTGGTGGACCGTGCTAGGACACGTCGAGAGGATGAGTTAGCAGCACAGAACGCGGCCCGTCAGCTTACTCCGGTTCGTCCAACAACTCCGGTGGAACCAGGGGTTACCTCCAGCTCTTTGGGGGTGCCGTGTCTCATCCCAGCAATACGCAATGTACGGCTACCCAAGGACTTCAAGGGCCCACGTAAAGTGCCGAATTACACTGCTGATTTATCCCCCAAGTCGTGGGTGGAGAGTTATGAAATGGCGATGGAGATGCTGGACGTAGATGATGCGGCATGTGCTAAGTACTTCACCATGATGTTGGAAGGGACAGCTCGCACTTGGTTGAAAAACCTACCAGCTAACTCCATTGGGTCATGGGCCAAGCTAAGAGCCCGGTTTATTCAGAATTTCAAAGACACGTGCAAGCAGCCCATGTCAATTGTGGATTTAGCTGCCTATGTCCAGGAGGAAGGAGAATCAACAACCCATTGGGTGCGCCGGGTTTCAGAGATTTTGCATTCATCGGACCGCATCAACGCTGATACGGCCGTTTTGACGTTGGAAGGCAATTGCCGGTTTACGCCTCTTAAGTTGAAGCTGGGACGGCTCAAACGCCATTGCAATGACATGAGGACGCTTATGGCGGCTCTGGTGAAATACGCCGACTCTGATAGTACCAAGGACCCTGAATCTGATGATGACAAGATAGGAAAGGGAAAGAAGGGTGGCAGCACCAAAGGGCAGCAGCATAACTCGGCGGGGCATGGAAACAGCGGTAAACGTAAAGTGGATAACAGTTCAGATTTTGTAGCTAATACCAACGCGCAGGGTAATGGTCAGCGTCGGAAGGGTAAACCGCCCTCGCGTGGAGGAGAACCAAGTCCCAATCCGGAGCGCCTGAATTACCTGTTGAACCAGCCCTGCCCAAAGCACGGATCGCGGGACAAGCCGGCCACGCACCTCTGGAAGGATTGTTATATTATGCGAGAATTCAAAGATTCAGATTTTTTCCAGAATGATAATGGACCGGCTGGCGGTTCAGGCACCGGGTCTCATGGGCCGGGTTATGGTAGAGGCAGTTCCGGTTCAGGTTTCCATGGTAATCAAAGTGGACATGGCAATCAAGGCAATCAAGGCAACCAAGGTGGTTATAATCATTAGGGGAACCAACAGCACAGCAGTCGGGTTACCAGAGCAACCCGAAGCAGTTAAACAGTGGACAGTACCATGTCTTCACCACCAGCCTGTGCAAGTGCGATCAGAAGCTTCATAAAAGGGCAGTGAACTCCGTTGAACCGGCGGTGCCCCGTTACTTACGCTGGTCTGAACAGCCCATTGTGTGGAGTCGAGAGGATCACCCACCTCGGGTTGATTATCCGGGTCATCTGGCGTTGGTGGTGGCACCTCAGGTGGGAGGTTACAAGTTCACTAAAGTACTCATGGATGGGGGGAGTAGTATCAATATCCTTTATTATGAAACCTTCCGTCGCATGGGGTTAACAGATAAAAATCTTAAACCGTCCAGCACGGTCTTCCATGGTGTGGTACCTGGTAAATCGGCGTATCCGGTCGGTAAGATAGCTCTGGAGGTTGCTTTTGGTGATGAGCATGATTGAAGATCAGAAACATTGACCTTTGAAGTGGTGAAAATCAAGAGCCCGTATCATGCCCTGTTTGGGCAGCCAGCTTATGCTAAATTCATGGCGAGGCCCTGTTATGTTTATCTGTAGCTCAAGATGCCGGGTCATAAGGGGACCATCACGGTACATGTGAGTCGTAAGATCGCTTTGGAATGTGAAGAAGGTGATGCGGCTTATGCGGAGTCGGTTTGTGCAACAGAGGAGTTGAAGTTTTACAAAGACAATCTTGATCCGGCAGATATGACTTCCTTGAAGAAGCCAACTACAGAGCATGATCCGGCCTTGAAGTTTAAGTCGGCTGATGAGACTAAGCTGGTTGATTTCGTTCCTGGCGATTCATCCCAGCAGTTCAGCATCAGCGCTACCTTGGATCCGAAATAGGAAAGCGCGCTCATCGAGTTCATCCGTGAGAACCGGGACATCTTTGCGTGGAAGCCTTCTGACATGCCAGGTGTACCGAGGGAACTCGCTGAGCACACTCTTAATGTTGATCCCAAGTTTAAACCGGTCAAGCAGTTTCTCCGCCGGTTCAATGAAGAAAGACGCAAGGCTATTGGTGAGGAAGTGGCCAGGCTCTTGGCAGCTGGCTTTATTGTGGAGGTATTTCATCCTGAGTGGTTGGCTAATCCGGTGCTAGTACTTAAGAAAAACGGCACTTGGCGTATGTGTGTGGACTACACAGATTTGAACAAGGCTTGTCCAGCGGATCCTTTTGCCCTCCCTCGTATTGATCAAATCATTGATGCTACGGTGGGTTGCGAGCGTTTGAGTTTTCTGGATGCGTATTCTGGCTACCATCAGATCAAAATGGCAGTTAAGGACCAGGAGAAGACAGCTTTCATAACTCCCTTTGGAGCCTTCTGCTATGTGTCTATGCCCTTTGGGCTAAAGAGTGCCCAGGCGACTTATCAGCGCTGTGTGCAGAACTGTCTTCATGATCAGATCGGCCGCAATGTTCATGCTTATGTGGATGATATTGTGGTGAAATCCAGAGAGAAGAAGACATTGATAGATGACTTGAAGGAGACCTTTGATAACCTTCGGGTTTATAAGATGATGCTTAATCCGGCCAAATGTGTCTTTGGTGTACCGGCAGGCAAGCTTTTGGGCTTTCTGGTGTCTAACAGGGGCATTGAAGCTAATCCAGAGAAAATCAAGGCCATAACTTCTTTGGCTAAACCGAAGTGCATCAATGATGTTCAACGCTTGGCAGGCCGGATTGCAGCCTTGAGCCGGTTTATCAGTCGCCTCGGGGAGAAGGCTATCCCTTTATATCAGATGCTGAAGAAGACGGACAATTTTGTCTGGAGCGACGCCGCCAATGAAGCATTTGAGGATTTAAAGCGGCAGCTAGCCGAGCCGCCTGTCCTTGCTGCTCCTGTTGATAAAGAGCCTTTGCTGTTATATGTGGCTGCCAATGCCCGGGTAGTTAGCGTGGCTATTGTGGTGGAGCGCAAGGAGATCGGAAAGGATTATCCGGTTCAACGGCCGGTTTATTACATCAGTGAGGTACTCATTGTGTCTAAGCAAATGTACCCACATTGGTAGAAGCTGGTGTATGGAGTTTTTATGGCAAGCCGGAAGCTTAAGCAATATTTCCAGGGTCATCCCATCACTGTGGTCAGCTCTGCTCCTTTGGGGGAAATAATCCGGAACAGGGAAGCGACTGGCCGGATTGCCAAGTGGGCCATTGAGCTTGGACCTCACGGGTTAAATTATGTGCCTCGGACGGCAATCAAATCACAAGCATTGGTGGATTTCATCAATGATTGGACAGAGTTACAGGCGCCAGAAGAGAAGCCGGATCATACTTATTGGACTATTCATTTTGATGGGTCCAGGCAATTAGAGGGCTCGGGGGCTGGAGTCGTATTAACCTCCCCATGAGGTGATAAGTTTTGTTATGTTCTCCGTTTAATGTTCCCTTGCACTAACAATGCAGCTGAATATGAGGCCTTACTCCACGGTCTTCGTATGGCTAAGGAGATGAATTTGAGCCGGGTTAAGTGCTTCGGTGACTCGGACCTGGTGGCTCAACAAGTGTCTGGTACTTGGGATTCTAGGGATCCGCTCATGGCTGCATATCGTCGAGAGGTGGATATTGTTGCAGGTCACTTCAAAGGCTATCAGGTTGATCATGTGGACCGGCAGAAGAATGAAGCGGCGGACGCTTTAACCCGTTTGGGTTCCCAGCGTAAGCCGGTTCCACCCAACGTCTTTTTGGATGTGCTGCATAATCTGTCGGTTAAACTTCCCACAGAGGAGGATCTGGTTGTTCCTGATCCGGAGGCTCAATTGGTGGCAGCACTTCATGTTATTCCGGATTGGACCGTCCCGTATCTGGCGTACATGAACCGGGGCGAGTTACCAGAGGATGAGACTTTGGCCAGACAGATAATCCGGCGATCCAAGTAAATGACTATTGTCAATGGCGAATTACATCACTGTAGTGTAACAGGGGCGTTTCTACGTTGTGTATCTCCGTAAGAGGGCCGTGAGATCCTGCGTGAGATCCACGAAGGGGATTGTGGTCACCATGCCGGTTCAAAGTCCCTGGTAGCTAAAGCTTTTCGTCACGGTTTTTATTGGCTGACGGCTCATGCTGATGCGGAAGACTTGGTGAAAAAGTGTGATGGTTGTCAGAAGTTTTCACGCCGAGCTCATGTCCCGGCCCAGGAATTGAGGATGATTCCAATTACTTGGCCGTTTGCAACTTGGGGGCTGGATATGGTTGGGCCCTTTAAGAGATCCAAGGACAAGAAGACCCACCTTTTGGTGGTGGTTGATAAGTTCACTATGTGGGTGGAGGCAGAGCCAGTCAGTAAGTATGATGCAGCTACGGCGGTTCAATTCATCAAGAAGGTGATTTTCCGGTTTGGCTTTCCACACAGCATTATAACTGATAATGGTACCAATCTGTCCAAAGGGGCTATGAAAGAGTTCTGTCAGTGTGAGCACATCCGGCTTGACGTATCTTCTGTGGCTCACCCCCAATCTAATGGTCAAGCGGAGAGAGCCAATCAGGAGATCTTGAGAGGCATCAAGCCCCGGCTTATGGTTCCTTTGCAACGGACGCCGGGTTGTTGGGTGGAGGAGTTACCTTCTGTGTTATGGAGCATCAATACCACGCCCAACAGGTCTACGGGTTACACACCTTTCTTCATGGTCTATGGAGCAGAGGCGGTTCTCCCGAGTGACATCCGTCATGACTCGCCTCGTGTGGCGGCTTATGTTGAAGCTGATAATGAGAAGGCACGACAGGAAGCACTGGACCTGTTAGATGAGGAGCGTGACATTGCAGCAGCCCGTTCGGCGATTTATCAGCAAGATCTGCGTCATTATCACAGCCGTCAGGTCAGAACCAGAACTTTTCAAGAAGGTGATCTGGTGCTCCGACTCATCCAGGATCAGTCGGATATGCACAAGTTATCCCCGCCTTGGGAAGGACCCTTTGTGGTCAGCAAGAACCTGCACAACGGGGCATACTATCTAATCGATGTTCGAGAGCACAAAGACTCACGTAAATCGGAGGAGGAGACCCACCGGCCGTGGAATATCGCTCATCTACGGCCTTACTATACCTGAGCCCTAGGCTCTGCCATGTACATAGTTATGACAATGTATATATTATGATCAATATAGTAAACTGGAGCCTCAGCTAAAGCGGGGTATCTATTGTTTTTTACATCAGGTGTGGTTACATGGAGATTTCTGCTTATAAAGCGACGTCCGGTTTATCCCTTGATTCGGCTTATCAAGCCATATATATAAATCACTTGGGGGCTTGGTCGTATTTGAACCTTAGCTACACCTCTTGATAGGCGCAAGGCCACCAGAAAAATCACTTGGGGGCTTGGTCATACTCGAACCATAGCTACACCTCTTGATTGGCTCAGAGCCAAAAAGAAAAATTACTTGGGGGCCAAAGAGAGTGTTCCAGAAGAACAACTCAAACATAGGCACCCACTGAGCACAGCTCAAAATATTGCTTGGGGATTCTTTGCTATCGCAATGAACAAAGAATCTACACTTGTAATAGGCTATCAAGCCACGGCTTGGAAGCCTGGTGTATACACCTAAAACCCCGGGTTAACCTGCCTTTTTTAAGTAAGTCACTCCGTCCAGGTAAACCTGGTATGACCCATCGAACTTCGACAAGTCAATCTCATAAGACCCTGAACTTGTCAAAGTTAAAACGACGATTGGTTAAAGATTGAGGTCCATCTTAAAAGGCTTTGTAAAATGGTTTAACTCAGCGGCCTGGCAGCCCATGAAAAGCCTCGGATTTGGGGCCTGGCAGCCCATGAAAAGCCTCGACTACAAGTTTTCATATGCTTTTATTTGCCAAGTTTTTTCTCCTTTGATGAGATTTATGATGATTTTGGTAAACCAACGATAATCAACCCGGCTCGGCTTTCAACTACAAGTTGTGAGTACATGATTAGTCATATTCCGGTGCTTATTAACCCGGTCTGGTTTTGACTATAAGTCGCCAGTATTATATATGAGTAATCCGGTGTTTTTCACAACCCGGTATGGGTTTGTCATAAACCGGCACAATATGGAAGTAGTTATCAATACTCATGTTTGGGGTATCGCCCTTACTACAAAAGTTGGTCAACCTACGATGTGATTCAATGTCACAGGTATCATTTATTTTCATATTTGACTATTTTTAACAGCCTTGTTTATAAACCCAGGCTATATGCTTGGGCATCATGACCCGTCTGGTGGTAAACCGCCAGGACAAGTTCAACTTTTTGTATGCAGGAACAGCCTGAATAAATCGCTCTGGATTATGAACATCATATATCTTAAGCATGGTGAATTAACAGTATCAAGCAAAGAAAATATGCACGATGGCATAGCAGACCAAGTGTTTAAACTAGCCTATTACAAGGCATTTCAGTGCCCAAAAGAATAATTGTTTTTTGGCAAGTATTGCAGCACGCGGAATGTTAAATCGGCCTCCGGATCATGACTCGTCACCGGGGTGCCCTGACGGTTGTGGATCGCCTTGCGCCGGTTCATCCTCTTCCTCTCTACCCAGCGGCTGGAAGTCAATGGTGGCCCAATCGATCCCAGTTAAGGCTCGGAACACAGCTTCATCGCTTATAAGTGTGGATGGTTCAACGTCAGGGGCATAGGTGTGCTTACGGAGTGGCGGGATAAGATTTTGAGCCTCAGGGGCTGGTGCAGCAACCCGTTTGTTGTTGACATCATAACTCGCCTGGTAATATGAAAGATCAGTTTCTTCAGCCAGTTGGCAAGCCAATGGACGTACTTCCCGGTTTATTGCTTGGAGGTCCTCATGGCAAAATTCTGATCCGTCTTCTTTTAAGCTTGGATAGCCTTTAGCCACATCCACCAGATCAAGATCAGGCACCCATGCTTTTGCCCGGGTTAGTGCGGTCAGAGCACCAGCCCTTGCAGCAGATCTCTTTAGCTCTTCTACCCGGACAGGCAGCATTGACAACCTTTCTAAAGTCTCCTTGATTAAAGTTGGGGCGGCTTGTTGTGAGAAGCAGTGCAGATGATCCGTTGCACGCCGGTATATAACTGCTCTATAAGAGTATAGGCAGCCTTCAGCTTCTTCTGTACGTCAGAGCCCAGATGACTAATGCGAGTTCCTGCGCCATTATAAACATCAGTAAACCGGCAATGTATGGGATGATATGTTGAAAATTTAAAGCCAGGATATTTACCAAACACAGCAGCAGTCATGGCATGTATTTGTCGCTTTACACCAGTTAGCTCATCCACCACCGGTTTGAGAGCTACTTCTGCGTCCTCGGCTCTTTTTTGCAATGCGGATTTTTCTTTGTCCCAATCCGCCCGCTCCTTGTTGAAACTCTCCTTCAGCTTTTCCATAGCGGCTAAGGCACTGGTAAGCTCATCTTTGGTTTTGGAGGTTTCTGCCTGCTGGGACTTGATGTTTTCTGCAGATCAGCGGTTTGAGTTTCCTTTTTGCTTAGCTCAGCCTATAAGAGATAAACATATCATGAATTGACAGTGCATATTTGAAGTACCAAGCACATAACAAGTCATGCACCTGATACTTGGGGGCTAATGCATATTTGCTCGTAATCAGAAATTTCTGCAAGTCCCAAGTGCAATACAAGTATTACTCTTGGCACTTGGGGGCTAATGTATGCCGGTTCAAAGTGACATTATGAGTATTCTTCTAAAAGTCCTGGTTCATCTTCATCAGTTAAACCGGCCCTTGGGGACTATACCGGCGAAAGTTGTAATATTGCAATTCTAAGGTACCGTTTCATCTTAGAAAGATAACCCGGCACTTGGGGGCTACTGGAGTTAATATTTGGAATTGAACACACGAGAGAAGCAGTTATGCAGTTACCTCATATCGCTCCTTCATTAGATTCACTAAACCGGCTTCAAAGTCGCGGCTTGTGTATAGGCGGTTTAAAAAACCAGAATGGATGTCTTGGGCGTTGAGGTGAGCATAGGTTGACAAATCGGTGTTCCATTTGCCTTTGCCATAGCAGAAACCTCGTCCTTGGCACCATGCTTCGATAAAGCAACAGGATTGCCAGGAGCGGTGTGGCCGACGCCGGTAATCATAATATCATCTTCTTTATCATCAGCAGCCTTCACGGGAGTTGACGGTTTATCAGCAGCCTTAGCTGGGCTGGCCGACTTATCATCCGCGTGAGCCGGGCTAGTCGGTTTATCAGTATGGCCTGTGGTGTCAACTTCTGTTTGTTCAACTATGAAGTTATAATCTTGAGGCGGTGGATCATCATGTGTAACATCAGTATTTGTTCTTTCCAGATCTGAAGTCTTCTCCGGTTCAATATCCACATTGTCATCAGACGGTCTATTTAACCAGGCCTTCTTACTAGGTCTAGGCTTGGCACTGAGAAGAACAAGCATAAAGATCAGTACAGTATGCAAACATAACACATTAAGGATAAGATTAAAGCATAACCTACCCAGGGACCGTCTTAAGGGTTGGAAGTTGTGTGGCCGTTGATTCGCCAGAGGACGAATTAGGTGTTCCCTGATAATTTGAATCAGACGGATTAAGGGGCTGTCGAAAGCAACCCGCCTTGGGGCAAGAAATATCAGGAGTATAAGAGACCTCTGTTCGATGTTTCCGGACTGGAGTGTTCGGTAAACCGGCAGAGGTAACTACTTGGCCACTATGCCGGGTTGTGCGGCGGGCTTCATGTTGCTGTTTCTTCAAAAGAAAGTTTGGGTCCAAGTGAGCTAAGGGGTGAGAAAATTTTATTTTCCGGTTTGCTTGACGGAGTTTCTGTGTTGGCAGAGGGTCTGAACCGGAATAAAGGATAGTTACCTCTGCATCGTCAGCCTGGCTGCCTTCGGCGTCGTCCTGATAACAGTCGTTGTCAATAAGGTGTATGAAGAAAGAACCGAGAGAGTCAAGTTCTACCTGTGAGTCCGGATTAGCCAGATCCGCGTCAGCATTTGGTTCAGAAGATTCAGTGATCCTCTTCTTGGCAGGTTTCTTGGTGACCTTGGTCTTCGGGCGAAGCGGTTTGGCCGGTTTATCCTGTGGTTTTTTCTTCCAGAATGGGTCATCGCCCTGTGAAAGATGAACAAAATTTTGAGACTATTTGAAAAGGGGTAAGCTAAAACAAGAAAGTTGTGATTCTTACAGTGGGCGGCCTGTTGGAGACGCAGAAAGGGCTTAACCCGGTCTGGCTACAGACAGCTTCCGGTTCATTCAGTATTTTCTTGACAGCCTCAGTAATTTCGGCTTCTGTTAGCTGAATGTCGATCTGTCGTTGAGGGTCTTTCAAATCCCCTGTGTACTCACACATTAAACCGGGGCGCCGGCTTAAGGGCAGAATGCTCCAAGTTATCCAACAGCGAACAAAGTCGACACCTGTCAAACCGTTTGCCATAAAGGCTCTGAGCTTTGACAGTTGTGGTGCATAGTTGGACTATTACTTGGCAGTCAGCCTTTGAGGGAAGGGATGAGTGTTGCTAAGCCGGTGGGGACGGTAACCCGGCAGAGGATTTTCATCAGTTGGAGATGTGTCTTTGCAGTAAAACCAAGTCTGATTCCAGTCCTTGGGGTGACTATGAAGCTTGGCATGAGGGAAGCTGACATCCTTCCTCTTTTGAATTGCCATTCCACCAAGCTCGGTGTTGGGTCCGTCTGTGAACTCTGTGCGACGGTTTAAGTAAAAGAAATCCCTGAACAGTTCAACTATGGGTTCCTCTTGAAGATAGGCCTCACAAAATACTTGGAAATTGCAAATATTAGACACAAAGTTTGGTCCAATATCTTGAGGGTGGAGTTGGAAGCTGGCCAGCACATCCCGGAAATTTTTTGAACCGGGAGGGCTAAAGCCTCGACCCAGATGGTCAGTGAATACAACTACTTCTCCGTCCTTGGGTTCAGGAGGATTTTCCGGACCAGGGACCCTCGAGTGGATGACTTCTTTCTTGGCTAAAGCTCCAGTTTTGACACATATGTTTAATTGCTCTTCAGTAACCCGGGAAGGAACCCAGTTGCACTCGTAAACTTGTTTGGCCATTTCAATGGGAAGCTGAAACACATTTATTGCCGGTTTAAGATTTATGACGGGCGAGCATAAAGCAATGCAAGATAAGCAGAAGCAGAGGTATATACATATTGTAAAACCGGAGTTTGATATTACTAAACCGGAGTCTGACAGTGGAGAAGGTGCAAAGATCAATGAATCGGCGGTTTAAGAGGGGACTAATGATGTCTACCGGATTATTGTTCTTTGACAAAGCTAAACCACTTATATTGGTGTGAAAGATACAGATCTAAAATACCTAAGTGAGGGAAAAACAAGTTTCACAAAGTGATATGATAATTTCAGATCTGCAGAGCGACAGAAAACTAGAATATACTCAGACCTAAACTTCAGATACTAAACAGTTCATCAGGTTCAGATGAGTTTTTCTGTATGAAAGGGATGCTCTAATGGGGAAAAGGGAGCTTTAACTACAAAGGCACCGGAAAATATCAGATCTAACTTGCCATTTGCGCTACTGAGAAGAACAGGGAAGAACAGGTCTAGAACTTCGAAGAACTCCGATGAGTACAAACCCTAATGATAAGATCTAGCGTGGAAGGAGAGAAGGCTTACCAGTATAAAAGGAACAGCGGAGAGGCGTCGCGGTTTTCTGGTCCGATCAGGTTGATGCAGCGGCCTGCGTTGATGCGGCGGTCGGAGGTCGCGGCGGCGGAGCTCGAGTGCTGGTGCGGCTGTGCGAAGGAGGAAGACGATGGAGGAAATGAGGGGGGAAATGATAAGGACCCCTGTCCCTATTTATAAGGGGGTGGATACAAGGCATGCGCGGGAATCGAGGAGGCCAAAATCATCATATGGCTATATGGACGCCTCGATTCTTGGGACGGTTATTAAGATAAAGATCAGTTAAGATGTTCTGTGCCACGTGCGAGGTTAATGTGAAGCGACGTCATGGCGGTTTAAGAAAATTCTGTGAGCTGACGTCATGGCGGGTTACAGCAAGGTTTATCAGACAAGTGATGCAAGATCGTAACAAGTCAGGTATTGAAGATTGATGTGAACAAGTTCAAATCAATCTGGGGCCTAATCTTGGGGATATTATTACTGGGCGTAAACCGGCCAGGAGAGGCTGGGTTATCCCCATAATGAATTATTATACTTGAAGCCCACTTGGACAAAGATGGAGGTGCTTTATGAAGGCCCGGGGCCCAACGGCGGATTATGGCCTGTAGACATAAACCGACATTGATATGTAAACTTGTGTTATAAGATAGAAAGAGTAGAGACCGAGCCGGACATGTTCATGAGCCGGCCTCAGGATCCTGTAAACCGACGGGCGTCAACCCATGCATATAAGGGGACGACCCGGCGTCGGTTTGGGGGGAGACAGACAACAACTCGAGAGCCAGGCATAGCGGATTCGCTCCCTGGTCATCGAAACCCTAGCAATTCCACAACAACTGGATTAGGCCTTTACCTTCACCGCAAGGGGCCAAACCAGTAGAAACTCTCTGCGTCCCTTGTCCGCTTTAACCCCTTTAAGCTAACCCGTCGCGATGGCTCCACGACTAAGTCCTTTCTCTAGGACATCTGCCATGACAAAACCACGACAAATATGGTAGTTCTTCTAACATCATACCCTCTATGTTGTTTTAGGACTATCGTTACACCTGATGATATCCAAAGATCTGGAAAACGTGATCACCAACAACACTTGAGCCAGTCCTAGAGGCTGGACCGGGAACCTATTGTTTGACCGTTTATCATTTCACACGTGCATATGAGTTTTCCACTGAATCGCTTATTCTAGGATCATAGCAGTTATAGCATTAAATATAAACTCTTAATTATGAATAATGGGAATAAAATAATATAATATTATTGCCTCTAGGGCATATTCCCGACACCGTACACTCCGGCAAGTATAAGGTCGCCGTCCCCCCTTGTATGTCCGGTCGTCCTCGTTGCCCACCTGCCATCACGGCTGCCACGCACGTCCCACTAGGGTTTGGGGTTTCATCATTGTACTTTTAGTTTTTGATTAGTTTGTACATAGTTGTACTTTCTAGCTATTTTTCGTTTGATAGTAGTAGTTTCTAGTTGTGTAGTTTGTAATGCATATATTGTGATAAATTGTAGTTGTACTTTATAGTTGTAGTTTGACATTTCTAGTTGTAGTTCAATAGTTGTACTTTGTAGTTGTAGTTTATAGTTGTAGAAATCAAAACTAGCCGTATATATGAAATCAATAGCTGTTTAGTTGTAGTTTATAGTTCTTTACAAGGATACATACTAGAAATTTTGGCGAAGAGTCGATTTATTTCTATTTCGCCAAATTTCTAGCACTTAATGTATCCATTTTTCTGAGGAGGTCATGCCAAATTTCTTTGTTTATTGATATTGTAATGTAGTAGATGTGTTCATTTCTTTACAGGGATTCATACTATAGGCGCTAAAGTTTTGACTAAACATTGATTTATTTCCGTTTGGCCAAATTTCGAGCTCTTAATGTGTCCATTTTTATGCAGAGGTCATGCCAAATTTTTTTGTTTATTTTTAATTCAAATTGTGATGTTGAAGATTTCTTTGGTTCTTTCGCCAGATTTATTTATCTGCATGTTTTAGATCATTTTTTCCCGAAATAGCGGACAACGGCAGGTATCGTGGTGTTTTCCAGAGGCCCTGGGGGAAATGGGCGCCCAGATCCAAAACCCCATCACTGGCAAGAAATAGTGGCTCAGCACGTTTGACTTCACCGAGGAAGTGGCGCGCGCTTACGATGCTAAGGCGATCGAGTATCAGGGGCAAAGAGCCAAGCTCAACTCTCCTCAGGATGCTTGGCGCGTGACTGAGATAGTGCCTCCTAACATGAGGATAGTCTCTAGGGCCAAGGAGCAGGAGCACTGGAAGGCCGAAGCGCTCCTCAGGGCCCGTGAGTGTCAGAGGACCGATCCCTTGGTGGAACGGTATCTTTGGGAGGATCCGCATCTGTATGCCATTAATGAGGCGTTGCTAATCACCGCATGGAACCAGAAGGATGCTGAGGACGACCCGATAAACTAGGATGATCTCGCCAACCAGTCTGACAAGGATGACGATGACGATGACGACTCCGGCTCTAACATTGACTTAGATTAAGAGTTGATCTCTCCATCATGCTTTTCGTATAACTCTGTGCTTCAGATGTTTGAACCTTTAATGTAGTACTTATGAATCTTGCTATGGCGTACTATATATGTCCGTGACTTCGTGATAAATAGCAGTAATGATAATAGTGTGTAACTTTTTGAAGGAGGGGATCATGGTGCTTAATGTCTGCAATGTCTGCAAAAATCCCTATAGGGATAATTTATCCCATGCAGTAGAATTCGGGCTCTTCTTGAGGGATGGATTCGAAAAATCTATGGTAACAATGTTCATCATTCACTTCTAATCACTTGCTGACTTGTTGTATTGTGCATACCATTAATTATTAACTGCATTATTCTTAATTGTTACATAGTGTATCCCATGCAACGTAAGGGTCCAATTCAATGATTTAATTGGTGATAGTTTCAACTTTTTGGATGGTCAAGGGCAATCGTACAAAATTGATGTTTGTAAACAAAAGGATAAAACCATCATAGGAGGCGATAGATGGAACAAGTACATTTCAAATAATAAGCTCACCGGGGGAGAGTACATAGGCTTTTATTTGAAGAAAGCGGTCAACAAGTTACGGATTAAGTATTTCTCCGACGAAGATGATGAGCTTGACGAGGATGATGCTGAAGATTCTGAGGATGATGATGATGATGAGAGCCAAGATGATGATGATACTAGCGAGGATGCTGATAGCCAGGAGCATGAGGATGAGGATGAGGAAGATGATGAGGGTATCGGAGATGATGATGATGATGACCCATACAATTATGCAATTTTCTCTCAAAGAATGAGAGAGCTTAAGGAGCATGAGAACGCCAAACTCATCGCGATCCTACCATCAAGTGTGCACTACTTGGGGAGGCCATTTGTGCATCATTTACCAAGACCAACATCGTGTAACACACAATCGTATGTTTTGTATCTTTTCTATTTTTTCGTTCATAACACTATATGGCAAGATGTCTAACATTGTGTGCTCTATTTTGTTTTTAATCACGAGGATCATAGAAATTATCTATGAAGATGATTTGTGCCGAGGACATCCTTACTGCCGGCATGGCCGGAGTAAGCCTTGGAGCAGCAGGTCCTATCACCAGCGTTCGATACAAGACGGACACAGAGGGCCACATATCGTTCTATGAGGTCGGCTGGTGGAAATTCCTGAAGGGAAAGAGATGATTAACGGTTGACACAACAGTGCTCATCACGATAAGGAGCAGCAGGAACAACAACTTCCAAATGATGGTTGTTGTAGATCTTATTTAGAAATAAGGTCCATTCAAATATCTCCTAGCCGATGAACTCTTAGTTACTTTGATGTTGGTTTGTAAACTGGAACAAACTTAAGTATTACTAGATGTTATGAAGAGTAGTAACTGCCTAGTAAACTTGCATGCATAAGCATACAATGCATGCTTGATTTGCGTTTATATTTGATTTATGCAAAATGCATCCATGGCAGCACAATTGGAACTGTGGCTGCAAAAATTTAATTCGCATGAATAAACAATCAGTGGCGGGTGCGCCAATATGCCCGCCATTGCAGCATGTATATAGTGGCGAGCAGAAAACAATGGTCGCCACTGGAGGAAGATAACCAGTGGCGTGCAAGTTTGCTTGCCTGACACTTCTGTGCTATACCTGTGGCGGGCTGCCCGCCCGCCACTGATGGCTATATAGCAGTGGCAGAAGGTCAGTGGCGGACGCCCCTGGGAGCCTGGCCCGCCACTGCTGGCCATTTTGCACCCGCCACTACTAGGCATTTCTGCAGTAGTATCACCTCAGCCACTAAGAAGAATTCGTTGAGTTTACCTCCTTTAAAGTGATTGATTAGACACCAAATTGTTTCCAAATGAAAGCTTCAAAGGCCAAGCCAGGCTCAAACTTGAGGTGAGAAAGGGCCATCAAGGAGAAAGTGCTCATCGGTGACAGAGTGTCAACCTACGAGAGCGTGGTCGCCGCGTCGGAGTGGCAGCCGGCGAGAGATGTGGCGGTCACAGTCGGAGCGGCCTGCGGCGCAAGGGTCTAGGAGGTGGCCGCCAAGTTGCATGTACCTGGATCTCACAAACATATTGAAGTGGGTACCCTTGATGCCCCTTACCATCTTCCAAACATGACTCTCTAGATCAGTGTAACTTACATGCAAACCAGCTTGAATTCCATTGGGAGTATCTCTGTCAATAATCCAAATGGCTTCTATACTTGGCTAGGTTGTAAATCCATAAACATCGAGTGCGGTGTCTACACCACAAAATTCATTTTCAGATCATGGGGGCCATACATGACTCGAAAAGAGTCAAAACAGAACCAGCATAGCCTTGGTATGTAAGTCAATCTTCTAGGATGCAAATTGAAATAATTTCGAAATAAACTAAGTGCAAGACACACATAATACTCACATAAGAGAATACATTACTTCTATTCAAAGTATGTTCTTCACTTGCGGTCAATAATTCTTGATGAATTCTGAAGGGCCATGCCACTATTGATTTTCATTGCTTCAAGTTGCTAAAGATGGGGGATGGTTGTTCAAAAAATCTCTACTACTCAAAAGGAATGTAAGGTTTCATGTTTCACTTATTTCCCACTACCCCTTCATCCAACCTTCCCCGTATAATAATCAATCACCTTAATTTACTTACCTTTTGAACCAAATTAACTTTAATTTATTTACCAAACTTCTCATAAAAATAAAAGGTAAAACATGAGCAGGATTTGATAAACATTTATTTACACAATCACATTAATATGAGCAGGTAAATCACAAGCTAACGTACTAGAATATTTATACCCCCTTGCAACGCACGAGCATTGTCTTAATGCAACAAAATATTTGCATCCTATGGTTGTTGCAATATTTTTGTACTTATATCTAGCTCAAATAAAATGGAACCAAATAGAATAATTATTTCTTGAATAGAAGGTAAATGTCCTCCTCCTCCCCTAATTGTATTGACAAGAAGTGGAATAGCAAACAATAAAATATGTTAAGTAGATGTCCCCATTTAGCACATTAATATGAGCACGTAAATCACCAGCTAACATACTAGAATATTTATACCCCCTTGCAACGCACGAGCATTGTCTTAATGCAACAAAATATTTGCATCCTATGGTTGTTGCAATATTTTTGTACTTATATCTAGCTCAAATAAAATGGAACCAAATAGAATAATTATGTCTTGAATAGAAGGTAAATGTCCTCCTCCTCCCCTAATTGTATTGACAATAAGTGGAATAGCAAACAACAAAATACGTTAAGTAGATGTCCCCATTTAGAGATCAAGATGAAACACACATGACACTAAAAAAAAGATGAAACACACATGCTAGTACACGGATTGGAAATAACGGTTACGTCGTCTATAAGTGGAAATACAATATCCTCCAATAGCTCCTCAAACCAATCCCTTGTCGGGCAACTGTGATGCCCCCAGCTTAATCGTGCACTAATCATACACGCAAATGCACACGATCAAGCCTAAGGACTCACGGGAAGATATCACAACATAACTCTAAAACATAAATAAAGTCATAAAAGCTTTATATTACAAGCCAGGGGCCTCGAGGGCTCGAATACATAAGCTTGCGTACAAGCGTCAGCGGAAGCATCAGATATCTGAGTACCGATATAAAAGAAAGCATAGATAGGCCCTTAAAAGGCGGGGTAAAAGAAAACACTACGATCGAAAGGCACAGGCATCCTGCCTGGGACCCTCCGATCCTACTCCTGGTCGTCAGCCAACTCGTAGTAGTATCCACCCTCGGGGTAGTAGTAGCGATCGTCGGCAGGGGCAGCTGTCTCAGGGGCTCTGTCATCTGGTTGCATCAAAAGGATATGGGGGAAAAAGAAAGCAAAGCAACCGTGAGTACTCATCCGAAGTACTCAGCAAGCAAGGATCTACACTACATATGCAACATTATCAAAGGAAAGGTTGTATATGTGGACTGGGTTGCAGAAATGCTAGAATAGAGGGGAAAGCCTAGTCCTACCGAAGACTAGCATCTTCAACGGTCTTGCAGCAATAGAAGAGAGTAGATCAGCACAGTATAATGTAGTAGTAATGTTATCAACCTCACCCAGAGATCCTTTCTCGACTCCCTGGGAGAAAGCAATCCCAGAGCCATACAGTCACCAACCTCGTCCTGAGATCCCTTCTCGACTCCCTGCGAGAAGCAATCCCAAAGCCATAGTATCCAATTCTAGTTGTATCGATCGGGATACAACTCCGAGTGTCTGTTACCGAGGATCCGGCTATGCATAGATTAGTTCTTCCCTGCAGGGGCGCACCAACTTACCCACCATGCTCGCTTAACTCCGGCCGGACACACTTTTCCGGGTCATGCCCGGCCTCGGCCAAACGACACACCGCAGCCCTACCTAGAGCTCAGCAGAGAGGTCCCCGCCGGTATACAACCTAAGCGCTCAGGGGTCTTGGGCCATCGCCCTGTGCTCTCCGGGTCGTTGCGAGTAGGGTGGATGCCAGCGCCAACGGCACGATCCGACCCGGCCACAATGCTGAACTGGACATCTGACAAAGCTTTCGGCTGATGCATACGATGCAGAGTGCCCATAACTTTTCCCGTGTGATGGTTAGTGCTATCAGGCCAGAGGCCCACTCGAATCAAATATCCAAATCGTAGTGTGTTGGTAGTGCGGTAATGAGCAGAGACTCATGATCGATGTGACCCCATCACCTCGTCTCGAGGACTTGCGGTAAGGGCCAAGAATGCCTGTCCATGCCTCGTATTCATCACTCGGGCACCATCCAGGTCAACCCGTCTCGCAAAAGACTGTCGGGAACTCAGGTCCACCTCTACTGGGAGGTACCGCCTGTCCCTCCAGTCCTGCAGTAAAAGCAACTCCCTCGGGTCCCCCTCCGGGCCAACCCGTTTCTAACAGGGTGCAGGGGTAAAGTCACAGTAACCGTGTGTCCATAACATCAGGGGAATCCGAGGTATCACCCTCGACGGATGCCCACTCGATGTAACCGTCAAGGTGAACTTAGGAGGAATCACCCTCAAGGTTCACACTTGAAGTGTTGCGCGACAGGGTCATATCGGAAGTGGAGAAGGAGGAATCACCCTCGATGACCACGACCGGATAGCTACTCTACAGAGTTAACATTAGGAGTGCTATATGAGGTATCACCCTTGGCACTCGACGGTAACGCTGCAATGTCGAACAACTAAGGGGGTGATGTGCCGTGCCGGGGCCTGGTTGTCGATCATGTTGATCGAGTCATCTGATAATCCAGCGGGGCAATCGGGACAAGTGGGGTCACTAGGTCTCTATCCAGCCTATACTAAACAGTTTAGGATAAGCAGGTAAGGTATCAATAGCAGGTTACAATAAACAGGCTATGCATCAGAATAGGATAAACCGTAGCAGCAGCAATTCTAATGCAAGCATGAGAAAATATAATGGGTGATATCGGGATGATCAAAGGGGGGGGGGGGCTTTCCTGGTTGCTCTGGCAAGAAGGAGGGGTTGTCAACAGTGTAGTCGATCGGGGCAGCAGTGGCGTCGGGCTCCTGAACTGAGTTGGTCTCAGGGACGATGTTGGTGTCGGGGTCTACCGAGAGAGAAGAGGGGGAAGAAACAGTAAATATAAAGCAAACAAGAGCATGGCATGACAATACGCACAGCTAGGGTTGTTCTGACGCGGTGCTACACGATATAGGTGAAGAGGGAAAACTTCCGGGAATGTTTTCCCGAAGTTCGGCATTTTCGGGCAGAGGAAATGGAGGGGGACGGTTGCATGTTCGCTATGCTAGGGACGTGTGGCGGACGAACGGACTGCATATTCGGATTCGTCTCGTCGTTCTGAGCAACTTTCACGTACAAAGTTTTTCGATCTGAGCTACGGATTATTTACTATGATTTTCTAAAGTTTTAAATCATTTTCTAGATTTATTTAATCATTTAAATTTGAATTATCCAAAACAGTAAAAGGCGACGTCAGCATGACGAAAGGATGACATCAGCAGTCAACTCTGGCTGACCAGAGTCAAACCTGACAGGTGGGTCCAGTGGGACCCACATGTCAGCTGACGATGACATGTACCTAGGGTAGGGTCATAGGCCCGACCTAAGCACCCTACCCAAGGACACTGCCCTAGAGTCAGAGACATTCAAAATGCAACAGAAGAAACCGACTGAGTTCACCTTGGAGTGTAATCCACTCAACCAGTTATGTTACTCGGATGCCCCAATTCCATTCGACCAAGATGAAGTCACTCCACCATACAAAAAACCACTCGGAGTACGGGAGACCTAAAGTCACTCAGGATGGCAACGGTCAGGCGTTCACCCTGTAGTCTTAAAGATCATTTATAGCTCTTTATAGCTAGCGTTACCAGTAACGCCCTGTCTTAATGAATATTGAACTATGTGTAACGTGGGACGGCTGGGGTCCTGGCGCACTCTATATAAGCCACCCCCTCCACTGGCACAAGGGTTTGCACCCCCTGTAACTCTCACACATAATCCAGTCGACCAAGCCTCCGGGCACCGAGATGTAGGGCTGTTACTTCCTCCGAGAAGGGCCTGAACTCATACATCTTGCATGCACAACCTCACTATAGCTAGGATATTGCCTCCTCCTACGTACCCCCTATTCTTACTGTCAGACTTACTCCCACGACAGTTGGCGCCCACCGTGGGGCCAGCTTCTTAGCGACTTCCGGTGAGGTTGCAGTTTTTCTGATCTCCATTAAAATGGTTTCTGGCGGTGGTTTGGCTGAGGACCGCGAGATCCGTCTCGGCGCGCTCGTTCTCATCGCCGACGACTCCGCCTGGCTCCAGGAGGCCGCCCTCGACGTCGAGACGCTCCCCGTCCGCGGGGCGACGCACTTTCGCACATGTGTTCGCGGCGTCCTTCTGCGGCAGCCGTCGACCCAGTATCGGTGGGCTCCCGCGGCATCCTCACTCCTCGCTGTTCGCCATCACAAGAGATCTGGTCCATCGCGGCTTCAGCGGTGGGTGAAGCATGCGGTGGCCCGCCAGTCGGCCACCCCACAAATCACGGCAATTGAGCCCGACGAATCTCCCTATGGAGTATTTGACCTATCGACTGGTTCTGCCAAGACTCTGTCCGAGTGCGGATGCAGTGACCCTTCGGCGGAGGTCCTGATGGTCGATACGCCGCGCGGCCCGCCTGGTTTCCATCGCGGTGGCGGCGGCGATGGCGGCGGCGGCTCGTCGCATGGTCACGAAGAATATCGTCCTGAAGCCCTCACTTCGGAGCAGAGGGACGAGCTGCATCATCACAATATGGAGACCCTCCACACCCCCATCATAGGGGAGACCTCCTAGGCTTGGGCCTTGGAAGCTGCGCATCTAGCCACCTTGGCTAAGCGCGCGCGACTGGAAAATCTCCAACATTCACTCGACGAGCGAGCCCGAAGGCAGATCCCCGAATCCAGTCGACGGCAACGACAGTTGTTTCCTCCTGAGCCCCAGGTATACCACACTCCGATCCAATTTCTTACAGCTGCAGCCCGTATAGCAGAGTCAATTCAGCCGTCCCAATCAGAGGCTGGAAGAGGTTTGATGCAGATTCGAGCGCTGCTCCGGGCAGCAGGTGAGCAAAACTCTGCCGTTTCTCAGTCGCGCAATAGGATCCATAGCAGATCTATGGTCGCAGACACTGTTCAGACGGCTGACAGCCCAAGATCACCTCAGCGGTGTGAAGATCGTGGGCACCGCCAGGACCAGTATCTAAGTCGAGGCCACGGACAGTACGATCATCGGTACGGCCGTGATGACAACCATTGAGTGCCTACGCCCCCTCCGAGAGGCGGATCGTATGCGCCTCGGCTGCATGATGACATGCGCTTGTATGGTGGTGAGCGGAGAGCTCCGGTCGACCCAAGAGAGCCTGGGTTTGATGCAAGATCACTTCTCGTGCAAGGTTTGGTCGACAGAGGCCGAGCACACAGGGAAGGACAAGATAGGAATCATCCGAGTGGAAGCAGAGTTCACGTGTCTGGGCCTGAATGTTTCAGCAGAGCCATCAGAGCTGCTGAGATTCCACCCAACTTCAGGTTGGTGACAGGAGTTAGCAAGTTCACCGGTGAGTCGAAGCCAAACACTTGGCTAGAGGATTACCGAGTGGCTGTGCAGATTGGTGGCGGCAATGATGATGTAGCCATGAAGCACCTCCCACTGATGCTGGAGGGCTCAGCCAGAGCTTGGTTGAATCAGTTGGGCCCTGGTAGTATTTTCTGTTGGGAAAATTTGGCCCGAGTGTTCGTCGGGACGTTTGAAGGCACTTGCAAATGACCTGCAGGGTTGACTGGACTACAGCATTGTGTCCAAAAACCGAGTGAAACTTTGAGAGATTATATCCAGAGATGGACCACTCTTCATCATACCGTGGAGAATGTGTCAGAGCATCAAGCAGTTTGCACCTTCAAGGAGGGTGTTCGGTAATGAGAACTTAACCTGAAATTCGATCGGACAGGAGACATGTCCCTGGCTCGGATGATGGAAATAGCCACTCGGTACGCTAACGGCGAGGAACAAGACCGACTCCGCAGTGGCAAGAATAAACCAGTCGCCCAGGACGCCGGAGGAGGAAATTCCAGACGGAAGCAGAAGCGCAAAGCCGAACCCGCAGGTCCTGGTGAAGCCGCAGTTTTGAACCAAGGGAAGTTCAAAGGAAAGCCTAAGGGGCCTTGGATCCCCAAGAAAGTGAAAGATCAAGCGGGAAATGATGTGCTTGATTTACCATGTCACATACACACCAAGAAAGATGAAGAGGGAAACCTGATTTACCCCAAGCATACCAGTCGACAGTGTCGACTCCTGATTCAGAGCTTCCGTGAGGGTCAGCCCAGTGAAAAGGAAAAGGAATCTGATAAGGATGAAGACAAAGAAGGGGATGATGGTTACCCCAAGGTCAATGCCACTTTAGTGATTTTTGCTGACATTGAGAGCAAAAGTCGACTGAAGGTTATCAATCGCGAAGTGAATATGGTTGCTTCGGCAACTACGACATATTTAAAGTGGTCGCAGACTCCCATTACATTCGACCAGTCTGATCAACCAGCGCATGTTGCTACCCCTGGGCGGCAAGCGCTGGTGGTCGACCCAGTCGTTGGGGGCACCCGACTGACCAAGGTTCTGATTGATGGTGGCAGTGGCTTGAACATTCTATACGCTGAGACCCTCCGAGGGATGGGCATTCCGATGTCCAAGCTCAGTGAGAGCAACATGAGATTCCACGGAGTCATCCCAGGAAAGAAAGCCGATTCACTCGGTCAGATCACTCTTGATGTGGTTTTCGGTGATTCAAAGAATTACCATAAGGAAAAGTTAACGTTCGAGGTGGTGGATTTCCACAGTGCTTATCATGCGATTCTGGGTCGGCCTGCATATGCTCGTTTCATGGCTCGACCGTGTTACGTATACCTCAAGTTGAAGATGCCTAGCCCCAGAGGTGTGATCACAGTCACAGGGAATCGGCAAAGGGCAGAAGAGTGCCTCCAGAAGGGCTCAAAGATTGCTGATGAGCAAATGGCAGTAGTAGAAATGGAAGAATACAAAAAGAACACAGATCCGAGTGATTTGTTGCGAGCAAAGAAGCCCGCTTCAGAGTCCGCATTTCAGTCGGCCGGTGCAACAAAGCCTGCCCATATCCATCCGACCGATCCCGATGCTGCTCCGACTCTCATCTCAACAACACTCGACAGCAAATAGGAAGAAGCGCTCATCCAGTTCCTCCGTGAGAACTGGGACATCTTCGTATGGAAACCATCTGACATGCCGGGTGTACCCAGGGGACTGGCTGAGCATCGCTTGCGAGTCGACCCAAAAGTAAAACCTGTCAAAGAGCATCTCCATCAGTCTGCCGTGGAGAAGAGGAAGGCAATTTGCGAGGAGGTGGCTCAGCTTCTGGCAGCTGAGTTCATCCGCGAGATATACCACTCCGAGTGGATCACCAATGTTGTCATGGTCCCCAAGAAAGACAAATCACTTTGTATGTGTATCGATTTCAAACATATCAATCGGGCCTGCCCGAAAGATCACTTCCCTCTGGCCCGCATCGACCAGATAGTCGACTCGACTGCGGGGTGTGAGCGATTGTCCTTCTTGGATGCATATTCCGGGTACCATCAGGTCCGATTGTATGGACCCGACGAAATAAAGACAGCTTTCATCACCCCATTCAGGTGTTTTTGCTATATTACCATGTCCTTTGGCCTCAAGAATGCTGGTGCCACATTCATGCGTATGATTCAGAAGTGCCTGCTCACTCAAATCAGTTGGAACGTGGAAGCTTACATGGATGACATGGTGGTCAAGTCACACAAAGGTTCCAACCTACTGACTGACCTCGCTAAAACCTTTGCCAACTTAAGAAGATATGATATCAAGCTCAATCCGTCAAAGTGCACATTCGGAGTTCCAGGTGGAAAGTTACTCGGTTTCCTCGTTTCCGAATGAGGGATCGACGCAAACCCAGAAAAGGTTGGCACAATCCTCCGAATGAACCACCCCGTGCGCGTGCACGATGTTCAGAAGCTTACTGGTTGTTTGGCTGTGTTAAGTTGATTCATCTCATGTCTCGATGAAAAGGCATTACCTCTTTACCGACTGATGAAGAAGTCTGACAAGTTTGAGTGGAACCCTGAAGCTGAAGCAGCGTTTGAAGAGCTCAAAGCCCTGCTTTCCACCCAGCCGGTGCTTGCTACTCCAGTCAGCAAAGAGCCTCTCTTGCTATATATTGCAGCCACTGGACAGGTTGTCAGCACAGTGCTCATGGTCGAGCGGGAAGAAGATGGTAAAGCCTACAAAGTTCAATGCCCAGTATACTATATTTCTGAAGTTTTAACTCCATCCAAGCAAAGATACTCGCATTATCAGAAGCTTGTCTATGGGATTTACTTGACCACGAAGAAAGTTGCACATTACTTTGCAGACCACTCGGTTTCAGTCGTCAGCGATGCCCCATTATCTGAAATTCTGAACAATCGGGACGCAACTGGTCGAGTGGACAAGTGGGCGATTGAACTCCTTCCTTTGGATATCAAGTTTGAGGCAAAGAAAGCAATCAAGTCTCAGGCAATAGCAGATTTCCTCGCCGAGTGGATTGAGCAGGAGCAACCGACTCAGGTTCACTCGGAACATTGGACTATGTTCTTCGATGGGTCCAAAATGTTGAATGGTTCCGGTGCTGGAATGGTTTTAGTGTCCCCAAGAGGTGACAAGCTCAGCTATGTCCTCCAGATTCACTTTGATTCTTCAAACAATGAAGCTGAGTATGATGCACTTTTGTATGGGTTACGTATGGCCATTTCACTCGGCGTCCGACGCCTGATGGTTTACGGCGACTCAGATTTAGTGGTCAATCAAGTGATGAAGGAGTGGGATATCAGAAGCCCAGCTATGACTGGTGATTGCAATGCAGTAAGAAAGTTGGAGAAGAAGTTTGAGGGGTTAGAGCTCCACCACATACCCTGAATCAAGAATCAAGCTGCTGATGATCTGGCGAAGATAGGTTCCACTCGAAAACCAATTCCTAGTAATGTGTTCTTGGATTATCTCCACACCCCGTCAGTTCAAGAAGATCCTTTTATAGAGGAGCCCCCACAACCGATAAGCTCAACCGATCCGACTGAGATTGAAGTCCCAGCAGTGGTCGACCTGATCATGGAGGTTTTGGTGATTATCCCCGATTGGACAGTGCCATATATTGCGTACCTACTTAGACAAGAGCTCCCAGAAGATGAGGAT
Source organism: Thinopyrum elongatum (assembly GCA_011799875.1). Classification (NCBI taxonomy): domain Eukaryota; kingdom Viridiplantae; phylum Streptophyta; class Magnoliopsida; order Poales; family Poaceae; genus Thinopyrum; species Thinopyrum elongatum. Next base: position 70,152,296 of record CM022297.1, read on the forward strand.
GAGGCCCGCTAGATCGTTCATCGATCCAAAGCCTTCACAGTTATTGGAGGGCGACTTTTTAGGGAAAGTGTCACAGGAGTTGCTCAGCGTTGCATCTCTCCGGAAGAAGGTTGAATGATTCTAAATGAGATCCACTCGGCAACCTGTGGCCACCATGCGTCCTCTCGGACCATTATGGCCAAAGCATACCGAGCAGGATTCTACTGGCCGAGGGCAAATGAGATGGCAAAAGATATAGTCGACAAGTGCGAAGGCTACCAGTTTTACTCAAACATGTCTCACAAACCTGCATCTGCCTTGAAGACCATTCCACTCGTCTGGCCGTTTGCAGTCTGGGGGTTGGATATGGTTGGACCTTTCAAGACGGGCAGAAGTGGTTTCACTCATTTGCTTGTGGCAGTCGACAAATTCACCAAATGGATTGAGGCCAAGCCTATCAAGAATCTTGATTCAAGCACTGCCATCAATTTTATCAGGGAGCTAATATTCAGATATGGAGTCCCTCACAGTATTATCACAGATAATGGCTCCAATTTTGATTCTGACGAGTTCAGAACATTTTGTGCTTCCCAAGGCACTCGGGTCGATTATGCATCTGTTGCGCACCCGCAGTCGAATGGACAGGCAGAAAGGGCGAATGGCTTGATCTTACAAGGACTGAAACCCCGACTGATGCGCGATCTCAAGCATGCCGCTGGAGCTTGGGTGACTGAATTGCCATCCGTCCTATGGGGACTGAAACAACTCCCAACCGGTCGACTGACCAAACTCCCTTCTTCATGGTGTATGGTGCTGAAGCTGTGCTTCCGAGTGACTTACTGCACAACGCCCCCCGAGTGGAACTCTTCTCAGCAGCTGAAGCAGACCAAGCACGCCAAGACGCAGTTGACCTCCTAGAGGAAGAATGAGAGATGGCTCTGATCCGGTCGACCATCTATCAATAAGATCTGCGTCGATACCACGCCAGAAATGTCAGAGGTCGAGCGTTTCAAGAAGGAGACCTTGTGCTCCGAGTACACCAGAAGCGACCTCACAAGCTTGCTCCGGCCTGGGAAGGACCCTTCATCATCACCAAGGTACTCCACAACAGGGCGTATCACCTCTACAACATAGCCAAGAAAGAAGATGAGCGACGCTCGTGGAATGCAGACCTGCTCCGCCGTATTTATACCTAAGCACTCGGATCGACGAGTTGTAATAAAAATCCTTCAGTTTGCTTATCAAAGACAAGATTTTTGCAGTATCTTAGTGATTGTGTTCCCTTAAACATATGTGTTCAAATCCCCCAGTGGGTGGCTTAGCCGCGAACCTGATTCGCCTAAGTTCAAAAAACACTCCGAGTGAAGAGCAACCCTCTCACTCGGGGGCTTAGCTGCGAACCCGATTCGCCTAAGTTCAAAAAACACTCCGAGTGAAGAGCAACCCTCTCACTCGGGGGCTTAGCTGCGAACCCGATTCGCCTAACTTCAAAAGACACTCCGAGTGAAGAGCAACCCTCTCACTCGGGGGCTTAGCTGCGAACCTGATTCGCCTAAGTTTCAAAAACACTCCGAGTGGAGAACAGTCCTCCCACTCGGGGGCTTAGCTGCGACCCTGTACTCACCTAAGTTTAAAAAACACTCTGAGTGAAGAGCAACCCTCTCACTTGGGGACTTAGCTGCGAACCCGATTCGCCTAAACTTAAAAAACACTCCGAGTGAAGAGCAACCCTCTCACTCGGGGTCTTAGCTGCGAACCCGATTTGCCTAAGTTCAAAAAACACTCCGAGTGAAGAGCAACCCGCTCACTCGGGGGCTTAGCTGCGAACCCGATTCGCCTAAGTTCAAAAAACACTCCGAGTGAAGAGCAACCCTGTCACTCGGGGGCTTAGCTGCGAACCCGATTTGCCTAAGTTCAAAAAACACTCCGAGTAGAGAGCAATCCTCCCACTCGGGGATTAGCTGCGACCCCGTACTCGCCTAAGTTAAAACACACTCCGAGTGGAGAGCAATCCTCCCACTCGGGGGCTTAGCTGCGACCCCATACTCACCTAAGTTAAAACATACTCTGAGTGGAGAGCAATCCTCCCACTCAGGGGCTTAGCTGTGACCCCGTACTCGCCTAAGTTACAAAACAAATTCCGAGTGAAGAGCAACCCCCTCACTCGGAAACTTGGCCACACGCTCCGAGCTACACCACAAATACAACGCACGGCCCTCTCGTCGGACTGCACCACAAGTACAACGTCTATTCCGAGTGAAGAGTCAAGTTTCACTCGGAGTCAAGAGACTTGAAAGTGGTAAAGACAAAGCAACCATATTCAAAGAAAAACCAAGTTCGGATAAATCCAGCAAGGTTCAGAACCGCGAACGGAAGTGCTCAGGCCTCAGGCCCGAAAAAGTTTAACAGTTACAAAATCACTCGGCATTCCGAGGAAAATAAAATCAAGACATAAAGTTTGTTCACTCCGCAGGAGGAGGGCTAGCTGGCTCGACGAACTCATCCACGTCGATTCCATCAGCAATACGAGTAGCAGCTTCAATGAAAGTCTCCATGAAGGATTGGAATTGAAGCTTCTTGGTATTGGCGACCTTGAGAGCTGCCAACTTCTCTTCTTTAACTTCCTTGCAATGAACGCGGACAAGAGACAGAGCCATGTCAGCGCCGCACCGAGCAGATGACTTCTTCCACGTGTGTACTCGACCAGGGATCTCGTTAAGTCGAGTCATCAGAGACTAGAGGTCATTCTGGAATGTCACACCTAGCCAGAGCTCCGTGTCAATCTGCGACGCCGCCACCTTCAGTCATGCAAGATAGTCCATAACGCCGGCGAGGCGAGATTCCAGTCGCAGCACGTTCATCGCAGCTTTGTCCTTGACAGGGGAGTTAACGGGATCCAGATGCGTCTCAATCTGCCCAGTCTCTTCCTCGAAGTTTTGACAGAACTCTGCACACACAGAGAAATGATGAGTCGACAGTTGCATGATGAGTCGACAGTTGCATGATGAGTCGACAGTTGCAAATCAGTCGGAAAAGGGAAAGTACCTTCAAGCATAAGGAACATCTTCTTGGCAAGTCCTCCCAGATAGGTCTCCAATTCGTCCCTCCTCCGAGTGAGATCTCCAACTTTGTCGGTCAAGGCCACCTTCTCCTTCCTCAGCTGCACGACTTCTTTGTTGGCTTCATCAATGGCAGTCTTCAGTTTGGTGTTTTCTTCTTCTAACTTGCCGACTGAAGCCAGCTTCTTGTCGGCAAGTTCAGTTTTCTCCCACGCCGTCTTCTGTGCTACTGCAAGGTCGAGGTCCTTCTGCTCCAGAGCCTGCGTCATTTTGTCTAAAGAAATAACATTCTTCAGACGAGCTTGGAGTTGTCTGTTTTCACTACGCACATCTGTTCGAGTGGAGTCACTCGGTTCAAAAGGCAAAAAGAAAAGATGGCAAGGAAAATAGTCGGCAAGTTATTACCTCCCATGGCAGCCGCTTCATCCTTAGCCTTTTGCAAGTTCTCCTTGGCCAGCTCTAGGTCGAGATTGAGCTAGACCTGTTTCTTCTTCAATTCAGCAAACTGGACCCCGAACTCACAAGATTTCTGCAATCAACGAATAAGACACGTCAGTCGACAGGAACAAAGATTGATTGCTTCCGAGCGAGAAGATACAAGTTCAAGTCATCATGGCAAAAAGAGTTCTAAGACCACTGCCGAATCAAACATTCGACGGTAGTCTCGGGGACTACACCCAGTGGGTGCACTTGGCGTGCCCCCACTGGTTCGACTTTCTACTCGACATGGTCCGTCCTGTAAAAAAAAGAAGCGGCAACATTTGTTCTCAGACCACCACCGACTACCCGCAGTCGACCGTGGTCTCGGGGACTACACCCGGTGGGTGCACTTGGCGTGCCCCCACTGGTCCAGATCCCACTCGGCATAGCCTGTCTGGACCGAGTGGAAGAACTATAAAGAGTCATTTGACAAAGACCCCCGCCGAATCAAACATTCGACGGCGGTCTCGGGGACTACACCTAGTGGGTGCACTCTGCGTGCCCCCACTGATTTCAAGGATACACTCGACGCGACCTAGTCGACTCAAGTGGAGGAACTATACAGCAAAAGTTAAAACACCCAGTGGGTGAACGGATGCAAGGTGCAGACTCATGATAGATGCACTTTAAAGGTTTCAAAACACTCAGCCACGGACATCTTACAAATAATAAAGCAGCAGTTTTCAAGTACCATATCCTAACAGAGCAAAGATCAAGCTGAAAAATCAGTCGGAAATCAACTCACCTGGACATTGGTTTGAAGAGCAGAGCTGGCATTGTAGGCAGCCGTGCTAGCTTCGTGCACCACCTTCATTTGCTCCATCATAAGGCCTGCTTGGCGTATAGCTTCCTTAGCAGCACTCACTTGGTCCTCTGGGACATGATGGGTAACAAAGAGTGGAGTTGGCGGAACAGTCGAAGCAACCAAAGGATCCGAGGCATGGAGTTGCACGGACAGAGTAGGGGCTTGGGCGGTCGACGCCGAAGGATGATTAGTCGACACAGGATCGGCAAAAGAAACAGAAGCCCGAATTGGATCTCCGGACTGCTGGATCACTGGTTCTGGCGCTGATGTCGACTGAGGTGCCTTGCTGGCAGGCACCCTCCTGCTCAAAGTCCTGCCTTTTCTTCCCGTAGTCTTCTGAGGCACATCTTCATGATCGTCGTCATCTGGAAGTTCAATGACATTTGGTGGTGCTGCAAAAGACTCGACCGTAAGAGTTCAGTCGACCGACAGTACAATTGACAAAATGAGGACAAGATGGTAGAGTTGTACCCACTTTGGAAGTGGCCGCGTCTTCGGTCTCCTCGTCATCTTGATCCTTGTAAATGTCCATGGAAGTCCCAGAAGTAGCAGCGCTGAAAGTTTCAGAATTCACTCGGTCAAGCAAGAGAACGAGTCGACAATAACGTAGAAGTTCCCAAGCAAACCGAAGAGAGAAAGCAAAACACTTACGCAGAAGTGACAGGAACATCCACCTTGATCTTGGGCAAAGCCTTCCGAGGCTTTAAGGGATGACCTTGGGCTGCTTGGCGGCCTTTTCAGATGGCTCCGGAGTTGAAGTCCGAGTGCGTTTTTGCATTTGTGTGCTTGGGGGAGCTGCTTTGCCACGACCGCTTGCAGGATCTTGGGACTGTCTGGATCGGCGTTTCAAGCGAGGTGGTGAGTTGGCTTCCTCACTGTCGCCCGAGTCATCACTATCATCTTCATTGTCGTTGGGGGATTGCCGATCACCACTCTCGCCTCCGCTCTCCGTTCCCTCTTGGACTTGCTCTCCCTTTGGCATCGAGTACATCTCAGTAAAAATCTGCAAGGCAAGGAATTAAACAAGCATCAATCAGATCCAAGGGCAGTTACAAATCGGAATAAAAAGACACTCGGTAACAAGTGTCAGACCTTGTCCGGCTCTTTGTCGGCGTCGAATGGTACAACTATTCTAGACCCCCTGGGGTTGTCTTTGTTTCCCGTGATGCTCCGCAGCCACTGTGCCACCATCTCCTCGGTGACCTCCTCTGGGTGGACCCGGGCGGTGTCGTTAGCGCCCGAGTACATCCACATTGGATGATCATGGGCTTGGAGAGGCTGGATGTGTCGACTGAGAAACACCTCCAACAAATCCATGACGGTCACACCATCACGGACTAATTGAACGACCCGATCGACTAGCATGGACACCTCTACTTTCTCTGCTGGAGTCACGGTCAATGAAGAGGGTTGGCGGTCTCGCTCCATGGTGAAGGTCGGAAGGCCAGTCGACTGACCAGGGGTCGGAATATCTCGGCAATAGAACCAGATCGACTACCATCCCCTAATTGACTTGGGAAGAGTCATAGAAGGAAAAGTACTCATATCCCTCATCTGAATCCCTAAACCCCCACACATTTGGATCACGTGCGTTCTTGCGTCAATCAGATTTGCCTTCTTCACAGTTTGGGAATGGCAAGTAAAGATGTGTTTGAATAAGCCCCAGTGCGGTCAACAGCCCAAGAAGTTTTCACACAGAGAGACATACGCAGCGAGATATGTGATGGTGTTGGGAGAGAAATGATGAAGTTGGGCACCAAAAAAGTTTAGGAAACCCCGGAAAAAAGGATGCGGAGGCAGAGTGAAACCGCGGTTAACATGAGTTGCGAGGAGGACGCACTCACCCTCCTGCGGCTGAGGCTCGGTCTCGTTCCCCGGCAACCTCCAAGATCCGTGGGCAATCAAGCCCACGTCGGCCAGGTCTTCCAAATTTTCCTTCTGGCTCGTAGATCGAATCTAGTCTCCCTGGATCCAACCAGGCGGCAGACCGGACCTCGATGACGATCCCCGACTCGTCTTCTTGCCCTTTGCCACCGCCGTCGCCTTCTTAGCACGCTCCAGGGCCACCGTCTTCTCCTTTCCCATCGCGGCGGACGGCGTACGGGCGGAACGGCGGCGTGGAGGAGGATGCAGTGGAGAAACAGACGAAGAAGAGAGAGAACGAGGCACACTATGCAAACGCAACGGCCTCGACAGCCTTATATGGACCTATTTCTGAGTGACTGACTCATGGGCCCGAGCAATCCTGTCAAATCCCGCAACAGTCACGCGCCCGATACGTGGCGAAAAAGGCGGCACAAAAATCGAGGCGTCCCTATCTGACCACTCCAATTACTGTGGCACGCTCCGTCCCGTGCGCTTCCCCAAAATTTTGAATCCCGTGAGGTCCGGGGACTGTAGAGCAACCAATCGCACCGAAGATTTCATTCCATGTCGACACTCGAAGCTTGTCAGTATAGTCCACTCGACGACAGCCTCTGAATGGACCAAGGCGACTGAAACCAGATTGAAGCTTCAACATGATTCGCAGGCCCTGATGAAATACCTCCGAAGTATGGAATCGAGTCGAAGTCAACTTCAACTCTTTCTTCACTCGGTCCTCAATCCATTTGGGGGCTAATGACGACGACATGTACCTAGGGTAGGTTCATAGGCCCGACCTAAGCACCCTACCCAAGGACACTGCCCTAGAGTCAGAGACATTCAAAATGCAACAGAAGAAACCGACTGAGTTCACCTTGGAGTGTAATCCACTCGACCAGTTATGTCACTCGGATACCCCAATTCCATTCGACCAAGATGAAGTCACTCAACCATACAAAAAACCACTCGGAGTACGGGAGACCTAAAGTCACTCAGGATGGCAACGGTCAGGCGTTCACCCTGTAGTCTTAAAGATCATTTATAGCTCTTTATAGCTAGCGTTACCAGTAACGCCCTGTCTTAATGAATATTGAACTCTGTGTAACGTGGGACGGCTGGGGTCCTGGCGCACTCTATATAAGCTACCCCCCTCCACTGGCACAAGGGTTCGCACCCCCTGTAACTCTCACGCATAATCCAGTCGACCAAGCCTCCGGGCACCGAGACGTAGGGTTGTTACTTCCTCAGAGAAGGGCCTGAACTCGTACATCTTGCGTGCACAACCTCACCGTAGGTAGGATCTTGCCTCCTCCTACGTACCCCCTATTCTTACTGTCAGACTTACTCCCACAACATCAGCCTCTGATTAGTATAAGCGGAGTTAATTTAAACTAAACATGATTAATTAGTGGGTGGGGCCTACTGTCAGTGTCTGTTAATTTTAACTAATTAGGTTAATTAGTGTTTTTATTTATTTTAAAAATCATTTTACTAACGGGACCCACATGTTAGTGGGCCACTGTGCCCAGTCAGCACGCTGACCGGTCAACAGGGCCCAGTGGGGCCCATGGTCAGTGGCACGGGGCGGGGCCCACCGGGGCCAGTTAGCGCCGGCCGCCGGAGCTCTCCGGCGAGCCCCGAGTGGTGGTGGAACTCCGGCGAGCGCGGAATCCATCTACGGTGCCCGGTTTTGGGCGCGGTTTGTTGCGCTGGGACGGCCACTCCACGCCGCGTCCAATGGTGGTCACGGCCGGAGCTGAGTGCTATGACGGTGATGGCGGACGGCGGTGTTCGGGTGGTGAAGAAGACGCAGCAGCAGCACACGCGCGAGCAAACTAACTACGCCGCGAGGCCCTACGCGATACGGGGAAGTTAGCTGACACGACCTCGGGGTCATTTGGTCACCGACGACACATCGGCGGCGAGCTCCGCGGTGTCCAGTACGGCCATGGGTGGAGCGGCGGCTATTGCGAGGGGAAGAGCGCAGGGAGAGAGGGAGAGGGAGGAAGGGCTCACAGCGCCCTGCAGATGTGTTAGCGTGGGCTTGGGGAAGACTCGGGGCGGCAGATCGACGACGGCGACCACCGGGCAGAGGTGGCGGAGATGGCAGCGATGGCGATGGAGGAGGGGCTCCCGGCTTGGTCCTTTGGTCATGGTCGACGCGGACGAGCGCCGTGGTCCTCCTGGACACGGCTAGTCGGCGCGGGGAGGCCGGTGGACACGCCGGCGACGGTGGTGCGGCGATGAGCTCGCTCGGTCGAATGAACAGAGAGGGAGAGGCGAGCGAGTGGAAAGTGGAGGGGGCCTAGGGTTTGCGGGGGCGGGGGGGTGCTGACCCTTATCCACCAGGGACGGGCGCAGCGATGCGCTGTCGCACAGGAGAGGGGGGGCCATGGCGCGGCGGCTGCGGTGGAGTCGACAGCGCGCGCGCGTGAGCAGTAGGAGGGAGACGAGGTGGGGAGTGGGCTGGGCCGGCTGTTTGACTTGAGCCCAGCCACTGCGGGCCCTTTTCTTTTTCTTCTTTTCTCTTTTCTGTTTTCTTTTGTTTCATTGCTTTGCAAAAATGTGTGGGTTCATATACAGCTTTATAAAATATGTGAACTAGCCACATAAATATAGCGCAATATTTGCCACTGCTAGAAATTGATTTGGAGGCAAATGAATTTTATTTGGATTTTAATTAAATGAAATTGGATTAAATATCCCTGTTTTGTGGCTGTTAGAGTCACATAATTTATTTAGTATATGTTGAATATAATTTTAGAATTGTCTCTGGATTATTTACAATATTAGGAACATTTTAGTTCCTGGATTTGAACAACTTTTATTTTCACTTTCAGTTTGAATTTCCATTTGAATTTGAAAAGAGATATGATCCAAATGATGTTTAGGCACTATTGATCATGATGACATGGCATTATCAAAAGGGGGATTACTGTGGCTAACCACTGAGGGTATTACAAATCTCTTCCACTAATAGGAATTCTCGTCCCGAGAATTAAGAGGAAGACTGAAAGAAAGCGGGGTATTCTTGAAAGTTCTTCCGAAGAAACGTCCGAAAAATCTCGAACGGCTGGAAATCATCTCAAGCGGAGAAGCGTTCGACGCATTCAAGGTGTATATTTTAGCCTCAGCATTTTGAGTTGTCTGGGTACGGTAATTCACTAGCCCGGATGAGTAACGGAGTATGCATTTCCTCATAATGAAGGTCATGCATGAATGCTAATTTTTTAGAGATGAATGAATGTGATGCATGCTAAATTAAATAAAATAGAAGCAGGTACTGAGTTAACGAGATGGGTACCCATTTCGGTGGCAGGTTGATCCTGGACTTGTTCAATATCAATGTTGTAAGCGTGTCCACCGCCATATGTTTTTCGCTTCTGTGTTGAGCCCGAAGATGAGCCAACATCACGATAGCGCTTCTGCGACTCCTTATGCTTCATTTGAGCAGTCTCAAGCAGAATAGCCTTGTTCACAAGAGTAGTAAAGTCGGTGAAATCTTGAGCAGCGAGTGCAAGCTCGATGTCTGCGTGGAGTCCATTATGGAACTTCTCTTGTCTACGGGCATCCGTGGCGATATCTTCTTCAGCATAGCGGGATAGATCAAGGAATTCCCGCTGATAAGCTTCGACAGTCTTATTGCCTTGAGCGAGGTTATGGAACTGGGTTTTCATCAGGTCCATGATTCCTTGAGGAATATATCGTGCACGGAAAGCAGCCTGGAACTCAGGCCAAGTAACGGCTGTTCCAGCAGGCAGTGTACATTTGTGGGTGTCCCACCATTGAGCAGCGGGACCCTTTAAGAAAAAGGATGCGAAGGCGACAAAGTTGGCAGGGGAGACATTTGCAGACTCCATCTCGTGAGTGATATCGTGAATCCAGTCATTAGCATCCAGTGGTTTCTCAGAGTTGCAGAACTGAGTTGGGTTAAGACGCATAAATTCTGGCAGAGTTATTGAAGGAGGGTTCTGGTTCTGGTTGTTCAGATGTGGGAACTGAGCCATAATCCCAGTCATGAACTGGTGGTTGAGCTCGAATTGTTGCATCATAGCTACCATATAATCTGGCGGTGGTGGGCGTTCAGGGGCATGACCACGACCACGACCACCTGGTCTAACCATCCTACTAAGTTTCAACAGGGGTAGTTCAGTAGAAGCAGTTGCGGGTGTTTAGCGACAAGCATGATGTAACATGACAATAATTAAGCAGTGTACTAGATACTTAACAGTAGTCAATTAAGACAGACAGATCCATACACAGAGTCGGGTACATGCGAATAGCATAATGGTGCAAATTCAAAAGCTAGATATGGTAGGCGGCATGCAGGCACGCGGTAAGGAGGTACACCACGAGATATAGCAAAGGCTACATCAACGTCGGGAAGATCCACCGAACCAGGGTAGCTGCACGTGCGGACGACGAGTGTTCGTCGCGGAAGGATCCTGTGCTCCATGTGCACTCTGATGCAGAACCCGGTCTTGAGCTAAAAGAAGAGGTCCACGTGGAGGTGCGTGACCTCCAACAGCAGGCCAATCAATACCAGCATACATCTGAGTCCTGCTCGGGTAAAGGATGTACTCTGGATGTATCCCTGCATGAACAGCTGGTAGCAACTGCGTCATAGCATCGTAGAGGCGTGCTCGAGTGGCTACCAACTCGATGGCAAGAGCCCGAACAGTGCGATCCAGAGCCTAAGTGCACTGAATCAGAACGTGCGGGTTGTATCGACGACGCTCGTACGAGGCACAGATAGCTGTGTAGTATCCAGTAGTATCTCCAGTAGGGGCATACGGAATGTATCAGAACTCAGAGGCATCCAAGCTATCGCTGAACTCTCCTCGGAGACGTGTGACAGTAGAGTAGGCGGCATCATGTACTGCCATCTCAATCGTCACGTCGATACCGTGGAAAAGGTGCAGCTCAGTGTCTGAGTCATCGCGCTGATCATAGATAGGAACATCAGCATGGTACTGCTCCTGGTTGAACTTGCGGTAATCCTCGTAGACCATGTACTCAGTGTACCAGCGGTAGCCCAGCCTGGTCAGGAGGGCGATCAGGATAGCTGGAAAACCAGGGGCACCACGAGCCCAAGTGCGAAGCACAAGCTGCGTCATAGGACGTGGTGGAAGCAAACGATCCATCTGAAACAGAGGAAATTCAGGATTGTCAAATGACAATGAGAAGTATAATACAACTCAGAGAGAAAGGCTAAACAAAACAATGGAAAGGAAAATGATTATCAGACTAATCAAATCAATGGTAAGGCATTAAGCACAGATATCCAGCTCTTCGGGTAGACGAGATTTACGAGATCCTAAGTGTCGGCATTAGTAAAATTCATTTAACCCGAGTAGAATAGAGATTAGAGTCCCAGAGTAAAGACGAGGAATAAAAGATCCTAATACCACCCAATTGGCGACGTGGGCCCGTAAGCCGCATAGCCAAGTTAGTATAACAGTTTTCGGTTACTAGACTCAACTTCGGCCAAGGAGTTGGAAAGGGGAGTTCCTACAAGCAGTCGGCTCTGATACCAACTTGTGACGCCCCCGGCTCAATCATGCACTAATCATACACGGAAATGCACACGATCAAGCCTAAGGACTCACGGGAAGATATCACAACACAACTCTAAAACATAAATAAAGTCATACAAGCTTTATATTATAAGCCAGGGGCCTCAAGGGCTCCAATACATAAGCTTGCGTACAAGCGTCAGTGGAAGCATCAGATATCTGAGTACCGATATAACAGAAAGCATAGATAGGCCCTTAAAAGGCGGGGCAAAAGAAAACACTACGATCGAAAGGCGCAGGCCTCCTGCCTGGGACCCTCCGATCCTACTCCTGGTCGTCATCCAACTCGTAGGAGTATCCACCCTCGGGGTAGTAGTAGCGATCGTTGGCAGGGGCAGCTATCTCAGGGGCTCCGTCATCTGGTTGCATCAAAAGGATATGGGGGAAAAAGAAAGCAAAGCAACCGTGAGTACTCATCCGAAATACTCAGCAAGCAAGGATCTACACTACATATGCAACATTATCAAAGGAAAGGCTGTATATGTGGACCGGGCTGCAGAAATGCCAGAATAGAGGGGAAAGCCTAGTCCTACCGAAGACTAGCATCTTCAACGGTCTTGCAGCAATAGAAGAGAGTAGATCAGCACAGTATAATGTAGTAGTAATGTTATCAACCTCACCCAGAGATCCTTTCTCGACTCCCTGCGAGAAAGCAATCCCAGAGCCATACAATTAACAACCTCGTCCTGAGATCCCTTCTCGACTCCCTGCGAGAAGCAATCCCAGAGCCAGTGTATCCAATTCTAGGTGTATCGATCGGGATACAACTCCGAGTGTCCGTTACCGAGGATCCGGCTATGCATAGATTAGTTCTTCCCTGCAGGGTTGCACCAACTTACCCACCATGCTCGCTTAACTCCGGCCGGACACACTTTTCCGGGTCATGCCCGGCCTCGGCCAAACGACACACCGCAGCCCTACCTAGAGCTCAGCAGAGAGGTCCCCACCGGTCTACAACCTAAGCGCTCAGGGGTCTTGGGCCATCGCCCTGTGCTCTCCGGGTCGTTGCGAGCAGGGTGGATACCAGCGCCAACGGCATGATTCGATCCGGCCACAATGCTGAACTGGAAGTCTGACACAGCTTTCGGCTGATGCATACGATGTAGAGTGCCCATAACTTTTCCCGCGTGATGGTTAGTGCTATCGGGCCAGAGGCCCACTCGAATCAAATATCCAAATCATAGTGTGTTGGTAGTGCGGTAACGAGCAGAGACTCACGATCGATGTGACCCCGTCGCCCCATCTCGAGGACTTGCGGCAAGGGCCAAGAATGCCCGGCCACGCCTCTTATTCATCACTCGGGCACCATCCAGGTCAACCCATCTCGCAAAAGACTGTCGGGAACTCAGGTCCACCTCTACTGGGTGGTACCGCCTGTCCCTCCAGTCCTGCAGTAAAAGCAACTCCCTCGGGTCCCCCTCGGGGCCGACCCATTTCTAACAGGGTGCAGGGGTAAAGTCACAGTAAGCGCGTGTCCATAACATCAGGGGAATCCGAGATATCACCCTCGACGTATGCCTACTCGATGTAACCGTCAAGGTGAACTTAGGAGGAATCACCCTCGAGGTTCACACTTGAAGTGTTGCACGACAGGGTCGTATCGGAAGTGGAGAAGGAGGAATCACCCTCGATGACCACGAACAAATAGCTACTCTACAGAGTTAACATCAGGAGTGCTATACGAGGTATCACCCTCGGCACTCGATGGTAACGCTACAGTGTCGAACAACTAAGGGGGTGATGTGCGGTGCAGGGGCCTGGTTGTCGATCACGTTGATCGAGTCATCTGATAATCCAGCGGGGCAATCGGGACAAGTGGGGTCACTAGGTCTCTATCCAGCCTATACTAAACAGTTTAAGATAAGCAGGTAAGGTATCAATAGCAGGTTACAATAAACAGGTTATGCATCAGAATAGGATAAACCGTAGCAGCAGCAATTCAAATGCAAGCATGAGAAAATAGAATGGGCGATATCGGGATGATCAAAGGGGGGGGCTTGCCTGGTTGCTCTGGCAAGAAGGAGGGGTCGTCAACAGTGTAGTCGATCGGGGCAGCAGTGGCGTCGGGCTCCTGAACTGCGTCGGTGTCGGGGTCTACCGAGAGAGAAGAGGGGGAAGAAACAGTAAATATAAAGCAAACAAGAGCATGACATGACAATACGTAGAGCTAGGGGTGTTCTGACGCGGTGCTACACGATATAGGTGAAGAGGGAAAACATCCGGGAATGTTTTCTCGAAGTTCGGCATTTTCGGACAGAGGAAACGGAGGGGGACAGTTGCATGTTCGCTATGCTAGGGACGTGTGGCGGACGAACAAACTGCATATTCGAATTCATCTCGTCGTTCTGAGCAACTTTCATGTACAAAGTTTTTTGATCTGAGCTACGGATTATTTACTATGATTTTCTAAATTTTAAATCATTTTCTAGATTTATTTAATCATTTAAATTCGAATTATCAAAAACAGTAAAAGGTGACGTCAGCATGACGAAAGGATGACATCAGCAGTCAACTCTGGCTGACCAGAGTCGAACCTGACAGGTGGGTCCAGTGGGACCCACATGTCAGCCTCTAATTAGTAAAAGCGGAGTTGATTTAAACTAAACAGGATTAATTAGTTGGTGGGCCCTACTGCCAGTGTCTATTAATTTTAACTAATTAACTAATTAGGTTAATTAGCATTTTAATTAGTGTTTTTATTTAATTTAAAAATCGTTTTATTAACGGGACCCACATGTCAGTGGGCCACTGTGCCCAGTCAGCACGCTGACCGGTCAACAGGGCCCAGTGGGGCCCGTGGTCAGTGGCACGAGCTGGGGCCCACCGGGGCCAGGTCAGCGCCGGCCGCCGGAGCTCTCCGGTAAGCCCCGAGCGGTGGTGGAACTCCGGCAAGCGCGGAATCCATCTACGATGCATGATTTTTGGCGCGGTTTGTTGCGCTGGGACGGCCACTCCACGCCGCGTCCAATGGTGGTCACGGCCGGAGCTGGGGAGGCCGGAGCTGAGCGCTATGACGGTGACGGCGGACGGCGGAGTTCGGGTGGTGAAGAAGACGCAGTAGCAACACGCGCGCGAGCAAACTAACTACGCCGCGAGGCCCTACGCGATGCAGGGAAGTTAGCGGACACGGCCACCGGGCCATTTGGTCACCGACAACACGTCAGCGGTGAGCTCCGCGGCGTCCAGTATGGCCACAGGTGGAGTGGCGGCTATGGCGAGGGGAAGAGCGCAAGGAGAGAGGGACAGGGAGGCAGGGCTCACAGCGCCCTGCAGATGTGCTAGCGTGGGCTCGGGGAAGACTCGGGGCGGCAGATCGACGACGGCGACCACCGGGCAGAGGTGGCAGCGATGACAGCGATGGCGATGGAGGAGGGCCTCCCGGCTTGGTCCTTTGGTCGTGGTCAACGTGGACGAGCGCCGCGGTCCTCCTGGACACGGCTAGGCGGTGCGCGGAGGCCGGTGGACACGCCGGCAACGGTGGTGCGGCGACGAGCTCGCTCGGTCGAACGAACAGAGAGGGAGAGGCGAGCGAGGGGAAAGTGGAGAGGGCCTAGGGTTTGCGGCGGCGGGGGAGGGGTGCTGCCCCTTATCCACCAGGGACGGGCGCAGCGACGCGCTGTCGCGCAGGAGAGGGGGGCCATGGCGCGGCGGCTGCGGTGGAGTCGACAGCGCGCGCACGCGTGAGCAGTAGGAGGGACACGAGGTGGGGAGTGGGCTGGGTCGGCTGTTTGACTAGAGCCCAGCCACTGCGTGCCCTTTTCTTTTTCTTCTATTCTCTTTTCTGTTTTCTTTTGTTTCACTGCATTGCAAAAATGTGTGGGTTCATATACAGCTTTATAAAATATGTGAACTAGCCACATAAATATAGCGCAATATTTGCCACTGCTAGAAATTGGTTTGGAGGCACATGAATTTTATTTGGATTTTAATTAAATGAAATTGGATTAAATATCCCTGTTTTGTGGCTGTTAGAGTCACATAATTTATTTAGTATATGTTGAATATAATTTTAGAATTGTCTCTGGATTATTTACAATATTAGGAACATTTTAGTTCCTGGAATTGAACTACTTTTATTTTCACTTTCAGTTTGAATTTCCATTTGAATTTGAATTTGAAAAGAGATATGATCCAAATGATGTTTAGGCACTGTTGATCATGATGACATGGCATTATCAAAAGGGGGATTACTGTGGCTAACCACTGGTGGTGTTACAGCAACCTTATTCGGTTCCCTATTAAAATGTTCAAAACTAGTAAGAGGAAAATTACAAACCAAAAAATAGCAATCATCAAAGACTCCGTCGCCGCTCCCGCAGACCGGTCGGACCTCCCACCCTTGGATAGTGTGAAAATCCAAGAGAATATAGGTGTAGATGGGGGAAATTAACGAGAGTCATTTATACATTATTTCATAGAAAATGTGTGAAATTAATTGGTTACTTCAACACAAAATCTTGCTGGAAAATCTGGATCTAATAAGAAAATTAATACATAACATTTACAAACTACGCAAAATATCATAATGCATTTTAAGAACAGGAAAATTGTATAATTTAATTAAAAGTAATAAAATATTTTTATTACTCACATAGAAAATATAGAAACTGATTTAGTGAACAAAGAAAATCTAGATAAAAGAAAATATTAATTAAGGATATTTACAACTTGCATCGAAAATATATAAATTGATCTAGTAAATAAAAAATTCGGTGCATGAAACATATTAATGAAGGGTATTTAGTACTATATGCAAGAACACACACAAAATATGAATTGGTTCAATAAAAGGGAAAATCTAGAATTTACTTGCTGAAAAGTGTTTGAAATGTTGCCATGTACATACAAACTATCATGTTGTCTTGGGATTATATTGGTGCTTAATTTGGCGTCGAGGAATCAGAACTTGGAGCGACCCTCTCCAACCATTATATCAGTATCACTCTTCACCAACCCAAACCTTTGGGAAACTGGTTGTTCTTTTGTGGCTTCCATTCTTGCAAATGATAATTTGGACGGGTCAAATCTTGTTGATCTAAAGAAGGAATCATTGAGTCTCCACGATGATGAAGAATTTCAAAATCTCCAGGATTAACAGGAAGGCTAACATGATGGTGCATGAGATTGCGAAGTTTAATTTTGTTAATAGGTCTAATGGTATTCTTTTTAATAGTGTTCCACGCTGTGTGTCAAACTTTCTAATGAATGATTGTACGAACATTTTAATTATTAAATATATGGGTGGGGTTTTCAAAAAAATGTATAGGAGCTAAGTAAGAAATTGAATATGCGGGATTTATTTTAATCATTTAGGGCATAAATTTCCATATAAAAAAATTGATAACTTGCAACAATGGCCAGTTAAAACAAAAGATTGGATTTACCAAAAGAAGACAAGGTAGTAGAAATACAGAACATAGGGGGATGTTCTTTAAGATCTCTATTTTTTTTGTTGATACTTGATGCTTGCTACTTCAAGCAATCGCTATGAAAGTAATTTTTGGGTCCCCAAACACAAGGATTTGCAGGAAGCGATAAGTTTTCCCCTCGGCTGAGAAAACAAAGTATTAATTTACAAAGACAACATCTCCAGCTTTGTCAAGCACTCCCCCAAACATATTAAAAACTCATGTATCCTCAACTAGTCTAGTGAGGTTGTCAATCTCATTAGCTTTCGTAGTTGCAACAAGTTATGAGTGTATAATGTAGTTGAAAGTATTTTTGTACTTTTAGAATAAATAACAACTAAAACTAAAACTGCATGTAAAAATAAAGTTGTGTGTGTTCTTATGAGGAAAATTAGATGGGATTCATAGGCTCACTAGTAACATATCTCCAAACATCGATGACACATAAAAATAAGCATATGTATGCCTAAGGAATAGTTCAACAATCATGACAATTCATAGCATGTTTTGTGATAATATTATATAGGTAATCTGCCATAAATCCATAGAATGACATCCATCTATATCTATGCTAATACTACACCCAAGTGACAGATTTCAATCATGACACAGAATTATTATGTGATAAAATAAAGCATTGCACTGAGTAAGATGACATATAATGGATAATAACCCCCCTGACTCTAGCTCATCACCGTGACAAAGAGTCAACTATCTCTTATCCTTAGTGAGGCAGATACATCTACGGTTTTTCTCTCACGTCGTCATTGAATTACCTCACAAATAGAGATCTACTCCGTCTAATGCACACCACTCCCTCTGGTGATCTTTCATCTAAGCTGGTCAATGATTAGACTATTGAATCAGAGAGCAATATACTAATGGGGAACGTTGCATGGAAAACAAAAAAAAAGAGTTCTACGAAACACCCAAAGATCTCTCTATGGATATGCTAGCAACGAGAGAGGGGAGTGTGTCTACATACCCTTGTAGACCAAAAGCATTAACGATCTAAGGATCGTGGTTGACGTAGTCATAATCGTGTCGCTATCCAATCCGATCCAAGCACTGCACGTGCAACACCTCTGAGTTTAGCACACGTTCGGCTCGGAGGCATCCTCTCCTTATCAAACCAGCAAGCAAGGGAGAGGAGGTAGATGAGATCGTGACCAACACGATGACGAGGTGGTTGTGGCAGCAGCGGAACTGCAGCAGGGCTTCACCAAGTGTTTGCTCGAGGTGGAGGAGGTGTAATGGGAGAGAGACGGGCACGGGTGGAAAGGTGCTGCCCCTATGCATCCCCACCTTTATATAGGTGTGAAGGGGGCTGGTGGCTTGCACTCCAAGCCCCTAGGGCCGTTGGCCAAGGGGGGAGAAAGTAAATCCATCATTTCCTTCCCCATCGATCGCTATCATCCTTTTTAGGGATCTTAACTTACCCCTTCGGGGTATGATCCTATTCATTTTAGGGGGGGATCTTGGTATGCCTAGACCAGGGATTTGGCGCCTTGCCCCACTACCATGTTCATGTGGGTCCCCCATGTAGGTGGGCCCCACACCGGAACCTTCTAGAACCTTCCTGGTAGAATGCCGAAAAATCCCGAACATTTTTCGGAACCCTGAATATGACATCTCATATATAAATCTTTACCTTCAGACCATTCCGGAGCTCCTCATGATATCCTGGATCCCATCCGGGACTCCGAACTACTTCCGTAC
This sequence comes from Thinopyrum elongatum, assembly GCA_011799875.1. NCBI lineage: Eukaryota > Viridiplantae > Streptophyta > Magnoliopsida > Poales > Poaceae > Thinopyrum > Thinopyrum elongatum. The sequence continues at coordinate 70,171,185 of CM022297.1, forward strand.
TTGACCGTATGAATATCTCAATACTACCTAGTGCTACCGAACATTAAGTGTGTGACCCTACGGGTTCGAGAACATGCCGACATGACCAAGAGTCCTCTCCAATAAATAATCAATAGCGGGACCTGGATGCCATATTGACTCCCACATATTCAATGAAGATCTTATCGGCTGAACCATGATGTGGAGGATTCAGTTAATCTCGTATGCAATTCCCTTTGTCCGGTGATATGTTACTTGCCCGAGATTCGATTGTCGATATCTCCATACCTAGTTCAATCTTGTTACCGGCAAGTCTCTTCACTCATTCTGTAATACAAGATCCCATGACTAAACTCATCAGTCACATGCTGGCAAGCTTCTTGTGATGTTGTATTACCCAGAGGGCCCAGAGATATCTCTCCATCACATGGAGTGACAAACCCCAGTCTTGATCCATGCAACCCAACAAATACCTTTGGAGATACCTGTAGAGCACCTTTATAATCACCCAGTTATGAAGTGACGTTTGATAGCACACAAAGTATTCCTCCCGTATCCGGGAGTGGCATGACCTCATGCTTTAAGGAACTGATACTTGACATGAAGAAAGATGGGTCTAATGCTAAACTTATGGTTGGGTCTGTCCATCACATCATTCTCCTAATAATGTGATCCCGTCATCAAATGATAACGCATGTATATGGTTAGGAAACCTTAACCATCTTTGATCAACGAGCTAGTCTTGTAGAGCCTCACTAGGGACTTGGTGTTGTTTACGTATCCACACATGTATTTAAGTTTCCGGTCCATACAATTCTAGAATGAATAATAAACATTTATCATGAACAAGGAAATATGGTGATAACATCTTTATTATTGCCTCTAGAGCATATTTCCAACAGTCTCCCACTTGCACTAGAGTCAGTAATCTAATTTACATTGTAATGAATCAACACCCATAGAGTTTCGATGCTGATCATGTTTTACTCATGACAAAGGTTTAGTCAACAGGTCTGCAACATTCAGATCCGTATGAACTTTGCAAACTTCTATGTCTGCTACAAGGCTCTGCTTGGAGCTACTCCAGCTGACTGCTCCACCATTCAAATAAATACGTATTCGGATTGAGACTTTGAGTCATCCGGGTCAGTGTCAAAGCTAGCATCGACGTAACTCTTTACGACGAGCTCTTCGTTACCTCCATAAACGAGAAATATTTCCTTAGTCCTCTTTAGGTACTTAAGGATATTTTGGACCACTGTCCAGTGATCTACTTCTGGATCACTCTGGTACCTACCTGCTAGACTTATGGCAAGGCACACATCAGGTCTGGTACACAGCATGGCATACATTATAGAGCTTATGGTTGCGGCATAGGGGACGACTTTTATCCTTTCTATTTCTTCTATTGTGGTCGGGCTTTGAGACTTAGTCAACTTTACACCTTGCAACACAGGCAAGAACCCCTTCTTTGACTGGTCCATTTTGAACTTCTTCAAAATCTTGTCAAGGTATGTGCTCTGTGGAAGTACTATCACGCGTCTTGATCTATTTCTATAGTTCTTAATGCCGAATATGTAAGCAGCTTCACCCAAGTCTTTCATTGAAAAACTCTTGTTCAAATAACCCTTTATGATTTCTAGAAATTCTATATCATTTCCAATCAATAATATGCCATCCACATATAGTATTAGAAATGCTACAGAGCTCCCACTCACTTTGTTGTAAATACAAGCTTCTTCATAAGTTTGTATAAAACCAAAAGCTTTGATCACATCATCAAAGCGTATATTCCAACTCCGAGATGATTGCACTAGTCCATGGATGGATCGCTGGAGTTTGAATACCTTATTAGCATCCTTAGTATCGACAAAACTTTCTAGTTGCATCATATACAACTCTTCCTTAAGGAAACGGTTAAGGAACGTTGTTTTCAGGTCCATCTTCCAGATTTCATAATTGAAAAATGCGGCAATTGCTAACAAAATTCTAACAGAACTTCAGCAACCCAACGGGTGAGAAAGTCTCATCATAGTCAACCCCTTGAACACATTGAAAACCCTTTGCGGCAAGTCGAGCTTTATAGACGGTGACATTACCATCAACATCTGTCTTCTTAAAGACCCATTTGTTCTCAATGGCCTGCCGGTCATCGGGCAAGTCCACCAAAGTCCATATTTGGTTTTCATGCATGGATCCTATCTCGGATTTCATGGCCTCAAGCCATTTGTCAGAGTCCGGGCTCATCATTGCTTCTTCATAGTTCATAGGTTCACTGTTGTCCAACAACATGACTTCCAAGATAGAATTATCGTACCACTCTGGTGCGGTACGTGTCCTGGTCGACCTACAAAGTTCAGTAGTATCTTGATCCAAAGTTTCATGATCATCATCATTAGCTTCCTCTCCGATTGGTGTAGGCATCACGGGAACTTATTTCTGTGATGAGCTACTTCCCAATTTGAGAGAAGGTATGATTACCTCATCAAGCTCTACTTTCCTCCCACTCACTTCTTTTGAGAGAAACTCCTTCTCTAGAAAGGACCCATTCTGGGCAACAAAGATCTTCCCTCGGATCTGTGATAGAAGGTATACCCAATGGTCTCTTTAGGAATCCTATGAAGACACACTTTTCCGCTTTAGGTTCGAGCTTATCAGACTGAAGCCTTTTGACATAAGCGTCGCATCCCCAAACTTGTAGAAAAAACAGCTTAGGTTTCTCGCCAAACCATAATTCATATGGTGTTGTCTCAACGGATTTACACAGTGCCCTATTTAAAGTGAATGCGGTTTTCTCTAATGCATAACCCCAAAATGATAGTGGCAAATTGGTAAGAGATATCATAGAATGCACCATATCCAATAGAGTACGATTACTACGTTTGGACACACCATTACGCTGTGGTGTTCCAGGTGGCGTGAGTTGTGAAACAATTCCACATTGTCTTAAATGTGTGCCAAACCCATAACTCAGATATTCACCTCCATGATCTGATCGTAGAAATTTTATATTCTTGTTGCGATGATTCTCCACTTCACCCTGAAACTCCTAGAACTTTTCAAATGTTTGAGGCTTATGTTTCATTAAGTAAATATACCCATATCTACTTAAGTCATCTGTGAAGGTTAGGAAATAATGATATCTACTACGTACTTCAACACTCATCGGACCGCATACATCGGTATGTATTATTTCCAATAAGTCACTTGCCCGCTCCATTGTACCGAAAAACGGGGTTTTCATCATCTTGCCCATGAGACATGGTTCACATGTATCAAATGATTCATAATCAAGTGATTGCAAAAGTCCATCAGCATGGAGTTCCTTCATGTGCTTTACACCAATATGACATAAGCGGCAGTGCCACAAGTATGTGGTACTATCATCATTAACTTTGCATCTTTTGGCATCAAAATTTTAAACATGTGTATCACCACGATCGAGATTCAACCCATGTGGTTTTGGGATACTGCTCAAGTTTCCACTATGATCCATCAGCGCTGAGCTTTCTTTCAAAAGCAATACCCTCTTTTCTAGGGTTACTGTTCAGAATCTGCTTCTTGAGCACATCACAAAGGGTTTGATGCCCTTTGAGGCTTTTGTACATGCTTGTGACATATAATTCCTTCATACCTACATTTTCGTCAGCAACACTTGTGGTCTCCTCAGATAAGGGAACTGAAACCACAGAGACATTTGAAGATATAACAACAGTTGAAGCATTTGAACATTCAGTTAAAGAATTTGCATTTTCACATTCTACGGATTTTAAGCATGGAGCAAAAAATTTGTTGGTGCAATGATAGGCCCCGTATGTTTTGGAGTTTGTTGACATAAACAGTATGGGACTTATGTGTTTGCTAGCGCACACAGAGTAACAAGTCCCTGAGGTATTGAGGAGTTTGATGCAAACGACAAAGATAATCTCCCTGCGATGCATCGAAGGTTATCATCGAAGATGATGTTAAACAAGACTGACCCCTAAAATATTGCTGAAGGGAAGCAGTTGGTTCGGTGTCTGTCCAAAGAAATATGACTATGTCCGAGGAGAATGAAGGAGTGAAGACATAGCATTTGTTTCATTATTCTTCTTCTTTCATTGAGTCATCGGACCACCATACTATTAAGAGGGGTGTAGCGTTCGAAACTTTGATTCTTTGATGCTGAACCCAAATCCTATGAAAGTTGTGAGAGAAATCTCTTTGTGTTCCGAGCAAATACTTTCCAGCAAGAGACTGTGATCTTCTTCGCTGCAAGAGATTTGTCTCAGACCAAGGAGTTAGCATTACTTGTTCTTCAAGTAATGTTATCATTGCTCCAAATCCAACCATTGTGAACGTGTCGTTTGGCCATTGGCTGGACCGCGTGTCCAAAATGGTCATTTCCCATCTGGGAAGGTTGCGGCTATAAATAGCCACCCCGCACCGGCTTTGTCCGGTGGTTGCTCCGCTTGATTCTGAGAAGATTGTTGAGCAACCCCCTCTCTGAGCGATTTGAGTTTGAAATCCACCAAGAGAAAAACCCCTATAGCCGAAGAATTAGATAGTGGTTTAGCATCAATGGAATCTAAGTCTAGTACGCTCCGCCTATTACTCTTGAGAGCTGCAAACTCTCTAGACGGTTAGGTGTCAATTTCTTCAGAGACCAAGAGTGATTGTGGTTCTCGAAGAAGAAGTCTATAAAGGTTCGAAGATCGCCTTCAAGTATCTACCACGAGTAATCGGCATCGGTTGATGAATCGATTGTCTAGGAGAATACGGTGAAGAGAGTTTATCTTCCATGTTAATTCACAGCCCCTCCAACCAGACGTAGTCCTTGTGCAGAAGGACGAACTGGTCGAAGGAATACCTTGTCGCCATCGAGCATCATCGGTTATCTCTGTCACACATATTCACCTTCGATGCATTTTCATTCGTGTGATTTGTCTCAATGCATAACTTAGTTTCCTTTCGATACTCTGTTTTAGTTCACTGTAGTTTGTTTTTCATTCATTCCGCTGCTGGGTTCTGAGAGTTTTGAGTTTTCCGAAGAAAAATTAAAACTCCCATTCACCATCCGCCCTTTGGTAGACATACTTCATTCCTAAAAAATTCTTCTTGGGCGGCGCTGATCTGTTGGGCGAGTAATGAATCATTCTCTTTTCAGAGATCTTCATGAGATGCTCTCACCTTCTCGAGTTCTTGCTTCCTTTGAAGAAATTCATAAGACAGCTTCTCGTGTTCGGCTGAGAGGGCCACATGATGACTTAAGACGTCTGAGATCTTCAGACAAAGCTTAACTACATTCCATTTCCTCATCTACCAGATCATCACTTTTATCTAGCAGTTTTTGCATCTTTTCCATAGCCGTTTGTTGTTCAGTTGCAATTTTAGCAAGTTTTTTATAGCTAGGTTTTGCCTCACACCCAGAGTCGTCATCACTGGAAATGTTAAAGTAAGCTTCTCGTGAGGTTACCTTTGCACCTCTTGCCATAAAGCAATAGGTGGGAGTGTAGTAATAACTGAATTTGAAATGATATACTTAAGGCATCCTTAAGTTTTCTATTTTTATATTCCGATAATCAGCACAATCCTCATTCTTGGTGGAGTCACCATTTTCTTCAGTGTTGAAGATGGATTTACTGACGAACTTGGTAGCAAGGGCAAGGCTCGCCATACCAGTGTCGCACTCCTCCTAAGATTCCTTAGCTTCCTCTTGATCAGATTCTTCCTCAGAATCCATTTCCTTCCCAGTGAATGCATGAGCTCTACCGGAACTGCTTTTCTTGCGTGATGAAGATTTTGATTAAGACTTTGAGGATTTCTTCTTATTGTCATCAGAGTCATTATCTCTGCTAGATTTCTTCTTCTTTGAGCCATTTTTAAGAAAGGGCAGTCAGCGATGTAGTGGCCTGGCTTCTTGCATTTGTGGCAAGTTCTTTTGTTGTAGTCTCGAGCAGAAGCTTCTCCAGTGTTCTTCGAGTCATACTTTAAAGACTTTCCAACACGATTTCTCTTGGAATACTTCTGGAACTTCCTCACAAGCATAGCCAGCTCTCTGACAATTTCCTCAGCACCAGTTGTACTGCATTCAGACTCTTCTTCTTTAGATGAAGAAATTGCCTTGGCTTTTGCTTTTGCCTTCAGAGCGCGGGGTCGTCCATAGCTGGGACCATACATATCCATCTTCTCAGCTTGCTAAAATTCATGAGTATTGAGCCTCTCAAGAATATCAGCCAAGTCAAGTGACATGTAATCAGGACGCTCTTGAATCATCAGGGCCAAGGTGTCAAAGGAACTGTCAAGGGACCTCAACAATTTCTTCACCACCTCGTGGTCAGTGATGTTAGCGGCACCGAGAGCCTGAAGCTCATTGGAGATATCAGTGAGGCAGTTGAAGGTTTGCTGAACATTTTCATTATCGAGCCTCTTGAAGCGGTTGAAGAGATTGCGAAGAACATTAACACGAGAGTCACATTGAGTGGAAACGCCCTCATTGACCTTGGAAATCCTATCCCAGATAAGCTTCGATGTTTCTAGTGCACTCACTCGGCCATACTGTACTTTGTTGAGATGTCCACATATGATATTCTTTGCTTGAGAGTTGAGTTTCTTAAATCTCTTCATGTCTGCAGCATTGCTGCTAGGACCAACAGAGGGGACGCCGTTCTCAACGACGATCTAGAGGTCGTTGTCAATTGCCTCAAGATGCATGCGCATCTTGTTCTTCCAGTAGGGATAGTCTGTGCCATCGAAGATGGGGCACGCAACAGAGACTTTGATCATACCTACAGTCGACATAACTAAAACTCCAGGTGGTTAAATCAAAATCACACAGAAAAAGGGAGTACCTTGCTCTGATACCAATTAAAAGTGCATGTTTACTCTTAGAGGGGGGTGAACGGGAGATTTTTGGAAATTTGTCAAACTCCGATGAATTTGATGAAGATCAGAGTAAAGAAATAGAGACACGAGGAAACTAAATCATCACAGAGAAGAAAAGCATGCATACAAGATATATACAGGTGAATAACATGCAATCATATAAGCATACAAGCATGAGGAAGGTGAACTGAAGAAATGAAAAACAGCATAATGAAAGTCTTTAGTTCAAGTTCTTCAAAAAATAGATCACAAATTCTTCAGCAGCGGAAATACTTAAAGTAAGGGTGAGGAATTTGAAACCAGGTTGGCTCGATGAAGACACATTGATTTGGTAGACCAGTTCCAGTTATTGTATCAACTGTACGTCTGGTAAGTCTTCAAGGTAGACTTCCAAAACCTTCACAGGCTTGTTCACCGACACACCACAATGACTCTTGGGTGCTTAGAACTTGACGCTTAACCATCTGGAAGAATGAAAGTTTTCAAAGGTAACAGTCATCAGATCAATCTCTTCAGGGGGCAACCCGATATGAATTGTCGTAAATGCCCTTCTTAGACATGACCGTTGTCACGATAAGGATCCACTTGACAGCTAGCCCGCGAAGCATCACCTGTCAGAAATTTGAACTCTCAAATTCGTCCGGGCACTCAATTTTCTCACGATAGGCAGATCGCACTGGCGAAATCCTAACTCCTCAGCATGACCAAATTCGTGAGCGACCAGATGAACTTCGTCACTGTCACTACCAAATTCGTCAGCTGTTCCGGAGATTTCCAAAGGCTTCACTCGAAGCGGCTAGAGTAAGTATAGGTTTGAGCATCACTTTATCAGTCGGTTTTTCCTATGACTCAAAATAAGAAGAAAGAAACTATGAAAATAAAAGTCCTCAAGCTTCAAATTCTTCACATCAATTTCTTCAAAGGCCGTACCAATTTCATCACCAAATTCTTCACTTGAAGAAATATATTTTTAGGGGTCATTTCCATGGGTTAAACCAAATCTCCAGGGACTATAACTCATGTGTACACTCACAAACACATTAGTCCCTTAACTTATTTGTCTTCAATACTCCAAAACCACTAAGGGGGCACTTGATGCACTTACACTTTATCATATTCAAATATCTTCCCATAACACAACCTAGAGCTTCAGTCAAGCAACTGAATCCATGACGAGCCCTTTTCGACTACTTAGCACTTCACTTATTAATGCTCAATTCACAAGCCTTGGTCTTAGCACTTAGGATGGCAAAGACAATGTACCTGGCACTAGCACTAGACAATGTGTTTAGGATTTCCTTGACTAGGTATCTAATCACAGTCCAAGTGCTTTGCTTGGGTCACAACTAAAAAACAAGATTCCCACCTCTTTGCATACTATCACACAAGATCGTATGAATTTTGTTGTGGTTGATCAACCAAGTGATGAGAAATGCTTTAACCTGCTCAAAGAGATGGGGCAGGGGCATTAATCAGGGAAATTCAGTTTTGAATCTAATGACCAAGAGCTGATGAATGCCGATGAACCCCCAAAACAAGAGGTTGTAGAGGAAACAGTGGCCCTCCCCTACTTCCACAAAAAGGAGCAAAAGTGGGGCCATGTATAACCTGTTAGGCAGAGTGCAAGGTCTGGTAACAAAGGGAAAACAATGATGGCTCTAGCGCAGGAGTACAAGAAGGTGAAGAGCCTGGAGGCCACCAAAATACCAGGTACTTCTCATAACTCCTTCACTCTTCTACAAATGAGAAGTTCCATTATGTTTCTCATCTCGTAGGAGTTGTTGTTTCTAGTGTCCTAGTCGATCAACATTTAGCTGAACCTATTCTTGTAGCTAATAATCTGGACACTCCTGATATGGGAGACCATTTAGGTGTCTCTACTCCTCCAGTCATGTTTATAAACAAATATAAAAGTTATGAGGAGAAGGCACTATCTGATAGTAGTGCTAATGATTTGTTAGATAGTGAAGATCTTTAGTACAAGGTGTGTAATCATAGACAGGGCAAGCACCCAAAGAAAAGGTTTATAAATGAATAGTTTATCTCTAATTATAGATACTTTATGGAAAGTGCATCCTTCAATTGTAGGGTTCCAGGAAACCAAGAAAGAGAACTTTAACAATTATTTTCACTACAAAAAAAAGACACATCCATGACATTTTGGGCCGAACAAAAAAAATATTATGTCATGCTTATGACACTTCTATGACGATAATTGTGACAAAAGCACGTATCATCATAGATGTGGTGGGATCCTACTTCTATGACAAAAAATCATGACAGAAAAATGGGCTTTTCGTCCTGGGCAGGCCGGAGACGCACCTGCATGACATTCTTTGGGCCGTCCATGACGAAAAAAATCATGGTAGAAGCGAGGGCGAGGAAAATATCGGGGAGTTCCCGGTTACGGTGGGTGGTCGGGGCCGAGCGATGCACGGAGATTTGCGTGTTTCTCTCGTAGGCGTACGCGCGTGTGTGCGAGGCATTGGGCTCTAACTGAACCCGAGCGAGGCGTTGGGCTCTAACTGAACCCGAGCGATTGCACTAGCTATGTTACTGAACCCCGATCGATCCCTTGGCTGTTAACTGAACCCGACTGATTCCTTCGCTACTGCTGCTAACTGAAGCCGATCGAAGCTGCCTCTTGATGAACAATCCCCGGTGGGGGTTGGATGAACAGGATCCCGTGGTAGTAGAGGCCATTGCCGTTGGATGAATAGGACCCCAATTGAATTGGTGGGGGTGGATGAACAATAGCCGATGGAGGGACCCCGTGGAGGGCTGGTTGAACAGGACCCCGTGGAGGGCTGGTTGAACAGGACCCCATGGAGGGCTGGTTGAACAGGACCCCATGGAGGGCTGGTTGAACAGGAGCCGGTAGAGGCTGGATGAACAGGAGCCTATGGAGGCTGGATGAACAGGAGCCGATGGAGGCTGGATGAACAGGCCCCTTGGATGAACAGTAGCTGGCGGAGGCAGGAGGAAGTCGACGGCGGGTGAACAGTGGCAGGTGGAGGTGGAGGAAGTCGACGGTGGATGAACAGTAGCCCGTGGAATCCCGTTCTGACAGTAGAGATGGGGGGTACGTAGGACAGGGCAGAGTCCAGCTACGGCGAGGTTGTACACTCGGTTTTACGAGTTCAGGCCCCTCTCGGAGGAGGTAACAACCCTACGTCTCGGTGCCGCGGAGGCTTGTTGATTGGAGTGTTGAGTTACAGGGGGTGCAAACCCTTGTGCAAGAGGGGAGGGGTAGCTTATATAGAGTTCGCCAACCCCTCACAGCTCACAGTTACACAGGGGTTCAATGAGAGAATAAAGTCACGTACGTTACTGGTAATGCCCGCATTAAATGATCTTTAAGGTGACAGAGTGAATGCTCGACCGTTGCCATCCAGGGGTGGCTCTAAGTCTTCTGTCCTTCGAGTGGATTCTTGTCTTCCGAGTGAACGACGACGGTCGAGTGGAATTGGGATATCCGAGTGGATCTTCTGTCGAGTGGATCGCACTCCATGGGGATTCCAGTCGGTATCTTCTTTCTATCTTTGTAGGCCTTGGCCTCTTGTGTAGTGTCCTTGGGTAGGGCAGGTAGGACAGGCCCATGACCCTACCCTAGGTACATGTCATCGTCATTAGCCCCCGAATGGATTGAGGACCAAGTGAAGAAGGATTGAAATTGACTTCAACCCGACTCAATGTCTCTGAGACACCTTCATGGAGGTTCAACAGTATGCAAGTCTTTAAAGCCTCCGACAGTCGCCTCGATCGATTCTGGCTTCTTGAATGTCCAAGTGAAATAAGTAGCATAGCATCAGGCAGATTGGATTTGGATATCCTTGATGCGATCGACTGATTTGCTGGCCCGGATATTGCGGAGCGCGCGGGCCAAACGCAGCGCAGTAAGCGGGGCAAGTGGGGAGGGACTCCTCGATCTTTGCTCCACCTTTTTCGCCATGTATCGGGCTGGCGTCAGTTGCGGGATGCGCTGGGATTGCATGGGCCCACGGGTCAGCCACTCGGTCACGCGGGTATAAAAGTTGATGCAGCCGGTGCGTGCAACAGTATCCACCATTTTCCCCCTTTATTCTCCGCCTCTCTGCCTCATCTCCTTCAGCGCAGTGCCACCGCGCTCGCCCGGTCGACCACCACGGAGATGGTGAAGGACAAGACGAAGGCACTCGAGCGCGCCAAGAAGGGAGGCGGAGGGAAGAAGGCGACGAGCTCCTGGGCCGCTCTACCACCGGGCTAGATCCAGGGCGATTGGATCCGCTCGATGGTCACGAAGACGGATCTTGAGGATCTCCAAACCGATGGCCTCGTGGTGCCTGGCTCATGGAGAGTGCCGGGGAGGGAGACCGAGCCTCAGCCTCAACCCGACGAGCGAGTTCTCCTCCTCACTCACGTGGAGAGAGGTTTTTCTTTGCCCCCTCATCCATTTTTCCGCAGTTTTCTGAACTTCTTCGGTGCCCAAATCCATCATCTTCCTCCAAACACCATCTCGTACTTAGCAGCCTATGTGTCCATGTGTGAAAATTTCTTGGGGTGTCGTCCTCATTGGGGCTTGTTCAAACACATCTTCACATGCCATTGTCAGCCAGTTAAAAAGGCAAATCCGAGTGATTCGAGGACCCATGTGATTCAGTTGTGTGGGGGCTTGGGAATCCAAATGAGAGGTAGGAGTGCTTTTCTAGCCATGACTTTTCCCGAGTCAGTCCGTGGTTGGCAGTCGACTTGGTTCTACTGTAAAGATGTTCCCACTCCTATCTCGTCGATTGGTCTTCCTCCCTTCATGTTGAACAAAGCCCATTCCCCTCGCTCGCTGACTGTTGACAAGGATGAGAAAGCTAAGGTGGCGATTCTGGTGGAATCTATGGTCGAGTTGATCCGGGGTGGAGTGACGGGCTTGGACCCATTGGAGGCGTTTCTCAGTCGAGCATCCAGCCCCTTCAAGCTCGCGACCACCCCATGTGGTTATATTCAGGTGCAGATGACTCCACTTGGACCCACCCGGAGGAAGTCAATGAAGAGACGGTGGCGCAGTGGCTCAGGAGCATCACCGGGGCCCGTGACAACCCGCGCAGGGCCAAGCGAATTCTGCCCTTCAACTCCGAGCACCCCCCGGGAGAGGTGAAGCTCACTTTTGTCGAGTGTTTGTTTCCTTTGCCTCACTGTGTAATATTATTGAAAACCAACTGACTTGGGTGTTTGTGTTTTGTAGGCCTTCACGAAGATGTATTCGCCCGTGCCGAATGGAGAGCAGCTCACAGGAGGAGAGGAGAGTGAGGGTGGGAGCGTCGACATTGAATATGCTGACGATAGGGAAGATGACAGCGACGACTCTGAAGATAGCGAGGAGGTTGAGTCACCACCGTGCACTGAACGTCGTTCCAAGTAGACTCAAGATCCCGCGGCTGGCCAGGGCAAGGCTGGAGTGTCGAGTGCCAGGACCCTGAAGCACACTCGGACGGCAACTCTTGGCCCGACTGAGAAAACCGCCAAGCAAGTCAAGATTGCTCCATCTAAGCCTCGGAAAGCTCTGCCTAGGATAAAAGTTGTTGTGCCCATTGCCTCAACGTGAGTGTTCCTTCCCCTTTCTATTTCTATCTTACTGCTGTAAACTTGCGTACTTTTGCTGACCGAGTGAGACTTGTGCCAGGGCTGCAACTTCGATAACGTCGGACATGCAAATTGACCAGGAGCGTGTGGAAGAAGACACCGCTGACGCAGCCACCTCTCGGCAAGGTATGACATGCTTGCACTCTGTTCTGTTCCATTGGTTGGCTTGTCGACTAAACAAACCATTGTTACTGAATGACTGCAGTACCCATGGATATCATACAACTTCCTGATGATGACGAAGATGAACCTCCGAAAGGTGCGGGTGGTGAGGGTACGATTTCAGGCACTCCTCGCGGACCCGCTTGGAGGGCGGCTCCGAGTGGAACGTCTCGGGCACCGCCTGCGCCGATGCTCCAGGAGCCTGGTGGTTCATCTCAGAATGGCACTGTCTCTACCGCTCCGCCGTCGACTTCTCTGCTGTTGGTATCGATTCCTCCAACTTCCGGGCCTGCTGGACAAACTCAAGCGCCGATCCTTCCGACTGCCTCGTCAGCTCCTCCGTCGACTGTATTCACTCTGCACCACATCCTAGAGGACCAGGCCCGGGCCAGCAAGGAGGCTATGATCCAGGCCGGTTTGATGATGCAGCGTCTGAAGGAGGTGTATTTAAGCAGCAAACTAGCTTATGACGCCAGCATGGCTCTTCAGGCAAATGTTCGAGTAAGTGCGATGGTAAGTTGATTTCCGATTGGATTTTGTTCTCTCCATCTTGACTCTGTACACCCACTGGGTGTTCTTGAGCTAGTTCTTATTTGATCGCGACTTTGCATTCTAATGTTCTGCACTGGGACCAGTCAGGCTGAGGCCGAGTGGAAATCTGATCCAGTGGGGTCACGCAGAGTGCATCCACTGGGTGTAGTCCCCGAGACCGCCGTCGAATGTTTTATTTGGCGAGGGTCTGAGAATGTACTTGTTATTGTTTTTTTTTTTTGTGGTCTTCCACTCGGATCGGTCAGGCCGTACCGAGTGGGAAGTTGATCTAGTGGAGGCACGCTGAGTGCACCCACTGGGTGTAGTCCCCGAGACCGCAATCGGATGTTTGATTCGGCGGGGGGCTGAGAACGCCTTTGCTTGAAACTCTTCACTTGGACCGATCGGATCAGGCCGAGTGGAAATCTTATCTAGTGGAGGCACGCTGAGTGCACCCACTGGGTGTAGTCCCCGAGACCACCGTCAGATGTTTGATTCGGCGGGGGTTGATACGTCTCCAACGTATCTATAATTTTTGATTGTTCCATGCTGTTATATTATCATTCTTGGATCTTTTACAATCATTTTATAGCAACTTTATATCATTTTTTGGGACTAACCTATTGACATAGTGCCTAGTGCCAGTTGCTGTTTTTCGCTTGTTTTTTACTTCGCAGGAAATCAATACCAAACGGAGTCCAAACGCAGTGAAACTTTTTGGAGAATTTTTTTGGATCAGAAGACATCCAGTGGGCCAAAGAAGTACCGAAGAGGGGGCCCGAGGTGAGCACAAGACACCAGGGCACGCCTGGGCCCCCAGGCGCGCCCTGATGGGTTGTGCCCACCTCGGTGACCTCCCGCACCGCCTCTTTGCTCTATAAATACCCCAATATTCCAGAAACCCTAGGGGAGTCGATGAAAATCAATTCCAGCCGCCGCAAGTTCCAGAAACCACAGATCCAATCTAGACACCATCACGGAGGGGTTCATCATCCTCATTGGTGCCTCTCCGATGATGCGTGAGTAGTTCATTGTAGACCTACGGGTCCGTAGTTACTAGCTAGATGGCTTTCTCTCTCTCTCTTTTGATTCTCAATACAACGGTCTCTCGGAGATCTATTTGATGTAACTCTTTTTTGCGGTGTGTTTGTTGGGATCCGATGAACTTTGAGTTTATGATCAGATCTATGTTTTTATCCATGAAAGTTATTTGAGTCTTTTGATCTCTTATATGCATGATTACTCATAGCCTTGTATTTTTTCTCCGATATTTGGGTTTTGTTTGGTCAACTTGATCTATTTATCTTGCAATGGGAAGAGGTGCTTTGTGATGGGTTCGATCTTACGGAGCTTGATCCCAGTGACAGAAGGGATAAAAAGATGGGGTCTATTTCTACATAAATAGATCTTGTCTACATCATGTCATCGTTCTTATTGCATTACTCCGTTTCTCCATGAACTTAATACACTAGATGCATGCTGGATAGCGGTCGATGTGTGGAGTAATGGTAGTAGCTGCAGGCAGGAGTCGGTCTACTAATCTTGGACGTGATGCCTATATAATGATCATTGCCTGGATATCGTCATGATTATTTGAAGTTCTATCAATTGCCCAACAGTAACTTGTTTACCCACCGTTTGCTATTTTTCTCGAGAGAAGCCACTAGTGAAACCTACAGCCCCCAGGTCTCTTCTTTAATATATTTGCCTTAGCGATCTATTTTTATTTGCTTTTATTTTCAGATCTATTAATCCAAAAATACAAAAATACCTTGCTGCAATTTTTACTTATTTATTTTATCTCGCGTTCCTGTGAGATCTATTTATCCAATCTACTACAATTTTACCTATCCTTTTACCCGTGAGGGATTGACAACCCCTCTCTTACGTCGGGTTGCAAGTATTTGTTCTTTGTGTGCAGGAGTTGTTTACGTGGTGTTGCGTGGTTATCCTACTGGTTCGATAACCTTGGTCTCATCACTGAGGGAAATACCTGCCGTTGCTGTGCTGCATCACCCCTTCCTCTTTGGGGAAATACCGACGTAGTTCAAGTAAACATCAAAAGGAATTTCTGGCGCCATTGCCGGGGAGACATCATCTACATCTACCAGGTTCCTAATCACAAATCTCATCTCCTTGCAATTTACATTATTTTCCATTTGCCTCTCGTTTTCCTGTCCCCCACTTCACAAAAATGTGCCATTTTATTCGCCCTCTTTTTCGTTCGTCGTTTTCTCGTCAGATCTATCCTTTGCTTGTAATCATGAGTGATTTTGGTATGGCAGAAACAGATGATGGCCTGACTCCTAAAATTGTAAGATCAGGCAATCTTGATGCTAAAACTTTTTTTTTTGGGGCAAGGAAATTTTATGGGAAAAGAACATATCCAAGAATTTTTCAATTGTGTTGGAAACTTAAGTCTTGATGATGCTCCTATACTTAAAAGGACTAAATCTTATACGGAAGCTATTTCAGCACTAGTTCTGAAACTTGAAAATAAATTTATTCGTACTCATCCTACCTTGCAAAGATTGTTTTATGAGCTACCCGTCATAAAGAATCCTAAAGCTAAAAAGTTGGCTACTCTTGTTCTTATGAATGAATTTGACTACATAATACGGGAAGCTAGGGAAATCTTTGATTTTTATGGTATGAATCGTGAAAAACCCGTGAAAGATGAAATTATCTATAATAGTGATTATGCATTAAGACATTTACTTGGGGGTAATCAAATCTTCGATGAGAATCTTAAAAAGCAAGTTCCTGTTTTAGATATTATCCAACAAGTTTTCAATGATGTTAATCAACACTATTCTTGGATTGTTACCGGAAATCAAAGGGGATACAATGATAAGCAACCTGATAGTGCTAAAGTCTCTATGGATGAGGTGTTTTAAGTTGTTTTTGCAAAACCTCCTGAATAAACACCTCTAAGGAAAACAAGAACAAAGATGACAATACTTAGATCCTTTGCATTATGCCTAGCTAGGGGCGTAAAACGATAGCGCTCGTCGGGAGGCAACCCAACTTGTGTCTTTTTGCTTTTTGGTTTTCTTGCTGTTTTCAATAAAATACCCATTTATGCCTCTGGTTTTATGTGTTTTTGTGGTTTAAATTAGTGTTTATGCCAAGCAAAGCCTTTGGGATGATTTGGGTGATAGTTGATTTGATCTTGCTGAAAAACAGAAACTTTTGCGCTCAGGAAACCAATTCTTATTTTTAACATAAGAGCTCTTTTGATTTGATTATTTTTGCAGAAGATTATTAAACAAATATATCACGTTGTCCTCATTTTTCAGAATTTTTGGAGTTACATAAGTATTCAAAGTTTTCAGATTGCTACAGACTGTTCTGTTTTTGACAGATTCTGTTTTCTTTGCGTTCTGTGCTTGTTTTGATGATTCTATGGTTTCCTTTGAAGAGTTTTTGCAATAGAAAAGTTGGAATACAGTAGATATAATGCAAAAAAAAATATGAATGGCTTTGCAACAGTACTTATAGTAGTGATTTGCTTTCTTATACTAACGGATCTCACGAAGGTTTTGTTGAGTTTTGTGTGATTGAAGTTTTCAAGTTTTGGGTGAGATCACGATGGATGAAGGAATAAGGATTAGCAAAAGGCTAAGCTTGGGGATGCTCGAGGCACCCCAAGGTAATATTCAAGAAGTATCAAGCAACTAAGCTTGGGGATGCCCCCGAGTGGCATCCCCTCTTTCTTCTAACGACCATCGGTATTTTACTTGGAACTATATTTTTATTCATCACAAATTATGAGTTTTGCTTGGAGTTTCTTGTATGATATGAATCTTTGCTTGTTTTGCTTTTTATTTTGAGTCTTGAATCCTTGCTGAACACACCTTTTTGAGAGAGCCAAAAATTATGCTATGCTTGCTCCTATGCTTCACTTAAATCTTTAGAGCCTTGGAAATGCTCTCATGCTTCACTTATATTTATTTGGGAGTTAGCAAAATTTTGAAGAAATTCTCTCTTGCTTCACTTAAATTAATTTTAGAGAAAGAAATATGATGCTCATGTTCTTCACTTATATTTGTTTGAGCTTATTAAAAGCAACATATGAAATTAGTCCCAAAGTGATAGATATCCAAGGAGGATATAATAAAAACTTTCATGAAGATCATTGGAAAAAATAAACTTGATTCTTTGTAATAGTTTTGAGATATGATGATAGTGATATGTGAGACATGTTGATGAGTAATTATGCTTTAGTAAGAATATTGGTATTAAGGTTCGTGATTCCCTATGCAAGCACGAAAGTCAATAGTTATACAATGAAATTACATCCTACTTGTGGTGCATTATTCGGTGTTAGTTATGCTTAATGCTCGCGTATGAGATTTTTCGTTTCTTGGTTGGATGCTTCTCAATCTTTTGCTAGCCTTCATTTTGCACTAAGTATGATCACTACTTGTGCATCCAAATCCTTTAAACCAGTTTTTGCCATATGAGTCCACTATACCTACCTATATGCGGTATTTCCGTGCCGTTCTAAGCAAATTTGTATGTGCCATCTCTAATTTTCAAAATAAACTTCTCTTTTGTGTGCTCGTACCGCTCGCGAAACGGTAGGGGGTGGCTAATATATTTCCATGCTAGATGTGTTATTCTCACGATGAGTGTTTATTCACTTGTCATTGCACGAGAGTACGGCAAGGTATTAGGGATGCCCAGTCCCGAAATGAAAAATGAATTTACTTTATGTTGTCAAATAATAAATTCCTTGGAAAGTGTTGGTATGGAGGGCACCCGTGGATACGGTTAGCCATGGAAAGTGAAAGTATGGTGGAAAAAGGAATAAACTTTATTTTCTATTTGGGAACCGCCTATGATATATCTAGCATGGAAAGTATTGGGAACTTCTCGATCGTTCTTGTTGGCAGGAAAAGCATGCCTCCCAAAATGTTTTTTTATCTCTATTATTTTTTTGCTTTGAGCTCTGGCACCTCTACAAATCCCTACTTCCCTCCGCGAAGGGCCTTTCTATTTACTTTATGCAATTTTTATTTGAGTCTCCATCTTCTGTTATAAAGCGCCAACTAAGGGGCACTATGATCGTACTTGAGCATTGGGTGCGGCTAATATGCGAGTGTCTTTCATGAATGGATCAATGATTGAGCATAATGGGCTAGGGATAGCTTGCTTTAGCATTGATATTTTGAAACACATGGTTGCTTGTTGATATGCTTGAGTATTAAAGTCCTCATGTCAAAACTAGATTTTTGCTTTGAATCATATAAAAGTCCAAATGTCCATGCTACAAAGAAAATAATATGTGATGAACATGTTAGGCAGCATTCCACATCAAAAATTCTGTTTTTATCATTTACCTACTCGAGGACGAGCAGGAGTTAAGCTTAGGGATGCTGATATGTCTCCAACGTATCTATAATTTTTTATTGTTCCATGCTATTATATTATCATTCTTGGATGCTTTACAATCATTTTATAGCAACTTTATATCATTTCTTGGGACTAACCTATTGACATAGTGGCCAGTGCCAGTTGCTGTTTTTTGATTGTTTTTTACTTCACAGGAAATCAATACCAAACGGACTCCAAACGCAGCAAAACTTTTTGGAGATTTTTTTTGGACCAGAAGACATCCAATGGGCCAAAGAAGTACCAAAGAGGGGGCCCGAGGTGAGCACAAGACACCAGGGCGCGCCTGGGCCCCCAGGCGCGCCCTGATGGGTTGTGCCCACCTCGGTGACCTCCTGCACCACCTCTTTGCTCTATAAATACCCCAATATTCCAGAAACCCTAGGGGAGTCGACGAAAATCAATTCTAGCCACCGCAAGTTCCAGAAACCACAGATCCAATCTAGACACCATCATAGAGGGGTTCATCATCATCATCATTGGTGCCTCTCCGATGATGCGTGAGTAGTTCATTGTAGACCTACGGGTCCGTAGTTAGTAGCTAGATGGCTTTCTCTCTCTCTCTTTTGATTCTCAATACAACGGTCTCTCGGAGATCTATTTGATGTAACTCTTTTTTGCGGTGTGTTTGTTGGGATCTGATGAACTTTGAGTTTATGATCAGATCTATGTTTTTATCCATGAAAGTTATTTGAGTCTTTTGATCTCTTATATGCATGATTACCTATAGCCTCGTATTTCTTCTCCGATATTTGGGTTTTGTTTGGCCAACTTGATCTATTTATCTTGCAATGGGAAGAGGTGCTTTGTGATGGGTTCGATCTTATGGTGCTTGATCCCAGTGACAGAAGGGGAAACGACATGTATGTATCGTTGCTATTAAGGATAACAAGATGGAGTCTATTTCTACATAAATAGATCTAGTCTACATCATGTCATCGTTCTTATTGCATTACTCCGTTTCTCCTTGAAATTAATACACTAGATGCATGCTGGATAGCGGTCGATGTGTGGAGTAATAGTAGTAGATGCAAGTAGGAGTCGGTTTACTAATCTTTGACGTGATGCCTATATAATGATCATTGCCTGGATATCGTCATGATTATTTGAAGTTCTATCAATTGCCCAACAGTAATTTGTTTACCCACCGTTTGCTATTTTTCTCGAGAGAAGCCACTAGTGAAACCTACGGCCCCCGGGTCTCTTCTTTAATATATTTGCCTTCGCGATCTATTTTTATTTGCTTTTATTTTCAGATCTATTAATCCAAAAATACAAAAATATCTTGCTGCAATTTTTACTTATTTATTTTATCTCGCGGTCCTGCGAGATCTATTTATCAAATCTACTACAATTTTACCTATCCTTTTACCCGTGAGGGATTGACAACCCCTCTCTTACGTCGGGTTGCAAGTATTTGTTCTTTGTGTGCAGGAGCTGTTTACGTGGTGTTGCGTGGTTCTCCTACTGGTTCGATAACCTTGGTCTCATCACTGAGGGAAATACCTACCGTTGCTGTGCTGCATCATCCCTTCCTCTTTGGGGAAATACCGACGTAGTTCAAGCAAACATCAGGGGTCTTAGAATATTTTTGGTGGTAGCGATCTGCATTCGCTCTTCTCCACTCGAAAGTGGAGGAAATGTTTTGAAAATCTTTCTCTTCGTCGACTGAATTGTCTTTTTGTCAATTTCAGAAATCTTGCGAACTTGGGACTCAATATGTTGCTTTGGAGAAGGAGAAGATCCAACTCCAACTGGATCTAGAACTTGCCAAGAAGAACCTGAAACAGGCTCAGGATGAAGTAAAGTCCATGGGAGGTAACACTTTGCTGAATGCGTGCTTTGTCATTTACTCTTTCTCGTCCTTTGAACCGAGTGACTCCACTCGAACAGATGTACGTAGTGAAAACCGCCAACTCCAAGAACAACTAAAGAATGTTATTTCTTTAGACACTATGAAGTAGGCGCTGGAGAGGAAAGACAATGAACTCGCGGGGGCACAAAAGGTGGCTCGGTAGAAGACTGAAGCAGCTGAGAAGAAGCTAGCTTCAGTCGGTAAGCTCGAAGAGGAGAACGCGACACTGAAAACTGTTGTTCATGAGGCGAAGAAGGAAGCTGCTCAGCTGAGGGAGGAGAAAACCGTCTGGACCGACAAGGTGGACCAGCTCACTCGAAAGAGGGATGAACTGGAGGAATACTTGGGGGCCTTGCAAAGAAGATGTACATCATGGTTGAAGGTACTCTCCCCTGCCTGAGTGAACTCTTGAGAGTATTGTCAAAAAAATTGTCAGAATAGTGTTGCTCACCCGTTCTTTCTTCTTTGTGTAGAATTCTGTCAGAACTTCGAGGAAGAAACGGAACAAATTGAACCAGGTCTGGACCCCACCAAGTCACTCGTCAAAGATGATGCCGCTATGAATGTACTACAAATTGAAGCCCGTCTCGACAGTGTCTTCGGGTACATTGCTCGACTGAAGGTTGCACTAACGAGGATTGACAAGGAGCTGTGGCAAGAGGATATGCTTCAGAACAACCTCGTGTCACTGATGACTCGGCTCAATGAAATCCCTGGTTGAGTGCAAGCGTGGAAGAAATCAGCTGCCCGCTGTGGAGCCGATGTGGCGCTCTCACTTGTTCGTGTCCACTGCAAGGAGGCTAGGGAGGACAAGCTGAAGGCTCTTCAGGTGGCAAACATGAAGAAGCTCCCATTTGAAGATTTCATGGAGACCTTCATTGATGCAGCCACTCGGATTACAGATGGCATTGATCTGGACACCTTTGTCGAGCCCGTGAGTCCTCCTGCCGAGTGAGAAAAACTTCATGATCCAAATTTATTTGCCTCGGAATGCCGAGTGATCTTTTAAGCGTTAAACTCATTCGGGCCTGGTGCCTGAGTACTTTTGCTTTCGTTTCTGAACTTGATGGATTTATCCAAATATTACTTTCCAGTTTATTGCCTGTTCCGATTGAACGGATTTTTGAACTTAGGCTAGGGCTGGCTCACGGCTAAGCCCATGAGTGGGAGGGATGCTCTCACTCGGAGTAGTTTTTTAACTTAGGCGAGGATGGGCTCGCAGCTAAGCCCCTGAGTGAAAGGGATGCTCTCACTCGGAGTAGTTTTTAACTTAGGCGAGGATGGGCTCGCGGCTAAGCCCCCGAGTGAGAGGGATGCTCTCACTCGGAGTAGTTTTTTCTACTTAGGCGAGGACTGGCTCACGGCTAAGCCCCCGAGTGAGAGGGATGCTCTCACTCGAAGTAGTTTTTTAACTTAGGTGAGGACGGGCTCGCGGCTAAGCCCCCGAGTGGGAGGGATGCTCTCACTCGGAGTAGTTTTTTAACTTAAGCGAGGGCGGGCTCGCAGTTAAGCCCCCGAGTGAGAGGGATGCTCTCACTCGGAGTAGATTTTTTTTAAACTTAGGCGAAAACAAGTTTCACAGCTAAGTCACCCGCTGGCGGTTTTGAACACACGCTTATGCAATATAAACCGTCATGAGACTGCAGGAGTCATGTCTTGATAATCAACCTAAAAGTGCTCTTATGGCATCTCGACAGTCCGAGTGCTAAGTATAAAAATGATGAAGAAGATCTATGTTCCAGGAGCGCGGCTCATCTTTCTTTTGAGTTAAGTTCTAAATGTGATAGGCTCTATTGTGAATCACCTTGGTGACGACGAAAGGGCCTTCCCATGCATGAGCGAGCTTATGCGGACGCTGCTGATCCACTCGGAGTACTAGGTCTCCTTCTTGAAATGCTCGACCTCTGACGTTCCTCACATGGAATCGACGAAGATCTTGTTGGTAAACAGTCGACCGAATCAGGGCCATCTCTCGTTCTTCTTCTAAAAGGTCAACTGCGTCTTGGCGTGCCTGCTCTGCCTCAGCCTTTGAATAAAGTTACACTCTGGGCGAATTGTGAAAGAGGTCACTAGGCAGTATGGCTTCAGCTCCATACACCATGAAGAAAGGAGTTCGATTGGTGGACCGGTTGGGAGTTGCCCTCAAACCCCACAGAACAGACGGCAGTTCTATTACCCAGGCTCCAACTGCATGTTCAAGGTCGCGCATGAGCAGAGGCTTCAACCCTTGGAGGATCAAACCATTTGCTCTTTCAGCTTGACCATTCGACTGCGGGTGCGCAACGGATGCGTAATCTACCCGAGTGCCCTGGGAAGCGCAGAATGCTCTGAATTCTTCTGAGTCAAAGTTTGAGCCATTGTCTGTGATAATGCTGTGCGGAACTCCATAAGGGAATATCAGCTCCTTTATGAACTTGATAGCCATGCGAGAATCTAAGTTTTTGATTGGTTTGGCTTCAATCCACTCCATGAATTTGTCGACTGCCATGAGCAGATGAGTGAGGCCGCTCCTTCCTGTCCTAAGCGGTCCAATCATGTCCAAATCCCACACGGGGAACGGCCAGACGAGTGGAATGGTTTTCAGGGAAGACGCAGGCTTATGGGACATGTTTGCGTAAAACTGGCATCCTTCACAATGCTGAACGATCTCTTTAGCTGCTTCATTGGCCTGCGGCCAGTAGAATCCAGCTCGGTATGCTTTGGCCACAATTGTCTGAGAGGACGCATGGTGACCATAGGTCCCCGAGTAGATTTCTTCCAAGATCAGTCGACCCTCCTCTGGGGAGATGCATCATTGGGCCACGCCTGTGACACTCTCTCTGTAAAGCTGTCCATCTATAACTATGAACGCCTTGGACCTGCGGACAATCTGACACACCTCGACCTCATCCCCTGGGAGCTCCTTCCTGATTAAATATGCAATGTACAGCACAGTCCAGTCGGGAGTAATCACCAGGATCTCCATCACCAGGTCAATAACAGCAGGTATCTCGATTTTAGTCGGATCAGTAGGACTTTTCGCCTGGGGAGGCTCTTCAGTGAAAGGATCTTCCTGCACTGACGGGGAATGGAGGTGTTCTAGAAACACATTGCTGGGGATAGGCTTTCGAGTGGAACCTATCTATGCCAGATCATCAGCTGCTTGATTTTTGAGTCGGGGAATGTGGTGAAGCTCCAAACCCTCGAACTTTTTCTCTAACTTCCTTACAGCATTGCAGTATCCTGTCATGGCAGGATTTCTAACATCCCACTCCTTCATCACCTAATTGACCACGAAATCCGAGTCACCGTAGACCATTAGGTGACGAACGCCGAGTGAAATGGCCATACGCAACCCGTAAAGCAGTGCCTCATACTCAGCTTCATTATTGGAGGAATCAAAATGAATCTGGAGGACATAACTGAGTCGATCACCTCATGGGGATACCAGAACCACTCCAGCACCGAAGCCATTGAGCATCTTGGATCCATCAAAAACCATTGTCCAGTGTTCCGAATGAACTTGAATCAGCTGTTGCTGTTCAATCCACTCGGCCAAGAAATCTACTAGCGCTTGAGATTTGATCGCCTTCTTCACTTCAAATTTAATGTCGAGTGGAAGGAGTTCAATTGCCCACTTAGCCACTCGACTAGTCGCATCTCGATTGTTCATGATTTCAGACAATGGAGCATCACTGACGACTGAAACCGAGTGGTCTTGGAAATAGTGCGCGACTTTCTTCACAGTCAAGTAAATTCCGTAAACAAGCTTCTAATAATGCAGATACCTTTGCTTGGACGGGGTCAGAACTTCAGAGATATAGTACACTGGCCATTGAACTTTGTAAGCTTTGCCTTCTTCTTCTCGTTCAACTGTGAGCACTGTGCTGACAACCTGATCAGTAGCTGCAATGTATAAGAGTAGAGGCTCTTTGCTGTTCGGAGCAGCAAGCACCGGCTGGGTGGAAAGCAGGGCTTTGAGTTCCACAAACGCTGCTTCGGCTTCGGGAGTCCACTCAAACTTATTGGACTTTTTCATAAGTCGGTAAAGAGGCAGTGCCTTTTCACCGAGACGAGAAATGAACCGACTCAGTGTAGCGAGACAACCTGTGAGCTTCTGAACATCATGCACACACATGGGGCATTTCATTCGAAGTATTGGACCGATCTTCTCGGGACTAGCATCTATCCCTCATTCGGAAACAAGGAAACCGAGTAACTTGCCCCCTAGTACTCCGAATGTGCACTTGGACGGATTCAGCTTAATGTCATACCTTCTCAAGTTGGCAAAAGTTTCAGCGAGATCAGTCAGTAGGTCGGAACCTTTACGTGACTTGACCACGATATCATCCTTATAGGCCTCCACATTCCAACTGATCTGAATGAGTAGGCACTTCTGGATCATGCGCATGAATGTGGCGCCAGCATTTTTGAGGCCGAATGGCATAGTGATATAGCAAAAACACCTGAATGGGGTGATGAAGGCCGTTTTTATTTCATCTGGCCCATACAGTCAAATCTGATGGTATCCGAAATACGCATCCAGAAAAGACAAACGCTCACAACCCGCAGTCGAATCGACTATCTGATCGATGCGAGGGAGCGGAAAATGATCTTTCGGGTAGGCCCGATTGATATGCTTGAAGTCGATGCACATGCGGAGTGAATTATCCTTCTTAGGGACCATGACGACGTTGGCGAGCCACTCGGAGTGGTATATCTCGCGTATGAACTCAGCTGCCAGGAGCCGAGCCACTTCCTCGCCAATCGCTTTCCTCTTCTCCACGGCGAAACGACGGAGATGCTCTTTGACAGGTTTGGCCTTGGAGTCGACACGCAAACGATGCTCAGCTAGCTCCCTGGGTGCACCTGGCATGTCTGATGGCTTCCATCCGAAGATGTCCCAGTCCTCACGGAGGAACTGGATGAGCACGGGTTCCTATTTGCTGTCGAGTGTCATTGAGATGTGGGTCGGAGCAGCTGTAGCATCCTCCGGGTGGATGTGAACTGGTTTCGTCTTGCTAGCCGACTGAAATGTGGATTCAGAAGCAGGCTTCTTGGAACAGAGCAAATCACTCGGGTCAGCATTTTTCTTGTACTCTTCCAGCTCTACCACTGCCATCTGCTCATCGGCAATCTTGGATCCTTCTGGAGGCATTCCTCAGCTCTCTGCCTATTTCCGGTTATGGTAATCACTCCTTTGGGTCTGGGCATCTTCAACTTGAGGTACACGTAACATGGGCGGGCCATGAAACGTGCATATGCTGGTCTGTCCAAAATAGTGTGATAGGCACTGTGAAAATCCACCACTTCAAACGTCAACTTTTCCTTTCGAAAATTCTTTGAATCACCAAAAACCACATCCAGAGCAATCTGTCCGAGTGATTTCACCTTCTTCCCTGGGATGACTCCGTGGAACTGCATATTGCTTTCACTGATTCGGGACATTGGAATGCCCATCCCCTGGAGGGTCTCAGCATACAGAATGTTCAAACCACTGCCACCATCCATGAGAACTTTACGCAACCGAGTGCCTCCGACGACTGGGTCGACCACCAAAGCCTGCCGCCCAGGGGTAGCAACGTGAGCTGGGTGATCTGACTGGTCAAAGGTGATAGGAGTCTTTGACCACTTGAGATACGTTGTAGTTGCCGGAGCAACCAGGTTCACCTCTCGGTTGATAACTTTCAGTCGACTTTTGCTCTCAACATCAGCAAAAATCACCAAAGTAGCATTGACTTTTATGTAATCCTCTGCCTTTTCTTCATCTTCATCTTTGTCAGAACCTTTCTCACTCTGCTGACCCTCATGGAACTGCTGAATAAGGAACCTGCACTGTCGAGTGGTATGTTTGGGTAATATCAGATTACCCTCCTCTACCTTCTTCGTGTGGATGGCACACGGAAGGTCCAGGACGTCTTGGCCCGACTGATCTTTCATTTTTTTGGGTATCCACAGCCCCTTGGGCTTCCCTTTGAACTTGCCTTGAGTTGTCACAACTGCTGCCTCTGCCTGACCGGCGGTCTCAGCTTTGCGCTTTTGCTTCCGACTGGAATTTCCGCCTCAAGTGTCAGGGTCTGTAGCCTTTCCTTTACCATTACGGAGTCAGTCCTCCTCCTCGCCATTCGCATACCGAGTGGCTATCTCCATCATTCGATTCAGAGTCATGGCCATGGAGCGAACAAATTTTAGTGTGAGCTCCCTGTACCATGCGCCTTCCTTGAAGGCACAGACTGCTTGATGCTCTGAAACATTCTCTACCAGATGATGAAGTTTAGTCCAACGCTGGATGTAATCTCTCAAAGTTTCATTGAACTTCTGGACACAATGCTGCAACTCAGTCAGCCCTGCGGGTCACTTGCAAGTGCCTTCAAATGTTTTGATAAACACTCGGGCCAAGTCTTCCCAACAGTAAATGCTAGCAGGGGCCAACTGATTCAACCAGGACCTGGCTGACCCTTCAAGCATCAATGGCAGGTGCTTCATAGCCACTTCATCATTGCCTCCACCGATCTACACAGCCACTCGGTAATCTTCTAACCACGTGTCTGGTTTGGACTCGCCAGTAAACTTGCTCACGCCTGTAGCCAACCTGAAGTTGGGAGGAATCTCAGCAGCTTGAATGGCTCTGCTAAAACATTCAGGTCCAGAGACGAAAGCTCTGCTTCAACTTGGACGATCTCTGTCCAAACCTTCTCGGTTAGCTCTGCCTCTGTCAACCAGTCCTTGCACAAGGACTGACCTTGCATTGAACCCGGGCTCTCGGGGGTCGACTGGAATCCTCCGCTTGTCACTGTACGGGCGCATGTCGTCATACCGCCGAGGCGCGTATGAACCACCCCTCGGAGGGTGCGTGGGCATTCGACGGCGGTCGTCACGGTGATATCGAGGGTCAAACTGCCCGTGGCCTCGATCCAGGTACTGGTCCTGGTGATAACCACGATCTTCGCGCCGCGGAGGCGATCTTGGGCTGTGGGCCGACTGAACGGTGTCCGCCCTGACAGACCTGCTATGAATCCTATTGCGCGACTAAGAAACGGATGAATTCTGCTCTCTAGCCACCCTGAGCAACATCTGAATCTGCTCTAGGCCTCTCCCAGCCTCGGAACAGGATGGTTGGATTGAATCCGCAATACACGCGACTGCTGCAACATTCTGGATGGGAGTGCAGTATACCTGACACTCATCTTGAGATCCAGTCGGGAACAATTGTCACTGCCGTCGACTGGAACTGGGGAATCTTCTATGAGCGCGGTCGTCGAGTGACTTCTGGAGATTCTCCAGACATGCGCGTTCAGCCAGAGTGGCTACGTGTGCAGCCTCCAAAGCCTGGGCTTTGGGAGTCTAACTATGATGGGGGTCTGGAGAGCCTGTTCATCCCTGCGCCACAACTCTTCTCTTTGCTCCGCAGTGAGGGCTTGCGGGTAGTACTCATCCTCGCCGGGCGACAGGCCATTGCTTCTGCCACCGCCGTAGGGGAATCCTGGTGGGCTACGCTGGGGGCTGACCATGAGGACCTCCACCGCAGGATCGTTGCTTTCGCACTCGAAAAGCGAATCTGAAGGGCCAGTCGACAGATCAAACAAGCCATAAAGGGACTCGTCGGGCTCAATTGCCGCGATCTGAGGAGTGGCTGACTGACGGGCCACCACGTGCTTCATCCACCGCTGGAGCCACGAGCGAGCGGATCGCTTGCAACGGCGGGCAGCAGGGAGGGAAGACGCCACCGGCGCCGACCAATACTGAGTCGAAGGCTGCCGCAAAAGGACGCCACAGGCACTCGCGTGGAAGTGCGCCGACCCACGAACGGGGAGTGCCTCGACGTCGAGGGGGGCTTCTTGGAACCAGGCCGAATCATCGGCGATGAAGGTGAGCGCGCCGAGATGGATCTCGTGGCCCAGAGACAATCCATCGCCGGAAACCATGTCGATGGAGATCGAAGATCGTAACCTCGTTGGAAGTCACTTAGCCGCCTACCCCACGATGGGCACCAACTGTCGTGGGAATGGATCTGACAGTAGAGATGGGGGTACGTAGGAGAGGGCAGAGTCCAGCTATGGCGAGGTTGTACACTATGTTTTACAAGTTCAGGCATCTCTCGGAGGAGGTAACAGCCCTACGTCTCGGTGCCGCGGAGGCTTGTTGATTGGAGTGTTGAGTTACAGGGGGTGCGAACCCTTGTGCAAGAGCAGAGGGGTAGCTTATATAGAGTTCGCCGACCCCTCGCAGCTCATAGTTACACAGGGGTTCAATGAGAGAATAAAGTCACGTACGTTACTAGTAACGCCCACGTTTAATGATCTTTAAGGTGGCGAAGTGAAAGCTCGACCGTTGCCATCCAGGGGTGGCTCCAAGTCTTCTGTCCTTCGAGTGGATTCTTGTCTTCCGAGTGTACGACGACGGTCGAGTGGAATTGGGACATCCGAGTGGATCTTCTGTCGAGTGGATCGCACTCCATGGGGATTCCAGTCAGTATCTTCTTTCTATCTTTGTAGGCCTTGGCCTCTTGTGTAGTGTCCTTGGGTAGGGCATGTAGGTCAGGCCCACGACCCTACCCTAGGTACATGTCATCGTCACCACACCCCTCCGATGAACAGGACCCCCGTGTCAATCGTAGCACTCCAACACAAGTCCATTTCCTCCGTTTTGCGGTACGCCACACCCCTCCCAATGAATAGGACCCCCGTTTCGACCGTAGCGCTCCAACACAAGTCTGTTTCCTCTGTTTTGCGGTACGCCACACCCCTCCCGATCAACAGGATGCCGTTTCGACCGTAGCCGGTCGAACAGAATGTCGTTTCCTCCATACTGCGGTACGCCAGACCCCATTTCGGCTGTTCCGTCCAAGTCGGTTGGCTCCCGTTGAACAGGATGCATTCCAACCCAGTTTGTTGCCTCCTGATGAACAGGACGTTGTTTCTCCGTTCCGACCCAGCCGGTTGGCTGCCCGATGAACAGGACGCCGTTGCTGCCGTCCATTGCCTCTCCATGTACACAAGTCCTGGCTGTACGTATGCGTGAGTACGCGTTCGAGACCCCGCCCGTATGTACGTACGTGGCCATATTTTTTGGCATGTGGCTGTACGTAAGTGTACACGGTTTAGAAGGGACTGCCTGAACTGCTACGTCAGGGGCTCTACTACTACACGTGCCGCTGCTTGCTCGGCCACGGTTCATCGTTGCAGAGAGACCGATCGACCAGTATGTACGTACATGTTCGCGACTAGACAGAAAACGCTACGTACGCCTCGACCGGGTGGGTCCCAGCTGTCAGGGAGGATAAGGACGCACTTCCTTGCGTGTGAAGATATAGCTGGTGGGTCCCAGCTTTCAGGGGGAAGAATCATTTTTTTGCCCGTAATATGGACGCACTTCCTTGCATGCGAAGATGTAGCTGGTGAGTCCATCTGTGAGCCTCACCGTGTAGAGTCCTCTTCCGATGGCTGTCGTTCGTTGACCACGTTGACCACGCCGCGCGGACAGCACCCAGGCGGTGGATGACGGCGAGGCCTAGGAAGGGAACGACGCGGAGCCAGGGAAGACGAGGCAGGTGGATGCCCATGCGGAGGGGAGTACGAGGGTTCACTGGTTCGGCTGTGGTGTGAGGCTGCCGTCGCCGAAGAATAACAGGAGGTGTTAGTGAGTAGAGGAATGGCCTGGACACGGT
The DNA here is from genome assembly GCA_011799875.1 of Thinopyrum elongatum. Taxonomy (NCBI): domain Eukaryota; kingdom Viridiplantae; phylum Streptophyta; class Magnoliopsida; order Poales; family Poaceae; genus Thinopyrum; species Thinopyrum elongatum. Next base: position 70,201,232 of record CM022297.1, read on the forward strand.
GAGTCCTGCGCGGCAGCACAGCCGGCCACGGGAGGCGGTAGCAGGCGGTACTGCCGGCGGTGGTTTGGGCGGCTGAAGCAAGAATATCTGAGATTGAAGAAGAAGCACGACATCCATTGGATGGACATCCAACGGCCACTGCTGCTAGAATCGTGTGTTGACTATAAGTTGACAAAGCCTTGCGTACGCGTCAACCTAGTAGGCCCACAAGTGTGTGGCAGAGAACATAAAGCCCATTTGCGATTTGTAAGAATGTACATCCCATTTTGAATTCAAATGGAATTTACTACAGCCCATTTACAGTTTGTTAAAATTACAACCCATTTTCTAGCTAGGACAACGATTAATAATTTCAACCAAACGCTCAAAACAGAATTGAATAAAATTTCCCACATTTTGATGGGAACCAAAATATTTTTATCCCAAAATTTCAAGTCATATTAAATATAATTTTAAAATAAATTTGTATAACACAAAAATCCAACGAAATATAGCGCGCGCAACAAGTAATGAAATTAAAATTTTCAAAATCCAAAAATAATTTTTTTTTAACTAATTACGTGTTTGGTGCTTTTTTATATAGTTACAGCCCAGTTTTTATAATTACATCCCATTTATTATTTCTTAAAGCCCATTTTCTTGTTAAGCCTAATGCATCCCTCCTAGGAAAGATTTCCAGCCCAGTGGGGCGGAGAATAACAAGTTGACCTGGGCTGGGTATTCCTCAAAAAAAAGTATAGCTGGGCTAGCCATTTTCAGCTTGAAAAACATTAATATCTGGGCTGGATATTTGGTCGACATAAAATAATAGCCTGGGATAGACAGGTCACAGCATGCCCAGGTGATCTCCTCTGAACAACAACAAAAACATCGCTCAAGAAAAACTCTGCTCACACCTCAAAAACACAAATACTGCTCGAGCTGCTGGGTCCCAGCTGTCGGCCGCTCCTTGTGCAATTCTCTTGTTTATTGACTATATAGGTTGACAATGGTGTGTGACCTTGATGTCAGGAAACCAGGAGGAAGCAAAAATATTATAGTTGTATATAATAAGGAGGCACTTGCGTACGTGTGGCTATGGCCCTAGTGGGTCCCCACTGTCATCCTCTCCAATTAAAGTCATCTCCTGATTCCTCATGTTCGTTGACCATGTTGACAACGCGAGATGGCGGCGCCACGGCGAGCACAACAATTAGAAGGATGGCAGAGAGGGCCTCGAGGGCCCTACGGATGGTTTGATACAGCACCCGCTGCTCATTCAGGAAGCTAGGATCATAGGGCCACATATCCGCGATGGCATTGTCGTTCGCTTGTTCGCCGATGACTCGTCCTTCTGTGAGCCGGTGCTCGTTGAGGAGACGGAGGTTGCAGCACAGGTCCTCCTGTGATGGTAGCTCTTCCGCCATTAGGGCGTCGAAGTGCGGCTGCACCTGCTCTATGGTGAACATGGCACGAACCGGCTTGGGCGGTGGCGCCGGCTCCTGGTCGGAAGCCACGTCCATCGTCTGATTGTCGTCACTGAGCTTAGCGACCTCGCTGGCGAGCCAGCATGTTCGGCTGCTAGTCTGGACCGCTGCCAAGCACAAGTCTGACCGCCCTGGCCCACCCAGACCCCCTCCCTCGCCCACGCACGCTTTTCGCACGAAACGGCCAGCGCCGCCCGCGCCGCTTCCCGGTGCAGCCGATTACTCCGCGTTCAAACAACACAAGTGCCATCTGTCCATCCGTCTGCTGCCTGCATTAATGATACGCGGTTGCCGAGGCGGCTACTCCGGCACCACCCGTCAGTCCCTCTACCGCCCACCATTGCTATATAAACTACTGCACCGCCATAGCCGCAGTCATCCGCCTCCGTTCCGTTTCTCCTGTCCACACCACTCCCACCATGGCTTCGTCGCGCTCTAGCGCTCTTCCGGATGGGCGGATGACGGACCAGAAGGAGATGGTAGCCATTGCTGCTGAGTAGCTGGCCGGCAGGCAGCTGGAGGACGACGACATCCCAATGGAGAACATGGTAGTCAACGATCCAGCGCCAACCCCCTCCTCCGCGCCATCCTCGCCAGTGCATGACACCATGACCATCGGCGAGGCCCGTGCATAATACATGGACATGGTGAGGCAGAAGCGTGAGGAGCAGTTCCGGGAGGCGCAGGCCAACGCTGCCTACAACCACCATGTCCTCTAGGAGCACCTGCAGGCGGAGGAGTAGATCGCCGCGGAGCGGGCTGAGTAAGAGGCGCTGCTCGAGTCATACCACTCAGCCCGCAAGAGCCGCCTCGCACGCTGGCGATACCGCATGCGGGTGGCGGAGGTTGCGGCCGCCTACAAAGAGGGTGATGAAGTGGGCGAGGTGCTGTTTGGCGAGACCACGACGAGACGGAGGACAATGTCGGCTCCGCCGAGGCCCTGCCCTGTCGTCACCGAGGCGGAGGACTTTGCCGGCTTTCACGAGACTCTGCTCCGCCGAGGCCCCGCCCCGTCAACAATGAGGCAAAGTACATCGCCGGCTCCGCCGAGGCCCCGCCCTGCCGGCAATGAGGGGGAGGATTTCCCTCGCTCTATCGAGGCGCCACTCCGCCGGCAACGAGACAAAGGACATCGCCGGCTCCGTCGAGGCCCCGCCCCGCCCCGCTGCCAACGAGGCTGCACCACACAGAAAACGAGGAAGAGTAGAACATGGTAGGTCACCGCCGCTCAGGTCCTAGTAAGGCCACTGCTGCTACCCTCCGGTTGAAGCCAAGCTTGGCGGGTTGAACATTGACGGCTGATTAGCTTCTTGGCGGTGACGTGGAGTCGGAGAGCTGAGCTAGAGAGGAGGCTTCTGTTCGGCTCAGCTGGACACGGGAAATGGGCATCAGAGATCATAGATTAGGTTAATTAATTATACCTCCAGCGCACCCCTTTTTAGTTGAAGAATGTATGAAATGTAATGATTATGCATCTCAATGATTCACACGTCAGAGCCAATATTTACTTCACAACTAAAGAATAAAGAAAAATCGATCGATGCTGCTGACGGCAAAGGGCATCCCATTCCAAAATATCAAATGCATGTCTTCTTGCTAACATCAATGAGCAAAATTTGAGAAGGTTGTCCATTCCAAAATATCAAATGCGTGTCTTTTTGCGTACATCAATGAGCAAACTTTGACAAGGTTTTCCCATTCCAAAATATCAAATGCTTTTTGCGTACATCAATGAGCAAACTTTGATAAGGTTTTCCCATTCCAAAATATCAAATGCCTACGATTATGGAATGGGCCGGGTTTGCCATCAGTTCGGACATTGACATGTCACCTTGTGCTAAATAAACCAGCTGTTCTTTTTGTGTAGTTCCACTAAAATCAACCAACTTCGCGCGTAGCTTGTATGATTTCGCCTTTATATGTTGCAAGGCCTTGAACATATCGGCACCTCCTTTCTTGTAGCTAATTTTGTGGCTAGAGGTGGAAATGAATGATTCGAGAACATTCGATCTATTGTGCGTGATGAAGTATAATGGAGGGCATGAACCATCAGAACATTTTGTGCAGTTCCCATTGAAATCAAGCTGAGCATCCTTGTTTGCATAAATACAAAAAAGTGATTAGTACAAAGCAAACTGTATTATGAATTTACAGTTTAAACAGGCAACCTACATGATCCATGCAGAGCACACATTTAAAAAAATAGAAATCACCAGAAAGAATCCTAAAACAACATTGTATTGGCCATCACAGCAACAAAGATGAACATCTGTGAGTCCTTCTGAGCTGAAGTTAGTTTGTTCTTGTGGGCAGTAATGTAACCATCCTTCAACTGCTCCTTCTGATAAGAAGAGAGGGGCTTGGCTTCTTCATCCTGGCATATTGTTCTTCAGAGGAGGATGATCCTGTTGTGCAAAGACAAGAGAACAACTAAATGCTAGCATCCCTGTTTGCTCGAAAAGAAGGAAAGAAAATATTTAAAACAGCCATTACATTAACAATGGGAGTAACTGATGAAATGTATAGTCACAAAGAGATGCATCCTCAATATCCTCATAGGAAATGATATGATACCAAACACAGCAGCTCAACTTGAACTGTGTTATTACTTAATTTTATCAGTGGCTATAATGGTGGCAAACCGGTGCCTCAATTTATTAGCAGCCTTAGATTAACATGCGAAACAATACCACTTTCTCATGACAGTAGCTAAACAGTAGCATAATACCAATAGAGATGACAAAGCTCGATCATATGGATGAAATCCGTGGGCCGGTACCAACCTTTGTCAGGAGGCTTATTGTGTAGAGCATGCAGATGAAGCACTTCTCTGGAACCATCCGTTATTATCTACTGTGGTTGCCATGCTTACTATAAACTCCTCAATTAGTTTAATGTTTCCGACATCTTCTTGTGTAGTTCCACTAAAATATATGTTATCTTCAAACAAGATCCCTGTTTGCACAAGTAGAGATAATTACATATTACATTAAGAGTGGCATCAAATCACAGTGGCAAAACAATTGCTCATTCCAGCCATAGCAATAAATTAAGATGCAAAACTATATCATTACTTGTGTCATCACAGTTCCAGTGCTTCATTACAGCACCAGGAGTTGATTTTTGTTCTTCTTCCGTTTGTTCTTCCTCTTCATCACTTGGGTCAATAACAGACAAGCTTCGCCTTCAATGTAAGATTTGACATGTCAATTAGGGAGCACAAGTATAGCACTAAACAACAACATTACTTTTCTGATGACAGTAGCAATATATAGGCCAACAGTTGTGAAATATGATTATCTTACCTCAATGGGATATTACGGTGCACATACAGATTGGAAGTCTGGTCTCCCTTTGTGCACTTCACTAAAATCAAGCAACATTACCGTATAAGTAGTAAAACATATGAAAGCACACTGCACAATCATGTGGAAGAAGGCCAGTACTGACCTCTCATGACGCGGAATTGAAACAACTCACAAGAAGAAGATCTGAAACAAATTTACCAACACAGATAGGAAGTCAGATCTCCTCTTGTGCAGTTCCACTAAGATCAAGCAATCAAGCAACATTGTCGGTGTGACATTTTGGTTGAACTGCACAAAACACTCTTAAAACAAAAGTGTTTTGTGCAGTGCAACAAAAGGTCGCAATAGCAACGAGGTGAGGTAGATAACCCTGTTTACACAGAGGTGCAAAGGAAACAATTAGTGGTCAATAATGGTGGATGACACAGAAGCCCACAAAAAGAAGCATCTAACTTATCTAAATGGTAAAGAAAGCAAGACAGTAGCATTTCTCAAACAGTAGCATTGATTCATATTAACAGAGAGATTATATTAACAATAAAATTTGTTAAACATGTAATTTGCTTTTAACTATGGCATTGCTTCAATTTTCCAGCGGCATTATTAGATTAACAACAGCTAAAGAGTTGTATGGGACAGTGGACGCACAAGCACCATGTGCATGAACCGATGTATAAAGGGGTGATGCACAGTCTGTTGCAACAAACAACCAAGGAACATATTTGTGTTGGTCCCATTTTTTTATATCTTTAGACACCTTTCCCTATGTGAGGGCAGCAAATCTAGTCCTGCTCAAACTATACAGCCTTGTCCCCCACCCACAGAAAGATCAGTTCCTTACAGATGTGTGTACTGCGTTTGTCATTGTTTTCCCTTTTCGACCAACATAGGTGTTGGATAGCCAGTCTGTACTACTTTCCCCCCTTCCTTTCCTCTTTGAACCATGTCCTAGATTCATGCTATACAACTTTCCCCACTACTTTCCTATTTGATCCAACACATCGATTCGAGTGCAGAAGCGAAAAAATTCCACATGTAGCTAGAGCAATGCCTGTGGACTAAGAAAATTATACCTTCAGGTTCTCGGGGTGTGGCTCGGTGGGCGGCCGGAGGCTGATCTGCCCACACTATGTACGGCAGCGAGGAAGAAGGGGTCGGAGGCCCTCCTGTGCCGCCGCTGGGTGAAAGAGAACAGCGGCGCCGGTAGTGGATTCCCTCCCTCGCCGACGGCGACAGCGTTAAGCCTCCTTGCCTTCCCCAACGGACGGGATCCTGCCGGCTCTTTGACCAGCAGTGAGGTGAGAGAATAAGAGGAGAGACCAACGTAGTCTTGTTTAGATCTGGATAGGGTGAGCGAGTGTGTAGAGAGCAACTACAAGCGCTGAGGCTCCAGCGTGTATAATATATAGTGGAGAGAGTGTGATAAGAGCAAACCCTAGAAAACAAGCGCTGAGGCTGCAGCGTATATAGTTGGAGTGTTTTTATTTTTCTCTCCATAAAAATTGTTTTAAATTATGCATGAAACGGAACTCTTTATTTAACGTACTACTAGTGAAGAAAAATACTACAGCTAGTAGGGCAAAGCTAATACTACTACGTGAAGAAAATTTAACGCTCCAAGGAGTCAACTCAAAATTAACGCTCCACGACTCCCGGTCGCACTTACTATCGTTCACGTGTGGTATGAAAAGCAACAACTGAACTACACACGGTCAAAATATCGGAAAGGTGGGTTGCACCATCCTCCAATTTTAAATATTTTGGGCACTTGTATTCGGCCTAAGTTAGTGTGCCACCGTATGTACTAAGGGTTACAGCGGGTGCTAAGAAACTAGGGCATATTGAGAGTAATTGCCATGCCGTTTATTTGTAGGGTCTCTTGCAAACTGTCAAACTCTATTCTCCTCTTATTTAATGGATGAGGCAAATCTTTTGCTTCCGTTTCAAAAAAAACGAGAAATTCAATTTTAATTATTTTGTATGTACACTTTGCTCTCTTCCAATAATTTTGGGCACTTGTATTCGGCCTAAGTCAGTGTGCCACCGTATCTCGTACTACTCCCTCCGTCTAGGTGTATAAGTCAAGTTAGAAGGTGCAGCGGGACCAAGGTGCAAGTAGATATTGGAGGAGAAGGAGAAACTTGACCGGTCCTTCCTCCAATCAAAGCCCTGATTTCTCTCTCTAAATGCAACAATTAATCACAGCAATTAAGAGATGTTGTTTTAGCTACCATGCAGGGCCACGTATTAACTCGCATGCAAGCCGGCTTCGATTCCTTGACTAATCAACGCGTAGTTGCGCTCCATGCATTGGGTTTCCGGGGGAGATAACAAGGCAGAGTAAGTAACGCTCGCTAGCAATGAGGCTAGGAGGGGATTGAGATGCGAAGTTAATGGACAACGCCCAAACATTTTGGGAATATCTGATTTTCGTAAGATGGCTTAACACCTAGACGGAGGGAGTACTACCTCAGTCCAAGTTTTTATGCCACGTCATATATTTTTTGTCAAAGTTTGACAAAAAAAATTTAACTACTCACTACTTTCCGGTTAATAGGGCATAAATTTGAAATCTCATCAACCAAGGCAGATGATGAATGGAGAAATGTAGTACTCCATCTCGTAGTTTACAAAATTACTCAAACTTTAATCTGCATTAATTACAATATATTCATGGACGACCACTAAATGAGTAGGAATGGTTACATGCACTGGTTGGTTTCTTTTAATCCTTGCAAGCATCAATTTAATGCACCTTGGAATGTGAACACATTTATTTTCCAACACATTTCTTTATTTCATCAACGACATTTTTATACAGGGAAGTACATTCACCAATTCTTTGCTAGGAGAGCAAGACCAAAGAAAACAAGAACCACAATTATACATTTTAAAAGATATCCAATTTCCATAACTGCTCCCACTAATTGTATTAATATCTTCTCTATGTCTTCATTGTTGATCTGTGGCTTCTCGAGCTTGCACACTTCTTTCTTCTTTGATTCTAAAGAACTAGACATTGCTTCACATCTAATATCATATCTAGTGTCATCTCTAGCCTCTATTCTAGCAAGGAGTGCATGAGCATCTACCAAATTTTGTGCTATCAATAGATCGATGTATTCTTCTTCCCAAAACGAAAACTTGCATCCATCCTACACATATGTTTGAGTATAAGCTGCCGAACATGCGCCGAATAAGGGAGCACAGCCGAATCAAAAGAAGTACTATGCACCTTATCTTTTTCGCACTTGATGAACACCCATCCGGGATGTTGTGGCGTGGTCAAAACGCGGCGCAGGACCTGTTGCGAGCAGCCCTCGCACTTTATGAGCGGCAACGGTGAACCAACTAGCCGCTGGGCCAGGGCCAAGCCCTCACGGTGGCCGGCTGTGTCTTTGTCGGCGATCCACCGATGGGATAGATATGAACGGCTAGAGGCGGATTCAGTACCTGCACACGACGTGGAGGCATTGCCATTGTTGTGCGACCCGATACCCGGACACTCCATGGCAAAGAGAAGTCACAGGCGGCCGGAATGCTCCAAATCCGGCAGCCGCGTGCGTCAAATCCTGCGGCCGCAGATATAGCGGCTGACCGCCGGCGCCGGGACGAGAGGCACAGATCCGGCCATCGTGCTGTGGTCGGCTGGGCTATAGTGCGAGGCTCCGACAGACGTGCGTGTACCTCTTCTCTTCTTGTACGTACTCCATTTATCTCACTTCCTATGGCTTCCCACTCCCACGATATTCCTATTCTATGAACCGGTGTGTGCGTGTGTGTTTTAGAGAGAGCGACACATCGACCTACTCCTACAGAGAGATGGTGTGTAGTACTACGATTTAGTCGCGAGAGTCGGCGCATCCTCTCGTTTCCGGGCGTCCGGGCGGGACAGCTGCCACGCCCGCTCCTGACTAGCCTGGCCCACCCAAAACCCCTCCATCGCCCGCGCACGCTTCCTGCCCGAAATGGTCAGCGCCGCTCCAGAGAATCGGTACTGCATTCATGCCCGGGCAGAGAGGACGCGACCTCTCACTAGCGCCTGCGTTGAAGGGCGAAGCGGATTCAAGTGTGATGGTTAATTCGTCCGTCCAACTTCCTGTCGGGTCTATGTGATTTGACGGCTCATTGGTCATTATTACTGAGGTGGTACGACCGTGCTGAGTCTCAGTTGTACTGTACACTTTACTTTGGTGCATGATACGTGCACTGGATGCTAGATGTCCCACGTTTCGGTGAAAGGAGGTAGACCATCTCCACTCTTTACAATTTTCTCCATTCTTATAGCGGAGGAGTGCGAAAGCAGTGAAAACACGCAAGCTCAGTGATTACATGGCTCACGTCACACTATCACCATATTTTCTGGACACCGTGCGACACATAACTCTTTAGTACATAGTAGTACGTACTGTAATTTCTCAGCGAGATAAATTTGTATAATGCTATGAAGCTTCCAGCTTCTGTTTCATGTATCTTGCGTACAAGGTTGCCCCGTTGCAACATTCCATCAAATACAAAGGAGACTAACATGGATGCTATTGCATCTCAATGATTGACAAATCATAGCCAATATGTACTCCCTCCGTTCCAAAATAAGTGTCTCAACTTTATGCAAACTTTAGCACAAAGTTGTACTACTACTAAAGTTGACACTTATTTTGGAACAGAGACAACTAAAAAAAATGATCCATGCCGTCCCTAGGCCTTGAACCCTAAACCCTAACCAGGCTTTAATTTGCTGGCGACATTGAACCTTCCGAAGAAATGAGGTTTGCAACCCAATGACCGTCGGATCATTTTGTGCAGTTTCACTAAAATTGAGCTGAGCATCCATGTGGCAAAGAAATTGAAGAAGCGTGATTAGAATAAGACTAGTGGGACTAGTTGATGAGACATAAACTCATCACAAATACAGTAGAAGCCAGTATAGGTACGTGCGGGGCAAAGAAGTAGAGAAATATCCACATGGAGCGATGTGGGCAGCTGGGGCAGTGGTGCAAGCCGGCTTTAAAGGAAGTTGTACCTGAGGGATGTCGGGATGTAGCTAGCTTAGAGGAGGGCGGTGGGAGGCGGCAACTGCCCACATCGCGGCAGTGAGCAAGGGACAAAGGCAACCGCACCGGCTTTGTGAGAGAGAACAGCGGGGACCCCTGATCGGGACGCGCCGACAGTGGGTTTTCGCCATCGACGACGGCAACCGCATCTACACAAAGCATCCACCCCTTCCCCCGGCGGACGTGATCTGCCCGGATGTTAGAGATGTGGCCACAGTCATTTTGTGCGAGAGAGTGTGAAGAGAGCAACCCCAGCAAGCAACTGTCACTACTGTAGGATGCTGCTAACGCGGCACTACGATCAGAGACCCTTTGACGAAACTGAGTGCGATGCATTAATCGCAAATGGTGATGTAAAAAAACCGTCAAAAAAGATGCAAAACATTGCAATGGTAGAACCATCAAACATGGTTCCGATTTTAGTTGCGTGTGCGATGCAGGGCACATGGTTAATCCAGAAGAACTATTTGCGATGATGCAGAACAACAGAAATGGGCAGCCACATGAGGGTGTGTGCGATATATGGCATACAGTTCACTAGGATGAACTGTGTGTGATTAGGCAACACAATAGAAATGGTTCAACTGAACAAGATGTGTGCGATACGCGGCAAATAGGTCCGTAATCAGAAATGTGTGCGAAGACCAATAATAACACAGACGATTGCTGCTAATAAGCCGTGTGATTTGCTCTGTCTACAGAAGAATAACACACACACACACACACACACACATATATATATATATATATATATATATATATATATATATATATATATATATGTATATATATATATATATATATAACTGAAATGAACATCCAATAAGTGACTATACAGATCATTCACACACACGTTAATAAACAATTGTATGCATTCTAAACTAGGAGAAATGACCGTCTAGTCATCTACTTCTTGTGACGCTCCCGCCACTACTCTGTGGCTCGATCCCTCGTCTGGGGAAGGAAGAAGACACTCCCTCATGTCAACGATCCGCGTGTACATCTCGTAGCTTGTGTACGTGTCCTTGGCCGCGTACTTGACGTGTTGTTCATCTAGTCTCTCATGCCAGACACCGTGCCAAGCGTTCTTGTCCTTCTTGCTCTCATCCTTCATCTTCATGTAGTAGGGGTCGATGATGGCTGAGGCGAGGTCAACCAGGGAGTTATTTTTGTTGTTGTCGCTGCCCCAGACCTTGTAGTGGTCCTGGATGTTGACAAGATTCTGGCATTTCAAGCCCGAAACCTTGAGCGCTTTTAGACCGTTGGTGGTGTCCACCATAGTGAAACTGTAGTCGGAGCTGTTGATAAACCTGGAGAAATGCTCGCAAGCCCTTGTGGCCAGGTGGTAGTGGTAGACGAGGACGTCATGTCGCACGCACAACTGGGCGACGGCTACCTTCTGATCGTGCCCGGCACGACCGATGGTGTACTCGAGGTCGAAGCCGACCACTTGGTACTTGTCCTCGGCAAGCAACTACTCCATAGTTTGGATGGAGCTCTCCACCGAGACCGGACTATTCATGTACACCACTGAGAGGGCCTTCCCCCTCACGTGGGTGTCCACTACGTGATGCGTGGTGAACTGCCCTCCGTTGTCGTCGTCGGTCGCTGGGAGCGCCATTGGAGCCACGGGGAGCACCATTGGAACCGCTGGATGTCCTCTCTGTATGTGTTGTCATGGGTGTGCTTATTGTGTCCTGTGGCGCGAGAGATGAAGGTAAATGGCCGCATGAATAAATGGGGGCCGGGCGGCCTGGATTCTCGACGCGTCCGCATGGCAGTTTTTGCAGCGGGTAACTGCATCGTCGCGCCGCGCCCGGCGCAACCCCATGCACATGAACGTGCGTGATCGTGCGCCGGCCCCAAACACTGGCAGCGTGCATGGAGGGACGAGGGCAGAGCGCCAGGAGGGACGCGAGCAGAGCGCGCCGCGGCCGCCTCAACCGCAAGCAACCACATGCATAGAGCAGTTGAACACGCAGGAAATGGTCGTCTACAAGCCGGCCGACAGTTGCGTCGCTGCGTAGAGAGGGGCCGTGTGCTACTACCGCCGTCTTGGTCTTTTAGTCCCCTTTACATTCTATGCCATATTTTGACCTTAAATTTAACCAACAAAATGTTAATGCATGTTACAAAAATTATATAATTAGAAACTATGTTCAAATACGAATCCAACGATATAATCTTTGGCGAACATGCATTCGTATTTTATTAGTTAAATCCTACTTAGAAACCAGGACGGGGGTATAGTAGGTAATTAAATCGCAAATGTTTTTTTATTAACCGTATGTGTACGTGTCCTTTTGTCCTCCTCTCGCACGTCTTGTCACCCCGCTGCCGCAGACGGCTTCGAGCGCAAGCTTGAGCAGCGCGCGAGGGCGTTCTTTTGGCCAAACAGTGGTGAGCCTGTTCTCGCGCAACCGCGCAGGTTCCCGCTCAAGCTTCCCGCCCGACTGGGTGAAATCCCCCAAAATCCCAATGCTTACCAGCCTATTATATAAACCCTCACGGCCGGTGAGTCCTGCACCGCATTTTCCCCTCCCTCCCTGTAGCTTATCTCATCTGCTTCTCCATCGTCATCAAAGGACAGCTCTAGCTGGGAGGCAACACCGCGGCGGTGGCGCAGTCCCCGTCGTAGTGTAGTGCACGTGGCGTCCCTGTTGGGTGTGCGCGGAACACCCACCACACGCTTCGCCGCCGCTGCCCGTCGGCAGCTGTTGCCGGCCGCCGTTGCCGCTACACCACCGTCGAAAGCCAGGGCCATCGCCCGCTTTGCCACCGTGGCCCGAAGGCAGGAGGTGGCCGTCGTGGACGCCACCCCACTGCCGGCCACCGTGGCCATCACCCGCTCCGCCACCGCCACCCGAAGGCGGGAGGTGCTGGTCGTGGCCGCCACCCCATCGTCGACCGCCGTGGCTGCCAGCCCACCGTCGACCGCCGGGATCATCACCCGCCCCGCCACCGCCGCCCGAAGGCGAGAGACGGAGGTGGAGGCCCGCACGTGCGACAGCAACCTTGCGCGCTACATCAAGTTCCTGCGGGAGGAGGAGGAGCGCCTCGTCGAGCACGCAAAGTGCCTTACCGCAGCCGTGGCCGTAGCACACGCCGACACGGAGGCGAGGAATCAGGAGATCTACGAGCAGTCCAGCCGCTTCGAGAGGGGTCGTCTGGAGCGGCAGAGGGCGTTCGAGGTGAGCGTCGCTGAAGGTGCAGCAGTGGCAGGCACCGTATTGCAGTTGTCCGGCTCGTCGGTAGGCTCCTCCTCCTCTTCCTCTTACTGAGCGCGCTCGGCAGAGGAGAGGCTGCCGGAAGTAGTACAAAGCCCCTCCGTAGTAGTAGTAGTAGTAGTAGTAGTAGTAGTAGTAGTAGTAGTAGTAGTAGTAGTAGTAGTAGTATTGAGGGGCTATTTTGTTCAGTTCATCTGACTATAGATGTGGTGGAACTGTACAACGTACTTAAAATTAGCTAGTATAGATAGTTGAACTAGCTATTTCAGTACGTGGTTGGCAACAATTGGGGAAAAGTTTGGTCGGTTCAGCTGTTGAGTTGAACTGTTTGTATAAAGAACGACTGCTTAATCTATGAATGAAATCTATACTTAATTACTGAATTTTAGTTGCAAAAATTAGATAATGCTAGTGATTTTTAGCTGCATGTTTTGACAAATCGGCGTGTTACAAGGTTGACTAATGGCAATGTTACTAGATCAACAAATATCAATCTTTCCAGTTTGACAAATGGCAATATACCCAATATGACAGATGCAAATCTTACCAAATTGTCTGTACGTGGTTGCACATGGGTCATCGGAAAAACCGGTTGCATTGAACGGAGGTACAAATCCTGCTTGCCAGATTTTCTCTTGGCTTAGCGCCGAAGTCTCGCTTTGCATACCTTATTCAATCTGAACCGTTTGTGTTGAAGAGATGCACAAATCCTGCGCGGCGAATTTTCCCTTGGCTTACTGCGGAAGACCATAGCTCTCACTTTGCATACAGGTGTTCTATCTAAAACGTTTGCGATGAAGAGCTGCACAAATCCTGCTCGGCACATTTTCCCTTGGCTTACTGGGGAAGCTGTCAGTTTACATACGGGTGTTCTATCTAAAACGTTTGCGATCAAGAGCTGCACAAATCCTGCTCGGCACATTTTCGATAGGCTTCCTGGGGAAGCTATCGGTTTGCATACGGGTGTTCTAACTAAAATGTTTGTGATGAGTGTTTTATATTTAAAAACCGTATTAAACTACGGCTTGGGCGCCATTAATGGGGAGGATGCGAGCAAGGCGTGCGGCCATGGAAGTCAAAGGGCTCGCTTCCCAGTGAGCCTGCGCGGTGTACAGCTCACACGCTTCTCGGTGAGCCTGCGCATTGGAGTACAGCTTGCACGCCTCCCGTTTAGGCCCAACCCACGTCACCTCCTCTCTCTCCCCACACTACAGTTAACGGGGGAAAGGCCGTGGCGGCCATCCGCACCTCCCTGGCCGGCGATGCCGCCGTGGCGGCCATCCCACGGTGCCCCGCGTGGATAAGAACCACCCCCGAGCCTCCCGAACCCTAGACCCTCACTTCCCCTCCCCCTGCGCCGCTTCACTCTCTCCCACACCCACCCGCGTTGTCGTCGCCATGGCCTCCGACGAGCATGCGCCCACTGATCTCCCCAAGTCCAGCCACCTCGTCCACGAGCTTCGCCGACATTCACTCCGCCAACTACTTCCACAAGTTGGAGCCGGGAGCCCCTACATCGCCAGGATCGACATGGTCTTCAAGCTCTGCCCCGAGCTCACCGCCTTCAATTCGGTCGTCTCCGACAGCCCCTGGGCTCCCCGAGTCCTCCCCTCCTTTCGCTGTGAGTGCCGCCTCACAATCCCTCTCTCTCGCGCGCATTTTGGTGCCGTTGACGCCGTAGCCGAGCTCGCATACTCCGGCCGCCACGTTGGTCGCCGCCATGGCTGCTATAGCCTAGCCCCGCTCCAGCCGCCCGCCACGCCTGCTTCTTCAGAGATGTCAATTGAACTCATGACTAGAAATACCATCCCTGCCCCCCAATGATTTGTGATATCATCGACAACCTCCTTGTATTCCTGCCAACACAGACTTGGTTATGTTTTGTTCATACCTTGTTTTCTTTGCTATTACTGAAGTTATTCCCTGTGTATTCTTATGGCCTTCAGAGCCAACCTTTTCTTGAAACACCATATCATCGCTACCTCGAGGCATGATTGTAGCATCCCGAATATCAAAAAGAACATTGGAAGCACAACGCTAAATGTTTCTTGATCTATTATCCAAACACTGTTGTATGGGTAATACCATGATTCTTCCCTAGCCCCTTTATCTATATGCTCATGAACTTGCTGACCTACCTTGTATATCATGCTCCGCTTTTCCTTGGGAAGGATATACTCTCAACTCCTGCGTATAAACACATTTTCCTTTCCATTGGTCTGTTTAATCCGATAATTTCATTTTCCTTTCCATTGTTTGTTTAACCTTTCTTGTGATCTATATGATATAAGCAGAAATAATTCCCTGCTTATAAAACACCCCGATGTACAACCTTGTCAGTGAAACCCTGTTACTATTGTTGATGACATTCCGGTAACCCCCGATGGACGAGAACTTTGCCTATTGGTCCGCCTCATTCTTACGAGCAGGAAAATGGTTCTCTTCGTCCCTCGCCCTTGGTACCAACGTGGTTGGCAACATAACTGGCAGGCTATTCTCTGGCATGCCTACCTATCATGACCGTGCAAGATGTCAACGCCCTTCCTACTTTTAACCACATGGTGGGCCCATAACCCACAGCTCCACATGATCGAAACCTGACTCTCATGTACAACCTTGATTCTGAATTATACTTGCACTTGGCTTCGTATGTGTTTTACGAGCCCCCTTTGCTCACTTATCCTAATCCGGTGTCAGATGCAATACTTATTTTCGTTGCTCTGAACCCTCTCACCCTCTGTTTCAGGTATCAAATGTTTGCCTACCCACTTGAAAATTCTCATGCCTACTTTTATTTCTCTCGATGTATTTCCTGAGTTCCAACTTGAGAGATACTCATATGTTCATTCATGGGTTAACCCCCAGATGATTACCCTTATAGCATTCTATCGTTACCGAGTTGCCCCTTACCTATTCGTACGTACGATGAAGACTCCGAAGAAAAGGTGATGACTTCATCATGATGACCTGAAGCAGAGAAATGAAGACATCAACGTAATGGATCGACTTATTCGAGAAGAGCAGCCAAGAACGAGCAGATCCATTAGAATTTCGTAACCATAACTTCCCCCTTCACCCCTTAAATCTCGGGACGAGATTTCTTGTAGTGGAGGAGATTTGTAACACCCCAGATAATTAGGCTACAGTAATCCCATGTTAATGGTGCCAAGTCATCGCAATTACTGTTGCTAAATCCCCCATTGATTCAAACACGGTTCAAATCCAAATTGTAAGTGAAATAATAAAATTCGCAAACATGAAAACTAAAGTGTTCAAAATGTGGCAAATAATCCATTGATAATATTAGTGAAGAAAGCAATATTCTTAAAATTGTTTAAATGTCCTTAAATAACTAAAATAGCACGAAGACAATTGTTTAAATGCTCTTTAAATAATAAACAAATACAAACTAATTTATTTAAGGTGCTAATTTAATTATGGCAGCGACATAAATTAGTAATACTATTTAAGGTACAACTTTTGTATTTTAAAAAACTAAAAATAAAAGAAAACAGAAAAAGAAAAAAAGAAAAAAATAAAAAGGAAAACAGTGACTAAAAATGAAAACAGAAAAGAAAAGCAAAAGAAAGAAAGAAAAGGAAAGAAGTGGCCCATGTGGGGGCAGGGAGGCCCAACCCACGTCACCTCCTCTCTCTCCCCACGCTACAGTTAACGGGGGGAAGGCTGTGGCGGCCATCCGCGCCTCCCTGGCCGGCGATGCCGCCATGGCGGCCATCCCACGGTGCCCCGCATGGATAAGGACCACCCCCGAGCCTCCCGAACCCTAGACCCTCACTTCCCCTCCCCCCGCGCCGCTTCACTCTCTCCCACACCCACCCTTGCCGTCGTCGCCATGGCCTCCGACGAGCACGCGCCCACTGAGCTCCCCGTGTCCAGCCACCTCGTGCACGAGCTTCGCCGACATTCACTCCGTCGACTACTTCCACAAGTTGGAGCCAGGAGCCCCTACATCGCCGGGATCAACATCGTCTTCAAGCTCTGCCCCGAGCTCGCCGCCTTCGATTCGGTCATCTCCGACAGCCCCCGGCCTCCCCGAGTCCTCCCCTACATTTGCTGTGAGCGCTGCCTCACAATCCCTCTCTCTCTCGCATGTGTTTTGGTGCCGTTGACGCCGTAGCCGAGCTCGCGTACTCCGGCCGCTGCGTTGGTCGCCGCCGTGGCTGCTATAGCCTAGCCCCGCTCCAGCCGCCCGCCATGCCCTGGGCCTGTCCCGGTGCGCTCGCGCCTCGCCAAACCACGTGCCCACTCACGCTGCAACGCAACTGCCCGCGTCCGCCTGCTGCTATGTGCCGCTTTGCGCGCTGCTACTGCTCCTTCACTGCTGCTCGTTAAACTGCTGCTGCTATCAGCCTGTGTCGCTGACTGAAGCCGCTGCCGCTACCGGGTTGCTGCTCCCTGGCTGTGTCCCTACCTCGTTTGGCCGTGCGCCGTGGCCCTACCACTGCCTATTGCTGCTTCTGCTGCTGAGTGCTCACTAGATGCTGCTCGTTGCTTAGCTGCTGTTGCTATACATTGAAGCAGGCAATGGCCATGCCCGTGATGAGTTGCTAGCGACAAAGTTCACACATATGCACAATCAATGAATGGCCGTGTGTGCTGTGAGTGTGTAGGGCTGGTTAGATTAGTTTAGCAGATGACAAGTGGGTCCCGTCTAATTATATTAGATAAATCTTTTTGAAAATTATTAAAACACTGACATGTGGGACCCCTGTACTGTTCACCTTGGCCAGTCAATGTTGACTGGGTCAACACTGCACACTGCCCCCACTTGTCATACAAACTGGGTAGGAATTCATTTGTGCACTTAGCATTTGTTCAGTTAAATTCGAAATTAATATTAATTCCAGAATATTAATAAAATTTTGAAAAATAATAGAAAATAAACCGTAGCTCAGTTGAAAAAACTTTATACATGAAAGTTGCTCAGAAAAATCCCACAAATCCAACCGTGCCATCTGATTCCATGTCGGGACCCTCTATGCAGGTGAACCCGCAACTTTTAGCCTGTTTCTGGTAGGTGAATAGTGCATATATATCGGTTAATAAATCCAACTTAAATGCTAAAATAACTAATATGACTTAGACATGTTTTTAGGCAACCCTGCACTGCACGTTAGCATAGCATGCTCTGTGTTGCATATATTTGCCGCGTATTTACCTGTTTCTTCCCCCTCTTCCTTCTCGGTAGATCCCGATAACGACGTAGACCCCGAGATCAACGCAGCTCCAGAGATCGACTTCATGGCTGACGACCCTGCCTTTGCCGCCGAGCAACCAGGCAAGCACCCCCCCCCCCTTTGAACATGCCTATATCGCCTATTCTTTCTCCCTCGTGCTTGCATTAGAATTTGCTACTGCTTTGAGTTATCCTATTCTAATGCATAGCCTGTTTATTGTAACCTGCTATTGGTACCTTACCTGCTTATCCTAAACTGCTTAGTATAGGCTGGGTAGAGACCCACCAGAGACACCACTTTGACCTAGTTGCCCCCGTTGGATCATCAGATGACTTGATCAACGTGATCACCAACCAGGCCCTGGCACCGCACATCACCCCCTTAGTTGTACGACACTGTAGCGTTACCATCGAGTGCCGAGGGTGATACCTCGTTTAGCACTTTTTATGTTAACTCTATAGAGTAGCTATTCGGTCGTGGTCATAGAGGGTGATTCCTCCTTCACCACTTCCGATAACGACGCCGTCGTGTAACACCTCAAGTGTGAACCTCGAGGGTGATTCCTCCTAAGTTCACCTTGACGTATACATCGAGTAGGAATCCAACGAGGGTGATACCTCGGATTCCCTGATGTTATGGACACATGGATACTTGGACTTTACAACTGTTACTTGGAAAGGCGGGTCGACCCTGAGGGGTACCCGTGAGTGATGTGAAGACGGGTTGACCTAGAGGGTACTCGAGAGATAAATACGAGGCATGGCCGGGCATTCTTAGCCCTTGCCGCAAGTCCTCGAGACGGGGCGACGGGGTCACATCGATAGTGAGTCTCTGCTCATTACCACACTACCAAAACACTAACGATTTGGATATTTGATCTGAGTGGGCCTTTGGACTGATAGCACTAACCATCACGCGGGAAAAGTTATGGGCACTCTGCATCGTAGCATCAGCCGAAAGCTCTGTCAGACGTCCAGTTCAGCAGTGCGGCATGGAATGATTGGCGCCATCCATGACAGAGGTGGTGCTTGGATCTGAGCCATGTGCGCAACGACCCGGAGGGCGAGGGGCGATAACCCAAGACCCCCGAGCGCTTAGGATGTAGACCGACGGGGACCTCTCTGCTGAGCTCTAGGTAGGGTTGCGGTGTATCATTTGGCCGAGGCCGGGCATGACCCAGAAAAGTGTGTCCGGCCGGAGTTAATCGAGCGTGGTGAGTAAGTTGGTGCACCCCTGCAGGGAAGAACTAATCTATGCATAGCCGGATCCTCGGTAACGGACGCTCGGAGTTGTATCCAGATCGATACAACTAGAACTGGATACTCGTGATGAGAAATGGATAGTAGGGCTCTGGGATTGTTTTCTCGCAGGGAGTCAAGGAAGGATCTCTGGGCGAGGTTGATTTTGATTACTACTACTACTTTATACTATACTAATCTACACTCCTCTAATGCTGCAAGACCGCTGAAGATGCTAGTCTTCGTTAGGACTAGGCCTTCCCTCTATTCTGGCATTTCTGCAGCCCAGTCCACATATACGGCCTTTCTTTGATAATGTTGCATATGTAGTGTAGATCCTTGCTTGCTGAGTACTTTGGATGGGTACTCACGGTTGCTTTGCTTCCCCTTTTTTCCCCATATCCATTTGATGCAACCAGATGATGGAGCCCTGGAGCCAGCTGCCCCCGCCGACGACTACTACTACCACACCGAGGGTGGTTACTACTACGAGCTTGCCGACGACCAAGAGTAGGATCGGAGGGTCCCAGGCAGGAGGCCTGCACCTTTCGATCATTGCTTTTGTTTTGCCCTGCCTTTCTATAGGCTTATCTATTTCTGTTTCATATCTGTACTCAGATATCTGATGCTTCCGCTGACGCTTGTATGCGAGCTTATGTATTCGAGCCCTTGAGGCCCCTGGCTTGTAATATAAAGCTTGTATGTCTTTATTTATGTTTTAGAGTTGAGTTGTGATATCTTCAAGTGAGTCCTTAGGCTTGATCGTGTGCATTTGCATGTATGATTAGTGCACGATTAAGCCGGGGGCGTCACACCCCAAAGGTGGCATGTTCCCTACTGAAACCATCAGGCTTGTTGTGAGAAGCTCTGGTTTGTGAGAAGCTTATACCCAAACCTGCCCCAAATGGGACAAAAAAATTTCCACGACATGTTGATGTCGCTCCATGATAGCATGCCAAGTTTCATGAATTTCAGACGAGTTTTGGATTTACTAGAATTTAAAAACCATGTATCTCAATGTTTGCGGTCGAGTGACGGTGGCAGGGTGTTTGACATTCATTCCCATTTCTTGCATGGGACCTAAGCATGCAACCAAGGACACAGATTAGAATTTCAACCAATTTATATGCATTAGAGCATATGCATGTAGTTCAAATTTGAATTATGCACATAAATGCATTGAAAAACTCAATTAATGTATAAAAATGTGCAAACGAACCCCGAAAAATTCCAAAATTTAACACAACACTCCTGTTGTTCTATGTTGACACTAGAGAAAAAATTGAAATCAAGAAGAGGCAACGGATATCGTTTCATCCAGAAAGGTGAAACGTTCCCTACCGTAACCATGACGCTTGTTGTAAGAAGCTATGGTTTGTGAGAAGCTTATACCCCAACCTGCCCCAAATGGGACAATATTTTTACCACTGCATGTTAATGCCGTTCCATGATAGCATGTCAAGTTTCATGAATTTCAGATGAGTTTTCGATTTACTAGAATTTTAAAACCATGTATCTCAATGTTAGCGGGCGAGCGACGGTGGCAAAGGTGTTTAACATTCATTCCCATTTCTTGCATGGGACCTAAGATTGCAACCAAGGACACACATTTGATTTTTCAACCCGTTTATATGCACTAGAGCATGTGCATGTAGTTCAAATTTGAATTATGCACATAAACGCATAGAAAACTCAGTTAATGTATAAAAATGTCGAAGCAAACCACGAGAAATCCCAAAAAATGACACAACACTCCTGTTGTTCTACGTTGACACTAGAAATGTTTTGAAAGCAAGAAGAGGCAACGGATACCGTTTCGTCCACAAAGGTGACATGTTTCCCTACCAGAACCATGAGGCTTCTTGTGAGAAGCTTATACCATAACCTACCCAAAATGGGACAATATTTTTACCCCAGCATGTTGATGCCATTCCATGATAGCATGCCAAGGTTCATGAATTTCAGATGAGTTTTGGATTTACTAGAATTACAAAAGCAAGCACCTCAACGTTTGCCGGAGAGCCACGGTGCCGTGGTGTTTGAAATTCATCCCCATTTCTTGCATGGGACATAAGCATCAACCCATGGACACATAAATCATTTTACAAACCATTTTGGTGCACCGGACCATGTGCATGTAGTTTAATTTTGAATTGTGCACCCGAAATGCCTAGAAAACCAAGTTAATGTATAAAAATGTCCAAACGAACCCTGAATAATTCCAATTTTTTTGACGACACACCTATAGTTGCATGTTCACTACAGATAAAAGTTCTAGCAATTCAAACACCATCCTTTGCAGCTGTGACCCCATTATGCAATTCAAATCAAGACGAAAAACCAAGTAGATCGCACACAGTTTATTATCACCAACCGTGTGAGATGCAGCACAAAATATCTTGGAGCACCGTCGGAGTATAGTATGCATACGGCTTACGCGAGAAGGTGCGTCGGCTACAGTCCATAGCCGGTGTGTCAAGCACACTAGCTCGCTCTCCAAATATCATTTCGTTGTTCAATCATCGCCGGTGAAAGATGGGGACGTGGACCCACTTCGTGAGGGCAACTTCGGCGGCCCACTCCGGCGAGAGCGCGGCCATAGCCGCTAGGCGCATGCTAACAAGCTTCGTGAGCGTGGCCGCAATATGCGACCAGGCGGCCAACGCAGCCCAAACGGCCGCTGTTGCTTCTCAGGTGGCGGCAGCAACATCTGCCTCGGGGATAGCAACTGGCGAGAGCGGCACAGCAGCTGTCCGTTCCACAGCGGCGGCCTTAGCCCAAATGGAGGCCGCCCACGACCATGTCGAGGCCCTCCATTCCCAACTCATGGCGGTCACCGCACAAATCGAACGAAGCTTCTCCGACAATGATCGGCAACCCACGGCCGAAGAGTTGGCAATCGCCGAGAGCGTTCGAGCAGCCGTCCGTTCCTGCGCAGCATACCTTGCCACGATGGAGCCCGCCCAAGCCCAGATAGCGGCCGCCCACGCCCAGCTTGTGGTGGCCTATTCCAAAGATATGGCGGATGCAGATGGCGAGATGCTTGCCGAGTATGGTGCGATGGATGCCATGGAGCCCCTTCCCCAGGAGATCGTCGGGCGCGAGCTGGACATGGAGGAGGCGGCGGAGATCGACGAGCACCAGTCATAGTAGTACTCTTTGTTTTGTTTAATTAAGAGCGCCGGTCTTTAATTTTTTAGAGTAATGTTTAGGTCAGCTAGCTCTGTTTAATTGCTGAAATTGCTCGATTAAGAACTATGGGTGTGCTGTAGTCTCCTTTGTGTACCCAAATTATGCAATGACGTGGATGACCACTATAACCAAGGAAATTTGAACCAAAATTTTTCACGTTCAAACTCATCACACACGGGTTAAGCTATATGAATTGTTTGTGATGTGCACATATCGTACACAGTACTGAATAAGGGACTATGTCTGATGACACTTTGCGCGCCAGTTTTTTCGCTGAACCGATTCAAAATTTTCGACTTCCGCGGAAATATCTACCTCCCCGCCCCCTCCCCCTTACCAAAAGCCATATTTCTCCTGTTTCTGCCTTCCTTCCCAAGTTGAAACCTTCACTCCTTGCTTGCAGTGTCGCCTCCTTGTCGGTGACCCTCCTTCACACTACTCGTCCTCGTCTATCCAGGCAGCTAATCCACACCCGACACCCATCCTCCTCCTACTTCCACATCCGACATGCCCCGACCGCCAGCGCGACACCTTCCACCCAAATCACCGACCCCTCCACCAAATAAGCGCCGCCTAAAGCCATGGTGCATGCAGTATAGCCAGGAGCTCAAGGAGCATTTGGCAGCGGAGAAGCAAATAGCGACCGCACGCGTAGAAGAGGTCGCGATGGCTGCCATTCGTGCCGACCCCCAGATCTTGAAGGAGCACCTCGTCGTCGAGGCCACCGTCGACGCCTCGCACGCCGATGCTGCGATGCGGTTGGCTGATTTAAACGACAGTTCATGGCGTTCATGTCTACTATGCAACCTTCTTCTTGTAGACTCGTGTTGGGCCTCCAAGCGCAGAGTTTTGTAGGACAGTAGCAAATTTCCCTCAAGTGGATGACCTAAGGTTTATCAATCCGTGGGAGGCGTAGGATGAAGATGGTCTCTCTCAAACAACCCTACAACCAAATAACAAAGAGTCTCTTGTGTCCCCAACACACCCAATACAATGGTAAATTGTATAGGTGCACTAGTTCGGCGAAGAGATGGTGATACAAGTGCAATATGGATGGTAGATATAGGTTTTTGTAATCTGAAAATATAAAAACAGCAAGGTAGTAAGTAACAAAAGTGAGAGAAAATGGTATTGCAATGCTTCGAAACAAGGCCTAGGGTTCATACTTTCACTAGTGCAAGTTCTTTCAACAATGATAACATAATTAGATCATATAACAATCCCTCAACATGCAACGAAGAGTCACTCCAAAGTCACTAATAGCGGAGAACAAACGAAGAGATTATTGTAAGGTACGAAACCACCTCAAAGTTATTCTTTCTGATCGACCTATTGGGCTATTCTTATATGTGTCACAAACAGCCCTAGAGTTCATACTAAAATAACACCTTAAGACACACATCAACCAAAACCCTAATGTCACCTAGATACTCCAATGTCACCACAAGTATCCACGGGTTTGATTATACGATATGCATCACACAATCTCAGATTCATCTATTCAAACCAACACAAAGAACTTCAAAGAGTGCCCCAAAGTTTCTACCGGAGAGTCAAGACGAAAACGTGTGCCAACCCCTATGCATAAGTTCACAAGGTCATAGAACCCGCTAGTTGATCACCAAAACATACATCAAGTGGATCACGTGAATATCCCATTGTCACCACAGATAAGCACATGCAAGACATACATCAAGTGTTCTCAAATCCTTAAAGACTCAATCCGATAAGATAACATCAAAGGGAAAACTCAATCCATTACAAGAAGGTAGAGGGGAGAAACATCATAAGATCCAACTATAATAGAAAAGCTCGCGGTACATCAAGATCATGCCAAATCAAGAACACGAGAGAGAGAGAGAGAGAGAGAGAGAGAGATCAAACACATAGCTACTGGTACATACCCTTAGCACCGAGGGTAAACTACTCCCTCCTCGTCATGGAGAGCGCCGGGATGATGAAGATGGCCACTGGTGATGATTTCCCCCTACGGCAGGGTGCCGGAACAGGGTCCCGATTGGTTTTTGGTGGCTATAGAGGCTTGCGGCGGCGGAACTCCCGATCTAGGTTATGTTCTGGAGGTTTTGGGATTTATATGAGGTGTTGGCGTCAGGGACAAGTCAAGGGGGCCCACGAGGCGACGACAAGGACGGAGGGCGCGCCCTAGGGGGTGGGCCGCGCCCTCCAACCTTGTGGTGGCCTCGGGACTCCTCTCCGATAACTTTTCATTCCAGTATTTTTTATATTTCCCAAAAATATTCTCCGTGGATTTTCAGGTCAATTGGACTCCGTTTTATATTCCTTTTCTGTGAAGCTCAAAAACAAGGAAAAAAATAGAAACTGGCACTGGGCTCTAGGTTAATAGGTTAGTCCAAAAATAATATAACATAGCATATAAATGCATATAAAACATCCAAGATGGATAATATAATAGCATGGAACAATAAAAAAATTATAGATACGTTGGAGACGTATCAAGCATCTGCAAGCTTAATTCCTGCTCGTCCTCGAGTAGGTAAATGATAAAAACAGAATTTTTGATGTGGAATGCTAGCAAGTGCATAAGTTTGATCAATGATAATTTCACTCACTTTTTCTAGCATCATTATATATCATAAAACAGTAGCTCATCTCATAAAACTTCTCATGATCAAGTAGCAAGCTATTCACATGTCAAAGCAAAGATCATAAACTTTCTTGAAAACTAACAACCTAGGTTCTCAGTCATCAAACAATTGCAATTCATCTTATTTTCAGGAAGGGTCTATGTAACAGATTTGATTTAGCAAATCCCACATACTCAACTATCATATAGTCTTCCATGATTGCTACCACTCAAAGCATATTTTTAGAACAAATAGCATCCACTGAACACAGAGAAAGATGGGGGCTTAATGTTTCGCCTCCCAACTTATTTATCATAAAGATAATTGTCAACAATAATAATTCATGATCAAATATATTTGAATGGCCATATATGCTTAGATCTTTCCCCACCACATGATGCTTGCCAACTAAAGAGTAGGTTGGAATGAGAAGGAATACTACTGACTCTTGCATAAAAGTAAAAGATAGGCCCTTCGCAGAGGGAAGCAGGGATTTGCAGAGGTGCCAAACCTCGAAGCTTTTAAAACAGAGATGAAAATAATTTTGAGAGGTATGCTTTCATTGTCAACGTAACAACCAAGAGTTCCCAATATCTTCCATACTAGATACATTATAGGCGGTTCCCAAACAGAAAGGTAAATTTTTTACTCCCCCTCCACCAACAATCACACTCCACGGCTTGTCCGAAACAATGAGTACCGTCCAACTATCAACAATCCTGGGGGAGTTTTGTTTAATTATTTGAAATTTTGTTTTTGATCTTTTGATCATAGGACTGGGCATCCCAATTACCAGCCACTCTCTCGTGAATGATAAGTGAATAAACACTCATCGTGAGAATAACCCACCTGGCATGGAAGATACTGACAGCCCCTAGTTGCTACATGAGCGATTCGGGCATACAAAATAGATTATTATTTGAACGTTTAGAGTTTGGCACATGCAAATTTACTTGGAACGGAAGGTAAATACCACATATAGGTAGATATGGTGGACACTCATGGAAGAAACTTGGTTCAAGGATTTTGGATGCACAAGCAGTATTCCCGCTTAGTACAAAAATTTTGGATAGCAAAAGATTCTAAATAGCAAGCACCACATGTTGGAGGATCCATAACAATATAACTTCTATACAAATATACCCAAGCAAAACTCATTATGTTGTCTTCCTTGTCCAACTTCAACTAATTTGCTCAAGTTTGAAAATAATTAATGGGGCTCACAATCATAGAAGATGTCCAAGATAGTATATTTATATGTGAAATCTCTCTTCCTTCAATATTCTTTCATGAAGTGTTCAAGTGACCAATACTATGTTTGCTAACTTTCAATAAATTTACCACCTCTACTTCTTATATGCAAAGTCATTACTCCCCATGGGATAAGCATATGAAACATATATAATTTCATATTTATGATATTCAATTCATTCAACCATTTACTCATAGGATATAAGTGAAGCACACGAGTAAATGACAAACTACTCCAAAAAGATATAAGTGAAGATCAATGAGTAGTTGAATAATTATGTAGCTATATGAAGACTCTCTCTCATAAATAAAATTTTAGATCTTAAGTACTTTATTAAAAAAGCAAGCAAAACAAAATAAAATGACATTCTAAAAATAGCACACATCGTGTGAAGAAGCAAAAACTTAGGCTCAACCGAAACTGACCGATAGTTGTTGAAGAAAAAAGGTGGGATGCCAACCGGGGCATCCCCAAGCTTAGATGCTTGAGACTTCTTGAAATATTATATTGGGATGCCTTGGGCATCCCCAACATTGAGCTTTTATGTCTCCTTAATTCCTTTTATATAATGGTTTCCCTAAATCTTAAAAACTTCATCCACACAAAACTCAACAAGAACTTGTGAGAAAAGTTAGTATAAATCAAATGCAAAACCTTATCATTATCTACTGTAGCAAATCACTAAAATTATTATTTAGCCTTGCATACTAAATGCCTCTGCATATTTAATACTTCCATCCTCAAATAGAATCATTAAACAAGCAACCATATGCAAACAATGCAAACATAACAGCAATCTGTCAAAACAAGACGGCCTGTAAAGAGTGCAATTGTACTCATATTTCCCTAACTCCAAAAATTCTGAAAATTTTCCACACTGTAGAACATTTGTTATTACTCATTGTGTAAAAATTTCAAAATTTTACCACGTTCTTACTTTTCAGAAGAATTCATACAATGATAGAAAACTTTCTGTTTTCAAAACAGCAACATATAGACTTGCAAAATAAGCATGGTAAAGGCTATACTTGACACTTTTATTGAAATAAAAGATGCAAAACATTACTCTAAATAACAGCAAGAAAATACTAATAAAAGAAAATGATGCTCCAAGCAAAACACATATCATGTGGTGAATAAAAATATAGCCTCAAGTAAATTTACCGATGATGTTGGAGACGAAAGAGGAGATGCCTTCCGGGGCATCCCCAAGCTTAGTTGCTTGGATCTTCCTTGAATATTACCTTGGGGTGCCTTGGGCATCCCCAAGCTTAGGGTCTTGTCACTCCTTATTCTCCTCATATCGATATCTCACCCAAAACTTGAAAACTTCAATCACACAAAACTTAACAAAACATTCGTGAGATCCGTTAGTATAATAAAACAAATCATTCACTTGGGTACTGTCAAAGACAAGATTCATAATTTTTATCACATGATGCCTACTGTACCCTATCATTTCTACAATTTATACTGAGCAATATAAGCCATAGAAACTAGAAAACAAGCAAACTATGCATCGAAAACAGAACAGTCTGTAAAGATCTGAATTAACGTCATACTTTTGTTACTCCAAAAATTCTGAAAAATTAGGACAACGTAGACAATTTTTATATCAATCCACTGTAAAATATTCTGAGTTTTTCCACGTTCCAGTGAATTTTAACAATTCTGTTACTGGACGCAAAAGTTTCTGTTTTTGCACAGAATCAAGTCAACTATCAACCACACCATCCCAAAGGCTTTACTTGGCACTTTATTGAAACAAAACCTATAAAACATGATTAATACAGTAGCCTAATCATGTGAACACATAAAAACAGTAGGGGTATATGTTGGGTTGTCTCCCAACAAGCGCTTTTCTTTAACGCCTTTTCAGCTAGGCATGATGATTTCAATGATGCTCACATAAAAGATAAGAATTGAAACATAATGGGAGCATCATGAAGCATATGAATAACACATTTAAGTCTAACCCACTTCCTATGCATAGGGATTTTGTGAGAAAACAATTTATGGGAACAAGAATCAACTAGCATAGGAAGGCAAAACAAGCATAACTTCAAGATTTTCAACACGTAGAGAGGAAACTTGATATTATTGCAATATGTAGAAGCATATGTCCCTCTCTCATAATAATTTTCAGTAGCAACATGAATGAATTCAACAATATAGCTATCACATAAAGCATTCTTTCATGATCCACAAGCATGCAAATTTTACTACTCTCCGCATAAGCAAATTTATTCTCATGAATAGTAGTGGGAGCAAACTCAACAAAATAACTATCATGTGAGGCATAATCGAATTGAAAATTAAAATCATGATGACAAGTTTCATGGTTATCATTATTCTTTATAGCATACATGTCATCACAATAATCATCATAGATAGCAACTTTGTTCTCATAATCAATTGGAACCTCTTCCAAAATAGTGGATCCATCACTAAATAAAGTCATGACCTCTCCAAATCCACTTTTATCAATATTGTGAAAATATTCAACACCCTCCAAAATAGTGGGATCATTACCTAGAGTTGACACTCTTCCAAACCCACTTTCATCAATATAATCATCATAAATAGGAGGCATGCTTTCATCATAATAAATTTGCTCATCAAAACTTGGGGGACAAAAAATATCATCTTCATCAAACATAGCATCCCCAAGCTTGTGGCTTTGCATATCATTAGCATCATGGATATTCAAAGAATTCAAACCAACAACATTGCAATCATGCTCATCATACAAAGATTTTATTCCAAACATTTTATTGACTTCTTCTTCTAACACTTGAGCACAATTTTCCTTTCCATCATTTTCACGAAAGACATTAAAAAGATGAAGCATATGAGGCAACCTCAATTCCTTTTTTTTGTAGTTTTCTTTTATAGACTAAACTAGTGATAAAACAAGAAACTAAAAGATTTGATTGCAAGATCTAAAGATATACCTTCAAGCACTCCTCCCCAGGAACGGCGCCAGAAAAGAGCTTCGTTGACGGGATGTGAGTGCCGCTTACCTAGCCTCCCCGGCAACGGCGCCAGAAAAGAGCGTGATGTCTACTACGCAACCTTCTTCTTATAGACTCGTGTTGGGCCTCCAAGCGCAGAGTTTTGTAGGATAGTAGCAAATTTCCCTCAAGTGGATGACCTAAGGTTTATCAATCCGTGGGAGGCGTAGGATGAAGATGGTCTCTCTTAAACAACCCTGCAACAAAATAACAAAGAGTCTCTTGTGTCCCCAACACACCCAATACAATGGTAAATTGTATAGGTGCACTAGTTCGGCGAAGAGATGGTGATACAAGTGCAATATGGATGGTAGATGTAGGTTTTTGTAATCTGAAAATATAAAAACAGCAAGGTAGTAAGTAACAAAAGTGAGCGAAAACGGTATTGCAATGCTTCGAAACAAGGCCTAGGGTTCATACTTTCACTAGTGCAAGTTCTCTCAACAATGATAATATAATTAGATCATATAACAATCCCTCAACATGCAATGAGGAGTCACTCCAAAGTCACTAATAGCGAAGAACAAACGAAGAGATTATTGTAAGGTACGAAACCACCTCAAAGTTATTCTTTCTGATCGATCTATTGGGCTATTCCTATAAGTGTCACAAACAGCCCTAGAGTTTGTACTAAAATAACAACTTAAGACACACATCAACCAAAACCCTAATGTCACCTAGATACTCCAATGTCACCACAAGTATCCGCGGGTTTGATTATATGATATGCATCACACAATCTCAGATTCATCTATTCAAACCAACACAAAGAACTTCAAAGAGTGCCCCAAAGTTTCTACCAGAGAGTCAAGACGAAAACATGTGCCAACCCCTATGCATAAGTTCACAAGGTCACAGAACCCGCAAGTTGATCACCAAAACATACATCAAGTGGATCACGTGAATATCCCATTGTCACCACAGATAAGCACATGCAAGATATACATCAAGTGTTCTCAAATCCTTAAAGACTCAATCCGATAAGATAACATCAAAGGGAAAACTCAATCCATTACAAGAAGGTAGAGGGGAGAAACATCATAAGATCCAACTATAATAGCAAAGCTCACGGTACATCAAGATCATGTCAAATCAAGAACACGAGAGAGAGAGAGAGAGATCAAACACATAGCTACTGGTACATACCCTCAGCCCCGAGGGTGAACTACTCCCTCTGTTAGGACCCCGATTCTAAGTCACACCGATCTAGCCTGTAACACCTCATATCACTTTGCGGCCTCACGCACGGTATTCCCACGGGTGTCGCCTTACCATGGCCCGGGACCGTTTGCGCCTTTTGCCTCACGTATATGATAGTGTTGCTAGCATCCATATGACAGAGAACCCGGGCCGACATGGCTAGTCGTGAACCCAAAGCGGCGCTAACTTACGGGGACAGGCATACATGAATCAACATCGAGCATGTCGGTCAGCAGCGTGTGAATCCGGGCTGTAGCACTGGGCTAGCAGGACTCCGGGAAACCGGGCTGTAGCAGGCTAGGCAGGACTCCGGATATCACCGCGTGACATTTCCCCGAAGGGACAGACACAGGAACGAAGTGAAACACATGCCGGCCAGTCTAAGTGTTCCGGAGCAGCAGTGCTGGGCTAGCAGGACTCTGGTAAACCGGGCTGTAGCCGACTACCAAGGCTCAGTGGAGACACCAGACTACATTTCCCCATAAGAGAGGCTGCCAAGGATAAACAACTAGATAGTCGGATCCCACACATACCAAGCATTTCAATCATACACACAATATGCTCGATATGTGTAAATACAACATGGCATCACAACAAAACTCTACAACTCAAAGTACTTTATTTAAAGGCTCCGGGGAGCCATACATAACATGTTCATACAGATAGGGGTCACACGACCCGACACTCAAGTCATACAAACATACAAGCACATGCGGAAGCAACTAGTCTGAGTACAGACACTAGAAAGAAAGAAGGCTTGACGAAGCCTGTCTATGTACATAGGCCCTTCACAAGCTCAGGTCACCACCTGGGTGGCAAGTCACTCGTCAACGTCGAGATCTACATAGAACCCATCGGAGGGGGCGGTGTTCTCGTCTGCAACAATTATTAAAGCAACATGAGTACAAAGGTACTCAGCAAGTCTTACAACAGATCCTAATATATATGCACATTCTCAAGAAGGGTGGTGGAGTTATTGCAGCAAGCCAGCTTTGACTCTTGGCTACACTATCCTACGAGACACCACTTGAGAAATTAGTTTTCGCACACGAGTCCACTAATCACCATCACAATACTCCACCGTGGATCCTCCCTCGTAATCCTACGAGAGGGCCATCCGCGGTACTCACACTTATCTTGAGTCTTTTAGTAGTAACCATTAACTTGTCTATGAACTGCATAAGCAACCAAGTAGTCCTTTACCGCGGACGCGGCTATTCGAATAGTTTTATACCCTGCAGGGGTGTACTTCGTCACACATGTCTCCACCACTTAGCGTCTGCACACGACATGTGCTCGGCAGACTTCAAGCGAAAGCCGACGTGGGTGTAGACCACGACCTGACTAACCACACAAGTCTCTAGTCCAGGTTTATCGCCTATCCGGGTTCCATCCGCAAGGAAATCCGGCCGGGGTGTCCTCAACGGCCCCAAACGATGTGTGCAGGGTTTCTGAGACACCAAACGGGCGACTCGGTACACCGGCCACGTGCCTACCGCATCACAGCCCACCCCTAAGGTCAGCACTGCGCACGGCCTCCAGCAACTACAAACACCAGTAACTACTTGCAACTCCTGGACAGAGGACGAGAGGGGTCAGTAAGTCAAGCGGGGTCATATTTCAGGGCCCAACGTGTGGTAGTAGCTGAATCTTAAATCACGCATACAGATCTCAGTTCTTAAGGACGGCCTCAATGAAACAACCCACCATGTACTCCTACATGGCCTTCCATCGATACCTTTACCAAATCATGTTCAACACTTCACTCTCATTACCGACACAACCATTCACTCTAGTTCACCACCCTGATGAGCCAGACCTGACACAACTCTAAGCATAGCAGGCATAGCATGGTAGGAAACACAGACTTGGCATAATCAACTCCTACACATGCTAGTGGGTTTCATCTAGTTACTGTGGCAATGACAGGTCATGCAGAGGATATGGGTTCAACTACCGCAACACACAGCAGTTTGAAACGCGTTGTCTTAATGCAGTAAACGAGAGCAGAAGCGAGAAGATGGGTTGGTATCGAAATGATCAATGGGGTTGCTTGCCTGACAGAGTGGTAGTGGAATACTGCCCTTCAGTTGGATACTCGTGAATATCCTCGGAGGCAGAAC
Source organism: Thinopyrum elongatum (assembly GCA_011799875.1). Classification (NCBI taxonomy): domain Eukaryota; kingdom Viridiplantae; phylum Streptophyta; class Magnoliopsida; order Poales; family Poaceae; genus Thinopyrum; species Thinopyrum elongatum. Next base: position 70,234,110 of record CM022297.1, read on the forward strand.
CTACCATGAAGAACACATCGAAACACAATCATCACATGGCAATATGCAACAATATGATGCATGCTATGACATGGCAAAATGAGTGTGTTTTGGCTAATGCATCTTAGAACAGGTTGGTTTGAGTTCACTTGAATCAAGGATTCAAATGCAAACCCAAAATAAGAGGTCCTATTAGTGCATTAACTTGTTTCATCTAATCAGCAAGGTTAAAGTGTTCTGACATGCATGAAACCAGTACAGATGGAAAGATTGGATTTTTCTGATCCAAATTCATGTATAATTTGTTTGATTTGGAGCTACAGATTAATTTCTATGAATTTTTGAAGTTTGTAGAATTTTCTGGAATTTCCTGAATAAAAATAAATCCAGAGAAATACTTATTGCGTCAGCATTGCGTCAGGATGACGTCAGCGGTCAACGGGGCTGGTCCAGGTCAAACCTGGCCAGTGGGTCCCGCGTGTCAGTGTCATTAGTCTAACTAATTTTTTGTTTAGTCCTAATCCTAAGTTAATTAGCAGGCAGGTCCCACCTGTCATAGACCCAGGGGGGTCAAACTGGGTCAGCGGGGTCAAACCCGCCGGTGTTTAGCCGCCGGTGAGGCCAGACACGGCGGCGCAGTGCGGGATTCGTGCTCCGGCGACCAAAACAACGGCGGAGCACATCTACGTGATGCGGGGAGTGAGCCGCGTCGAGTGGTGGCAGTGGGTGGAGCTGGGGTGGCCGGAAACGACGCCGGCGATGAGCTATGCAGCTGCCGGAGTTCGGGCGAGCTCGGGCTCGTCGCTAGGGGGCACGGCGAGGTGCGTGGAGTGGTTCTGTGGACTCCTGCGAGTGCGGCGAAGACGATGGCGTGCTCGGAATCGAGCCAACGTGGCTGTGGCCACGACGGCGACGTGCTGAGGCGGCGGCGGGTGCGGCCGAGCTCGGTGCAGTCGATGCAGGGCTCGAGAGCGAGAACGGAAAGGATGGGGAGGTAGCTGAGCTCACGGCGGTCACGACGGAGCAGACGGCGAGGTCGGGGACGAGCTGCTGCGGTGGTGACGGCGAAAGGGATCTCCGGCGACGGCGAGGTCGGGCGGGGCTGTTGCGGTGGTTCCGAGGCGAACGAGCGCTCGGGGCTCGGTCTGCTCGATGGAGAGGACGACGACGGAGCTCGTGGACACGGCAGCGTGGCTCGGGGACGACGGTGGACGCGGGTTTCACGGTGGCGCGGCTGCGGCTGCGTCGGTCATGGTGGGGAGAGAGCGAGAGAGAGGCACAGGGGGGGATGAGGTGTCCAGGGGGTCGAGGCGACGACGTGGAGGACGTCCAGGCGTCCAGCGGCTCGAGCGGCAAGCAGCTGGCGCCGTGGCGGGCTCGCGCACGCCGGCGTCACCTCCCTGCCTGCCTGGCGGGGACGAAGCAGCTGGCTGGCATGGGCCAGCACAGTGCTGGGCCGCCAGGTGGGCCGGCTGGTGACTTTGCCAGGTAAGTTTATTTCCTTTTTTTTATATCTGTTTTCTAATTTCTGCAAGTTTGTGGCATTTCTAAAAATACCTAGGCACTTTCAAAAATCACCAAACTGCTCATGCCCACTGTATAGAGTATATCCAACATGGAACATTTCAGTTTGGGATTATTTGGACATTTAAAATATTTACTAGCATTTAAAAGCCCAAATGCAGGTTACATATGATTTAATTCAATGACCTTATGATGACCTAGAAAAATGTGAACCAGTTTTGGCAGAGGTTCTAACCCAAGACAAAAATGATGGACATTTTAGAAGGGCATTTCAGGTTCATTGAAAAAGATTTTAGTAAACCCTAGTCGTTTCCAGGGGGGCTGGGGGTTCTATCATCCCCATTTCAAGTTTCTGGAAAAGCTTAAACATGATGCAACACTCTAATGCCTGAACTAGCTAGGGTGTGACAACTCACCCCCACTCAACAGAATCTCGTCCCGAGATTTAGGATCCTCCGGGAAGAAGGTGGGGTACTCAAGTCGAAGACGATCCTCCCTTTCCCAAGTAGCTTCTTTCTCGGAATGGTGTGACCATTGAACCTTGAGAAACTTGATATTCTGGCGTCGAGTGGTACGTTCGGCTTGGTCAAGGATACGAACGGGATATTCTCGATATGTGAGATTATCTCGGAGATCAAGCGTTTCGTGGTCCACTTCACGGATAGGATCCGAGAAGCAACGCCTGAGTTGAGAAACATGGAAGACATCATGAACTCTGGAGAGATGCGGAGGTAGTTCCAATTGGTAGGCAACTTCTCCTCGTTTGGCAAGAATGCGAAAGGGTCCAATGTAACGAGGAGCCAATTTACCCTTGATACCGAATCGATGGGTTCCCTTCAGAGGAGTAACCCGAAGGTAAGCCTTCTCGCCAACTTCATAAGTCATGAGCTTATGTTTGCGGTCATATTGGCTCTTTTGACGAGATTGGGCTGTTTTCAATTTCTCACGAATAATGCGAACCTGCTCTTCTGCTTCCTGAATCATATCCAGGCCAAAGAGTTGTCTTTCCCCGGTTTCTGACCAGTTAAGAGGCGTTCGGCATTTTCGTCCATAGAGAACTTCGAAAGGGGCTTTGCCCAAGCTAGCTTGATAACTATTGTTATAAGCGAATTCGGCGAATGGAAGACATTTCTCCCAATCCATACCAAAAGAGATGACAGAAGCTCGGAGCATATCTTCCAGAATTTGATTGACTCGTTCTACTTGACCACTTGATTGAGGGTGGAAGGCGGTGCTAAAGGAGAGACGAGTTCCCATAGCATTTTGGAAACTTTCCCAAAATCGAGAGGTGAAAAGACTTCCACGGTCTGAGTTAATCTCCAATGGAACACCATGAAGAGACACTATTCGGGAGATGTACAAATCAGCTAGCTGGCTAGCGGTTATACTCTGACGAACAGGTAGGAAGTGGGCTACTTTGGAAAGACGATCGACAACGACGAAGATAGCATTATTCCCTCTCTTGGTCCTGGGAAACCCGGTAATGAAATCCATACCGATTTTATCCCATTTCCATTCAGGAATAACCAAAGGTTGAAGGGTGCCAGCAGGCCGTTGATGCTCTGCTTTAACACGACGACAGACGTCGCAGTTAGCAATGTATTGAGCGATTTCTCTCTTCATCCTAGTCCACCAAAACCTCTGGCGTAGGTCTTGATACATTTTAGTACTACCGGGATGAATGGTGAGAGGGGATTCATGAGCTTCCTTAAGGATCAATTGCCGTAGCTGTTGTTTCTTGGGAACCACTAGACGGTTTTCAAAGAAGACAACACCTCGATTGTCCAGAGAGAAACACTTAGCAGCTCCGCTAGCAATGTTCTCCTGGATGCAGGATATGCCCTTATCACGCTTCTGGGCAGCTATGATTTGATCCGTAAGGTTAGGTTTCGCCACCAGGGTGGATAAGAATCCTCGAGGAGCAATGTGAAGGTTAAGCTTGCGAAATTCCTCGCGGAGAAGTGGTTGACTTTGTTGTAACATCAAGTTGTTACAATAAGATTTACGACTTAGCGCATCAGCCATGACATTGGCTTTGCCCGGGGTGTAAGTTATTCCTAAGTCATAATCCGTAATCAACTCGACCCAACGTCTTTGCTTGAGATTCAAATCCGGTTGGGTGAAGATGTACTTCAGACTTTGGTGATCGGTGTAAATTTCGCAACGATTACCGAGAAGGTAATGTCGCCATGTTTTGAGTGCATGGACCACAGCTGCAAGCTCTAGATCATGTGTGGGATAATTATCCTCATGTGGACGCAACTATCGAGAAGCGTAGGCAATCACATGACGATCTTGCATGAGTATGCAACCTAGTCCTTGTCGCGAGGCGTCGCAATAGATAACAAAGTCCTTAGAAAAATCTGGTGGCACAAGTACGGGAGCAGATGTCAGGCGTCTTTTCAGTTCCTGAAAGCTGAACATGATCATCTGGAAACAGTCGGTCCTGTGGAGCTTGCGGTCCAAAAGGACTCGGATGTGGCCTTGGTCCAACAAACGGTGGCAGACGGGGTCCACGGGGAGGGGTGATGCCTCCTACATCACGCCAATCCATACAATCTGGTAGACCAGACCGCACGGGGTACAAGTCCCTCATGTCCATATACCCAGCCTGCACGGCGGGTGCAAACCGTGTCAGAGTGGCCCAGTGATCAGAACGAGTGTTGAAGAGCTCCATTCGCAAGGCACGATTCTCACGGTCCTTGTCCTCAAGCAACTCGGTGGTGGTGCGGAGTAGTGAATCCTCATGGATAGAGTCAGTGTAAAGGGCCTGATAGTACCCTTGTGCCCCAGGGAGTGATGCTGGCATATAGCGGAATCAGTGTTCTGAAGCAAGGCAAGTCTGGCTCGCATGACAGTCATCATCGAATAAGCAGCGTCCTGCACGGACATCTCGATGGTAACCCCAAGTCCATATGAGCAATGGAGGGGTTCAGTAGCTCCAGGATAGGAAGGGTATATCCTGACTGTACAAAAGTATTGGCTTTGATTAAAGTCTCGAAACTGCTCTTCGACGGTATACTCTGGATACCATCGATAGCCTGTCTCGATCATCACTCGGACCAGCATGGCCGTGTGACCAGGTACATCGAGGCACCGAGTCAGACGAACCACTTGATTCTGGGTGCGAGTGGCCATCTGGAAACATGAAATAAGGCAAGGGCATTAGAATTTTCTAGGAGAAATCGGACAGCATAACGGCTGTAAATGCTCAGAAAAAGATTTGAGACATTCACAACAGTTTGCAAGCCACTCAACAACATCATATCAAGGTTCTGGTTCAACTGACAACATACTAGAAGTAGTAGAAACTGAACTGAGGCTTGTAACCAACAATCCTATATGTTACTACGGATTAGTAACACGTGAACCTGATAGAGAGAAGAGAGCCTAGTCCTTAACCCACGTAGAAAGAGAAAAGGATGACTCAGATCAGAGGGCATAAGGTAAAGTAGTAAAAAGAGCCTTACGTCCCTCCCACAATCAATTCCCCTACATATAACTAAAGCATTTCTAGACTCGACATCGACCAGTTTGGCTCAACGAACCTGCAGGCAGTCCGGCTCTGATACCAACGCTGTCAGGACCCCGATTCTAAGTCACACCGATCTAGCCTGTAACACCTCATATCACTTTGCGGCCTCACGCACGGTATTCCCACGGGTGTCGCCTTACCATGGCCCGGGACCGTTTGCGCCTTTTGGCTCACGTATATGATAGTGTTGCTAGCATCCATATGACAGAGAACCCGGGCCGACATGGCTAGTCGTGAACCCAAAGCGGCGCTAACTTACGGGGACAGGCATACATGAATCAACATCGAGCATGTCGGTCAGCAGCGTGTGAATCCGGGCTGTAGCACTGGGCTAGCAGGACTCCGGGAAACCGGGCTGTAGCAGGCTAGGCAGGACTCCGGATATCACCGTGTGACATTTCCCCGAAGGGACAGACACAGGAACGAAGTGAAACACATGCCGGCCAGTCTAAGTGTTCCGGAGCAGCAGTGCTGGGCTAGCAGGACTCCGGTAAACCGGGCTGTAGCGGACTACCAAGGCTCAGTGGAGACACCAGACTACATTTCCCCATAAGAGAGGCTGCCAAGGATAAACAACTAGATAGTCGGATCCCACACATACCAAGCATTTCAATCATACACACAATATGCTCGATATGTGTAAATACAACATGGCATCACAACAAAACTCTACAACTCAAAGTACTTTATTTAAAGGCTCCGGGGAGCCATACATAACATGTTCATACAGATAGGGGTCACACGACCCGACACTCAAGTCATACAAACATACAAGCACATGCGGAAGCAACTAGTCTGAGTACAGACACTAGAAAGAAAGAAGGCTTGACGAAGCCTGTCTATGTACATAGGCCCTTCACAAGCTCAGGTCACCACCTGGGTGGCAAGTCACTCGTCAACGTCGAGATCTACATAGAACCCATCGGAGGGGGCGGTGTTCTCGTCTGCAACAATTATTAAAGCAACATGAGTACAAAGGTACTCAGCAAGTCTTACAACAGATCCTAATATATATGCACATTCTCAAGAAGGGTGGTGGAGTTATTGCAGCAAGCCAGCTTTGACTCTTGGCTACACTATCCTACGAGACACCACTTGAGAAATTAGTTTTCGCACACGAGTCCACTAATCACCATCACAATACTCCACCGTGGATCCTCCCTCGTAATCCTACGAGAGGGCCATCCGCGGTACTCACACTTATCTTGAGTCTTTTAGTAGTAACCATTAACTTGTCTATGAACTGCATAAGCGACCAAGTAGTCCTTTACCGCGGACGCGGCAATTCGAATAGTTTTATACCCTGCAGGGGTGTACTTCGTCACACATGTCTCCACCACTTAGCGTCTGCACACGACATGTGCTCGGCAGACTTCAAGCGAAAGCCGACGTGGGTGTAGACCACGACCTGACTAACCACACAAGTCTCTAGTCCAGGTTTATCGCCTATTCGGGTTCCATCCGCAAGGAAATCCGGCCGGGGTGTCCTCAACGGCCCCAAACGATGTGTGCAGGGTTTTCGAGACACTAAATGGGCGACTCGGTACACCGGCCACGTGCCTACCGCATCACAGCCCACCCCTAAGGTCAGCACTGCGCACGGCCTCCAGCAACTACAAACACCAGTAACTACTTGCAACTCCTGGACAGAGGACGAGAGGGGTCAGTAAGTCGAGCGGGGTCATATTTCAGGGCCCAACGTGTGGTAGTAGCTGAATCTTAAATCACGCATACAGATCTCAGTTCTTAAGGACGGCCTCAATGAAACAACCCACCATGTACTCCTACATGGCCTTCCATCGATACCTTTACCAAATCATGTTCAACACTTCACTCTCATTACCGACACAACCATTCACTCTAGTTCACCACCCTGATGAGCCAGACCTGACACAACTCTAAGCATAGCAGGCATAGCATGGTAGGAAACACAGACTTGGCTCAATCAACTCCTACACATGCTAGTGGGTTTCATCTAGTTACTGTGGCAATGACAGGTCATGCAGAGGATATGGGTTCAACTACCGCAACACACAGCAGTTTGAAACGCGTTGTCTTAATGCAGTAAACGAGAGCAGAAGCGAGAAGATGGGTTGGTATCGAAATGATCAATGGGGTTGCTTGCCTGACAGAGTGGTAGTGGAATACTGCCCTTCAGTTGGATACTCGTGAATTTCCTCGGAGGCAGAACCTACCACGAAGAACACATCGAAACAAAATCATCACATGGCAATATGCAACAATATGATGCATGCTATGACATGGCAAAATGAGTGTGTTTTGGCTAATGCATCTTAGAACAGGTTGGTTTGAGTTCATTTGAATCAAGGATTCAAATGCAAACCCAAAATAAGAGGTCATATTAGTGCATTAACTTGTTTCATCTAATCAGCAAGGTTAAAGTGTTCTGACATGCATGAAACCAGTACAGATGGAAAGATTGGATTTTTCTGATCCAAATTCATGTATAATTTGTTTGATTTGGAGCTACAGATTAATTTCTATGAATTTTTGAAGTTTGTAGAATTTTCTGGTATTTCCTGAATAAAAATAAATCCAGAGAAATACTTATTGCGTCAGGATGACGTCAGCGGTCAACGGGGCCGGTCCAGGTCAAACCTGGCCAGTGGGTCCCGCGTGTCAGTGTCATTAGTCTAACTAATTTTTTGTTTAGTCCTAATCCTAAGTTAATTAGCAGGCGGGTCCCACCTGTCATAGACCCAGGGGGGTCAAACTGGGTCAGCGGGGTCAAACACGCCGGCGAGGCCAGACACGGCGGCGCAGTGCGGGATTCGTGCTCCGGCGACCAAAACGACGGCGGAGCACATCTACGTGATGTGGGGAGTGAGCCGCGTCGAGTGGTGGTAGTGGGTGGAGCTGGGGTTGCCGGAAACGACGCCGGCGACGAGCTGTGCGGCTGCCGGAGTTCGGGCGAGCTCGGGCTCGTCGCTAGGGGGCACGGCGAGGTGCGTGGAGTGGTTCTGTGGACTCCTGCGAGTGCGGCGAAGACGATGGCGTGCTCGGAATCGAGCCAACGTGGCTGTGGCCACGACGGCGACGTGCTGAGGCGGCGGCGGGTGCGGCCGAGCTCGGTGCAGTCGATGCAGGGCTCGAGAGCGAGAACGGAAAGGATGGGGAGGTAGCTGAGCTCACGGCGGTCACGACGGAGCAGACGGCGAGGTCGGGGACGAGCTGCTGCGGTGGTGACGGCGAAAGGGATCTCCGGCGACGGCGAGGTCGGGCGGGGCTGTTGCGGTGGTTCCGAGGCTAACGAGCGCTCGGGGCTCGGTCTGCTCGATGGAGAGGACGACGACGGAGCTCGTGGAAACGGCAGCGCGGCTCAGGGATGACGGTGGACGCGGGTTTCACGGTGGCGCGGCTGCGGCTGCGTCGGTCATGGTGGGGAGAGAGCGAGAGAGAGGCGCAGGGGGGATGGAGGTGTCCAGGGGGTCGAGGCGACGACGTGGAGGAGGTCTAGGCGTCCAGCGGCTCGAGCGGCAAGCAGCTGGCGCCGTGGCGGGCTCGCGCACGCCGGCGTCACCTCCCTGCCTGCCTGGCGGGGACGAAGCAGCTGGCTGGCATGGGCCAGCACAGTGCTGGGCCGCCAGGTGGGCCGGCTGGAAACTTTGCCAGGTAAGTTTATTTCCTTTTTTTTATATCTGTTTTCTAATTTCTGCAAGTTTGTGGCATTTCTAAAAATACCTAGGCACTTTCAAAAATCACCAAACTGCTCATGCCCACTGTATAGAGTATATCCAACATGGAACATTTCAGTTTGGGATTATTTGGACATTTAAAATATTTACTAGCATTTAAATGCCCAAATGCAGGTTACATATGATTTAATTCAATGACCTTATGATGACCTAGAAAAATGTGAACCAGTTTTGGCAGAGGTTCTAACCCAAGACAAAAATGATGGACATTTTAGAAGGGCATTTCAGGTTCATTGAAAAAGATTTTAGTAAACCCTAGTTGTTTCCAGGGGGGCTGGGGGTTCTATCATCCCCATTTCAAGTTTCTGGAAAAGCTTAAACATGATGCAACACTCTAATGCCTGAACTAGCTAGGGTGTGACAACTCACCCCCACTCAAAAGAATCTCGTCCCGAGATTTAGGATCCTCCGGGAAGAAGGTGGGGTACTCAAGTCGAAGACGATCCTCCCTTTCCCAAGTAGCTTCTTTCTCGGAATGGTGTGACCACTGAACCTTGAGAAACTTGATATTCTAGCGTCGAGTGGTACGTTCGGCTTTGTCAAGGATACGAACGGGATATTCTCGATATGTGAGATTATCTTGGAGATCAAGCGTTTCGTGGTCCACTTCACGGATGGGATCCGAGAAGCAACGCCTGAGTTGAGAAACGTGGAAGACATCATGAACTCTAGAGAGATGCGGAGGTAGTTCCAATTGGTAGGCAACTTCTCCTCGTTTGGCAAGAATGCGAAAGGGTCCAATGTAACGAGGAGCCAATTTACCCTTGATACCGAATCGATGGGTTCCCTTCAGAGGAGTAACCCGAAGGTAAGCCTTCTCGCCAACTTCATAAGTCATGAGCTTATGTTTGCGGTCATATTGGCTCTTTTGACGAGATTGGGCTGTTTTCAATTTCTCACGAATAATGCGAACCAGTTCTTCTTCTTCCTGAATCATATCCAGGCCAAAGAGTTGTCTTTCCCCGGTTTCTGACCAGTTAAGAGGCATTCGGCATTTTCGTCCATAGAGAACTTTGAAAGGGGCTTTGCCCAAGCTAGCTTGATAACTATTGTTATAAGCGAATTCGGCGAATGGAAGACATTTCTCCCAATCCATACCGAAAGAGATGACAGAAGCTCGGAGCATATCTTCCAGAATTTGATTGACTCGTTCTACTTGACCACTTGATTGAGGGTGGAAGGCGGTGCTAAAGGAGAGACGAGTTCCCATAGCATTTTGGAAACTTTCCCAAAATCGAGAGGTGAAAAGACTTCCACGGTCTGAGTTAATCTCCAATGGAACACCATGAAGAGACACTATTCGGGAGATGTACAAATCAGCTAGCTGGCTAGCGGTTATACTCTCATGAACAGGTAGGAAGTAGGCTACTTTGGAAAGACGATCGACAACGACGAAGATAGCATTATTCCCTCTCTTGGTCCTGGGAAACCCGGTAATGAAATCCATACCGATTTTATCCCATTTCCATTCAGGAATAACCAAAGGTTGAAGGGTGCCAGCAGGCCGTTGATGCTCTGCTTTAACACGACGACAGACGTCGCAGTTAGCAATGTATTGAGCGATTTCTCTCTTCATCCTAGTCCACCAAAACCTCTGGCGTAGGTCTTGATACATTTTAGTACTACCGGGATGAATGGTGAGAGGGGATTCATGAGCTTCCTTAAGGATCAATTGCCGTAGCTGTTGTTTCTTGGGAACCACTAGACGGTTTTCAAAGAAGACAACACCTCGATCGTCCATAGAGAAACACTTAGCAGCTCCGCTAGCAATGTTCTCCTGGATGCGGGATATGCCCTTATCACGCTTCTGGGCAGCTATGATTTGATCCGTAAGGTTAGGTTTCGCCACCAGGGTGGATAAGAATCCTCGAGGAGCAATGTGAAGGTTAAGCTTGCGAAATTCCTCGTGGAGAAGTGGTTGACTTTGTTGTAACATCAAGTTGTTACAATAAGATTTATGACTTAGCGCATCAGCCATGACATTGGCTTTGCCCGGGGTGTAAGTTATTCCTAAGTCATAATCCGTAATCAACTCGACCCAACGTCTTTGCTTGAGATTCAAATCCGGTTGGGTGAAGATGTACTTCAGACTTTGGTGATCGGTGTAAATTTCGCAACGATTACCGAGAAGGTAATGTCGCCATGTTTTGAGTGCATGGACCACAGCTGCAAGCTCTAGATCATGTGTGGGATAATTATCCTCATGTGGACGCAACTGTCGAGAAGCGTAGGCAATCACATGACGATCTTGCATGAGTATGCAACCTAGTCCTTGTCGCGAGGCGTCGCAATAGATAACAAAGTCCTTAGAAAAATCTGGTGGCACAAGTACGGGAGCAGATGTCAGGCGTCTTTTCAGTTCCTGAAAGCTAAACATGATCATCTGGAAACAGTCGGTCCTGTGGAGCTTGCGGTCCAAAAGGACTCGGATGTGGCCTTGGTCCAACAAACGGTGGCAGACGGGGTCCACGGGGAGGGGTGATGCCTCCTACATCACGCCAATCCATACAATCTGGCAGACCAGACCGCACGGGGTACAAGTCCCTCATGTCCATATACCCAGCCTGCACGGCGGGTGCAAACCGTGTCAGAGTGGCCCAGTGATCAGAACGAGTGTTGAAGAGCTCCATTCGCAAGGCACGATTCTCACGGTCCTTGTCCTCAAGCAACTCGGTGGTGGTGCGGAGTAGTGAATCCTCATGGATAGAGTCAGTGTAAAGGGCCTGATAGTACCCTTGTGCCCCAGGGAGTGATGCTGGCATATAGCGGAATCAGTGTTCCGAAGCAAGGCAAGTCTGGCTCGCATGACAGTCATCATCGAATAAGCAGCGTCCTGCACGGACATCTCGATGGTAACCCCAAGTCCATATGAGCAATGGAGGGGTTCAGTAGCTCCAGGATAGGAAGGGTATATCCTGACTGTACAAAAGTATTGGCTTTGATTAAAGTCTCGAAACTGCTCTTCGACGGTATACTCTGGATACCATCGATAGCCTGTCTCGATCATCACTCGGACCAGCATGGCCGTGTGACCAGGTACATCGAGGCACCGAGTCGGACGAACCACTTGATTCTGGGTGCGAGTGGCCATCTGGAAACACGAAATAAGGCAAGGGCATTAGAATTTTCTAGGAGAAATCGGACAGCATAATGGCTGTAAATGCTCAGAAAAAGATTTGAGACATTCACAACAGTTTGCAAGCCACTCAACAACATCATATCAAGGTTCTGGTTCAACTGACAACATACTAGAAGTAGTAGAAACTGAACTGAGGCTTGTAACCAACAATCCTATAAGTTACTACGGATTAGTAACACGTGAACCTGATAGAGAGAAGAGAGCCTAGTCCTTAACACACGTAGAAAGAGAAAAGGATGACTCAGATCAGAGGGCATAAGGTAAAGGAGTAAACAGAGCCTTACGTCCCTCCCACAATCAATTCCCCTACATATAACTAAAGCATTTCTAGACTCGACATCGACCAGTTTGGCTCAACGAACCTGCAGGCAGTCCGGCTCTGATACCAACGCTGTCAGGACCCCGATTCTAAGTCACACCGATCTAGCCTGTAACACCTCATATCACTTTGCGGCCTCACGCACGGTATTCCCACGGGTGTCGCCTTACCATGGCCCGGGACCGTTTGCGCCTTTTGGCTCACGTATATGATAGTGTTGCTAGCATCCATATGACAGAGAACCCGGGCCGACATGGCTAGTCGTGAACCCAAAGCGGCGCTAACTTACGGGGACAGGCATACATGAATCAACATCGAGCATGTCGGTCAGCAGCGTGTGAATCCGGGCTGTAGCACTGGGCTAGCAGGACTCCGGGAAACCGGGCTGTAGCAGGCTAGGCAGGACTCCAGATATCACCGCCGTGACATTTCCCCGAAGGGACAGACACAGGAACGAAGTGAAACACATGCCGGCAGTCTAAGTGTTCGGAGCAGCAGTGCTGGGCTAGCAGGACTCCGGTAAACCGGCTGTAGCGGACTCAAGGCTCAGTGGAGACACCAGACTACATTTCCCCATAAGAGAGGCTGCCAAGGATAAACAACTAGATAGTCGGATCCCACACATACCAAGCATTTCAATCATACACACAATATGCTCGATATGTGTAAATACAACATGGCATCACAACAAAACTCTACAACTCAAAGTACTTTATTTAAAGGCTCCGGGGAGCCATACATAACATGTTCATACAGATAGGGGTCACACGACCCGACACTCAAGTCATACAAACATACAAGCACATGCGGAAGCAACTAGTCTGAGTACAGACACTAGAAAGAAAGAAGGCTTGACGAAGCCTGTCTATCTACATAGGCCCTTCACAAGCTCAGGTCACCACCTGGGTGGCAAGTCACTCGTCAACGTCGAGATCTACATAGAACCCATCGGAGGGGGCGGTGTTCTCGTCTGCAACAATTATTAAAGCAACATGAGTACAAAGGTACTCAACAAGTCTTACAACAGATCCTAATATATATGCACATTCTCAAGAAGGGTGGTGGAGTTATTGCAGCAAGCCAGCTTTGACTCTTGGCTACACTATCCTACGAGACACCACTTGAGAAATTAGTTTTCGCACATGAGTCCACTAATCACCATCACAATACTCCACCATGGATCCTCCCTCGTAATCCTATGAGAGGGCCATCCGCGGTACTCACACTTATCTTGAGTCTTTTAGTAGTAACCATTAACTTGTCTATGAACTGCATAAGCGACCAAGTAGTCCTTTACCGCGGACGCGGCTATTCGAATAGTTTTATACCCTGCAGGGGTGTACTTCGTCACACATGTCTCCACCACTTAGCGTCTGCACACGACATGTGCTCGGCAGACTTCAAGTGAAAGCCGACGTGGGTGTAGACCACGACCTGACTAACCACACAAGTCTCTAGTCCAGGTTTATCGCCTATTCGGGTTCCATCTGCAAGGAAATCCGGCCGGGGTGTCCTCAACGGCCCCAAACGATGTGTGCAGGGTTTCCGAGACACCAAATGGGCGACTCGGTACACCGGCCACGTGCCTACCGCATCACAGCCCACCCCTAAGGTCAGCACTACGCACGGCCTCCAGCAACTACAAACACCAGTAACTACTTGCAACTCCTGGACAGAGGACGAGAGGGGTCAGTAAGTCGAGCGGGGTCATATTTCAGGGCCCAACATGTGGTAGTAGCTGAATCTTAAATCATGCATACAGATCTCAGTTCTTAAGGACGGCCTCAATGAAACAACCCACCATGTACTCCTACATGGCCTTCCATCGATACCTTTACCAAATCATGTTCAACACTTCACTCTCATTACCGACACAACCATTCACTCTAGTTCACCACCCTGATGAGCCAGACCTGACACAACTCTAAGCATAGCAGGCATAGCATGGTAGGAAACACAGACTTGGCTCAATCAACTCCTACACATGCTAGTGGGTTTCATCTAGTTACTGTGGCAATGACAGGTCATGCAGAGGATATGGGTTCAACTACCGCAACACACAGCAGTTTGAAACGCATTGTCTTAATGCAGTAAACGAGAGCAGAAGCGAGAAGATGGGTTGGTATCGAAATGATCAATGGGGTTGCTTGCCTGACAGAGTGGTAGTGGAATACTGCCCTTCAGTTGGATACTCGTGAATATCCTCGGAGGCAGAACCTACCACGAAGAACACATCGAAACACAATCATCACATGGCAATATGCAACAATATGATGCATGCTATGACATGGCAAAATGAGTGTGTTTTGGCTAATGCATCTTAGAACAGGTTGGTTTGAGTTCTTTTGAATCAAGGATTCAAATGCAAACCCAAAATAAGAGGTCATATTAGTGCATTAACTTGTTTCATCTAATCAGCAAGGTTAAAGTGTTCTGACATGCATGAAACCAGTACAGATGGAAAGATTGGATTTTTCTGATCCAAATTCATGTATAATTTGTTTGATTTGGAGCTACAGATTAATTTCTATGAATTTTTGAAGTTTGTAGAATTTTCTGGAATTTCCTGAATAAAAATAAATCCAGAGAAATACTTATTGCGTCAGCATTGCGTCAGGATGATGTCAGCGGTCAACGGGGCCGGTCCAGGTCAAACCTGGCCAGTGGGTCCCGCGTGTCAGTGTCATTAGTCTAACTAATTTTTTGTTTAGTCCTAATCCTAAGTAAATTAGCAGGCGGGTCCCACCTGTCATAGACCCAGGGGGGTCAAACTGGGTCAGCGGGGTCAAACCCGCCGGCGTTTAGCCGCCGGCGAGGCCAGACACGGCGCCGCAGTGCGGGATTCGTGCTCCGGCGACCAAAACGACGGTGGAGCACATCTACGTTATGCGGGGAGTGAGCCGCGTCGAGTGGTGGCAGTGGGTGGAGCTGGGGTGGCCGGAAACAACGCCGGCGACGAGCTATGCGGCTGCCGGAGTTCGGGCGAGCTCGGGCTCGTCGCTAGGGGGCACGGCGAGGTGCGTGGAGTGGTTCTGTGGACTCCTGCGAGTGCGGCGAAGACGATGGCGTGCTCGGAATCGAGCCAACGTGGCTGTGGCCACGACGGCGACGTGCTGAGGCGGCGGCGGGTGCGGCCGAGCTCGGTGCAGTTGATGCAGGGCTCGAGAGCGAGAATGGAAAGGATGGGGAGGTAGCTGAGCTCACGGCGGTCACGACGGAGCAGACGGCGAGGTCGGGGACAAGCTGCTGCGGTGGTGACTGCGAAAGGGATCTCCGGCGACGGCGAGGTCGGGCGGGGCTGTTGCGGTGGTTCCGAGGCGAACGAGCGCTCGGGGCTCGGTCTGCTCGATGGAGAGGACGACGACGGAGCTCGTGGACACGGCAGCGCAGCTCGGGGACGACGGTGGACGCGGGTTTCACGGTGGCGCGGCTGCGTCGGTCATGGTGGGGAGAGAGCGAGAGAGAGGCGCAGGGGGGAATGAGGTGTCCAGGGGGTCGAGGCGACGACGTGGAGGACGTCCAGGCGTCCAGCAGCTCGAGCGGCAAGCAGCTGGCGCCGTGGCGGGCTAGCGCACGCCGGCGTCACCTCCCTGCCTGCCTGGCGGGGACGAAGCAACTGGCTGGCATGGGCCAGCACAGTGCTGGGCCGCCAGGTGGGCCGGCTGGTGACTTTGCCAGGTAAGTTTATTTCCTTTTTTTTATATCTGTTTTCTAATTTCTGCAAGTTTGTGGCATTTCTAAAAATACCTAGGCACTTTCAAAAATCACCAAACTGCTCATGCCCACTGTATAGAGTATATCCAACATGGAACATTTCAGTTTTGGATTATTTGGACATTTAAAATATTTACTAGCATTTAAATGCCCAAATGCAGGTTACATATGATTTAATTCAATGACCTTATGATGACCTAGAAAAATGTGAACCAGTTTTGGCAGAGGTTCTAACCCAAGACAAAAATGATGGACATTTTAGACGGGCATTTCAGGTTCATTGAAAAAGATTTTAGTAAACCCTAGTTGTTTCCAGGGGGGCTGGGGGTTCTATCATCCCCATTTCAAGTTTTTGGAAAAGCTTAAACATGATGCAACACTCTAATGCCTGAACTAGCTAGGGTGTGACACCCTCCTCGTCATGGAGAGCGCCGGGATGATGAAGATGGCCACTGGTGATGGTTTCCCCCTCCGGCAGGGTGCCAAAACAGGGTCTCGATTGGTTTTTGGTGGCTACAGAGGCTTGCGGCGGCGGAACTCCCGATCTAGGTTATGTTTTGGAGGTTTTGGGATTTATAGGAGGTGTTGGCGTCAGGGACAATTCAAGGGGGCCCACGAGGCGACGACAAGGATGGAGGGCGCGCCCTAGGGGGTGGGCCATGCCCTCCACCCTTGTGGTGGCCTCGGGGCTCCTCTCCGATAAATTTTCGTTCCAGTATTTTTTATATTTCCCAAAAATATTCTCCGTGGATTTTCAGGTCAATTGGACTCTGTTTGATATTCCTTTTCTGCGAAGCTCAAAAACAAGGAAAAAACTGAAACTGGCACTGGGCTCTATGTTAATAGGTTAGTCCAAAAATAATATAAAATAGCATATAAATGCATATAAAACATCCAAGATGGATAATATAATAGCATGGAACAATCAAAAATTATAGATACGTTGGAGACGTATCAGGTGTTTTCTCGAGGCCACCCTCGGTGCCTTTGACGAAGACTATGAGGTGTTTTCTCAACGTGCACGTGCTTACCTCAACTCGAGAACCAGCAGGTTGGTGCCCGGAGCGGCTCAGGCAACTCACCACTATGACGAGGGCACCCACGATGCGGAGGCCTCGCCCTCTTCCATGTCCAAGGAGCCAATCATCATCGATATCTCCGACGATGAGGAGTAGCTTGTCTTATTAGCTCACTATAAGGACCCATGTTCAGTTTGCTAGCTACACCGGTTAAGCATGCTCAGTTTACCCGTTGCATGTGATGCTCCTGCCTTTCCTTAACAAATTATAACACACCAAAAATTTAATCATGTTTTTACTAAATAAAAATTTGGCCAGAAATAAAATTTTGAATTATATTAAGTCTTTTGTTATTTTTAGGGTATTTTTCTGTTTCTGTTTTCCAAAAATTCTTCCCTCCATATAGAATTTTTTTTAAATGATATTGTGGCTTTGGGAGTTTTCTTAAACCATTTCATTACTACTTTAATAATAATAGGAATTATTTTCATAATAAAAATTGCCCCAAAACAATTCTTTTAATAGCTATTTCTATATTTTAAATGCCTCTGTTGCACTACAACTATTTTAAATAATTGTTTTAAAATACAACAAAAATTATGAGGGGTCATGTGATGCCTACAGATCACTTTTATACAAAAACCCAACCTGGTGTTTTGAAAATTTTGGGTGAAACAATCCCTTTTCATTTCTGTCCCATTTTTGAGTTTCAACTACAACCCCAATTTTCCTTGCTCCAAAAACCCTAAAAAATTTCCCACTTCTAGTACTTCCAAACAAACCCTTAAGTCCAAAATTTTGGCTCCATTGGAATCTTTATAGTTCACCAAATATTCCTCTGTAGTTTCTGTCCAAAAACTAAATTCTTCAAAATTTGCACTAGCAAGTATCTCTTTTTGCCAAACCAACTCCACCATAATCTCTATCATCCAGTGAGACACCATACTGTCAATTTTCATAGTCATCAGATGCACCTAGATCACCTTAGCATTCTGTCAAACAGATTGTGTGCATGCCAGGAATTTTGCATCTATCTAACTTGCTTTGCACACTTGCTCTTTTGGCCAAACTAACAAGTCCACCAACTCTAGCTTGTCCAAGAGCATCACACTGTTAAGTTTCAGTGGCAACAGATCCTTCTAGGGTGTCCTGGCATTTCGCCGAACACCCTGGGCGCGTGCACTGCGCGTGGCCAGAGCGCCGGGACTGCAGGCTCTGGCATTGACCTGCTGCTGCCCTCTGCTGCTACCCACGTTCGCCCTAGCCTTCCCATGGATCAGCTGATCCACCCTGAGCCCCGACGACACCCTACCCTTCCTCTAGCACTGCCCTTCGCCGGCCAGCACCGGCCACAGCCGCCGAACGTCACTGTCACCACCGCCCGTGATGCGTCGCTCACCTCCGAGCCGTCCAGCTCCTCCCGGGTGTCAGGACCGGTTTTTCAACAATCATTTATTGAAAAATCACCCCTTTTGTCAGACCAGTACAGAAAAATCCTTCTTACTAGTAGACAATTCCTTGATACAGAAATCCAGTAGTACTAAAATATTATACAGGGTTGAGCTGAGGCTGCTCAACAATTTGTGACAAGCACGCCAATATTACACATAAAGGCGGATATGACACAAAGGGTGTGGTGGCATAACTACTAACTCGTAAAAAAAGAGTGGTGGTGGATATGTCACAGTGAAGTGGGTGACATGACTCCAAAATCTTACAACTCATCAAGCGCCGGAGTGAGGCTCGATGATTTTATTAGGGTAGCGGAAGCGTATATAATACAAGTGACCAACTCCAGGATCGCAAGGGACTGACTGGGACTCCTCTAGGCGTCGGACTCGCTATCGTACTCTTCATCCATAAGATCGCCTTCATCAACATCTGGCCAAATCAACAAGCCAGGTGAGTACTTTGAATGTACTCGCAAGACAGTTTGGACATAAGATATAACAAATGCAAACATGATGCACATGAGCAGACTAGTAATACACACTCAGGTAGTAAATTTGCACTGCAAGATAAATAAAAAGGAAGTCAGGCGGTAGTCCTCCCGAAATCCCAATAAAATAGCAGAAGACTGATCAGGTGTCTGAAGCGACGCCTCGAATGGTAGAAAGAAATTAACATGCCGCAGTCGGGCGTCAGGGCGACACCACATAAAGGGCTTATACTGAAAAGTAAATGACGGTACATGCCCAGTCGGATGTCTGAATGCGACATCTTGAAAAGGGCTTATAATGAAAGTAAATAACCAGAATGCCACAGTTGGACGTCTGAGCGACATCACATAAAGGGCTTATATTTCATCATTCAAATTCGAATAGTCCATGGGGGTAGCACCATCCCAAGGAATACTCGGTACATAATAATAAACAGGTTAGTCCATCCACAGGAATAACATTCAGCCGGGTTTACCACTGTCAGTTAACATGTTTGTTCTCCAGAGACTGACACTGAGATTGACACTGGGACTGACACTAGATCTGTCAACCAACGTCCTTGACCGAGGACATGGATACTCAAATGGTTTTGACTCGGCAGAGTTTGTACTTTTTACCCACAGCCAACGGATTTCAGTAGTCACAAAGGACTAGTTCCGTCTACGGTATTTTAGAAGAAAACACATCTAACCAGTACACACCCATTCCACATCCCGCTGCCAGGAATCACCCTAGGCAACGTTCAAGAAAAACTCTAAGACGGGGAGGCCACCACCTCGAATAGCATGGGATCAAATTTATATCACGCGCTCTAAGGGGTGCCCCCCTCTCGGTCCCAACCGGAAACACCCATGCCCCCTGACCGGATGACGGGCTTTAATCCAGGGCCATGGAACCCTCATCATGGCCCCTCTATTTGGTGTGTACATGGAAAGAGGTTTGCAACTTACTAAACCGTATTCTTTGCAGAAAACATGTGGCAGCACGAAAAGAAGGCGAACGGGAACAAGACTCGATCTATGTCAACACTGGAGTTAAACAGTTTGTTTTAGAACTGGCATGCTCCAACAATACCAGCTTGCAACCTATCATGCCACCACATGATTAGGTTGTTTCACCATCTTATGATCACATCAAGTTTTGTAGCTCACTTGCAACTTACCTTGGATGAAATATAACATTCAACAAATGCTTATATAAACATGCCATGAGAAAACCACTCAAGAAAACATGAAAAACACTCATCATATCAAAGGTTCAAACATGCTTGCCTGGTTCGGAGTAGTCGGAGTCTAGCTCGGCGAAGTTGACGGCACCGTCACCTCCTTCGGTATCTACGTTACATAAAAATATCGGATTCTAACGTAAATACCGTGCGTGCATAAAAATAGTTCCAAATATTTTTCAAATAAATATGGTAAAAAAACTAGACAGAAAAATAGAGATGACAGAAAAAGAATCAACTCAAAATCATCTTTTGTTTAAAAGTTATTAAGGTTTTAGTCTAGGGCCTATTCTATAATAAATAGAAAACTTTCCAGGGGCTAGTTTGAATAAACAAAAAACGCTTCGGATGAAAATACGTCAACTTAAAGAGAAAACGGATTTTGCCCGAAGGCGTTTTCAGAAAACGGTTCGAAGAAGAAGAGTAGAGGCTGACGAGGGGGTCCCGCATGTCAGGTTTAAAAATCCCACCGGCGACAGAAGCAGACGATGAACACCGGCGACGATCGACGGCGATCTAGAGGAGGGCGAGGGGATGGTTGCACTCACAGGACTATTCCGCGTCGGTGGGTGGTGGAAGGAGGCGTCGGGGAGCACCACGTCGACGGCCACTTCCTCTCCGGCGGACGGCAGCGTCGGGCGATGAGGGATCTCGCCGAGGAGAGCTGCAGACGCCAAATTGAGGCTCGGGTTAGAAGAGGTGGTGGACTAGGAGGTTGCTGACCAAATTTGAGCTGAGGAGATAGAGTAACCAAAGCGAATCGTGCTGGCGCCCAAAGCGGATCGAGGCGGCCGGAGCTGAGGAAGAAGACCCTCCCAAGGCCCTCTGATGAGTGGAGCGTGGTTCTGAGGAGAGGTGGAGTGGTGTTGAGCTGCTAAGTGGCTCGGGAGCCTCTATTTATAGGCAGGCGAGGAAGGTGCCATGACCAAAATATCTCCGGCGAGAAATTACGGCGAGGTGGTGGTCGAGCTAGAGGTTTAGGCGACTGGGTAGCTGCGGATTGGTTCACCGGTTCCATCCCTGGCTTAAGCTTGGTCCAACTTGGGCGATACTCCAAGTTTTCGACGGAACGGCCTCACGGGCACGTCGGCGGCAGAGAGCGCGCTCTGCACTTCTCAGGCCATGGCGACGGTTCTTCAGCGCTCCCAACGAAGAGGACTGCCACGCGGAGGCTCAGGGTGGTGTGGGCGGTGCTGGACGGCGCCGCCCCCTGCTAAGCTTTCTGGCGACCGCAGCGGGCGTCGCTGCCGTCGCTCACGGGGATGATGCACCCCTGCCAGCTCACCACCGATGCTCGCAACCGTCCAGACGACCGTGCGGCGTGATGGATAAGAAGGAGGAACAGGGAGCATGGCGCCACTGTAGTTACTGGCGAGATCGACGCTGAAGCTCTGAAGAAAACGACACTGACTCTGAACTAAACACTGAATTTCTGAATTTTAACTGATACAGTGCACGCCAGCTGCTCGACAAAATGTTTGACACACGTGGAAAAAATTTCTGGAGCTGAAACTTGGAGGGGTGGTCTCTTGATGCATCCAGAGGCTACCTGAATTTTCTCAGAATTTTTAGAAAGGGAAAAGAATGAATTTCACCAAAAATAGCAAATCTGGTCCAAACTTGCAGTAAGCAAATTTTGAAAAATTTGAACTATGGACCAGCAGCTTCTGATGGATCTAGGTTGAGGGTACCAAGGAGTAGCTAGGGTAATTTACTTGGGATTAATAGCTCAAGGAATCTGGTACTTCCTTTGTAAATCCCAAGGGTCCAAATAAATTACAGAAAAAAGTTTGAGGTTAAAATAAATAGAAATAAAATCTAAAAGAGGTTGAAACTTGCTGGAATTGGATGCTTGGCTTGACCCAGAGTAGGGAGGAGGGTTTAGGAAGAAAATTTACAATAAAGGTCATGGCAAGAGAGTATTTTTGAATAGGGAAAGATAAATCCAAAAATTATAGGAATTCTTTTTAATAAAAGAATTAGTAAAACAACCCAAGAGTATTTGTGTTGAACCAACACATGTTGAAAAACCCTCAAGACCAGAATCAAGATTGAGAAGGACTCATAAAAGATTTGTCATAAAAAGGATTTGAGAAGGAGAGTCCCTCTTTAGAAAAATTCAAATAACCTCCTTTAAATCAAATAAAGAATTTAGTAAAAATCAAACCAAAATTTTGGGGTGTTACAACACCTACCCCCTTAGGAAAAATCTCGTCCCCGAGATTTCAGATGATCCTCAAATAGGTGTGGGTACTCTGCCCGAAGAAAATCCTCTCTTTCCCATGTTGCTTTGTCCTCGATGTGATTGCTCCACAGAACTTTGAAAAACATAATTGTCTTCTGACGGGTCCTTCTTTTAGACTACTCCAATATTTTTATTGGACGTTCCCTGTAGGTGAGGTCTGGTTGCACGTCAATGCTCTCATGAGATACATGCTTCTCTGGGTTGCTTACACATTTCCTCAACTGTGAGATGTGGAACACGTCATGGACGTCTGACAGTTCTTCAGGTAGGTCTAGCTGGTAGGTCACTGTGCCTCTTGTGCAATCACACAGAAGGGTCCAATAAATCGTGGTGCCAGCTTTCCTTTAACTTTGAATCGTTGCAGGCCCCTCATAGGGGATACTCGTAGATACACATATTCACCGGGTTCAAAACTGACTTCACGATGTTTTTGATCGTAATAACTCTTTTGTCGGCTCTGGGCTGTCTTGAGTCGATCCCTGATTAGTTTAACTTTCTTCTCAGCTTCCTTGAGCATGTTTGGGCCGAAGATACGACTGTCTCCTATCTCTGACCAATTTAATGGGGTACGGCATCTTCGCCCATACAAGGCTTCAAAAGGTGCCATTTGTAGACTGGCTTGGTAACTGTTGTTGTACGCGAACTCGGCATACGGCAAGCTTTCTTCCCAACTGGTTCCATAGGTGAGAACACAGGCTCTCAGCATGTCCTCTAGAATTTGGTTCACACGTTCAGTCTGTCCTCCAGTCTGGGGGTGGTATGCTGTACTGAACACTAGTTGAGTTCCCAGAGCTTGTTGTAAATGATCCCAAAATCTGGAGACGAATTGAGTGCCTCTGTCGGATATTATAGTCTTTGGAATTCCATGCAGACAAACAATACGGGAGAGATAAAGCCTGGCAAGCTTCTGAGTGGTGTGGGTTGTCTTTACTGGAATAAGATGTGCCACCTTGGTTAATCTATCTGTGATGACCCATATGGCATCATTTCCGTGTCGTGACCGAGGTAGTCCGACAATAAAATCCATTCCAATTTCGTCCCATTTCCATTCAGGTATCATGTTTGGCTGTAATAGTCCTACTGGTTTTTGGTGCTCGGCTTTAATGCACTGACATGAATCACAACATGCAATGAATGTGGCTATATCCCTTTTCATACTGTGCCACCAAAAATTTTCCTGAATGTCCTTGTACATTTTGGTTCCTCCAGGGTGGATTGAATATGGAGCGGTGTGGCCTTCGGCCAAAATTTGCTGTTTGAGGTCCTCTATATTTGGTACGCATAGCCTGTCTCTGTACCATAATATTCCCTTGTCGTCTACGACGAATTCTAAGGCCTTGCCCAGACTCACTTTTCTTTTTATTCCTTCGATGCTGGGGTGTCCATGTTGAGCTTTCTTAATCTGCTCCATTAGGGTGGGCTGTATTTCCAAATTTGACACAGTGCCTTCAGTGACCAACACCATGTTGAGTTTGGCAAACTCCCGCTGAAACTCAGGTCTCAAGTTTTGTAGACTGTCGTTGCTCGAGCTTGGGTTTCGGCTGAGAGCATCTGCCACTACATTCGCCTTTCCTGGATGGTAGTGAATGCCAACATCATAATCTTTCACTAATTCCAACCAGCGTCGTTGTCGTAAATTGAGTTTTGGTTGTGTGAAAATATAGTTGAGGCTTTTATGGTCCGTATATATTTCACAACGATTCCCAAGCAAAAAGTGCCTCCATTCTTTGAGTTCATGAATAACTGCTGCTAATTCCAAGTCATGAGTAGGATAATTTTCTTCATGCCTTCGTAGTTGCCTGGAAGCATATGCGACTACTTTGCCTTCTTGCATTAATACGCATCCGAGGCCTTTCCTGGACGCGTCGCAATATACTTCAAAAATTTTGTGTATGTCTGGCATGACTAATACTGGTGCTGTTGTTAATCTCCTTTTGAGTTCTTGGAAAATTTTCTCACAAGCTTCAGTACACACAAATTTCTTATCCTTCTTGAGTAGCTGTGTCATAGGTTTTGCTATGGTGGAGAATCCCTCAATAAATCTTCTATAATATCCAGCCATTCCCAGAAAACTTCGTATATCTGTTATGTTGGCTGGTTGTTTCCAGTCAAGTACGGCTTTGACTTTTTCTGGGTCCACGGCAACACCTTCTTGGGTTAATACGTGGCCTAGAAAACCAACTTGTTTTAACCAAAATTCACATTTGCTGAATTTGGCGTACAATTGATGTTTCCTTAATTCTCCCAGTACAATTCTGAGATGTTCAGCATGTTCTTCTGGTGTCTTGGAATATACTAAAATATCATCAATGAACACCACAACAAATTTGTCCATAAATTTCATAAACACTTTGTTCATGAGGTGGACAAAGTATGCGGGTGCGTTTGT
This sequence comes from Thinopyrum elongatum, assembly GCA_011799875.1. Classification (NCBI taxonomy): domain Eukaryota; kingdom Viridiplantae; phylum Streptophyta; class Magnoliopsida; order Poales; family Poaceae; genus Thinopyrum; species Thinopyrum elongatum. The sequence goes on from CM022297.1 coordinate 70,258,854, forward strand.
CAGTCCGAATGGCATTACTGTAAATTCATATAACCCATATCTGGAGGTGAATGCTGTCTTTGGGATATCTTCTGTCCGTACTTTTAATTGATGATATCCCCACCTTAAATCATTTTTTGAGAAAACCTTGGCTTGTGCGAGCTGGTCAAATAAATCATTTATCCGTGGCATCGGAAATTTGTTTTTTATGGCGACCATGTTGAGTGCTCGATAGTCTATACATAATCTCAGTGTCCCATCTCTTTTCTTGGCAAATAATACTGGTGAACCCCAAGGTGAGGAGCTGGCCCTGATATAACCTTTGTCCAGTAATTCCTTTATTTGCTTCTTCAATTCTACCAGCTCGGAGGGTGCCATTCTGTATGGTTTCTTGTAAATGGGAGTGGTTCCAGGTGCTAGTTCAATAATGAACTCTATTTCCCGGTCTGGTGGCATGCCTGGTAGCTCTTCGGGAAATACATCAGGAAACTCACACACCACTGGAACTTTACTTAACTCTGAAATATCCACCTTGTTCAATCTTGGTCGCAGTGATATTGGTCTTTCTTGAGCTGTAATTTTTATCGTCTTCCCGTGATGATGAGTGAGAATCACAGTCCGATTGAAATAGTCGATAAATCCCTTGTTGGTGGTTAACCAGTCCATTCCTAGGATAACATCCAGTCCCTTATTTTCCAATACAATGAGGTTTGCCCGAAACTTTAATCCCTCAATCTCAATAACCACACCTTGGTAGTAACTCTGAGTGATTTGCTTAATCTCGGGGGACTTGATGGTCATGGAATTTTCCAAGGGGAGAATCGGAAAATCATGTTGCAAAGCAAATTTCTTAGAAATGAACGAGTGAGAAGCTCCAGAATCGAACAAAACCGTGGCAGGTATTGTGTTGACAGGGAACGTACCGAGTACGATGTCCGGAGCATTCTGTGCTTCCTCCTTGGTCACATGGTTCACGTGACCCTTCCTGTGATTGTTATTGGGGTTGAAGTTGTTGCGCTTAGGGGCTGAATTATTTCCATTGTTGTTCGGCTTGAGGGCCGAATTTCTTGGCTTTGGGCACTGCTTGGCATAGTGTCCTTCCTCTCCACAGGCGAAGCAAGTAACGCCTGGGCGATACGTAAAATCCTTGTTCCTTGCGTGAAATTTTTTGTTTGGGCGTGGAACATTGGTTGCGGATTTGTTCACCCCATTTCTCTGGAAATCATTCTTGTTCTGGTTGTTGCGAGAATGAGTAGTCTTGTCCCCTTTGCGCTTGCGAAAATCCTCCAAGCTGCAGCGCTCATTTTCCAATGTAATAGCCTTGTCCAGAAGCGTTTTGAAATCTGGAAAGGTGTGTACGACCAGCTGGCATTTAAGTGTTGGTGCCAGACCGTCCAGAAATTTTTCCATCTTTTTATTTTCAGTCATATGTTCTTCGTTGGCATAACGAGATAATTGAGTAAACTGACTATTGTACTCAGTCACTGTCATGTTTCTCTGCTTGAGGTCATCAAACTCCCTTTTTTTGATCTTCATAACACTTCTGGGAATGTGTGCCCCATGAAAATTTTCCTTAAATTCCTCCCAGGTGATGTTGTTTTCATTGGGGTGCATGTGTAGGAAATTTTCCCACCATGATGCAGCTGCTCCAGTGAGGTAGTGAGGTGCATAAAGTACCTTCTCACAGTCCGAACATTGTGCAATAATTAATTTCCTCTCAATGTCTCGAAGCCAATCATCGGCCTCAAGAGGTTTATCAGTGTGAGAGAAAGTTGGGGGACGTGTCTTTTGTAGTTCAGACAATTTGGAATCCTGCTGGTATGGTTCGCGGTGATTTCCCATATTGATAATATGGTTCATCATTTCTTGATGCTGCTGCTGGCTTTGCTCATAAAGGCGGCATACTTGAGAAAACGCCGCTTCACTGCCTTGCTGACTTGACTGCCCCTGGGTGAAATTGTTACTTGTCTGGGTACCATAATTTTCTTCTGGCAGACTTGGCATGGAACGAGTCCAGGGACGAGGCATTTTCCATTCTGGGGTATTTTTGCAGAACTCATGAGAAAAATCTGAGTAGCAAAAATAAATAATTTTGCAAAGGCAGAAATTTAAAAACTCCAAGATTTTTTTTCAAGAAAATACTTGATTTCGCATGGAGAAGGACCGCTCAGTACATATCTTACAAGAAAGTCGTAATTATACAGTACATCACTCAGGATGTGCATACACATTCCTGACATGTTATTTAGGCTAGTGCACTTCTCCGAGTTCCTACATGATGCGCATACAAACTACTTCTCACCAAGCCTATATACATATAAACATATCATACAAGCTGGTACATCACACGGCTGCTCGGCGCACTCAATCGGAGATGGTAAAAACTTCCCTCGGCCTGCCGAGGGTAAGTCCCAGTGATGCTGGAGACTCAACCTCCTCCTCACTAATAGGCTCTAGGCGCGGAGCACTGGGTTGTGAAGCTGGTGCGGGTGCGGCAGGTGGTGCAGCACTGACTGGGGTAGGAGCAATGACTTGGTCAAACTCCTCAGTGGTAGGCAGGCGGCGAGCGGTGGCTAAGATGGCAGGTGCATAGGATGCTGAGGACGAGATGTATGACAGTGGTGGTGCTGTATGGAGGAGCTCCCTCCTGTTGGCGCACAGTCCTGAACTGAGTCCATACGAGCAGCCACAAAGTCGTCCACGAGGTTATCAAAAGCTGCCTCGAGAGCTTTGAGATACTCAACAAGCATCTCAATGGCCTCATCTCTCTCTCCCCTAGAGCAAGCAAATGCATAATGACAAGTGTATGGCACGTCGCATGGGAGGTAGCGGTAGCGACGAGCCTTCATCGAAGGAAGAGCATCCCAGAGACGAGCTATTGCCTCACGGGCAGCCATCTGCATGGCATGCCTCTCCGTAGGCATGGCCCTCCCAACAAATCGGAAGTGGCGTGATACAGAACGCCCTCCCTTGAATTGCACCGTGGCCTGGTGCATAGACACGCTGTCGCTGAGCTTGTGCTGGTAGAGTGTGAACTCCAGACGAGTCGATGGCCCGATCGCGACCTTGGCGATGGAGGCGAGGAGCTTGATAAACCCCTCGGGTACATTGGCGAACACCTGTGACTCACAATCGCGGCCAGCCATCTACAAAAGTAGACAAAAATTCCAGATAGTCAAATCATAAATTTATGATGACTAACGGAAAATTGCTACAATTTGCAAAGTGCTAAAATAGCACCTATTACGCTAATAACCGATTAGCGATCGCACCTAGTGGCTTCCTACAGTTAGCCTGGCTCTGGTACCAAGGTTGTCAGGACCGGTTTTTCAACAATCATTTATTGAAAAATCGCCCCTTTCGTCAGACCAGTACAGAAAAATCCTTCTTACTGGTAGACAATTCCTTGATACAGAAATCCAGTAGTACTAAAATATTATATAGGGTTGAGCTGAGGCTGCTCAACAATTTGTTACAAGCACGCCAATATTACACATAAAGGCGGATATGACACAAAGGGTGTGGTGGCATAACTACTAACTCGTAAAAAAAGAGTGGTGGTGGATATGTCACAGTGAAGTGGGTGACATGACTCCAAAATCTTACAACTCATCAAGCGCCGGAGTGAGGCTCGATGATTTTATTAGGGTAGCGGAAGCGTATATAATACAAGTGACCAACTCCAGGATCGCAAGGGACTGACTGGGACTCCTCTAGGCGTCGGACTCGCTATCGTACTCTTCATCCTTAAGATCGCCTTCGTCAACATCTGGCCAAATCAACAAGCCAGGTGAGTACTTTGAATGTACTCGCAAGACAGTTTGGACATAAGATATAACAAATGCAAACATGATGCACATGAGCAGACTAGTAATACACACTCAGGTAGTAAATTTGCACTGCAAGATAAATAAAAAGGAAGTCAGGCGGTAGTCCTCCCGAAATCCCAATAAAATAGTAGAAGACCAATCGGGTGTCTGAAGCGACGCCTCGAATGGTAGAAAGAAATTAACATGCCGCAGTCGGGCGTCAGAGTGACACCACATAAAGGGCTTATACTGAAAAGTAAATGATGGTACGTGCCACAGTCGGATGTCTGAGTGCGACATCTCGAAAAGGGCTTATAATGAAAGTAAATAACCAGAATGCCACAGTCGGACGTCCGAGCGACATCACATAAAGGGCTTATATTTCATCATTCGAATTCGAGTAGTCCATGGGGGTAGCACCATCCCAAGGAATACTCGGTACATAATAATAAACAGGTTAGTCCATCCGCAGGAATAACATTCGAGTAGTCCATGGGGGTAGCACCATCCCGCGGGTTTACCACTGTCAGTTAACATGTTTGTTCTCCAGAGACTGACACTGAGATTGACACTGAGACTGACACTAGATCTCTCAACCAACGTCCTTGACCGAGGACATGGATACTCGAATGGTTTTGACTCTGCAGAGTTTGTACTTTTTACCCACAGCCAACGGATTTTAGTAGTCACAAAGGACTAGTTCCGTCTACGGTATTTTAGAAGAAAACACATCTAACCAGTACACACCCATTCCACATCCCGCTGCCAGGAATCACCCTCGGCAACGTTCAAGAAAAACTCTAAGACGGGGAGGCCAACACCTCGAATAGCATGGGATCAAATTTATATCGCGCGCTCTAAGGGGTGCCCCCCTCTCGGTCCCAACCGGAAACACCCATGCCCCCTGACCGGATGACGGGCTTTAATCCAGGGCCATGGAACCCTCATCACGGCCCCTCTATTTGGTGTGTACATGGAAAGAGGTTTGCAACTTACTAAACCGTATTCTTTGCAGAAAACACGTGGCAGCACGAAAAGAAGGCGAACGGGAACAAGACTCGATCTATGTCAACACTGGAGTTAAACAGTTTGTTTTAGAACTGGCATGCTCCAACAATACCAGCTTGTAACCTATCATGCCACCACATGATTAGGTTGTTTCACCATCTTATGATCACATCAAGTTTTGTAGCTCACTTGCAACTTACCTTGCATGAAATATAACATTCAACAAATGCTTATATAAACATGCCATGAGAAAACCACTCAAGCAAACATGAAAAACACTCATCATATCAAAGGTTCAAACATGCTTGCCTGGTTCGGAGTAGTCGGAGTCTAGCTCGGCGAAGTTGACGGCACCGTCACCTCCTTCGGTATCTACGTTACATAAAAATATCGGATTCTAACGTAAATACCGTGCGTGCATAAAAATAGTTCCAAATATTTTTCAAATAAATATGGTAAAAAAACTAGACAGAAAAATAGAGATGACAGAAAAAGAATCAACTCAAAATCATCTTTTGTTTAAAAGTTATTAAGGTTTTAGTCCAGGGACTATTCTATAATAAATAGAAAACTTTCCAGGGGCTAGTTTGAATAAACAAAAAACGCTTCGGATGAAAATACGTCAACTTAAAGAGAAAACGGATTTTGCCCGAAGGCGTTTTCAGAAAACGGTTGGAGAAGAAGAGTAGAGGCTGACGAGGGGGTCCCGCATGTCAGGTTTAAAAATCCCACCGGCGACAGAAGCAGACGATGAACGCCGGCGACGATCGATGGCGATCTAGAGGAGGGCGAGGGGATGGTTGCACTCACAGGACTATTCTGCGTCGGTGGGTGGTGGAAGGAGGCGTCGGGGAGCACCATGTCGACGGCCACTTCCTCTCCGGCGGACGACGGCGTCGGGCGATGAGGGATCTCGCCGAGGAGAGCTGCAGACGCCAAATTGAGGTCGGGTTAGAAGAGGTGGTGGACTAGGAGGTTGCTGACCAAATTTGAGCTGAGGAGATAGAGTAACCAAAGTGAATCGTGCTGGCGCCCAAAGCGGATCGAGGCGGCCGGAGCTGAGGAAGAAGACCCTCCCGAGGCCCTCTGATGAGTGGAGCGTGGTTCTGAGGAGAGGTGGAGTGGTGTTGAGCTGCTAAGTGGCTCGGGAGCCTCTATTTATAGGCAGGCGAGGAAGGTGCCATGACCAAAATATCTCCGGCGAGAAATTACGGTGAGGTGGTGGTCGAGCTGGAGGTTTAGGCGACTGGGCAGCTGCGGATTGGTTCACCGGTTCCATCCCTGGCTTAAGCTTGGTCCAACTTGGGCGATACTCCAAGTTTTCGACGGAACGGCCTCACGGGCACGTCGGCGGCAGAGAGCGCGCTCTGCGCTTGTCAGGCCACGGCAATGGTTCTGCAGCGCTCCCAGCGAAGAGGACTGCCACGTGGAGGCTCAGGGTGGTGTGGGCGGTGTTGGACGGCGCCGCCCCCTGCTGAGCTTTCTGGCGACCGCAGCGGGCGTCGCTGCCGTCGCTCACGGGGACGATGCACCCCTGCCAGCTCACCACCGACGCTCGCAACCGTCCAGACGACCATGCGGTGTGATGGATAAGAAGGAGGAACAGGGAGCATGGCGCCACTGCAGTTACTGGCGAGATCAACGCTGAAGCTCTGAAGAAAACGACACTGACTCTGAACTAAATACTGAATTTCTGAATTTTGACTGAAACAGTGCACGCCAGCTGCTCGACGAAATGTTTGACGCACGTGGAAAATTTTTCTGGAGCTGAAACTTGGAGGGGTGGTCTCTTGATGCATCCAGAGGCTACCTGAATTTTCTCAGAATTTTTAGAAAGGGAAAAGAATGAATTTCACCAAAAATAGCAAATCTGGTCCAAACTTGCAGTAAGCAAATTTTGAAAAATTTGAACTATGGACCAGCAGCTCTTGATGGATCTAGGTTGAGGGTACCAAGGACTAGCTAGGGTAATTTACTTGGGATTAATAGCTCAAGGAATCTGGTACTTCCTTTGTAAATCCCAAGGGTCCAAATAAATTACAGAAAAAAGTTTGAGGTTAAAATAAATAGAAATAAAATCTAAAAGAGGTTGAAACTTGCTGGAATTGGATGCTTGGCTTGACCCAAAGTAGGGAGGAGGGTTTAGGAAGAAAATTTACAACATAGGTCATGGCAAGAGAGTATTTTTGAATAGGGAAAGATAAATCCAAAAATTATAGGAATTCTTTTTAATAAAAGAATTAGTAAAACAACCCAAGAGTATTTGTGTTGAACCAACACATGTTGAAAAACCCTCAAGACTAGAATCAAGATTGAGAAGGACTCATAAAAGGTTTGTCATAAAAACGATTAGAGAAGGAGAGTCCCTCTTTAGAAAAATTCAAATAACCTCCTTTAAATCAAATAAAGAATTTGGTAAAAATCAAACCAAAATTTTGGGGTGTTACACCGGGCGTAACTGCAACCGCCACCGCCCTTTCCTACCTCCACCGGCCACGCGCAGACCCTGCTGACCTCGCCACCACCTCATCTATTATCAATGGCCGCCGCCGCAGTCAGCTCGGGCATGGCACCGCCCGAGCCACTCGACCTCGCCAGCACACTCTCCCCTCCTTAATGGCTAACCACCACCCTCACCTAACTCCGCCGACCACCTCACCGACCCAACGGCCTCGCCACCATCCGCGTTGCGCCATTAACGGCCTCCGCCACCGTAGCCGTTCTCTGGAAGCTACGGGCCGGCGTCCCTCCCCTATATAAAGGCCACCCCCGAGCTCCTTCCCCACACAGCACCATACCCCTTTCTCCAGTAGCACCCCGAGCCAACCGCTGAGCTCGGAGACGACCTCTTCCCCGTCTCCGGCCGAAACCACCGCCGCCACCACTCGGTTGATTCCGACGCGAACGACGCCTCCCCCTTGCATTTTTTTCCACCATACACCTCCTGGAACACCCGCAAGACCATCCCATCCTTCAATTTCAAGAAACGGAGCTCGTGGATGGAATTCCTCTTCCGTCCGACGCCGTCGTTCGCCAGGAAGCTCGCCGATGACGACCCCGTGCTCCCCGGCAACCACAACGGGAACCCAGAGGACGGCCTCGGTCTCCTGGACACAACGATGGCCTCAGCTCACCGAGGGACCTCACCGTTCGCCGGCGCCGATCGCCGGAGCGCCGCCTTCGCTCAGCCAGGGGAGAAGGTGCGATGCTGACTGGTCAAAGCTAACCGGTGGGGTCAAGGAACCCACTGTCAGTGACTCACTGCTCGCTGTGTAAGTGGACGCGGGTTCTGCAGAGGCCGCCTTCGCACGAAGGAAACGTACTTCCCATGTACGTCTTCGACGTCGGTGTCCTCCTGCGTAGCCCAATGGATGGGCCAGGCCCAGTGGCGCCTCGCGGCTATACAGCGCGCAGGGCGCACTTCTGCTCCTTTTTGTTTTTCTTTTCAGTAAACTTCCAATAATTCCACAGCCTCCATTTCAAATCCCAATCCAGTGATTCAAATTTCTAAATGCTGCTAAAATCATGGTCTATTATTTAAGCCTAGGTGAACATTTTTCCTAGGCTTTGTACCTGCTGAGCACTATTAAATAGTCCATTTCTTTATTCTTTCCAACTTAGAAATTCTCTAAGTAAATCATCTGGACTCCAAATGAATTGATTCTTTTTCTGTTATTTTTTATTTTTCATCTAGTTTATTTTAGTATTTATTTGAAAAATATTTGAAACAACTTTTAGTACTGTTTTTGAATTATGTGGTAATTGCTATAATCTTTAAAATAGGAAAAATGGAGGGAAAAACTTTTCAAACTTTTGGAGTGCACCCAATATTTCTGCATGCTCAAGGCAAGCATCTTGAACACTTGATATGGTGAATTGCATAGTTGTTTGTTTGCAAGAATAATTGCATCATGAATATGTTGAATTCAAATAAAACTGGCATATGGCTATATATGCATGCATGTAGTGTTGGCATGTTTCATCGTACCGTGCATCGTGTACTCGTCATGACTAACCTGCAGGAGCAGGCATAAAAGAAATACCTTTACCGGCAGAAGGGTGATCACGTTGGAGCGTGGTTAGGCCTTGTTTGGTTATGCATGTGGAGCATGCAAGGGTTGTGGCCCTGTCTTGGTGTTGCTACTGAAGGAATACTTTGTTGTGCTAACCACTGCAGGAAATAATTGAGCCTCCTGAGTCGGCCGTAGGTCGAGTCTTGTTCTGGTAACCCCCATACTTGATTCATGCTGCCACTTGTCCCTGCCACAGGTGGGGTATGGTTTAGTAAGTTGTTAACCCCTTTCAATGCACACACCGTACAGAGGGCCACGATGAGGGTTTCCAGGGCCATGGACTAAATCCTTTCATCGGGTCAGGGGGCATGGGTGTTTCCGGTTGTGACCGAGAGGGGGTGCCCCCTTGGAATCCGCGCGTGTTAATAGTGATCCCATGCAGGACGTTGGTCTCCTCGTCTTAGAGTTTTTCTTGAACGATGCTTGGGGTGATTCCTGGCATCCAAAAAGTTAATCTGGTGTGTGCTGGTCAGGTGTGTTTTCAACCCAAAGACCGTAAAGGGAATTAGTCAGTGTCATGGTGCTGACAAAAGAAATCCCTTACTTGTGGGTAAAGAGTACACCCTCTGCAGAGTTTAAACCTATTCAAATAGCCGTGTCTGCAGTTAAGGGCTACAGTCTGGGTTGGTCAAGTGTCGGTCTTAGTGTCGGTCTCTAGAGGAAAATAATTATGACATGCCTGAAATATTTTGCGGGATAATTATTGACACCCTGAGGCTACCACGAATATTATGCTATGCACGTTAATATTATTATGGTTATGCATATTATTGAGGACTAACCCATTTCTCTTATTTTGTATTACCTGAGTGTCTCAGGGGCTGGCTAGACTACCCCGGGCACTCAATTTTATTTTCAAGACCTCTCGTGGCGTCTCTCGAGTTAACAGGCGGTTTATCCCGCCACTACTCTTGTGGACACCCGATTGGCATTTCTCTTCAAGTCCGACCGTGGCGTCACTTGACACCAGACTGGCATTTCTTTTCAAGACCTCTCGTGGCGTCGCTTGAGTTCTTGGATGGTCCTGTCTCGTCCGATTTCTCTTTTAGACACCCGTTTGGCATTTCTCTTCAAGACCTACCGTGGTGTCATTTTAGACATCCGATCGGCATTTCCTTTATTTTATTTTCCTTTAACTTTCCTTGTTTATCAATAATATTTTTATATATCCAGTTATTTGCACATGCTAATATGTTATCATGCCATGATTTAATTCCTGACAGCATGCCTTTAAGTCCATTATGAGCATGCGCATATAATTTTTAATTCAACTTGATCACATAATATATGCTGCATTCGGTATATCATCTGTTCATGACGTTTGCGAGTACATTCAAACGTACTCATAGGCTTGTCCCTGGCTATTTACTTGGCCAGGTCAGGATTTCTTCGAGGAGTACCACCGTGACGTTCGTGCGGAGCCTAGGATTAGCGGCCACGCGGATAGGAGTTATCCGAGTCAGCTGTTCTTGTGGGAATGGAGCCGCATCGACGTTGGAGAACCACGAGTCATTTCCGTCATCCACCACCAGAATCACTATTGTATCATTAGACCTTTATGGTCTTGTATCCAATTCTTGTAATAGTTTGGTAATCTGTAACAAGGACGTGTCCACCAGTAACAGTAATCCTGGGCTGGTGTGTAACACCCCAAAAATCAGGTTATCGATTTTTGTGCTGTTATTCCTTCCTAGCTTTTCTCTCCCGAATTTTTCCTCTGGAATCTGGTGAGTGACCAGGTGAATCCAGACAATCTCCAATCTCTCAGTGCAATTCCATGCTCTTGTGCCAGCCAATCTTCCGTCAGCAAATTCCGAACCCTACTGAAACCCTAATTCCAAAATATCGGAATTGGAAATCCTGCCTTTGTGTTTACAAAGGAGCTACCATTTTCTTTGCTCAGTTGATCCTACCAAAATTTCCAGAGATCATCCTACCCTCATAAACCCTAGATGTGCAAAAATATTGCTAAGTTATATGCAATATTTCTCATCTAGAATTAATTCCTTTCTCTACCTTTCGGAGGAATTAAATCCAAGAAAATATCTATCCATCTCCAAAGTTCATGAAAGCTTGTGGACATATTCTTTGTAACCATATTGAGCTCTCATAAAAATATTGGCCATAATTAAATAGGATAAATTGCATTTTCCTATTTAAACCCAATATTCCAATTTGGGGCCTTTCCAAAGGAACTACCATTTTGGTAGTTAGGAAAAATCCCAAATAAATTGTGGAGTTTTTCCTATCCATATATTCACCATTTCCATCAATATATCAAGTTCCACCCATTAAATTTTGAGCACAACACCACTTTGCAAATTCTGTCCAGATTTTCAGTTTGCAAAGGAAGTGCTTGATTCCTTGATCTCCTTGGGCTGAAATTTTGCATGGTGATTCATTATGAGATATCACCCATGGATACCACAAATCAGCTCATTCCATCCAGCCAAACTTCCTCAGTAAATTATCTAAGTTTCTGTTCAGATTGCATCATTGTGAAGGAAGTACCATCATAAATGATCAATTTGAGCTGAAACTTTTCCAGATATCCTCCATGACCAAATCATCACTCTACACATAAAATCATCCAAATCGATCTAGCCATTTGACCCCGGCATCATCATTTGTATTTCTGGTCAGTGGGCATGGTAACAAAGGAAGTACCAGCTATCCTTGTACATTTGTGCCCAAATTTTTCCAGCATCACTACCTTAGTGTATTACTAACCCATGCCATAGATCAGGTCAATAGGTGCACTGTGGTAGCCGCACTACATGGCAAACACTTTGCTGTTGGAACCTGTTTGACCATGGTGCAGTCATCTCAGGCCTCCCTCAGGTCATTCAGCCGCATAGGTCAACTCAGTGTAGGACGGTGAATAGCCTAGACATGGTTTGGCTTCATGTGAGGCGTGGCAACGCCGTGGCCATGCGGTGACCACGGGCAGAGCGTGCCAAACTGGTGCTCTGTGCATTGGAGTTGACGGGAGCTCGTCTCCAGCCGGCTCCAGCATGTCTAGTAGTGTCGTAGAGCTCCCTAGCGCGTGCGTGATCCATCCAGAGGCCTCTCCCCCTCGTCACCTAGCTGGTGGAGCGCTCGAAGCCTCGGTCGTCGACGAGGAGCTTCTCGGAGCTCCGTCCATTGTCGGCTAGCTTCATCCCCGAGCTATATATAGCGTGCCCCCGAGCCGACCTCGTCACCAGCAAGCCCCCAGCCTCCACCCTCGAGCCCTCGAGCTCCTCCCTCCACCATGGCCGCGGCTCTGCCGCCGTTGCCCTTCAGCCATTTCGGCGCCTTGACCTCTTCCCTCCCCCTCTGTTCGTGTTCCCGGCCTCCCCTGACTCCCCGCGAGTCGCCGCTGTCTCGAGCTCAGGCGGAGGAGCCCTACCGCCATGCCCCCTCCTCCGGCCGTGCCTTGACCTCGGCCCGAGCCGCGGCGCCGTCGCTGTGGTCCGCCCCGAGCGGCCCCGAGGACACCTGCGGGCGCGGTGTTGGGTGGCCGAGCCCCTCCGCCCGCCCGCCGGCCCTGAGGAGCGGCGAGGCGAAGGCCACGCGAGCAGCCGGCGAGGCCCGAGCCACCGTGGCACTCTCCTCTGTTTGGTCGGGAAGACTTGGGAAGAGAAGACAAGAGAGAGAGAAAGAGATAAGGCGGGGCCCACACGTCATTGAGATAAAGAAAGTCAACCCGGGCCCGCTGGTTTAAAGTGAAAACGTATTTTAGGGAGTACGTCTTCTGACTCCGAAGGCGTATTTTTCCAAAGGCGTTTTCCTTTTTTCCAGCTGCCGGCCGAATCTATTATATAGAAAACGTTCGCTGGTTAAGAGCTAAAATGGACAGATTTTGTCTGTTTTAACGCTTAACGAACGAACGGCTCTAACTCCGTGACCGTAACTCCGATTGAGGTAAAACCAACGCCCACGTCTTCGTCTCGTCGAGCCCGTTCCAATGCCATCATTTTCATAATGATTTCACACTGTGAAAATGACCATTTTTCCCTTGCCCCTAATCAGCCTCCTTCGAGAGGGAAACTTTTCCAGCGAATCTTTCCGGAGTTTTATCGCACTTCCACCCGGCGTATTCCTCTACCCCAGGCAAGCCAACCTCTTATCATGAGCTCCAGACTTGCGTGATGACTTTGCTTGTACCCTGTGTGTTAATCATAGTACATCTGTATCACCTGTTAGTCTGCTCTTGCATACACCTGTTATGTCATCTGTATTAGATGTCAGCATTACTTTTCATCTAATGCCATGACCAGTTTTCATGCCATATCTTGCCATGCTAGTAACAATATTTTAAATACCGTTATCATGTTAGTGCCATGATTCGATCTCATGCCATGTTTGTCAATGTTGATATGATTCTGCTGTGTTGATGTTAAGTGGCTGTTCACACTTACAATTGTTGAGGTAATGGTGCAATGATGGAGATGCTAATTGAAGTACAGAACTAAACGTAGTGGTTGATCTTGAGTCACCTGTCCGGGCTTATTCGTGCAACCACATTCGCCGGTATGGGACGGCCTTGACTTGGTCTGGCTCGGTGCTCTTTCACCGGTACCTCCAAAGAGGGAGGGTTATGCGTGCGTGCTGCCCTGATCAGGTAGACGGCGATAACCCTGTGAGCCCAGTTGGGTTGTTTAACCCGGGAGTCCCCGTTTGGGACAGTTTAGTTAGGCCACGACGGTGGCAGGTGTCACGAGGTGACAAGGGGCCACCCAGGGCTTGACTCCGGGGGAGGATGATTGCCGGTGGTACGATGGGAGAGTCACGGGTCAGGCAGGTTTCGTTGGAGCAACGCTGGTCCACCCGAATGGGATCATGAGGTCAGTGCTCCATAGTGTGGGTAAAGTGCGCAACCTCTGCAGAGTGTAAAATCTATTCGAATAGCCGCGTCCACGGTATTGGACAGCCCGTCCAGACCTCACTAGGTGATCAACCGTAATGATGATTATAATGGTGAAAGAACTTGCCCTGCATAGACGTCAGATGTTGTCAGAAATATGGTATGATAGCCATGGGATGGCTATGGAAGAGATGATCAGATGACCGAGAGACTTGGATTTGGATCAGGTTCAGATTGGACCATGAGATTATTCGGAATACGGATTATTTACTTGATACATGCTTTATTTTACTGTACTTTATTTCAGTAGTTGTTGTGCTAGATAACCCCGTTATGTCGTGATGATCAATGCTGCTAGATGTTTAAACATGTCAGATAATCTGGCTATGACATGATAATTAATAATGCTAGATAGGTATGCTATGCCATGCTTGATTCATGTTTTCCTGTCAATTCCATGCCATGTTTAGAATGAATCTCTTACATAGCATAGGGCTTGCTTTGTCACCTGCTTGTTTGGATGCTATGTATTTGGTTGTCTTGCGAGTACATTCAAAGTACTCACCTGGCCTTGCACGTGGCCAGTTGCAGGAGAAGATCCATCATGCTAGATCGTAACCCAGCCAGCCCTGTGAGTTGTGGAGCCCAGCCAGAGACGTCGTTGCCATTGAACCAAGACCTTCGCTGCCATATTAGTTAGCCTTGGAGCTATGTAATATTGTTGTAAGCAACAGTATTGTAATACTCCATTCTATTTAATAAAGCCATTTTGTGCCTGGAATTGTTGTATCATGTCTTTGACATGCGCCAGGTCTTATCCTGGGGCTGGCGTGCGTCGGCCCTCTATCGGGGTGCCACATGGTGGTAACACGAGGGCTTAAATTTCTGGGATATGTTGTGTCCCCGAAATCCGGCCCCGACAGCCTTGGTATCAGAGCCAGGCTGACCATTGGCTAATCCTATCTTAGCCTGGTCACTATCCCTAGGTTTCCACACCGCCCGCATCCTTTCCTGTCCTCCGTCAGGCCATTCCATCGAATAAATCCTACACAGTGGCCAGCCGACATCTTTTGATAATCGGTGCCCAACCTATCCCCCTAACCGACAACCACAGTAATACGTCACATTTTGTGATTTGTATCTGTGACTTTGACTCCGACCACTCTAGAGCAGAGCCGATACCCAGAATCGTAACCCTGCTGATTTATGTTTCCTAGCCCAGGCACTATATAGGAGACCACTCTCGTGTCCATAACTAGCATCCCTCACCTTGTACACCGCCTCCACCACCATTTCCCCCATGTCGCACCTTGGGATTCATTTGAGAACCCCAGATGCAACCCCGGGCAGTTTTGTCAAGATATTGTGGGATTTCACCCGCAACACTCTTGGCACCACTCAGCCACCCCAGTACGAGCTGTTCAAATCGAGGATCAATCACAACGCCTCGAAATATTGGGCAGTCGCGCACATCCCACCAGTAGACCCTAACCAAGGCCCTACAAGTGTCGTCTTCATCGGGAAATCTATGCCAACTTCAGAAATGGCTATAGAAGTTACTGCCTACGAAGCAATTACCCGCCTCTGGTACGCAGTGCCCCGTGCCAGCGAAAGGGGGTATTACTACTTCCCGAGCCGTGCAACACCCGGAGAAGAAGCATCTTTTCCCTGTAGACAATCAGAGAGAGACCCAATGCTAGCCAACCTTGTTCAATATGTCATCACGCAGGAGTGTCTGACCCAGCAAGTGATGGACTTCCTCCAGACTCTTGCTATTCTGAATCCTCAGATCACCATTGGCGGACCACTGTCGCTAGACCAAGGAGGGAACGTTCTCCGACTCCTCCATCCACTTTCCCCAGGGGAAGAAGAATGTGTCCCAATGCCGGGAATATTTCCTCAGGACCCTATCGATTTTACCTTTGTACCGTAGGGACCATGGTTGTGTTCAACAGTCTAGCGTTTAATTGCATAATTTGGTGTCTGTGTTGCATCTTAAGGATTTACCCTATGAGTGAATTGATTGGTTGCAGTTGCGTATGAGTAATTTGCTTACCATATTTTATAATGGATTTTTCACCCTTAGCGAATCTCGGATTTAAATTTTATTAAGGACCACTGCGAATATAATTTTTGCAAACACAGAATTAATTCACGCACCGCCACGACACCCGGCTTACAATCACACTCACTCCACTACATGCACTAAGTGTAGAAACACACAAACACACTGGCACCTAATCAACCGCCTCACACACCAGACCACTCTCATCACACCACCAATTTTTCTGAAGAAATTTTTTTGGGTTTTCTTTTATTTCTACAGAGCTGCTGCGGAACGCACTAACACTCACCCGTAACCACCACCGATGCCTAATTCTCATGGTCACCGCCGCCTCAAAGAACCACCACTCGAGCGGCGGCATCACGGCGATCATCAAGGATCATCGCGCATAGGAGCAGCAAGAACCCGAGCAATGCCGCCACCGCTCCGGACATGAGAATCGTAAACCACCCCGGAAGCACGTCCTCCATTTGAGCCCCGTCCGAGCTCCTGCGAACAGAAAAGGAGGAGGAAGAAGAAGTGAGTCCAGGTGAGATGAATAAGAGAGTAAAATTGCGTTCGTTTTATAGCTCGGACTCAGTGCATGGTGAACGAGGTCCACCAGCGCCGCTCATCGCCCGATCACCGGTGTTTGGAGGAGAAATCGCGAGCAGTGCTGACAAGGTGCTGGCCCGCGAGGTGAGTGCACGCTGCACCGGCAGCTTGCACGCCGCGCACTACCACAGTACGGCCCTAGATACCCTACGCGCTAGACACCGCAGGTGGAGAAGGCACACGAGAGGGAGAAGGAGAAGAGAGCCGAAGGAAGAAGAAGAGACTGACAGTGGGCCCTGGATCCACCCATCAGCCGGAGAGAGCACTGTGCACTGGAGTACGGCAAGCGAATTTTGGAATTTACACTTTTTCCAAATTTGTCGCAACAGTCACAGTAGAACCACAGCACCAGTGCCCCACTATAGTTACACCAATTATCAGGAGCACACGTCAACTATGCCTAAATGGGTTATTTTAAATAGCTTAGGAAAATCTCCTCGAAAGGTGGGATTAATTTTGGTGACCACCTAACAAATCTCGAGGACGAGATTTTCTTAAGGCGGGTAGAGTTTGTAACAACCCAAAAATTTAATCATGTTTTTACTAAATAAAAATGTGTCCAGAAATAAAATTTTGGATTATATTAAGTCTTTTGTTATTTTCAGGGTATTTTTCTGTTTCTGTTTTCCAAAAATTCTTCCCTCCATATAGAATTTTTTTTAAATGATATTGTGGCTTTGGGAGTTTTCTTAAACCATTTCATTACTACTTTAATAACAATAGGAATTATTTTCATAATAAAAATTGCCCCAAAACAATTCTTTTAATAGCTATTTCTATATTTTAAATGCCTCTGTTGCACTACAACTATTTTAAATAATTGTTTTAAAATACCACAAAAATTATGAGGGGTCATGTGATGCCTACAGATCACTTTTATACAAAAACCCAACCTGGTGTTTTGAAAATTTTGGGTGAAACAATCCCT
The DNA here is from genome assembly GCA_011799875.1 of Thinopyrum elongatum. Classification (NCBI taxonomy): domain Eukaryota; kingdom Viridiplantae; phylum Streptophyta; class Magnoliopsida; order Poales; family Poaceae; genus Thinopyrum; species Thinopyrum elongatum. The sequence goes on from CM022297.1 coordinate 70,276,159, forward strand.
TTTCATTTCTGTCCCATTTTTGAGTTTCAACTACAACCCCAATTTTCCTTCCTCCAAAAATCTTGAAATTTTTCCCACTTCTAGTACTTCCAAACAAACCCCTTAAGTCCAAAATTTTAGCTCCATTGGAATCTTTTTAGTTCACCAAATATTCCTCTGTAGTTTCTATCCAGAAACTAAATTCTTCAAAATTTGCACTAGCAAGTATCTCTTTTTGCCAAACCAACTCCACCATAATCTCTATCATCCAGTGAGACACCATACAGTCAATTTTCATAGTCATCAGATGCACCTAGATCACCTTAGCATTCTGTTAAACAGATTGTGTGCATGCCAGGAATTTTGCATCTATCTAACTTGCTTTGCACACTTGCTCTTTTGGCCAAACTAACATGTCCACCAACTCTAGCTTGTCCAAGAGCATCACACTGTTAAGTTTCAGTGGCAACAGATCCTTCTAGGGTGTCCTGGCATTTCGTTGAACACCCTGGGCGCGTGCACTACGCGTGGCCAGAGCGCCAGGACTGCAGGCTCTGGCATTGACCTGCTGCTACCCTCTGCTGCTACCCACGTTCGCCCTAGCCTTCCCATGGATCAGCTGATCCACCCTGAGCCCCAACGACACCCTCCCCGTCCTCTAGCACCGCCCTTCGCCGGCCAGCACCGGCCACATCCGCCGCACGTCGCTGTCACCACCGCCCGTGATGCGTGGCTCACCTCCGAGCCGTCCAGCTCCTCCCGGGCGTAATTGCAGCCGCCATCGCCCATTCCTACCTCCACCGGCCACGCACAGACCCTGCTGACCTCTCCACCACCTCATCTATTATCAATGGCCGTCGCCGCAGTCAGCTCGGGCACGACACCGCCCGAGCCACTCGACCTCGCCAGCATGCCCTCCCCTCCTTAATGGCTAACCACTGCCCTCACCTAACTCCGCCAACCACCTCACCGACCCAACGGCCTCGCCACCGTCCATGTTGCGCCATTAATGGCCTCCGCAACCGTAGCCGTTCTCTGGAAGCTACGGGCCGGCATCCCTCCCCTATATAAAGGCCACCCCCGAGCTCCTTCCCCGCACAGCACCATACCCCTCTCTCCAGTAGCACCCCGAGCCAACCGCTGATCTCGGAGACGACCTCTTCCCCGTCTCTGGCCGAAACCACCGCCACCACCACTCGGTTGATTCCGACGCGAACGACGCCTCCCCCTTGCATTTTTTTTCCACCATACACCTCCTGGATCACCCGCAAGACCATCCCATCCATCAATTTCACCAAACGGAGCTCGTGGATGGAATTCCTCTACCGTTCGACGCCATCGTTCACCGGGAAGCTCGCCGTCGACGACCCCATGCTCCCCGGCAACCACAATAGGTACCCAGAGGACGGCCTCGGTCTCCTGGACCCAACGGTGACCTCAGCTCGCCGAGGGACCTCACCGTTCGCCGGCGACGATCGCCAGAGCGCCGCCTCCTCTCAGCCAGGGGAGAAGGCGCGATGCTGACCTGTCAAACCTGACCGGTGGGGTCAAGGGACCCACTGTCAGTGACTCACTGCTCACTGTGTAAGTGGACGCGGGTTCTGCAGAGGCCGCCTTCGCGCGAAGGAAACGTACTTCCCATGTATGTTTTCGACGTCGGTGTCCTCCCGCGTAGCCCAACGGATGGGCCAGGCCAAGTGGCGCCTCGCGGCTATACAGCGCGCAGGGCGCACTTCTGCTCCTTTTTGTTTTTCTTTTCAGTAAACTTTCAATAATTCCACAGCCTCCATTTCAAATCCCAATCCAGTGATTCAAATTTCTAAACGCTGCTAAAATCATGGTCTATTATTTAAGCCTAGGTGAACATTTTTCCTAGGCTTTGTACCTACTGAGCACTATTAAATAGTCCATTTCTTTATTCTTTTCAACTTAGAAATTCTCTAAGTAAATCATCTGGACTCCAAATGAATTGATTCTTTTTCTGTTATTTTTGATTTTTCATCTAGTTTATTTTAGTATTTATTTGAAAAATATTTGAAATAACTTTTAGTACTTTTTTGAATTATGTGGTAATTGCTATAATCTTTAAAATAGGAAAAATGGAGGGAAGAAACTTTTCAAACTTTTGGAGTGCACCCAATATTTCTGCATGCTCAAGGCAAGCATCTTGAACACTTGATATGGTGAATTTTATAGTTGTTTGTTTGCAAGAATAATTGCATCATGAATATGTTGAATTCAAATAAAACTGGCATATGGCTATATATGCATGCATGTAGTGTTGGCATGTTTCATCGTACCGTGCATCGTGTACTCGTCATGACTAACCTGCAGGAGCAGGCATAAAAGAAATACCATTACCGGCAGAAGGGTGATCACGTTGGAGCGTGGTTAGGCCTTGTTTGGTTATGCATGTGGAGCATGCAAGGGCTGTGGCCCTGTCTTGGTGTTGCTACTGAAGGAATACTTTGTTGCGCTAACCACTATAGGATATAATTGAGCCTCCTGAGTCGGCCGTAGATCGAGTCTTGTTCCGGTAACCCCCATACTTGATTCGTGCTGCCACTTGTCCCTGCCACAGGTGGGGTATGGTTTAGTAAGTTGTTAACCCCTTTCCATGCACACACCGTACAGAGGGCCACGATGAGGGTTTCCAGGGCCATGGACTAAATCCTGTCATCGGGTCAGGGGGCATGGGTGTTTTCGGTTGTGACCGAGAGGGGGTGCCCCCTTGGAATCTGCATGTGTTAATAGTGATCCCATGCAGGACGTTGGTCTCCCCGTCTTAGAGTTTTTCTTGAACGATGCTTGGGGTGATTCCTGGCATCCGAAAAGTTAATCTGGTGTGTGCTGGTCTGGTGTGTTTTCAACCCAAAGACCGTAAAGGGAATTAGTCAGTGTCATGGTACTGACTAAAGAAATCCCTTACTTGTGGGTAAAGAGTACACCCTCTACAGAGTTTAAACCTATTCAAATAGCCGTGTCTGCGGTTAAGGGCTACAGTCTGGGTTGGTCAAGTGTCGGTCTCCGAAGGAAAATAATTATGACATGCCTGAAATATTTTGCGGGATAATTATTGACACCCTGAGGCTACCACGAATATTATGCTATGCACGTTAATATTATTATGGTTATGCATATTATTGAGGACTAACCCGTTTCTCTTATTTTGTATTACCTGAGTGTCTCAGGGGCTGGCTAGACTACCCCGGGCACTCAATTTTATTTTCAAGACCTCTCGTGGCGTCTCTCGAGTTAACAGGCGGTTTATCCCGCCACTACTCTTGTGGACACCCGATTGGCATTTCTCTTCAAGTCCAACCGTGGCGTCACTTGACACCAGACTGGCATTTCTTTTCAAGACCTCTCGTGGCGTCGCTTGAGTTCTCGGATGGTCCTGTCTCGTCCGATTTCTCTTTTAGACACCCGTTTGGCATTTCTCTTCAAGACCTACCGTGGTGTCATTTTAGACATCCGACCGGCATTTCCTTTATTTTATTTTCCTTTAACTTTCCTTGTTTATCAATAATATTTTTATATATCCAGTTATTTGCACATGCTAATATGTTATCATGCCATGATTTAATTCCTGACAGCATGCCTTTAAGTCCATTATGAGCATGCACATATAATTTTTAATTCAACTTGATCACATAATATCTGCTGCATTCGGTATATCATCTGTTCATGATGTTTGCGAGTACATTCAAACGTACTCACAGGCTTGTCCCTAGCTATTTACTTGGCCAGGTCAGGATTTCTTCGAGGAGTACCACCGCGACATTCGTGCGGAGCCTAGGATTAGCGGCCACGCGGATAGGAGTTATCCGGGTCAGCTGTTCCTGTGGGAATGGAGCCCCATCGACGTTGGAGAACCACGAGTCATTTCCGTCATCCACCACCGGAATCACTATTGTATCATTAGACCTTTATGGTCTTGTATCCAATTCTTGTAATAGTTTGGTAATCTGTAACAAGGACGTGTCCACCAGTAACAGTAATCCTGGGCTTGTGGTAACACGATGGCTTAAATTTCTGGGATATGTTGTGTCCCCGAAATCCGGCCCCGACACAAATTCTAGTGAATTGTGCTATCTACTTTTACCATGCAATCTGTTGCTCTAGTGTATATGTTCTATATGTCGTGCAATGTGGTGATCACTTATTAACTGTTTGGTTAATTAGTGTCCTGTTCAGTTAACTGTTTGGTTCAATTCTGCAAATGTGATGTTCAATTCTTCAGGGTGCAATTTTGTAATGTCTTCCATGTGAGAAATAAATCGAATTTATCTTTACAAAATACATGATAAACAAATACAATTGCTATATTTCCAAGTTGTCAAGCATGCTTGGTTTGGTTAATTGTCTGATCTTCTAGTATGTTATACATTGTGCAATGTGGTGCTCAGTTAACGTTTGTTTCATTTGTTGTGGTGTTTAGTTAACTGTTTGGTTCAATTCTGCAATGCGATGTTCAATTGTTGTGGGTGCATTCTGTTATTGTATACCATGTGAGAAATAAATCAAATTTGGCTGTACTAAATACATGAGAAACAAATACAATTGCTATATTTCCAAGTTGTTAAGCATGCTTGGTTTGGATAACTGTCTGATCTTCTATTAGGAGTATGTTATATTGTGCAATGTGGTGCTCAGTTAATGTTTGGTTCATTTGTTGTGGTCTTTAGTTAACTGCTTGGTTCAATTCTCCAATGCGATGTCCAATTGTCGTGGGTAGAATTTTGTATTGTTGTGCATGTGAGGAATAAATCGAATTTGGCTGCACTTATTACATGAGAAACATATACAATTGCTATATTTCCTAGTTCTTAATCATGCTTGGTTTGGATAAATGGGTTTTCCATGTGGCTTTAATTAATCTGATGAATCTGCAATGTGCTTATTTTTCATCAACATATTTCACTAATAGCATGCGAACCCTCACTTAACCTGATCACTAACTACCTTATATGTGTTGCACGGAAACAATGGGAAGCACTGAGGTTCACAATCGAGGTTTGCACATGCATGGTCCTTTGTCTAATAGCACATTATTGTGCAAATGTAGGAACCATTCTAATATTTAGGTTTTTAACAATTTGGTCTTGCACATGTAGGTCCTGCTGTCAGAGGTTTTGACCCACTGTTCGACCCTTTTTGCATATGGGGAAATGAGTTGTCCATGAATATCAGTCAAGTCAAGAAACTCAGAAAGATTGTTAGGATAAAGAAATTAGCGACAAAAAACAACAAGATCTTTGTCTGCACAATGAAGAAGACATCAGTTCACTATAGGATGGTACTAACTATTATACCTTGCCTTTTTTATTCCTTTGCCCCATTTCCAATATAGAGAAGATATTTATGCACATCCTTATTTTCAGGCCTTTCCAAAGCAGTTCACTGATGATTACCTCTCAAACCACCTGTATGGTCAGGAGGCGAGGAAGGTATTTATACAACACCCATGGTTCAATATTGAAGTGTTCCTGAAGAGGACGAAGGATGGACGGTCAATCATCCACAGGCACTGGCCTAAAGTTGCAAAGACCTTCAACATCAATGAAGGCTCAGTATTCGCCTTCCGCTTCAGCAGTTTTCCAGATGAGATTCATCTGTCTATGTACCGTCTATGATGCTAATTTTGAAAGGTTATAGATGTTGCATGTGAAACTTGGTGCTGGTGCAGTTGTGTAATGGGGTAGCTGAGTGCTGAAGCTATATGATGTTGTACTTTATGTATTTCAATTATAAAATCCTGCTTCCTTAATATGAAAATGAAATATATTGTGTGCTTAATATGAAATTTCAATTAGATTAGTAAATGGATTATTAATAATAGGACAATTAGCCTGCTAATGGCCAATTAGCTTGCTAATTGGGTTTTCCTATTGCAAACAGTTATTGAGAAAACACCGTGCGCGATGACCTCTGGCAACGCACACAGTTTCTAGGAATAAACCGTGTTGGATCAATGAACAATCACACATGACATCCTCTTGAAAACTATTTGCGTTAGGCCACCTTGCGGAAACGTTTACCACATAAAAACTGTGTGTGATGGACAGCCTTTGCCACACAGTTTCTTGTACGCACCATGTGTGGTGCGTTCAATAACGCAAACGATAAAATTGTTAATATCATGTGCAATGGCAACTCTATCACAAACGATTTAATGGGAAAAATTGTGTGTGATGTACCTGCGAATGGAAACGTTTTCCTTGGAGCGACTGTGTGGGATGTATATACGAACGGAAACGTTTAGCGGGAACTGTCTGTGTGGGATGTACTTACGACCAGAAACGATTTTGCCTGTATAATTGTATTTTTTAGCACTACTGTACGTATAACCGTATTTGATCGCTCGCCGGTCGCACACGACCTCATCTTGCCGAGCGTGTGTGCCAGGAGGGCATATCCCCGACGGTTTATTGGTCGTGTGGGAAGGACCCCCTCTATCGCAGTCACTCACTAGGCGACGGTTCAGAACGCCGTCGCTGAAAAGGGTTAAAAACCGTTTGTATAGCACCTCACTGTACCAGTGCGTGTAGGCTCGTCCTGGCTATGTATATAGTGGAGCGGTTTATTCTTCTCTCCATATGAACCTATTTATATTGCGTATGTGCCACTGAAGAAAAAACTTTATTTATAAATGACGTGGCACCGTTCATGCGTGGTTCCCGGCCCTCCATTAAGTGAGTAACTACTACTAGACGCGTCAAATTATCACGTGGGCTGCATCATCGTATAGAAATGAGCTCCATCGTGTCACGTGTGTGGTTGGGGAAGACGCAAAAGACGCAAAGAGTGCTACTAGTACTACGTGTGTGGGTGCGTGCCCCTCTTCTCTTCGAGCATGGTTAAGTATAGCCCACTAGTACTCTACCACGCGGTTATTATATGGGCAAAGAGTATAGGCAATAATAATGACTAGAAAGCCATCAAATCACGAGGCCCACCTTTCTCTATGTTTGACCAAGGAAGCAGCCATCATTTCACTCCTCGTTGAATATCCATCCGCTGCTACCTCCGCAAATAAATAAAAATCCGCTTCTACCTCCGCAGCATGGTTAATAATATAGCCATGTCAATCACGACGTAGAAATATCATTCACTGATACAATAGGGCTGGCTCTAAGGTTGGAGATTTTTTTTTACTTTGTCTCTTTCTCTTTTTGTCTTATTTACTCATTTTACATAGGAGCACGTGTAGAGGATGGCTATTCCTTTCGATGGGACTTCTTCATGGGGTTTAAGACAAGCAGCTCCGAATTATTCCCGCTGCCCACCACTCTGAATCGTGCCATCTATGATAGTACTCCCATTGCAACAATGAGGTCCACTAGGTCTAGCACGTCCTGTAAGAAGAGACTGTCACGCAAAACATACATTCTTGTTGCCTTCTTCCTCATACAATACGTACCACTGGTACAGTATGTACTACTAGTACTACTACTACTCGTTCTACTATAAACCTTGCGCTTGGCATCTCAAAAATATTAACCTTGCGCTTGGCTCTTCGCCTCTTCAGGAAGTCGAGCAATAATGGTACTACAGTATATGGTTCTGGCTATCTGAGACCGAATGAATTGCTGCACGTCCACCACGTGGGCGAGGGTCGAGGGTCGAGGGTCGAGGGGTAAGGGAGAGTGCGTACTACTACGTCCGTTTCAATATGGACTACATACGGAGCAAAATGAGTGAATCTACACTCTAAAATACGTCTATATACATCAGTGTTTGGAGTATGTACTAGTAGTTCATATTGAAATCTGCTAAAATACATATATTTCAAACAATATGATAATCTCTCTAACCAAGGTAGGGATGAGGAGTGTATATACGTCTAACGGAGGGAGTAGTAAAATTTTCTCCTCGTCCTGCAAGCCACCGCGTGCGTGGGCGAGGGAGCGGGCGTAGGCGTAGTAAGCAAAGCTTCTCCTCGTCCTGCGACTCTGCGAGCCAATGCGCCCGTGGGCGGGGGAGAGGGCATACTAAGTAAGCTTCTCCTTGTTCTGCGAGTTGACGGGACACATCAAAAGTAATACAGAGCATCTCCAGTGTATAGAGCCTTGCCTCTAAGGTAGGACCCACATGGTTTGCCTCTTTTTTTAAATAACGCGTCAAGTTGCAATTGTTTGTTCACCCGTGGTACACGATCCTCCATCAAGTGGACAACTAGTACACGTGTCAAATTACCACGTGGGATACCTTTTCGTACAGAAATGAGCTCCACCATGTACCCGCGCGGGTGTGGTTGGGAAAGAGATGGGAGTACGTGCACGATGCGTGCACCTCTTCTCTTCATGCACGTCCCCCACCTACGTGGGTGTGTGTGAGAGAGATACAAACCTAGAGAGATGGTGTGTGCGTTCGTGAGTGTTTTTTGTTATGGGGGGTGATTTCGTGAATGTATTTGTGGGAATATGTGTCGATGATATCTCAAACAAAAATTTGACACATGCAATGTGTGTGAAATAGAGGCCTATCTATATCATATATAGAGGGGACGATCCATGAGAAGAGAGGGAGGGGTCATAGATATCGATAGAGTCAAAGAGAGGATCAAGTGTGTGGGAGCGAGATCGATGAAGAGAGCCATCGAAATCGTGTGTGTGCACGTCAAGATATAGGACGACTGACCTACCGGAACGTCAGAGGGCACAGGGCAAGTTTGTGTGTAGCAGGGAGACATGACTAGAGCGCTCGATGTATTGGTGTGTGTGGGGAGAGGGGGGAGGCAGAGACCTAACTAGAGAGGTAGATCGACTCGTATATGTGTTGAGAAGGAGAGACCTAGCTATGTATTGAGGGAGATCGGTCGACATCCATACATAAGTGAAGGGCTGGGAATAGGTTGGGACATATATATATATATACAGAGAGAGAGGGAGGGAGAGAGAGAGGTAGAGTGCCGGAGGGGTGGTGGAGTTGCTTCTCGGAGATGGTGGGAGAGGCCTACTAGACAAACTGAGGGTACAACTGCAATATTATCAAGAAGAATGGGGATGTGTTTCTGTGCGTGCGTGTGCGTGATAGATGTGTCGAGAGGCATGCATGGATGGTGAAGGGGGATCATATGTTTGGTAAGCAGACCTAACTAGATCGGTAGATCAATTGTTGTTTGTCGGAGGAAGGGAGAGACATAACTAATGAGGTAGATCGATCGGCGCGTGGGGAAAACGAGTTATAAACGACCTAGCTAGCTATATGTATAGCGGGAGATCGGTCGGTGTACATCCATTTGTTAGAGGCAAATAAGGCCCAGAGAGACGGATAGAGAGAGAGATGGAGCTAGGAGGTGGTGCGAGAGGCCTACTAGCTAGATAGGGGGAGTAGTGTGCGATTGTGAGATCGATGAAAAGAGGGGCGAGAGTTTACATGTGTGTGGGACCGTATGAGAGACACGAGGCATGGACACGGAAAGGAGGAGATGGAAAGTGCGTGTGTATGTGGTAGGCAGACATCACTGGAGAGGTTTATCGATCGGTGTGTGTCGGACAGGAGTTGTGGAGACCGTGGGAGAACGACCTAAAAAATGAATGTGCACGATGGTTAGAATGCTGAGGGAGGGGGAGGGCGAGGAGGGCGTGTGCATGCACGAGAGAAAGTTAGTGCTAGCTACAAAGGTTAGAGGATTGTGTGGGTGTAAGAGACTAACAAAGATCATAATTCGATATGAAAGTGGATTTATATATTTGAATAAGAGATCATAGTGTTATAAATCTATGCATGCATGAATATAGCGGTGATACGCGTGGTGTGGTTTTGGACATGTTATACCATAATGTGATAATGCGTGGCATTTGCAACTCACAGCTAAATATCGAACAATCTAAACCATACTATATATCGAACAATCTCACATTTTATTTGAATTTGTGATAATGTGTGGCGTTTGCAGCTCACAACTAAATATCGAACAATCTAAACCATACTATATATCGAACAATCTCACATTTTATTTGAATTTGTGATAATGTGTGGCATTTGCAACTCACATCTAAATACTTGTAGGCGTAGGGGGCGGGGCACCATACATTATGTGATAAACACATTATACATATGAGACATGGTTTAGATTATGAAGATCTAGCTAGAGCTTGAAATGTACTTGAAAGTGCAACTAATCCCTGGGTGGTTTTGGTAATTCATAACAACATATAGCTCATTGAACTAATATCCATTCAAGTTAAATATTTCAGGTAGGTCAATGATTGGCATGGCACATGGACTAGAGATGTGGACCCCTCAAAATGCTAAGGACAAATATTGGCAAAAGCTCAAGACTCTTCATTTCTATTTTAGTGATCCAAGATCACATTGAGTCCATAGGAAAAGCCAATACTATTAAAAGGGGATGAGGTGTTGCTTAATGGTCTACTTGCTCAAAATGCTTAGTGATATGCTCCAAAGCCCTCAACCACTTTCTCAATTCCATATATGTCCTAAACCTAAAGTCAAACTCAGCCCCACCGATTTGATCTATCCGGCACCACCGAGTTCTTTTGACATAGCCATAGCCATAAACCCTAATCAGTTCGGTCTCACCGATAGGGATCTCGGTCTCACCGAGATGGGATTGCAAACTCTCTATTTCCCTTCGTAACATTTCGGTCTCACCGAGATGAGCGATCGGTCCCACCGAGTTCACAATGCAAACTCTCTGTTTACCTTTCGTAACGTTTTGGTATCACCGAAAGGAGCGATCGGACCCACCGAGTTTGCCTGACCAACTCTCTGTTTGCTCATTGCTGAAATCGGTCTCACTGAGTTCATGCAATCGGTCATACCGAGATGAGATTTTGCCCTAACCCTAGCGCATCGGTCCCACCGAGTTCTTCTATACGGTCTGACTGAGTTGGGTCAAATGTGTGTAACGGTTAGATTTTGTGTGGAGGCTATATATACCCCTCCACCCCCTTCTCTATTAAAGAGAGAGCCATCAGAACGTGCCTACACTTCCACTACTCATTTTCTGAGAGAGAACCACCTACTCATGTGTTGAGACCAAGACATTCCAATCCAACCACAAGAATCTTGATCTCTAGCCTTCCCCAAGTTGCTTTCCACTCAAATCATCTCTCCACCATAGCCAAATCTGTGAGAGAGAGTTGAGTGTTGGGGAGACTATCATTTGAAGCACAAGAGCAAGGAGTTCATCATCAACACACCATTTATTACCTTTTGGAGAGTGGTGTCTCCTAGATTGGTTAGGTGTCACTTGGGAGCCTCCGACAAGATTGTGGAGTTGAACCAAGGAGTTTGTAAGGGCAAGGAGATCGCCTACTTCGTGAAGATCTACCCGAGTGAGGCAAGTCCTTCGTGGGCGATGGCCATGGTGGGATAGACAAGGTTGCTTCTTCGTGGACCCTTCGTGGGTGGAGCCCTCCGTGGACTCGTGCAACCGTTACCCTTCGTGGGTTGAAGTCTCCATCAACGTGGACGTACGATAGCACCACCTATCGGAACCACGCCAAAAATCTTCGTGTCTACATTGTGTTTGCCTTCTCCAAACCCTTCCTTTTACCTTCATATGCAATGTTTTACTTTCCGCTGCTATACTCTTGGAATTGCATGTGTAGGTTGATTGCTTGACTTGTGCTAAGTTGCTAAAATCTGCCAAGACTTAAAATTGGGAAAAGGCTAGATTTTTATTTGGTCAAGTAGTCTAATCCCCCCTCTAGACCTATTTTCGATCCTACAGTACTGTGGTTTGAAATTAACATAAAGTGGATTCAAAAAATCAAGTTCGAGTTCATATAGTACACATAGTTCATATCTAACTCGACAGTAATCATGTGGTGTGCTGTGAAGATAATATACAAACGATGGTTTAACTTGACAATAATGATGATTGTAGATCTTATTAAAATAGAGAAACGAATTCAAATGGTTTAACTTGACAACAATCATAATTGTAGATCTTATTCAAATAGAGAAACGAATTCAAATTTAGTTCATATTGAAGCGGTAGTATATATGTTTGGAATGCACTAAAACGTTCATTTGAGTAGCAGGTTGCATGCATTATACACGTAGCGAAATATTTTAATTGAACATAACACGGATTCAAAGTTTTGAATGGCATTTGTAGTGCGAGTTGATTTGGTACAGTACACGGGACTAGACTCTCTTGTGTGGTGCGAATTGATTTCTTTTTGTTTTTTCGTCGAGGGAAGTGCGAATTGATTTGATATATGGTGTGTTTGGATTGTGGCCAGAGTGCACCTTACCAAAATTTTGGTCATGACCCAAAGATTGGTCTTTGTTTGGATGGCTGCCAATTTTTTGGCATGCCAATGAACTCTAGCCAACTCTAGTTCATTTTTCTTGCCAATGTTGGCTAAATCATGGGCAACCAAAACCTCAACCAAAATTTTGGCTAGCCAATGCTTTGGTGGGGCAACCTTGGGCAGAAACCAAACACACCCATAGTATACACGTTTGGCTTGTCCGGAAATTTCAACCCGCGCCTTGTTATCCCAAAATTTTAAGATATCTCTTTGTCTCGTTGTGCTCCAAAAATTCCCTCCATCTCAACCCACGCCTTGCTATCCCAAAATTACAACACGCGCGAAAACTCCCACCTCCTGCCAAATCCTAACACGTGAAATTCCCGTGATACCCCTGAACCGAAAGAACCACCTAGTTCAAATCGGTGGGGCTACTTTTGTAACTTACCCCGCATTTCGGACAAGCGCGTCCCTAAGCCATGGTTCCCCCCTCCCATCCCCTCCGCCCCCCATTCGTACACCGAGGCTGCAAAAACCCGTGAAGCCCCACACCCTCCTTCATCCGCCCACCCAGCCGGAGCCTCTCCCCCGACGACGTCGTGCACAGCAACACCTCGACGTCCCTCATCCACCGCACCGGATGAGGATCCGTCGTCGATCTCGTCGTCCCGCCTGTTCAGCCACCCCGTCCTCCACCTCCAAGGAGCTGCCCCAACATTCCCCTCGTCTTTCGCGCCACCTCCATTCCCACACCACCGTCTTCACCTGCACCACCGGAAGAGCAGCATCATCACCAATTCCTCGGCTGAAGCTAAGGCCTAATCGGTGCCACCAAAGAGGTTCTACACTAATCGCTGCATTTTCTTCTTGATTTGATCTCACGGTGCTGCCGGTGCTCGGTCCTGAGCCGACATGGCGCAGCTCCATCTACGGCGGCGTCGCCGGCATTCCTCCATGGTGTTGCTCCCTCGGCGGCGACGTCCACATCAGTAGGAGCTGCTGCTGCATTGGCTCTAGTTCGCACTGCTGCTCTGCTCTTGCTCTCGGTCCCCTGCCTGGACTGCCCTTGCTCTTGCTCGCGCTGCTGCGCTCACTCTTGCTCTTGCTTGTGCTGCTGCTGCACAAGCAGCAGATCCTGCTCTCGCTCGAGCCCCTGCAGCTGCTACCCGAGATGCTGCTACACGACCAGCTGCCCCGGCTCTCACACGCGCTGCTGCTCCGGGCACTGCTGCTGCTGCTACTGCTTTTCTGCTACTAGTGCATTCAGTTTTGAAAGTAAAATTCAGTTTCGACAGCAAAATTCAGTTTCGACAGTAAAATTCAGTTTCGACATTTAAATTCAGTTTCGACAGTTAAGTTCAGAGATGAGCGTCTGATGGATTTTACATCTAGCACTTTGTGGTTATGTATTTTACATCTAGCACTTTGTGGTTATGTATTTTACATCATCTATTGGAGATGCTATTAGAATTCCACTCAGGTTAACGTTGCCTCTCTTGTCCTGCTTCAGCCTCGCCGTCGTACAACTCACCGGAGCTGCTCCAACGACGAAACCCTCCATCACAGCGGAGCAGTACCCTCAGCTCCATCTCCAGACGCCTAAGATCTTCTTCCCCTCCTCCGACAGCCACATCAGCCGGAGCATCCTCACCGACCAACCCAATCATGCTGAGATCGACATGGCTTCGCCAAAGAGGTTGTACACTTGTTGCATAGCTTTTTCACTCTACATGTTATATATATTGTCCACTGAGCACACGTAGTAATGTGAAATACGATTAGTTTCTCCTAATATATGACAAGCAGTGAGGTACCAGGCAACTTAGCTATCCGTGATGGACTCTCTCGAAAGCCATCATTATTTATTTCTACGCGTTTGAGCTGCGCATGTGTAGATGGGCATGGGAGTTGAGTTAGTAGGGCAGTGGCCTGGGTCCAAAGTAGTACAAGTAGCACAAAAACATTTTTGGAGTGTAGGCTTTTGCCTGTTCAAGCCTGCCTACTAGAATTGCCAGTGGTTGAAAGGAAAAGTGAAGGAAAAACATAGGAATTGGAAAGTTTCCTATGGTATTACTATTAATGCATTTGGTTCAAAGGAATGGAGTAAAGGAAAACTGTAGGATTTGTTCCTTTAGTGTCTCTTTCAAAGAAAAGCCATAGGAATTTTAATATCCACTTGGCCCTCCTTTTCAAATTCCTATTCATGAAGAACAAGACTAAGTGATAGTAGCATAATAGCATTATAACTGTAGATTTTCTTGTGGTTTGACTTAATTTGACCATGCTTCTTTGCATTCATGTGACCTTTCAATTCCTGTGAACCAAACACCCAGATTGACAGAAATCCTGTGATTTTAAATTCTTTGCACATGCATTCCTATCCTATTACTGTATATTTCCTATTCCTGCGTTGTTAGAATCCTCCAATTCAAACGAGCCCTTATAGAATTACTTCTCTTACAGATAGTTGTCAAAGAAAACCTTGTGTGGTTTGTCCCACTCCTGTTGCGCCATCGTCCACCCCAGCTCAGCTGCTCCAATGACAGAAGGGTCCACCACAGCAGGGATCCACCCTCCAGACTGTCTTTCGCCGCCTTAGATCTTCTTCCCCGCTGCCGATAGCCACGACAACTGGATTACCATCATCAACTGAGCAGATGACCTCGAGGACTACACGGGTCCGCAAGAGAGGTCGCACTCTTTCGTGTCTGCTTACGTTATGCATCGCTTAATATTACATGCTACTTTATTGTCCTGTTCACCGATTAGACTCTGAGTCAGCTCCAAACTAATGCTCAAACTTGAGTTTTTAAATGGTTCTGGGGTACATATCGGGGCCGCAATCAATAGTATCTGTCTACTATCTGGTTAATCCCTGGTGTCTACTATGAGTTTCATGTTGGGTGGGAAACAAACAGTAAAGAAGCCATTATCTGTATTTTTTAACTGAAGCCATTATCTGCCTGCTATCATTGGTTTTGGGTCTATCCACAGGTTGCTACAATCACTCTGGATTTCTGCATGCACTCCTTACATAATCTCACTATGTTTTATTCCTATGCATGTCAGTTATTGTACACAACGGAACTGAACATGTAGAGCAAAAGAGATGAGCCTTGCGTGGCAATAAAATTTCATGCAGACGTTGCTCCATGGTGGTCGCAAAGGCAGCCCCCCCTCCACCCATTTCAGATTGTAACCAAGAGGAAGATAACTATTCTGAGGGAGATTCAGAAGGAGAAGACCACTCCTATTTACCCCCTGAGGTCTTCGCTCTAACTTGGCATGCTGATGTTGGTCATATCATGCATATGGTGCCTTACATTGCTTACTTTATACATCAAATATGTCATCTTCTTAGTTTAGACATGCTTTGTGTGAATGCCATCTGTTTAGTTTCTTTATCGTATATGTGAATTATGCAACGCCATCTTGTTTAGCCAGGCATCATATATGTGAATTTTCCAATGCCATCCTACTTAGCCAGTCATCTTATATGTGAATTATATCATGCCATACTTTTTTTTCATTACGTATTACATTTGTCAACAATGTTAGTACATTCAACTACTCTTCGTGTGCATCAGCCATTTGACACGGTGATGGAAAATTCTGGAGTGAAAACAAGGTCTTCAGAGTAGACTATGCTATCTGACGAAGCACATATCTAGCTGGTTACGGATAGCTCCTCAGAGGAGGATTCAGAGATAGATGACCAGTCCTATTTCCCCCCGAGGTGTATGCTCTAACTTGGCAGGGTTATGTTGCTCATATCGTGCGTATGGTGTCTTGCATTGCTATGTCATTTGCTTAGTTTAGATATGCTTTGTGTGAATGCCACTTGTTTAGTGTTTAATTACCATATATGTGAATTATGCAATGCCATCTTGTTGCAAGACATTATATATGTGAATTATGCAATGCTATCTTGTTGCGAGGCATTATATATGTGAATTATGCAATGCCATGCTGTTTAGCCAATCATCATATATGTGAATTATATCAGGCTATCCTTTTTTTGTATTATGTATTCCATTTGTCGACAACGTTTGTATATTCAACTACTCCTCCTATGCATCAGCCATTTGAAGCGGTGATTGAAGTATCTGGAGTGAAAACAAGGTCTCCAGAGTAGACAATGCTACCTGCTGAAGCAGACATCTTGCTGGTTACAGATAGCTCCTCAGAGGAGGATTCAGAGACAGATGACCAGTCCTATTTCCCCACTGAGGTCTATGCTCAAACTTGGCAGGGTTATATTACTCATATCATGCATATGTTGTCTTGCATTGCTTAGTTTTTACATCATATATGCGATTGCCATCTGCTTACTTGCTTAGTATATAAATCATATATTTGAATTATATCATGCCATCATGTTTATATAGACATCATCTATCTGAATTATGGCATGCCAACCCATTTAATAAAGACATCATATAGTTATATCATCTCATCCTATTTATATTAGTGTTTACAGTCATCATATTTTGAATTATGTCATTCTATCCGTGAATTATATCATGCTATCATGTTTCCATAGGCGGCATGTATGTGAATTATGGCATGGCAACCTATTTAATAAACACATTATATAGTTATATCATGTCATCCTGTTTACATAGTCATCATATTTTGATCTATGTCTTTCCATCCTGTTTAGTTAGCCATCATATATGTGAAATTGTGTCATGCTATCCTGTTTAGTTAGCCATCATATATGTGAAATTGTGTCATGCTATCATGTTTGGTTAGACAACATAAATGTGAATTATTTCATGCCCTCTTTTATTCCCCACTATCCATTGCACCTGTCTATCATACAATGTCTGTACATTCAATTACTTTTCTTGTTTATCAGCCATTTGAATTGGAGAGGGTGATGGCAGTATCTAAGGGAGTAACAACACGGTCTTCAGAAAAGATAGTGCTACCAGTCGATGAAGATAGAACCACGGTTGTACTTGCCCAAGAACCAGCCCCACCACACATAACCCAGACTCTCGCAGATTGTACCGCTACCTAGTTGGACAGAGAACCAACTACACCCCTTCTAACCCCAACCCCAGCAGATAGTAACCCAGTTCCAGTTGACATAGCACCGTCTCCACCACAGAGCACCTAAACACGAGCAGTTAGTAAGGCAACTGCAGTGCCCAAAGCACGAGGACCACCACTCTGAACCCCAACTCAACGCTTAAAGCAGAAGAAGAATTGTTCTCAGGTCGGGTTCTGTAGCTATGGTTCATACTCCTTTTCTCTTGCATAACTGTATTTACTCATACCAACTATTTTCAAATTTGAAGGATGGAATTGAAACTCCAATGGCGCAACAGGTATGTTTTAAACCTGTTTCTTTAACTGGTTTGCTGTTGTAACTTGCTCTATGTTGATTTCAGTTTCAATTGAATAAACAGTTATGTTCTCATGTCATGCACATTACAAGTGTTGTTATTGCTTTGTAGTTTCCCACACTTATATTATGTCTATGCTGCTTTGTCTTAAACAGATATTATTTGAATTGTGTCTCTATCTTGATTTGGCAACAAAAACTAGAATGATATAGACCATACAGTGACCATGGTACATAGATATATGTTTGTTTCATGTTGTTATCCTGTCCACTTTACTACTGAACTGGTTTACCAAAATGAGTTTCATATACCACATGGTAAACCTGTGATGTGTCCGCTTGTTTCTCTTTTAGAATGCGGACAAAATATTGGAGAAGAGTACCCCGTTATGCAATGGTAAAGGAAGTAATGCAGATAAGGTTCAAGATAGTGAGACATCCCTGTTGGTCTCCAAGAAAGCTGATAAAAACTATCTTGACGACAGTGAGACAACCCAAAAGTCCTGTCGTGATGTAGTGTTCGAGTTACTGGCCACTACTGCTGGCACAAGCTCTTCGAACTCGCTGCCTGAATCAGTTCGTCTTCTTGAGTCTCAACTTCAAGTTGAAATACATCGATCAGATGTGCTGCGACACGAAGCTGAAGGGCTGAGGAAGTCCCTGTAGAATTCAGATGCATACTTTGTGGTGCAACAGCAAGCGCTGGAGGATTTAAGCGCCAAACAAGAGAAAGTTAATAAGCTTGCTAAGCATCTTGCCAGCATGCTGGGTACCCAGGATATTGTTTCTTGAGCTCTTCTGAAGTGGTTTCAGTTCTGGACTTGTTTTGCTGCGGCGTTTATTTGCACTGGTAGCCAACTTTGACAACCAGTGTATGTGATATGCTGCTTTGTTCCCTATATTTGCACTGGTGGCAAACTTTGATGCCCAGTGGATGTAATATGTGTAATAGCTGTAATAGCCTAGCGTTAGTTGCTTGCTTATTTATTCCCTTATTGTCTTATTTAGTTGTTTGCTTGTAGTCACTATAGTTCTTTTTCCGTGTTTTTCTAGTGGCCACAATAACCTATTTTTTATAACTAGGCCACAATAACCATGGGCAACATATGGACCGTTGTATAACCATGGTCCTGCTATCTGCTGTAGTGACCATGGGCCTCCTACGGGCCGTAGGATCCATGGGCCCTCGACGGGCTGTATATTCAATGGGCCTTATACGGGCTGTATTATTCGTGGACCAATGACGGTCCGCAAAATGGGCCGTAAACGGGCTAGAGTGGAAATCGTGTGTTTATGGCCCGACCATAATGGGCCATTAATAGGCCAAAATGTATAACGGGCTTAATTCTATCGACAGGCATCACGGGTCATTAATGGGCCGTATTTGATGACGCTATGAAAACAGCCCAACGGGTTAACGGGCCACAAACGGGCCGACTGTAACCACGGGCTGAATTTGGCCCACAAGCAGAACAGGCCAGTAACGAGCCGTAAGTAACCGAATGCTGGAAATGAGCCCAAGAATAAATGGGCCCTTGGAAGGCCGAAAGGTAACACGGGCTGGAAACAGCCCAACGGAATAATGGGCCGTTAATGGGTGTAAAGCATTACACTGTTCATTATGGGCCAGTTTCACCACGGGCCTTTAAAGGGCCACGAGCTACAAAGGACGTCGTATGGACTGAAAGACATCATGGGACATACATGGGCCAAAAGTTATAATGGCCTGGAATCATATTGGATGGCCCAGATAACGCTACTGGGCCCAATTCGGATAGGCCATAACGGGCCATGAGTTAGCGGGCTGTAAATGGGCTATATGCGAACAGGCCGTTAACAGGCTTTTCATGGGCCGGCCCGCTACCTTTTGACCAAGTCAAACAGGGCGGCCTTTTTCACCTGAATGGGCCTTTGTTGGGTTGTGCCACGTGTTGACGTATCATAGGCGCCTCCCGTCCAATGAGTGGATGACATCTATCCCAACGCTGAGTCGACACGTGGTTCGCCATTGAGAATATTACACGTGGAAAATCCCCATTGGTCTGGGCTGTTAACGGGTTATCGGATCCAAACCGGAACCCGATAGCTTAACGGCGACCCGTTACGGTGGATGCTACATGTCAGTTACCCTTGACGAAAGCACTTCCATGATGCGCCATTTATCGTCATGGAAGTGGACACTTCCATGATGATAATTTTGGTAATGTCATGGAACACTTCTACGACAGCACAGGTATGACTATCTTGATTCTGTCATAAAATCGTCATGGATGTACATGCATGACAGAAAATGTGACCTACTGTGACAAACACGTATCATCACGGAAGTGTTTTTTTGTAGTGTTTGTTAGAGCCTTAGTTAGTGGTAGAGATTTCAGTTAGGGGTCTCTCCCGACCAAGGGCTCTACAAGAGGGATCCTGGTAGGTATAAACAATAGTGTGTTTGAGGCTGTCTCTTGGGACATCAAAGAGTTTTTTGGTTTCCTGCTCTCTGGTTTATCTACCCACTAAAACTAAATTTAGAGTAATTAATGTCTATGACTCACCTTATGAGGAGGGCAAGGATGATTTCCTCTCTGAACTTCATGCTCTTTTATACCTGGCCAATCACACCCAAGTTGGTGGTGATTTTAATCTTGTTAGATCTAAAACAACATAAGAGTAATGGTGTAGTTGGTCATAGATGGTGTGATATGATTGAATTGTGATTCGGAGTCTCTTAGAAATTAAGATGTCTAGTAGACAATTCACTTGGGATAATAACCAAAGAGATTTGATTATGTCCACTTTGGATGCATTATTCTACAATACTGAGCTGGATAAGATGTTACCTTTAGCTTCCTCCATTTTCCTCCCTAGGGTTGGTACTGATCACGTGCCAATAGTTTGGGATTGCAGTATTGGTTTTTATCCTAAATCTAGTACTTATAGATTTGAGAAATGGTTGTTCCTTAAAGAGGACTTCAAACCCCTTATTGAGAAAACCTGGAAGGAGCCTACTAAAGCAAATCTGCTATTGATAGATGGCAAAACAAAGTTAGTCGCGAAAGTTACTAAGGGGTGGAGCATTAACATTGGGGCAAAAATTAGGAAGATTAAAAAGAGCCTTCTGGATGAATATGATGCTTGAGATATTAGAGCTAAAACTATTGAGTTTTCTCCAGACGTCGGCATCTTGCTGCTAGAGGAAGGGGCGCGGTGACTCTCATGCTGCCGGAGGAAGTAGTGGCGTCAGCAAGTTGCTCTAGTCGTCAGCGTCTTGCTCCTTGTCCTGGAGGAGCTGGAAGATGGGGATATGCATAGGGCACTGGTGGTTGAGCTCTTGGGGAAGACAAGGGGAAGATCCAGAGGGCGGGCATCTCAGATGGGGCTAGCTCTGGCCGCCGGAGGCGAGCAAGGTGACGGTGGTGGGTGAATCGGGAGCATGGCAGCGTTGGGCAAGTGCCCAAACCCCTATCGAATGGGAAGGTGTGCTGTGCGGGAGAGGCTACTAAAGGCGGAGACCTGATTTTGGCGTTTCTGCCCACAGGGTCCGGGCCAATTTATCGCTAGATTCCTGATAATTCACTTGTCAAAGCGTTAAATCGGCCAAACAATTAATAGCGAAGATAAGGCATAATAACCAGCCACCCAACGAGTAGCGATAAACTGAGCGATTAATCGCTGATCGACCGATCTTTTGAACATTGAAAGAAACTACAAAGTATAACTCCTAATAAAACTAAGAATCTCTACTCCTAAAGGAGGAGTCTACGGTTGTCATGGTGCGTTCGTATGTCATTCGTTCGCCACCCCTTACCTTCATTCGCCTCCCCTTCATTTCGTTCGCCACCCCTTCCCTTCGTTCCACCCTCCCAGCATAAAAGTCATCACATGGAAACAAACCAAAAGAATCCTAACAATAATATGGAAACAAACCCAAAAAATCAGAGTATCATATCCTTCCTCCCACCCTCGTAGCCTGAGTATTACGTACTAGCAATAATTAGCCTTCGTCCCACCATTGTAGTGCAAAATTAATATATATATACATGGGAAAAACATAGAATCCTATCAATAATTAGCCCAACTATTACATACTAAACATCAGGCACAAGATATGGAAAGCCTGACAAGATTGATAACGCCTTAAAACATCTCCACCATATTTGGTAGGAGTAGGTATTTAAGTAGTAAGTTTCTTTTACAGGGTTGGTCATTCATGAACACCCCTGCCTCAAGTACCTCACCGTCAAGCACAGATGGTAGATTGCTGGGAAATCACGCTGGAAATCACATCGAGGTCACATGAGTTTATCATCAACCTATCAGCCTCGCTTTCGTCACCCGGAGGTGAGTTCACCTTTTGAAAAGCCATCTGTTTCTCCCACGTCGTGCCGTCTTTCTTGTGGATCTTCATAGTCCTGATATATGCATTATTAATTTATTTAGTTCACAAAAGACTATGCATGGCAAACTACTACTAAAAATGATTGTCATAGTTTCTGCAATTTATAGGCCAGATAGGTTGCAATTACACAAAATCGCTTATCAAGTAATACTACGCCACGTCTTAATTTGAATCAACATCAAGCATGAAACACAATAATCACCTGCATATCGACCCCTGGTGGTCTCCAGGAACATTCAACTTGGGCAATAAGAAATGCAACCTCACCAAGCAAACTTGTAGAAATTCATTAAAATTTAGCCATTCATGTCTGGAGAAGATAATAATGTGCGCATGAAGGAGAAACTATGTATGTAGGCAATTATTATTTATTTTCTTTCTTTATGAACCATGGTGTTAAAGGTTCAAAGGGCCTTAAGCACTATCCCTGCATCATTTACTACTAAAGTATTTTATTTTTTTCCCTTTTGTCTGAATTCTGCCTCATAACATCTTTATTGGCTGATATCGCAGCACCAACCGTGATGCTGAAGGTTCAAAGGTTGTTAATCATTATCCATGCAAAATTTGCTTATAAGATGTCAAAGGATAAGGGAAAAAGAGTTGTGTATTCTCTAACAAGTTGTGTAGCATAATGTCTTAATTGATGTTTTGAAGCTGACCATCTTGTAATCTTAACTGTTGTTGTGGAACAGTCATATGTGAACCCATCCACTCAATTAGCTACAATGCTACCCACAGCCAGTACAATGATCACATTGGAGCCAGGGGAGCATGTGGGAACATCAAATGGTATTTACCTTTCACATGGCGTTTATACCATTGAAGTATGGTCATCTATAAATCTAGATTTATTAGGTCTAACCATGTGTTGGGTATATTGCTTCAAATGTTGTCCTTGGATTTTACAAATTACACACTGGCCATGCAGAAAGGCCTACAACACCTCAAGGAACACTGAGTGGGAACATTGAGTGGTACTGATGATATTGCTTCCAATGCAAGCATTAAAGAAGACAAAAATCAATGAAGATGGATCCGTGATAAAGCAAGGCGAGATAGCCTAACACCCGAGCAAAGGGAAGAAATGAATGCACATCGAAGAGCATCTAGACAAAATAAAAGTAACGAAGATAGGAATGCGAGCCAAAGGGCTGCCAGACAAAATCTGACAACCAAGGAGAGGCAAGAGATGAACGCCCGTAGAAGGGCGGCAAGTAAAAATATACCAGTTGACCAGAGGCAAGAGATGAACGCCCGGCGAAGAGCATGTAGGCAGAGCATAGCACTGGATGAGAGAAAGGCATTGTGGGCTCAGCGAAATGCAGACCTTGCAGCTAAGCAGAAGACCCCGTGCGCTGAATGCATCGCAATGCCTCGCCCAGATGCATATCTCTAATGAATCACCATGTTATGTTACTAAAGTTCTCATGTGTCCAGTCTATATTTGTTACTTACTTGTTAATCACGCTTTGCAGAATTCAGTTGTAGATTGCTATTCTATCAGTCCTCTATGGAGACGATTATTAAATAAAAGTTATACATATGTTCTTGCAGATAAAGTTATCTGAACATTGAACCATGAATTAATTCCTTAGCATAAGCATTTTTTAGTTCAGTTCGATTTCCGACTCATTAGCCACATGATATATTTATGTGTAGTATCAAATAATGACATGCAATTATGCATGGTAATCTCTAATAGAGTTGGTTAAAAGAAGTTTGACATAGGACAAACCATAACTTCAAGTATTTTGGAACATATGGAGTAGCTTTTATCCAACTATTGTTATTTCCATTTCTATTTCACAGCGGAGTCTGTGTGTCAATAAATCGAAGAACTCTTTTATTATTGAGCATGTGTGTATCTTCAGAAAACTACCATTCAAAGATTTTTTTTAACTAACACCAGTTGGTACACGACCACACTTCACTAACTGATTTCATTGAGGTGTCTGACAAGAATATATATATGGATTGGGAAAGGAGGAGCTTTCACTGCACTGATCTGGTTGGATACTGCAAGCTAAACTTGTCAAGCTTGTCTTCACTTGTACAATAGAGCTTGCAAATTATTTCTGTGACACAAATGACCAAAAAAGCACTCTTGATGATTGGCTTTATTACAATCTTGTAAACATCAAGGGTTACAAAAGGTTGTGAAAGTGCAACTAATCCCCGGGTGGTTTTTGTAATTCATAACAACATATAGCTCATTGAACTAATATCCATTCAAGTTTAATATTTCAGAAAGTTCAATGATTGGCATGGCATGAACTAGAGATGTGGACCCCTCAAAATGCTAAGGACACATATTGGCAAAAGCTCAAGACTCTTCATTTATATTTTAGTGATCCAAGATCACATTGAGTCCATAGGAAAGCCAATACTATTAAAAGGGGATGAGGTGTTGCTTAATGGTCTACTTGCTCAAAATGCTTAGTGATATTGCTCCAAAACCCTCAACCACTTTCTCACTTCCAAAAATGTGCAAAGCTCAAAGTCAAACTCGGCCCCACCGAAATGATCTAGCCAGCGCCACCGAGTTAATTTGACATAGCCACTGCCAGAAACCCTAACACTTCGGTCACACCGATACGGATCTCGGTCTCACCAAGATGGCCTTGCAAACTCTCTGTTTCCCTTTGTAACATTTCGGTCTTACCAAAATGAGCGATCGGTCACACCGAGTTTGCTTGACCAACTCTCTGTTTGCTCTTTGCTGAAATCGGTCTCACCGAGTTCAAGCAATCGGCTTCACCGAGAAGAGGTTTTGCCCTAGTCCTAGCACATTGGTCCCACCGAGTTATTCCAGTTGGTCCCACCGAGATTCCTAACGTTCACATTTTGAACTAAATTGGTCTCACCGAGTTCTTCTATTTGGTCTGACCGAGTTGGGTCAAATGTGTGTAACGGTTGGATTTTGTGTGGAGGCTATATATACCCCTCCACCCCCTTCTCCATATGTGAGAGAGCCATCAGAACGTGCCTACACTTCCACTACTCATTTTCTGAGAGAACCACCTACTCATGTGTTGAGACCAAGATATTCCAATCCTACCACAAGAATCTTGATCTCTAGCCTTCCCCAAGTTGCTTTCCACTCAAATCATCTTTCCACCATAGCCAAATCTGTGTGAGAGAGTTGAGTGTTGGGGAGACTATCATTTGAAGCACAAGAGCAAGGAGTTCATCATCAACACAACATCTATTACCTTTTGAAGAGTGGTGTCTCCTAGATTGGTTAGGTGTCGCTTGGGAGCCTCCGACAAGATTGTGGAGTTGAACCAAGAAGTTTGTAAGGGCAAGGAGATCGCCTACTTCGTGAAGATCTACCCGAGTGAGGCAAGTCCTTCGTGGGCGATGGCCATGATGGGATAGACAAGGTTGCTTCTTTGTGGACCCTTCGTGGGTGGAGCCCTCCGTGGACTTGCGCAACCGTTACCCTTCGTGGGTTGAAGTCTCCATCAACGTGGATGTACGATAGCACCACCTATCGGAACCACGCCAAAAAATCTCCGTGTCATCATTGCGTTTGCACTCTCCAAACCATTCCCTTTACCTTCATATGCAATGTTTTACTTTCCACTGCTACACTCTTAGAATTGCATGTGTAGGTTGATTGCTTGACTTGTACTAAATTGCTAAAATCTGCCCACAACTAAAATTGAGAAAATGTTAGATTTTTATTTGGTCAAGTAGTCTAATCACCCCCCCCCCTCTAGACCTACTTTCAATCCTACAGGTTGCGCCTATTTGTGTTCCTTTTGGCTTTCATTCCGGGTTATTTTTACAATGGAAAACACCTGTGTGGAGTAATTGGTGGAACTGGTTGCCAATGGGTTATTTTTTGCCACTAAAGATGAAAAATAAATGGACATTTTATTTGTCAATACACGGTCAAAAATAGAACAAACAGTATGATGCTATTTTTCCCATGGCCATTCAGCTATGAATGAAATAGCAATATTGTACTGCACCAACAATAAAGTGATATTAAAGCAGGGGGGAAATTGGCAACTTACAACTGCATGTGACATGTGGGTGGAGAGACACCAGGGGCAATCGCCCATCCCTATGCTTTGCAAGACAATACACATAGGGGCTGATAATTTTAACCAAAAAAGAAACATTTTGTTAGCTCTGAAGAGTATGTTGGAGCACAATTTTGCAAGACATTGAAAAAAAAATTCCTCTGAAAACAAACAATCAAATACTATAGGGACCCTGATAAGTTTGTTTTAGATTCAGTTTACATCACACCTGAGCACTAAATCAGTTTATATCCTTTGTAAAAACACTTTTAATCAACTGCTCGTGTGATCAACATTTGATATACCGGGTACACAATGTGACAAATTAATACTAGTATTAGACATGTTGAGCCACACAAAATAATTAGCTCCAGTTTCTAATATATCAATTCTTGGAGAGTATAAGCAGATTATATACATTGCTTCACTAGGACTAAAATATCATCCATAAAACTAATCGAGATGAAGGGCAATTGTGCTGGTAGCAGGCCAGCAGTAGCAGACGAGTATGGTGGGCGGAATAGGCAAGGAAAACCTGAGAATCAGTGGCGTCAATTCTCCAGTGGCCGAGCAGCAGGTCGTGTCGCCGTGGTGGTCGCCCTCGGCGCGATGGTGTGAGCTCCTTGGCACCTGGAATCGGCCTCGGATGGCCTCATCATGGGGATCGACGGCGCGGCAGCGTGATTATGCTCGACGCGGCTTAGCTGGGGTAGATGTCCGGGCCCGACGACGAAGGTGTCGCCCGTCCTCCTCCCCGCGCCACACCGATGTGCCCGGGGTTGTCCCACCCACATCCGGATGGATCAGCTATGTGGTCGGCATGTACGGAGAGTGTAGAGCCCTTCTGGACCTCCCCGCCGGATCCAGCTACCGAGAATGCCAGACCGGCGGGCGCGCGGGCTCGGTCCCGACGTAGCCACGCGAGCGATTGTCAGGGAGAGAAGGACGCCGACGACGCCGTGGCGGGGAGAGGGTGGACGGCAAGGCCTTAGAGGGAAGGGGAAGCAACGCGTAGAGGAGGGGACGGGCTTCGCCGTGCCGTGGAGGAGAGATGGCGGGCGGGGGGGATAGGAGGAGGGCGAGTGATGCCGTGGAGTGAAGGGGAAGCGGCGGCTGTGCTGCGGTGAGAGAGCGAGAGGAACAACCTGCTGTGAGGGAGTCAGAGGAACGAGCCGTTGTGCTAATGTGCGGTGAGAACAAGGGCACAAGGCTATGTAGATGAAAAAAACAACTAGCAAGCACACAGCTTTATCATGTTAGGCTTTTTTTTATTTTAGAAAATGAGAAACGAGCTGCTTAGTATGCGATGAGATAAGGATGTTATGCGAGCCTAAAAATCATTTTTAGAGAATGGACCAACAAATTAGAAACTGAAGCTATTTTTTTCCAGATAAAAGGAGCTTGTATGATCTTAAACAGAGGCCTTACACGAAGAGATAGCCAAGAATATGTCTAAATTATTACATGGCACGTAGGACCGAATCATAGCGACGCGGCGCATATGAAGGCTAACATCTACTAAGAAGCATTCCTCAAACAAGAAACTACTAAGAAGCGGGCATAAAGCACCGCTAAGCAACCAGGACGCAAGAATCGAAGACGGCTCCGACACCACTTCACGGCGAGGATGGCTCCCCTAGCCAATGTTGTTTCGTCGTGATGTGTCGCAAAGGCTCCAGCACTTGTCCAAGAGGGAGCTGATCAGGCGGCCAAGATGAGGTCGGTCCCGCCGTCGTCCAAGTGGTTTCCAAAGTTGCAACAGAATCACAAGTTTATACACTAGGTCAGCCGAGTGTTTTATTTTAGATCGTCCCTCCATTAAAGCTTTCTTGCGGGTCGTTCAAAGGTCCCAAGCAATCGCCGCAAAACCAATCCAAACTATTCATCTACCTCGTCGATGGGTCCTCATAAGCAGGGCCGGCCCTGGTGTATGGCTAGAGAGGCAATGACCCAGGGCACAGGCCTGGGGGCATGATCTGGTAGTATAGCCCAGCAAATAAATTAAATAGGGAAAATTATAGGGGGGGGGGGAGAACGATATGGGCTAGGTCTAATTCCGTTAGCCTGATTTCTAGCGATATGTGAAGCACGCTAGGCACGGCCGCACGCGACCACGCCTGAATCAATATGGATCGCTTCTTTTCGTCCTTGTCTATTCGCAACACTCAACCGTCGCTCGATCGGATGCTAGGTATACTTGTTCATTGTCGCCGCCATTCCTATGCGCCGTCCGCCAATCCTATGCCACCGTGCCGGCGACCCGGCCATATGGCATCCACGAGACCGCGAGTGCGTAGTCATCCATCCCCAATTTCATTGTACATGATTTGGTTTTGATGAGCCGCCGACTCCTCCCCAAGAGAGATATTAGAGTTCTTCTGTCTCCCGCTGGCACCGCCGCCGGCCCATCTCATCCCCGGTGGCCTTGGGGCCATGGGTTTGCGGTGTATCCAGTCCCTTGCCGGCGGGAGGGCTCCGTTTTTAGATGTTTTCTTTAGTTTTGTTAGGGTTTGTGTCCTTCTCAGGAAGACAAGACGACGACAGCTCTATGAAGATGGAATAAGGTTCTCCCCGCCTAGACCCCGTCCCGGTGATGCGTCTAGCATTGTTGGTGGGCATGTGGAGGTGTGTCTCTGGTGGATCCGTCTTTGGTAGATCTTCTTGGATATGGTCATCGTTCGTCTACGTTAGTGTGCATTCAGGCTGGATCCTTCCGATCTACGCTACTCTTCATTGGCAGTGGTTGGTGCGCCGATCCTATGGGGCCTTAGCACGATGACTTACCGCCTGTCTACTACAACAATTTCGTCCGGCTTCGACAAGGGAGGGGTGATGATGGCGGCGCGCCTTCAGCTCGCTTTAGGGCTTGTAGTCATCGCTAGGTGGTCTACGGATCTGGATGTAATTTTATTATTTCTGGTGTTCGTTGTACTATCATGATTGAAGATGAATAGATCGGAAGTTTTCTCGCAAAAATAACTGGGTTCGATGTATAGGTTTCTAATTATTTGTATCCTCTTTTCTTTATAATTTTAAGACATTAGCCTGCCTTACAATGTTCCCTAAGAAGCATTTTTCGGGTGCTCGAAAAAGGAGAAAAGAAAGAAAGCAATCTAAATATTCAACAAGAAAAGGGTTTCTGTTTGAGGTAATCGTGTCAGTTTCATTTTGTTATCTTTTTAGTCTTTCTGTTATAATATGGCATTGTCCAAGTGTCCAACAATTATTATAGCCATCTCGCTCCGGCTAGCTCATCGCGGAGGAGGTCCTAATCTACCACTTCCAAGGGCCCAAATGATTGCTAGAACAACGGAATCCATCTATCTTCTGCCATGACCTCCACTGCTTTTGGATTGTGCCTAATGACAAAGAGTCGTGGCAATCTGTATCTAAGGGACCCCTCCCCTATCAAGTGGTCGAGCCAAAAGCGGGCAAGCCTCCCATCTTTACTTCGAATTTGATAGGGGGCAAGACACCTTATCTCGAAGCTAATTATTTGGATTTGCTATATATGTATACATCATCGAATTACATAACAAGTGAAGTGGATTTCGATTATTTTTTTATTGTTGCAAGTTGTCTTTTCTATACATTACGTGCAATTAGAAAAGAATTTTAAAGGCCCGTGGCAACGCACGGGCATTCTTCTAGTTACAACAAAATTTCTCAGATACATTTTCTTCATGGTAAAGATTTTAGAAAGACGAAATTTTCATAAGCCTTCAACAAAAAACACCGCAATTGGACCGGAGTAACGACACTGCCTCTTGCACACCTACACAAACTTGATTAACAGCTTCTTTTTCTTCTTGACTACAAAAAAACTTATTTTTCTTCTTACAAGTGAACTTAAAAAAATATTCATATATGTTTGTGGCCACACGGCACAGAAAATAGCGCGAGATTTGATGGATGCGTCTACAACTCTACCTGCATCGTACCTGGCCGCGTTTGTACACGCACGTACGTGCTGCTGCTGCTTTTTTTTTTAGGGGGAAAGACTAGCTTTATTACTCAAAAACCACATGTTGTGGGATAAAAAAGGATCATGAGGGTGGAGCAACCAAACATGTACGTGCTGCTGCTGCTGCATGCGGACTTGCGGAGCCTACTCGGACCGAGGCGGGAGTCCACCGACTCCGACCCGAGCTGGCGGGCCGACCCCGCAACCAGCTGGACCCCTGGGCGCGCCTCGGGATCCGTGACGCCCACGCCGCCACGCATAAAAGTCCTAGGCCTCCTTCGCCCCCGCAGCAGCGCCGATCGAAACCCTCCGCAGAGTCCCCGCAGAACCCGACCTCGCGAAACCTCTCTCGCCGCCGCCGGCGGCGAGACACCCACGCGCACGCGCTTGACCGATGGCGGAGATCCTTCTTTACGTGCAGGCGGCGCTCACCGACGATTGCGCGGACGCGCACGCGGCGGCGCTGGCCACGCTCTGCGACACGCTCGCGCTCACCGACCCGGACGTGCTCCTTGGCATCGTCGACATCCGATACTTCGCGGCCCGCCTCCCCGGCTTCCTCGCCGCCGCCCCCGGCGCCGTCGACCAGGGCGACCTGCCCGTCTTCGCCGCGCGGGCCATCGCCGAGGCCGTCGACATCCTGCCGCAGTGGGCCCCCACCTTCGCCCAGCACGGCGCCATCGAGGCGCTCCGCGACCGCCTGCTCGCCGCCGACAACATCGAGCTCGCCGAGGAGGTACGTACGTCCCGCGCCGGCAGCTCACTGATTAATTAATTACCGACGATGATGATCTTAAACCCCCGGCTTAAACCCTACATCGAATCATAGATTTCCTTAACTGGCTCATTGTTCTAATTAAATCCAGTTTTTGACGTGCGGTGCACGGATAGATCGACGTTCTTGTTCACTTATTACATGGCTAGCAAATCAAAAAATTATCACAGACGTAATGAAGCTACTAGTATCATCACACAGAAATACGGCAATTAATGTTCTACTACAAAAGAAAATAATCGGAATATATACGGGATTTATTTGTTTATCATC
This sequence comes from Thinopyrum elongatum, assembly GCA_011799875.1. NCBI lineage: Eukaryota > Viridiplantae > Streptophyta > Magnoliopsida > Poales > Poaceae > Thinopyrum > Thinopyrum elongatum. The sequence continues at coordinate 70,307,163 of CM022297.1, forward strand.
TGGTCGTGGTATTATTACTGCTACTGTTTACTCACTCCGGCTGGCTTCTTCTGTCCCGGCCGGCAGTGCCTCCGAGCTCTGGACAAGATATCCGAGGAATGCCCGGACCAGTGCCTCCGCCTCGGCGTCGCCGCCGCCGCGCTGCACCTCTTCGACTTCCTCTCCGCCAGCAAGCAGGTCAGCCTCCCTTACCGCAAACCTTCGTGGCTTGTGCTGCCCCGTGCGTTGTGCCTGTTGGAAAAGAACACCCGCCGTGCCTCTGCTCATCACCTGTTTGTGGGAATGCCTGCAGAAAGTAGCGCTCAAGATCGTCGCCGAGCTCGTCCAGGAATGCGACGACGCGGACGTGCCCAAGGCCATGGAGGCCGCGCCGGCGCTCTGCAACCTCCTGCAGTCCGCCGACAACACGGTACTTGGCTTGTTACCTGTGACCTGTCACTTTTGTCTCCCTGTTTTTAGAAGCAGCTGTTCTGATGTATGATCGGTCTCTGTGGATGCCAGATACTGGAGTCGGCGCTCTCTTGCCTGGGAATGCTTGCCGCCGATGCCCACGGCAAGGCCGAGCACATGGATAGACTCTGCGAGTCCAAGGTGGTCGACACGGCCATGGGACTGCTGGACAAGGACGGGTGGAAGACCCTCGGCGACGACACTTTACCTGTATGTGCCATGATCAGTCTCCTCATTCACCACCAGCTTTGCATTTTGTTTTACCAAAGTTCTTGTCTCATCTTTCGCGAATAAAGACTCATGGATGAATCGGCGTGTGTGGCAGGGCATCCTTGCGCTGCTCAAGCATATTGCTTCCGCCTCAGAGAAGGCTGTGAACTCCCTTTTTGACCTTGGTGTCTGCGATTTGCTCAAGCAGATGATTACTTACTACAGTCGCTCGCACAGTGGCAGCGATAAGGTACTATACTTGTCCTCGTTGTATTTCCTGGGCGTGTCCTGGGCGTGCCGGATTTTGTTGCCATGCAAATCCATATCATTGACACTATTGATTTCCAAACATCAGTTGGAGATGCTTGTGGAGTTCATCTACCAGCTTATGCGGCCTCTTGGAACATCTGGGCAGGAGAATGCCACCACAGAGCAAAATGCACACGTTGACCAGCTTGCTAGCATTGTGACCCTTACAACACAGGTATGACTCCTTTGACAATTTGACATACATTTCTGTCTCCAAAGGAAAGGAGCTGCCACTAGAACTGTCCATTGACATACATATTTCTGCACTCCAACATAGGTTGCAAAATGTGGTGCGCTATCATCGGTTTGCTACAGGTGCATTGTTGTCATCGGCAACATTGTTGAATTAAGCACACCTACTTTCCTCATGGAGTTACAGAAGACTGCAAATCTCTCGAGGTAAAATTTTGCCACAATTGTTGTCTTCCAAACGATATTGGATAGTCTGAAACATAACATTTATTGTATTTCATCTCGCATGTTGGTCATGCTTATTTTTTTTTGTTCCTGTATCAGCTTCCTTGCATGTCTGTTGGCCCGTAAGAACCGCCATATTGTGTTCCAAACGCTTGAAGTTTCAAAGACCCTCCTGAAAAAGCACCATCAGTTTTTCTTCGAGAGCTTTACCAAGGAGGGTGTAAAGCATGGAATTGAGACCATACAAGCACAAGAAAAAAATAGAAACTCCAGTCAGAAGTTGAAAAGGAAAAACAATACGCAAGAATGGTGTTTGTGCTTTGAATTGGACTTGGATTCTTCCTCGACAGACGGGTGCAAGATTGAGAACAATGCTATCTTGAATCTAGCAGAAGAGATAAAGAAAAGCTTTGTTGTGGTCAAAGCAAATAACAAATCTCCACATAGGTTTGGATGTGTTCTTAAATTTGTCAAAGATTTTTTTGCTAGGCTGAATCGTCATGCCTTGACAGTCCCCACCCAGGATCTGGATCTCTGCAAAGAGTTGTCTGATATTTCGAGGAAATTTTTATCAGATGAACTTCCAAGTACCTCTACTTTTGCGTTTGCAAAGAGCGGATCAGCCAAGTATTTAGTAGATTATCTATCCAACGGGGCATATTTGAAGTCAAACCTCAATAATTGCCAGGACTTGGCAGAGCAGCTTAAGGAAGTGCAACATCGATTGCAGAAGTTCACCCATTTGGCTCTTAAGGTGTCCAATGGAAGCTCCGTGAAGCCCCTTGAGATTTTGGTGGATAAGCTGCTAGATGCTCTGCACATGTCTTACGACAGTTTTCCTGTAATACTATCTGATCATGGACAGCGTACCCGTGAGAGCACGATGATTCCTCTGAGGCATTCAAGAACCCAGGAATCAGAATTACTGGATATAAAATTTGTAAAGGCGCGCAGGGAGAAGGAGTTGCGCAGTTATGGTGGTGTTCTCCCGGTTAGTCTTTCTTCAAAGCCAGGTGAAATTGAAGCAGTCCTTTGGCCTGAGGTTTCCAAAGGGAATGCGCAGGGATCCTCAAGATTGATGTTCTCTTACAAAGGCACAAAACTCCAGCCATCTGCAACAATTTTTGAGTCACTTGTGCGTTTAATGAATGCAGGACAATCTGATATTATGATTGACTCGTCTTTTTGGGATGAAGAGTACAGAATATCATATAACAGAAACAAATGCGAGAACATCTCTTCTTCGAGTTCCTGTAATACTCGGCTATTCGCCATGCAGGGAAAACTTGAACAGTCATTGGTAAAGGACCCACTTTTCTGTACTCTATTCCTTGGGAAGCTTCCTGGTGATGTGGATGAATCTGATCCATCCTACAACTTGTTATTAACGCTGAAAGTTCTTGAAGGGCTTAATCGTTTTTCATATCAGCTGTCAATGGATCAGCAGATATGCAAATTTGCTGAAGGCTACCTCCGGAGTTTGGATGACCTTAAGGTGACAATCTCTCCGATTCCACAGCATCAGTTCATGAGTAGCCTTCTGACGAATAAGCTGGAGATGCAAATGCAAGAGGGCTTGTTTGAGGATGGGCTGGTACCCTCGTGGTGTGTCTATCTGGTGGAAACTTGCCCCTTCTTATTGTCCTTCAGTGCACGGTGGAAGTACTTTTGCCTGACAGTGCATCGCTCATTCATGGGAGATGAGGCAAGTGCTCCGGATGGTTCAAGTACTCCAGATGAGGCAAGTGCTTCACCAGACGAGGAAGAGGAAAGTGATGCTCCAAATGAGGCAAGTAAAAAGATGAAGAAGCACAAAGTAACACGAGATAACATACTTGAAAGTGCTGCCTCTATGATGACCAAACATGGGTCAAGCACCAAAACCGTTGAGGTGGTATTTCAAGGAGAGGTTGGGACTGGGCGAGGCCCAACCTTTGAATTTTACAGTACTGTTAGTCATGAACTTCAGAGGCTCGGGATTGGGATGTGGAGAGGCGATAATGCTAGAAAAGCAGGAGAAACTGGATTCGTTCGTTCTAGCTTTGTGCTGTTTCCACAGCCATGGTCCTCAGTAGGCACTTCAACACGGGGGATCGAATTGTCTGACGTGGTAAAAAAGTTCAAGCTTCTTGGACATGTTGTAGCCAGAGCCCTTCTCGATGGAAGGATCCTGGACATCCCGCTCTCAAAAGCATTCTACAAGATCATGCTTGGCCAGGTACTTCCTTCAGCAATCATCCAATAACTGTTTATCCATTCCCTCTTCTTTGCTCAATTGCATCTCCTATGTTCTTATCATGGATCTTTTTTTGATTTTAGGAGCTTGATATCTACGACATTCCATCATTTGATCCCGAGCTGGGCAAAACTGTACTGGAGTTTCAAGCACTAGTTAAAAGGAAGAAGGTCTTGGAGAAATCTTCAGAGAAGACATCCAATCGGAACGCAGATTTATCATATAAAAATGTGAGACTGGAAGATTTGTGCCTGGACTTTACTCTTCCTGGAAATTCTGAATATGAGCTTGTTCCTGGAGGCTCAGACAAGATGGTGACCCTAGATAATCTGGAGGAGTATGTAAATTTGATAGTTGATGTGACCTTGAAGGGTGGGATTGCGAAACAGGTGGAGGCTTTCAAGTCTGCAGTCAACGAGGTCAGTTTTCTGTTGAATAACTAGATCAAATATATTTTATCTTCTTTCTGAAGTGGACAAGCACTGACCTGTTTTGACAACTTGCAGGTCTTTACTCTGAAGACCCTTAGAATGTTCGACGAGGAAGAGATGGAGCGCATACTTTGTGGTGAACAAGATTCTTGGGCCGTAAGCATACTTCCCCATTGTTTCTTATCTTCATTGCTACAAAGTGTTTTTGCTTAATGGTTTGACTTGGTATGCTTCTTGCAGTCAAGCAAACTTGAAGATCACATCGAATTTGAGCATGGCTATGATGCGAACAGTCCACCAATAAAAAGTGTAAGTAGAATGGAGACACCAGCCTCTCAAATATTTGTCTTTTGAACAGCTAATAATAGAGAACTGAAATGCTAATACTCAATATAATCCATTTGTGCAGTTCCTGGAGATCTTGCGGGAGTTTGAAAGAGAGGACCAGCGGGCATTCCTCCAATTCACCACTGGAGCTCCTCAGCTCCCACTTGGTGGCCTAGCTTCGCTCGATCCAAAGCTCACCGTCGTGCGAAAGGTTCGCAATTCTGTTTCTCATAAGAAACTATACTCTAATATGGCAAAAGTCTAAGATTCCGATGAAACTGATCTGAACAACATTCATTATGTTCAACAGCAATGTGATGGCAACGTCGACAACGAGTTGCCAAGCGTCAACACTTGCCGGCACTTCATCAAGCTTCCTCCTTACTCCTCGAAGGTACCATGAAAAGAGACCCTCCCATGCATACATAGTTAATACTTAATTCTACAAGCATGCAAACCCGGGAAGATTTCTCACCCTCTGTGTTTCTGGATCATCGCAGGAGATAATGAAAACGAAACTCAAATACGCTCTGGCAGAGGGTTTAGGCTCCTTCCACTTGTCATGACAAGGGTCAGAAGGGGTAGGAGCAATGTACATACTAGATAGGGTAGAGCATTGTTCTCTTCTGATCTGTTGATGTTTCTGGCTGGGGATCGGTCGCGCTGAATGTGCAACTCCAATTTTCTCCCCTCCAGTTAGGTCAACTCTGTACAGCCCACTTTGATTCTTTCGAGTGAATGTATGTAACGTGATATCTTGACACCTCCAAGTTGAGAATGTATTATTGCTGTTTGGTTACAAATAATTACTCCCTCCATCCCAAAATTCTTGTCTTAGATTTGTCTAAATACGGATGTATCTAGTTACGTTTTAGTGTTAGATACATCCGTATCTAGACAAATCTAAGACAAGAATTTTAGGACGGAGGGAGTACTTCCCTGCTGAATTGGTTAATCCTGCAGCAACAGTTTGCAGTATCCTACACTTGTTCGTTCCATTGGTACGCATTATAATTATTATCGCTCATCATCTGCAAGTTAATCCCTCTAGTTTGGAGACATAATTTGCTCTGGTCTTGTTAGCAAGCTAATTGGAGATGCAAAGTGTCCATCAGGCCTCCTTGCGGGGCCTTATCGTAATGTTGGTGGAATTTATGATGAATTGAATATGAAACATACTAACAATTCAGGATTTCAATCTCACATTTTGTTTAAAGAGCATGGAACCAGTTACCAGACTAAATAATAAGTCTGCACACACATGTACTGCTATAATCATTTCAGATGGAACTGAACGCAGCATGCACAAATCAAAGCAGCTTTCTGCTGCATAAGTCGTAGCTCGAACGATTCCAAAATCAAAACTATAGATAGATAGATATATAAAGCATCATGGAATTAGATGTATTTGCAACACAGATAACCCACTAACATAGTCATCAAACAACACTGCAACTGCTGGAAACTACTACTTCACCAGTCCACATGGATACAACATAACTGAGTGGTTCCTGAACTTCCTGCTACAGGCTATCATGTAGTAGTACTTCAAAACTTGCTTGCTTGATTTGAACATGTAAACTCTTTAATTGCATAACAAGTCTTTTTTTCTGTGTGGGGACAAGTCTGTATAGACATGGACTGGTAAAATCATTTCCAAAATGAAAATTGAGCACATCATGGTCTTTAACCAGCTTTGCAATGCAGATAATACAGCACCAATCAGGGGACGTGTCAGAATGAATCCAAAATCCAGATATATAGATAGATAGATAAAAAGCATCATCAATTTAGATGTCTTTGCACCAAAGATAAAACTCACTAACATAGTCATCAAACAACACTTTGTAGAAGACAAGCAAAAAAGGTGTAACTGCTGGAAGCTACCAGTCCACATGGATACAACATAACTGACAATAGTTCCTGAACTTTTCCCTGCTACAGTCTATCATAGATACTTCAAAACTTGCTTGCTTGATTTGAACATGTAATCTCTTTCATTGCCTCCTCCTATCCAAAATAACCTGCAAGAGGAAAAACAACATTGATAGTTAGTAACATAGGAACAGCAAGTGCTGCAATGTCATTGATCAGACAAAAAAAAAAACATTGCCAGGATGAGCTGCAGAAACCTGAGTGATCCCCCAAAACAAAACCCATAGTAGTCAGGCTACTGAAGAGCTTCATCATCATCAACAACTAGGTGATCCATTTCATCGGTGTTCATTGGGCTCTGTGGAGAATCAACCGGCGTAGGAGCCGGCAGCGAGTAGGCGAGGCGGTAGCTGACCAGATTTGGGTCCAGGGCACGGATCTTCGGCGTGCTTGAAAACGCCGCCTCGGCATCCCATTTCCTCTTGAAGATCACCATGGAGACCGTCAAACCTTCTGGCCTGGCTTCCACCACAGGCCCAAACTTGCTGAAGATCTTGACGAGGTCACTCGCCGGAGGGACGGTGTCCGGGCCGGTGAAGTTCAGCGACAGCCCAGTCAGCAAAGGCTCATCCTTGTTGAGGCCACCATTCTGCGGCTTCACTGAAGGAGCTGCGGTGGTATGATTAGCAGCAGCAGCCCCGGTGCACCTTGTCATCGTCACACCTGCATTCGCCTGAGGATCGGCTTTGTGGCTCACCGGCGACAGCGACATCCGGCGTGCGGCCTGGCTCATGAGCCTCCCCATCTTCGTGGTCGTCTGGTGAGACACGGGCTGTGGCCTGGGCTCATAGTTCTCCTCCATCTCCAAGGGATCTTCCGCGCTCTCGCTTGCGCTGCCGTCGCAGGTGCAGTACCTTGACATCTTCCGTTTGCCCTCGGCGGCATTGTCGCCCTTCGGCCTTCCCCTCTTGGTGGCACGGCGTGCCGGCGTGCCCTCCCTGACACCGTCGGCAATGTCGTCGATGCCATGGCAAGCCGTGTACACGGGGAGGCCTCGGGTACCCCTCCACCGGGTGAAGGCCGTGAGCTGCGCCATGGCGACGGTGAGCTCGAGCCTGTCGGCTCCGGCCAGCGGCGCGACGGCAAGCGCGGAGACGTACTCGACGAACGCCTCGCCGCGGAACGCGTCCCTGGTGAAGGCGGCATCCACCACCGCGCCTTGCGCGCCCTCACGGACGCCGGGGTTGTCGATCACCTGCTTCTTGGAGACGCGGTAGCCGATGGTGCAGTCGCACGACAGGCCGGCTTCCACGCGTCGCGCGACCTCGCCGAGCGCGGTGTCCAGGGCGGAGGCGAACGGGGACATGGTGGCGCGGGCGCCCCAGAGCTGGACGTGGGCGCGGTCGACGGCGGCGAAGCGCTGGAACCCGTCGCGGAACGGGCGGAGCGACGCCGCGCCGGACACCCACGCGAACGTCTTCTGCCAGAAGTTGGCGACCAGGACGGCCCCGTCCTTCCGGCGCTCCCCGAGCGCGAGCGCCGACGCGTCCGCCGGGTCGAACACCTGGGCCGGCCACCACGGGTAGCCCTTCACCTTGGACCACACCAGCCGATTCGGCGCCGCGATCCCCTCCTCCTCCTCCTCCTCGAACGCGCAGCCGTACCGAGCGCGCCCCTCCCCCTTCGCCGCACGCGCCGCCTGCTTCTTGGTCTTGGTCCGCCGGTCGCATCCCCCCTCCTGAAGCACCTCCGCCGCGTCCGGGCGCAAGGCCCGGTGCCTCGACGGGCGCCCCACGGCGCTCCCGTGCCCCTCGTCGACGTTCTTGGCGCCCGTGCCCTCCTCCGGCGCCAGAGCGGACGCCATGTGACCCGCCAGCGCGCGCGTCCTCTCGTCGCCTCTTGTCGAAACGGAGAAGGGGAGGTCCTCGCCGGAGAGCGTGCAGAAGTAGGCCATGGACGGGGAGGATTACAAGGAGGGGGAGGAGCTCTGCGGAGACCGGGACGGGGACGGAGACGGAGGGGTTCGGTTGGGGTTTAGGGGGAGTTCGAGGCGACGAGGAGAGATCGATGGCAAAACCGCAATCTTGAGGGGGACGGAGGAGGCGCTACGTGAGCGAAAGGATAGCTGTATTTTTCTCTTTAAAAGAAAAAGTTTCTGTCTTTTTGGAGCTTCTGTTTCCATGTAGCACTATGCAGATGCCTTTTTTACAGCCTCTGATTTCATCATCATCAGTTGGGCCTTGTAGTACTGTGAACATGCCATTCAATTTGAGTTTGAAAAGAGAAGATTGCTTCCTTATGATCAGGTACTGCCCACCAGCAGGTTTTAGTTGAGAACATGCAGTCATTTTTTGTAAATCTTCTGGGCAATGAGGTGCAAAATTTTAGCTTCTATATTGAATTTGTCACATGAAATTTAATACTAGTCAAATCAATCCATCGATATAAAAGATGGCATTGCATTCCTACTTTCTTTCACCGCCGATATAAAAGATGCCATTGTGGCATTGATGACATGCAACAGCTGTGGTTGTTGGGGATTGAGGTTAAGTACAATTCCATCTGGGCAGTGCTGCTGCTAGCGAATCACACCGGACCGGAGGCGCCGGGCTGTTGGACAAAAGCTATGAAGTGGGTCAGAAGGAAGAAATCCGTTCGAAAAAGAAGAGGAGGCCACAAAGCAAAATCGTGGTAGAAACTGCCACCCCTGATCTCATGTCTTCACCTGCTGCCGGAGCCGGTTGGTTGGTTGCACAAAGCACGTGTGACCTTCGTCTCAAAACACAAGGGACCACAAGTAGTTGTGAAGGACGCGATTTTTTTAAGATGGGGCGGACCTTGTACCGGCAATGGTTGTGAAAACATGCCACCTAGAATTAACGCACACACAAACTGCTCAATACACTTGACCGCACACACAAACAGTTGTTTCAATTATATTTTCAGGTGCTGCCGGGGCTTGGATCGGTGGGTTGGATGCTCTCGTGCCGCCTTGCTTTTCTGGGTTATGCTCGGGGCCAGCCCCATACAACAATGCCCTCCTTTTCCTCCTTTCATGTTTTTCCAACCATTCATCGAGTGATGCATGCACGACTGGATCTGGATCAACCTGGCAGTCGGGTCGGGTTTAGCCGGGTCGACCTCTACCTGACCCATGCCCAATTACACAATTGGGTCCATCCTACGCCCACGACCCTACCTATGGGTCTAAAATCAGACCCACACTCATACCCATTGGGTAACCCGACCCTATCGGGTGCCCATCGGGCGTAGTACCATTTAATAATAATCATTATTAAATTTAGGTGATGTACAAGTTGTATTCCTATTGTTTTCCACCACCGATATAAAAGCTGGCATTGTGGCATTGGTGACATGCAACAACAGTGGTTGTTGGGGATTGAGGTTAAATCAAATTCCATCCAGGCAGTGTTGCTGCTAGCGAATCACATCGGACCAGAGGCGCTGGGCTATTGGACAAAAGCTGTGAAGTGGGCCAAAAGGAAGAAATCTGTTCGAAAAGAAGGGAAGGCCACAAAGCAAAATCGTGGTAGAAACTGCCACCCCTGATGTCCTCTCTGCACCTGCTGCAGTAGCCGGTTGGTTGGTTTGCACAAGGCACGTGTGATTTTCGTCTCAAAACACAAGTGACCACAAGCCATGTCAGCAAACGTGTAGGTTTTTACTCTTAGGACATGTACAATGAAGGCAGCACCAAGGTGCGACCCCAGCCATCCACATAGATAAATTAAAATGAAGCTACTAGTGTGTGCCACAATCAGCCAACATAAGCTACTCTCTTTGATTCCATCAGCTTACTTTTTCTTTCTCAGCAGTTTGTTTATCTCTACACAAACATTCCTAACAGTATAATAAGAACATGTCATATTTGCTTAATAAATTGACCCATCTAATTCATGTCATCCATATATGGAGTGGATTAACCCATCTAAACAAAAGAGAGATGAACAAGTTGAACTACATACCTTCTATCCCTCATTGAAAAGTTGATCCCCCAATCTTGTGGCAGCCCTCACATGGATCTCCTTTGCCCATGGCTTCATTGTTGTAGTGTCGGCACTCAACATCTCTGTGAACTTGTCAAACAACTTGGTTCTTTCCACAACTAACTTCGCCACTGTCCCCTCCTTTGCTGCCTCATATGCAAGTCGGTTAGCTTCTACCTTCTGAGCTGATAGACGACTCTGTAATTCCATCATCTCATTCATTTGCACCTTAGTGCCAGCTTGTGCTTGTAGAAAGGCCTCAATCTGTTCGTTCATGTTATTCATCTTAGTATGGGCTTCCTTATCTTTTCATGTAGCTTTATTCTCCCTCTTTGTTCCTGGGGGACGTTGAGCATTCTCAGTTGGTATTGTTGCTGACCTCATTGTTCCATCTCCTTCTGTGTATACATGAATCTTCCACTTTTGGCTGTCTTTCACAGCTTCCCACCAATGCACACACATGAACTGGTGTGTCCATTGCAGCTATGGTGCAGGTCTACAACTTGTTGCATCAATTGTTTATCACACCGGCCACTCGCATAGGTGTTTCCCATCTTGTTATAGCAGCCATTGAAAGAGGTTACCTTCATTGTTGTTTTCTACCAATGGTTCTTGAGGTGCTTCACATCCCTATGTCGGTCACTCTCGGTTGTGTTGTTGTATGTATCAGCAACCTCCTTCAAGTAGTATTCTCCCTTCTTTGCATTCCCATCGATTGGATTCACAGAGTTGCACAGCCAAGCACTCACCTGCACAAAGGAAGTAAGCATACGGTTAAATTTGACTAAACAAAAGACAAGACGCATGTTCCAAGAGTATAAAAATAGGAGAACCAACCAAGATAAATTCTTAGATAGCAAGACATGAGATATCTTTGATGTCTACATGACAAGAATAAGAGGATTTTGGGGGCTTACCAATCTGACATCCTCATCTTTGTATAGTACAACCTCAGTCCATTTTCATCATATGCTTCCACATCGATTGTGACTCGTTTTCGCTTGTTCGATGGAGTTGTGGTCCTGGGATCAGACGTTGATGGAAGAGGGTGGTACTTGGATGGTGGCGGTGGCTACTGCGTGCAGAACATCGAATATTGGAAACCAAGCTACTGAGGGGCTGGCAAGGTGATGTTGGGATATGATACGTCTCCGTCGTATCTACTTTTCCTAATGCTTTTGCTCTTGTTTTGGACTCTAATTTGCATGATTTGAATGAAACTAACCCGGACTGACGCTGTTTTCAGCAGGACTACCATGGTGTTGTTTTTGTGCAGAAATAAAAGTTCTCGGAATGGAACGAAACTTTTTGGAGATTTATTTTACAATAAAAGAAAAATACTGGAGCCAAGAACCACCGGAGGGGGCACCCTGGGTGAGCACAACCCACCAGGGCGCTCCCCCCCTCCAGGCGCGCCCAGGTGGGTTGTGCCCACCTGGTGGCCCCGCAGACCCTGATTCTGACTCCTTAAATACCTATATTTGGAGAGAAAAATCAGTGAGGAAGAATTATCACGTTTCACGAGAGCGAGCTGCCGCCACCTCCTGTTCTTCATCGTGAGGCCAGATCTGGAGTCCGTTTTGGGCTTCGGAGAGGGGAATCTTCGATCTTCGTCATCACCAACCCTCCTTCATCGCTAATTCCATGATCCTCCCCACCGGGAGTGAGTAATTCCTTCGTAGGCTCGCTGGTCGGTGAGGAGTTGGATGAGATTCATCATGTAATCGAGTTAGTTTTGTTAGAGCTTGATCCCTAGTATCCACTATGTTCTGAGATTGATGTTGTTATGACTTTGCCATGCTTAATGCTTGTCACTTTGGGCCCGGGTGCCATGATTCCAGATCTGAACCGTTTATGTTTTCACCATTATATCTATGTTCTAAATCCGATCTTGCAAGTCATATTCACCTATTACATGTTATGATCCGTAAACCCCGGGGTGACAATAATCAAGATACTTTCCAGTGATGACCGTAGTTTGAGGAGTTCATGTATTCATTAAGTGTTAATGCTTTGTTCCGGTTCTCTATTAAAAGGAGGCCTTAATATCCCTTAGTTTCCTTATGGACCCCGCTGCCACGGGAGGGTAGGACAAAAGATGTCATGCAAGTTCTTTCCATAAGCACGTATGACTATTTATGAAATATATGCCTACATTATATTTATGAACTGGAGCTAGTTTTGTATCGCCCTAGGTTATGACTGTTATATGATTAATATCATCCAACGAATTCACCGATCCAATGCCTACGAATTTTCCACATATTGTTCTTGCTAAGTTACTACTGCTGTTGCTACTGTTACACTTGCTATAAAATCATTGCTATCACTGTTACCGTTACTGCTACTATTATCATTGCTATCAAAACTATCATATTACTGTGCTACTGATCACTTTGCTGTAGATAATTAATATCCAGGTGTGGTTGAATTGACAACTCAACTGCTAATACTTACAAATATTCTTTGGCTCCCCTTGTGTCGAATCTATAAAAATTTGGGTTCAATACTCTACCCTCGAAAACTGTTGCGATCCCCTATACTTGTGGGTTATCAAGATCTTTTTCTGGCGCCGTTGCTGGGGAGCATAGCTATATTTATTGAGTCACTTGGGATTATTATTTATTTATCACTATGAAGAATCTGAACGATACAAAGACTAAGATCTTTCTCTCTAAGACGAGGGGAGGTAAGGAACTGCCATCTAGCTCTGCACTTGATTCACCTTCTATTTTGAGTAGACTTGCAACACCACCACATGCTATTAATTCTGATATGTCACAAGTTATTGATGATGCTACTTCTGCTATGAATGCTACTCATGATGATGCTAGTACCTTGCTTGATGATAATATGCCACTAGGTGAATTTCTTGATGGACAACTTGCTAGAGCTAAAGATATTGAGAATGCTGGAACTGATGAAGTACTTGAAACACCTATTAGGCCTAGCTCCCCTAGATATGAATTGCCTAAGATACCTGAAGGTTATGTTATGGATGAGGAGACAACTAGAGATTTTCTTGCTTGCAATGATAGAGATGATCTTAAGAAATTATTATGAAAACTGAAAGAAAATCTTTGAATGCTAGAATGAAATGTGATCCTAAGTTTGCTACTTCACCTATCTTTGTTGATGATAAGGATTATGAATTCTCTGTCGACCCAGAGTTAATTACTTTGGTTGAATCTGATCCTTTCCATGGCTATGAGACTGAAACTGTTGTGACACATCTTACTAAATTAAATGATATAGCCACCCTATTTGCTCATGATGATAAGATTCGCTACTACTATATTCTCAAACTATTTCCGTTCTCATTAAAGGGTGATGCTAAGTGCAATACTCTTGCTCCTGGTTGTGTGTGTAGTCCCCAGGATATGATTTATTACTTCTCTGAAAAATATTTTCCTGCTCATAAGAAACAAGCTGCCTTATAGGAAATATTTAATTTTGTGCAAATTGAAGAAGAGAGTCTCCCACAAGCTTGGGGGAGGCTTCTCCAATTGCTTAATGCTTTGCCTGATCATCCTCTTAAGAAAAATGAAATACTTGATATCTTCTATAATGGACTAACCGATGCTTCTAGGGATTTCCTAGATAGTTGTGCTGGTTGTGTTTTCAGGGAACGAACTATTGGACAAGCTGAAGAATTATTGAATAACATATTGAAAAATTATGATGATTGGACTCTTCCCGAACCACCACTCAAACCTTCTCCAAAGAAGAGGGGTATCTTATATCTTAGTCCTGAAGACATGCAAGAGGCAAAGAAATCTATGAAGGAAAAAGGTATTAAGGCTAAGGATGTCAAAAATTTACCTCATATTGAAGAAATACATGGGCTTGATACACCACCACCAGAGGTGGTAGAGGTAAATTCTTTTATAAAGTTTGATGAAAGTGGCATCCCTTACAACAAACATCCTAGTCAATGCCTATATGAATTTGATAGGTACATCATAAAACAAGATCACTTCAATGAAAATGTTATGAAACAATTGAAATACAACTCTAATATGATTGCTCGCTTGAGTGACTTGTTTTTTAGAATTACTAATGATGTTAGGGGTATGGGAAAGCATGCTTCTATGGTTCAAACTCAACTAGAACAAGTTGCTAAATCTCAAAGAGAATTGCTTGATGAAATGCATAATAATATAAATGACTTTGTTGTTAGAGTAGCAACTAGAAGAGGTAAAATGACTCAGGAACCACTTTATCCTGAGGGGCACCCTAAAAGAATTGAACAAGACTCTCAAAGAATTAACATTGATGCACCTAGTCCTTCTAAACGGAAGAAGAAAAAGAAAAATGACAGGACTCTACATGCCTCTAGTGAACCTGAAATAGAAAAACCTCCTGATGATAATAATGGTGCTTCTATTTCTGATGCTGAAACTCAATCTGGTAATGAACATCCACCTAGTGATAATGAAAAAGATAATGATGATGTTCATGAAGGCACTCAACCAGACAATGATAAACAACCAAATAATGATGTTGAAATAGAAACAGCTGTTGATCTTGATAACCCACAACCTAAAAATAAAAGATATAATAAAAGAGACTTTGTTGCTAGAAAACATGGAAGAGAAAGAGAACATTGGGTTCAAAAACCCATGCCCTTTCCACCTAAATCAACTAAAAAAAATTGATGAAGAATTTGAACACTTTGCTGAAATGCTTAGGCCAGTCTTTTTGCGCACTCGCTTGACTGATATCTTAAAGATGACCCCTTATGCAAAATATATGAAAGACATCATCATTAATAAGAGAAAAATACCTGAAGCTGAAATCTCCACCATGCTTGCTAATTATTCTTTTAAGGATGGAGTACCTAAAAAACTTGGAGACCCAGGAATACCAACTATACCTTGCTCCATCAAAAGAAGTTATGTTAAAACTGCTTTGTGTGATCTAGGAGCTAGTATTAGTGTTATGCCTTTCTCCTTATATAAAAGACTTGATTTGAATAAACTCACACCTACTGAAATATCTTTGCAAATGGCTGACAAATCAACTGTCATACCTATCGGTATCTGTGAGGATGTGCCCGTTGTTGTAGCAAATGTTACTATCTTAACTGACTTTATTATACTTGAGATGCCCGAGGACGACAACATGTCAATTATCCTTCGTAGAACCTTCTTGAATACTGCAGGGGCTGTTATTGATTGCAATAAAAGCAAGGTCAGTTTTCATATCAATGGTAATGAACATACGGTGCACTTTCCGAAGAAACAATTCCAAGTGAATGGTATTAATGTTATTGAAAAATCACCGACACTCACTATTGGAAGTTTTCAACTACCTCTACCTACTGTCAAAAAGAAATATGAAATGCTTATTGATGGGGACATGCATATCCCCGTTGAGGTAACTTAGTGTTTTACGAAAGTTCTTTGGTTTCATGCTAATCGAAGGTGGTTGTTAATAAGACTTGATCAACCTTATTAATGGATCATTTTTTAGAGGTATGAAGTTGATGGATTTAGTAAGCACAACCTTCTTCTCCCAACTTTTATTTTTTGTTTTCTCTTATTTAAATAAAATAAAATGCCATGTTTTGTCTGTTTTCTGAATTTCTCGTGCAATAAAAAAATGACCAAAAAATAAAAGTTCTTAGAATGCCCTGAAAATTTAATACGTTTTTTTTCTGAATATTTTTGAATTTCTGGTACAAATAACATCAGAGGGGGGTGCACCAGGCAGGCACAACCCACCTGGGCGCGCCAGCAGCCCCAGGCGCGCCCTGGTGGGTTGTGGTCCCCACGTGGGCCCCCTCACTTATCTCTTTAGCCCATGTCATCATATACCTCCAGAAAAAAATCACCATTGCTCTCTCTCTCTCGTGTTCTTGCTCTCAAACCCGCGGATTTCGATCTCTTTGCTCGAAGCTCCGTTCCCGAAACTATTTTGGGGGATTGCTACTTGGTATGTGACTCCTCCATTGCTCCAATTAGTTTTTGCTTTAGTGGATTATATTTTGAATAATTAGCTACTCTTGGTGCTGCTGTAGATGAGCTTGCATGTTGAATTCTTAGAGTTCTAAGTAGTTTGAATGCTTAATATAGCCTCTATGCCTCCTTATGAGTAGTTGCTATCAATCTTGTGAAGTTTTGTTGACAAAAATTTTGTGTCCCAAATTTTTTCAGAAATTGTTCGCAAATAAAAATGCAATTCTTTAGGAGTTCTTCGAGGAAGAGGTCTACGGAGGCATCATATAGTAGTGGCTCGATACGTCGGTCTTCTGTCGAACCATGTGCAAGTTCAATACGGGATGCCGCTACCAAATCATGCCTATGGCCGTGCGATGATTTCATGGTGAGTGTAGGTATTAAAGAAGAATTTGAGCAATATATTCACAACGTCGAGCTTGGTCCCTACGTTGAAGATAAGTGCATCCAGCATCTTAGCCTCACAGAAATGTTTACTAAAGAATTTAAATTTCATCCTCGTGAGTCTAGAGTTTCATTTAAACTTTATGACCGTCCATTTACCATGCCTCTAGAAGTGTTTTGTCGTATTTGTAAAATTCCATTTTGGGGTTCGCTGGACGAGCCACCACTATCTGAGTATGAGTCATTTTTTATTAATCTTTGCTACGGTGAGGATAGAGGAGTGACACAAGGTAGAATAAAAAGTATTCATTTCCCATCAATTCAATACTTTGCACTGTTTAATGGCAAATGCTTCGTAGGCAAGCAAGATTGTAGCACACTGTGTGCTCCTGACTTGAGCCTCATACACACTGCTCTGACCGATATTAAACGTTATAACCTTGGGGCGATTGTTGCACGTAGATTGCAACACAACGCTGGTAGTGGTTATTTTTATGGTGAGATTAATGCTTCTCGCTTAGCTAAGGAGGTTGGTGTTTCACCTCTGCCTTATGACCCCATCCTACCCACTCAGTACCTAGACTTTGATGCCATGAAACGTCATAAGTTCCTTAAGGGCAATATTAATGATTATACTTATAACTTGAGGTTCGATAAAGAAACTATTGTTCATACTGTTTTGCCTGCGCCTACTCTCTTTGATTATCATAGCAAAGGTAGATATTATGTTTTTGAGAGCGAGGCCCGCGCGCACAACGCGGAGGTTGTGGCTGCTCGGCAGGTTGAGGAGGCTGCACCAAGAGCCTCCGTGAGCTATCAATCTGACTATTATGCAGGCCACGGATGGTGATTACCAAGCTAGGCCAAAACCCTAAGCTTGGGGGAGTACGTATTTCCACCGACATTACATTCATGTTCACATATTTCATTCCAGTTGTCGGTGTTCACACTTTTTCATTTGTATTATCCATGCTAGAATTATTTTCTCGCTTTCTTCTTGTGTGTTTGAAAAACTTTGAGAAAATCCAAAAAATGTTTCCTGTTTCTTTTCGGTTTTTCTTTATAGTCTAATTAGTTGTAGTTTTAAAAAGAAAACCCAAAAAAAAATTCTTGTTCTTCTTTTGCTTGTTGGGAGCTCTCCCGTGTAAATAGTTTTTCTTGTTTTTTGTTTTTCTTTTTCCTTAATTTGCTTTCTTTAAGAAAAAACTAAAAACTCCAAAAATATTTCAGTGTGTTTCTCTGAATTTCTTTTCCTTTTATCTGAGTCATACCAAGGAGAAGACCACGATGAATATGTCGAGTGGCTCTCATATGCATTGATATTGATCTAACAAAGAGCACAAATTACCTTGTCTTCTCCTTTTGAATAAAATGTTTGCAGATTCCAGCTTAGTCCACAACACTCTTGCACTATTATTATTTTCATATCATTCGGTCATGCAAGCGAAAGGCAATGATGGCGATATTTGATGAAATGGCTATGGCAGAGACAAACGGGTATGAACTCAACTTGTTCTGTTTTTGTAAATATGTTTATCCTAGTATCCATGATTCAACATATTATGGTCAAACATGTTTGCAATGACAATTAGAGATTATAGTTTCTCATGCCATGCTTAAGTAGCTAGGAGTGGATAATGATTTATCATGGATGTCAACATGCATTAAAATGATCGTGATGTAGTATGATGACATGGTATCCTCCTCTGAATGTTTCAAGTGGCTTGACTTGGCACATGTTTATGCATGTAGTTGAATCAAAACCAACATAGCCTCTACGATATTTATGTTCATGGTGTCCATATCCTACTCATGCTAGTATTCAATGTTCATTATGCATAACACATGTTCATGACCATTCATTATGCTAGTATTCCGTCGTATCTACTTTTCCTAACGCTTTTGCTCTAGTTTTGGACTCTAATTTGCATGATTTGAATGAAACTAACCCGGACTTACGCTGTTTTCAGCAGAACTACCATGGTGTTGTTTTTGTGCAGAAATAAAAGTTCTCGGAATGGAAGGAAACTTTTTGGAGATTTATTTTACAATAAAAGAAAAATACTGGAGCCAAGAACCACCGGAGGGGGGGCCCCTGGGTGAGCACAACCCACTAAGGCGCCCCCCTCCAGGCGCGCCCAGGTGGCTTGTGCCCACCTGGTAGCCCCGCGAACCCTGATTCTGACTCCTTAAATACCTATATTTGGAGAGAAAAAATCAGGGAGGAAGAATTATCGCGTTTCACGAGACGGAGCCGCCGCCACCTCCTGTTCTTCATTGGAAGGCCAGATCCGGAGTTCGTTTTGGGCTCCGAAGAGGGGAATCTTTGATCTTCGTCATCACCAACCCTCCTTCATCGCCAATTCCATGATGCACCACACTAGGAGTGAGTAATTCCTTCGCAAGCTCGCCGGTCGGTGAGGAGTTGGATGAGATTCATCATGTAATCGAGTTAGTTTTGTTAGGGCTTGATCCTTAGTATCCACTATGTTCTGAGATTGATGTTGTTATGACTTTGCCATGCTTAATGCTTGTCACTTTGGGCCCGGGTGCCATGATTTCAGATCTGAACCATTTATGTTTCCACCATTATATCTATGATCTAGATCCGATCTTGCAAGTCATATTCACCTATTACGTGTTACGATCCGTAAACCCCGGGGTGACAATAATCGGGATACTTTCCGGTGATGACCGTAGTTTGAGGAGTTCATGTATTCATTAAGGGTTAATGCTTTGTTCTGGTTCTCTATTAAAAGGATGCATTAATATCCCTTGGTTTCCTTATTGACCCCGCTGCCACAGGAGGGTAGGACAAAAGATGTCATGCAAGTTCTTTCCATAAGCACATATGACTATTTACGGAATACATGCCTACATTATATTTATGAACTGTAGCTAGTTTTGTATCACCCTAGGTTATGACTGTTATATGTTGAATATCATCCAACGAATTCACCGATCCAATGCCTACGAATTTTCCACATATCGTTCTTGCTAAGTTACTACTTCTGTTGCTACTGTTACACTTTCTATAAAATCATTGCTATCACTGTTACCGTTACTGCTACTATTATCACTGCTATCAAAATTGTCATATTACTGTGCTACTGATCACTTTGCTGCAGATAATTAATCTCCAGGTGTGGTTGAATTGACAACTCAACTACTAATACTTACAAATATTCTTTGGCTCCCCTTGTGTCGAATCTATAAATTTGGGTTGAATACTCTACCCTCGAAAACTGTTGCGATCCCCTATACTTGTGGGTTATCAGGATGGCTTTGGACCTGAAAAAAGCTCATGAAACCATTAGGAGGACGGTATTCCATTTCAGCTAGAAAAAAAAGAATGTTTGTTATTATGATAGTTAACATAGATACTTAACATGTCCAGTTCACACTTCACCAAAGTACTAAATCAAATTCAAGCAGGTACAGAACACAAGTTAGTATGCATAATCTAGAGTAAATTCAAGATAGTCTTAAAACACTTGACAACACATCCAATTTGAAGATAGTCTCTCTCTCTCCCCCCCCCTCTCTCTCTCTCACACACACACACACATAAATAAATAAAGTTGTTTCCCAAAGCAGCAAAAGTAATGTAAACTACAACTAGTTGTTTGTATCTTCACCAAAAAAAATCCAAATATGCTCGACCAAATCATCATTGAGCCGATTGCGCATGAACCGGTCATGTATCTCAACATCTCTTCTAATCACGTCGGCGAACAAAGGTGTAGACACACTAATCGCTGTCGGCGCAGAGCAGTGGATGATCCTAAAGCTTCATTCAAATGAAAGGTAACTCCACACCCTTCTCATCTTCGAGTATCATGTTGTGCATGATTGCGCACGCTTTCATTATGTTGCAAATATCTATTTGATCCCAAAGTCATGATGGTTTTGCCACAATTTTGAAGCGTTGTTATAGAACTCCAAATGCACGTTCAACATCTTTCTCGCACCTTCTTGTTTCCTTTGCAAGTAACTTGTCCTTTTCAGTTTGAGGCAGCTGAATGGTTTTCACAAAAACAAGCCACTCCAAATATATTCAATCTACAAGATAATATCCCTTCTTGTATTGTTGCTCATTGACATAGTAGTCTACCCTAGGAGAATTCCCTTACAATGTTTCAGTGAACAATGGCGGCTGACATGGCTTGAGACTACGTCGGCATTTCCCCAAAGAGGAAGGGATGATGCAGCACAACTACGGTAAGTATTTCCCTCAGTTGTGAAACCAAGGTATCAATCAAGTAGGAGAACCAAGCAACACTATGTAAACAGTACCTGCACACAAAGAACAAATACTTGCAACCCGACGCGTAAGAGGGGTTGTCAATCCCTCCTCGGTAAAAAGATAGATTAATTTGTATGAGATTGGATAAATAGATCTGAATAAAATGAGAAATAAAATGGGTAAAGGAAAAGTGCAGCAAGGTATTTTCAGGTTTTTGGAATAATAGATTTGAAAACAAATATGATAAAAGATAGATCTGAAAGCAATATGATAAAAGATAGACCCGGGGGCCGTAGATTTCACTAGTGGCTTCTCTCGAGAAAATAGCATACGGTGGGTAAACAAATTACTGTTGGGCAATTGATAGAAGAACAAATAATTATGACTATATCCAAGGCAATGATCATGAATATAGGCATCACGTCCAAGATTAGTAGACCGACTCCTGCATGCATCTACTACTATTACTCCACACATCGACCGCTATCCAGCATGCATCTAGTGTATTAAGTTCATGGAGAAATAGAGTAATGCAATAAGAACGATGACATGATGTAGACAAGATCTATTCATGTATGAATAGACCCCATCTTGTTATCCTTAATATCAATGATACATACGTGCCTCGCTACCCCTTCTGTCACTGGGTGTGGACACCGCAAGATGGAACCCATCCCAAAGCACCTCTTCCCATGGCAAGAAAAATCAATCTAGTTAGCCTAACTAAACCAAAGATTCGGAGAAGAAATACGAGGCTATAAATAATCATGCATAAAATAGATCAAAGAAGACTCAAATAATATTCATGGATATAGATCTGATCATAAACTCGAACTTCATCGGATCCCAACAAACACACTGCAAAAAGTCATTACATCAAATAGATCTTCAAGAGACCATTGTATTGAGAATCAAAAAGAGAGAAAAAGCCATCTAGCTACTGCCTACGGACCCGTAGGTCTATGGTGAACTACTCACGCATCATCAGAGAGGCACCAATGAGGATGATGAACCCCTCCGTGATCGTGTTCCCCTCCGTCAGAGTGCCGAAATAGGGCTCTAGATTGGATCTCGTGGTTCTGGAACTTGCGACGGTTGGAATTGGGTTTCGTCGACTCCCCTAGTGTTTTTGGAATATTTGGGTATTTATAGAGCTTAGAGGCGGTGGAGGAGACCCCTGTGGGCCCCACAACCCATCAAGGCACGCCTGGGCCTCCTGGTGCGCCCTGGTGTGTCATGGGCCCCACGGTCCTCCTCTCCGGTACTTCCTTGGCTCCCAAGTTGTCTTCTGGTCCAAAAACGATCTCCAAAAAGTTTTGCTACGTTTGGAGTCCTTTTAATAGGGATATTCTGCGAAGTAAAAAACAAGCAAAAAACAGCAACTGGCACTGTGCACTATGTCAATAGGTTAGTCCCAAAAATGATATAAAGTTGCATTAAAATGATTGTAAAATATCCAATAATGATAATATAATTGCATGGAACAATCAAAAATTATGGATACGTTGGAGACGTATCAGCATCCCCAAGCTTAATTCCTACTCGTCCTCGAGTAGGTAAATGATAAAAACAGAATTTTTGATGTGGAATGCTGCCTAACATGTTCATCACATATTCTTTTCTTTTGTAGCATGGACATTTGGACTTTTAGATGGTTCAAAGCAATAGTCTAGTTTTGACATGAAGACTTCAATACTCAAGCATATCAACAAGCAACCATGTCCTTCAAAATATAAACACTAAAGAAAGTTATCCCTAGCCCATCATGCTCAATCATTGATCCATTCACGAAACACACTCGAATATTAGCTACACACAATGCACAAATATGATCACACTGCTCCATAGTTGGTGCTTTATAACAGAAGATGGAGACTCAAAAAAATAAAAATTGCATAAAAGTAAATAGATAGGCCCTTTGCAGAGGGTAGCAGAGATTTGTAGAGGTGCCAGAGCTCAAAGCTTAAATTAAGAGATAAAAAATATTTTGAGAGGCATGCTTTTCCCGTCAACGAAATCGACCAAGTAATTCCCAACACTTTCCATGCTAGATATATCATAGGCGGTTGCCAAACATAAAATAAAGTTTATTCCTTTTTCCACCATACTTTCACACTCCACGGCTAGCCATATCCACGGGTATCGTCCATACCAACACTTTCCAAGGAATTTATTATTTGCCAACGTAAAGTAAATTTCTTTTTTCATTTCGGGACTGGGCATCCCTATTACCGTTGTAATCTCATGCAATGACAAGTGAATAAACACTCATCTTGAGAATAACACATCTAGCATGGAAAATATTGGCCACCCCCCGCCGCTTCATGAGTGGTACGGGCACACAAAAAGGAAATTCATTTTGAAAATTAGAGTTGGCACATACAAATTTACTTAGAACGGCACGGAAATACCGCATATAGGTAGGTATGGTGGACTCATATGGCAAAACTGGTTTTATGGATTTTGGATGCACAAGTAGTATTTCTACTTAGTACAAGTGGAGGCTAGCAAAACAGATTGAGAAGCAACCAACCAAGAAACAAAAATTCTCATAAACGAGCATTAAGCATAACTAACACCGAATAATGCACCACAAGTAGGATGTAATTTCATTGCATAACTATTGACTTTCGTGCTTGCATAGGGAATCACAAACCTTAACACCAATATTCTTACTAAAGCATAATTACTGACCAACATGACTCACATATTACTATCAACATATCTCAAAACTATTACAAAGAATCAAGTTTATTTTGTCCAATGATCTTCATGAAAGTTTTTATTATATCCCTTTTGAATATCTATCACTTTGGTACTAGTTTCATATGTTGCAATTGCTTTTGATAAGCTCAAACAAATTTAAGTGAAGAACATGTGCATAAAAATTTTCTTCTCTCAAAATAATATAAGTGAAGCATGAGAGAATTTCTTCAAAAATTTACTAACTCTCAAATAAATCTAAGTGAAGCATGAGATAATTTCTTCGAAAATATTAAAGCACACCATGCTCCAAAAGATATAAGTGAAGCACTAGAGCAATTCCATAGCTCAATTTTTTTTAAGTGAAGCACATAGAGCAATTCTAACAAATCATAGCATAATTTTGGCTTTCTCAAATAGGTGTGGTCAGCAAGGATAGTTGTGACAAACTAAAAAGCAAAACAAGCAAAGACTCATATAATACAAGACGCTCCAAGCAAAACTCATGATATGTGATGAATAAAAATATAGCTCCAACTAAAATTACCGAAGGTTGTTAGAAGAAAGAGGGGATGCCTTCTGGGGCATCCCCAATCTTAGTTGCTTGATTCTCCTTGAATATTAACTTGGGGTGCCATGGGCATCCCCAATCTTAGGCTGTTTTCACTCCTTATTCCTTCATCCATCGTGATCTCACCCAAAACTTGAAAACTTCAATCACACAAAACTTACCAAAACCTTCGTGAGATCCGTTAGTATAATAAAGCAAATCATCACTTTAAGTACTGTAGCAAACCTATTACAATTTTATTATTGCATTATACCTACTGTATTCTAACTTTACCATGGCTTATACCCCCTGATACAATCCATAGATTTATCAAAATAAGCA
Organism: Thinopyrum elongatum; assembly: GCA_011799875.1. NCBI lineage: Eukaryota > Viridiplantae > Streptophyta > Magnoliopsida > Poales > Poaceae > Thinopyrum > Thinopyrum elongatum. The sequence goes on from CM022297.1 coordinate 70,331,610, forward strand.
CACGATGCAACGAAAATAGAATCTGTCAAAAACAGAATAGTCTGTAGTAATCTGAAATCTAACCATACTTCTGTAACTCCAAAAATTCTGAAAACTTAGGACAACGTAGGAAATTTTTATATCAATCTTGTGTAAAAAATCTCAGAATTTTTAGTCACTTCTGTGATTTTACAAAATTCTTCTACTGGACGCAAAAGTTTCTGTTTTTTTAACAAGATAATCAACTATCACCAAACATGATCCCAAAGGCATTACTTGGCGCAAACACTAATTAAAACATAAGAAACACAATCATATCAGTAGCATAATTGTGTAAACACTCAATAACAGAAATAAAAAGGCAAAAATAAATTTTATTCATTGGGTTGCCTCCCAACAAGCGCTACCGTTTTATGCCCCTAGCTAGGCATAATGCATAGATTCAAGTGTTGTCATCTTTAGTTTTTGCTCCATAGGCCGCCCTCATGATAGATTCATAAGGTGACTTAATTCTTGTTATAGGGAAGTGTTCCATACCCTTGCTTAGTGGAAATTGGAATTTAATATTGCCTTCCTTTATATCAATCATGACAGCTATAGTTCGTAAAAACGGTCTACCAAGTATAATGGGACAAGATGGATTGCAATCAATATCAAGAACGATAAAATATATGGGCACATAATTCCTATTTGCAACAATAAGAACATCATTAATTCTTCCCAAAGTCTTTTTAATAGTAGAATCCGCCAAATGCAAATTAAGAGAACATTCTTCAATATTGGTAAGACCAAGCACATCACAAAGAGATTTCAGAATTGTGGAAACACTAGCACCCAAATCACATAAAGCAAAGCACTCATAATTTTTAATCTTGACTTTTATGGTAGGTTCCCGTTCATCATATAATTTTCTAGGAATTGAAATCTCCAACTCCAACTTTTCTTCTAAAGCTTTCATCATGGCATCAATAATATGTTTAGTAAAAGCTTTATTTTGTTCATAGGCATGGGTGAATTTATCATGGATTACAACAAATAAATACATTCAATCAAAGAGCAATTATAATAATCAAATTCTTTGTAATCCAAAAGAGTGGGCACATCACTAATTAAAGTTTTGACCTCTCCAAACCCACTTTCATCAATTTTTTCATCAAGATTTTCACCCTCCGAATTATTGGGACGCCCTCTAGCTAAAGTTGAATCTTCTTCAGTCCCTTTATCATCAATTTTAATCTTACTAAACAAGGAATCAATAGAAGAAACACCAATCACTTTAAGATCTTCATCATTTTTATGAAAGCAATCGGTAGAAAATGCCTTTTCCAAAAAATTCTCTTTTAGCTCTAAGCATAGCGGTTCTTTTCTTACTTTCATCCATAGAAACATATAAAGCTTTAATTGATTCATTGATATCAACCTTAGGTGGAAATATGTTAATCTTGAGGTTTTCTACATCATGGGAAATTCTATATATGCTTCTAGACATAACATCAATCTTATTCAACTTTTCTTCTATCATAGTATTGAAATTTTTTTGAGCATTGATAAATTCTTTAATATTATTCTAAAGATCAGAGGGGTTCCTATTATTATTGTAAGAGGAATTACCATAATTATTAGAGGAATTTCCAGGAAGAGGCTTAGGATTAAAATTACCTCTATATGCATTTTTATTAAAATTGTTTCATGAGACAAAATTCACATCTACGGGATCACTATTTTGCTCAATCAAAGTAGACAAAGGCACATCATTTAGATCAATAGGAGCATTTTTACTAGCAACCAACTTCATAAGAGCATCAACTTTTTCACTCAAAGTACTAACTTCCTCAACCGAATTAACTTTTTTACTAGTAGGTGCTCTTTCGGTATGCCATTGTGAATAATTTGCCATGATATTATCTAGTAATTTAGTGGCTTCACCCAAAGTAATATCCACAAAAGTACCACCCATAGCAGAATCTAAAAGATTTCTAGAAACAAAATTCAATCCCACATAAAAATTTTGTATGATCATCCAAAGATTTAAACCATGAGTAGGACGATTTCTTAGCATCAATTTCATTCTTTCCCAAGATAGTGCAACATGTTCATCCTCAAGTTGCTTAAAATTCATGATTTTATTTCTAAGGGAAATAATTTTCGCGGGCGGAAAATACTTAGTAATAAAAGCATCCTTGCACTTATCCCAAGAATCGATACTATTGCGAGGCAAAGAAGAAAACCAAATTTTTCCACGATCCCGCAAGGAGAAAGGAAATAATTTCAACTTCACAATATCATGGTCCACATCTTTTTTCTTTTGCAAATCACACAATTCTACGAATGTGTTTAGATGGGACGCGACATCCTCATTAGGAGTACCAGGAAATTGATCTTTCATGACAAGATTCAATAAAGCGACATTAATATCGCAAGATTCCGCACTAGTGGTGGGAGAAGCAATTGGAGTGCAAATAAAATCATTATTATTGGTATTGGAAAAATCACACAATTTGGTATTTTCTGGACACATCTTGACTACGGAAACAAGATTGCAAGAAAACAAGAGATCTGACGAGAAAAAGGCGAACGAAAAAAATCGGCGAATAAAAAGGCAATTTTTTGTGAAGTGGGGAGATGAAAACGAGAGGCAAATGGCAAATAATGTAAATTGCAAGGTGATGAGATTTGTGATTAGGAACCAAATAGATGTTGATGATGTCTCCCCGGCAAAGGCGACAGAAATTCCTTTGACGTGGCTTGAGACTGCGTCGGTATTTCCCCAAAGATGAAGGGATGATGCAGCACAGCTACGGTAAGTATTTCCCTCAGTTATGAAACCAAGGTATCAATCCAGTAGGAGAACCAAGCAACAGTATGTAAACGGTACCTGCACACAAAGAACAAATACTTGCAACCCGACGCGTAAGAGGGGTTGTCAATCCCTCCTCGGTAAAAAGATAGATTAATTTGTATGAGATTGGATAAATAGATCTGAATAAAACGTGAAATAAAATAGGTAAAGGAAAAGTGCAGCAAGGTATTTTTGGGTTTTTGGAATAATAGATCTAAAAACAAATATGATAAAAGATAGATCTGAAAGCAATATGATAAAAGATAGGCCCGGGGGTCGTAGATTTCACTAGTGGCTTCTCTCAAGAAAATAGCATACGGTGGGTAAACAAATTACTGTTGGGCAATTGATAGAAGAACAAATAATTATGACGATATCCAAGGCAACGATCATGAATATAGGCATCACGTCCAAGATTAGTAGACTGACTCCTGCCTGCATCTACTACTATTACTCCACACATCGACCGCTATCCAGCATGCATCTAGTGTTTTAAGTTCATGGAGAAACAGAGTAATGCAATAAGAACGATGACATGATGTAGACAAGATCTATTCATGTAGGAATAGACCCCATCTTTGTTGGAAATATGCCCTAGAGGCAATAATAAAGTCGTTATTATTATATTTCCTTGTTCGTGATAATTGTCTATTGTTCATGCTTTAATTGTGTTATCCGGAAATCGTAATACATGTGTGAATACATAGACCACAACATGCCCCTAGTGAGCCTCTAGTTGACTAGCTTGTTGATCAATAGATGGTTACGGTTTCCTGACCATGGACATTGGATGTCGTTGATAACGGGATCACATCATTAGGAGAATGATGTGATGGATAAGACCTAATCCTAAGCATAGCACAAGATCGTGTAGTTCGTTTGCTAGAGCTTTTCTAATGTCAAGTATCATTTCCTTAGACCATGAGATTGTGCAACTCCCGGATACCGTAGGAATGCTTTGGGTGTATCAACCGTCACAACGTAACTGGGTGACCATAAAGGTGCACTACAGGTATCTCCGAAAGTGTCTGTTGGGTTGGCACGAATCGAGACTGGGATTTGTCACTCCGTATGACGAAGAGGTATCTCTGGGCCCACTCGGTAATGCATCATCATAATGAGCTTAATGTGACTAAAGAGTTAGCCACGGGATCATGCGTTACGGAACGAGTAAAGAGACTTGCCGGTAACGAGATTGAACGAGGTATGGGGATACCGACGATCGAATCTCGGGCAAGTAACATACCGATGGACGAAAGGAATTGTATACGGGATTGATTGAATCCTCGACATCGTGGTTCATCCGATGAGATCATCGTGGAACATGTGGGAGCCAACATGGGTATCCAGATCCCGCTGTTGGTTATTGGCCGGAGAGATGCCTCGGTCATGTCTACATGGTTCCCGAACCCGTAGGGTCTACACACTTAAGGTTCGGTGACACTAGGGTTGTTATGGGAAATAGTATGTGGTTACTGAATGTTGTTCGGAGTCCCGGATGAGATCCCAGACGTCACGAGGAGTTCCGGAATGGTCCGGAGGTGAAGATTTATATATGGGAAGTCATCATACGGTCACCGGAAGTATTCGGGGGTTTGCCGGTATTGTACCGGGACCACCGAAGGGGTTCCGGGGGTCCACCTGCCCCGGAGGGCCCTATGGGCTGTATGTGGAAGGGAACCAGCCCCTAAGTGGGCTAGGCGCCATCCCCTTAGGGCCCATGCGCCTAGGGTTTGGGGGAAACCCTAAAGGGGGCGCCCCCCTTGGCTTGGGGGGCAAGCCCCCTCCCCTTGGCCGCCGCCCCCCTCTAGATCTCATCCAGAGGGGCCGGCCCCCTTCCCCCTTCGCCCTATAAATAGAGGGGAGGAGGGAGGGCAGCAGTACCTCATCCAAGGCGCAGCCCTCCCCCTCTCCAACACCCCTCCTCCTCCGTTGAGCTTGGTGAAGCCCTGCCGGAGAACTACAAGCTCCACCACCACGCCGTCGTGCTGCTGGAGTTGTCTTCCCCAACCTCTCCCTCCTCCTTGCTGGATCAAGGCGCGGGAGACGTCACCGGGCTGCACGTGTGTTGAACGCGGAGGCGCCGTTGTCCGGCGCTTAGATCGGAATCGACCGCGATCTGAATCGCTGCGTGTACGACTCCTCCAACCGCGTTCTTGCAACGCTTCCGCATCGCGATCTTCAAGAGTATGAAGATGCACTCCCCTCTCTCTCATTGCTAGTCTCTCCATAGATTGATCTTGGTGATGCGTAGAAATTTTTTAATTTCTACACCGATCCCCAACAGTGGCATCATGAGCTAGGTCTATGCGTAGTTTCTATGCACGAGTAGAACACAAGTTGTTGTGGGCATCGATTTTGTCAATTTACTTGCCGTTACTAGTCTTATCTTGATTCGGAGGCATCGTGGGATGAAGCGGCCCGGACCGACCTTACACGTATGCTTACGTGAGACAGGTTCCACCGACTGACATGCACTAGTTGCATAAGGTGGCTAGCGGGTGTCTGTCTCTCCCACTTTAGTCGGATCGGATTCGATGAAAAGGGTCCTTATGAAGGGTAAATAGAAATTGGCATATCACGTTGTGGTTTTTGGCGTAGGTAAGAAACGTTCTTGCTAGAAACCTATAGCAGCCACATAAAAAAATTTGCAACAACAATTAGAGGACGACTAACTTGTTCTTGCAGCATATGCCGTGTGATGTGATATGGCCAAAAGGATGTGATGAATGATATATGTGATGTATGAGATTGATCATGTTCTTGTAATAGGAATCATGACTTGCATGTCGATGACTATGACAACCGGCAGGAGCCATAGGAGTTGTCTTAATTTATTGTATGACCTGCGTGTCAATGAAAATGCCATGTAATTACTTTACTTTATTGCTAACCGTTAGCCATAGTAGTAGAAGTAATAGTTGGCGAGACAACTTCATGAAGACACGATGATGGAGATCATGGTGTCATGCCGATGACGATGATGATCATGGCGCCCCGAAGATGGAGATCAAAAGGAGCAAATGATATTGGCCATATCATGTCACTATTTGATTGCATGTGATGTTTATCATTTTTTACATCTTATTTGCTTAGAACGACGGTAGCATAAATAAGATGATCCCTCGCTAAAATTTCAAGAAAGTGTTTCCCCTAACTGTGCACCGTTGCGAAGGTTCGTTGTTTCGAAGCACCACGTGATGATCGGGTGTGATAGATTCTAACGTTCGAATACAACGGGTGTAAGCCAGATTTACACATGCAAAACACTTAGGTTGACTTGACGAGCCTAGCATGTACAGACATGGCCTCGGAACACGGAGACCGAAAGGTCGAACATGAGTCGTATAAAAGATACGATCAACATAGAGATGTTCACCGTTAATGACTAGTCCGTCTCACGTGATGAACGGACACGGCCTAGTCGATTCGGATCATGTGTCACTTAGATGACTAGAGGGATGTCTATCTGAGTGGGAGTTCATTGAATAATTTGATTAGATGAACTTAATTATCATGAACTTAGTCTAAAATCTTTGCAATATGTCTTGTAGATCAAATGGCCCATGCTAATGTTGCCCTCAACTTCAACGCGTTCCTAGAGATAACCAAGCTGAAAGACGATGGTAGCAACTACACGGACTGGGTCCGTAACTTGAGGATCATCCTCATAGCTGCCAAGAAAGCGTATGTCCTTGAAGCACCGCTAGGTGACGCACCTGTTTTCCCAGCAACTCAAGACGTTATGAACGCCTGGCGGTCGCGTAGTGATGATTACTCCCTGATTCAGTGCGGCATGCTTTACAGCTTAGAACCGGGGCTCCAAAAGCGTTTTGAGCAACACGGAGCATATGAGATGTTCCAAGAGCTGAAAATGGTTTTCCAAGCTCATGCCCGAGTCGAGAGATATGAAGTCTCCGACAAGTTCTACAGTTGTAAGATGGAGGAGAATAGTTCTATCAGGGAGCACATACTCAAAATGTCTGGGTTGCACAACCGCCTGTCTCAGCTGGGAGTTAATCTCCCGGATGACGCGGTCGTTGACAGAATCCTTCAGTCGCTTCCACCTAGCTACAAGAGCTTTGTGATGAACTTCAATATGCAGGGGATGGAAAAAACCATTCCTGAGGTATATTCAATGCTGAAATCAGCGGAGGTGGAGATCAAAAAGGAACATCAAGTGTTGATGGTGAATAAAACCACTAAGTTCAAGAAAGGCAAGGGTAAAAAGAACTTCAAGAAGGACGGCAAGGGAGTTGCCGCGCCCGGTAAGCAAGCTGCCGGGAAGAAGCCAAAGAATGGACCCAAGCCTGAGACTGAATGCTATTATTGCAAGGGAAACGGTCACTGGAAGCGGAACTGCCCCAAGTACTTAGCGGATAAGAAGGCCGGCAATACCAAAGGTATATGTGATATACATGTTATTGATGTGTACCTTACCAGCGGTCGTAGTAGCTCCTGGGTATTTGATACCGGTGCGGTTGCTCATATTTTTAACTCAAAACAGGAGCTGCGGAATAAGTGGAGACTGGCGAAGGATGAGGTGACAATGCGCGTCGGGAATGGTTCCAAGGTCGATGTGATCGCCGTCGGCATGCTACCTCTACATCTACCTTCGGGATTAGTTTTAAACCTCAATAATTGTTATTTAGTACCAGCTTTGAGCATGAACATTGTATCAGGATCTCGTTTGATGCGAGATGGCTACTCATTTAAATCCGAGAATAATGGTTGTTCTATTTATATGAGAGATATGTTTTATGGTCATGCCCCGCTGGACAATGGTTTATTTTTATTGAATCTCGAACATGATGTTACACATATTCATAGTGTGAATGCCAAGAAATGTAAGGTTGATAATGATAGTCCCACATACTTGTGGCACTGCCGCCTCGGTCACATTGGTGTCAAGCGCATGAAGAAACTCCATGCAGATGGACTTTTGGAGTCTCTTGATTATGAATCATTTGACACGTGCGAACCATGCCTCATGGGCAAAATGACCAAGACTCCGTTCTCCGGAACAATGGAGCGAGCAACCAACTTGTTGGAAATTATACATACTGATATATGCGGTCCAATGAGCGTTGAGGCTCGCGGTGGCTATCATTATGTTCTTACCCTCACTGATGACTTAAGTAGATATGGGTATGTCTACTTAATGAAACACAAGTATGAGACCTTTGAAAAGTTCAAGGAATTTCAGAGTGAGGTAGAGAATCAACGTGACAGGAAAAAAAAGTTCTTACGATCAGATCGTGGAGGAGAATATTTGAGTCACGAGTTTGGCACGCACTTAAGGAAATGTGGAATTGTTTCACAGCTGACGCCGCCTGGAACACCTCAGCGAAATGGTGTGTTCGAACGTCGTAATCGCACTCTATTGGATATGGTGCGATCTATGATGTCTCTTACCAATCTACCACTATCATTTTGCGGTTACGCTTTAGAGACTGCCGCATTCACTTTAAATAGGGCACCGTCTAAATCCGTTGAGATGACACCGTATGAATTATGGTTTGGGAAGAAACCTAAGCTGTCGTTTTTGAAAGTTTGGGGATGCGATGCTTATGTCAAGAAACTTCAACCTGAAAAGCTCGAACCCAAATCGGAAAAATGCATCTTCATAGGATACCCTAAGGAAACTATTGGGTATACCTTATACCTTATATCCGAAGGCAAGATCTTTGTTGCCAAGAATGGATTCTTTCTGGAGAAAGAGTTTCTCTCGAAAGAAGTAAGTGGGAGGAAAGTAGAACTTGATGAGGTACCCCCTCTTGAACCGGAGAGTAGCGCAGCTCAGGAAGATGTTTCTGTGATGCCTGCACCGACTAGAGAGGAAGTTAATGATGATGATCATGAAACTTCGGATCAAGTTGCTACTGAACTTCGTAGGTCCATGAGGACACGTTCCGCACCAGAGTGGTACGGCAACCCTGTCCTGGAAATCATGTTGTTAGACAACGGTGAACCTTCGAACTATGAAGAAGCGATGGCGGGCCCGGATTCCAACAAATGGCTTGAAGCCATGAAATCCGAGATAGGATCCATGTATGAGAACAAAGTATGGACTTTGGTGGACTTGCCCGATGATCGGCGAGCCATAGAAAATAAATGGATCTTTAAGAAGAAGACTGACGCGGATGGTAATGTGACCGTCTATAAGGCTCGGCTTGTCACTAAGGGTTATCGACAAGTTCAAGGGGTTGACTACGATGAGACCTTCTCACCCGTAGCGAAGCTGAAGTCCGTCCGAATCATGTTAGCAATTGCCGCATTCTATGATTATGAAATCTGGCAAATGGAAGTCAAAACGGCATTCCTTAATGGTTTCCTTAAGGAAGAATTGTATATGATGCAGCCGGAAGGTTTTGTCGACCCTAAGAATGCTGACAAGGTATGCAAGCTCCAGCGCTCCATCTATGGGCTGGTGCAAGCATCTCGGAGTTGGAACATTCACTTTGATGAGATGATCAAAGAGTTTGGGTTTACACAGACTTATGGAGAAGCCTGTGTTTACAAGAAAGTGAGTGGGAGCTCTGTAGCATTTCTCATATTATATGTGGATGACATACTATTAATGGGAAATGATATAGAATTCTTGGAAAGCATAAAGGCCTACTTGAATAAGTGTTTTTCAATGAAGGACCTTGGAGAAGCTGCTTACATATTAGGCATCAAGATCTATAGAGATAGATCGAGACGCCTCATTGGTCTTTCACAAAGCACATACCTTGACAAGATATCGAAGAAGTTCAATATGGATCAGTCCAAGAAGGGGTTCTTGCCTGTATTGCAAGGTGTGAGATTGAGCACGGCTCAATGCCCGACCTCGGCAGAAGATAGAGAAAAGATGAGTGTCATCCCCTATGCCTCAGCCATAGGGTCTATTATGTATGCCATGCTGTGTACCAGACCTGATGTGAACCTCGCCGTAAGTTTGGTAGGGAGGTACCAAAGTAATCCCGGCATGGAACACTGGACAGCGGTCAAGAACATCCTTAAGTACCTGAAAAGGACTAAGGATATGTTTCTCGTTTATGGAGGTGACGAAGAGCTCGTCGTAAAGGGTTACGTCGATGCTAGCTTCGACACAGATCTGGATGACTCCAAGTCACAAACCGGATACGTGTATATTTTGAATGGTGGGGCAGTCAGCTGGTGCAGTTGCAAGCAAAGCGTCGTGGCGGGATCTACATGTGAAGCGGAGTACATAGCAGCCTCGGAGGCAGCACAGGAAGCAGTCTGGATGAAGGAGTTCATCACCGACCTAGGAGTTATTCCCAATGCGTCGGGCCCAATGACTCTCTTCTGTGACAACACTAGAGCTATTGCCCTTGCCAAGGAGCCCAGGTTTCACAAGAAGACCAGGCATATCAAGCGTCGCTTCAACTCCATTCATGAACATGTTCAAGATGGAGACATAGATATTTGTAAAGTGCATACGGATCTGAATGTCGCATATCCGTTGACTAAACCTCTTCCACGAGCAAAACATGATCAACACCAGAACTCTATGGGTGTTCGATTCATCACAATGTAACTAGATTATTGACTCTAGTGCAAGTGGGAGACTGTTGGAAATATGCCCTAGAGGCAATAATAAAGTGGTTATTATTATATTTCCTTGTTCGTGATAATTGTCTATTGTTCATGCTTTAATTGTGTTATCCGGAAATCGTAATACATGTGTGAATACATAGACCACAACATGCCCCTAGTGAGCCTCTAGTTGACTAGCTCGTTGATCAATAGATGGTTACGGTTTCCTGACCATGGACATTGGATGTCGTTGATAACGGGATCACATCATTAGGAGAATGATGTGATGGACAAGACCTAATCCTAAGCATAGCACAAGATCGTGTAGTTCGTTTGCTAGAGCTTTTCTAATGTCAAGTATCATTTCCTTAGACCATGAGATTGTGCAACTCCCGGATACCGTAGGAATGCTTTGGGTGTATCAAACGTCACAACGTAACTGGGTGACCATAAAGGTGCGCTACAGGTATATCCGAAAGTGTCTGTTGGGTTGGCACGAATCGAGACTGGGATTTGTCACTCCATATGACGGAGAGGTATCTCTGGGCCCACTCGGTAATGCATCATCATAATGAGCTCAATGTGACTAAAGAGTTAGCCACGGGATCATGCGTTACGGAACGAGTAAAGAGACTTGCCGGTAACGAGATTGAACGAGGTATGGGGATACCGACGATCGAATCTCGGGCAAGTAACATACCGATGGACGAAGGGAATTGTATACGGGATTGATTGAATCCTCGACATCGTGGTTCATCCGATGAGATCATCGTGGAACATGTGGGAGCCAACATGGGTATCCAGATCCCGCTATTGGTTATTGGCCGGAGAGATGTCTCGGTCATGTCTACATGGTTCCCGAACCCGTAGGGTCTACACACTTAAGGTTCGGTGATGCTAGGGTTGTTATGGGAAATAGTATGTGGTTACCGAATGTTGTTCGGAGTCCCGGATGAGATCCCGGACGTCACGAGGAGTTCCGGAATGGTCCGGAGGTGAAGATTTATATATGGGAAGTCATCATACGGTAACCGGAAGTATTCGGGGGTTTGCCGGTATTGTACCGGGACCACCGAAGTGGTTCCGGGGGTCCACCGGGAGGGTCCACCTGCCCCGGAGGGCCCTATGGGCTGTATGTGGAAGGGAACCAGCCCCTAAGTGGGCTGGGCGCCATCCCCTTAGGGCCCATGCGCCTAGGGTTTGGGGGAAACCCTAAAGGGGGCGCCCCCCTTGGCTTGGGGGGCAAGCCCCCTCCCCTTGGCCGCCGCCCCCCCTCTAGATCTCATCTAGAGGGGCCGGCCCCCTTCCCCCTTCGCCCTATAAATAGAGGGGAGGAGGGAGGGCAGCAGGACCTCATCCAAGGCGCAGCCCTCCCCCTCTCCAACACCCCCTCCTCCTCCGTTGAGCTTGGCGAAGCCCTGCCGGAGAACTGCAAGCTCCACCACCACGCCGTCGTGTTGCTGGAGTTGTCTTCCCCAACCTCTCCCTCCTCCTTGCTGGATCAAGGCGCAGGAGACGTCACCGGGCTGCACGTGTGTTGAACGCGGAGGCGCCGTTGTTCGGCGCTTAGATCGGAATTGACCGCGATCTGAATCGCTGCGTGTACGACTCCTCCAACCGTGTTCTTGCAACGCTTCCGCATCGCGATCTTCAAGGGTATGAAGATGCACTCCCATCTCTCTCGTTGCTAGTCTCTCCATAGATTGATCTTGGTGATGCGTAGAATTTTTTTAATTTCTACACCGATCCCCAACAATCTTGTCATCCTTAATAGCAACGATACATACGTGCCTCGCTACCCCTTCTATCACTGGGTGAGGACACCGCAAGATCGAACCCATCACAAATCACCTCTTCCCATGGCAAGAAAAATCAAGCTAGTTGGCCTAACTAAACCAAAGATTCGGAGAAGAAATACGAGGATATAAATAATCATGCATAAAAGAGATCAAAGAAGACTCAAACAATATTCATGGATATAGATCTGATCATAAACTCGAACTTCATCGGATCCCAACAAACACACCGTAAAAAGTCATTACATCAAATAGATCTCCAAGATACCATTGTATTGAGAATCAAAAAGAGAGAAGAAGCCATCTAGCTACTGCCTACAGACCTGTAGGTCTATGGTGAACTACTCACGCATCATCGGAGAGGCACCAATGAGGATGATGAACCCCTCTGTGATCGTGTTCCCCTCTGACAGATTGCTGGAATAGGGCTCTAGATTGGATCTCGTGGTTTTGGAACTTGCGGCGGCTGGAATTGTGTTTCGTCGACTCCCCTAGGGATTTTGGAATATTTGGGTATTTATAGAGCTAGGAGGCGGTGGAGGAGACCCCCTTGGGCCCCACAACCCATCAGGGCGCTCCTGGGCCTCCTGGCGCGCCCTGGTGTCTCGTGGGCCCCACGGTCCTCCTCTCCGGTACTTCCTTGGCTCCCAAGTTGTCTTCTGGTCCAAAAAAATCTCCAAAAAGTTTCGCTGCATTTGGACTCCGTTTGATAGGGATATTCTGCGAAGTAAAAAACAAGCAAAAAACAGCAACTGGCACTGGGCACTATGTCAATAGGTTAGTCCCAAAAAATGATATAAAGTTGCTATAAAATGATTGTAAAACATCCAAGAATGATAATACAACAGCATGGAGCAATCAAAAATTATAGATACGTTGGAGACGTATTAGCGGCTGACTGAGCACATTGATGTCATTGTTGGATCCTGAAACACCAAAGAAGGCATGCCATATCCATAGATCATGGGATGCCATATCCATAGATCGTGGGATGCAACAGCTTCAAGGATGACGGTAGGGACACCGTAGTCACCACGTGTAAACTGCCTGTTCAATCCAACTAGACAATTTTTCCACTCCCAATGCATGCAGTTGATACATCTCCATTGTATATATAATTTTTTATTGTTTCATGTAAATATTCTACAACTTTCACATACTTTTGGCAACATTTTATATTATTTTGGGACTAACATATTAATCCAGTGCCCAGTGCCAGTTCCTGTTTGTTGTATGTTTTTTTGTTTCGCAGAATATCCATATCAAACAAAGTCCAAACGCGATAAAAATTTACGGAGATTTATTTTGGAATATATGTGATTTTTGGGAAAAAAGAATCAACACAAGACGATGCTCGAGGGGCCCACAAGCTCAGACGGTGCGCCTCCGTACCCTTGCCGAGCCGGGCAGGCTTGTGGGGCCCCTGTAAGTCGGTTGGAGGTGTCCTTCGGCCAAAAGGAAGCTAATATTTGGAAAAAAATTCCCCTCAAAATTTCCCAATCGGTGTTACGGATCTCCGGGAATTTAAGAAAGGTTTTCGACCAGAAAATAGGGACGCGAAACAGAAGAGAACAGAGAGAGATCCAATCTCGGAGGGGCTCCTACCCTCCGGAGGCCATGGAGACCAAGGACCAGAGGGGGAATCCTCCTCCCATCTAGGGGGAGGCCAAGGAAGAAGAAGAAGGAGGGGGGGCTCTCTCCTCCTCTCTCCCGGTGGTGCCGGAACGCCGCCAGGGCAATCATTGTGTGACGACGATCTGCACCAACAACTCTGTCATCTTCATCAACACCTCCATCAACTTTCCTCGTCAATATTCAGTGGTCCACTCTCCCGCAACCCGTTGTACCCCCTACTTGAACATGGTGCTTTATGCTTCATATTATTATCCAATTATGTGTTGCCATCCTACGATGTTTGAGTAGATTTTTGTTGTCCTATGGGTAATCAGTGAATCGCTATGATTGGTTTAAATTTCTTGTGGTTATGTTGTTGACCTTTGGTGCCCATCATATGAGTGCACATGTGGATCACACCTTAGGGTTAGTTGTATGTTGGTAGGACTATGCATTAGAGGGCAAGAGTGAGGGAAGCTTCTTCCTGACATAGAAATTGATTCATACGGGATTGAAGGGAGGCCAACCTATCTTAATGCTATGGTTGGGTTTTCCTTAGTGAACTTTATTAGTTGCGGATGCTTGCTTATTGCTCCAATCATAAGTGCATAGAATTCCAAGTAAGAGATGACATGCTAGGAGTGGCCTCTCCCACATAAAATTTTTCTATCGGTCTACTAACTTAGCCAATTGCTTAGGGACAATTCCGCAAATCCTACGATCAGTTTTCCACACTCGCTATACTAACTTAATTGTACTTTTATTAAAACAACACCTAACTTTTATTTTCACGTTCTTTATTATCTTGCAAACTTATCCCTTTACACCTACAAAGTACTTCTAGTTTTATTCTTGTTCTAGGTAAAGCGAATGTTAAGTGTGCATAGAGTTGTATCGATGTTCGATAGAACTTGACGGGAATATTAATTCTAACTTTAGCTCCTCGTTGGGTTCAACACTCTTACTTATCGAGAAAGGCTACAATTGATCCCCTATACTTGTGGGTTATCAGCGGTCTATGCTTCCTAGCATACCTAGAAAACCACGTGCTTCACCAATTTCTAGTAGACGTTGAATGTCTTCAACAGCAGGCCTTTGCAAATATTCTCCACCAAACTTGGCAATGACCCCCTGAGCAAAATTCTCAAAACACTCAAGTGTTGTAGATGCACCAAGTCTTACATGGTCATTTGTTTTGTCAGCAGGAACACCATACGCCAACATATGCATGACTGATGTGCACTTCTGTAAAGGTGATAGACCTGGATAGCCTAGGGCATCTACCCTTTGAGTGAAGTAGGGAGACCACCCACCAAGAGCTTGAACAATGTGTATAAAGAGGGTTTTTCTCATGCACAACCTTCTACGGAAGTAGTAGTCAGGATAGGTAGGATTATCACAAAAGTAATCTGCTATGAGAAGTTCGTTGTAAAGTTCTCTCTTCCTATGAATATATGTCCTAGGGGCTCACCGACGCCTAGTACTCGGAGCCCCTAGTGCATCATGAATATTTGTGGCTATTTGTGTAACAAAGTTGTTGATAGTATTCTGTTGTGCCAAGTAATCTTCTAGAGGGAAAATTTATGTTGGGTCAACGGTGTCATCTTCAAACTCATCGAAATTCAATTGTTACATACTGCAAGTTGCTCACCAAATCAACCCATATGTTCAGAACGCGCGATCCTGACATTTGAAATGAAACGCTGATATAACATAGAAGCAACTATGTTCTGCTGGCTAGTGCGACCATCCTAAGAATGCAAACCTTAGGGTGTTGCATACTTTTCGCACTAAGTTTGAGCATACAATATATACTGCATTGTAAAAATTAATCAGCCCATGCACAGACAAACTCACCACCTCAGTATTTAATGAATGGCTTGAAGATAACCACGCCGACACTACTAAATTCCTGACAATCAATAGCTAGCTGAAATAAATTTGAAATTGAAATTCGTTTAAACATTTTAAATGGTATCCGCTTGGTATTTTTCGGTAACCGTGTAACCGCGATTTCCCCCAACCCCCCTCCCCCTACAGCACCATTGTCCTACCCAAATCCCCATTAGGAGCCCAACTTTTTCACAATCCGGCCCTCCTCCACTCTCTATCTATGCCCTCAGAGACTGCTGCCGCCGTACCAACACCTGAGACATTTTCTAATTACTGCAAAATTCCATTTTGGGGTTCATTAGACAAACCACCAAGATCGGAGTTTGAGAGATTCTTGACTAGCCTTTGCTATGGTGAGACTAGAGGTGTGACGCAAGGTAGAATAAAGAGCATTCATTTTCTCTCAATTCAATACTTTGCACTATTTAATGGAAAATGCATTGTAGGCAAACAAGATTGTAGTACACTTTGTGCTCCTGACTTGAGCCTCATACGCACCGCTCTCACCGGTGACAAAAGTTATAACCTTGGAGCGATTGTTGCACGCAGGTTGCAACATAACGCTGGTAGTGGATATTTTTATGGTGGAATTTATGCCACACGTTTAGCAAGGGAGCTGGGTGTTTCACCTTGGCCTTATGACCCCATCCTACCCACGCAGTACTTGGACTTTGATGCTATGAAACGTCATAAGATCCTTAGTGGTGAAGCCCATAATTTTACATATAACCTGTTGTTTAATAAAAAGTCCATTGTGGATACCTTTTTGCCTGCGCCTGCTCTCTTTGATGTTCATAGCAAGGGAAGATATTTTGTTCTTGAGAGCGAGGCCCGTGCACACAATGCATGGGTGGTGGCTGCTCGGCAGGCTGAGGAGGCTGCACCAAGAGCCCCCGTGAGCTACCACTCTGACTACTATGCAGGCTCCAGATGGTGATTACCAAGCTAGGCCAAAAGCCTAAGCTTGGGGGAGTACGTATGCCCACCGACATTACATTCATGTTCACACATTTCATTCCAGTTGTCGGTGTCCACACTTTTTCATTGTATTATCCATGCTAGATTCATTTTCTCACTTTCTTCTTGTGCGTTTGAAAAACTTTGAGAAAATCCAAAAAAAAATTATTTCCTGCTTCTTTTCGGTTTTTCTTTCTAGTTTAATTAGTTGTAGTGTTAAAAGAAAACCCAAAAAGATTTCATTGTTCTTCTTTTGCTTGTTGGGAGCTTTTCCGTGTAAATAGTTTTTCTCATTTTTGTTTTTCTTTGTCTTTAATTTGCTCTCTTCAAGAAAAAACTAAAAACTCCAAAAATATTTCAGTATGTTTCTCTGAAATTCTTTTCCTTTTATTGAGTCATACCGAGGAGAAGACCACGATGAAAATGTTGAGTGGCTCTCATATGCATTACTGGTGATCTAACAAAGAGCCCAAATTACCTTGTCTTCTCTGTTTGAATAAAATGTTTGCAGATTCCAGCTTGGTCCACGGTACTCTTGCACTATTATCATTTTCATATCGTTCGGTCGTGCAAGTGAAAGGCAATAATGACGATATTTGGTGAACTGGTTGCAGCAGAGAGAAACGGGTATGAACTCGACTTGTTCTGTTTTTGTAAATATGTTTAACCTAGTATCCATGATTCAGCCTATTATGATCAAACATGTTTGCAATGACAATTAGAGATTATAGTTTCTCATGACATGCTTAAGTAGCTAGGAGTTGATAATGATTTATCTTGGATGCCAACATTGCGTTAAAATGATTGTGATGTAGTATGATGATATGGTATCCTCCTCTGAATGTTCGAGTGGCTTGACTTGGCACATGTTCATGCATGTAGTTGAATCAAAACCAACATAGCCTCTATGATATTTATGTTCATGGTGTTCATATCCTACTCATGCTAGTATCCAATGTTACTTATGCATAACGCATGTTCATGACCGTTTTCGCTCTCTAGCTGGCCGCTTCTCAACCTAATTGCTAGCCTTCGCGTGTACTAAGCGGGAACACTGCTTGTGCATCAAAATCCTAAAACCCAAGTTATCCCAGATGAGTCCACCATACCTACCTATATGCGGTATTACCCTGTTGTCCTAAGTAAATTTGCAAGTGCCACCTCTAAAAACTTCAAATAAATATCCTTTTTTGTCTGCCTGGATTGTTCATAGAGCGACAGTAGGTAGTCAGTATCTTCCATGCTAAGCAGGTTATTCTCATGATGAGTGTTTATTCACTCGTCCTTGCATGAGAGGGGCGGTAATAGGGATTCCCAGTCCCGAATTCAAAAATTGCAAATAATTAAACAAAACTCCCCCAGGAAAGTTGTTGGTATGGACGGTACCCGTTGTTTCGGACAAGCCGTGGAGTGTGATTGTTGGTGGAGGGGGAGTAAACCTTTACTTTTATCGCTTGGGAACCGCCACTAATGTGTTTAGCATGGAAGATACCGATAACTAATGGTCGCGAAGTAAACGAGAAGGGTGCATTTCTCAAAATTTCATTTACCTCTGTTTTAAAAACTTGAGCTCTGGCATCGCTGCAAATCACTGCTTCCCTCTGCGAAGGGACCATCTATTTACTTTTATGTTGTGTCATCACCTTCTCAAATAAGCGCCAGATCCTGAGAGCACTATTGTCATCCTCATGCATTGTGTGTAGCTAATGTTGGGCGCATCATGACTGGATCTTTTCTACCATGAATTACAATGTTTAGTCGCTGCTTGAACTTTGGAGGTGCTCTGCATTTATGTTTTGCGGTCTCAGAAAGGGCTAGCGAGATACCACTATTGTCATATTCTATCATGGTTGCTTTGACAAAGTGTTGTCATTTGAGATATCTTATTATTGCTCGCTAGTTGATTATGTCATTGATATGAGTTAATATAATTTTTAAGAGTTATTGTTGACATGGTTAGTCATGATCTTGGCTGAAAACCTGGGTGCTACTTAAGCTTATTTATGTAAACAAGAGCAAAAGAGTTCGTAAAAGTTTTTCTTTTCCACTTTCAGTTTATCAACTGAATTGCTTGAGGACAAGCAAAGGTTTAAGCTTGGGGGAGTTGATACGTCTCCGGCTTATCTACTTTTCCTAACGCTTTTCCTCTTGTTTTGGACTATAATTTGCATGATTTGAATGAAACTAACCCGGACTGACGTTGTTTTCAGCAGAATTACCATGGTGTTGTTTTTTGTGCAGAAATAAAAGTTCTCGGATTGGAACGAAACTTTGCGAGGATTTTTTATACAATAAAAGAGAATTTCTGGAGCCAAGAACCACCGGAGGGGGGCACCTGGGTAGGCACAACCCACCAGGGCGCGCCCCCCTCCTAGCGCGCCCAGGTGGGTTGTCCCCACCTGGTGGCCCTGCAGACCTCAACCCTGACACTATAAAATCACATTTTCAGAGAAAAAAATCAGGAAGAAAGAATTATCGCGTTTTGTGAGACGGAGCCGCCGCCACCTCCTGTTCTTCATCAGGAGGCCAGATCTAGAGTCCGTTCGGGGCTCCAGAGAGGGGGATCTTCGATCTTTGTCATCACCAACCCTTCTCCATCGCCAATTCCATGACGCTCCCCACCGGGAGTGAGTAATTCCTTCGTAGGCTCGCTGGTCGGTGAGGAGTTCGATGAGATTCATCATGTAATCGAGTTAGTTTTGTTAGGGCTTGATCCCTAGTATCCATTATGTTCTGAGATTGATGTTTCTATGACTTTGCCATGCTTAATGCTTGTCACTTTGGGCCCGGGTGCCATGATTTCAGATCTGAACCGTTTATGTTATCACCATTATATCTATGTTCTAGATCCGATCTTGCAAGTTATAGTCACCTACTACGTGTTATGATCCGGCAACCTCGGAGTGACAGAAGTCGGGACACTTCCCGGTGATGACCGTAGTTTGAGGTGATCATGTATTCACTATGTGTTAATGCTTTGTTCTGGTTCTCTATTAAAAGGAGGCCTTAATATCCCTTAGTTTCCATATGGACCCCACTGCCACGGGAGGGTAGGACAAAAGATGTCATGCAAGTTCTTTCCATAAGCACGTATGACTATTTATGGAATACATGCCTACATTATATTTATGAACTGGAGCTAGTGCCGTATCGCCCTAGGTTATGACTGTTATATGATGAATATCATCCAACGAATTAACCAATCCAGTGCCTACGAATTTCTCTCATATTGTTGTTGCTAAGTTACTACTGCTATCGTTACTGTTACACTTGCTACAAAATCATTGCTATCACTGTTACTGTTACTACTACTATCAAAACTATCATATTACTTTGCTACTGATCACTTTGCTACAGATAATTAATCACGAGGTGTGGTTGAATTGACAACTCAACTGCTAATACTTGCAAATATTCTTTGGCTCCCCTTGTGTCGAATCAATAAATTTGGGTTGAATACTCTACCCTCGAAAACTATTGCGATCCCCTATACTTGTGGGTTATCAATGGGAGATCAAAAGCACAAGATGATGGCCATATCATGTCACATTTTTTGATTGCATGTGATGTTTATCCTTTATGCATCTTATTTGCTTAGAACGATGGTAGCATTATAAGTTGATCCCTTCACTTAATTTCAAGATAAAAGTGTTCTCCCTGAGTATGCACCGTTGCTAAAGTTCGTCGTTTCGAAGCACCTCGTGATGATCGGGTGTGATAGACTCTACGTTCACATACAACGGGTGTAAGCCAGTTTTGCACATGCAGAATACTTGGGTTAACTTTGACGAGCCTAGCATGTACAGACATGATCTCGGAACACTAGAGACCGAAAGGTCGAACGTGAATCATATAGTAGATATGATCAACATAGAGATGTTCACCATTGATGACTACCCCATCTCACGTGATGATCGGACATGGGTTAGTTAATTTGGATCATGTATCACTTAGACAACTTGAGGGATGTTGATTTAAGTGGGAGTTCATTAGTAATTTGATTATTTGAACTAAAATTTATCATGAACTTAGTCTTAATAGTTTTTGCATATCTATGTTGTAGATCAATGGCCCGTGCTACCATTCCCTTGAATTTTAATGTGTTCCTAGAGAAAGCTAAGTTGAAAGATGATGGTAGCAACTACACGGACTGGGTCTGTAACTTGAGGATTATCCTCATTGCTGCACAGAAGAATTATGTCCTTGATGCACCGCTAGGTAACCAACCCGTTCCCGCTAATCTAGACGTTGTGAACGCTTGGCAAACGCGGACTGATGACTACTCGATAGTTCAGTGTGCCATGCTTTACGGCTTAGAACTAGGACTTCAAAGATGTTTTGAACGCCACGGAGCATATGAGATGTTCCAAGAGCTGAAGTTGATATTTCAAGCTAATGCCCGGGTTGAGAGATATGAAGTCTCCAACAAGTTCTATAGTTGCAAGATGGAGGAGAACAGTTCTGTGAACACATACTCAAAATGTCTGGGTATCATAACCACTTGACTCAGCTGGGAATTGATCTTCCAGTTGAGAGTGTTATTGACAGAGTTCTTCAGTCACTTCCACCAAGCTACAAAGGCTTCGTGATGAACTATAATATGCAAGGGATGACGAAAATGATGCCTGAGCTCTTCGCGATGCTGAAATCAGTGGAGGTAGATATCAAGAAGGAGCATCAAGTGTTGATGGTTAGCAAGACCACTAGTTTCAAGAAAAAGGGCAAGAGAAAGAAAGGGAACTTCAAGAAGAATGGCAAGCAAGTTGCCGCTCCCGTGAAGAAGCCCAAAGCTGGACCCAAGCCTAAAACTGAGTGCTTCTACTACAAAGGAAATGGACACTGGAAGTGGAACTGCCCCAAATACTTGGCGGATAAGAAGGACGACAAAGTGAACAAATGTATATTTGATATACATGTTATTGATGTGTTCCTTACCAATGCTCGTAGTAGCACCTGAGTATTTGATACTGGTTCGGTTGCTCATATTTGTAACTCGAAACAGGAGTTGCGGAATGAACAAAGATTGGCTAAGGACGAGGTGACGATGCGCGTCGGGAATGGTTCCAAGGTCGATGTGATCGCTATCGGCACGCTACCTCTACATCTACCTTCGGGATTAGTTTCAGACCTCAATAATTGTTATTTGGTGCCAGCGTTGAGCATGAACACTATATCTAGATCTTGTTTATTGCGAGATGGTTATTCATTTAAATCAGAGAATAATGGTTGTTCTATTTATATGAGTAATATCTTTTATGGTCATGCACCTTTGATGAATGGTCTATTCTTGTTGAATCTCGATCGTAGTGATACACATATTCATAATATTGATGCCAAAAGATGCAAAGTTGATAATGATAGTGCAACATACTTGTGGCACTGCCGTTTAGGTCATATTGGTGTAAAGCGCATGAAGAAACTCCATGCGGATGGACTTTAGGAATCACTTGATTATGAATCATTTGATACTTGCGAACCATGCCTCATGGGTAAGATGACTAAAACTCCATTCTCCGGAACAATGGAGTGAGCTAATGACTTATTGGAAATAATACATACCAATGTATGCGGTCGATGAGTGTTGAGGCACGCGATGGGTATCATTATTTTCTGAACTTCACAGATGATTGGAATAGGTATGGGTATATCTACTTGATGAAACACAAGTCTGAAACATTTGAAAAGTTCAAAGAATTTCATAGTGAAGTGGAGAATCATCGTAACAAGAAAATAAAGTTTCTATGATCTGATCGCGGAGGCGAATATTTGAGTTACGAGTTTGGCCTTCATTTAAAACAATGTGCAATTGTTTCACAACTCACGCCACCTAAAACACCACAGCATAATGGTGTGTCTGAACGTCGTAACCGTACTTTATTAGATATGGTGCGTTCTATGATGTCTCTTACCGATTTGCCTTTATCATTTTGGGGTTATGCATTAGAGACAGCCGCATTCACGTTAAATAGGGCACCGTCTAAATTCGTTGAGACGACATCGTATGAACTATGGTTTGGCAAAAAACCTAAGCTGTCGTTTCTTAAAGTTTGGGGATGCGACACTTACGTAAAAAGGCTTCAGCCTGCTAAGCTCGAACCCAACTCGAAGAAGTGCATCTTCATAGGATACCCTAAGGAAACTATTGGGTACACCTTCTACCACAGATCCGAAGGCAAGATCTTTGTTGCTAAAAATGGGTCATTTCTAGAGAACGAGTTTCTCTCGAAAGAAGTGAGTGGGAGGAAAGTAGAACTTGATGAGGTAATTGTACCTTCTCTCAAATTGGAAAGTAGCACATCAGAGAAAACCGTTCCCTTGATGCCTACACCAACTAGAGAGGAAGATAATGATGATGATCATGAAACTTCGTATCAAGTTACTACTGAACTTCGTAGGTCGACCAGAACACGTTTCGCACCAGAGTGGTACGGTAATCCTGTCCTGGAAGTCATGTTGTTAGACAACGGGAAACCTACAAACTATGAAGAAGCTATGATGAGCCCAGATTCTGACAAATGGCTAGACGCCATGAAATCTAAGATAGGATCCATGTATGAGAACAAAGTGTGGACTTTGGTGGACTTGCCCGATGATCAGCGGGCCATTGAAAATAAATGGATCTACAAGAGGAAGACGGACGTTGATGGTAATATCACTGTCTATAAAGCTCGACTTGTCGCGAAAGGTTTTCGACGAGTTCAAGGGGTTGACTACGATGAGACTTTCTCACCTGTAGCGATGCTTAAGTCTGTCTGAATCATGTTACCAATTGTCGCATTTTATGATTATGAAATCTGGCAAATGGACGTCAAAACTGCATTCCTTAACGGATTTCTTAAAGAAGAGTTGTATATGATGCAACCAGAAGGTTTTGTCGATCCTAAAGGTGCTAACAAAGTATGCAAGCTCCAGCGATCCATCTATGGACTGGTGCAAGCATCTCGGAGTTGGAATATACGCTTTGATGAGGTGATCAAAGCATATGGTTTTATACAGACTTATGGTGAAGCCTGTATTTACAAGAAAGTGAGTGGGAGCTCTGTAGCATTTCTGATATTATATGTGGATGACAATATTGTTGATTGGAAATGATATAGAATTTCTGGATAGCATAAAAGGATACTTGAATAAGAATTTTTCAATGAAAGGCCTCGGTGAAGCTACTTACATATTGGGCATCAAGATCTATAGGGATAGATCGAGACTCTTAATAGGACTTTCACAAAGCACATACCTTGGCAAAGTTTTGAAGAAGTTCAAAATGGATCAGTCAAAGAAAGGGTTCTTGCCTGTGTTGCAAGGTGTGAAGTTGAGTAAGACTCAAAGCCCGACCACGGCAGAAGATAGAGAGAGAATGAAAGTCATTCCCTATGCCTCAGCCATAGGTTCTATAAAGTATGGCATGCTGTGTACCAGACCTGTTGTGTGCCTTGCCATGAGTTAGGCAAGGGGATACAATAGTGATCCAGGAGTGGATCACTGGACAGCAGTCAAAATTATCCTTAGTTACCTAAGAGGACTAAGGAAATGTTTCTCGGTTATGGAGGTGATAGAGAGTTCATCGTAAAGGGTTACGTCGATGCAAGCTTTGACACCGATTCGGATGACTCTGAGTCTCAATCTGGATATGTATTGAAAGTGGGAGCAATTAGCTAGAGTAACTCCATGCATAGCATTGTAGACATAGAAATTTGCAAAATACATATGGATCTGAATATGGCAGACCCATTGACTAAACCTATCTCACAAGCAAAACATGATCACACCTTAGTACTCTTTGGGTATTCATCACATGGCGATGTGAACTAGATTATTGACTCTAGTAAACTCTTTGGGTGTTAGTCACATGGCGATGTTAACTATGGGTGTTAATCACATGGCGATGTGAACTAGATTATTGACTCTAGTGCAAGTGAGAGACTGATGGAAATATGCCCTAGAGGCAATAATAAAGTTGTTATTATTATATTTCCTTATTCATGATAAAGGTTTATTATTCATGCTAGAATTGTATTGACCGGAAACTTAAATACATGTGTGAATACATAAACAAATACCGTGTCCCTAGTGAGCCTCTACTAGACTAGCTCATTGATCAAAGATGGTTAAGGTTTCCTAACCATAGACATGAGTTGTCATTTGATAAAGGGATCACATCATTAGGAGAATGATGTGATGGACAAGACCCAACCTTTAGCATAGCATATGATCGTTCAGTTTATTGCTACTGCTTTCTTAATGTCAAATACATGTTTCTTCGACCATGAGATCATGCAACTCCTGGATACCGGAGGAATACCTTGTGTGCTATAAAACATCACAATGTAACTGGGTGATCATAAAGATGCTCTACAGATATCTCCGAAGGTGTCTGTTGAGTTGGCGTGAATCAAGATTGGGATTTGTCACTCCGTATATCGGAGAGGTATCTCTGGGCCCTCTTGGTAATACAACATCACAAGAAGCTTGCAAGTCCCGCTATTGGTTATTGACCAGAGAAGTGTCTCGGTCATGTCTACATCATTCTCGAACCCGTAGGGTCCGCACGCTTAACGTTCATTTACGATATAGTACTATATGAGTTATGTGAGTTGGTGACCGAATGTTGTTCGGAGTCCTGGATGAGATCACGGACATGACGAGGAGCTCCGGAATGGTCCGGAGGTAAAGATTGATATATAGGACGATGCTATTCGATCACCGAAAAGGTTTCGGAAAGTACCGGGTACTTATCGGAGTGCCGGAAGGGGTTCCGGGAGGCCACCGGTAAGTGGTGGGCCTTATAGGCCAAAGGGGGGAAGTGATAACCAACAAGCATAGGGGATCGCAACAGTTTTGGAGGGTAGAGTATTCAACCCAAATTTATTGATTCGACACAAGGGGAGCCAAAGAATATTCTCAAGTATTAGCAGCTGAGTTGTCAATTCAACCACACCTGAAAGACTTAATATCTGCAACAGAGTATTTAGTAGAAATGTAGTATGGAAGTAACGGTAACAGTGGCAAAAGTAACAGTAACAGTTTTGTAGCAATTGTAACAGTGGTAACGGAAAAGTAACGTAGCAAAGATCAATATGTGAAAAGCTCGTAGGCAATGGATCAATGATGGATAATTATGTTGGATGGCATTCATCATGCAACAGTTATAACCTAGGGTGACCAAAAACTAGCTCCAATTCATCAATATAATGTAGGCATGTATTCCGTATATAGTCATACGTGCTTATGGAAAAGAACTTGCATGACATCTTTTGTCCTACCCTCCCATGGCAGCGGAGTCCTAATGGAAACTAAGGGATATTAAGGCCTCCTTTTAATAGAGAACCGGACCAAAGCATTAGCACTTAGTGAATACATGAACTCCTCAAACTACGGTAATCACCGAAAATAATCCCAATTATTGTCACCTTGGGGTATGCGGATCATAACACGTAATAGGTGTCTACAACTTGCAAGATAGGATCAAGAACACATATATATTCATGAAAACATAATAGGTTCAGATCTCAAATCATGGCACTTGGGCCCTAGTGACAAGCATTAGGCATAGCAAAGTCATAGCAACATCAATTTTAGAACATAGTAGATACTAGGGATCAAACCCTAACAAAACTAACTCGATTACATGATAAATCTCATCCAACCCATCACCGTCCAGCAAGCCTACGATGGAATTACTCACACACGGCGGTGAGCATCATGAAATTGGTGATGGAGGAAGGTTGGTGATGATGATGGCGACGATTTCCCCTCTCCGGAGCCCCGGACGGACTCCAGATCTGGCCTCCCGATGAAGAACAGGAGGTGACGGCGGCTCTGTATCGTAAAACGCGATGAATCCTTCTCTCTGATTTTTTCCTCCTCGAACGTGAATATATGGAGTTGGAGTTGATGTCGGTGGAGGTCCAGGGGACCCACAAGGTAGGGGGCGTGCCCTAGGGGGGTGGGCGCGCCCTGCACCCTTGTGGACAGCAGGTGGGTCCCCCTCTGCTGATTCTTTCGCCAATATTTTTTATTTATACCAAAAATATTCTCCGTGAAGTTTCAGGTCATTCCGAGAACTTTTATTTCTGCACAAAAATAACACCAAGGCAATTCTGCTGAAAACAGCATCAGTCCGGGTTAGTTCCATTCAAATCATGCAAATTAGAGTCCAAAACAAGGGCAAAATAGTTTGGAAAAGTAGATACGATGGAGACGTATCAACTCCCCCAAGCTTAACCCATTGCTTGTCCTCAAGCAATCCAGTTGATAAACTGAAAGTGATAAAGAAAAACTTTTACAAACTTTGTTTGATCTTGTTGTTGCAAATATGTAAAGCCAGCATTCAAGTTTTCAGCAAAGATTATAAACTAACCATATTCACAATAACATTTAGGTCTCACATTTACTCATACCAATGGCATAATCAACTAACGAGCAATAATAATAAATCTCGGATGACAACACTTTTTCAAAACAATCATGATATGATATAACAGAATGGTATCTCACTAGCCCTTTCTGAGACCGCAAAACATAAATGCAGAGCACCCCTGAAGATCAAGGACTGACTAGACATTGTAATTCATGGCAAAATAGATCCAGTCACAGTCATACTCAATATCAATTAATAACAACGCATACAAATGACAGTGGTGCTCTCTAACTGGTACTTTTTATAAGAGGATGATGACTCAGCATAAAAGTAAATAGATAGGCCCTTCGTAGAGGGAAGCAGGGATTTGCAGAGGTGCCAGATCTCGAGCTTTTTGAAACAGAGATGAATATAATTTTGAGCGGTATGCTTTCATTGTCAACATAACGACCAAGAGATCTCGGTATCTTCCATGCTACATACATTATAGGCGGTAAAGTTCATACTCCCCCACCACCAACAAGCACATTCCACGGCTGGTCCGAAACAACGGGTACCGTCCAACTAACAACAATCCTGGGGGAGTTTTGTTTGCAATTATAATTTGATTTGATTTGAGCATGGGACTGGGCATCCCGATTACCAGCCATTTTCTCGTGAATGACGAGCGGAGTCCACTCATCGTGAGAATAACCCACCTAGCATGGAAGATACTGACAGCCCTCAGTCGCTACATGAGCGATTCGGGCATACAAAACATATTATTATTTGAAGGTTTAGAGTTTGGCACATGCAAATTTACTTGGAACGGCAGGTAAATACCGCATATAGGTAGGTATGGTGGACTCATATGGAACAACTTTGGGTTTATGGAAGTGGATGCACAAGTAGTATTCCCGCTTAGTACAGGTGAAGGCTAGCAAGAGATTGAGGAGCGACCAACTAGAGAGCGACAACAGCCATAAACATGCATTGAGATTAACCAACATTGAGTGCAAGCATGAGTAGGATATAAATCACCATGAACATAAATATCATGGAGGCTATGTTGATTTTGTTTCAACTACATGCGTGAACATGTGCCAAGTCAAGCCACTCGAATCATTCAAAGGAGGATACCATCCTATCATACTACATCACAACCATTTTAAAAGCATGTTGGCACGCAAGGTAAACCAT
Source organism: Thinopyrum elongatum (assembly GCA_011799875.1). NCBI lineage: Eukaryota > Viridiplantae > Streptophyta > Magnoliopsida > Poales > Poaceae > Thinopyrum > Thinopyrum elongatum. The sequence goes on from CM022297.1 coordinate 70,359,766, forward strand.
TATAAACTCCTAGCTAATTAAATATGGCATGAGTAACTATAATCTCTAATTGTCATTGCAAACATGTTTCATTCATAGTAGGCTGAATCAAGAATGATGAACTCATCATATTTACAAAAACAAGATAGGTCGAGTTCATACCAGCTTTTCCTCATCTCAATCATTTCATCATATATCGTCATTATTGCCTTACACTTGCACGATCGAACGATGTGAATAATAATAATAATAGTGCACTTGCATTGGACTAAGCTGGAATCTGCAAACATTTATTCAAAGGAGAAGACAAGGTAATATGGGCTCTTTGTTAGATCAACAATAATGCATATGAGAGCCACTCAACATTTTCATCGTGGTGTTCTCCTCTCGACCCCCAAAGAAAAGAAAAGAATTTCAAAGAAACACACTGAAATGTTTTTGTAGTTTTTGTTTTTCTGAAGAAGGTAAAACAAGAACGAGAAAAACTATTTACACGGGAAAGATCCCAACAAGCAAAAGAAGAACGAGAAATCTTTTTGGGTTTTCTTTAATACTACTACTAAATAAACATGGAAAGGAAATAGGCTACAACTATTTTTTTTGGTTTTTCTTAAGGTTTTTTAAACACACAAGAAGAAAGCGGGAAAAAGAAAATAAACTAACATGGATAATACAATGAAAAAGTATGAACACCGACAACTGGAATGAGTGTGTGAACATGAATATAAAGTCGGTGAGAAATACGTACTCCCCCAAGCTTAGGCTTTTGGCCTAAGTTGGTCTAGGGCCACGGCTAGCCCGGCGGATATCCAAAGTTGTAGTCTGCGTTGTACTGTGATGTGGTAGCTACTGCCTGAAGGGCTGTAGCATGGAGGCGAGTGGCCTCAACCTCTCTCTCATACTCGTTTGCCTCCTCTCTAGTTATAAAATATCTCCCTCTGACCTGAAAGTTAAAGAAGGCAGGAGCAGGAAGAGTAATATGGACAGCGCACTGTCGGTCAAAGATTAGTCGGTATAGGAGGGACTGTTCGTTCCTCACAAGAAACTGGTAGCGAACCAAAGCATTATAATCAAGAAAAGCAGGTGGTAACTCAATGTCATTCCCCCTTATGGGTACTCCAAGATAATTAGCTAAACGGGTTGCATAAATCCCACCAAATAAATCTCCATCTTTAGCATTAAGATGTAACCTCCTCGCAATAATGGCCCCCAAGTTATATCGTTTATCACCCAACACTGCACACTTAAGGACACTAAGATCCAATGCGCAAAGGTGGCTATGATCATGTTTACCATTAATGCATCTACCTATGAAGAGAGCAAAATAATGTATGGCAGGAAAATGAATACTCCCCATGGAGGCTTGTGTAATATGTCTAGTTTCTCCCACAGTAATGCTAGCAAGGAAATCATTGCACTTAGTTTTATGAGGCTCGCTATGAATGCCCCATTGTGGGATTTTGCAAGCAGTATTAAAATCTTCAAGGTCCATGGTATATGATTCATCATAAAGATCAAATAGGACAGTATGAGTATTGCGCTGAGATGTAAATTTAAATCTTCTCACAAATGAATCAGTGAGTTGATAGTATTGGGGACACTTATCTGACAAGAAGTCCCCCAGTTCAGCATTTTGCACGTACGCATCAAACTCATCCTTGAAACCTGCACGAACCATGAATTCATCCGACGGCCATTCACAAGGCCGCACTTGAGCTTCCCTTGGTGGTTCAAGGTCCGGTTCACGTATCGCGAGCCTCGGTGCTTGCTTCCTCGAGGAACCACCTTGGTACATTTTCCTCAACATTTTTCTTCCTCTGAAAAGTTTCTGAAATTTTTATGACTCAAAATAAAAGTGAACCAAACTCAACAAGATTGATAGCAATTACTCCTACAAGTGTCTAGAGGCTATATCATGCATCAAAACTATGACCATAAAAATTTGACATGCAAGCTCAAGAACAAGGTCTCCACAACAGCAAAAATTTGCAATAAATAAAGCACTAGAACAAAAACTAATTGGACCATTGGAGGAGTCACATACCGAAGAACAATCCCCCAATGCAGTTTTGCAAATGGAGCTTTACACAAGGAGATCGAAAATGGCAGCAAGATGAGCTAGAACACGGGTTTGAGCACTGGGATGATTTTTTCTGGAGGAAGACGAAGTGGATGGGTGCTGGAATAAGTTAGGGGGGCCTACGTGGGACCCACAAGATAGGGGGGCGCGCCCAGGGGGTAGGGCGCGCCCTCCACGCTTGTGGTCCACTGGTGCAGCCCCTGGTGCAATCTTAGTGCGAGAAATTCTAAAATATTCTATACAAATTCATACTAAATTTTCAGGGCATTCGGAGAACTTTTATTTTCAGGATATTTTTATTGCACGAATAATTCAGAAAACAGACAGATAATACTATTTTTGCTTTATTTATTCTAAATAACAGAAAGTAAAAAGTAAGTACAGAAAGTTGTGCTTTCTAAATTCATCCATCTCATGCTCATCAAAAGGAATCCGTTAACAAGGTTGATCAAGTCTTATTAACAAACCTCTTTCGAATAACATGAAACCGGAGAATTTTTGAATAACACTAGGTTACCTCAATAGGGATATGCATATCCCCAACAATAAGGATATCATATTCCTTTTTGACAGTAGGGAGAGGAAATTCAAAACCTCCGATAGTAATAGTTGAAAATTTTCCAATAGAATTGATACTATGAACTTGAGGTTGTTTCTTCGGAAAGTGTACCGTATGCTCATTACCATTAACATGAAAAGTGACATTGCCTTTGTTGCAATCAATAATAGCCCCTGCAGTATTCAAAAAGGGTCTACCAAGAATGATTGACATACTGTCGTCCTCGGGAATATCAAGAATAACAAAGTCCGTTAAGATAGTAACGTTTGCAACCACAACAGGCACATCCTCACAAATACCGATGGGTATAATAGTTGATTTATCAGCCATTTGCAAAGAGATTTCAGTAGGTGTCAACTTATTCAATTCAAGTCTACGATATAAAGAGAAAGGCATAACACTAACACCGGCTCCCAAATCACATAAAGCAGTTTTAACATAGTTTCTTTTAATGGAGCATGGTATAGTTGGTACTCCTGGATCTCCAAGTTTCTTTGGTATTCCACCCTTAAAAGTATAATTAGCAAGCATGGTGGAAATTTCAGCTTCAGGTATCTTTCTTTTATTTGTGACAATATCTTTCATATACTTAGCATAAGGAGACATTTTCAGCATATCAGTCAAACGCATACACAAAAAGATAGGTCTAATCATTTCAGCAAAGCGCTCAAAATCCTCATCATCCTTTTTCTTGGATGGTTTAGGAGGAAACTGCATGGGTTTCTGAACCCATGGTTCTCTTTCTTTACCATGTTTCCTAGCAACGAAGTCTCTCTTATCATAACGTTTATTCTTTGATTGTGGGTTATCAAGATCAACAGCAGGTTCTACCTCCACATCGTTATCATTACTAGGTTGAGCATCAACATGAACATCATCATTAACATTATCACTAGGTTCATGTTCATCACCAGATTGTGTCTCAGCATCAGAAATAGAAATATCATTTGGATTCTCAGGTGTGTCTATAACAGGTTCACTAGAAGCATGCAAAGTCCTATCAGTTTTATTTTTATTTTTATTACTAGGACTAGGTGCATCAGTATTAATTCTCTGAGAATCTTGCTCAATTCTCTTAGGATGGCCCTCAGGATACAAAGGTTCCTGAGTCATTTTACCACCTCTAGTCATAACCCTAACATCATTATCATTGTTCTTACTATTCAACTCATTAAGCAAATCATCTTGTGCCTTAAGTACTTGTTCTACTTGAGTTTTAACCATGGAAGCATGCTTACTAATAAGCTTAAGATCATTAATAGTTCTACTCATATAATCACCCAAGCAGTCAAGCATGTGAGCATTACGTTTCAATTGTCTACTAACATAAGCATTGAAATTTTCTCGTTTAATAATAAAATTATCAAACTCATCCAAGCATTGACTAGCAGACTTATTATGAGGAATATCACCTTCATAAAATCTATAGAGAGAATTTACCTCTACTACCTGTGTTGGGTTATCAAGACCATGTATTTCTTCAATAGGTGGTAGATTCTTAACATCTTCAGCTTTAATACCTTTTTCTTTCATAGATTTCTTTGCCTCTTGCATATCTTCAGGACTAAGGAATATAATACCTCTTTTCTTCGGAGTTGGCTTAGGAGTTGGTTCAGGAAGTGTCCAATCATTATCATTACTCAATATATTATTCAATAGCAATTCAGCTTGCTCAACAGTTCGTTCCCTGAAAACACAACCAGCACAACTATCTAGGTGGTCCCTAGAAGCATCGGTTAGTCCATTATAAAACATATCAAGTATTTCATTTTTCTTGAGAGGATGATCAGGCAAAGCATTAAGTAATTGGAGAAGCCTCCCCCAAGCTTGTGGGAGACTCTCTTCTTCAATTTGCACAAAGTTAAATATTTCCTTTAAAGCAGCTTGTTTCTTATGAGCAGGGAAATATTTTTCAGAGAAGTAGTAAATCATATCCTGGGGACTACGCAGACAACCAGGAGCAAGAGAATTAAACCATAACTTAGCATCACCCTTTAACGAGAAAGGAAACAACTTAAGAATATAGTAATAGCGAATTTTTCCTCATGAGTAAATAGGGTAGCTATATCATTCAATTTAGTAAGATGTGCCACAACAGTTTCAGATTCATAACCATAGAAAGGATGAGATTCAACCAAAGTAATTAACTCAGGATCGACAGAGAAATCATAATCCTTATCAGTAACAAAGATAGGTGAAGTAGCAAACTTAGGATCATATTGCATTCTAGCATTCAAAGACTTTTCTTTCAGCTTAGCTAACAGTTTCTTAAGATCATCTCTATCATTACAAGCAAAAAAGTCTCTAGCAGTTTCTTCATCCATAATATAACCCTCAGGTACAACAGGAAGTTCATACCTAGGAGAGCTAGTCTTATCAGGTGTTTCAAAGTGTTCAGTTTCAATAATTTCATCAGTTTCAGAAATATCATCATCTTCAGCATAGTCAATAGTTCTAACTCTAGCAAGATGTTCATCAAGTAATTCACCCAGTGGCACAGTTTTATCAAGCAAAGTAGTAGCATCATTCATAGTAGAAGTAGCATCATCAATAACATGCGACATATCAGAATCAATAGCAGGTGTAGGTGTCGCAATCTTACTCAAAACAGAAGGTGAATCAAGTGCAGAGCTAGATGGCAGTTCCTTACCTCCCCTCGTAGTAGAGGGAAAAATCTTGGTTCTAGTATCTTTCAAATTCCTCATAGTGATCAACAGATATAAATCCCAAGTGACTCGGAGAATAGAGCTATGCTCCCCAGCAATGGCGCCAGAAAAAGGTCTTGATAACCCAGAAGTATAGGGGATCGCAACAGTTTTCGAGGGTAGAGTATTCAACCCAAATTTATTGATTCGACACAAGGGGAGCCAAAGAATATTCTCAAGTATTAGCAGCTGAGTTGTCAATTCAACCACACCTGAAAGACTTAATATCTGCAACAGAGTATTTAGTAGCAAAGTAGAATGGAAGTAACGGTAACAGTGGCAAAAGTAACAGTAACAGTTTTGTAGCAATTGTAACAGTGGCAACGGAAAAGTAACGTAGCAAAGATCAATATGCGAAAAGCTCATAGGCAATGGATCAATGATGGATAATTATGTCGGATGGCATTCATCATGCAACAGTTATAACCTAGGGTGACACAGAAGTAGCTCCAATTCATCAATATAATGTAGGCATGTATTCCGTATATAGTCATACGTGCTTATGGAAAAGAACTTGCATGACATCTTTTGTCCTACCCTCCCGTGGCAGCGGGGTCCTAATGGAAACTAAGGGATATTAAGGCCTCCTTTTAATAGAGAACCGGACCAAAGCATTAGCACTTAGTGAATACATGAACTCCTCAAACTACGGTAATCACCGGAAAGAATCCCAATTATTGTCACCTTGGGGTATGCGGATCATAACACGTAATAGGTGTCTACAACTTGCAAGATAGGATCAAGAACACATATATATTCATGAAAACATAATAGGTTCAGATCTGAAATCATGGCACTCGGGCCCTAGTTACAAGCATTAGGCATAGCAAAGTCATAGCAACATCAATCTTAGAACATAGTGGATACTAGGGATCAAACCCTAATAAAATTAACTCGATTACATGAAAAATCTCATCCAACCCATCACCGTCCAGCAAGCCTATGATGGAATTACTCACGCACGACGGTGAGCATCATGAAATTGGTGATGGAGGAAGGTTGGTGATGATGATGGCGACGATTTCCCCTCTCCGAAGCCCCGAACGGACTCCAGATCTGGCCTCCCGATGAAGAATAGGAGGTGACGGCGGCTCCGTATCATAAAACGCGATGAATCCTTCTCTCTGATTTTTTTCTCCCCGAACATGAATATATGGAGTTGGAGTTGAGGTCGGTGGAGGTCCAGGGGACCCACAAGGCAGGGGGCGCGCCCTGCACCCTTGTGGACAACAGGTGGGTCCCCCTCTGTTGATTCTTTCGCCAATATTTTTTATTTATTCCAAAAATATTCTGCGTGAAGTTTCAGGTCATTCCGAGAATTTTTATTTTTGCACAAAAATAACACCAAGGCAATTCTGCTGAAAACAGCGTCAGTCCGGGTTAGTTCCATTCAAATCATGTAAATTAGAGTCCAAAACAAGGGCAAAAGAGTTTGGAAAAGTAGATACGATTGAGACGTATCAGGAAGCACACCAGCCCATAAGGGGGCTGGCGCGCCCTTCCACCCCTTCACATGCTCCAAGGAGGGAGGGAAGGAAGGGGGCGCCCTAAGGCAGCCAGCCCCCTTCCCTTCCCCCCATGTCCAAATATGGAAGGGGGCGCGGCTAGGCAGGCCCTAGGGCTGGCCTCCGGCCCCTTGGGGGCGCCCTAGGGCTGCCTCCTCTCCCCCCTCCACCTATATATATGAGAGGAGGGAGAGGGGCAACATACACCACGATCCCCAAGCCGTGTGCGGCGCCCCTCTCCCTCTAGTTCGTCCTCGGTCATAATTTTCGTAGTGCTCGGCGAAGCCCTGGGGAGATAGTTGCACCACCACCGTCACCACGCCGTCGTGCTGCCGAAACTCATCTACTACCTCATCCAACTTGCTGGATCAAGGAGGCGAGGACGTCATCGAGCTGAACGTGTGCTGAACGCGGAGGTGCCGTGCGTTCGGTACTTGATCGGGCGGATCGTGAAGGTGTACGACTACATCAACCATGTTGACAAATACTTCCGCTTAACGGTCTACGAGGGTACATAGACATACTCTCCCGTCTCGTAGCTATGCATCTACATGGATAGATCTTGCGTGTGCGTAGAATTTTTTTTGTTTTCCATGCAACGTTCCCCAACACCGGTTGCCACCCAGACACTCTTCGCCCCTGCCGACACCGTCCATGGCGGACACTGCGCCCGACAAGTGTTCGGTCAAATGCTATAGTGGATTTTTTTTTACGTTCTTTCGTTTACTTTGAAGTAAACGCAATGGATTCAGATGAGGACTACTTCTATGTCGAGTTCATGGTTTTGTCTTCGCATGATGATGACCAAGATGAGGATGAAGTAGCGATGCTAATGGCGATTATTGAAGAAAAAAAGCATGTTCTCAACTTCAAGGGTTCAACAAAGGAACACCGGGTGCTAAATCATCGTCATGCAACGGGGGCATGTTGATCTCCATAAGGACTAATTTGCCCCCAATGCACTATTCAACCGCTAGCACCGACATCAGATGGAAAAACCATTATTCTTACGCATCACGGAAGGTGTCAGCGCCTATGATGCTTACTTCAAGCTAAAGAGGGACTCATTGGCCACATTGAGTTCTCTAGTCTCCAGAAGTGCACGGCTGCTACTAGGATGCTTCTGTGCCCTAGACTAGTGGGATGAGTACCTCCGGGTGTCTGAGAGCACATGCCTCAAGGCCATGGTTAGATTTGCTACTGCAGCGGTCAAGGTGTTTGTAACGTGATACCTTGATGATCCCAACACTGGGAATGTGTTAATTATGTTTGACAATCAAAGGTTATTGAAACGATAATGTGTGACTCCGAACATGTTGATGTTTTTTTAGTTCTTTTTTACATAGGGTAATACATTAATATCAAGATGATACCAATTGCCGCAGGCCCTCTTCCTTCATGCCGGAGCCATAACCTCTGCCCTAGATTCATGCGGTAGAGGACGCAAGTCCGCCGGTTTTCTGCACTGGACCGACCGACCGATTCACTGGTCTGGTCAGGTTCGGTCCTCCTTTTTATGTTCTGGGAGTCTCTCGCAGCGCGCAGAACTTGTGATGAATTGAATTAAGTTGTGTAATTTGACATTTATTTATGCCAAAAGTAAAAGCATGGAGTGCAATAATTCGAAGCCGAGGCTCATCTACACATGCCCATGAACAGTGAATTCAAAAACAATAGTAAGAAAACAAAACAATTAGATTTTTTAATCATCCAAGACGCTCAGGTGCATGCAAATTTTCACAGTCAAATGATATCCGAGGAGCCCGTGGCAAAGAGAAAAAACGACAATGAACCCAAGCATCTTGGATGCCTAAATTTTTTTAATAGAAATTTGAATTCGTTTTTAAATTTACTGTTCACCGAGAGCAGATAAGCCTGGGTTCTTCTCTGGATTACCGCTGATACACCAATTACCAAGGTTTCTAATATGGATAACAATTATCTAAACGCATGGATTGCTATAATCATTTCAGACAAAAATTGAACACAACATGGAAACAACTTTCTGCTACAAATTTAATTTTAGTTCGAATGACCCAGCTTATAATGCAGGCAATACAGCAACAGTCCAAATTCGAAATGGATAGATAGGATATAAATCATTATCGACTTAGATGTCTTTGCAGCACAGATAACTCACTAACATATCATCAAACAACACTTTGTAGGAGAAGACAGACCAAAAAGATGTAACTGATGTGTGATGCTACTACTTCACCACCCCACATGGATGCAACACAACTGACTACTTCCTGAACTATTTTTCCTGCTACAGGTTATCATCACCTACTGATCCAAAACTTTCTTGCTTGATTTGAACATGTAAACTCTTCCACTGTCTCCTCCTATCCAAAATAATTAACCTGCAAGAGAAAAACAACATTGGCATTGAGTAACACAAGAACAGCAAGGCTGCAATGTCATGATGCAGACAAGAAGATGACTACTACATTGTGAGGGATGAGCAGAAGAAACCTGAGTGATTCCCATAGCCAGCTACTGAAGAGCTTCGACTGCCAGGAGGTCCAGGAGATCCATGCCCTCAGCCTCATCAAGCAGGTGATCCATCTCATCGGCGTTCATCGGGCTCTGTGGAGACTCAACCTGCGCGGGAGCCGAAAGCGAGTAGGCGAGGCGGAAGCTGATGAGGTTGGGGCTGAGGGCGCCGATCTTGGCCGTGCCCGCGAACGCCGCCGCGGCATCCAGACTGCTCTCGAAGATCACCACGGCGACGGAGAAGCCTTCTGGCCTGGCCTCCACCACGGGCCCGAACCGGCTGAAGATCTCGACGAGGTCGCTCGCCGGAGGGACGGCGTTCGGGCCGGTGAAGTTCAGCAGCAGCCCGGTCAGCTGAGGCTGCTCGTCCTTGTTGAGGCCACCGTTCTGCGGCTTTGCCGGAGGAGCGGCGGTGGTGACAGGGACGTCATGCAGCTGAGCGGCATGATCGGCAGCAGCAGCGCTTGTGCACCTTGTCACCACACCAGCGTTCGCCGGAGGAGTGGGCGTGGCACGGTCGGCTCTGCGGGTCACCGGCGGCGACAGCGACATCCGCCGTGCGGCCCTGCGCATGAGCTTCCCCATCTTTGTGGTCGTCTTGTTCGACAGAGGCTGTGGAGTTGGCCCGTAGTTCTCCAGCTCCAAGGCGTCTTCCACGCTCTCTCGTGCTCTGCCGCAGGTGACGCACCTTGAGTCCTTCCATTTGCCATCGGCACTGTCGCCCCTCGGCCGTCCCCTCTTGGCAGTGCCACTGGCGCGGCCACGGCGTGCCGGCGTGCCCCCCATAACGCCGTCGGCAATGTCGCGGATGCCGTACCAAACCGTGTACACGGGGAGGCCTCTGGTGCCCCTCCACCGGGTGAAGGCCCTGAGCTGCGCGGTGGCGACGGTGAGCTCGAGCCGGTCGGCTCCGGCCAGCGGCGCGACGGCGAGCGCGGAGAGGTACTCGACGAACGCCTCGCCGCGGAACGCGTCCCTGGCGAAGGCGGTGTCCACCACGGCCCCGTGCGCGCCCTCCCGGACGCCGGCGTTGTCGACCACCTGCCTCTTGGCGACGCCGCGGCTGATAGCGCAGTCGCACGAGAGGCCGAAGTCCACGCGGCGCGCGACCTCGCCCAGCGCGGCGTCCACGGCGGAGGCGAACGGGGACATGGTCTTGCGGGCGCCCCAGCGCGGGACGTGGGCGCGGTCCACGGCGGCGAAGCGCGGGAACCCCTCGCGGAACGGGCGGAGCGCAGCCGGGTCGGCCTCCCACGCGAACGTCCGCTCCCAGAAGTTGGCGACCAGGGCGGCCCCGCGCCTCCGGCGCTCCCCGAGCGCGAGCGCCGACGCGTCCGCCGGGTCGAACACCTGCGCCGGCCACCAGTGGTAGCCCCTCACCTTGGCCCACACCAGGCGCGGCGGCGCCGGGAGCCCCTCCTCCTCAGGCTCGAACACGTAGTCGTACCGAGCGCGCCCCACCTCCCCGCCCTTGGCCACGCACGCCGTCGGCGAGGCCTTCTTCCTGGTCCGCCGGTCACGGGTTCGCTGGAGCAACTCCGCCACGTCCGGGTGCAAGGACCGTAGCCTCCTCGCCGGGGTTCCCGCGTCGCTCCCGTGCCCCTCGCCGACGTTCTTGGCGACCGCTCCTTCTTCCGGCGACAGAGTGGCAGGCGCCATGGTCACCACCCTGCAAACAAGGAGCGGGAACAAAGGATCAGCGCGCGCGTCCTCGCCTCGCCTCTTCTCGAAAGGGGGGAAGGAGGAAGGGCTTGCCCTTACAGGAGAGCGAGCAGCAGGCAGCTCTAGATGGCGACGAAGGAAGGAGGGAGGTCTCTGGAGACGGACGGCGACGGAGAGGGAGAGGGAGGGGTTTGCTTGGGGTTTAGGGGTGAGGCGATGGGAACAGAGGCCATACGCGAAAATGCGATCTTGTGGGGTGAGACGTAGGGAAGGGCTACGTGAGCAAAAGGAAGGTGGTTATTTTCTTTTCCAGTAAGAAAGAGAAAAAGTTTCTTGTCTGTTTGGAGTTTCTTTTTTGCGTTGGTAGTACAATGCAGATGCCTCTTTTACTGCTTCTGATTTTGTCAGTTGGGGCTTTGTACTATGATGAACATGCCATTCACTTTGAGTTTGGAAACAGAGGATTGCTTTCTTATGATCAAGTACTCCTATTCATGTTTCCCCATCAGATTATAATCAAGAATGTGCAGTCAATATTTTTTTAATGTGCACTTTTTTAGCATTATATTAGTCACATGGAACTGATACAGTCGACTTAATCCACCACCAAAATGTACACCCATGCCATTACATTCCTAGTGTTCTTCACCAAGAAAGATTTCGTTGTTGCCTGGTGGTACATGCGGCCATACTTGATGGGGATTGACACGAAGTAACTGTTTTTTTTTTTTAATGTTGGCAGGAGAACTGCCAAATTCATTGATCAGAAGAAGGTGTTACAAGAGCCCTCACAGGAGGAAAGCACCGCAAAGGCAGCGCAAAAAGAAAAGAAAGAAAAGGACCCGTCGGCAGCACCACAAACCCAAGCTCTACCATCAAACATGAACACCATCGGAACCCATCGGCGGGATCACCAAGGTGACGCCTCCAAGGAGGAGAACGAAGTTGAGGACTCCGCCGTCACCCGATCTGGCACTGCCCGATCTTAGGTTTTCACCCGGAGATCTCACGCTATTGGGAAGGAAGGACAAACGGCTCCACAACGATACCTCCAAGGAGGAATACGACATCCGTGGACGCCGTTACCGCCGGCAACGACAGAGTCGATGCATGATTTTCATCCGGAGCCGAGTCTTCCACCAACAATCCAAGGATCCGAGGCCACCAGCGCCACAATGCAACATGAGCCCAAAGCAAACACTACTAGAAACGAATTGGTCAAGCCGCACGCAGGATCTCGGCGAGCACACGCCAACCCGACCGGTCCGCACCGCCGCTCGCAGGCCCTGGGCGATCCAAGCCGGATCTGGCCATCCTCTACCTCCGTGCGCAGAACTGGGCGATCCTCCGCACCGCAGCGCACAGGAAAGGTCGAGGGAGACCCAAACATAGCCGGTCCGCACCACCGCGCGCAGGACAGGGCAGGATCCAGGCCAAACTGTGCAGCTCGCACCGCCGCGCGCAAGGACAGGACTATCCGTGCTAGATCTGGCCTGCCCGAGCCTTCTGTAGCACACGACAAGCTGAACGGCGCCACAGCTCCAGGAGCCGGGCGTGGACGCGCTTGAAGGAGAGACAACCACCAGCCATCCCCGACACCACCGCTACAGCCACCACAACGTCGCCGGACTAGGCACGAAGCGCAGCCACACTCCAACGGCGCCTGAAGCCTCCTCCAGCCAGCACTCCAGCCACAGGTTGGCAGAGGCCAGATCTGGCCAAACCTGACCGCAGCGACCCCGTACCCCCACGGCGCCCGCGCGGGCAGCAGGTGCCAGCGAAGGCCGCCCGCAACCCACGCGCCACGCCCGACGCGCGCAGCCTCGCGCCATGGCACCAGCTTGCCGCGCCCGCCGCGCACCCCGGCGCCATCTCGCCGCGCCCGCCGCGCCCTCCGCGCACCCCGGCGCCAACTCAACGCGCCCGTCGCGCCCTCCGCGCACCACGGCACCATCTCGGCGCTCCCGCCGGCATCGGCTCGCTGCGCGCCTCCACGCCTCTCCTCGGCCGAGCGGCCCCGCGCTGCCCGACCTCGCCAGAGGGAAAAAAACGAAAGGCCCCGCCGCCGCCGCCGCCGCGCGGGCTTTGCCCGGCGGCGCCTGCCGGCGGCGGCGAGGAGCGGGGGAGATCTGGGGGAAGAGTTTCCTGGCGGCTAGGGTTTCGCCCGGGTCGCCCGCGGGGGGACGACACGGGCGTTGTTCGGCAGCGAAAATGAAAAACACGAAGTAACTGTTGCGGATGGGAAGGGGGTCTGCCATCAGCAGAGGCAACTGGGGTTCTTTCTGCCATCAGCAAAAGATGGGAAGGGGGCTGCCACAAAGAAAGAAGCAATCCGTTTCATCAGAAAGCAAAAGGCAAGCTTGGTAGAAACTGCCACAGCTCTCATCATCTCCTGTCTGCACCTGCTGCTGCAGCAGCCGGTCCGCTGGCTGGCTGGCTGGCTCGTGTCACCTTCATCTCAAGCGCCAGGGGTGAAATAGTGGTGGTGCTTTTGTTAGATTTTATTAAACAGTGCAAAATGGCAGCGAGCCAGCAATCAGCGGTGACACGGTGGCGCTATATTGAGATTTCAAACGTTTTTCGGGCACCCTAGCGGCCTAGCCCTTTCGTTTTACTCACAGACAATGTGCTACGGACCCGGGGCTTAGCCCACTACACTCGACCACACGGGCAGGACGTTTAGGTGCATTCGGCGGTGACCCTATCTACGAGCCCATTCCGCAACCAAAAGACCGGTCTGGTGGGAGGGTGGAACTCGCCCTTTTAAGCCACTCCGAGCCTCCTCCCGCGGGCGAGGTGGGACTAAAGAACCCGAGCCGCGCACGGTTCCATCAGGATCGTGGCACAATGCCATGCCATCAACACTTGAAAAATCTCGTCTCTTTCAAGCTAACACTTCAACAAGAATTGTGATCTTCTTCATCACAAAACCAATGTTTCTTCAGTTCAATGGACTTTAGAGCATCTCCACCCGCCCCCCCAAAAGCCCCCCCCCCCAGGCCACCCTTTTTTGTCGCCGACGAATAAAAAATCGCACAGCCGCGCCCCAGGAGTCCAAATTTCGCCTGTTTGGGTCAAATTTGGTGCCGGCGGACCCAGGCCGAACCCAACGCGTTGGGGACCAGTCGGGGGCGCTGGGGGAAAGAAAAATGGCGCCCAAACTTCCCGCGCCAGATTCCCACCCTGTGGGCCCACCGAGTCAGCGACTAGGCATCGTCGTCCTCATCTCATCGCCTCGGCTCCTGCGCGAATTAATGCCAAGACTGCCGCCGGTCAGCCGTCCATTGATCACTGGCGGCGCAGTGATGACGAGTCGCTGCGCATCCCGCCCTTTCCTGCCACGCATCCACACTGCTGTCGCTCCCCTGCCGCTATAAGGGCTAGTTTGGTTCGTGCCCTGAGCACCACGCCTGGAAGATTTTGCTGCCTGGCATGCGCCTGAGTAAGTTAAAAAAGTTGCCTGGTCAGGCTAGTATAGGCTATATGTGTTTGGTTCAAGACCTGGCCTGGTGAGTGCTAACCCGTCGCTGCTGTCCAGAAATATACTCCAGGCTACTGGAGTAGTTGTTCAAGTCCTTTCCAACCGTCTCGTTTCTCGAGCCCTGTGATTAGCGATCCAGGCTACTGGCCAGGCAAGCCCAGGCGTCCAAAATCGATTGCCTGGGCGAGACTAATCAAGCTTTCTTGTTTTGCAGGCCAGGCTAACTATTTTCCCACGTTCTCCGGCCAGGCCAACTCCCTCGTCACCAGGACGCCAACCAAACGAGAGCCGGGCAGCTCCCAGGGAGGGCCCAGGCCAGGCGCCAAATGTCCAGGACAGGAACCAAACTGACCCTAAAAGTCGGCCTTCGTCGCCGCTCGTCACACACTCGCCATAGCCATCTCTCTCTCTCACCTGCCTTTAGCGCCGACCACCTTCTCTCCTTCGTTGTCCTTGCTCTCGCCCTCTCTTCCTTCAATCCTTCACCCATGGAGGAGAGGTTCCCCGGCGGCAGGGCGGCGGCCAACGGCTTCGGCCGCCGCTGGCTGCACGACTAGGAGGCGCGTCTTCTGCAGGAGGCCAACTACCCGACGCCGCCCGACATGCGCGTGCCCGGCGCATGGCGGCTGAGCGCGGGCGGTGTCTCGGTGCCTTCGGTGCCCTCCGGCGCAAACCATGCCGCCGAGATCGCGGCGATCTGAGCGAACATGCCGGAGCAGGCGCGCCAGCAGCCGCGGTATGCGGCAGACAACCAGCCGTTCTGGACGGCGTACTTCGAGAGGCGCCGCGCCGAGTAGCTGGCGTCCACCAATGGCGCACCAGCGCCAGGGAGGCGCCAGAACACGGAGGGCCGCCGTCTATGGTGGGGCGCGTCGGGGCGGACCCTCTCCGCCGTGCTCGCGCACATCGAGGGCGGCAATGAGCCGCCGCTCGAGTACCTGGCGCCGTCCTTCTCTTGCCGCCGGGGAAGCTCCTGGACGCCCAAGCGAATGGACACGCCGTCGTCGTCGTCCTCGGGCTCCCAATCCTCCGGTTCGGCGCCCCTCTTCCCCTTCAAGCCCGAGCCGCAGGAGACGTTGTTCCGTCGGCGCACCCGCGGCGGCTCCCTCGTCATCAACGACAGCGGCAGAGCCCCTTCCCCTCCCCCTCCCGCCTGGTCAAGCCGAAGAGGGAGCCGGCGGAGCTCCTCCCCGTGAAGGAGCACGAGGCCATGGCTGCCGACCTGGAGAGCGGCCTCCTATGGTCACGCCAGGACTACGTGCGGGAGGAGATGGAGCGCCAGCACCGCGCGGCGCCATCGTGCTCTCTGACAGCGACGACGAGGTCGCTGCACCGAGCCAGCTTGTCCGCAGTGGCGACCCAGGGTAGGGCTGCAGCAAGGACGCCGCGAAGGACGGGCCGCCGAGCGACGGCGGCGACGACTACATCGCCTTCTACAAACTCCTCGGCATGAACAACTAGTTTATTTTCTTTAATCTATGTAAATTCACCTAAAATATGAATGAAATCGCCTATATTTCGTCCAAATCAACCAAATTCCGTCGACTTTAAAATCGCCCTTGGGGTTCGAACCACTAGAGATGCTCTTACTCTGTGTGTGTGGCCTGCTATTATCTGACTTTACCCACTTGGCATTACTTGACGCTGTAGCTATCCGTGGCCGCGCAACTGCTGTCCCTCTCGGACCCATGCTGCTCCAAAGGAGAGCTTTTCTTTGTCCCTCTCAATCCAGAATGTGCAGTCAACTTTTCTGAAATTTGTACTTTTTTAGCATGGTATTAGTCACATGAAATTGATACCAGTAGACTCAATCCACCATGAAAGAAAGAAAAGCACTACCATGGCATTGCAAATTTTACTGTTTCTTTCGCCATAAAAGAAAAATGTGATATTGTGGCATGGTGGTATGCAGCTGGGCTACCAATAAAGCAAAAGATGGGAAGAAGCCAGAAGAAGAAATCCGTCCGTTTCAAAACAAGGGGAAGGCAGAAAGCAAAAAACATGGTAGATACTGCCCCCTCCCAACTCCTGTCTGCGCCTGCTGCAGCAGCAGCAGCCGGTCCGCTGGTTGGTTGGTTCATGTACTCATGGATCATGGCACCATATCAGCAATCAATCCACGGTGAAACAGTGTGCTTTTGTGAAACGTCTTTCCAACATTACACACCCCGGACCTTGGTTTTCCTCACACCTTCACGTCAACAACACTTGAAAAAAAAAGTGATCTTCTTCACAAAACCACCTGTCATTGCTGGGGAAAATTTCGTGTTCTGACCCTTTTGTGGTATAAATTCGGGATCTGGCCCCTGTTTGATTTTTTTTAACATTTGACCCTTTTGCTACCACCGCACCCTATCGTGGTAGGCTTGCATAGCCTACCGCCAGGACCTTTGTCGGTAGGGAAACGGCAGCCGCCGTCACACAAACAGCCAGGCGCTGACCTGGCAGACATCCTACCACCGGAGGCTTCGGCGGTAGGGTATGCAGTCCTACCGCCAGCAGCCCTGGCGGTAGGGTGTGCAACCCTACCGCGTATCAACTGCCACTTCTGGTCACAGAACCCATGGCCGTGGGGTGGGCACCCTACCGCCTTAGACCCTGGCGGTAGTCTGGGTAAACCTACCGCCACACCCCCCGGCGGTAGGGTCCCATCATAGTGCAAGCTTGTATTTTGAAGTAGTTGTTGTTGAAGAAACTGTGCTCTTTTCAGTGCTGTAATGATTCTCTTTTTTCACATGAAAGTACACTCATATTGACAGGAACGATTGCCATGAAGTTAACTTAATGTTCAAACTGAATTTGACAGATAAACTTATGAAAAAACTGAATTTGACAGCACATAGTATCATATTCATTGAGAACATAATTGAAAGGCACAAGGCATTACAAGAGCCACATAGTTTCTTGGATATTGAGAACATAATTGAAAGGCACAAGACAAACTAGTAGGACGATCTTCAGACAAGTTCAGAGAGCGCGAAGACATCTTCAGAGCTTGTCATATGTTAGCCCTGGCCGTGGAGACAGAAACGGCAGCGGATCCACCGGTTCAGGCGGAGGCGGAACGTTGGTCGGCATCCGACCTGACAAGCACTCCCACCTTGCCATGCCTGCTGGAGTTTTCGCCTCCGCCCTTCCCCAGTTGATGATCTCGAATGCCGATGCACTTGGGGGCGGCATCCTGGCTCTCTCCTCCGCATTGCTCTCGAAGTAGATTCTCCGGCCCAAATTGCGCAGCTCCCAGTCGGCGTGCTGCTTGGCAGCTTCAATGCACCCTTCCCGACGGACACGGGAGATAGTTGGATCTGCCTCCATCTCTGCCTTCACATTCTTCCACTCCTTCATGCTCTGCGACCAACACTTTACATCGTCGAGGATCCGCTCTGCCCTCTCGTGCCACCGCATTGCCCTCGTCGCCTCTAGGACCTCGTCTGAGACAGATCCCACCGGCTGAAGTAGCTCGGGGAAGGCCTCGTACACGTACGGGAGCGGCATCTGTGACGGGATGTGCTGGAGAGGAGTGGGAGGAGCGGGCGGTGATGGAGTGGGTGGTGCTTGCTCCACGGTTCCGTACCTAAACCTAGGAAATATGAGTTAATCTTGCAATAAGCATATGAAGATTTTTTTTAACATGAACATGAATTAGGGTTCATCATATGGTCAAAAAATAAATAAATATATCAAGATGCAATCACAAAGGTACATCATATCAATTAGGGTTCATCATGATTTTTTTAACATGAACATGATTTTTTTAACATGAATATGAATTAGGGTTCATCATATCAACATGCATCATCACATCTATATAAAATCCACCAATAGTTTTACATATCAAAAAAATTTGACTCAAACTAAATCATTCCTAGGCTACAAAAAAAATTCAAATCTAGTTCAAAAAGGGGAGTGATTTGACTCAAACTAATTGGAGGGATCGAAGGAGCTTACTTTTCTCGCTTCGGGGCCATCTCGATCCGCAAAATCGGTGAAGAAATGAAGAAGATCCGAGGGGGGAGTGGAGGAGATGAGAGAGGGGGCGAGAGGAAGCAGAACGGGCGGCTGAGTGGGGGGATAAGGGGGCGGGGCGGGCGGTCCGTGGCATATAAAAAGGTCCCCCATCCTACCGCCAGAGGGAAAGGCGGTAGGGTTTGCAGTCCTACCGCCATGGACCCTGGCGGTAGGGTGTGCAACCCTACCGCAGTTCTGGTGGCATTTTTGGTCACAGAACGCAGGCGCGTGGGGTGAGGCCCCCAACCGCCAGAGGCTTCGGCGGTAGGGTGTGGAAACCTACTGCCACGATCCCCGGCGGTAGGTCCTGATCCTAGTGCATTTTTTGCACATAACTTGTATTGTCTTCAATTTTTTGCACATAACAATTTCAATACTTAAAACAATAAGCATATGTATCACATATATGAAGAATAGCTCACGGGCAAATGGTTCAACTAAGAAATATGGTTTACATAGCAAGCACACATCCACAAATGTTTCACGAAGTTTTACATAGCAAGTTCAACAAATACGAAATAGTTTCACGAGCAAATGGTTCACGAAGCAAACATATAATGTTTAACTAGTTCAATGGCACGGCAGCAACTTCACTCCCTCCTTCCCCTCTTCGAGGTACGGTCCTCGTTGGTCTTTGATCGCTTCTCGGCCGCCTTCTTCTTGCGCTGAGTAGGACGTGCTCTCTGAAACGGGGATGGACTTTTCCAATCCTACTTCGGCACATTCCTCTTCTCACGCTGGGTTGTCTGAGTTGCTGGAGGTCCGTCATCATCATCGTACTCCTCCTCCTCATTGTCCTCTTCCTCTTCCTTCTCATCGTCCTCTTCCTCTTCTTCCCCATGTTCTTCTTCTGCTTCCTCCTCGTCCTCTTCTTCATCTTCACCTTCTTCGTCGTCGTCCTCGTCCTCTTGAACCGCCCTAGACGACGAGGCGGCATGGCTAGATGAAGCGAGGCTACGCATCGGTGCTGCAGGAGCAAAAGCATCCTCGGTGGAGGTAGCACACCCAAGCAGGCCCACAAGCTTGCGACATTTGTTGACGAACTTCTGCAATGAGAATGAAACAATAAACAATGAGAACGAAACAATGAGAACTTCTGCAAATGAACTTAAGAAAATGAACTCCATGTTACCTTCACCGTTCCCCTCAACTTGTTCTCATTAGCTCGAGTCCCGGGGATAGAACTAAGCGCATCAGAGGCTTCAAAAATGCTTTTGTTCAGCTCCGAAGACTGCAAAGTAATAAAATGAGTCAGTAGCACTAAAGTTGATTTCATCCAACCGTCGGTTGAAAACAGATAAAAACAACTTACCACACTGTTCATGAGGGGTCCGTACTCCCTAAACCCGCCTTTAAGCTCTCTGATGCTCTCATTGTAGGCTTCATTCTCGGAGGCGTCATCGAACAGGTCTTTGGCATCTGCTGTCGTCCACTGGGGCCTCAGACACAGACGATGCTTGATGCCATCGTCGTACCACAGCATGTGATCCTCGTACTCGTTCCAGTCAATCACTTTCCTCTCCACATCTTTGCGAGTTTTCCACTCGTTCCATTCCTTCACATATCTCGCATGTTGGTCTTCCCAATCTATGATTGACTGATTCTTCTGCCTGCTCATCCTGCAATGCATAAGAAAGAATGTAGAACACCCTAAGAATGAATGTAAAACATCAAAACAAGAACTTGGTATCGATGAGGACGCCTGGTGGTACTCACAGGTGTAGGTCGTAGCCACCGGTATCGGTGACGATGCCGGCTGGTGGTGTGCGTTGCGCCTTACCAAATTGCGCGGCAATGCGCTGTGGCAAGTGGTACTCCATGGCATAGACACAAATCATGGGCATGATGCACCGCCAGAGAAGCTGGTCCTGCTTACACATGCTGTTCAGCTCGAACCCCCACTCTCGTTCATCATCATACGGCCGCCAAGTGTAGGATCGAAAGTATGTCTAGAGGGGGGTGATTAGACTACTTGACCAAATAAAAATCTAGCCTTTTCCCAATTTTAAGTCTTGGCAGATTTTAGCAACTTAGCACAAGTCAAGCAAACAACCTACACATGCAATTCTAAGAGTATAGCAGCGGAATGTAAATCATTGCATATGAAGGGAAAGGGGAGGAGTTTGGAGGGAGCAAACGCAATGTAGACATGGAGATTTTTGGCGTGGTTTCGATAGGTGGTGCTATCGTACATCCACGTTGATGGAGACTTCAACCCACGAAGGGTAACGGTTGCGCGAGTCCACGGAGGGCTCCACCCACGAAGGGTCCACGAAGAAGCAACCTTGTCTATCCCACCATGGCCATCGCCCATGAAGGACTTGCCTCACTTGGGTAGATCTTCACGAAGTAGGTGGTCTCCTTGCCCTTACGAACTCCTTGGTTCAACTCCACAATCTTGACGGAGGCTCCCAAGTAACACCTAACCAATCTAGGAGACACCACTCTCCAAAAGGTAATAAATGGTGTGTTGATGATGAATTCCTTGCTCTTGTGCTTCAAATGATAGTCTCCCCAACACTCAACTCTCTCACACCGATTTGGATATGGTGGAAATATGATTTGAGTGGAAAGCAACTTGGGGAAGGCTAGAGATCAAGATTCTAGTGGTTGGATTGGAATGTCTTGGTCCAACACATGAGTAGGTGGTTCTCTCTCAGAAAATGAGTAGTGAAAGTGTAGGCACGTTCTGATGGCTCTCTCACAAATGGAGAAGGGGGTGGAGGGGTATTTATAGCCTCCACACAAAATCTAACCGTTACACACAATTTACCAAACTCGGTGGGACTGAATAGTGAAACTCGGTCAGACCGATTCAGTTGAAAATGTGAACGTTAGGATTTTTGGTGGGACCGACGTGATCAACTCGGTGGGACCGATGTGCTAGGGTTAGGGCATAACTTGATCTCGGTGAGACCGATCACATGAACTCGGTGGGACCGATTTCAATAATAGGCAAACAGAGAGTTGGTCAGGCAAACTCGGTGGGACCGATCGCTCATTTCGGTTAGACCGAAATGTTACAAAAAGGAAACAGAGAGTTTGCATTGCGAACTTGGTGGGACCGATCGCTCATTTCGGTTAGACCAAAACGTTACGAAGGGAAACAGAGAGTTTGCAATCCCATCTCGGTGAGACCGAATTGATTAGGGTTTCTGGCTATGGCTATGTCAAGTGAACTCGGTGGCGCCGAATAGATCAAGTCGGTGGGGCCGAGTTTGACTTTAGGTTTAGGACATATGTGGAAATGAGAAAGTGGTTGAGGGCTTTTGGAGCATATCACTAAGCATTTTGAGCAAGCAAGCCATTAAGCAACACCTCATCCCCTTTTAATAGTATTGGCTTTTCCTATGGACTCAATGTGATCTTGGATCACTAAAAAGAAAATGTTGAGTCTTGAGCTTTTGCCAATATATGTCCTTAGCATTTTGAGGGGTCCACATCTCTAGTCCATGCCATGCCAATCATTGAACTTTATGAAATGATCATCTTGAAAGAGTATTAGTTCAATGAGCTATATGTTGTTAAGAATTACCAAAACCACCCAGGGATTAGTTGCACTTTCAATCTCCCCCTTTTTGGTAATTGATGATAACATATAGATCAAAGCTTTGACAAATGATAATAAGAATGAAATACATCGTCGCTTTGAGAAGTATGTGATAAGCAAGAGCTCCCCCTAAATTTGTGCATTATTTAAAAATTTGCTAGTGAATGCAAATGCACAATCGATTAGGATCATGGGTTACTCTTCCATGTCACATACATCTTGGTGGAGCGCTCAAAATGATAGAATATGAAATATACACTCATCACCAAGACAAAGTGAATGATCATACATGAGAGATAGAGAATATCATCATCCAAGCACAAGCATTAAAGTATGATATGATCAAGCACATGACCATACAAGTATCTCACACGCACAACCATAGAGTATCATCCAAGCAGGCAAACAAATAAGAGCAAGTAAGTAGCAAAAGAGTCAAAAAGAAGCAAAGCTATCTCTCTCGAAGCCTATGATCTATATACTTTCTCCCCCTTTGGCAACAAGTTACCAAAAAGCTTGAAAATGCATAGTGCTATGCAGCTCTCTAAGCTTGATCTTCAGGAGGTGGCGTGGAGAGGAGTCCTGCAACAAATGCATCTGAAGAGGTTGTAGGAGCTGGTGGAGTTGCAACTGGAGGGGCAACTGAAGTTGTGGCTGCAGGAGCTGAAGTTGTAGCTCTAGTGTCTGTCACTGGCACTGCTGCAGACCTCTATCTTCTGGGCACCCTTTGATAAGCATCAGTGGTGGTCTTGTAACTCCTATCCTCAAGCTCTTCTTGGATCTTCTCCACAGAAGTCTGAATCTCTGTCACCTTGACATCCAAGTCATGAAGTTTTGTCTCAAAAATTCTCTCAAGACTCTCTTGATTCTGAGTCAGGGTGGCCAATCCTCTCTCAATCCTCAAAGTAGCTTGAATGAGATAGCTAAGTTGATCTTGTTTAGACTTGAGAAAAACTTGGGATGCCTCTTCAACACTTGGCATCTTGGCTGCCTTCTCTGCTTTTGCTTTTTCTCTCTTCTCTTGAGCCTCTACTGAAGTAGGATCTGTAGCATCCATGACAACTGTGTTGTCCTCAAAATCAGGCCTCAAGGGAAGGTGCTCTTTGTCCAACAGATATATGCATTTTCCCATCTTGGAGTTGATGAGCATCTGAATGTGTGGAGCATACCCACATGATCTCTTTTGGTCTGCTGCAGTTCTCTTAATGGTTTCAACTATCAAGCTCATCACCTTGAATTTTTGTGGCACATCAAACAAATGAAGCAAGTTGATGGAGTGGCCTCTGATCATCCTGTGATCTCCTGATTTGGGCAACAGGGTGTGCCTCAAAATGGTGTTTATGGTGGGCTGTCCAGACAACAGATAGTACACTGAGCCTAGCCTGTAAGTTTCCAAGGCCTTGTCAGGTATCTCCTTGTACATGTTGGCCATGGAGTTGTGATCTTTCTTGCACTTTGCATAGACATCAGTGTTATCCTCTTGCTCTTCAGGGGCATTGATAAGCTTGGCCCATTCTGCAACAGTTGACTGGTACCTTGTACCCTCAGACATCCAAACAATTCTTCCATCTGGGTAGAAGTGAGTTGTTCAATAAAACTGCATGATAAGCTCATCATTCCACTTGGTCAATTTCTGACCCACAAAGGTGTCAACTCCATTGAGTCTGAAGCTCTCATGAACTCCAGGGAAGTGGTCTTCATTTTCATCAATGTATTCCCAATCAACCCATCTCATGTCACTGACTATGGGCTTCTTATCCAATAGAATTGTCTCATAAAAGTCCTGCTGTTCCTTGGTGTGAAATCTGTAGTCCACAGTAGTTCTTCTCCTTGAAGCATAGGGGTCTGATTGTCTCCACAATCTGAGACCTGCATCCTTTCTTTCATTCATGTTTTCAGCCACTGGATGATTATCATCATGATCAGGGATCTTTGGCTTCAACTTTCTGAGCACTTGGGCTTCCTCTTCTTCTTCCATTTCAGGCACTGGGGCCTTGTTCTTTTCTGCAGCAGGTATGTTTTTGGTGCTTCTCTTTGGTGCAGTCTTAGAGGCTTGAACAGTAGATTTGGGGGCAGTCTTGGGCTTTGATGGAGCAGCCCCAGACTTGATGGCATCCCCCATCAGCTTCTGAGCTTTGGGTGCTAGTGCAGCATCCTCTTCTTCATCTTCTTCTTCATCCTCAGCCTCTGAGTTTCTCTTTCTCCTTGTCCTGGTAGCTGCTTTGGGCAAGTTGCTTGGGGTGCTTCTGCTACCCTCATCATAGCTGCCAGAGGGACTAGTGCCCTCACTCATGCTAACTTGCTCCTCAGACTTGTTCTGGATGTCACTTTGATCTGACATAGCTGACACTGCAAACTGAAAGCTGACCCTGTGAATAGATATAGTTGAGATAGAGTGGATGAGCATCACAAAGTACGGAGATTTTGCAAAACAATTGAGTCAAAAACTTAGTTTTAGTTTTCTACAAAAAGCATTTTGGATCTACCGATTTGTTAAACTTGGTGACACCGAAGCAACATAAGAGTCTAAACTAGTGGAATCGGTCAGACTGAGACACAGTTCGGTGACTCCGAGATTGCTAGGGTTTCACTAAGAGTTGAACTCGGTCGCACCGATTCGTAAGTTTCGGTCAGACCGAAAATTACAAGTGCAATGGCCTAGGCCAAATCGGTGAGACCGATTTCTACAACTCGGTCGGTCCGAGATGAGTTCGGCGGAATCCTAACCCTAAATTTTCGAATCAAAACTAATCTAAAGGAAGTTTTTGCTGGATAGAGTAATCTCATACGTGGTAAGAATCATGGCATTGACCTAAGTGCAGGAATCGGAGGTAAAGATTGCACATAGGGGTCGAGTTCATACCCTAACTCGGTGGTGAACTCGCTACGGCGGCAACGGCGACGAAGATTCCCGTTGACGGCGGCGGAGACCAGCGGCAGGAGGTCACTGGCGATGAGGAGACGATCCAGAGACTCGAGTCGGCAGAGCAGGATACGCGCGGGCGAAGGGTTTTTGGAGAAATTTCTAAAATTCAACCCGTGGGGTATATATATCCTGACCCTGTCGGTGTGACCAAGTGGAACGACTCGGTGGCACCGAGATGCAGAATCGCAAGCGGTTACTGCAACTCGGTGTGACCGAATTGCTCAAATCGTTTGCACCGAGATTGAAAACCTAGATCAACTCAATGAACTCGGTATGACCGAATGGAATGAATTGGTCAGACTGAAATACAGTGAGAGGTTTTGGAAGTTTAAGTCTATGACGAATCGGTGGCTCCATGTGCTCCTCACCCAAAGGGTTCGAATCTGACTTGATCAAACTTTGTGATGTAGCAAGAATAGAGTTTGAGACGAGAAAAGCATAGATAGCTAGAGGAAGTTCTTAGGCATTCTTGTCCATCCATTTGGCAAAGAAAAAAGAGCCAAACAATCAAAGCAACAAATAGATGTCCTCGAATAATAATAAATATGCAATCAACATGCTCACACAATAAGATAGCAAATGAAATATGTGGCAAAGCATGCACAAACACTCTAGCATCTATCAAGCATTTGGCGATGACTAGGTCATCTATATATGAGTATATTGACTTAGGAGTCAAATGAGAACATTTGATCATAGGTCATACTCATCGTTTAAGCACAAGTGGGGTTACCACTTTTACATAAAGCATTGTTGTGTTCACACCATTAGAGTTGCTTTAGCTCAATTCTTAGAGTAAAGCTCCCCCTAGATGTGATGTCCCCCCTAAGAGGGATGAACTAACCTTGGGTTTTGTCAATGATGACTTCATGTAGATGTTGAAGATGTGGATGCTCAATGTTGATGTAGATCATTTGGAGCAATCCATTGGAGTGAGTTACACTTTCAATACCTACATGGGTTAGTCCCACAAGGAACAAGCAAGGATATCCATAGACATAGAGTGAAGTACACACAAGATGATGTCCATGAAAGCATTAGGTTACCTTGTCCCTTGACTTACCAACAAGAGGGTTTGTGACTCCTTGAACTAGTGCAAGATGTGAAAGTTGATTGCACTTGTCCTTGCCAATGTGAATGTGAGTGAAGTATGTTGGCGGAGTCACCCTCAAGAACTCTCTAGTTCTTCTTCTTCGGGATCCACACCATCTTGATGGGAATCCTTGGGGTTGTAGATGAACTTGATGAAGTGGAACTTGATGTGGTCTTGGGAACCCACTTGACCAAGGCCTTTGGAGCTTCTTCAAATGCATCAATCTCTTCTTGAAGCTTGTCCTTGCCTTTTAGCTTGTGGTCTTGTGGTGGAAGATCATCTTGATCTTGTGTCCCCTCGAAGGAAGTAGGATCATACTTCTCTTGTTGAGGAACACACTTCGTCTTGGGGTATTGATCTTCTTCCCACTCAACTCCATTGGCATTGAACTTTCGTTCAAAACCAACACCTTGATTCTTCCGGTGCCTTCCTTGCTTGCGTACAATTTCCTCAAATTGCTTACTTCCGGCAAGGCTCTTGTAAACACCTTTCTCTATAATTCCCTTCAATAAGCTATTTTCTTGCTCAAGTGTAACTTGGCTAAGAGAATCATTAGTGGAATCAAGAGAACTACTAGAAGCAACAATATTGGATTTAGCATGATTAATAGCAAGTTCATCATAGTTTTCATCACTAGAGTTGTCAACAAGTAAATCATCATCTCCTAGCAAATCGTCTTCATCACTATTGAAATCAACATACTCGGGGTGTGATACCTTTGGGCCTTTAGCCATGAAGCATCTTCCAATTCCTTCATTTGGTGAATCAAATATGTCATAGGAGTTGGTTGACACAAGTGCTAGACCGGCAACACCTTCATCTTGAGTATATTCAGAGTTGGAGTGATAACTTCTCTCGGAGTGGTGGTCGGAGTCGGAACCGGATACCCATTCACCAACATGAGCTTGATGTCTTCGTCTTGTGTAGCTCTTTGATGACTTGTCCTTCCTTTCCGAGTCCTTACTTCTGCGAGAGGGTCTTCGTTCATAACGATCATCTCTACTCCTTCTCTCTCTTGTAGGTGATTCTTCTCTTCTACTTCTTCTCTTAGGTGAGTCTTCCCTTCTTTTGTGTGGGGCCGTGAACTCAATGGAGTAGTGTCCGGGTCTTCCACAATTATAGCAATTTCGCTCACGACTAGAAGATCTTTTGTCATTGTAGGACCTTGACTTGGAACTTCTTTCTTTGCTTCTACTCTTGTAGAACTTGTTGAAGTTCTTCACCATTAGGCTCAATTCTTCATTGAAGGCTTGTTTCTCACTTGATGATGTAGGAGCATCACATGAGGCTTTGTAAGCACCACTAGACTTGTTGTGAAGCTCCTCTTTATCCTTGAGTGACATCTCATGAGCAACAATTCTTCCAATGACTTCGGTTGGTTTGAGATCTTTGTAATTGGGCATCATTTGGATCAAAGTGCACATGGTATCATATTTTCCATCCAAGGCTCTTAGGATCTTTTTGATGATGAATCTATCGGTCATCTCTTCACTTCCTAAGACGGCAATCTCATTTGTGATGAGAGCAAGCCTAGAGTACATTTCAGCGACACCTTCACCATCCTTCATTTTGAAATTGTCAAGCTGACTTTGAAGCACATCCAATTTGGATTCCTTGACGGAGTCAGTACCTTCGCGCATATCAATCAAAGTATCCCAAATTTCCTTTGCATTCTCAAGACGGCTGATTTTGTTGAATTCTTCGGGGCACAATCCATTGAAGAGGATATCGCAAGCTTGAGCGTTGTATTGCAACATCTTCAATTCTTCAGCGGTAGCTTCACGGTTCGGTTCTCTCCCATCGAAGAATTCACCTTGCAAACCAATGCACACAATAGCCCAAACGGCGGGGTTATGTCCAAGAATATGCATTTTCATCTTATGCTTCCAACTAGCAAAATTAGTACCATCAAAGTAAGGACCTCTACGGTGGTAATTTCCCTCGCTAGACGCCATACTCTCCTAGGTTGTGAAACCAAGGCTATGATCACCAAAGCTATGGAAATCAAGGCAAATGGAGACCAAAGCTCTGATACCACTTGTAGGATCAAAAGTATGTCTAGAGGGGGGGGTGATTAGACTACTTGACCAAATAAAAATCTAGCCTTTTCCCAATTTTAAGTCTTGGCAGATTTTAGCAACTTAGCACAAGTCAAGCAAACAACCTACACATGCAATTCTAAGAGTATAGCAGCGAAATGCAAATCATTTCATATGAAGGTAAAGGGGAGGAGTTTGGAGGGAGCAAACGCAATGTAGACACAGAGATTTTTGGCGTGGTTCCGATAGGTGGTGCTATCGTACATCCACGTTGATGGAGACTTCAACCCATGAAGGGTAACGGTTGCGCGAGTCCACGGAGGGCTCCACCCACGAAGGGTCCACGAAGAAGCAACCTTGTCTATCCCACCATGGCCATCGCCCACGAAGGACTTGCCTCACTTGGGTAGATCTTCACGAAGTAGGCGATCTCCTTGCCCTTACAAACTCCTTCGTTCAACTCCACAATCTTGACGGAGGCTCCCAAGTAACACCTAACCAATCTAGGAGACACCACTCTCCAAAAGGTAATAAACGGTGTGTTGATAATGAACTCCTTGCTCTTGTGCTTCAAATGATAGTCTCCCCAACACTCAACTCTCTCACAGATTTGGATATGGTGGAAAGATGATTTGAGTGGAAAGCAACTTGGGGAAGGCTAGAGATCAAGATTCTAGTGGTTGGATTGGAATGTCTTGGTCTCAACACATGAGTAGGTGGTTCTCTCTTAGAAAATGAGTAGTGGAGGTGTAGGCACGTTCTGATGGCTCTCTCACAAATGGAGAAGGGGGTGGATGTAACACCCCCAGTGGTTAGCCACAGTAATCTCCCTTTTGATAATGCCATGTCATCATGATCAGTAGTGCTTAATCATCATTAGTAACATATCTCCTTCCATAATTCAAATTCAAATTGGAAATTCAAACTAAAGTGAAAATAAAAGTTGTTCAAATCCAGGAACTAAAATGTCCATCATGTTGCAAATATTCCCAAGGCAATTATAAAAATAGCAGCAACATTAATTAAATTAATTAAGTGACTCTAACAGCAAGAAACAGCAGGAAAGCAGAAGTATTTAATCCGTTTATAATTAAATAAAATTCAGATGAAATTTTTTGGACCTTAAACCTTTTTATAACAGAGCTAGAAATAACACTACAATTATGAGGCCAAGCCACTCATTTTACAAAACTCAAATGGGGGCTACACATTTTGCAAAACAGAAAAGAAAAGATAAAGCAGAAATAAAGAAAAAGAAAAAGGCCTACACGGCTGGGCCTAAGTCAGCCAGCCGGCCTAGCCCACCTCGCCACCCCGTCCCCATCTACTGCTCATGCCAGGGCTCGCTGTCGAGCACCTGGTGCGCACGCGCTCGCCGCACCCCCTGGCCCCCCTCGCTCCGCTCGACAGTGCGCCTGCGCCCGCCTGGTGGGTAAAGAGCAGCTCCCGCGCCCCCTGGCTCTCCCTCGCTCACTCTCTCTCGCTCTCCCTCTCGTTCCCCACCTCACCGACGTAGCCATGGCGCCGCCGCCGTAGCACACGCGGCCACCGTGCTCGCCTCGCCTCGCCTCTGCGCCAGAGAGGACCGCCTCGACCTCCTCTTCCTCTCCGACAAGTCACCCGAGACGGAGAGCCACTGCATCGCCTCCACGCCGCCCTCTCCCTCCTCAGATCGCCGCCACACGCCGTCGCCGATTCCGATGACCTCGAGCTTCCCCGAGCCCTCTGCCACTTCCCTACAGCTCCGCGGTGAGCAGCCGCACCGGAACCCCCTCCTCCCTGTCCTTCCCCGTAGCCGTAGCTAGCCGCCGCCGTGCTCGTGCTCTGTCCGCCGCCGTCGCTGCCATTGCCGTGCTCCCAGAGCCGCTCGGTTCGGTCCAGCAGCACCGGCGTGCTCCTGGTGAGCTGCAGAGGCCGCCCCGCCCGTTACTTTGCTCGCTAGCCCACCACAGCCACGCGCCCGAGCTCCACCCGAGAGCCCCGCCGCCAACCGTCGTCGCCGGCGTCGTTCCGGCCACCCCCGAGTCCGACCACCACCACCACGCGATGTGGCTCGCTGCGCCCGTTCTAACGGGCCAAACCACAGCCCCGGGGACGCCCTGTGGGCGAATCCCGAGCCTCGCCGGCGCGCTCCGCCGCATTCGGGCTCGCCGGAGCAACTCCGGCGGCCGACTCTGACATGGCACGCGGGCCCCAGCCCCAGTGTCTCTGACCATGGGCCCCACTGGGCCCTGTTGACCGGTCAGCGTGCTGACTGGGCACAGTGGCTCACTGACATGTGGGTCCCGCTAATAAAAAGTTTTTTTTAAATAAGTAAAAACACTAATTAAAATGTTAATTAACCTAATTAGTTAAATTAATAGACACTGACAGTAGGCCCCACCCACTAATTAATCCTATTTAGTTTAAATTAACTCTGTTTAAACTAAACAGAGGCTGACATGTGGGTCCCACTGGACCCACACGTCAGGTTTGACCTGCTCAACTGCATAGTTGACTGCTGATGTCATCAATGTGTAATACTAACGTCATCATTCACTATTCTGGATAATTCAAATTTAATTAAATAATTAAATTCCAGAAAATACTAGAAATCTTTAGAAAATCATATAAATTAATCCGTAGCTCAGATCGAAAAACTTTGTACATCAAAGTTGCTCAGAACGACGAGACGAATCCGAAGACGCGGTCCGTTCGTCCGCCACACGTCCCTAACTATCCAAACATGGAACCGTTCCCCTCCGGTCATCTGTCTGAGAAATGTCCGGAACCGGGAAAACATTCCCGGATGGATTCCCCCTTCCTCGGTGACGTGCAACCATATGTTAGGACACACCCGGCACTGCATATTGTCATGTCGTACATTGCGTTGCTCATGTTTGCTGTGTATTTATATTGTTTCCTCCCCCTCTTCTCTCTCGTTAGACCCCGACGCAGTTCCCGGTACCGACGCACCTCCGGAGCCCGACGCCACCGTTGACGACCTTGCCTTTGCCGCAGAGCAACCAGGCAAGCCCCCTCTTTGATCATCCCGATATCGCCCAATTCTATTTTCGCATGCTTGCATTAGAATTGCTGCTGCTACTGCTTTACCTATTCTGATGCATAGCCTGTTTATTGTAACCTGTTATTGATACCTTACATGCTTATCCTAAACTGCTTAGTATAGGCCGGGTAGAGACCCACTAGAGAACCCCACTTTGTCCCTTGTTACCCCGCTGGATTATCAGAAGACCCGATCAACAGGATTGAAGACCAGGCCCCGGCACCGCACCTCACTTCCCCCTTAGTTGCTCGACACTACTGGGTTACTATCGAGTGCCGAGGGTGATACCTCGTCAGCACTACTGATGATAACCTTGTAGGTTAGTTAATCGGCCATGGTCATCGAGGGTGATTCCTCCTTCACCAGTCCCGATAACGATGCTGTCGTGCAACACCTCCAGTGTGAACCTCGAGGGTGATTCCTCCTGTGTTCACCTCGACAGTTACATCTAGTGGGTATCCATCGAGGGTGATACCTCGGATTTTCCCTTGATGTTTGGACACATGGATACTGTGACTTTACCCTGAATCATGCTACAGACGGGTCGGCCCCAAGGGGTACCCATGAGACTGTTACTGCAGGACTGGAGGGACAGGCGGTACCACCTGGTTGAGGTGGACCTGAGTTCCCGACAGTCTTTTGAGAAGTCGTGTTGACTTGGAGTTTAACTGTGAGATGAATACGAGGCGCGGCCGGGCATTCTTAGCCCTTGCAGCAAGTTCTCGAGACGGGGCGACGGGGTCACATCGATCGTGAGTCTCTGCTCGTTATCGCAAGCCCCTAGGCCGCCAACGATTTGGATATTTGATCCGAGCAGGCCTCTGGCCTGATAGCACTAACCATCACGTGGGAATAGTATGGGCATTCTACATTGTAGCATTAGCCGAAAGCTCTGAAAGACGTCTAGTTCTGCCTTGCGTCCGGGACGGACCGGTGCCCTCCTGGTGCCTGGCTTCACCCTGCTCGCAATGACCCGGAGTGCACAGGGCGATGGCCCAAGACCCCTGAGCTCTTAGGATGTAGGCCGACGGGGACCTCTCTGCTGAGCTGTAGGTAGGGCTGCGGTGTGTCATTTGGCCGAGGCTGGGCATGACCCAGGAAAGTTTGTCCGGCCGGAGTTAATCGAGCATGTTGGGTAAGTTGGTGCACCCTTGCAGGGAAGAAAACATCTATCGATAGCCTGTCCTACGGTAACAGACACTCGGAGTTGTATCCCGATCGATACAGCTAGAATTGGATACTATGGCTCTGGGATTGCTTCTCGCAGGGAGTCGAGAAGGGATCTCAGGACAAGGTTGATGACTGTATGGCTCTGGGATTGCATTCTCGTAGGGAGTCGAGAAAGGATCTCTGGGTGAGGTTGAGACTTAATGATACTACTACTTTATATTGTACTAATCTACACTCTTCTAATGCTGCAAGACCTCTGAAGATGCTAGTCTTCGATAGGACTAGGCCTTCCCTCTATTCTGGCATTTCTGCAGCCCAGTCCACATATACAGCCTCTCTTTGATAATGTTGCATATGTAGTGTAGATCCTTGCTTGCTGAGTACTTCGGATGAGTACTCATGTTTGCTTTGCTTTCGTTTTCCCCATATCCTTTTGGTGCAACCAGATGACGGAGCCCCTGAGACAGCTGCCCCCATCGACGATCGCTACTACTACCCCGAGGGTGGTTACTACTACAAGTTGGCTGACGACCAGGAGTAGGTTCGGAGGGTCCCAGGCAGGAGGCCTGCGCCTTTCGATCGTAGTGTTTTATTTTGCCCTGCCTTTCTAAAGGCCTTTCTATTTCTCTTTTAATATCTGCACTCAGAAATCTGATGCTTCCGCTGACGCTTGTATGCGA
This sequence comes from Thinopyrum elongatum, assembly GCA_011799875.1. Classification (NCBI taxonomy): domain Eukaryota; kingdom Viridiplantae; phylum Streptophyta; class Magnoliopsida; order Poales; family Poaceae; genus Thinopyrum; species Thinopyrum elongatum. The sequence goes on from CM022297.1 coordinate 70,392,745, forward strand.
GCTTATGTATTCGAGCCCTCGAGGCCCCTGGCTTGTAATATAAAGCTTATATGACTTTATTTATGTTTTAGAGTTGTGTTGTGATATCTTCCCGTGAGTCCTTAGGCTTGATCATGTGCATTTGCATGTATGATTAGTGCACGATTGAGCCAAGGGCGTCACAAGTTGGTATCAGAGTCGACTGCCTGTAGGAACCCCCCTTTCCAACTCCTTGGCCGAAGTTGAGTCCAGTAACGAAAAACTATTTTACTAACTTGGCTGTGTGGCTTACGGGCTCACGTCGCCAATTGGGTGGTATTAGTATCTTTTATTCCTCGTCTATACTCTAGGACTCTGACCTCTCTTCTATTCGGGTTAAATGAATTTTACTAACGCTGACACTTAGGATCTCGTAAATCTCATCTACCCGGAGAGCTGGATATCTGTGCTTAATTCCTTACCATTGATCTGATTAGTCTGATAATCATTTTCCTTTCCATTGTTTTGTTTAACCTTTCTCTCTGAGTTGTATTATACTTCTCATTGTCATTTGACAATCCTGAATTTCCTCTGTTTCAGATGGATCGTTTGTTTCCACCACGCCCTACGACGCAGCTTGTGCTTCGCACTTGGGCTCGTGGTGCCCCTGGTTTTCTAGCTGTTCTGATCGCCCTCCTGACTAGGCTGGGCTACCGCTGGCACCCCGAGTACATGGTCTATGAGGATTATCGCGAGTTCAACCAGGAGCAGTACCATGCTGATGTTCGTATCTATGATCAGCGCGATGACTCAGACATTGAGCTGCACCTTTTCCACGGTATCGGCGCGACGATTGAGATGGCAGTACATGATGCCGCCTACTCTGCTGTCGCACGTCTCCGAGGAGAGTTTAGTGATAGCTTGGATGCCTCTGAGTTCCGATACATTCCGTATGCCCCTGCTGGAGATGCTACTGGATACTACACAGCTATTTGTGCCCCGTACGAGCGACGTCGTTATGACCCGCAAGTTCTGATTCAGTGCACTCAGGCTCTGGATCGCACTGTTCGGGCTCTTGCCGTTGAGTTGGTTGCCACTCGAGCACGCCTCTACGATGCTATGACACAGTTGCTACCAGCTATTCATGCTGGGATACATCCAGAGTACATCCTTTACCCGAGCAGGACTCAGATGTATGCTGGTATTGATTGGCCTGCTGTTGGAGGTCACACACCTGTACGTGGACCTCTTCTTTCAGCTCGAGACCGGATTCTGCATCAGAGTGCACATGGAGTGCAGGATCCTTCCGCGACGAACATTCATCGTCCACACGTGCAGCTACCCTGTTTCAGTGGATCTTCCCGACGTTGATGTAGCCTTTGCTATGTCTTGTGGTGTACTTCCTTACCGCGTGCCTGCGAGCCGCCTACCATATCTAGCTTTTGAATTTGCGCCGTTATGCTATTCGCATGTAACCGACTCTGTGTATGGATCTGTATGTCTTAATTGACTACTATTAAGTATCTATGACACTACTCAATTATTGTCGTGTTACATCATGCTTGTCGCTAAACACTCGCAACTGCTTTTACTGAACTACCCCTATTGAAACGTAGCAGGATGGTTAGACCAGGTGGTCGTGGTCGTGCCCCTGAACGCCCACCATCGCCAGATTATATGGCAGCTATGATGCAACAATTCGAGCTCAACCGCCAGTTCATGACTGGGATTATGACTCAGTTCCCGCATCTGAACAACCAGAACCCTCCTTCAATAACTCTACCGGAATTTATGCGTCTTAACCCCACTCAGTTCTGCAACTCTGAGAAGCCACTGGATGCTGATGACTGGATTCGCGATATCACTCACGAGATGGAGTCGGCAAATGTCTCCCCTGCCAACTTTGTCGCCTTCGCTTCCTTTTTCCTAAAGGGTCCCGCTGCTCAATGGTGGGACAACCACAAACGTACACTGCCTGCTGGAACAGCCATTACTTGGCCTGAGTTCCAGGCTGCCTTTCGTGCCCGATATATTCCTCAAGGAATCATGGACCGGATGAAAACCCAGTTCCGCAACCTCACTCAGGGCAATAAGACTGTCGAAGCTTACCAACGGGAATTCCTTGACCTGTCCCGCTATGCTGAAGAAGACATCACCACGGATGCCCGTAGACAAGAGAAGTTCCGTAATGGACTCCACGTAGACATCGAGCTTGCACTCGCTGCTCAAGATTTCACTGACTTTACTACTCTTGTGAACAAGGCTATTCTGGTTGAGACCGCTCAGATGAAACACAAGGACTCGCAGAAACGCTATCGTGATGTTGGCTCATCTTCGGGCTCAACACAGAAGCGAAAAACATTTGGTCGTGGACACGCTTACAACATTGGTATCGAACAAGTTCAGGATCAATCTGCCACCGAAATGGGTACCCTTCTCACTAACTCAGTACCTGCTTCTGTTTTATTTAATTCAGCAGCATCACATTCATTCATCTCTGAAAAATTTGCATTCATGCATGACCTTCATTATGAGGAAATGCATACTCCGTTAGTCATCCGGGCTAGTGAATTACCATGCCTAGATAACTCCAAATGTTGAGGCTAAAATAAACACCTTGAATGCATTGAACGCTTCTCCGCTTGAGGGGATCGAAAACCATTCCAGTCGTTCGAGATTTTCCGAACGTTTCTTCGGAAGAACTTCCAAGAATACCCCGCTTCCTTTCAATCTTCCTCTTAATTCTCGGGACGAGAATTCTTATTAGTGGAGGAGATTTGTAACACCCCCAGTGGTTAGCCACAGTAATCCCCTTTTGATAATGCCATGTCATCATGATCAACAGTGCTTAATCATCATTAGTAACATATCTCCTTCCATAATTCAAATTCAAATTGGAAATTCAAACTAAAGTGAAAATAAAAGTTGTTCAAATCCAGGAACTAAAATGTCCATCATGTTGCAAATATTCCGAAGGCAATTATAAAAATAGCAGCAACATTAATTAAATTAATTAAGTGACTCTAACAGCAAGAAATAGCAGCAAAGCAGAAGTATTTAATCCGTTTATAATTAAATAAATTTAGATGATTTTTTTTGGCCCTCAAACCTTTTTATAACAGAGCTAGAAATAACACTGCAATTATGAGGCCAAGCCACCCATTTTACAAAACTCAAATGGGGGCCACACATTTTGCAAAACAGAAAAGAAAAGATAAAGCAGAAAAGAAATAAAGAAAAAGAAAAAGGCCTACACGGCTGGCCCTAAGTCAGCCAGCCGGCCCACCTCGCCACCCCGTCCCCTTCTACTGCTCATGCCAGGGCTCGCTGTCGAGCACCTGGTGCGCACGCGCTCGCCGCACCCCCTGGCCCCCCTCGCTCCGCTCGACAGCGCGCCTGCGCCCGCCTGGTGGGTAAAGAGCAGCTCCCGCGCCCCCTGGCTCTCCCTCGCTCACTCTCTCTCGCTCTTCATCTCGTTCCCCACCTCGCCGACGCAGCCATGGCGCCGCCGCCGTAGCACACGCGGCCACCGTGCTCGCCTCGCCTCGCCTCTGCGCCAGAGAGGACCGCCTCGACCTCCTCTTCCTCTCCGACGAGTCACCCGAGACGGAGAGCCACTGCATCGCCTCCACGCCACCCTCTCCCTCCTCGGATCGCCGCCGCACGCCGTCGCCGATTCCGGCAACCTCAAGCTTCCCCGAGCCCTCTGCCACTTCCCTACAGCTCCGCGGTGAGCAGCCGCATCGGAACCCCCTCCTCCCTGTCCTTCGCCGTAGCCGTAGCTAGCCGCCGCTGTCGCTGCCATTGCCGCGCTCCCAGAGCCGCTCGGCTCGGTCCAGCAGCACCGGCGTGCTCCTGGTGAGCTGCAGAGGCCGCCCCGCCCGTTACTTTGCTCGCTAGCCCACCGCAACCACGCGCCCGAGCTCGACCCGAGAGCCCCGCCGCCAACCATCGTCGCCGGCGTCATTCTGGCCACCCCCGAGTCCGACCACCACCACCACGCGATGCGGCTCGCCGCGCCCATTCTAACGGGCCAAACCACAGCCCCGGGGACGCCCTGTGGGCGAATCCCGAGCCTCGCCGGCGCGCTTCGCCGCATTCGGGCTCACCGGAGCAACTCCGGCGGCCGACTCCGACGTGGCACACGGGCCCCAACCCCAGTGTCACTGACCACGGGCCCCATTGGGCCCTGTTGACCTGTCAGTGTGCTAACTGGGCACAGTGGCCCACTGACATGTGGGTCCCGCTAATAAAACATTTTTTTAAATAAGTAAAAACACTAATTAAAATGTTAATTAACCTAATTAATTAATTAGTTAAATTAACAGACACTGACAGTAGGCCCCACCCACTAATTAATCCTATTTAGTTTAAATTAACTATGTTTAAACTAAACAGAGGCTGACATGTGGGTCCCACTGGACCCACACGTCAGGTTTGACCTGGTCAACTGCACAGTTGACTGCTGATGTCATCAATGCGTAATGCTAACATCATCATTCACTATTCTGGATAATTCGAATTTAATTAAATAATTAAATTCCAGAAAATACTAGAAATCTTTAGAAAATCATATAAAATAATCCGTAGCTCAGGCCGAAAAACTTTGTACATGAAAGTTGCTCAGAATGACAAGACGAATCCGAATACGCGGTCCGTTCGTCCGCCACACATCCCTAACTATCCGAACATGGAACCGTTCCCCTCCGGTCATCTGTTTGACAAATGTCCAGAACCGGGAAAACATTCCCGGATGGATTCCCCCTTCCTCGGTGACGTGCAACCATACGTTAGGACACACCCGGCACTGCATATTGTCATGTCGTACATTGTGTTGCTCATGTTTGATATGTATTTATACTGTTTCCTCCCCCTCTTCTCTCTCGTTAGACCCCGACGCAGTTCCCGGTACCGACGCAGCTCCGGAGCCCGATGCCACCATTGACGACCTTGCCTTTGCCGCAGAGCAACTAGGCAAGCCCCCCCTTTGATCATCCCGATATCGGCCAATTCTATTTTCTCATGCTTGCATTAGAATTGCTGCTGCTACTGCTTTACCTATTCTGATGCATAGCCTGTTTATTGTAACCTATTATTGATACCTTACCTGCTTAGTATAGGCTGGGTAGAGACCCACTAGAGAACCCCACTTTGTCCCTTGTTGCCCCGCTGGATTATCAGAAGACCCGATCAACGGGATTGAAGACCAGGCCCCGGCACCGCACCTCACTTCCCCCTTAGTTGCTCGACACTACTGGGTTACTATCGAGTGCTGAGGGTGATACCTCGTCAGCACTACTGATGATAACTTTGTAGGTTAGTTAATCGGTCGTGGTCATCGAGGGTGATTCCTCCTTCACCACTCCCGATAACGACGCAATCGTGCAACCCCTCCAGTGTGAACCTCGAGGGTGATTCCTCCTGTGTTCACCTCAACAGTTACATCGAGTGGGTATCCATCAAGGGTGATACCTCGGATTTTCCCTTGATGTTTGGACACACGGATACTGTGACTTTACCCTGAATCATGCTACAGACGGGTCGGCCCCGAGGGGAACCCATGAGACTGTTACTGCAGGACTGGAGGGACAGGCGGTACCACCCGGTTGAGGTGGACCTGAGTTCCCGACAGTCTTTTGAGAAGTCGTGTTGACTTGGAGTTTAACTGTGAGATGAATACGAGGCGCGGCCGGGCATTCTTAACCCTTGCAGCAAGTCCTCGAGACGGGGCGACGGGGTCACATCGATCGTGAGTCTCTGCTCGTTACCGCAAGCCCCTAGTCCGCCAACGATTTGGATATTTGATCCGAGCAGGCCTCTGGCCTGATAGCACTAACCATCACGTGGGCATAGTATGGGCGTTCTGCATCGTAGCATCAGTCGAAAGCTCTGTCAGACGTCTAGTTCAGCCTTGCGGCCGGGACGGACCGGCGCCCTCCTGGTGCCTGGCTTCACCCTGCTCGCAATGACCCGGAGTGCACAGGGCGATGGCCCAAGACCCCTGAGCGCTTAGGATGTAGACCGGCGGGGACCTCTCTGCTGAGCTCTAGGTAGGGCTGCGGTGTGTCGTTTGGCCGAGGCCGGGCATGACCCAGGAAAGTGTGTCCGACCGGAGTTAATCGAGCGTGTTGGGTAAGTTGGTGCACCCCTGCAGGGAAGAAAACATCTATCGATAGCCTGTCCTACGGTAACGGACACTCGGAGTTGTATCCTGATTGATACAGCTAGAATTGGATACTATGGCTCTGGGATTGCTTCTTGCAGGAAGTCGAGAAGGGATCTCAGGACGAGGTTGATGACTGTATGGCTCTGGGATTGCTTTCTCGCAGGGAGTCGAGAAAGGATCTCTGGGTGAGGTTGAGACTTAATGATACTACTACTTTATATTGTACTAATCTACACTCTTCTAATGCTGCAAGACCTCTGAAGATGCTAGTCTTCGATAGGACTAGGCCTTCCCTCTATTCTGGCATTTCTACAGCCTAGTCCACATATACAGCCTCTCTTTGATAATGTTGCATATGTAGTGTAGATCCTTGCTTGCTGAGTACTTCGGATGAGTACTCACGGTTGCTTTGCTTTCTTTTTCCCCATATCCTTTTGGTGCAACCAGATGACGGAGCCCCTGAGACAGCTGCCCCCGCTGACGATCGCTACTACTACCCCGAGGGTGGTTACTACGACGAGTTGGCTGACGACCAGGAGTAGGTTCGGAGGGTCCCAGGCAGGAGGCCTGCGCCTTTCGATCGTAGTGTTTTATTTTGCCCCGCCTTTCTATTTATCTTTTAATATCTGCACTCAGATTTTTGATGCTTCCGCTGACGCTTGTATGCGAGCTTATGTATTCGAGCCCTCGAGGCCCCTGGCTTGTAATATAAAGCTTGTATGACTTTATTTATGTTTTAGAGTTGTGTTGTGATATCTTCCCGTGAGTCCTTAGGCTTGATCGTGTGCATTTGCGTGTATGATTAGTGCACGATTGAGCCAGGGGCGTCACAGTGGAGGGGTATTTATAGCCTCCACACAAAATCTAACCGTTACACACAATTTACCAAACTCGGTGGGACCGAATAGTGAAACTCGGTCAGACCGATTCAATTCAAAATGTGAACGTTAGGATTTTCTGTGGGACCGATGTGATCAACTCGGTGGGACCGATGTGCTAGGGTTAGGGCATAACTTGATCTCGGTGAGACAGATCACATGAACTCGGTGGGACCGATTTCAGTAATAGGCAAACAGAGAGTTGGTTAGGCAAACTCGGTGGGACCGATCGCTCATTTCGGTTAGACCAAAACGTTACGAAAAGGAAACAGAGAGTTTGCATTGCGAACTCGGTGGGACCGATCGCTCATTTCGGTTAGACCGAAACGTTACGAAGGGAAACAGAGAGTTTGTAATCCCATCTCGGTGAGACCAAGATCCCTATCGGTGAGACCGAATTGATTAGGGTTTCTGGCTATGGCTATGTCAAGTGAACTTGGTGGCGCCGGATGGATCAAATCGGTGGGGCCGAGTTTGACTTTAGGTTTAGGACATATGTGGAAAGGAGAAAGTGGTTGAGGGCTTTTGGAGCATATCACTAAGCATTTTGAGCAAGCAAGCCATTAAGCAACACCTCATCCCCTTTTAATAGTATTGGCTTTTCCTATGGACTCAATGTGATCTTGGATCACTAAAAAGAAAATGTAGAGTCTTGAGCTTTTGCCAAAATATGTCCTTAGCATTTTGAGGGGTCCACATCTCTAGTCCATGCCATGCCAATCATTGAACTTTCTGAAATGATCATCTTGAAAGAGTATTAGTTCAATGAGCTATATGTTGTTAAGAATTACCAAAACCACCCAGGGATTAGTTGCACTTTCACCAGGTAACCTAGTACCAAACAATGGTAAGCTCAAGTGAAAGTGTCATCGAAACTATTCGAAATCTAGTTCTTATACCTGAAAAACCGTCAGAGCATCAAGCTCGTTGCTGAAGACCATGTACAAGGCCTTGGAATCGCCCTGTAGACACGCACCACGTCCCAAGTGTATGCGACGGTCGGGTACCGATCATCTTCGTCATCTTCGCCATAGTCCGTCCATGCACGCGAGCGCAGCTTCTCCGGACGGCCCCTCGGGATTCACTCCCACATCCAAATGGAGAGGCCCCATACACATCCACACATACCGGACGTGACTTCCGCCCACTGGGTCGCGTCGTCAAGCTACAAAACAAGTATAGATGATAAGATGTCATAATCTAAAGCAGCACACGTCCATGATATTTGAAAAAGAATGATATTCACTTACCGAACGGTATAGGTAGGCGAGGACGGCGGCCCCCTGCTATACCCCACATCCCAGTCCTTTAGGAAGTCGAGATACATCCGTAGGGCAGAGTTCCCGGAGCAGTCTGGAAACACTATCTCCGTGAGAAGATACCACATGTGGGCCCTGGCGTACTGCTCCACCACCCGGGGTTCGGCATCTTCCGGGCACTTGCTCCGGTACTTGAGGAGCCATGGCAGCGGTATGCCGGAAGTCCGGTTGTTCTTAGCAGGGGGGGGGGGCAGTCGCCGATGAGGGCGACAACCCTATCGTGCCAGTTCTTCCTCTCCACTCGTCCTGTGAGAGCACGACCCTCGAGCGGTAGGGCTGTAATCATCCCCCAATCCTGGAGGGTCACGGTCATCTCCCCACATGGAAGATGGAAGTTGTGCGTCTCTGGCCGCCACCGGTCGATCAAAGCCATGAGAGCTGAGTGGACGAGCGTCGGTGGCTTGTGCTTGAACTGCAGGACGAAACCCAATAGTCGGGCTCTCCTGAAGAACGGTGTGTACCGCTCGTCGTACTCCATGTTAACGGTCGTCTTGTGAGCCCTCATCCGCAGTGGCGGGAGCATCTGTTAAAATCAAGAACCAAAGCATAATTAGCATAGACATAATAGTTAGCAACTTGTTTTCATCAATTCGAAAGATTTGGTTTAAGAATGGTAATTACCACTCCATTCTCAATGAAACGGGCACGGTGACCCTTGTCGAACTTAGGGTCAAGCATGGTGTACTTAATGTTGATGTCGTCCGGAAGAGGTGGCCTCCTAAAAAGTTTGCATAAACATAAGCATAAGCATATCAAAAGAATTTTTAACATGGACTAGGGTTCATCATGAACTAGGAAACATATAGATGCATCACAAAGGTTCATCACATCCAAAAAAACCTATGAGTTCAATCTTTGAATAAGCATATGAAGATCTTTAACACAAAAAATTATGAACTAAAGGTTCATCTTGAGGGTTCAACATTTTTTCTCCAACTATATCCACTACTTGCATCATAGCATATCAACATGCATCATCATATCACAACAAAATCCTCCAACATGCATCATATAAAAAAAACCCTCCACAAAAAATATGAACTAGGGTTCATCTTCACACAACCATACCAACTACTCACTAGAGTTCATATCTAACACAATATAACATCTAGAATCAACCTAAATCAATCCTAAGGTTCAAAAAAATCAAATCTAGTTCAAAAAGGGAGTGATTTGAATCAAATAATGCGACGAATCGGAAGCTATTTGACTAAAACTAATTGAAGGGATCGAAGGAGCTTACTTTTCTCTTTTCGGGGCCATCTCGATCTGCAAAAATGATGAAGAAACGAAGAAGATCGGAGGGGGGGAGGTGGAGGAGATGAGAGAGGGGCGAGAGAGCAGTTCCTCTCTGTTCTTGGGGGTTGGGGGCTGGTGGGTGCACTACTAGGAAAAGGGCTATAGCTGATATGGACATTAATGGCGCACCATGTATGTGGTGCGCCACTGCTATATAGCAGTGGCGCACCAGATACAGGTGCACCATTAGTGTCCTCATTACTAATGGCGCACCAGACACACGGTGCGCCATTACTAGCAAATTTTATTTTTTTTATTTTTCCAAAACTATTAATGGCGCACCAGGGCACAGTACGCCATTACTATTTTTAACTATTAATGGCGCACCACACGCTCCGTGCGCCACTACTAATAATTTTTTTTTACTTTTTTTTTCAAAACTAGCAATGGCGCACCTGGGTACAGTACGCCATTACTAGTTCAAACTAGTAATGGCGCACCACAACCACGGTGCGCCACTACTAACAATTATATTTTTTTTGCAAAACTAGTAATGGCGCACCACGTAACAGGTGCGCCATTAGTAACCAGGGTTACTAATGGTGCATTGGAAAAGTGGTGCGCCATTACTAACTTTCTGAGTCTTACAAAAAATTCACCAAATGCACCCCCCCTGGACCGCCTTTTCAGTTTCAAAAAAAAAATGATAAAAATGTCAAAAAAATAAAAGAAAATAAGATTCCCATGTGATATGTGGTCTAGTTGTTAGCAAAATTTACAAACATGAATTTTCGACTTTTTTGCAAAATCTCTCGAGAATTTGTAAAATGGGCATAACTTTTGCATACGAACTCCGATGAAAAAGTTTTTTATATGAAAAATCATCTACTCGAAAAGTTACATCCCCAAAAACCTAACAGAACGAAAGATACGGGACTTTTAAGATCTAGAGGGGGAAAAATGGAAAAAAAATTCAAACTTACTAGTGGTGCACCATTTGCTAGGTGCGCCACTAGTAACAGAAAAAAATTGGTTTCGAATTTTTTTTTTGGAATTTTTTTCAAAATATGATACGTAATATGACCGGGAAGTTTGAAATATTTTTTCAAAATTTTATCACACTCATGAACATGAACAAAGTCCTAGACATCAACAATGTTTAATAGGATTGATATGATAGATATATCAACAAGTGCTTGTTAAGTGAGGTGGTGCTGGGGTTGGATAGAACTGCGAAGTTAAGCGTGCTCGGGCTGGAGTAGTGTGAGGATGGGTGAATTTTCGGGAAGTTTGACCACTTAGTACGATTTGACTTGAGATTAAGCATATTGACCCGAGATTAAGAAAAAAATTTGAAATTTTTTTTTTGAAAAAAAATTGTTAATAATGGCGCACTTCTATGTGGTCAGAAAAAAAATTGTTAGTAATGGCGCACTTCTATGTGGTGCGTCATTACTAACGCACCGTTTGACATATTAATGGCGCACTGCCAGGTGCGCCACTATTGTCTTGTATACTAATGACGCACCAGGGGTGCGCCATTAGTATTTGTTACTAGTGGCGTGATGATAGTGGCGCACCTGTAGTGCGTCATTAATGGCTAAAACAGGTGCGCCACTAATTAGCCTACCGCCAGGCACCGTGGCGGTAGGCTATGTAATCCTACTGCCGAGCCCTTTGATGGTAGGATAAAGGGTCAGATTTCAAAAAAAATTCAAACAGGGGCCAGATCCCGAATTTATACCACAAAAGGGGAAATTTTCCCTCATTGCTGTGATGTGTCTTTGTGCAATCTTGTGGGGCGAGACGGAAGGAAGGCCGCCGTGAGCAAAAGGAAAGTGGTTGTTTTCTTTTCCATAAAGAAAGAGAAAATGTTTCTTGTCTTTCTGAAGTTTCTTTTTTTTCTTGTGCTGCTATGCAGATGCCTCTTTTACTGCCTTCTGATTTTTGTCAGTTGGGGGCCTTGTACTATGTTGAACATGCCATTCATTTCGAGTTTGAGAACAGAGGATTGCTTCCTTATTATGATCAGGTAGGCACTACTCATGCACCCCATCAGGTTATGATCCAGAATGTGCAGTCAAATTTGTTGAAATTTGCACCTTTTTTAGCATGATATTAGCCACATGGAAGATGGAACTGATGGTGCTTTGGTTAGATTTTACTAAACGGTGAAAAAATGGCAGCAAGCAAACAATCAACGGTGAAATGGTGACGCTCCAGTGATATTTTTAAACGTTTTTCCAACACCCTATCCCTGGTTTTAATCACAAACAATGCCATGCCATCGACACCGGAAAAATCTTGTCTCTTTCAAGAAAGCACTTCAAAAAGAATTGTGATCTTCTTCATCACAAAACCAATGTAACTTTGGCTCAATGAACTTCACAGTGTGCGTGTGGCCTGCTGTTGTCTACCTGACTTTACCCACTTGGCATGACTTGCGGCTGTAGCCATCCATCCGTGCAAGTGAACTGCTGTCCCTCTCAACCCCATCCCCATGGTACTCCAAAGGAGAGCTTTTCTATGTCCCTCTCAACCCAGAATCTGCAGTCAACTTTTCTGAATTTTGTAGTAGTACTTTTTTTAGCATGATATTGGTCACATGAAATCGATACCAGTAGACTCGATCCACCAGCAAAAAACATTCCCATGTCATTGCATTCCTACTGTTCTTCACCATGAAATTAAAAAGATGTTATTGTGGCATGGTTGTATGCAGCATCCCTAGTTATAGGAGTTGAGATTAAGTAAGATTCCATCCGGGCAGTGTTGCCAAGGAATCACACGAGAGGGAGGCAACTGGGGCAGAAGAAGAAGCCAGAAGAAGAAATCCGTCCGTTTCAAAAGAATGGGAGGCCAGAAAGCAAAAGGCATGCTAGAAACTGCCACCTCCCAACTCCTGTCTGCGCCTGCTGCAGCAGCGGCAGCCGGTCTGCTGCTTGGTTGGTTGGTTCATGGACTCATTGGTCATGGCACCATGTCAGCAATCAATCCAGGGTGAAACAGCGATGCTTTTGTGAAACGTCTTTCCAGCACCCTACCCCTTGGTTTTACCTACAGTTTCATGCCAACAACGCTTCAAAAAAACTTGTGATCTTCTTCACAAAACCACCTGTCATTGCTGTGGTGTGTGTGGCCTGCTGCTGTCTTTTGGTTCAATGAATTGCCTCCAATCTGACATTACTTGCGGTTGGAGCTCTGTCTTTGCTACTGCCGTCTCTCTCTCTCTCTCTCTCAACCCCACGGTTCAAACAAACAAAGAGAGCTTCCCTTTCCTGTTTCTTTCCCCAGGCCAAAGCTGAGGAGCTTTTTATCTCCTGCTGCACAGCACAGGCGCAGATAGGCTGCAGAAGCATCTGCTTTACAACTCCACCCACCCCACCCGATCAGATCAAAGCTCCATTGCAACCCCGTATCTTCTCGCTCACGCTTGTTGTGGCTTCTTGTCAGCTTGTGCGTTGCAACCATTTACTGCCACCACGTTCAAAAACCAAAATGTTACTGCGAAGATCGCCTGCTGGTTCTGTGTCCTTTATTAAGAGTTTTGAAAGGCAGCAGCGATATGATCTTCCTTCTTGAAGCCCCATTCGCTTTGCAATCATGCCGGATAACTTGCAAAACTACAATCTTTTTTCACTGCACTGGATCAATGAAATGAACCTTGTTCACTTTACTGACCTGATCTCCAGTCATGTTTTCATATGAATAAACCGCAGATAAATGCCATGAAAGATAACTAGTGATCTTATAACTGATCCGTCACTCGAACCAAATAGTGCAAATGAACGAGAAACTTCAGCAGTTCAGCTCGAGATCTTCACAGAGTACTACACTAGATGAACCAAGTTTTGTTCAGTGATCTCGAATGCTGTTTTTCATACGAATAAAGTGCGGACAAATGCCACCAAAAGACAACCAGCGATCGATCCTACAACTCGACTGTCGTTCGAACCACACACACACACGCATACTGAATGAGAAATTTGTTCAGCTCGAGATCATCTAATGTCGATACTACTCCATCATCAGCCGGCACAGGAGCAGAACGATAACCATGAACTGCAGGACAATCACGTGATCCTTCCACCTGCTGCTGCTCACCATCGTCTCATGGGACGGGGCCTCGGAGGAGTACTCCGATTCCGTGGCATCATCGTCGACGACGTCGTCCTCGCAGCCCGAGTTCTCCTCCTTTGAGCTGATGCAGCTCGTCATCCTCCACTTGCCGGGATCGCCGGCGGAGTCCTCGCCTCCCGTCGATCTTGCCATCTTGGAGTCGGCGGCATCTATGGCGGCCTTGGCGTTGGCGGCGGTGTCGTGGGTCGCGGTGTGCTCGTCGGGGACGAAGCTTGCGGCGCCACTCCACTGGGCCAAGGCCCTCGGCTGCGCCGTGGCGACGGCGAGGTCGGCTCGGGCCTGCGGCGTCGGGCCCTTCGGGGAGGCGTCGTACTCCACGCTCGCATCGCCGCGGAACATGTCCAGCACGAAGGCCGCGTCCGCCGCCGCCGCCGCGCGCGCGCACCTTGTCATGACCCGGTTGCCGGCGGAGGCGTCGCCGCCGTCTTGCCCCCTTGCCCTTGTCCTCCTGGGGGTTGTGGTGCGGCTTGCGCGCGTCGCGGAGAACACCATGGCGGAGCCGGAGGCGTCGTCGTCTTGTCCCGTGGGCCTTGCTCGCTTGGGGGTCGTTGCACGGCGTGCACGCAGCGTCGCAGAGAGCACCATGCCGCCATCGTCTGGGCCCCTTGCCCTTGTCGTCCTCTTGGGAGTTGCAGCACGCCCGGCGGTCACGATGATGGTCTTGCCTCTCCATCGGTCGAACGCTGCCAGCTGCGCCACGGCGATGGCGTGGTCGAGCGTGTCGGCACCTTCCCCCGGCGCCACCGCCAGCGCGAAGACGTACCCGACGAGCGCCTCGCCGTGGAGCGCGTCCCGGGCGAAGCCGGCGTCCACCACAGCGCCGGACGCGCCTTTGCGGAGGCCGGTGTTCGGAAACACCTGCTTCCTAGCGGCGGCGCCGGGGCACCCGCAGGAGAGACCGGCGTCCACGCGGCGGGCGACCTCGGCCAGCGCGTCGTTCAGGGCGAGGGCGAACTCGGTCTTGCAGTTGCTCCGGAGGCCGACGCCGGCGAGGCGCGGGAAGTCGTCGCGGAGCGGGGTGAGGTCCGCCGCGCCGGCCCACACGAAGGAGCGGTCCCCGAAGCAGGCGACGAGGGCGGCCCCGGTCGCCCGCCGCTCGCGCAGCGCGAGCGCCGACGCGTCCGCCGGGTCGAACACTTGCCCCGGCCACCGCGGGTAGCCCTTCACCTTCGCCCAGACCATCCGGGGCGGCGCGAAGCCGTCCTCCTCGAACGCGCAGCCGTACCGCGCGTGCCCGCGCTCCTCCTCGAGCGCGGCCGGCAGCGGCTTCTTCGCCCGCCGGCGGCGAGGGGTGGTGTTGCCCCGGAGCAGCTCCGCCACGTCCGCGTGCATGTGCCTGAGCCTCTCCGGCGACGCCGGGCCGCTTCCGTGCCCCTTGTCGTCGAGGTTCTTGGAGGCGGCCGCCGGCGCCAGAGACGAGAACATGGAGTGAG
The DNA here is from genome assembly GCA_011799875.1 of Thinopyrum elongatum. Classification (NCBI taxonomy): domain Eukaryota; kingdom Viridiplantae; phylum Streptophyta; class Magnoliopsida; order Poales; family Poaceae; genus Thinopyrum; species Thinopyrum elongatum. The sequence goes on from CM022297.1 coordinate 70,407,878, forward strand.
TGGTGGAGCTGAGCGGTCGCCGGAGAAAGGAAGAGAGCCCGAGGGGTTGGGTGGGTTGGGGTTTTTGGAGAAGGGAAGGCGTTGGGTCAAGTGGTGTGGTGGGCGTTCCCCCCTTTATTTTGAATGCACTCTCTGCATCAGTAACTTTCTTACTACTACGTCCAGTCAACCAGTCCGCGGTGATAATGACAGCTTTTCTCTTCTCTTCCAAACCATCCCTCCCACCGATCACCTCCGTCCCATCACCGGAAATCCCTCAGCATCATCATCCATCTCATTGGTAGTGCACGTTTAATTTTCAAACACAGATATTATCGCAGTTAATAATCCAGTTAAAGTTAGGGTGTTGCTTCTTCTTATTGGATTTGTTCCGGTGATAATTTAACAGCTTTGGTATTTATCGAGTTGCCAAGAAAATGTAACTATTTTCATTGTCACGTTGAGAATCATCCGGCCTGGACCACTATTTCTGTGTCGATTTTTCACACATTATTACGAACACATGTGTGAAAGATTAATAAAACTACTAGATGATATCCCGCACGTTTCTGAGAATTTACTGTAGTAATGTTTAGGAGAAGGATCTATGGAATTAGAAATAACAGAACTATGAAAATAAACACAACTATAAATTTTCATGAACCTTGATGGAATGGTATGAAAAGTCAACAAAATTAACACATTGTAGAGTACATCTCCATACAACAGTGCTATACAAACGACACAATGCACACGATACATACACGATGCTTAAATCCAGTCAGACATGCACATGATTGAGAAGGGCACCGGCCGCTGGATTAGCACGTCGTGCAAAGATCGGGCAGCACTATCGTCTCGGCAGCAGTTTCGATCTCCATATTTTCTGAACTGAATGCATTCTAAGACGAAAAGAAGAAACATGTAGTGCAATTGTATTCTTCTCATAATAATTCAAGATAATATAATTTGGTTGTCTATATTAGAAGAGCGTCAAAGCGTAGAAAACACAGAAATTTCATCCCAAGTCCCAAGCCTTGTGGTGTTTTTTTTTGCCAGAAAACTTCCAATCTATTCATCTTCAACCGTGGCAATACAACGAACACCAGAAATAATAAAACATACATCCAGGTCCGTAGACCACCTAGCGACGACTACAAGCACTAAAGCGAGCCGAAGACGCGCCGCCGTCATCGCCCCTTCCTCGTCGGAGCAGGGGAAAACTTGTTGTAGTAGACAGTCGGGAAGTCGTTGTGCTAAGGCTCCATAGGACCAGCGCAGCAGAACAATAACCGCCGCCGATGAAGAGTACCGTAGGACGGAAGGATCCAACCTGAAGAAACACAAATGTAGACGAACTACGACCAGATCCGAGCAAATCCACCAAGGATAGATCTGCCGAAGACACACCTCCACACGCTCACCGACGATGCTAGACACACCACCGGAATGGGGGCTAGGCGGGGAAGACCTTATTCCATCTTGAAGGAGCCGCCGCCGTCTTGTCTTTCTGAGCAGGACACAAACCCTAACAAAATTTGAAAAAACATCTAAAAACGGAGCCCTCCCGCCGGTAAGGGCCGGAATCCACCGCGCCGCCATGGCCCTAAGGCCACCGGAGACGAGGCGGACCGGCGGCGGCGCCGACGGGAGGCAAAGGAACCCTAAGCTTCTTGTTGGAGCTGAGCGCTCGCCGGAGAAAGGAACAGAGCCCGAGGGGTTGGGTGGGTTGGGGTTTTCGGAGAAGGGAATGCGTTGGGTCAAGTGGTGTGCTTCCCCCCTTTGTTTTGAATGCGCTCTCTGGATTAACTTTCTTACATCCAGTCAACCAGTCCGCGGTGATAATGACAACCTTTCTCTTCTCTTGCAAGCCATCCCTCCCACCTATCACCTCCGTCCCATCACCGGAAATCCCTCAGCATCATCATCAATCTCATTGGTAGTGCATGTTTAATTTTCAAACACAGATATTATCGCAGTTAATAATCCAGTTAAAGTTAGGGTGTTGCTTCTTCTTATTGGATTTGTTCTGGTGATAATTTAACAGCTTTGGTGTTCATCAAGTTGCCAAGAAAACGTAACTGTTTTCATTGTCACGCTTAGAATCATCCGACCTGGACCACTATTTCTGTGTCGATTTTTCACACATTATTTTGAACAAATGTGTGAAAGATTAATAAAACTAGATGATATCCCGCACATTTCTGAGAATTTATAGTAGTAGTGTTTAGGAGAAGGATTTATGGAATTAGAAATAACAGAACTATGAAAATAAACACAACTATATATTTCCGTGAACCTTTGATGGAATGGTAGTATGAAAAGTCGGCAAAATTAACATATTGTAGAATATCTCCATATTTTCTAAATTGAATGCATTCTAAGACGAAAAGAAGAAACATGTAGTGCAATCAGATTCTTCTCGTAATAATTCAAGATAATATAATTTGCTTGTCTATATTAGAAGAGCATCAGAGCATAAAAAACACAGAAATTTCATCCTAAGTCCCAAGCCTTGCGGTGTTAATGCGCCCAAATAGGTATTTGCTTGCATTTGTCCTCCATGATCCATTTTTTTAGAGAATAACCAAAGGAGTACAAAATGACATGGTTCATGAGAAGGGCAGGGCTGACGTAGCGGACGCGCCCGGGCGCCCTCATATCCGCCTGTAATTTGGGTTGGATATGAGGGGTGCCGGTCAGCTCGGGCGTTTGAGGCCCGTTTGAGAGTGCCGTCTGGATCGAAAAATCATGACCGGTCAGTGACCGGATGGGCCGCCCTGGCGTTTGATACCGGTTTGGGGTGCCCGGTTGTAGATGCTCTAAGCAAGCTTAGTTAATACATACACGAACGTGTATTTCTCCTCCCGAGCTCAAATGAGCTCGGTGAACAGAAAAATCGAAAAAAAATTCAAAAAAATTGGAGAAACATTGACAAAAGTTCTAAGTGCTTGCAAAAAATCGTCATGGAATCACATTCCTGTAAGGCGTGGGAAAAAAAATCAGTGCTCCAAAATGCTTTTGAAAATAGCATTTTCAGAGTACCGATTTTTTTTTGCCACGCCTTCTAGGAATGTGATTTCATGACGAATTTTTGCAAGCACTTAAATTTTTTGTCAATGTTTCTCTTAAAAAAATAGAATTTTTTGAATTTTTTTGATTTTGTTTCGATTTTACTGTTCACCCGAGCTCATTTGAGCTCGGGTGCAGAAACTCTGCGTCCATACGGACACGCCATTTTTCAAATTTCAAAATGAAGAGAGTAATCACTTGACCGGCCAGTAGGAGAAGTGGCTTCTCCAAAAAACCCAGCCAACCAAACCCCTCGGTCTCTGTAGGCGAGCTCTCCCTTCCACCGCAGCGAGCCAACCAACATAGAACAATTGAACCGAGGGATAATCCGAATGGGCTATACTTCATCCTCTCAGCGAGGGCGGAGCTTTTAAGCTAGGATTGTCATCAACACCTGAACAATCATATACTGATATTGATTCTAACAGAAGAAAATTACCATCTCATATTTGTCAAGTGAAGCTATAGGTTTGAAGAGATAATATCTAAGTGCTTAGCCTTGGAGAAGATTGCTGATTATAATTACATGTGCTTGCTTGAAAACTGAAACACATCAATCATCAATGCCCTTATTTGTCAGCACACTTTACATCCCAAGACCCAGGGAGGAATAACCAGGAGAACTACATTCTCCACTGTATTAGGACATGAATGTAAACTCAAGGTGTAATTAGGGTTAGCATTCAACTGAACATGCACCATGGGGAACCTCCGAGGGCTGACGCCGGTGAGGCGCGGGAAGTCATCCTGGAGTAGGCTGAGGTCCGCCATGCCAGCCCACACGAAGGAGCGGTCCCCGAAGTAGGCGACCAGGGCGGCCTCGGTCCCCCGCCGCTCGCGCAGCGCGAGCGCCGACGTGTCCGTCGGGTCGAACACCTACCCCGGCCACCGCAGGTAGCCCTTCACATTGGCCGAGACCATCCGGGGCGTCGCGAAGCCATCCTTCGCCAGTGCCTCCTCCTCGAACGGGCAGCCATACCGCGCGTGTCCGCCCTCCTCCTCGGGCGCGGTCGGCACCGGCTTCTTCGCCCGCCGGCGACGAGGGGTGGTGTTGGCCCGGAGCAGGTCCACCACGTCGGTGTGCATGTGGCGGAGTCTCTCCGGCGACGTCGGGCTGCTGCCGCGCCCCTCGTCATTGACGTTCTTGGAAGTCGTCGCCGCCGCCGCCTGGGCTCTCTCCGCCGCCAGAGACGAGAACATGGAGTGAGTGGTGTAGTTGAGCGTTGAGAGGCCGATGGTTAGTGGTTGGCTCGCTGCGGTGGGAGGGAGAGCTCGCCTACAGAGACCGAGGGGTTTGGTTGGCTGGTTTTTTTGGAGAAGGCACTTCTCCTACTGGCCGGTCAAGTGGTTACTCTCTTCATTTTGAAATTTGATACGGACGTAGAGTTTCTGCACCTGAGTCGGGTGAACAGTAAAATCGAAACAAAATAAAAAAATTCAAAAAATTCTATTTTTTTAAGAGAAACATTGACAAAAATTTTAAGTGCTTGCAAAAATTGGTCATGAAATCACATTCCTAAAAGGTGTGGCAAAAAAAAATCGGTACTCTGAAAATGCTATTTTCAAAAGCATTTTGAAGCACTGTTTTTTTTGCCACGCCTTATAGGACTGTGATTCCATGACCATTTTTTGCAAGCACTTAGAACTTTTGTCAATGTTTCTCCCAATTTTTTTGGAATTTTTTTTGAATTTTTTTTCGATTTTTCTGTTCACTATGAGCTCGGGAGGGGAAATACACTTTCGTGTCTGTATTAACTAAGCTTGCTTAGAGCATCTACAACCGGGCACCACAAACTGGTATCAAACGCCAGGGCGGCCCATCCGGTCACTGACCGGTCATGATTTTTCGATCCAGACGGCCCCCTCAAACGGGCCTCAAACGCCCGAGCTGACCGGCACCTCTCATATCCAGCCCAAATTACGGGCGGATATGAGGGCGCCCGGGCACGTCCGCTACGTCAGCCCGACCCACTCCGACCCCACAAATATCCCCACATCCGGTAAACCCTAGACACCGGTCAATCTGAAATCCACTTCACTCCCGTCTCCGTCCACTCCACTTCCGATCCCCTCCCTTTGATCCGATGGCCGGCGACGAAACTAGCGGCGGATCCGGTTAAGAATCCGACGGGTCGAACATCGACATGGAGGAGCTGTCCTTCCACATCACATTGCAGAGGTGTAGGATCGAAAGTAGGTCTAGAGGGGGGTGATTAGACTACTTGACCAAATAAAAATCTAACCTTTTCCCAATTTTAATTGTTGGCAGATTTTAGCAACTAGTACAAGTCAAGCAATCAACCTACACATGCAATTCTAAGAGTGTAGCAGCGGAAAGTAAAACATTGCATATGAAGGTAAAGAGAAGGGTTTGGAGAAGGCAAATGCAATGTAGACACGGAGATTTTTGGCGTGGTTCCGAGGGTGGTGCTATCATACATCCACGTTGATGTAGACTTCAACCCACGAAGGGTAACGGTTGCGCGAGTCCACGGAGGGCTCCACCCACGAAGGGTCCACGAAAAAGCAACCTTGTCTATCCCACCATGGCCATCGCCCACGAAGGTCTTGCCTCACTCGGGTAGATCTTCACGAAGTAGGTGATCTCCTTGCCCTTACAAACTTCTTGGTTAAACTCCACAATCTTGTCGGAGGCTCCCAAGCGACACCTAACCAATCTAGGAGACACAACTCTCCAAAAGGTAATAAATGGTGTGTTGATGATGAACTCCTTGCTCTTGTGCTTCAAATGATAGTCTCCCCAACACTCAACTCTCTCTCATAGATTTGGATATGGTGGAAAGATGATTTGAGTGGAAAGCAACTTGGGGAAGGCTAGAGATCAACATTCTTGTGGTAGGATTGGAATATCTTGGTCTCAACACATGAGTAGGTGGTTCTCTCTCAGAAAATGAGTAGTGGAAGTGTAGGCATGTTCTGATGGCTCTCTCTCAAATGGAGATGGGGGTGGAGGGGTATATATAGCCTCCACACAAAATCCAACCGTTACACACATTTGACCCAACTCGGTCAGACCGAATAGAAGAACTCAGCGAGACCGATTCAGTTCAAAATGTGAACGTTAGGAATCTCGGTGGGACCGACTGGAACAACTCGGTGGGACCGATGTGCTAGGGCTAGGGCAAAACCTCATCTCGGTGAAGCCGATTGCTTCAACTCGGTGAGATCAATTTCAGCAAAGAGCAAACAGAGAGTTGGTCAAGCAAACTCGGTGGGACCGATTGCATATTTCGGTGGGACCGAAATAATTGCAACAGGCAACAGAGAGTTTGCAGGGCCATCTTGGTGAGACCGAGATCCGTATCGGTGTAACCGAATTGCTAGGGTTTCTGGCAGTGGCTATGTCAACTGAACTCGGTGGCACCGGATGGAGCATTTCGGTGGGGCCGAGTTTGACTTTGAGTTTTGGACATATTTGGAAGAGAAAGTGGCTGAGGGTTTTGGAGCAATATCACTAAGCACTTTGAGCAAGTAGACCATTAAGCAACACCTCATCCCCTTTTAATAGTATTGGCTTTCCTATGGACTCAATGTGATCTTGGATCACTAAAATATAAATGAAGAGTCTTGAGCTTTTGCCAATCTTTGTCCTTAGAATTTTGAGGGGTCCACATCTCTAGTCCATGCCATGCCAATCATTGAACTTTTTGAAATATTAAACTTGAATGGATATTAGTTCAATGAGCTATATGTTGTTATGAATTACCAAAACCACCCGAGGATTAGTTGCACTTTCAGGAGGTCGCTGCTCGAGAAAGGGGGCCCTGGCAGCGGCGAATCTTCTTCCTCAGCGCCCATCGCCCGTCGACGCAGCGCCGGCGATGTCGCCGGCTCTTCCCGCCCTCCGCGCAGCACCGGCAATTCTGCGCCGCTCCACTCCGGCAGCTCCCTTTCGCTTCGCCAGGTACGCTGCCCGCCTCCACCATCCCCTTGTCCGGCAGTGGTACCCGGCCATCGCTGGGTCCTCGTGCCCGCGCCGAGGCCGACGTGCACGCGGACGCCCGAGTCCGAGGCACGTGCAGCCTGGCGCGAGCGGTAGCGGGTGAGGGAGTGGGGGGATGTCGGCCCGCCATTCGCCCTCGAGCACGCCGGTGGATCCCGAGGCCGCACTCCTCTCGTCGATCCTCCGCCGCTCTCTGACGACGGAGGAGATGGATGCGCGGCACCTCCGCCGGAAGAATGCCATGATGCTTCAACTCGCCATCGAGCATGCTATCGGGCATGAGTTGCAGCTCAGACTCGGACCTGACGGACGGCTCCACCTCCAGCTCCGATGACGACGCGCCTCCGCATGCTGACGCCTACACGGAGGAGGGACACAGCCGCGCGGCGACCGAAAGGGGATGGGGCCGGCGAGGAAATGGTGATTTCCTCCGCCCTTCCCCGTTATGTTTATATTTTAACTATGTTTTAAGTTCATAGTATAGATTTGCCGTTAAACTCCGATGAACTATGCTTCTTTTGTCCGGCGATGTAAAGTTGACCCGATGAACTGCGTGTTGTTGATTGTGTTACGTAGCATTGCATGGTTTGTATGGTTTTGAGGGTTCGGATATGAGGGACACAGGTACGTCCGCAGGGCATTTAAGGGCCTGGGTTTGCATCCTACGGTTGTAGATGCTCTTACGTCTCGTCAGTCTGTCCATGGTGATAAAATCACAGCTTCTCTCCTCCCTCTATCTTTCACTCGCCATCCCATTCCCACCTATCCCTCCGTCTCATCACCGTATTTCCCTCGCCACCCATCTCACATGGTTTAATTTTGGGTCTACAATTTCAAACGCAGACATACTGTACGTGGCGCTGATTATACCATTTAAAAATTCAGAGGAGGATACCATATCATCATACTACATCACAATCATTTTAATGCATGTTGACACCCAAGATGAATCATTATCCACTCCTAGCTACTTAAGCATGGCATGAGCAACTATAATCTCTAATTGTCATTGCAAACATGTTTAATCATAATATGCTGAATCAAGGATACTGAGTTAAACATATTTACAAAAACAAAAACAAGTTGAGTTCATACCCGCTTTTCTCTGCCACAGTCACTTCATCAAATATCGTCATTATTGCCTTTCACTTGCACGACCAAATGATATGAAAATAATAATAGTGCAAGAGTGCCATGGACTAAGCCGGAATATGCAACATTTTATTCAGAGGAGAAGACAAAATAATGTGGGCTCCTTGTTAGATCAACAATAATGCATACAAGAGCAACTCAACATTTTCATCGTGGTCTTCCCCTTGGTACGACTCAATAAAAAGAAAAGAATTTTAGAGAAACACACTGATACGTCTCCATCATATCTACTTTTCCTAACGCTTTTACTCTTGTTTTGGACTCTAATTTGCATGATTTGAATGAAACTAATCCGGACTGACGCTGTTTTCAGCAGAACTATCATGGTGTTGTTTTTGTGCAGAAATAACAGTTCTCAGATTTGGACGAAACATTTTGGAGATTTATTTCAGAATAAATAAAATTATTGGAACCAAGATCCACCGGAGGGGGGGGGGGGGGGCTGGCTGCCCACAAGGCACCAGGGCGCGCCACCCCCCTCAGGCGCACCCTGGTGGGTTGTGGGGCCCTCGGGGCTCCGCTGACCCTAATTCCAACTCCATAAATACCTATTTTCGGAGAAAAAATAAGAGAGGAAGTTTCATCGCCTTTCATGATACGGAGCCCCCGCCACCTCCTGTTCTTCATTGTGAGGCCAGATCTGGAGCCCTTTTGGGGCTCAGGAGAGGGGAATCTTTGCTCTTCGTCATCACCAACCCTCCTTCATCACCAATTCCATGATGATCCCCACTGGGAGTGAGTAGTTCCTTCGTAGGCTTGCTGGTCGGTGAGGAGTTGGATGAGATTCATCATGTAATCGAGTTAGTTTTGTTAGGGCTTGATCCCTATTATCCACTATGTTCTGGGGTTGATGTTGCTATGACTTTGCTATGCTTAGTGCTTGTCACTAGGGCCCGAGTGCCATGATTTCAGATCTGAACCGTTTATGTTTTCACCATTATATCTATGTTCTAGATCCTATCTTGCAAGTCATATGCACCTATTACATGTTATGATCCGTAAACCCCAGGGTGACAGTAATTGGGATACTTTCTGGTGATGACCGTAGTTTGAGGAGTTCATGTATTCACTATGTGTTAATGCTTTGTTCCGGCTCTCTATTAAAAGGAGGCCTTAATATTCCTTAGTTTACTTATGGACCCCGCTGCCACGGGAGGATAGGACAAAAGATGTCATGCAAGTTCTTTTCCATAAGCATGTATGACTATTTACGGAATACATGCCTACATTATATTTATGAACTGGAGCTAGTTCTGTATAGCCCTAGGTTATGACTGTTATATGATGAATATTATCCAACGAATTCATCGATCCAATGCCTACGAATTTTCCACATATTTTTCTTGCTAAGTTACTATTGTTATTGCTACTGTTACAACTGCTACAAAACTGCTACTGTTGTTACCGTTACCACTACTACTGTTAACACTGCTATCAAAACTATCATACTACTGTGCTACTGATCATCTTGCTGCAGATATTTAATCTCCATCTGTGGTTGAATTGACAACTCAACTACTAATACTTACAAATATTCTTTGGCTCCCCTTCTGTCGAATCTATAAATTTGGGTTGAACACTCTACCCTCGAAAACTGTTGCAATCCCCTATACTTGTGGGTTATCAAGACCTTTTTCTGGCGCCGTTGCCGGGGAGCATAGCTATATTTGTTGAGTCACTTGGGATTATATCTATTTATCACTATGAAGAATTTGAAAGATACAAGAACCAAGATCGTTCCCTCTAAGACGAGGGGAGGGAAGGATTTGCCATCACACTCTACACTTGATTCACCTTCTGTTTTGACTAGACTTGCAACACCACCACATGCTATTAATCCTGATATGTCGCAAGTCATTGATGATGCTACTTATGCTATGAATGATGCTTATGTAGCAACTAGAGGAGGCAAAATGACTCAGGAACCACTTGATCCTAAGGGACACCCTAAAAGAATTGAACAAGATTCTCATAGAGTTAATGGTGATGCACCAATCCTCCTAAAAAGAAAAAGAAAAAGAAAAAGAAAAATGATAGCACTTTGCATACCTCTAGTGAACCTGAAATTGAAAAACCTCCTAAAAATAACAATGATGTCCCTATCTCAGATGCTGAAACTCAATCTGGTAGTGAACATTCACCTAGCGATAATGAAACTGAAAATGATGATGTTCATGAAGACACTCAACCAGATAATGATGTTGAGATAGACCCTGCTGTTGATCTTGATAACCCACAACCTAAAAATAAACGTTATGATAAGAGATTCTTTGTTGCTAGAAAACATGGTAAAGAAAGAGAACCATGGGTTCAGAAACCCATGCCCTTTCCACCTAAACCATCCAAGAAAAAGGATGATGAAGAGTTTGAACTGAAATGCTTAGGCCAGTCTTTTTGCGCACTCGTTTGACTGATATTTTAAAGATGGCCCCGTATGCAAAATACATGAAAGAAATTGTCACTAATAAAAGAAAAATACCTGAAGCTGAAATCTCCACCTTGCTTGCTAATTATTCTTTTAAGGATGGAGTATGTAAAAAACTTGGAGATCCAGGAATACCAACTATACCTTGCTCCATCAAAAGAAATTATGTCAAAACTGCTTTGTGTGATTTAGGAGCTGGTGTTAGTGTTATGCCTTTCTCTTTATATAAAAGACTTGATTTGAATAAAATCACACCTACCGAAATATCTTTGCAAATGGCTGACAAATCAACTGCCATACCTATCGGTATTTGTGAGGATGTGCCCGTTGTTGTTGCAAATGTTACCATCTTAATAGACTTTATTATACTTGAGATGCCCGAGGACGACAACATGTCGATTATCCTTGGTAGACCTTTTTTGAATACTGCAGGGGCTGTGATTGATTGCAACAAAAGCAAAGTCACTTTTCATATCAGTGGTAATGAGCATACGGTGCATTTTCCAAAGAAACAATTCCAAAGTCAATGGTATTAATGTTATTGAGAAATCTCTGACACTCACTATTGGAAGTTTTCAACTACCTCTATCTACTGCCAAAAAGAAATATGACATACTTATTGTTGGGGATATGCACATTCCCGTTGAGGTAACTTAGTGTTTTACGAAAGTTCTTCGGTTTCATGCCAATCGAAAATGGTTGTTAATAAGACTTGATCAACCTTATTAATGGATCATTTTTGAGAGGTATGTGGTCAATGAATTTAGTAGGCACAACCTTCTGTCCCTACCTTTTGTTTTCTGTTTTTCTTAGTTAAATAAAATAAAATATCATGTTTACCCTGTTTTCTGAGTTGTCCGTGCAATAAAAAATAACCCAAAAATAAAAGTTCTCAGTATGCCCTGAAAATTTAACACAATTTTTTCTGAATACTTGAGAATTTCTGACACAAATAACATCAGAGGGGGTGCCCCTGGTGCCAACAAGACACAGGGCGCGCCAGCCACCCCAGGCGCGCCCTGATGGGTGGTGGGCCCCATGTGGTCTCTCTTACCTACTTCTTTAGCCCATGTCATCTCCTACCTCAGAAAAAAATCACCATAGCTCTCTCTCTCTCTCTCTCTCGTATTCTTGCTCCCAAACCCGTAGATTTTCATCTCTTTGCTCGAAGCTCCATTTTCGAAACTGTTTTGGGGGATTGCTACTTGGTATGTGACTCCTCCATCGCTCCAATTAGTTTTTGTTTTAGTGGTTTATATTTTGAATAATTAGGTACTCTTGGTGCTACTATAAAGGGGCTTACATGTTGAATTCTTAGAGTTCTAAGTAGTTTGAATGCTTAATATGGCTTCTAGGCATCCTTGTGAGTAGTTGCTATCAATCTTGAGAAGTTTCGTTGACAAAAATTTTGTGACCCAAAAATTTCAGAAATTGTTCGCAAATAAAAATGCAATTCTTTAAGAGCTCTTCGAGGAGGGGGCCCTTGGAAGCATCGTCAAGTGGAAGATCGGTTCGACAATCTTATGTTGAACCAAGTGCAAGCTCGACGTGGGACGCCGACACCAAATCGTGCCTATGGCCGTGTAACGAGTGAGGTTGGTGCAGGTATCAAGGAAGAATTTGAGAAATATGTTCACAACACCGAGCTCGCTCCCTTCATCAAAGATAAGTGCATACAACATCTCAACCTCACAGAGATGTTTACTAAGTAATTCAAATTTTATCCTCGTGAGTTTCATTTAGTCTTTATAATAATGCTTACTCCATGCCTCTAGAAGCCTTCTGTGTTGCATGTAAAATTCTATATTGGGGTTCGCTAGACGAACCACCAAAATCTGAGTACGAGTCATTTTTGAGTAGTCTTTGTTACGGCGAGGATAGAGGAGTGACACAAGGTAGAATAAAAAGTTTTCATTTTCCATCAATTCATTACTTTGCACTCTTTAATGGCAAATGCATCATGGGCAAGCAAGATTGCAGTACACTTTGTGCCCAGATTTGAGTCCCATACACACTGCTCTGATAGGAATTAAATGTTATAATCTTGGAGCGATTGTTGCACGGAGATTGCAACACAATGCTGTTAGTGGTCACTTTTATGGTAGGATTTATGCTTCCCGTGTAGCTAAAGATCTGGGTGTGTCACATTGGCCTAATGACCCCATTCTGCCTACCCACTACTTAGACTTTGAGGCCATGAAGCGCCATAAGTTCCTTAAGGGCACAATCACTAATTATACTTACAACTTGAGGTTCAATAAACATACCGTTGTACCCGTTGTTTTGCCTGCACCTGCTCTCTTTGATTATCACAGAAAAGGAAGATATTACGTTCTTGAGAGTGAGGCCCGTGAGTACAACGCGGTGGTCGAGGCTGCCAGACGGGCTGAGGAGGCTGCCAAGAGCCTCCGTGAGCTATCACTCAGATTATTATCCAGGCCGCGGGTGGTGATTACCAAGCTAGGCCAAAAGCCTAAGCTTGGGGGAGTACGTGTTTCCACCGACATTATATTCATGTTCACATATTTCATTCCATTTGTCGGTGTCCACACTTTTTCATTGTATTATCCATGCTAGATTTATTTTCTTGCTTTCTTCTTGTGTGTTTGAAAAACTTTGAGAAAACCCAAAAATATTTCTTGCTTCTTTTAGGTTTTTCTTTCTAGTTTAAATTAGTTGTAGTATTAAAAGAAATCCCAAAAAGATTTCTCGATTCTTCTTTTGCTTGTTGGGAGCTTTCCCATGTAAATAGTTTTTCTCGTTTTTGTTTTTCCTTCTTTAATTTGCTTTATTCAAGAAAACTAAAAACTCCAAAAATATTTCAGTGTGTTTCTCTGAAATTCTTTTCTTTTTATTGAGTCGTACCAAGGAGAAGACCACGATGAAAATGTTGAGTGGCTCTCATATGCATTACTGTTGATCTAAGAAAGAGCCCAAATTACCTTGTCTTCTCCTTTTGAATAAAATGCTTGCAGATTCAGCTTAGTCCACGACATTCTTGCACTATTATTATTTTCATATCATTCGGTCATGCAAGTGAAAGGAAATAATGACGATATTTGATGAAGTGACTGTGGCAGAGAGAAGCGGGTATGAACTCAACTTGTTTTTGTTTTTGTAAATATGTTTAACTCAGTATCCATGATTCAACATATTATGATCAAACATGTTTGCAATGACAATTAGAGATTATAGTTGCTCATGCCATGCTTAAGTAGCTAGGAGTGGATAATGATTTATCTTGGGTGTCAACATGCATTAAAATGATTGTGATGTAGTATGATGATATGGTATCCTCCTCTGAATGTTTCAAGTGGCTTGACTTGGCACATGTTCACACATGTAGTTGAATCAAAACCAACATAGCCTCTACGATATTTATATTCATGGTGTTCATATCCTACTCATGCTAGTATTCAATGTTGATTATTCATAAAGCATGTTCATGACCGTTTTTGCTCTCTAGCTGGCCGCTTCTCAACCTATTTGCTAGCCTTCGCTTGTACTAAGCGGGAATACTGCTTGTGCATCAAAATCCTTAAACCAAAGTTATTCCAGATGAGTCCACTATATCTACCTATATGCGATATTACCCTGCCATTCCAAGTAAATTTGCATGTGCCACCTCTAAATTTTCAAATGAACATCTGTTTTGTGTGCCTGGACCGCTCATGGAGCGACAGGGGCGGTCGATATTCTCCATGCTAAGCGGGTTATTCTCATGATGAGTGTTTATTCACTCGTCCTTGCACGAGAGGGGCGGTAATAGGGATGCCCAGTCCCGAAATAAAAAATTGCAAATAATTAAACAAAACTCCCCCAGGATTGTTGTTGGTATGGACGGTACCCGTGGATTCGGCTAGCCATGGATTGTGTTTGTTGGTGGAGGGGGAGTAAACCTTTACTGTTACCGCTTGGGAACTGCCGCTAATGTGTTTAGTATGGAAGATATTGATAACTCTTGGTTGTAACATTGACAGGAAGGGTGCACCTCCCAAAATTATATTTATCTCTGATTTAAGCTTTGAGCTCTGGCACCTTTGCAAATTTCTGCTTCCCTCTGCGAAGGGACTATCTATTTAATTTTATGTTGAGTCATCACCTTCTCAAACAAGCTCCAGACCTGAGAGCACTATTGTCATCCTCATGCATTGTGTATACTTAATGTTGAATGCATCATGACTGGATCTTTTCTACCAGGAATAACAATGTTTAGTCGGTGCTTAAACTTTGGAGGTGCTCTGCATTTATGTTTTGCGGTCTCAGAAAGGGCTAGCGAGATACCACTGTTGTCATATTGTATCATGATTGTTTTGACAAAGTGTTGGCATTTGAGATATCTTATTATTGCTCGCTAGTTGATTATGCCATTGATATGAGTTAATATAATTTCTAAGAGTTATTGTTGACATGGTTAGTCATGATCTTTTCTGAAAACTGATAACCCACAAGTATATATAGGGGATCGCAACAATTTTTGACGGTAGAGTATTCAACCCAAATTTATTGATTCGACACAAGGGGAGCCAAAGAATATTCATGAGTATTAGCAGTTGAGTTGTCAATTCAACCACACATGGAAGACTTAATATCTGCAGCAAAGTATTTAGTAGCAAAGTAGTTTGGAAGCAACGGTAACAGTGGCAATAGTAACAGTAGTAGTTTGTAGTGATTGTAACAACAATAACAACGAAAGTAACTTAGCAAAGATCAATATGTGAAAAGCTCAAAGGCATTGGATCAGCGATGGATAATTGTGTTGGATAATATTCATCATGTAGCAGTCATAACCTCGGGTGACACAGAACTAGCTCCAATTCATCAATGTAATGTAGGCATGTATTCCGTATATAGTCATACGTGCTTATGGAAATGAACTTGCATGGCATCTTTTGTCCTACCCTCCCGTGGTAGCGGGGTCCATAAGGAAACTCAGGGATATTAAGGCCTCCTTTTAATAGAGAACCGGAACAAAGCATTAGCACTTAGTGAATACATGAACTCCTCAAACTACGGTAATCACCGGAAAGAATCCCAATTATTGTCACCTTGGGGTATGCGGATCATAACACGTAATAGGTGTCTACAACTTGCAAGGTAGGATCAAGAACACACATATATTTATGAAAACATAATAGGTTCAGATCTGAAATCATGGCACTCGGGCCCTAGTGACAAGCATTAAGCATAGCAAAGTCATAGCAACATCAATCTCAGAACATAGTGGATACTAGGGATCAAACCCTAACAAAACTAACTCATACATGATAAATCTGATCCAACCCATCACCGTCCAGCAAGGCTACGATGGAATTACTCATGCATGGCGGTGAGCATCATGAAATTGGTGATGGAGGAAGGTTGGTGATGATGATGGCGACGAATCCC
This sequence comes from Thinopyrum elongatum, assembly GCA_011799875.1. Lineage (NCBI taxonomy): Eukaryota > Viridiplantae > Streptophyta > Magnoliopsida > Poales > Poaceae > Thinopyrum > Thinopyrum elongatum. The sequence goes on from CM022297.1 coordinate 70,423,858, forward strand.
CCTCTCCGGAGCCCCGAACGGACTCCAGACCAGCCCTCCCGATGAAGAACTGGAGGCGGCGACGGCTCCATATCATAAAACATGATGACTCCTTCTCTCTGATTTTTTCCTCCCCGAATAGGTACTTATAGAGTTGGAGTTAGGGTCGGAGGAGGTCCAGGGGGCCCACAAGCCTGCTAGGCGCGCCCCAGGGGGGCGCCCCCAGGGCTTGTGGCCACTGGGTGGACCCCCTCTGGTTAATTCTTGTGCCAGTATTTTTTATATATTCCACAAAAATTCTACGTAAATTTTCAGGTCAATCCGAGAACTTTGATTTCTACACAAAAATAACACCATGGCAATTCTGCTGAAAACAACGTCAGTCGGGTTGGTTCCATCCAAATCATGCAAATTAGAGTCCAAAACAAGGGCAAAAGAGTTTGGAAAAGTAGATACGATGGAGACGTATCAACTCCCCCAAGCTTAACCCATTGCTTGTCCTCAAGCAATTCAGTTGAGAAACTGAAAGTGACAAAGAAAAACTTCTACAAACTCTATTGATCTTGTTGTTGCAAATATGTTTAGCCAATATTCAGGTTTTTAGCAAAGATTATGAACTAACCATATTCACAATAACACTTAGGTCTCACATTTACTCATATCAATGGCATAATCAACTAGCGAGCAATAATAAGATATCTCGGATGACAACACTTTTTCCAAATAGTCATGATATAATATAACAAAATGGTATCTCGCTAGCCCTTTCTGGGACCGCAAAACATAAGTGCAGAGCGCCCCTGAAGATCAAGGACTGACTGGACATTGTAATTCATGGCAAAAGAGATCCAGTCATAGTCATACCCAATATTGAATAAAAACAAAGCATATAAATGACAGTGGTGCTCTCCAGCTGGTGCTTTTATAAGAAGATGATGACTCAACAATAAAAGTAAAAGGATATGCCCTCCGCAAAGGGAAGCGGTGATTTGCAGATGTGCAAGAGCTAAGAGCTTTTAAAACAGAGATGAATATAATTTTGAGCGGTATGCTTTCATTTTCAACATAACAACTAAGAGATCTCACTATCTTCCATGCTAGACACATTATAGGCGGTTCCCAAACAGAATGGTATAGTTTTACTCCCCCTCCACCAACAAGCACACTCCACGGCTAGCCGAATCCATGGGTACCGTCCATACCAACAACAGTCCTGGGGGAGTTTTGTTTCATTATTATATCTTGATTTTGATTTTTTGATCATGGAACTGGGCATCCCAAATACCAGCCACTTTCTCGTGAATGACAAGTGAATAAACACTCATCGTGAGAATAACCCACCTAGCATGGAAGATACTGATAGCCCCCAGTCACTACATGAGCGATTCGGGCATGCAAAACAGATTATTATTTGAAGGTTTAGAGTTTGGCACATGCAAATTTACTTGGAATGGCAGGTGTCGCGGGAAACCACGACCACCTATGGGGCCAAGGGGCCCCTTGCTGGTTTGGCAGGGGGGATGTTGCGTTGCACAAAGAGCAGAAGAACATGGGGCAGCACGACAGAGATCACACGGGCAATTTTACCCAGGTTCGGGCCGCCGCGAGGCATAAAACTCTACTCCTGCTTTGGTGGCTTGATGGTGGAAAAGTGGTGGTGGAGCGTAGTACACTTGCCCGGCAGGCTCGCCCTGGGGAGGCAGTGACTAAGCGCGTACGAGCGTGGGGGTGTTCAACTTTCCAACCCTTGCTACGGTTGCCATGGGCCTCCTTTTATAGGTTAAGGGGCCACCACAGTGGCAAAACAGTCATTATGCATTGATAAGATAGCAAACAGTGTTATCATACCTAATTCTGCAGGCTGACAGAGTGCATTAAAAGCACCGCTCAACGTCACATCGTTGCTCCCCCGGCAAGCCTTGCCGGGCTCATCTTGCCAGCTCCATTTCTGCTTGCTTGACACATCGTAGGACGGGTGTCATCTGTAGGTATTTCCTGTAGAAAGAGGCCGCCATGTGGCGAATGGCTGCCACTTAGTCACTTTGCGGCTTGACACCGCATTGATCAACGATGTGGGTCATGGTGAGATGGCTTGGTGAGGTATCTTTGCCCTCGTGAGTCCCGGCGGGCCCTGCCGGGATGTCTTGATGCTTCCTTCCAGAGGAGCCCTTGTCTGTGCCAGGTCCGCCTGCCCGCCAAGGGAGGCTTTTCTCCCGGTGGTGTCTCGCTTCTTTGTCTTGGTCTTGGCCTTCTTAATCTGCCTGCTGGTTCTTCGAAGATCTTGGTCTCTTGTATCTTGACATGGCCTTGGTGTTGTAATCTTGTTCTCGTGCCTGTGCACAGTCAGGGCAACAGACCCAGGGTTTGTTGCACCGACAGAAGCCCCCGGGCCTGCCCCGATCGCGCTGCTGGGCGTCGTCGGGGTAGGTCCTAATAAGTGCACAGGCAGGGGCGCTGAAGAGGCTGGTCTCTTGGAGTCTTCTTTGCTTCTTCATTAATCTCGACTCTCGGCCAGTTTCCAGTTTTCCCGCTCGTCGTGCGTAATGCTGTGGAAAACTTGGACTGTGGCCCATGGATTGCCCACACCCCACGATCACGGGGCGGAAACTGCCATCCCACTTGCTCCCCGCCTCGCACGCACCTGCCATGTGTTCCGCATGCATTGGTCGTGGTAGGTGGTGGATGCGGAGAGCGCGGGGATGAGTGCCACGGTTGAGAACCAGGCGTCGATGGTTGGGGCAGAGGGTCGGCCTTGATTCTTTGGGTCGCAGAAGGTGCAGGGAGGCCACATTGGGGGAACGGGGTGGCCGTTTCCTGCGCAAAAGGCTAGCCCCCGCACCGTCCTTCTATAAAAAGGGGGGAAGAGCAGTGCATTTTCACTCACGCCTCTTCTCCCTTTTTGCAATCTTCCTCCACTTGCCATGGTGAGAGGACGAGGGCGCGGCATCACTCCTAGGGCGGCGACGAGGGCTTCTACTCGACAGCGCATCCCTCCTCCTCCTGATCTCGTGACAGAGGAGCCCACCGCGAGAGGAGGAGGGAGGGGGCGAGGCCGAGGTCGCCGCGGTGCTCGAGGAAGAGGGGGACGGGGTGATGCCTTAGCCGCGCCCCCGCCGACAGTCCTCCCTCCAATGGACGGCCATGTCAGGGATCAGCCTCGAGAGTTCATCATCAGGCTGTACAAACCCCCATGCGGCCATCTTCGCCTCCCTACTCCATTTGCACGGGAAATGGAGCTCGAACAGCCACACGCTCTGAGGTTGCACGTGAGGGGCTGTGAGAACGGCGGCATGTGGGTTGATGTCTACTTCCCAGCTCCTCATGTGATGTACCTCCGTCGTGGTTGGAAGACCTTTGCTCGTGCCCACGGTTTCTCGGAAGGGCACGTTCTCCAGTTCAAATTAAAGGAGAGCGGCCTGCTCTCCGTCAAGATCTTCGGGCGCTTAGGAGCTCGCTTAGGGTGCTGCGCGAAGAGCTCAACCAACGACGAAAGCTCCTCCTCGAGCAAAAGCGACGAGGAGGACAGTGACGGCGATGACGACGGCAGTGCGCGGGAGGGCGACGACTCTGGCTCCGACTGAGCGTCGCCCGCACCATCTTCATCAGGCGGCAGCACCATCATCTGCATCTGCCTCTACTTCCCGGCAAGGTGATTTGCCGGGGAGTTGGATGCAGGGGTGGGGATGGTGCCGCCCGGCTTCCTCCAGCAGTCTTCCAGCTAGACCCCGGCAGGCTTCCTCTTGAACTGTAGCTCCGTTAGCCCTGCCGTGTCCTGCTGGCCTTGGTGGTGGTGGTTGGCGGGTCGCCTCCATCGTGCTCTCCATCGATGCGTTCCCCGGTGCTCCCCCGTCCCCATCAGGCTACCTCTCTTGGAGCCCGATGGGAATGGGCCGGGCTTCTGCTCAGGCACTCCTTTTGCCCTTCTCGCCTTCAACTGTTGTGCCTAGGAGGAGAGGGACAAGAAAGGGCATCAGGGGGCACTTATCTTTTTTCAATCTTAAACTCGTAGGCATTTGCCAAATTTTAGTTCGAATAATGTAATCTCTCGAGTCCATATCTGTGTTCTGTAAGGTTTGGACTTGTATGACCAGCATATTAATGAAAAAGATGAACCTTGCCGGGAACTCGTGCATGTATATGTCCATGCAGAGGTGAAATGCCTCTTTATTTTAAATAAATGAGTTTTCCCCGGCAGGCTATCCTGCTGGTACCCTTTCTTCGTTGCCGGGGAACTGAGCCTACCGGCAAGAAATAGAGGGACCAGCCCCCCGCTAACTTCTTTTCATCAAAGGCCACTACGACCATCCAGGCCGAAGCAACGTTCGAGCCAGGGACGGGAGCACCTATGTTTCAAAGAGTGGCGGGGTTTTCTTATGCACAAGTTTTAGCTTATAGATCACTTATGGACAAGAGGTAGAACTTATCTGTTTGGTTCGCCGGGGATCACAGCGTTGGTTCATCTCCCCATCTTCTTGCAGAAACCGAGTTCTCGGCAGGAACCTGCAGCTTTATGCAGATGAGAATGATGCAGGATGCGATCCTATCTATATGCATATGCAAATGCTCATGAAATGCTTATGCAAATGCTCTTGGAATGCTTATGCATGCATGCAACTTGGTCGGGGCCCCCCTAGCACTTCGTTAATTTCTCTGGTGCTCAGGGTCATCGCCTGGCTTTGTACAAGGGGTTACATGCAACTGAGGCAAGGCCTGTACAAAAGGGTGGCTACCTGGCAGGGCCCTACAGCCGAGCCTTACGGGTAGAACTTGTGGAGATGCTCAATATTCCATGAGTTTTGCAATTGAATGCCATCTCCGGTCTCCAGATGGACTGTGCCAGGTCTGGTGACTCGTACTACCCGGTAAGGGCCTTCCCACTTCGGTGTCAACTTGTTTGTACCCTTGGCGGACTGAACGCGCCTAAGGACAAGGTCGCCTTCCTCAAAACACCGGGCATGAACCCTGTGGCTATGATAGCGACGCAGGGCTTGCTGATAGCGTGCAACACGCGTAGCAGCCCGGAGACGGTTCTCCTCGAGTAGCACAGCGTCGTCACGCCCGTGATGATCTTGCGCTACTTCGTCATAGGCAAGCACTCGAGGCGACCCGTAAATAAGTTCCGTGGGGATAACTGCTTCCGTCCCATAGACCAGGGAAAAAGGAGTCTGCCCGGTAGCTCAATTTGTTGTTGTTCCGAGGGACCAAAGAACTACCGGCAGCTCATCGATCCACCACTTGCCGTGCTTCTGCAGCGTATCAAAGGTTCTTGTTTTGAGTCCCCGTGGCACTTCAGCGTTCGCCCTCTCAGCTTGCCCGTTGCTTCTGGGATGTGCGACAGAAGCAAACGAGATCTTGCTTCCGATGGCATGAACATATTGCATGAAGGCGCGGCTCGTGAATTGGGTGCCATTGTCGGTAATGATCCTTGCCGGGATTCCAAAACGACACACCAAATCTTTCAAGAACTTGATAGCTGATTGAGCAGTCACCTTTCTCACGGCAGCAACTTCCGGCCACTTTGTAAACTTGTCGATAGCAACGAACAAGAATTCAAAGCCCCCGATTGCTCGGGGGAAAGGGCCGAGGATATTGAGCCCCCAGACCGAAAATGGCCATGATAAAGGGATTGTCTGAAGAGCTTGGGCAGGCAGGTGGATTTTCTTGGAATGGAACTGACAGGCTTCACATTTGGTGACTAGCTCAACCGCATCTTGGAGGGCTGTGGGCCAATAGAATCCTTGCCGGAATGCTTTCCCAACCAGCGCCCTTGATCCAATGTGGGAGCCGCACATGCCTTTGTGTATCTCAGCCAGCAGTTCCTTCCCTTCTTCCCGGCAGATGTACTTCAATTTCACACCATTGGGCCTCCTTCTGTACAGAGTGTCATCGACAAACTGGTACATACTGGCCCTCCGGGCTACTCTTTCAGCCTCATCTTGGTCATTGGGGAGTTCTCTGGTTTGGAGAAAGTGGACTATGTGCCTTGCCCAAGTTGGATCCTGGGGCTCGGCAACAAGGACTAGCGGCATCTCCTCTACTACGGGGGCACATTCCTCGTTCGCAGGTACCATGGGTCCGGCTGGAGGGTGCGGTCCAGTAGGTTGTGAGGAGTTGTTTCCGGCAGGGTCCCTGCCAGGAGCGGATGGCTCTACTGGGAGAGGCTTACCAGAGTCCAGCTTTCTCCTTTTCCGGGCCATTGTTGCTGGGGATAAGGAGGGCTGAGTAAGATGGAGAACAAAAGTTCCTGGTTCCACAGGAAGCTTTTGGGTAGCACACTTTGACAGGTGATCAGCTATGCTGTTTTCCGCATGAGGTATGTGCTCTGTTTGCAACTCGTCAAAGTGCTCCTATAATCTTCTCACTTCCTCAACGTATGCCTCCATCAATGGACTTTGGTAATCCTTGTTGACTTGTCTCACCACAAGCTGTGAGTCTCCTTGAATGATCAGCTTCTTGATTCCCAATTCTGCGGCAATCCTGAGCCCGGCAAGGAGCCCTTCATACTCTGCTGTATTATTGGTTGCCTCTTCCCGGGCAAAATGCATCTGGACGATGTACTTCAAGTGTTCCCCGGAGGGAGCGATGAGAAGCACGCCAGCCCCTGCACCTTGTAGGGAAAAAGCACCATTAAAATACATGATCCATTCTTGGGGCGCCTCCTTGCCGGGGATAACTATTTCTGGCACTTCCTCGTCGGGGGTTGGCGTCCATTCTGCAATAAACTCTGCCAATGCCATGCTCTGGATTGTTGATGTGCTCTCAAACTTTAAACCAAAACTGGATAACTCCAAAGCCCACTCCACTATTCTGCCAGTAGCCTCAGGGTTCCGGAGTATCCTTTGCAACGGGAAGCGAGTGACAACCGTGATCTCATGGGCTTGGAAGTAGTGGCGCAGTTTCCTTGAGGCCATGATGAGGCCAAAGATCAACTTTTGCATGCCAGAGTACCTCTATCCTGCCCCCTGTAGCAGGGAACTGACGAAGTACACTGGGCGCTGCATCACTTTCTTCCTTGCCGTGTCCTTGGGGTTGTCTTCGCTACCGTGCTTATCTCTGTCCTGATCCCTATCTAACTTTGCCGGTCTTTGCTCACTCTCTGTTTCATCCACTTCCCGCTGCGCCACCAAGGCTGCACTAACCACTTGATTGGTTGCCGCCAAGTATAACAGCAATGGCTCTTGCGGTTTGGGAGCAACCAAGGTGGGCACAGAAGATAGGTAGGCCTTCAACTCTTGCAAAGCCGCATCTGCTTCTGGAGTCCACTTCATGGGCCCTGCCTTCTTCAAGATTTTGAAGAACGGCAAGCCGCGCTCGACAGACTTGGAAATGAATCTGCTTAGCGCGGCAACGCACCCTGTCAGACGCCTTACATCTTTGATCATCTTTGGTGCTTGGATCTGTTTGATGGATTGGATCTTATCGGGGTTGGCTTCGATCCCCCGATGGGATACAAAGTACCCGAGCAGCTTGCCGGAGGGAACACCAAATACACACTTCTCCGGGTTGAGCTTCAAGTTGATCTTGCACAAATTGGCAAATGTCTCCTCCAAATCCTAGATAAGGGTTGATCTGTCCTTGGTTTTGACCACAATATCATCCATATAAGCCTCAATGTTTCTGTGCAGCTGTGGCCCAAAACCAATCTGGACTGCCCTTGCAAAAGCAGACCCGGCACTCTTTAATCCGAAAGGCATGCGGATAAAACAGTACGTACCACATGGGGTGATGAACGAGGTCTTCTCTTCGTCTTCCTTAGACATGAAGATTTGATGATACCCAGAATATGCATCCAAAAAGGAGAGCAAATCGCAGCCTGAAGTGGAGTCCACGATATGGGCGATGCACGGCAAGTGAAATGGGTCTTTTGGGCAAGCCTTGTTGAGATCTGTGAAGTCTATGCAAAGTCTCCATTTCCCATTGGCCTTCCGGACAACCACTGGATTTGCTAACCATGTTGGATGCAGCACTCCTCTGACCAAACTAGCTGCCTCAAGTTTCTTGATCTCCTCTGTAATGAACTGCAGCATCTCCAAGGCCTGCTTCCGGACTTTCTGCTTGACAGGTCAGGCATGTGGGCAGACAGCAAGGTGGTGCTCGATTACCTCCCTGGGAACACCGGGGATATCAGATGGTTGCCAGGCAAACACATCGATATTCACCCGCAGGAAGGCAACGAGCGTGCTTTCCTATTTGTCATCGAGGGTGGCGCTGATGGTGAAAGTACCATCAACGCCAGCCAGCCCTGCCGGGACCTTCTTCACTTGTGGAGCAGCAACCTTGGATCTCTTGCTGTTGGAACTCTCCGGCAAGTCATCAACAGGTGCAGCGCACTCCGAAGAGGTGCACTTCCCGAATTCCTTGCCGGAGCCCTTACTATCCTTCTTCTTCCCTCTGTTCTCCTTGGCGGGAACTGCCGCTGCTGCTGCCTCTGCTGCGACTGCATCCCGGTACATCTTGTCCAGACAAATGATTGTATCTTTCTCATCTGATGGGACAGAAATGACTCCAACTGGCCCTGGCATCTTCAAGATGGTGTAGGCATAGTGGGATGCCGCCATGAACTTAGCCAGGGCTGGGCATCCAAGGATTCCATTGTACGGCAAGGGGAGGTCAACCACATCAAACACAATCTTTTCAGTCCGGTAGTTCAGCTCTCCCCCAAACGTCACAGGCAACGTGATCTTTCCCTTAGGATGACTCCTGCCGGGATTAACTCCTTGAAACGTGCCGGTGACTTTTAACTCATCCTCTGCTATCTGAAGCTTGCTGATAACCTTTGGGGAAATCAGATTCAACCCGGCCCCGCCATCCACCAACATCTTCATGACCTTAAGGTTGTGAATTGTTGGAGAGACCAACAACGGCAAACATCCTACCGCGGTGGTGCGGTCAGGATGATCCTCTTCGCCAAAGATGATGGGCGTGCGTGACCATTTGAGTGGTTTCCGGGCCCCTGGCACTGGTTCCACGGCATTAACCTCACGCGCCCACCGCTTGAGTTGGCGGTGAGAGGCGTGTAGGGATGCACCCCCGTCAATGCACAGGGCGTCAGTGGCCTTTTGGAACTCCTGCTCACTGGTTTCCTCTTCATCCCCTTCATCACTCTCATCACCGCAGGCTTCCTTCTCTCGATCCCTGGCGGGTTTCCCTTTGTTCCGAAGAGGTCTGCCGGGGCGATTTACTTCACGGCCATGACCCTTACCGCCAACAACATCCTGTCCCTTTTCCTTGTCACGCTTCTCATATTCTGCTTTCTGTCTCTTGACAAGCTGCTCAACCTGATAACACTCTTGAAGGTCGTGGCCCTTGGTCCGATGGATCTTGCAGTACGGTCCATCACCTTTCCCGGCCTTTTTGGCGGCCGCGGCCTCCAGGTAGTCAGAGCACACGGCAGCTTCCTTGCTGGGGGTTTCAGCCTTAACCTTCTTGCCGGTACTAGGGATACCAGACCCTTCAACAGACATTACCGTCTTATCCTTGCGCTTCTTGCTCTTCTTCTGACTGGTGGACTCGTCATCATCCTCTGAATCAACATTAATGCAATCCTCCTCTCCGGGCAGTTTTCTTCCCTCCTCCATCCGAGCACACTTATCCACCAAGGTGTAAAGTTCCTTCACAGTCTTGGACAACCATACATTCATCTTGGAACGAATCTTCCGGTTGCGCACATTGGACTGGAAGGCGGCTATCACAGCTGCTGGATGGATATTTGCGATGTTTCTGTGGACTCTGCTAAATCTCTGCAAATACTTCCGGAGTGTCTCTCCTTCTTTCTGCTGAAGAAGCTGCAGATCGCTGGGCCGACCTGGTTCTTGATGGCCGCCAGTGAAGGCGCCAATGAACTCATGGCACAAATCAGCCCATGAAGAAATGGAGTTCTCTGGCAGGTGCATCAGCCAAGACCTCACATTGGACTTGAGAGCCAAAGGGAAGTAGTTGGCGAATACCTTCTCATCTCTTCCCCCGGCAGCTTGAACAGCGATGGTGTAGATGCTTAGAAACTCTGCCGGGTTTAGCCTCCCATCGTACTTCTCGGGTATCTCTGGCTTGAACGTGCGGACGGACGGCCAACGGACTTGCCGCAGCTCACGAGTAAAGGTAGGGCACCCAACCTCGAAAGGTAGGTACCCACCAGTATCGAGTGCAGGCTCATCGACGTCGGGACCATCACACCCATTGGCTCGGTGGTGGGTGTCGCGGCGTTGCTCAACGACAACGCGCGCGTCTCCCCTCTGCCTGTCCTCCGAGGCACGCTGCCGGCCTGGACGCGCTCGAGGGTCAGAAGAGGCCATCGAGACACCATCAGGTTCTTGATTCCGCTGCACCCGTGCTAGCTGCCGTGGCGGGGATTGTACTGTGGGGGTGGCCCTTTCCGTACGACCAGCAGCACGGGCCGTTGTCGTCGCTTGGGGAGGCCGTGGCAGGCCAGCTCGCTACGAGCCCCCAGCCTCGGCGAAGCCGAGCAGGCTCTGGATGGTGGCACACAATTCATCCATCTGCTCGGCCACTGGCGGAAACCTCAGCAGCAGTTGAGCCCGCGCCATGGCCTCCATAGCAGTACTTGGTATGGGCGATGATGACGCAGATCGCGCCGTCGCTCGGCTCCTGACGGGGCCAGCAGTGCCCATATCACATCCCCGCTGTTGCGGGGCGGCCACCTGGATGGCATGGTGGCGCGGTGATGGCGCTTGAGGGTCAGCAACTCCACTAGGCGCAGCAGCCTGGTCGACTTGTCCCGGGGGAGGTGCACGCGCTGCGGCCGCCCCTGTGGTGGGGGCGGCCGGAGGGCGGCGATTCGCCCTGGACCGAGCGCCATTGCTGCGGCTGTGCCCATCGTCGAGGGGAAGGAGTGTGGATGGAGTAGCCCCTTCACCCGTACCTCGCGGAGCGTGGCCATCGAGGTGTTGCTGATGTTGCTCTCCTCCGGCGTCTCCTGCTCCTGCTTCGACCGCAGGGGAAGTGGTGACGGTGCCGCGTGCCCCGACCACAGCCCCAGCGGCGTCCACACTCTCATGCGCCTCCGCGTCCCCCGCAGCATTGGTGGCTGCGGGCGGCGGCGCCTTTGAGGTGGATGGGTGAGCAGCAGCACCGGGCTTCTTCTTGGGCGCCATTGCCGACGGCGCCGTCGAAGACGAAGATGGTGATGAAGATGACGCGCTGCACACGCTTTCAGGTTCGCGCAAGCGATCCCCCTACCTGGTGCGCCAATGATGTCGCGGGAAACCACGGTCACCTATGGGGCCAAGGGGCCCCTTGCTGGTTCGGCAGGGGGGATGTCGCGTTGCACAAAGAGCAGAAGAACGTGGGGCAGCACGACAGAGATCACACGGGCAATTTTACCCAGGTTCGGGCCACCGCGAGGCGTAAAACCCTACTCCTGCTTTGGTGGATTGATGGTGGAAAAGTGGTGGTGGAGCGTAGTACACTTGCCCGGCAGGCTCGCCCTGGGGAGGCAGTGACTAGGCACGTACGAGCGTGGGGGTGTTCAACTTTCCAACCCTTGCTACGGTTGCCATGGGCCTCCTTTTATAGGTTAAGGGGTCACCACAGTGACAAAACAGTCATTATGCATTGATAAGATAGCAAACAGTGCTATCATACCTAATTCGGCAGGCTGACAGAGTGCATTAAATGCATCGCTCAACGTCACATCGTTGCTCGCCGGGCAAGCCTTGCCGGGCTCATCTTGCCAGCTCCATGTCTGCTTGCTTGACACGTCGCAGGACGGGTGTCATCTGTAGGTATTTCCTGTAGAAAGAGGCCGCCATGTGGTGAATGGCTGGCACTTAGTCACTTTGCGGCTTGACACCACATTGATCAATGACGTGGGTCATGGTGAGATGGCTTGGTGAGGTGTCTTTGCCCTCGTGAGTCCCGGCGGGCCCTGCCGGGATCTCTTGAATGCTTCTTTCCGGGGGAGCCCTTGTCCTTGCCAGGTCCGCCTGCCCGGCAAGGGAGGCTTTTCTCCCGGTGGTGTCTCGCTTCTCTGTCTTGGTCTTGGCCTTCTTAATCTTCCTGCTGGTTCTTCGAAGATCTTGGTCTCTTGTATCTTGACATGGCCTTGGTGTTGTAATCTTGTTCTCGTGCCTGTGCACAGTCAGGGCAACAGACCCAGGGTTTGTTGCACCGACAATAGGTAAATACCGCATATAGGTAGATATGGTGGACCCATATGGAACAACTTTGGATTTAAGGTAGTGGATGCACAAGAAGTATTCCCGCTTAGTACAAGCGAAAGGCTAGCAAAAAGATTGAGGAGCGACCAACTAGAGAGCGACACCGGTCATAAACATGCATTGAGGTTAATCAACATTGAATACAAGCATGAGTAGGATATAAATCACCATGAACATAAATATCATGGAGGCTATGTTGTTTTTGTTTCAACTACATGCGTGAACATGTGCCAAGTCAAGCCACTTGAATCATTCAAAGGAGGATACCATCCTATCATACCACATCATAACCATTTTAAATGCATGTTGGCACATAAGACAAACCATTATCCACTCCTAGCTAATTAAGCATGGCATGAGTAACTATAATCTCTACTTGTCATTGCAAACATGTTTCATTCATAATAGGCTGAATCAAGAACGATGAGCTAATAATATTTACAAAAACAAAATAGGTCGAGTTCATACCAGCTTTTCCTCATCTCAATCATTTCATCAAGTATCATCATTATTGCCTTTCACTTGCACGACCGAAAGGTGTGAATAATAATAAGAGTGCACGTGCATTGGACTAAGCTGGAATTTGCAAACATTTATTCAATGGAGAAGACAAGGTAATATGGGCTCTTTGTTAGGTCAACAATAATGCATGTGAGAGCCACTCAACATTTTCATCATGGTCTTCTCCTTACGACCCAAAGAAAAGAAAAGAATTTTAAAGAAACACACTGAAATATTTTTGGAGTTTTTGTTTTTCTGCATGAAGTAAATTAATGAAATAAAAATGGAAACGAGAAAAACTATTTACGCGGGAAATCTCCCAACAAGCAGAAGAAGAACGAGAAATCTTTTTGGGTTTTCTTTAATACTACAGCTAATTAAACTAGAAAGAAAAATGAAAAAGAAGTGAGAGATATTTTTGGATTTTATCAAATTTTTTCAAACACACAAGAAGAAAGCAAGAAAAATAAACTAACATGGATAGTACAATGAAAGAGGATGAACACCGACAACTGGAATGATGTGTGAACATGAATGTAATGTCGGTGAGAAATACGCACTCCCCAAGCTTAGGCTTTTGGCCTAAGTTGGTCTAGGGCCATAGCTCGAAATAACCCTCTCCTCGATACCGCAGAGGGTCCTGAGGGTTCCACTGGTTGGCGAGCTCCTGTGGCTCCCACTGGTAAACAGGCTCCTGATACGGATCATGAACTGGTGCTGGCTCGGGTGCTGGAGGTTGCGTTAAGCTCCAGTATGCATAAATGTCCTCGGGCATAATAATGTATCTGCCTAAATGAATATTGAACAAAGAAGGTGCAGGCAGGGTAATAATCTCACACGTACCCTGACTGAATACCAGGTTGTACTGGAGTCGCTTGTGCTTATCATTGTTAATAAAATCGTGCGCTACCATACTAGCATAATCTAAATATTTAGTGGGTAGACGCATCTCCTCCTTCTCATCATGCCTAATAGGTATCTCAAAATATTTAGCAAGGCGGGAGGCATAGACACCACCAAAAATACTACCCTTCGTATGGTTTGTGTGTAACCGCCGAGCAACTATAGCGCCCAAACTAAAGGTTCTATCAGCATATAAAGCATGGCGCAAAATAGCAAGATTAGGTGAGCTGAGAGTTCCACTCTCCCCACGACCTATCAAACATCTCCCGGCAAATAATGAATAATAACGTAAAACGGGAAAATGTAAACTAGCAACTCTAGCTTCTGACACTCCTTTCTCCCCCCCCCCCAAAGTAGTGTCAGCGATGAAATCTGCCATGTCTCTAGGACGTGGCTCACTGATGCGGCCATCATAAGGTATTTTTCAAACATTACAAAAATCATATAGTGTCATTTCCTTAGGCTCATCATATAAGTGAAATTCTACCATGGGAGGATCCTTCCTAGAATGAAAGCGAAAATTTTGTATGAAAGTATTAGTGAGTAGGAGGTATTAGTCACACTTATCTTGGAGGAAGGGAACAATGCGCATTCTCTGCCAAATAATAGAAGTCATCATATATTCCTGCCTCCTTCAAAAACGTATCACTTGGCCATTCACACGGCCGAACCTCCGCCGCACATGGAAGATTGTACTTGGGATTCTCTACCGGAGTGTCCTCTGAAGTTTCCTCCGTATTATGGCTTGATGAGCCCCTTAACCACCTCCTCATGGTTTTTCTTTCCTCTAAATTTTTTTGAAATTTTTAGTGACTCAAAATAGAAGTGAATAAAACTCAACAAAATCGATAGCAACTACTCCTACAAGTGTCTAGAGGCTACATCATGCAACAAAACTACTTTGGACCATATAAATTTGACATGCAAGCTCAAGAACATGGTCACCACAGTAGCAAAAATTTGCAATATATAAAGCACTAGAACAAAAACTAATTGGACCATTGGAGGAGTCACATACCGAAGAACAATCCCCCAAAACAGTTTCGGAAACAGAGCTCCGAGCAAGGAGATCAAAAATGGCAGCAAGAAGAGCAATAACACGGGTTTGAGCAATGGTGTGATTTTTTATGGAGGAAGACGAAGTGGATGGGTGGCTGGAATAAGTAAGGGGGCCTATGTGGGCCCCACAAGCCACCTAGGCGTGCCTAGGGGGGTGGGTGCGCCCTGTGGGCTTGTGGATCACAGGTGCACCCCCCTGGGGTGTGTTCAGTGACAAAAATTCTTAAATATTGCATAAAAATCATACTAAATTTTCAGGGCATTTGGAGAACTTTTATTTTCTAGTCATTTTTTATTGCATGGATAAAGAAAACAGTAAAACAATAGCATTTCTACTTTATTAATTCTAAATAACAGAAAGTAAAAAGTGGGTACAGAAGGTTGTGTTTACTAAATTCATCCATCTCATGCCCATCAAAAGGAATCCATTAACAAGGTTGATCAAGTCTTATTAACAAACTTCTTCCAAATGACATGAAACCGGAGAATCTTCGTATAACACTAGGTTACCTCAATGGGGATATGCATGTCCCCAACAGTAAGAATATCATATTTCTTTTTGACAGTAGGAATAGGGAATTCAAAA
Organism: Thinopyrum elongatum; assembly: GCA_011799875.1. Classification (NCBI taxonomy): domain Eukaryota; kingdom Viridiplantae; phylum Streptophyta; class Magnoliopsida; order Poales; family Poaceae; genus Thinopyrum; species Thinopyrum elongatum. Next base: position 70,439,062 of record CM022297.1, read on the forward strand.
CCTCCAATAGTAATTGTTGAAAATTTTCCAATAGAATTGATACTATTCACTTGAGATTATTTCTTCGGAAAGTGTACCGTATGCTCATTACTATTAACATGAACAGTGACATTGCCTTTATTGCAACTAATAACAGCCCCTGCAGTATTCAAGAAGGGTCTACCAAGGATGATCGACATACAGTCGTCCTCGGGAATATTAAGAATAGCAAAGTCCGTTAAGATAGTAACATTTGCAACTATAACATGCACATCCTCACAAATACCGATGGGTATAGAAGTTGATTTATCGGCCAGTTGCAAAGAGATTTTAGTGGGTGTCAACTTATTCAAATCAAGTCTACGATATAAAGAGAGAGGCATAACACTAACACCGGCTCCTAGATCACATAAAGCAGTTTTAACATAGTTTCTTTTAATGGAGCATGGTATAGTTGGTATTCCTGGATCTCCTAGTTTCTTTGGTATTCCAGCCTTAAATGTATAATTAGCAAGCATAGTGGAAATTTCAGCTTCCGGTATATTTCTTTCATTTGTAACAATATCTTTCATATACTTAGCATAAGGAGACATTTTTAGAATATCAGTCAAACGCATGCGCAAAAAGACAGGTCTAAGCATTTCAACAAAGCGCTCAAATTCTTCATCATTTTTATTCTTTGAAGATTTAGGAGGAAAGGGTGTGGGTTTCTGAACCCATGGTTCTCTTTCTTTACCATGTTTCCTAGCAATGAAGTCTCTCTTATCATATCTTTTATTCTTAGGTTGTGGGTTATCAAGATCAACAACAGGTTCTATCTCCACATCATTATCATTACTAGGTTGAGCATCAACATGAACATCATCATTATCATTATTACCAGGTTCATGTTCATTACCAGATTGTGTTTCAGCATCAGAAATAGAAATATCATTTGGATTTTCAGGTGTGTCTATAATAGGTTCACTAGAAGCATGCAAAGTACTATCATCTTTCTTTTTTTTTTGTAGATGGACTAGGTGCATCAGTATTAATTCTTTGAGAGTCTTGCTCAATTCTCTTAGGATGGCCCTCAGGATACAAAGGTTCCTGAGTCATTTTACCACCTCTAGTCACAACCCTAATAGCATGATCATTCATCTTATTATTCATTTCATTAAGCAAATAATTTTGTGCCTTGAGAACTTGTTCTACTTGAGTTTTTACCATAGAAGCATGTTTACTAACAACCTTGAGATCATTAACAATTCTAAACATATAGTCACCCAAGTGTTCAATCATATAAGCATTTCGTTTCAATTGTCTACTAACATATGCATGGAAGTTTTCTTGTTTAACAATAAAGTTATCAAATTCATCCAAGCATTGACTAGCAGATTTAGTATAAGGAATATCACCTTCATCAAATCTATAGAGAGAATTTACCTCTACTACCTGTGTCGGAGTATTAAGACCATGTATTTCTTTGATAGGTGGTATATTCTTAACATCTTCAGCTTTAATACCTTTTTCTTTCATAGATTTCTTTGTCTCTTGCATATCTTTAGGACTGAGAAATAGAATACCCCTCTTCTTCAGAGTTGGTTTAGGTAGTGGTTCAGGAAGAGTCCAATAATTATCATTTCTCAATATATTATTCAATAATACTTCAGCTTGTTCAATAGTTCATTCCCTGAAAACACAACCAGCACAACTATCTAGGTGGTCCCTAGAAGCATCGGTTAGTCCATTATAAAAGATATCAAGTATTTCATTTTTCTTGAGAGGATGATCAGGCAAAGCATTAAGTAATTGGAGAAGCCTCCCCCAAGCTTGTGGGAGACTCTCTTCTTCAATTTGCACAAAGTTAAATATTTCCTTTAAAGCAGCTTGTTTCTTATGAGCAGGAAAATATTTTTCAGAGAAGTAATATATCATATCCTGGGGACTACGCACACAACCAGGAGCAAGATAATTAAACCATATCTTAGCATCACCCTTTAACGAGAAAGGAAACAACTTAAGAATATAGTAATAGCGATTTTTTTCCTCATGAGCAAATAGGGTGGCTATATCATTCAGTTTAGTGAGATGTGCCACAACAGTTTAAGATTCATAACCATGGAAAGGATCAGATTCAACCAAAGTAATTCACTCAGGATCGACACAGAATTCATAATCCTTATCAGTAACAAAGATTGGTGGAGTAGCAAACTTAGGATCATATTGCATTCTAGCATTCAAAGATTTTTCTTTCAACTTGACTAGTAATTTCTTAAGATCTTCTCTATCCTTACAAGCAAGAAAGTCCCTAGCTACCTCTCCATCCATAACATAACCTTCCAGTATAACAGGAAATTCATATCTAGGAGTGCTAGGTCTAGTGGGTGTTTCATAGTCTTCAGTTTCAATAATTTCATCAGTTTCAGAAATATCATTAGTTTCAGCATTCCCAAAATCTTTAGCTCTAGCAAGTTGTTCATCAAGAAATTCACCCAGTGGCACAGTATTATGAAAAGCAGTAGCATCATTATAAGTATCATGCATAGCAGAAGTAGCATCATCAATTACTTGTGACATAGCAGAATTAATAGCAGGTGTAGGTGTCACAAGCTTACTCAAAACAGAAGGTGAATCAAGTACAGAGCTAGATGGCAGTTCCTTACTTCCCCTCGTAGTAGAGGAAAAAATATTGGTTCTGGTATCTTTCAGATTCCTCATAGTAATCAAAAGATATAAATCCCAAGTGACTCAGCAAATAGAGCTATGCTCCCCGGCAACGGCGCCAGAAAAAGGTCTTGATAACCCACAAGTATAGGGGATCACAACAGTGTTCGAGGGTAGAGTATTCAACCCAAATTTATTGATTCGACACAAGGGGAGCCAAAGAATATTCATCAGTATTAGTAGTTGACTTGTCAATTCAACCACACCTAAAAGACTTAATATCTGCAGTAAAGTAGTTAGTAGCAAAAGTAGTTTGGAAGCAACGGTAACAGTGGCAATAGTAACAAGCAGTTTGTAGTGATTGTAACAACAGTAACAATGAAAGTAACTTAGCAAATATCAATATGTGAAAAGCTCGTAGGCGTTGGATCAACGATGGATAATTGTGTTGGATAATATTCATCATGTAGCAGTCATAACCTAGGGTGACACAGAACTAGCTCCAATTCATCAATGTAATGTAGGCATGTATTCCGTATATAGTCATACGTGCTTATGGAAAAGAACTTGCATGACATCTTTTGTCCTACCCTCCCGTGGCAGCGGGGTCCATAAGGAAACTAAGGGATATTAGGGCCTCCTTTTAATAGAGAACCGGAACAAAGCATTAGCACTTAGTGAATACATGAACTCCTCAAACTACGGTAATCACCGGAAAGAATCCCAATTATTGTCACCTTGGGGTACGCGGATCATAACACGTAATAAGTGTCTACAACTTGCAAGATAGGATCAAGAACACACATATATTCATGAAAACATAATAGGTTCAGATCTAAAATCATGGCACTCGGGCCCTAGTGAAAAGCGTTAAGCATAGCAAAGTCATAGCAACATCAATCTCAGAACATAGTGGATACTAGGGATCAAACCCTAACGAAACTAACTCGATTACATGATAAATCTCATCCAACCCATCACAGTCCAGCAAGCCTACGATGGAATTACTCACTCCCAGCGGTGAGCATCATGAAATTGGTGATGGAGGAAGGTTGATGATGATGATGGCGATGGATTCCACCCTCCGGAGCCCATCAGCCCTCCCGATGAAGAACAGGAGGTGGCAGTGGTTCTGTATCGTAAAACGTGATAAATCCTTCTCCCTCATTTTTTCTCCACGGATAAGTATATATGGAGTTGGAATTAGGGTCGGAGACGGTCCAGGGGGCTCACAAGCCTGTAGGGCGCGCCCTGGGGGACGGGGGGGGGGGGGGGGGGGTAGGCGCGCCCTCAGGGCTTGTGGCCCGTGGGTGGCCCCCCTCCGGTATCTTTTTCCGCTAGTAATTTTTATATATTCCAGAAATATTCTCCGTACATTTTCAGGTCAATCCGAGAACTTTGATTTCCGCACAAAAATAACACCATGGCAATTCTGCTGAAAATAGCGTCAGTCCGGGTTAGTTCCATTCAAATCATGCAAATTAGAGTCCAAAACAAGGGCAAAAGAGTTTGGAAAAGTAGATACGATGGAGACGTATCAAAAACCTGGGTGCTACTTAAGCATATATATGTAAACAAGAACAAAAGAGTTCATAAAAGTTCTTCTTTATCACTTTCAGTTTGTCACTGAATTGCTTGAGGACAAGCAATGGGTTAAGCTTGCGGGAGTTGATACGTCTCCATCGTATCTACTTTTCCTAACGCTTTTACTCTTGTTTTGGACTCTAATTTGCATGATTTGAATGAAACTAACCCGGACTGACGCTGTTTTCAGCAGAACTACCATGGTGTTGTTTTTGTGCAGAAATAAAAGTTCTCGGATTTGGACGAAACTTTTTGGAGATTTATTTCAGAATAAATAAAAAATACTGGAAACAAGAACCACTGGAGGGGGGCCCTGGCTGCCCACAAGACACAGGGTGCGCCACCGCCCTCAGGCGCGCCCTGGTGGGTTGTGGGGTCCCTCGGGGCTCCGCTGACCCTAATTCCAACTCCATAAATACCTATTTTCAGAGAAAAAAATAAGAGAGGAAGTTTCATCGCGTTTCACAATACGGAGCAGCCACCACCTCCTATTCTTCGTCGGGAGGCCAGATCTGGAGCCCGTTCGGGGCTCCGGAGTGGGGAATCTTCAGTCTTCGTCATCACCAACCCTCCTTCATCACCAATTCCATGATGCTCCCCACCGGGAGTGAGTAATTCCTTCGTAAGCTCGCTGGTCGGTGAGGAGTTGGATGAGATTCATCATGTAATCGAGTTAGTTTTGTTAGGGCTTGATCCGTAGTATCCACTATGTTCTGAGATTGATATTGCTATGACTTTGCTATGCTTAATTCTTGTCACTAGGGCCCGAGTGCCATGATTTCAGATCTGGACCGTTTATGTTTTCACCATTATATCTATGTTCTTGATCCGATCTTGCAAGTCATATGCACCTATTACGTGTTATGATCTGTAAACCCCAGGGTGACAATAATTGGGATACTTTCCGGTGATGACCATAGTTTGAGGAGTTCATGTATTCACTATGTGTTAATGCTTTGTTCCGGTTCTCTATTAAAAGGAGGCCTTAATATCGCTTAGTTTACTTATGGACCCCACTGCTGATGATCCACAAGTATAGGGGATCAATCATAGTCCTTTTGATAAGTAAGAGTGTCGAACCCAACGAGGAGCAGAAGGAAATGACAAGTGGTTTTCAACAAGGTATTTTCTGCAAGCACTGAAATAGTCGGTAACAGGTAGTTTGATAGCAAGATAATTTGTAACAGGCAAGTAACGGTAACGGTAAATAAAGTGCAGCAAGGTAGCCCAATCCTTTTGTGGCAAAGGACAGGCCAAAACGGCATCTTATGATAAGCAAAGCGTTCTTGAGGGTACACGGGAATTTCACCATGTCACTTTCATCATGTTGGTTTGATTCGTGTTCACTAGCTACTTTGATAATTTGATATGTGGGTGGACCGGTGCTTAGGTGCTGTTCTTACTTGAACAAACCTCCTACTTATGATTAACCCCCTTGCAAGCATTCGCAACTACGAGAAAAGTATTAAGATAAAATCTAACCATAGCATTAAACTTTTGGATCCAAATCGGTCCCTTACGAAGTAGCGCATAAACTAGGGTTTAAGCTTCTGTCACTCTAGCAGCCCATCATCTAATAACTACTCCACAATGCATTCCCTTAGACCCAAATATGGTGAAGTGCCATGTAGTCGACGTTCACATGACACCACTAAGGGAATCATAACATACATATCATCAAAATATCGAACGCATATCAAATTCACATGATTACTTGCAACATGACTTCTCCCGTGACCTCAAGAACAAAAGTAACTACTCACAAATGATAATCATGCTCAAGATCAGAGGGGTATTAAATAGCATAATGGATCTGAACATATAATCTTCCACCAAATAAACCATATAGTAATCAACTACAAGATGTAATCAACACTACTAGTCACCCACAGGTACCAATCTGAGGTTCCGGTACAGAGATTGAACACAAGAGATGAACTAGGGTTTGAGAGGAGATGGTGTTGTTGAAGATGTTGATGGAGTTTGCCCTCCCAAAGATGAGAGGGTTGTTGGTGATGACGATGACTTCGATTTCCCCCTCCGGGAGGGAAGTTCCCCCGGCGAAATCGCTCCACCGGAGGACAAAAGTGCTCCTGCCCAAGTTCCGCCTCGAGACGGCGGTGCTTCATCCCGAAAGTTCCTCCCTGATTTTTTCTAGGTCAAAATGACCTATATACCAGAATATGGGCACTGAAGGTGGGTTGGGCTGAGCACAACCCACCAGGGCGCGCCTGGGGGGCCTGGCGCGCCCTGGTGTCTTGTGCTCACCAGGTGGCCCCCCTCCGGTAGTTATTTGCTCCAGTATTTTTTATATATTCCAAAATAATTCTCCATAAATTTTCAGCTCATTTGGAGATGTGAAGAATAGGTAACTCTGACGTAGCTTTTTCAGGCCCAGAATTCCAGCTGCCGGCATTCTCCCTCTTTGTGTCAACCTTGCATATTATGAGAGAAAAGGCATTAGAATTACTCCATAAAGCATTATTATGCATAAAAACATTATAAATAACAGTAGGAAAACATGATGTAAAATGGACGTATCAACTCTCCAAGCTTAGACCTCGCTTGTCCTCAAGTGAAAAACCGAAATCGAAAAACATGCCCACATGCTTAGAGAGAGAGGTGTCGATAAAAACAAAATACGAACGTAGAAGCATCATGCTTATTATTATAACTGCAAAGAACTTTAACATAAAACTTTATCACACAAGTCTTATCATATAACTTCTCATGAACAAGTAACAATTCATCACAACATTGAAGTATAAAGCATAAACTTTGTTGAAACCCAACAATCTATGTTCTCAGTCAACTTTGCAACTACAATTCATCATATTTTCAGGAAGGGTCACATATCGGAGCCTTTAGGAAAGTCCAGATACTCAACCATCATTTAACCTTCTATGATTGCTAACACTCACAGCATACCCATGAACAAAAAGTTTCAACCGGACACATAGAAAGATAGGGGCTTATAGTTTCGCCTCCCAACGTATTCACCTCAGGGGTGATGTCAACAATAATAACTCATGCTCACTCATATCCAACTGGATATATGTGTCTAGATCTTTCCTCACCACATGATGCTTGCAAAAAGAGAAAAATAAAAGGAATAGGGAAGAATACTTTGACTCTTGCATAAAAGTAAATACTTAAAAGTAAAAGATAGGCCCTTCGCAGAGGGAAGCAGAGGTTGCCATGCGCTTTTTTTTGTATGCCAAATCCCTTAATGCAAAAGAACGTCATGTTGTATTGCCCCTTATGATAGCAACCTTTATTATGCAGTCCATCGCTTTTATTATTTTGCCATCACAAGTTCGTACAATGCTCAATTTTCTCTTACACTAAATGATCCAACACATTTAGAAGCAATTTTTGTTGCCTTATTGCACCGATGACAACTTACTTGAAGGATCTTACTCAATCCATAGGTTGGTATGGTGGACTATTGAAATAAGATTTTGGGTTTAAGGGTTTTTGGATGCACAAGTAGTATCTCTACTTAGTGCAGAGTTTTTGGCTAGCAAAGATATTGAGCAAGCACCACATGTTGAAGGATCTATGACAATATAACTTCTATGTGAATATGAGCAAACATAAATCATTACGTTGTCTTCCTTGTCCAACGTCAACAATTTTGACATATAATATTTAATGGGGGCTAATAATCATAAAAGATGTCCAAGATAGTGTATTTGCATGTGGATCTTCTCTTCCCTTATTAATTCTTTCATGAATTGCATTATTGACCAATGCTATGTTTGTCAATCTCCAATAAATTTTACCACTTACACTTTTCCTTATGTGATGTCATTACTTACCATAAGATTAGCATATGATCTTTTTCATTTGTTTTTCCTTCTTTTTATTGCAACATAAAAGTAAAGAAACAAAACTCAAACTACTATTTATTATATATCTCGCACACGATTACATAGATAGATAGGCCACTAAGCAGGCACTCGAAAATAGATCGAACTAAACTTTTATTCAACTAAATCATAGGATAACTAAAGATCGAACTAAAATAGATAAAGACAAAGATAGTGGTGGTGATACGATAGCGGGGAACCTCCCCCAAGCTTGGCATAAGCCAAGGGGAGTGCCCATACCATGAACTCAAGTCTCCTTTGTTGGGGAAGATGATGATGTTGGTAGTGATGAGGTAGTAAGTTTATCCATCTTGCGTCGAAGGCTAAAGTTATTTTCCCTCAGATCATCATTCTCCAGCTCGAGCTCTAATATCTTCTTGCATAATGCATCCTAAAGAAATCTCCGCGATACGGTGGTCAATACGTTCGGGGGGTATATAAAGATTTTTTTTATTCTTAGGAAACAAGCAAACGAGAGGAAAATGGAGTCGGGAAGGTTTCAGAGGTGGGCAGAACCCACCTGGGTGTGCCAGGCGCACCCTGGTGTCTTGTGCCCTCCTCAGTTGCCTTCATGGTTGTTTATTATTTTCCTAATTTTTGTAATATTTCAAAACTGACAAAAAATATTTCTGCGGATTTTTCGGAGTCCGTTTACTTACGTAACACATACCTCCTCTTTTTCAGGATCCTGGAGTGTTCCAGAAGGTTTCTTTTATGTGTTCCTCGGGTGTCATGGTTTGAATAATATTGCTTTCAACATTAATAGGCGTACCTGAGATATAGTGTTCAACTCTTTCACTACAAAAAAAAGACACATCCGTGACATTTTGGGCCGAACAATTTTTTTCTGTCATGCTTATGACACTTCTATGACGATAATTATGATAAAACCCGGTATCATCATAGATGTAGTGGGCTCCTACTTCTATGACAAAAAATCATGACAGAAAATGGGCTTTTCATCCTAGGCAGGCCGGAGACGCACCTGCATGACATTCTTTGGGCCATCCTTGACGAAAAAAATCATGGTAGAAGCGAGGGCGAGGAAAATTTGGGGGAGTTCCCGGTTACGGTGGGTGGTCGGGGCCGAGCGATGCACGGAGGGATTGCGCGTTTCTCTCGTACGCGTGTGTGCGAGGCGTTGGGCTCTAACTGAACCCGAGCGAGGCGTTCGCTTACTGAACCCGAGTGATTGCACTAGCTACATTATTGAACCTGAGCGATCGATCCCTGGCTGTTAACTGAACCCGAGCGATTCCTTCGCTACTGCTGCTAACTGAAGCCGATCGAAGCTGCCTCTTGATGAACAGTCCCCGGTGGGGGTTGGATGAACAGGATCCCGTGGTAGTAGAGGCCGTTGCAGCTGGATGAACAGGACCCCGATCGAGGAGGTGGGGATGGATGAACAGTAGCCGGTGGAGGGACCCCGTGGAGGGCTGGTTGAACAGTAGCCGGTGGAGGGCTGGTTGAACAGTAGCCGGTGGAGGCTGGACGAACAGGACCCCATCGATGAACAATAGCTGGTGGAGGCAGGAGGAAGTCGACGGTGGATGAACAGTAGCAGGTGGAGGCTGGAGGAAGTCGACGGTGGATGAACAGTAGCCCGTGGAGGCTGGAGCGAGGTAGTAGATGGTGGATGAATAGTATCCTGTGGAGTCCCATTTTGCGGTACGCCACACCCCTCCCGATGAACAGGACCCCGTTTCAATCATAGGCGTTCCAACACAAGTCCGTTTCCTCCGTTTTGCGGTACGCCACACCCCTCCCGATCAACAGCACCCCGTTTCGATCGTAGGAGCTCGAACACAAGTCCATTTCCTCCGTTTTGCGGTACGCCTGACCCCGTTTCGGCTGTTCTGTCCAAGCCGGTTGGCTCCCGATGAACACGATGCATTCTGACCTAGTCTATTGCCTCCCGATGAACACGACGCTGTTTCTCCATTCCGACCCAGTCGGTTGGCTGCTGATGAACAGGACACCATCACTGTACGCGTTCGAGACCCCGCCCGTATGTACGTACGTAGCCGTATTTACTTTCTTGCAGCGTGGTTGTACGTACATGTACACGATATAGGCGGGACTGCCTGAACAGCTACCGCTCCTTACTGGGCCACGGTTCATCATGGCAGAAAGACCGATGGACCAGTATGTACGTACACGTTTGTGACCAGAATGACAACGCTACGTACGCTTCGACCGGGTGGGTCCCAGCTGTCAGGGAGGATAAGGAGGCACTTCCTTGCGTGCGAAGATATTGATGGTGGGTCCGAGCTGACAGGGGGAGGATTCTTTTTTTGCGCGTAATAAGGAGGCACTTCATTGCGTGCGAAGATGTAGCTGGTGGGTCCATCTGTCAGCCTCCCGGCATACAGTCCTCTTCCGATGGCTATCATTCGTTGACCATGTTGACCACGCCACGCGGACAGCACCAGGCGGTGGACGACGGTGAGGCAGGGAACGACACGGAGCCTGGGAACACGTGGAGGGTGGTACGATGGTTGACTGGTTCTGCTGCGGTGTGAGGCTGCCGTCGGCGCAGAATAACAGGGGATGTGGGTGAGTAGAGGGATGGCCTGGCCAGCGGTGGGAGTAGTAGGGGGCGGTGAGGCCTGCGCGGCAACACAGCCGGCCACGGGAGGCTGGAGCACGCGGTGGTTTGGACGGCTGGAGCAAGAAAATCTGAGGTTGAAGAAGCAGGACGACCGTTGGATGTTAACAATCCAACGGTCACTGGTGATAGAATCGTTTGTTGACTAAGTTGACAAAGCCCTGCGTACGCGTCAACTTAGTAGGGCCACAAGTCAGCCTCCATATCTGGTGGGCCCCAGCTATCATGGGGAGCACTCGTTATTTTTCGCTTAATAAGGAGGCACTTCCTTCCGTGCCAAGATATAGCTGGTGGGTCCTAGCTGTCATTGGGAGGATTCATTCGTTTTGGCATAATAAGGAGGTACTTGCTTGCGTGCGGACATGGACCATGTGGGTCCCAACTGTCAGCCTCTCCATGTACATCTCTCTTCCAATGTTGTCATTTGTTGACAACATTGACGACGCCGTGCCATGAACACCAACGCGATGGACGACGGCGAGACCCAGTAAGGGAATGACCCGGAGGTGGTGAAGCCACAACGGTGGAGGGATGTGGGTGAGTAGAGGGATGGCCTGGCCAGCGGTGGGAGTAGTAGGGGGTGGTGATGCCTGTGCGGCAGCACAGCCGACCATGGGTGGTGGGAGCAGGCGGTCCCGCCGGCGCTGGATTTGGCGGCTGGAGCAAGAAGATCAGAGATTGAAGAAGCATGACGGCCGTTGGATTGACATCCAACTGTCACGTCTGCTAGAATCGTTTGTTGACGTATATAATAAGTAAAAAAATCTTGCATACGCGTCAACTTAATAGGCCCACAAGTCAGACCATTCCCTATGCTATGTTTTTAATAATTTACAGCTCATTGCACCTTCTTAGGCAATTTATTGCAGTCGGTTTTTTTTGTTGGCCAGGGCCAGGGTTAAAAATTTAAACAAAATTTCGCATATTTCTGTGGGGTCTAAACTATTTTTAATACCAAAATGTTGAGCCAGATTTAAAGTACTTTGAAGGTATATTTAAATTAGGTTAAAGCCCAGTGAAATTGGAATCTGGAAATGTGAAAAAAATCAGAAATTTGAAAGTAACTGCCAATTTGTCTTCTGTTTTTTATATTTACAGCCCATTTCATATTACTTTCAAGATTTGCAGCCGTCTTGAAAGAGTTGCAGCCCAGCAGGGTGTAGAAAAATAAGTAGGCCTAGATTGGGTATTCTTCAGAAAAATAAACTGGGCTCATTTTCACAAAGAAAAAAATAGCTGGGCTGGTAACGTGGTGAACGTAAAATAGAAGCCCGGGCTAGACTGCCCACAGCCCAGTTGAAACCCTGCTACATCTCAACAATAAAAAAAAAACTGCTCGAGCAGCTACGTCCCAGGTGTCAGCCGATCTTGTGCTGTTCTCTTGTCTATTGACTATACGTTGACAATGTCGTGGGTCCCAGATGTCAGCAAACCACTAGGAGGAAGCATTTTCTTTTTCTATACGCTGACAATGGAGTATATAACAAAAAATGAGGAACTTGCTTGCATACGGCCATGGACATGGTGGGCTCCTACTGTCATCCTCTCCACGTACAGTCCTCTCCCAATTCCTCTTGTTTGTTGACCATGTTGACAACGTGAGAGGGCGGCGCCGCGGCGAGCGCACCAAAGCGTGCGGAGGACGACGGCGAGGCCTCGGACGTTAGCGTTAATGATTTAGGAGACGGTGGGGCGGCGATGCGTGTGCTGAGGCGCAGCCAGCCGTGGGAGGCGGAAGCAGGCGGCCCCGCCGGCGCTGGTTTGGTTTTGGCGGCTGGAAGAAGACAGGACTAAAGAAACATGACAGACTGTAAAAGCAGCAGGAGTACTTAACAACCTTAACTGAAACCAGCAGGGGCACTTAACAACCATAGCTGAAAGTAGTATGAGTACTTACATAGGTTCAACCGTACAAAGCACGCCTCGAACAGTGCTACTTTGCCTACAGTTAACCAAGGGTGAGGCCACCAAGCCCCAGGACAAGGCCCAGGCACCACCCCACGCATCCACAACCTTCTGAAAGCGGCTTCATCTCGCAATGTGGTCAATAAATAGGATATTCGCTTTAGAGCCATGGAAAAGCATGAGCATAATCTTCTGTCCTATTCTCCAAGTTGGACATGCCTTCATTATTTGAGACCACCCATGAATAAGTATCTTTTCACCTCCAAGGGAAATGGAGCAGGTCGACATAAACATCATGTTGTGACCAAGCGCAAGTCTGACCCGACCATGGTCAGGCATCTGTATAGGAACAATAGAACTGGGCAGTTTCTGTTTCAAGAAGATCACATCTGTAAAACTGTGTATAAGCAAGAGTTTATGAACAACATATATAACAGAAAACAACTCGTACCATAAGTTTCTCGACACAGTTGGACCTGTTCAACATGTGCAGCAGTGGCACACATATCCCACGTGGCCTCCCACCATTGAAATGCCCCCACAAGGATCTCAAGACGATCAATAAAGTGTAGGAACTGGTGGATGTCGTCCTAGTCAACTTCAGTGCCATCAGTAACAGTCGAGTTCTTATAGAATTACAAACGAGTAGCGTGCTTAACTTTCAAATAACCTACATGTGCCACCAATTATAAGAAATATTAGTTAGAAGTAGCATCTTTGTGAGAGAAGGGAATCACAAATCGTTGCTACTTCTAAAGTTAAATTGTGATTAGTTAGACAGAATAGGTGGATTAAGAAGTAATCAAGGCAACATGCACGAGCCCGATACAAAACTAACATGGATGAACTACTGGAACGACATCAGGGTGGAAGATCACAGTGAAGATGAGACCAGGTTCTGCTATTTCCATCAACATTCGTGCGCCAACTTTCAGTCCGTAACACTTGAGAAAGTTTATCCAAGTTCGGCCATAAAAAAAGCAGCGATCTTCTTGGTTCATGAACCCAACTCGGAACTTATATCCCTGTCTTGTCTTCAATGTGACCATTAAACTGGTGTATTCAGTTATGGCAAGGCCGACCATGTTGAGTACATGTGTTCTGGCAGTGCACTGCAGGAAAAATAATATGAGAACACAATGTATTCTCTATCCAAATATAGAAATAATTTCCTCCTTCACGTCAGTGTTGACCATGGTACTAGTACCTTTTATCCAAATATAGCAATCCAAATTTCCAAATTAGTTGACAGCATGTTCAAAAACCCCCACCCTCCCGGATAGAAAAGAGGATTCTAGGAACATACTGTGCGCATTTTAAAATCCTGTGTTAGGATGAGAAGGAACAAGTGTGGCGTCTCGCCGAGGGCGTAGAAACCTGTAGGGTCCTCGCACTTTGGGCACTGCAAATGAAACACTCTAGATTTAGTAGGAAGAAAAATGCATCAACGGCGGCGGCTGCTGTAACACCCCAAAAATACAACCATGATTTTAATAAGTAAAATGTGGCCAGAAATAAAATTTTAAATTATATTGAGTGTCTTATTAATTTTAGAGTATTTTCTGCCTCTGTTTTTTAAAAAAAATTCCCTCCATATAGATTTTTTTTGAAATATTATTGTGGCTTTGGGAGTTTTCATAAACCATTTCATTATTACTTTAATAACAGTAGGAACTATTTTCATAATAAAATTTTGCCCAATATAATTATTTTAATAGCATTTTCAATTCTTTAAATGCCTTTGTTGCACTGCAACCACTTTAAATAATTATTTAAAAATTCCACAAAAATTATGAGAGGTCATGAGATGCCCACATATCACTTTTATGCAAAAACCCAACTCGGTCTTTTGGAAAATTTGAGTGCAACATCCCTTTTTCTTTTCTGGTCCAGATCCAACCTTGCACTACAACCCCTATTTTTGTTGCTCCAAAAATTCTGAAATTTTTCCCACTTATAGTCCTTCCAACCAAAACCTTAAGTCCAGAAGATCAACTCCATTTGCATCTTGGAAGTCCACCAAATATCCCTGTGCAATCTCTGTCCAGAACTGAAGTTCTTCAAAACTTGCACTTGCAAATTTTTCCTTTTGTCCATCCAATCACACCATCATTTTAGTAATCTAAAGAGACATCACTCTGGGAATTTTCACATTCAACAAAACTTGCCAGGTCACCTTTTCATTTCATAAAACACCTTGCAGGCATGACCAAAATCTGGCAACATTCTAAACTACATTTGATATTTACTTCTCCTGCCAAACCAGCATGTCCTTCATATCACTCATGCCCATGAGCACCACCCTGATGAGTCTTAGCTCATTTAGGTCTCTGTAGATGCCCGTGGCATTTCGTCGAGCACCAGACGTGCGTGTGCTGGGCGCGACCAGAGCACGCATACTGCACAGTTGGCATCGACCCCTGTCGCTCCCCCGCTGCTTCTCCCGCACACCCGAGTCTTCCACTGGACCCCGCCGTCCACGCTAAGCATTGCCGACATCCTTCCTTGGCCTCTAGTGACGTCCACCACCGACCACCGCCGCCGCCGTGGACGTCGGCTCGGACCCGCCACCACATGGCCAAATCTGAGGCCGCCAGCTTGCCCCCGCCTTAACCACCAGCCTACCGACCTCATCCGTAGTCGCCGACCTCGCCGACACCCTCCCCGCGTCGCCTAGCACTGACCACCGCCATTCACCACCGTCCAGCGTCGCCGCGGCCATTGCCATATCGGATACGCCGCCGCCCAGGACGCGTGGTTCGCCCGGAGCCAATCAGCATGCCCCAACATTACTACGGCTGACCACCGCCCCTCACCGACCTCTCCACCGGCCTCACCGACCCCAGCTACCTCGACGGCGCCAATAATGGCCGTCCGCCGCCATGACTTCTCCTGGAAGCCACGGGAGAAGCCTCCCCGTGCTATAAAATGCGTCCCCGAGCCTGCATCCCCCCCACATTATCTCTCCTTCCTCCTCCGGAAGTCCTCCACGGCATCCAATCAGCTGGAGCAGTCGTACTCCTCTCCTCCGACCGAGGCAACTGCCGCTACTCCTCAGCTGCTCTCCTCACAACCAAAGCCACCCTGTCCAAAATTCTTCCACCAATAGCTTCGCCCAGCCTCCTCACACCCATCCCGCGTTTTAATTTCAACGGAGGTACACCAGGGGCGAAAGCCCTCTTCTCACCGCTGCCGGAGCTTCTCGGAGAAGCTCGCCACCAGCGACACCGTCCCTCCCTTCTACCGTGCCGAGTGCCGGGAGGACCGCCGTGATCCCCTGGTAACATTGGAGGCCTCGGCTCCCCGAGAGCTGCCGTCGTTCGCCGGCGTGAGCCGCCGGAGTTCCGCCTCTGCTCGGACAAAGGAAGAAGAAGGTGCGCTGACCCCGGTCAAACATGACAAGTAGGCCCAGTGGAACCCACCGTCATTGACCAAAGGTCACGGCAGAGTCAGCTAAGTGAAGACGTATTTCTCAGATACGTCTTCGACGTTGCAGCCTCTCGCTCGGCCGAATGATTGTGCTTGGCCCAGTGGCGCAGCGCAGCTAAGCAACGCTCAGGGCGCACCACTGCACTCTTCTCTTTTCTTTTTCAGCATGTGTTTAAATATTTCCACAGAAGTTATTTATACACCAAATTAGATGATTCAAATTTCAGTAGACTTCTAAAATCATGATCTATTTATCCAGCTTAGGTTAACATTTTTCCTAAGCTTTATCTCCACTGGATCAATTAAATGGTTCATTTAATCATTTATTTCAACTTAGAAATTCCATAAGTAATTCACATTTACTCCAAATAAATTGATTCTTTTTCTGTTATTTTTCATTTTTCATCTAGTTTATTTTAGTACTTATTTCAAAAATATTTGAAACTATTTTTGGCACTGTTCTTGCTCTATGTAGTAATTTAAATGTTTTTGAAAATAGGAAATGGAGGGAAGATAAAGTTTTCAAAATTTTGGAGTGCAACCAACACACCTGCATGCTCAAGGCAAGCATCTTGAACATTTGATATGGTGAATGTTTTGTGGTTGCTAGCTAGAATATTTGAATCATGGTTGTGATAATTTTTAATAGAATTTGCATATTGCTATTTTTGCATGCATGATCCATGGCTATTTTGCTGTCATCTTTAAAGCATGAAGTATGAGTGAGTATGGTTACTTTCACTTGTCATGTATGCCCGTGTTGTTATGGACTAAACTTCAGGAAAGAATCAGTCACGAGTAAAGTGACCATGAGATAGAAATTTCTCGTGGTGACGAGAATGATCAGTAAGGGCATGTCGGGACATGCCGGGTGGTGATGCTGTTGGGTATCACTAAGGAATATATTGTGCTAACCACTGTAGGAAAACTTAACCTCCTGAGTCGACCGTAGATCGAGTCTTGTTCCGATAACCCCCATACTTGGTTCGTGCTGCCACTTGTCCCTGCCACAGGTGGGGTATGGTTTAGTAATTCGTTAACCCCTTTCCGTGCACACACCACATAGAGGGCTACGATGAGGGTTTCCACAAGGTGGACTAAATCTTGTCATCGGGTCAGGGGGCATGGGTGTATCCGGTTGTGACTGAGAGGGGGGCACCCCTTGGAATCCGCGCGTATTAATAGTGATCCCATGCTACTCGAGTTGTTGTCTCCCCAACTTAGAGTTTTTCTGAAATGATGCTTTGGGTGATTCCTGGCATCCGAACGGCTAATCTGGTGTGTGCTGGTTAGGTGTGTTTTCAGCCCAAAGGCCATAATGGGAATTAGTCAGTGTCACGGTACTGACTAAAGAAATCCTTTACTTGTGGGTAAAGAGTACACCCTCGGCAGGGTTTAAACCTATTCGAATATCCGTGTCCGCGGTTAAGGACTACAGTCTGGGTTGGTCAAGTATCGGTCTTAGTGTCGGTCTTCGGAGGAAATAATTAAAATGTGCTTGAATTATTTTGCAGGATAATTATTGTCACCCTGATGCTACCATGAATATTTTTGCTATGCATATTAATATTATTGTGGTTATGCATAGTATTGTGGACTAACCCGTTTCTCTTATTTTATTTTCCCGAGTGTCTCAAGGGCTGGCTAGACTACCCCGGGCATTCGGTTTTATTTTCAAGACCTCTTCGTGGCGTCCCTCGAGTTCTCAGGTGGTCTGTCACGCCACTACTCTTGTCGACACCCGATTGGCATTTCTTTTTAAGACCGACCGTGGCGTCACTTTTTGACACCCGACTTTCATTTCTTTTCAAGACCTCTTCGTGGCGTCCCTCGAGTTCCCGGGCGGTCTATCACGCCACTACTCTTGTGGATACCCGATTGGCATTTCTCTTCAAGACCTATCGTGGTGTCACTTTAGACATCCGACCGGCATTTCTTTTATTTTATTTTCCTTTAACTGTCCTTGTTTATCACTAACATTTTTATATATTCATTTATTTGTACATGCTAATATTATATTATGCCATGATTTAATTCCTGTCAGCATGCATTTAATATATATATAGTCCAACATGAGCATACGCATATAGTTTGGTTCATCATGATCATATATTTTTATCTGCTGCATTCGGTATATCTTTTGGTCATGATGTTTGCGAGTACATTCCAACGTACTCACAGGCTTGTCCTTGGCTATTTACTTGGCCAGGTCAGAAGTTCTACGTGGAGTACCACAGTGACGACCGTGCGGAGCCTAGGATAGCAGCCACGCGGATAGGAATTATCTGGGTCAGCGTTCCTGTGGGAATGGAGCCCCATCGACGCTAGAGAACCACGAGTCATTTCTGTCATCCACCATCGGAATCACTGTTTTATCGTTAGATCTTTATGGTCTTATATCCAATTCTTGTAATAGCTTGGTAATTATGTAACAAGGACGTGTCCACCAGTAACAGTAATCCTGGGCTAGTGATGACACGAGGGGTTAATTTCTGGGATTTTTGTGTCCTCGAAATCTGGCCCTGTCAGCCTTGGTATCAGAGCCAGGCTGACCATTGGCTAATCGTATCTTAGCCTGGTCACTATCCCTAGGTTTCCACACTGTCCACATCCTTTCCTGTCCACAGTCAAGCCCATCCTATCCGATAGCAGCTCAGTGGCCAGCCGACATCTTTTGATAGTCGGTGCCCAACCTATCAGTCTATCCATAGGCCATGTGCCTATGGCCGACACCTGCATTGTCCCATCCACAAGCGTGCGATGGAAGACTCTGTTGGCTTATAAAAGAAGCCTCACCCCAACTCATGACATCACAGCCTCACTCTTAGTTAGGTATCCAACCATCAAGATGCCTGGCCCCATTGTCCACAATGAGACCACCACAGTCGAGCTTGAAGGCTTTGTAGCCAACCTCGCCAATCTCACCCGTCGTGCTCTCAGCATCGAAGAGCTACTGGAGTATGTCGTGTACCAAGAGAACACGAGTGACGCCATCCACCACTTCTGGGCCACGGTGCACATCTACGGGAGGGGCATCACCACAGAGCGCCCTTACCGGTTCACCGGGAGGACGACCACCGACGAGCGCCAAGCTATCCAACTTGCAGCCCGAGAAGCTGTAGTTCAACTCCGGCACCTGTCGCCGAGGGTTAACTGCCGCTCTTTCTACTACTACCCTAGTCGTGAAGGCTATGGTAGCCCGACCCAAGTCGCCAACGGAGACCATGAGACGGATCCTGCCCTAGTGCATCTAGAGCGCTACCTGAGAACGCAAGAGGCACTCTTCGATCAGGTCACCCTTGATCTGATTGCCACCCGCAAGACGCTTGCTCTCCTAACCCCAGTAAGGAGTGAAGCTGCACCCGCCACCGACACCCCGATAGTGCTGCGAGGCCAGTTGATCCCTCAAGGTCTGCCCCTGTTGTCCACTCGAGCAATGAACTCGCTTCCCCGAATGAACTCCGTCGTCTCTTGGGGATTTTCTCCAACGGGACTGTAGCCACTACACCCCGCGTGGGTCATTATCGCTATTCCAACCCTTCAACTCCTCATTCTACTCCAACCAACTCCGACGTTGCAGCCCCCGGAGAAGCCTCGACGTCTGCAAGACACGCCCGTCGGGATCTCGACGAAGTGGACTGAGTCCGCCAGAGTAGTTGTCGACTCCTTAGTAACCCTGTTGCCCTGTAGATTCCACCGTCGTGCCGTAGACGATCATGTGTATGTTTCTAGCAGTGTGTAGCATTTGATTGAATAATGTGCTTTTGTGTTATTGCCTTGTATATGATTGCTTGTCTGTTGTGATTTGCATTTAGTTCCTCCGCCCTTAATAAATCTCGAGGACGAGATTTTCTTAAGGGGGGTAGAGTTTGTAACACCCAAAAAATACAACCATGATTTTATTAAGTAAAATTTGGCCAGAAATAAAATTTTAAATTATATTGAGTGTCGTATTAATTTTAGAGTAATTTCTGCCTCTGTTTTTCAAAAAAAATTCCCTCCATATAGATTTTTTTTTGAAATATTATTGTAGCTTTGGTAGTTTTCATAAACCATTTCATTATTACTTTAATAACAGTAGGAACTATTTTCATAATAAATTTTTGCCCAATATAATTATTTTAATAGCATTTTCAATTCTTTAAATGCCTCTGTTGCACTGCAACCACTTTACATAATTCTTTAAAAATTCCACAAAAATTATGAGAGGTCATGAGATGCTCACATATCACTTTTATGCAAAAAAACCAACTTGGTCTTTTGGAAAATTTGAGTGCAACATCCCTTTTTCTTTTCTGGTCCAGATCCAACCTTGCACTACAACCCCTATTTTTCTTGCTCCAAAAATTCTGAAATTTTTCCCACTTATAGTCCTTCCAACCAAAACCTTAAGTCCAGAAGATCAACTCCATTTGCATTATGGAAGTCCACAAAATATCCCTCTGCAATCTCTGTCCAGAACTGAAGTTCTTCAAAACTTGCACTTGCAAATTTTTCCTTTTGTCCATCCAATCACACCATCATTTTAGTAATATAAAGAGACATCACTCTGGGAATTTTCACATTCAACAAAACCTGCCAGGTCACCTTTTCATTCCATCAAACACCTTGCAGGCATGACCAAAATCAGGCAACATTCTAAACTACATTTGATATTTGCTTCTCCTGCCAAACCAGCATGTCCTTCATATCACTCATGCCCATGAGCACCAGCCTGATGAGTCTTAGCTCATTTAGGTCTCTGTAGATGCCCGTGGCATTTCGTCAAACACCAGATGTGCGTGCGCTGGGCGTGACCATTGCACGCATACCGTACGGTTGGCATCGACTCCTGCCGCTTCTCCCGCACGCCCGAGTCTTCCACTGAACCCCCCGTCCACTCTAAGCATCACCGACATCCTTCCCTGGCCTCTAGTGCCGTCCACCACCGACCACCGCCGCCGCCGTGGACGTCGGCTCGGACCCGCCACCACATGGCCAAATCTGAGGCCGCCAGCTTGCCCCCGCCTTAACCACCAGCCCACCGACCTCATCCGCAGTCGCCGACACCCTCCCCGCGTCGCCTAGCGCTGACCACCGCAGTTCACCACCGTCCAGCGTCGCCACGGCCACTTCCGTATCGGATACGCCGCCACCCAGGACGTGTGGTTCGCCCCGAGCCAACCAGCATGCCCCAACATTACTACGGCTGACCATCGCCCCTCACCGACCTCTCCAACGGCCTCATCGACCCCAGCTACCTCGACGGCGCCTATAATGGCTATCCGCCGCCATGACTTCTCCTGGAAGCCACGGGAGAAGCCTCCACGTGCTATAAAACGCATCCCCAAGCCCGCATCCCCCCCACATTATCTCTCCTTCCTCCTTCGGAAGTCCTCCATGGCATCCAATCAACTGGAGCAGTCGTACTCCTCGCCTCCGACCGAGGCAACTGCCGCCACTCCTCGGCTGCTCTCGTCACAACCAAAGCCTCCTTGTCCAAAATTCTTCCACCAATAGCTTCGCCCAGCCTCCACACACCGATCCCGTGTTTTAACTTCACCGGAGGTACACCAAGGGCGAAAGCTCTCTTCTCTCCGCCGCCGGAGCTTCTCGGAGAAGCTCGCCACTGGCGACACCATCCCTCCCTTCGACCGTGACGAGTGCCGGGAGGACCGCCGTGATCCCCTGGTGACGTTGGAGGCCTCGGCTCCTCGAGAGCTGCCGTCGTTCGCCGGTGTGAGCCGCCGGAGTTCCGCCTCTGCTCGGACAAAGGAAGAAGAAGGTGCGCTGACCCCGGTCAAACATGACAAGTAGGCCCAGTGGGACCCACCGTCAGTGACCAAAGGTCACGGCCGAGTCAGCTAAGTGAAGACGTATTTCTCGGATACGTCTTCGACGTTGCAACCTCTCGCGCGGCCGAATGACTGTGGTCGGCCTAGTAGCGCAGCGCAGCTAAGCAACGCTCAGGGCGCACCACTGCACTCTTCTCTTTTCTTTTTCAGCATGTGTTTAAATATTTCCACAGAAGTTATTTATACACCAAATTAGATTATTCAAATTTCAGTAGACTTCTAAAATCATGATCTATTTATCCAGCTTAGGTTAACATTTTTCCTAAGCTTTATCTCCACTAGATGAATTAAATGGTTCATTTAATCATTTATTTCAACTTAGAAATTCCATAAGTAATTCACATTAACTCCAAATAAATTGATTCTTTTTCTGTTATTTTTCATTTTTCATCTAGTTTATTTTAATACTTATTTCAAAAATATTTGAAACTATTTTTGGCACTGTTCTTGCTCTATGTAGTAATTTAAATGTTTTTGAAAATAGGAAATGGAGGGAAGATAAAGTTTTCAAAATTTTGGAGTGCAACCAACACCCCTGCATGCTCAAGGCAAGCATCTTGAACATTTGATATGGTGAATGTTTTGTGGTTGCTAGCTAGAATATTTGAATCATGGTTGTGATAATTTTTAATAGAATTTGCATATGGCTATTTTTGGATGCATGATCCAAGGCTATTTTGTTGTCATCTTTAAAGCATGAAGTATGAGTGAGTATGGTTAATTTTACTTGTCATGTATGCCCGTGTTGTTATGGACTAAACTACAGGAAAGAATCAGTCATGAGTAAAGTGACCGTGAGACTGAAATTTCTCGTGGTGACGAGAATGATTAGTAAGGGCATGTCGGGACATGCCGGGTGGTGATGCTGTTGGGTATCACCAAGGAATATATTGTGCTAACCAGTGCAGGAAAACTTAACCTCCTGAGTCGACCGTAGATTGAGTCTTGTTCCGGTAACCCCCATACTTGATTCGTGCTGCCACTTGTCCCTGCACAGGTGGTGTATGGTTTAGTAAGTTGTTAACCCCTTACCGTGCACACACCACATAGAGGGCTACGATGAGGGTTTCCACGAGGTGGACTAAATCCTGTCATCGGGTCAGGGGGCATGGGTGTATCCGGTTGTGACTGAGAGGGGGGCACCCCTTGTAATCCGCGCGTATTAATAGTGATCCCATGCTACTCGAGATTGTTGTCTCCCCGACTTAGAGTTTTTCTGAAACGATGCTTTGGGTGATTCCTGGCATACGGACGGTTAATCTGGTGTGTGCTGGTTAGGTGTGTTTTCATCCCAAAGGCCGTAATGGGAATTAGTTAGTGTCACCGTACTGACTAAAGAAATCCTTTACTTGTGGGTAAAGAGTACACCCTCTGCAGAGTTTAAACCTATTCGAATAGCCGTGTCCGCGGTTAAGGACTACAGTCTGGGTTGGTCAAGTGTCGGTCTTAGTGTCGCTCTTCGGAGGAAATAATTAAAATGTGCCTGAATTATTTTGCAGGATAATTATTGTCACCCTGATGCTACCATGAATATTTTTGCTATGCTTATTAATATTATTGTGGACTAACCCATTTCTCTTATTTTATTTTCCCGAGTGTCTCAGGGGCTGGCTAGACTACCCTGGGCATTCGGTTTTATTTTCAAGACCTCTTCATGGCGTCCCTCGAGTTCTCAGGCGGTCTGTCACGCCACTACTCTTGTGGACACCCGATTGGCATTTCTTTTCAAGACCGACCGTGGCATCACTTTTTGACACACGACTGGCATTTCTTTTCAAGACCTCTTCATGGCGTCCCTCGAGTTCCCAGGCGGTCTATCACGCCACTACTCTTGTGGATACCCGATTGGCATTTCTCTTCAAGACCTACCGTGGTGTCACTTTAGACATCCGACCCGCATTTCTTTTATTTTATTTTCCTTTAAATTTCCTTGTTTATCACTAACATTTTTATATATTCATTTTTTTGTAATGCTAATATTGTATTATGCCATGATTTAATTCCTGTCAGCATGCATTTAATATATATATATAGTCCAGCATGAGCATACGCATATAGTTTGGTTCATCATGATCATATATTTTTATCTGCTGCATTCGGTATATCTTTTGTTCATGATGTTTGCGAGTGCATTCCAACGTACTCACAGGCTTGTCCCTGGCTATTTACTTAGCCAGGTCAGAAGTTCTACGTGGAGTACCACAGTGACGACCGTGCGGAGCCTAGGATAGCAGCCACGCGGATAGGAATTATCCGGGTTAGCTGGTCCTGTGGGAATGGAGCCCCATCGACGCTGGAGAACCACGAGTCATTTCCGTCATCCACCACTGGAATCACTGTTGTATCGTTAGACCTTTATGGTCTTGTATCCAATTCTTGTAATAGCTTGGTAATTCTCTAACAAGGATGTGTCCACCAGTAACAGTAATCTTGGGCTGGTGATGACATGAGGGGTTAATTTCTGGGATTTTTGTGTCCCCGAAATCCGGCCCCGATAGCTGCCATCCTAGGATTACCCGCGACCAAGGGACTAGGATTTATCAGGGATGGATGAAGAATTCGTACCTGGTTCTCCATGAGAAAACCCTACGCAATCATCGAGAGGGGGTTTTCTCTGAACAAGCAGCCGAGGGAGAAGGGGATTTAGGCCCAGTGAAATATTGCTGCTTCGTCCATCCAGCTTACTGCTAAAGCTGGAAAGGTGGGGGTTTTCATGATTTGACAGCTCATTGGGCATTACTGCGGCGCTATGACCGGGGTGAGCCTACCGTGCAGTTGTGCACTCTAATTTGGTGCATGGCACGTGGACCCCGTTGTCGGATGCCCCACATATCAGCGAAAGGAAATAGAAAGGCAGGAGTAACTAGTTACACATAAATATATTTTTGACAGAGAGATACTCCCGCTGTAAAGAAATATAAAAATCTTTTATATCACAACTTTATACATAAGAAAAATCAAGGGGAATATATATAATATAATATGGGGGTTCAGCTAAGAATATAATACTCAGACAGGCTCACGGTTCTGGACTTTGGGCCACAGGCCGGTGGGCCTGCATGTTTGGGGCCCATGTGTTCTAACTCAGCACATTTCATATTGCAAGTGATCGGTACGGCGCTGATTTTAGATGCTGTCGCAAGGCGAATACAGAAAATTAAATAAAGCATGGCAGCTGTTAGAATGAAATCGAACAACAGTTCCTAACCAGCAATCAGAGTTGCAATTCTTTCATGATATCCTACGTGATAAATAATACTGTTGTACAACTTATACACACAGGACACTTGTTTCACCATGCCATATTATTACATCAAAAGCTCTCGGAGTATAGATCAGTTCGGCAGTTGCGTGCTGCTACTGAAGAATTTCAAAGTTGATTTGGACCAGCTCTCCTTGCCGAGAAAGTTCGATTTTGACATCATCCCCTACCACAAGATTTGATAGAGTTTTGAACCTTGACCATCCTTTAGCATCAATCATCATGCGACCATCCTTTGTACTTACGGTATATTGAGCAGGTTCATTCACACCAAGGCTGCGCATGGTAAGAGAAACTTGGCCACGGTCGCCCGGATTATTGAATGACTCCCTCGTTGCTCTAGGAATTCTCTGTTTGCAAACAAGATGACATACACAAACAGTTAGATCAACACAGTGAATCATGTGAAACAACATGGAAAGAAAAAAGAATGAAGCACTTGGGCGGCCAATGCTTACCAAGAAGGTGGAGATGTCGGTTTTTGTAAGGACTTTGCTATATGCAGTGCGAACTGTAGCCCAGTCTCTTGCCGGTGCAACTGCTGGTTTCGTTGCCACTACACAGGCCGAGCAGATGCAAGTGCAACTTCAAGTGTTGGTGCAGGTGCCGGAGCCATTGCTGGTGCCCATGCCGGTGCGACTGGTAGTGCCACTGCTGCCGCCGGAGATGGTGCTCCTTGTGGAGCTGGTGCCAGTTTCGGAGCAGGTGCCCGTGTCGGTGCCCGATCCTCCGGTAGATCAGCCTCATCCGCTGACGCGGTCGGTGCCCAATCCTCTGTTGGATCAGACTGAGCTGCTGCCGCTGTCAGTGCTAGAGCCAGTGCCATCTGAGAACGTGCCGATGCTCGATCCGATGCTGAAGGTGGTACAATGTGCGAGATAGCAGCGATCGTCTCTGGTCTGCTATGATTTCATACTTCAGGTTTCTAACTTGACTAGGCTCCGTGACCTTGATCCAGTCTTTTTCTTCATTTCTTTTAAACGCGAGAAGGACTAATTGTGGCGTGTTTGTTAAACCAAACTGCAGTTCATCATAGGCCTTCAGATTGTACTCAGACAACAGACTGATCCAATTGTGTCCAGTAATATAAGTGATGGACAGTGCCTTCGTTACTGACACGACATAAGAAGTGAAACCTGCAAAAATAACCATCATAGAGCAAACCAAACGGTTTATTCTGTAACGAATGTCACATGGCAAAACCAGCATTGTAAAATTGCAGCAAAAGTAAGAAAACATGACATTAAATCAATAAGATTTAGATAGTAAATCAATAAGATTTACTTGATGTGACACAAGTGAATCCTTACCAGGAAATCACTATGTTCAAGTTCTAAACAGAAGGTTGATCGTCCAATTACGGGTGGCATGCAGGGCCCCCGCTTACTCCCACAAGCAGGACAGTCCAAAGGTCGTGACAAATCGTATGGACCGAACATCCATGGGACTGGAAATCCTGGTGGGTGCGATAAACCCTGCAATGCATACAGATATTGGAGTGTAACCATAATTGATAAACCGTCCTCACAAAAAAGATGATCTGGATACTTCAAAATATACAGACTGAATTGAGTGGACAGACATTAACATATACTGTTCTCAGGACTCACCACACAACAAAAGTGGCAGTACTAAACAATACAGGGTTCACACACACAAATCAAGTACTGAACAATAGTACTTACTACAGACAAGCAAAGTTGCACTAATTAAACTTTGCAGACTATTTCTTGCCATCGACCTACGGGATATACCCCACATAACTGACTAGGCCATGGACTTCGTGAGAGATGTCAACCAGCACCATCGGCATCTCGTCAACCTTGGAGAACCTAACAGAGTGGTCTTTCCACTCATAAACATGACGATGAAGATAGTCTGCATCAGATTTGTCGGGAAGCTTTACAAGAACCACACCCTTCGTAATCGAAGGCACAGCTAGGAAATTGTTGTGGTGAAGTACGACCTCGAGAACACGCCTGACAACAATGCTACAGGAAAACACTAGTTCACGACACGTGGCGACAAGGACACAACAGCTGGATAGTTTAGTAGAACTCATCCTCAGGTCTTCTAGTTCACACGACATGACTTTGAGAACTTCATCTCCACAGCGGACATGGTTCTAATTCAAACAGAAACCAAATATTTTATTACTACCCCCGTTCAGAAATATATGATGATTTTCGATATTTTACTCCATATAAGACTACATATATGCACAGAAATGAGTGAACAAACACACTAGAACATGTCTTCAAAGGCATGAGAGCAGAGGGATTACTTAAAATATCCATAACACAAGTTACTGAGGCTAATATACTCTCTTCAAAGGCATGAGAGCTAAAATCTTGCATTTCCTACTATCGGTGCAACAAATCCTGGGTCCGTTGCCCAGACCGTGCACATGCCCAAAAGAGCAAAGTTGCAACATCCAAGACCAGATCAAGCTAGGAAAGATGGCTCTTTGAGGAATCAAAGGGGAGAGCAAGAAGACCAAGACACTGCTAAGGAAAAACCTCCCTTGCCGGACAGGCGAGCTTGGTGAGGATGAGGTGGCCCCGAAGACAAGCCTCAAGACAGTCCCGGCAGGCCTGCCGGGCACTACCAAAGCAAACTACCCCGCCAAGGCTTCACCGCTCCACCTCACAATGACGCAAGTCATCGATCGGTGCGGTGTCAAGCCCCCAAGTGACTAAGTGGCAGTTATTCGACACATGGCAGCCATTTCCAGAGGAAGCCACCTCCAAATGACACCCGTCCAGAGACGTGTCAAGTAGATAGGCGAAAAGATGGCTGAGCAGCCCGGCAAGGCTTGCTGGGCAGGCTGCGATGTGACACTGAGCGGCGCATTTAATGCGCTCTTCTCTGCCTGCAGAGTTAGGTATGATATCACTGTTTGCTATCTAATCAGTACACAATGACTGATTTGCCACTGTGGTAACCCCTTGATCTATAAAAGAAGGGCCATGGCAACCAGAGAAAGGGTTGGGAACCTTGTACACTCATACGCGTGTAGCTGCTCTGGCCCCGAGGCAACCCTGCTGGGCAAGAGCGCTGCGTTTCCACCACAATCCACCATCAATCCACCAAAGCAGGAGTAGGGTTTTATGCCTCGCGGCGGCCCAAACCTAGGTAAAACTTCCCGTGTGATCTCTGCCGTGCTGTGCTACGGTCCTCCAGTCTTTGTGCAATGCGCTCAGCCCCCCTGCCGAACCAAAAGGGGCCGATGGCCCCATAGGTGGCCGTGATTTCCCACGACATCTTTGGCATGCCAGGTAGGGGCAACACTTGCGCGAACCTGAGAAGTGTATGCAACATGTCATCTTCATCGACGACTCCATCGCTCATGGTGCCCAAGAAGAAGCCCGGTGCTGCAGCCCACCCGTCCACTTTGAAGGCCCCGCTGCACGCGGCCGCTGACGCCGCGAAGGCCATGAGGACGCACGGGGACACGAACGCTACAGGGGACGTGGCCGGTGCAGGCGGCGTCGCCACCACCTCCCCTGTGGTGGAAGTAAGAGCAGAAGGCACCGGGGAAGTATAGCACCAACAGCATCCCGACGGCCATGCTCCACAAGGTACGGGTGGAGAAATCATTCTGTCCGCACCTCTTCGCCGGACCGAAAGGCGCAGCCGTAGCGGCGGCTCTCACTCTGAGGCGAATCGCAACCCTCCGGTCGCTCCCGCTACGGGTGTGGCCGCGGGGCGTGCGCCACTTCCGGAGCGAACCGACCCAGTCGATGCGCCAAATGGAGCCGCTGGCCCTCAAGCGCCTCCACCTCGTTACCATGTCACCGTGCCCGCGGGCTCACGACGGCGAGGACACGACGCAGCTACTACTGGCACCGTAAGGAGCCAGGCAACGCAACGATCTACGTCATCATCCATGCCAAGCACCACTACGGAGGCTATGGCGCGGGCCCATCTGCTGTTGAGATTTCTGCCGGCAACCGATTAGATGGATGAGTGGAGAGCCACCATTCAAAGCGTAATTGGTTTTGCCGAAGCGGGAGGATCACAGCGAGCTGGCCCGCCATGGCCTCCCAATGTGACGACAACGGCCCGCGCAGCTAGCCATGCTGAGGGGGGCACCCCCCACAGTGCAGTCCCCTCCCCGGCAGCCTGCGCAAGGGACACGACCAGAACCACACGATCAAGAACCCGACGATGTCTCGATGGCTTCGTCCGGCCCTCGACCGCATCGGGACCAGCGGCAAGCCCAGGAAGACATGTGAGGGGAAGGCGCGCGCGTCACCGTCTAGCAACGCAGCGAGAACCGCCGCCAGTCTGATCGGCGCAACGGCCCCGACGTCTTCGAGCCTGCGCTCGGTGAGGGTGGGTGCCTACCTTTCGAGGTTGGGTGCCCCGCCTTCACTCGCGAGCTGCGGCAAGTCCGTTGGCCATCTTCCCGCACATTCAAGCCGGAGATACCAGAGAAGTACGATGGAAGATTGAACCCGACAGAGTTCCTGAGCATCTACACCATCACTGTTCAGGCTGTCGGGGGAAGAGACGAGAAGGTGTTCGCCAACTACTTCCCTTTGGCACTCAAGCCAAACGTGAGGTCTTGGCTGATGCACCTGCCGGAGAACTCCATTTCAACTTGGGCTGACCTGTGCCATGAGTTTGTTGGCACCTTCACGGGTGACCATCAAGAACCAGGGCGGCCCAGCGATCTGCAACTCCTCCCGCAGAAGGAAGGGGAGACCCTGCGGAAGTACATGCAAAGGTTCAGCCAAGTGCACAGGAACATCCCAGACATCCACCCGACAGTTGTGATAGCTGCATTCCAGTCCAATGTGTGCAACCGCCGGATACGTTCCAAAATGAATGTGCGGCTGCCCCGAACTATGAATGAGTTATACACACTTGTGGATATGTGTGCTCGCATAGAGGAGGGAAGGCGACTTCCCGGTTAAGAGGACGGCATCGACATCGATTCAGACGATGACGATGATGCCACCAGCTAGAAGAATAACAAGAAACACAATAAGAAGCGCAAGGAGAAAGTTGTGATGGCAGTCAAAGGGTCAAGCACACCTAGTACCGGCAAGAAGGCCAAGGCCGAAGCACCAGGCAAGGAGGTTGCCGTGTGCACTAACTGGCTACCGAGAAGGCCTGGAACGATGAGGGGCCGTATTGCAAGATCCATAGGACCAAGGGCCACGACCTTCAAGAGTGCCATCAGGTTGAGTAGCTCGTCAGGAAGCAGAGGGCTAAGTACGAGAAGCGTGATAAGGAGAAAAATCAGGATGGTACTGGTGGGAAGGGCCATGGCGGCGGAGTAAGCCGCCCCGGCAAGGCTCCTCAGAATCAAGGGAAACCCACCAGAGGTCGTGAGAAGAAGGATTGTAGTGATGAGGCCGATATGGGAGATGAAGAGGAGACCAGCGAGCAGGAGTTCCAAAAAGCCACTGACTGCTTGTGCATTGACGGGGGTGCATCTCTGCACTCCTCTCACCGCCAACTTAAATAGTGGGTGCGTGAAGTCAACGCCATGGAGCCAGCGGCAGATTCTCGGAAGCCGCTAAAATGGTCCCGCATGCCCATCATCTTTGACGAAGAGGATCACCCTGATCGCACCACTGCGGTAGGGTTCTTGCCATTGTTGGTCTGACCAACAATACGCAACCTCAAAGGCAGAAAGATGTTGGTTGATGGCGGGGCTGGGTTGAATCTGATATCTCCAAAGGTCCTCAGCAAACTTCAGATAGCAGATGAGGAGCTCAAGGTTACTGGTACGATCGAAGGAATCAACCCCGGTAAGAGTCGTCCTAAAGGAAAGGCCACGCTGCCGGTGACGTTCGGGGGGGGGGGGGGGGGGGGGGGGGGGAGTTAAACTACTGGACTGAGAAGATTGTATTTGACGTGGTTGACCTCCCCTTGCCGTACAATGGAATCCTTGGTTGCCCAGCTCTGGCCAAGTTCATGGCGGCATCCCACTATGCCTACAACACCTTGAAGATGCCAGGGCAGATAGGAGTCATTTCCATTCCATCAGATCAGAAAGACACGGTCATATGCGTGGACAAGATGTATCGGGAAGCAGTCGCGACAGAGGCCGCGAAAGCCAGTGTTCCCGCCAAGGAGAGTAGGAAAATGAAGAGAGCTAGCAAGGATGCCAGCAAGGAATCCGAGAAGCGTGCCTCTCCGGAGTGTGCTACGCCTGTCGATGACTTGCCGGAGAGTTCCAATAGCAAGAGACCCAAAGCTGCTGCGCCTGCTGTGAAGAAGGTCCCGTCAGGGCTGGCTGGCACAGATGGTACCTTCACTATCAGTGCCACCCTTGATGACAAATAGGAAAGCGTGCTCGTTGCCTTGCTGTCTGATAACCATCTGACATCCCCGGTGTTCCTAGGGAGGTAATCGAGCACCTCCTTGCTGTCTGCCCACATGCCCGGCCCGTCAAGCAGAGGGTTCGGAAGCAAGATTTGGAGCGGCAACAGTTTATTGCCGATGAGATCAAGAAACTTGGAGCAGCTGGTTTGGTCAGGGGTATTGCACCCCACGTGGTTGGAAAATCCAGTGGTGGTGCGCAAGGCGAATGGGAAATGGAGGCTTTGCATAGATTTTACGGATCTGAACAAGGCATGCCCGAAGGACCCGTTCCCCTTGCCGCGCATCGACCAGATTGTGGATTCCACTTTCGGGTGCGACATGGTTTCCTTTCTAGATGCCTACTCCGGATACCACCAGGTCTTCATGTCCAAGGAAGACGAGGAGAAAACCGCGTTCATAACCCCGTGTGGCACGTACTGCTTTGTACGGATGCCCTTCGGGCTGAAAAGCGCTGGATCCACCTTTGCAAGAGCAGTACAGATTGGCTTTGAGTCCCAGCTACACAGAAATATTGAGGCTTACATGGATGATAATGTGGTCAATACCAAGGATAGATCAACCCTCATCCAGGATTTGGAAGAAACCTTTGCCAATCTGCATAAAATCAACTTGAAGCTGAACCCGGAGAAGTGTGTGTTTGGCATCCCCTTCGGTAAGATACTTGGTTTCATTGTGTCTCATCGAGGGATAGAGGCCAACCCCGACAAGATCAAGGCTATCAAGCAGATTAAAGTACCCAAGACAGTCAAGGACGTGAGGTGTTTGACAGGATGCATGGCTGCACTGAGCAAGTTCATTTCCAAGTCTGCGGAGCGTGCCCTGCAGTTGTTCAAAATCTTGAAGAAGGCAGGGCCCGTGGAGTGGACCCTGGAGGTAGATGCTGCACTGCAAGATTTGAAGACCTATCTTTCCTCTGTGCCCACCTTGGTTGCTCCCAAACCACAAGAGCCATTGCTGCTATACTTGGCGGCAACCAATCAAGTGGTTAGCGCAGCACTAGTGGCGCAGCGGGAAGTGGATGATGCGGCAACTACAACAACTGTTACCTCTAGAGAAGAAAGTGGACCTATCCCGACAAGGCCAGAGTTAGTCCAGAGCGAAGAAAGGCCGAGCAGCGGAAGCAGTTCTCTGGTCACGACAAAGAAGAAAGTGGTGCAGCGCCCAGTGTACTTCGTCAGTTCCCTATTGCAGGGGGCTAGGTCGAGGTACTCTGGCGTGCAAAAGTTGATTTTTGGCCTCATCATGGCCTCAAGGAAACTGCACCACTACTTCCAAGCCCACGAGATCACAATTGTCACCCGTTTCCCCTTGCAACGCATACTCCGAAACCCTGAGGCCACCGGCAGGATTGTGGAATGGGCTTTGGAGTTGTCCAGCTTTGGTTTGAAGTTTGAAAGCACGTCAACCATTTAGAGCAGAGCACTAGCAGAATTCATCGCAGAGTGGACACCAACTCCTAATGAAGAAGTATTGGAGACAGTTATTCCCGGCAAGGAAGCGCCCCAAGATTGGATCATGTATTTTGATGGTGCCTTCTCCCTACAAGGTGCAGGGGTTGGCGTGCTTCTTGTTGCTCCCAATGGGGAGCACCTTAAGTACGTCGTCCAGATGCACTTTCCCTGGGAGAAGGCTACCAACAATACTGCAGAGTATGAATGGCTCCTTGCCGGCCTCAGAATTGCAACAAAACTGGGAATCAAGAAGCTGATCATTTGTGGAGATTCACAGCTTGTGGTGAGACAAGTCAACAAGGATTACCAAAGTTCATTGCTGGAGGCATATGTTGAGGAAGTGAGAAACTTGGAGGAGCGCTTTGACGGATTGCAAACAAAGCACGTACCCCGTGCGGAAAACAGCATCGCTGATCATCTGTCGAAGTGCGCTGCGCAAAAGATCCCTGTAGAACCAGGGACTTTTGTTCTCCATCTGACTCAACTCTCTGTATCCCCGGCAACAATGGCCAGAAAGAGGCGGAAACTGGACTCCGGCAAGCCTCACCCGGCAGGGCCTCCCGAGGCCCTCGGCAGAGAGCTTGGCGGGAACAACTCCCCTTCGATCAGCGAGCTGCACCATCCCGCCAGACCACCGGTCCCTGCGGTCGAGAAGTGCGCTCCTGCGAATGAGGAGGTGCCGTTGGTCCTTGTTGCCGAGCCACTGGCCCCAACTTGGGCACGGCACATAGTCCATTTCCTCCAAACTGGAGAACTCCCCGAAGAGCAAGAAGAAGCTGAAAGAGTAGCCCGGAGGGCCAGTATGTATCAGTTTGTCGATGACACACTATACACAAGGAGGCCCAACAGTGTGAAATTAAAGTGCATTTGCCGGGAGGAAGGAAAGGAACTGTTGGCAGAGATACACAAAGGTATGTGCGGCTCACACATTGGATCAAGGGCCCTGGATGGAAAAGTCTTCCGGCAATGTTTCTATTGGCCCACGGCCCTCCAAGATGCAGTTGAGCTCGTCACCAAATGTGAAGCCTGCCAGTTCCACTCCAAGAACATTCATCAGCCTACCCAAGCTCTTCAGATGATCCCTTCATCATGGCCCTTCTTGGTCTGGGGGCTCGATATCTTGGGCCCCTTCCCCCGTGCTACCGGGGGCTTTGAGTTCTTGTTCGTCACTATCGACAAGTTCCCAAAGTGGCCAGAGGTGGAGCCCGTGAGAAAGGTGACCGCTCAGACAGCTATCAAGTTCTTGAAAGGATTGGTGTGCCGCTTCGGAGTCCCTGCCCGGATCATCACTGACAATGGCACCCAATTCATGAGCCGCGCCTTCATGCAATATGTTCATGCCCTCGGAAGCAAGATCTCGTTCGCCTCTGTTGCCCATCCCAGAAGCAACGGATAAGCTGAGAGGGCGAATGCTGAAGTGTTGTGGGGCCTCAAGACAAGAACTTTTGATAGACTGCAAAAGTGTGGCAGGCGATGGATCGACAAGCTGCCGGTGGTTCTTTGGTCCCTCAGAACGACACCAAATCGAGCTACCGGGCAGACTCCCTTCTCCCTAGTCTATAGGGCAGAAGCAGTTATCCCCACGGAACTCATATTCGGGTATCCTTGAGTGCTTGCCTATGATGAAGTAGCGCAGGAATGGCACCAGCATGACGACGCTGTGCTACTTGAGGAGAACCGTCTCCGGGCCGCTACGCGTGCTACACGCTACCAGCAAGCCCTGCGTCGCTATCATAGCCGCAGGGTTCGTGCCCGGGGTTTTGAGGAAGGCAACATTGTCCTTAGGCGTGTTCAGTCCGCCAAGGGTACAAACAAGTTGACACCGAAGTGGAAGGTCCTTACCAGGTAGTACGAGTCACCAGACCTGGTGTAGTCCGTCTGGAGACCGGAGATGGCATTCAATTGAAAAACTCATGGAACATTGAGCATCTCCGTAAGTTCTACCCGTAAGGCGCGGCTGTTGGGCCCAGCCCGGCAGCCACCCTTTTGTACAGGCCTTGCCGCTGTTGCATGTAACCCCTTGTACAAAGCCAGGCGCAGACCTTGAGTAACAGAGATAAATGAAGTGCTAGGGGCCCCCCCAAAACTTGCATGCATGCATAAGCATATCATGAGCATAGCATGATCATGTAGATGAGGTCGCATGAGGCATTTTTTTCATCTGCATTAAGTTGCAGGGTTCTTGCCATGGACTCGGTCCCAAGAAAGAAGAAATGAAGACAAGCCTACATGATGATCCCCGGCAAGCCAAACAGATAAGTTCTCTTCTTATCCTTACGTGTTCTGTAAGTAGAAACTTGTGCATATGAAAACCTCGCCATCTTCGAAACTTAGGTGGTCCCATCCTTTGACTCGAACATTGCTTCGGTCAGGTTGGTCGCAGTGGCTTTGACGAAGAAGGCTTGGTGGGGAGCTGGTCCCTCTTTATGATTTGTGCCCGGAAGGCTTAGTCCCACGGCAACAATTCGAGGATACCGGCAGGATAGCTTGCCGGAGATAACTTGTTTACTTGAACATATAGAGGCATATCACCTCTGCATGAGTATGACGCATGCACAAGTGCCCGGCAAAGCTTGTCTTTTTCATTAATATGCAGATGAACAAGTACAGATCTTACAGAACACCAACAAGGATAAAGAAGATTACATTATTTAGACTATGGCAAATGCCCACATGTTTTAGATTGAAAAAAGATAAGTGCCCCGTGATGCCCTTTCTTGCCCTCCTCTTCCTCCCAGGCACTACGGCAGAAGGTGAAGAAGGCAAAAGGAGCGCCTGGGCAAAAGCCCAGCCTGACCCTGTCAGGCCCCTTGGCAAGGGGCCTAACAGGAGCGGGAGGGCGCGGGCGAAGGTGATGGTGAATAGAGTGGCGGAGACGACCCGCCAGCCACCGCCACCAGGGCCAGCAGGGCACGACAGGGCAAACGGAGCTGCAGCCCGCGAGGAAGCCTGTCGGGGCCCAGCTGGAAGGCTACTGGAGGAGCCCGGAGCAACACTCCCACCTCTGCATCCAACTCCCCAGGGAATCTCCTTGCCGGGGAAGGGATATAGGTGCAGATAGTGGTGCTGCCGCCTGACGGTGATGGTGCGGCTGACGATCAGTCGGAGTCGGAGTCGCCGTCCTCCCCATTGGCACCGTCATCATCGTCGTCACTGTCCTCCTCATCGCTGTCGCTCGAGGAGGAGCTTTCGTCGTCGGTCGAGCTCCCCGCGCAGCACCCTAAGCAAGCACCCGAGCACCCAAAGACCTTGACGAAGAGCAGATCGGCCTCCATTAATTTGAAATGGCGGATGTGCCCCTCTGACAAGCTATGGGCGCATGCAAAGGTCTTCCAGCCGCATCGGAAGAGCATGACATGAGGGGCGGGGAAATCCACATCCACCCGCATGCCGCCGTTCCTGCAACCCCTCATGTGCAGCTTCAACGCGCGCGGGCGTTCAAGCTCCATCACCCTTGCGAATGGAGTGGGGAGACAAAGGCAGCCGCGCAGAGGCTTGTACAACCTGATGATGAACTTCAGGGGTTGATCTCCAACATGGCCTTCCATCGGGGGAGGAGCGGCCGGCGGGGGTGCAATCAGAGCACCGCCCCGTCCTCCTCAGCCTCGAGCGCCATGACGATCTCGACCTCGCCCCCTCCCACCTCCTCTCACGGCGGGCTCCGCCCTCACACTTTCGGAGGGAGGAGGGAGGAGCTCTTGAGCAGAACTTCTCGTCGCCGTCACTGGAGCAGCGCCGCGTCCCCGACCTCTCGCCATGGTGGGGGAGAACTACTGCAGAAACAGAAGGAGAAGGGTGTGTGGGGAAACACCATGCCCCACATTTCCCTTTTTATAGGCAAATGGAGCAGAGGGCTGGATTCCTCCATGAAGGTGGCCGCCCCGTTCGGCCAGTCCGGCTCCTCCCCGCCACTAATGGCTCGAGTAATCAAGGCAGACCCCCTGCACCAATCTACGATGCCTGGCTTTCTGCCACGACGCTCATTCCCGCACCCTCCGCATCCGCCACCAACCCTGTGCAGTGCATGCAATACATGTGGCGGAGGCACTTCGGGTGGGAAGGATGATGGGGTGACTGTTATTGCCCCATGAACGTGGGACGTGGGTACCCCATGGATTGTGGCCCATTATCTCCTCCACCACAATTGGCATTACGTGACGTGCGGAAGAACCAGAAACTGACCTGGGCTCAGGTTAATGAAGAAGCAAAGAAGATCTCAAAGGATGAAGCAACTGCTGCCCTCTTGCCTATGCACTGGATAGGGCCAACCCCAACGACGCCCGGCAGTGCGTTCGGGCCAGGCTCGGGGGCTCCTGTCGGTGCAACAAACCCTGGGTCTTTTGCCCAGACCGTGCACAGGCCCAAAAGAGCAAAGTTGCAACATCCAAGACCAGATCAAGCTAGGAAAGATGGCTCTTTGAGGAATCAAAGGGGAGAGCAAGAAGACCAAGACACTTCTAAGGAAAAACCACCCTTGCCGGGCAGGCGAGCCTGGCGAAGATGAGGTGGCCCCGAAGACAAGCCTCAAGACCGTCCCGGCAGGCCTGCCGGGCACTACCAAAGCAAACTACCCCGCTAAGGCTTCACTGCTCCACCTCATAGTGTAAGTGCATCGAGTGCCCCTTAGTGATTTTGGTGTATTGAAGACTTATAGGTTAAGGGACTAATGAGTTTGTGAGTGTACACAGGTCTATAAGTCTATGAGGAGTTTGTTATTTACGATGAATGTCGACCCCTAAAAATGAATGTCTTCAACTGAAGACTTTGGTTTTCTTGAAGACTTTGAAAGTGAAGAAATTGGTGTGACCCTGAAGACTTGATATTCATGCGAGGATTATGAAGCGTGAAGACTTTTTTTTTCGTAGTTTCATTTTCTTCTTCTTGAGTCATAGGAAACACCGTACTGTTAAAGGGGGTCGAGGTAAACTAAGGAAAAGTTTCCAAGTGATGCTCAACTCAAAATCCTACACCTACCCAATCCTTTCGAGTGAAGCCATTGGAAATCTCATACAGTTTAGTCAAGTTCTTCAGTGACAGAGACGAAGTTCTTCTGTTCTCTGGGGAATTTGTTCTGACTGAGGAGTTAGGAATTCGCCAGTGCGGATTGCCTACAAGTGAGGAACATGATAGCCCTGAGGAATTTGATACTCAAATTTCTGACCGTTGCTGTGCTACGCGCCAACTGTCCAAATATCCTACCCACCTAACGGTCATATCATTGAAGGGCATTTATGTCTTGTCATGTCGGGCTGCTCCCTAGGCTATAAATAGCCGCCCCCTTCAACCACTAGCTGGCTGGCTGCTCTAAGAAATAGATTGACACTTGTCATTTAGAGCATCCCATCCTCCGAGGACTTTGAGCGAAAATCATCAAGTGAGGAAAAACCCAAAAACCCAAACACCTACAAACCCAAAGTGATTGAGCATCACTGAAGAGATTGTTCCTGTGTGGAACCGACGCTTGTTACCTTTGAGGACTGTGCATCCTCCAGACGGTTAGGCGTCACGGTCTAGAGCATCCAAGAGGAAATTGTGGATTGCCGAGTGACCGAGTATGTGAAGGTTTGGAAGTCACCTGAAGACTTACCACGAGTGATTGGGCGAGGTCTGTGTGACCTTAGCTCAAGGAGAATACGGTGAGGACTAGGTGTCCTGGACTGTGTGTTCAGGACTGGGTGTCCGGACTGTGTGTCCTCAGGTTTAAATACCTAGCCGCTCTAACCAGACGTACAACTGTCACAGCAGTTGGAACTGGTCTACCAAATCATTGTCTTCACCGAGCTACTGGTTCTATTTCCTCAACCTCTTTCATTTCCTCGCATACTTGCTATGTATTTGATCATTACTGTTTGAAGACTTTGACTGAAGACTTTCTCAATTTCCTCAGTTCAATTTCTTCAGTCAGTTTG
The DNA here is from genome assembly GCA_011799875.1 of Thinopyrum elongatum. Taxonomy (NCBI): domain Eukaryota; kingdom Viridiplantae; phylum Streptophyta; class Magnoliopsida; order Poales; family Poaceae; genus Thinopyrum; species Thinopyrum elongatum. The sequence continues at coordinate 70,477,883 of CM022297.1, forward strand.
TCTTCAGCCTGCTTATCCTGTGTTTACGCTACTTGTACTCTGTGCTTGTTTTCATTTCATCATGATGACTGTGCTACTGCTCTGTTATGCTTGCATCTGAGTACTTATTCCGCTGCTAAGTAGTTCATCGCTTAGGAATTTCCTCACCTTGAAATTCCTCAGTGATGAATTTGTAAAAATCGCCTATTCACCCCCCCTCTAGTCGATATAACACACTTTCAATTGGTATCAGAGCAAGGTACTCCCTTGTTGTGTGTGATTTTGGTTTAACCACCTGGAGTTTTAGTTATGTCGACTGCAGGCATGATCAAGGTCTCAGCTGGGTGTCCTACCTTCGATGGGACGGACTACCCCTACTGGAAGAACAAGATGCGCATGCATCTTGAGGCAATTGACAACGATCTCTGGTATGTTGTGGAAAAGGGTGTTCCCTCTGTCACTCCTTCCGTAAACGCTGCTGATGTGAAGAGATTCAAGCAACTCAACTCTCAAGCGAAGAATATCATATGTGGCCATCTGAGCAAAGGGCAGTATGGCAGAGTGAGTGCTTTGGAGATAGCTAAGCTTATCTGGGATAGGCTGTCCAAGGTCAACGAAGGAGTCTCAACTCAACGTGACTCTCGAGTTGACGTTCTTCGCAATCTCTTCAACCGCTTCAAAAGACTCGACAACGAAAATGTTCACAAACCTTTGATCGCCTCACTGACATTTCAAACGAGCTTCAAGCACTGGGTGCCACTGACATCACCGACCATGAGGTGGTGAAGAAATTGCTAAGGTCACTCGATTCTTCATTCGATACACTGGCACTGATGATTCAAGAACATGGAGACTACAAGTCACTTGATCCTGCTGATATCCTCGAGAGGCTAAATACTCATGAATTCCAACTAGCTGAGAAGAGAGATCTCTACGGACCGAGCTATGGTAGATCTCGTGCACTGAAAGCCAAGGCAGTCTCTGAATCTGAATCTGAAGATTCTGGTAGCAGCCTTGGTGATCCTGAAGAACTGAGTCAGGAGCTAGCAATGCTTGTGAGGAAATTCCAGAAGTTCTCTAGACGTGGCCGATTTGGAAAATCCTCAAAAGGTGATGACATGAAATCAGATTCCTCATCCCGTGATTACAAGAAGAGAACTTGCCATAAATGCAAGAAACCTGGTCACTACATTACTGATTGTCCTCAGTGGGAGAAGGAATCAAAGAAGAAGAAATACAAGGATGATAGTTCAGATGACTCTAAGAAGAAGAAGAAATCTTCAAAGTCCTCATCATCAAAATCTTCAAAGTCTTCATCTCACAAGAAGAGCAGCTCCAAGAAAGCTCGGGCATTCATTGGCAAGGAAATGGACTCTGAAGCTGAATCTGAGGAACATGAGGAAGAGGAGGCATCTGAGGAGTCAGACTCTGGTGTGGCGAGCCTAGCCCTCGCTACTGCTTATGTTAGCAAGTCCATCTTCAACACTGAGGAAAATGGCTTCCCCAACACTGCTGATGACGGCAACGATGACTATGCTCCCACCTATTGCTTCATGGCAAAAGGTGCCAAGGTACTCAAATATCCCTCCTCTGAATCAAGTGAGGATGAATCTGATGATAACCTCAAACCCAGCTATTCCAAACTTGCTAATATTGCTGTTAAACAACAAAAGGCTTTGGAAAAGGTTCAAAATATGCTAGACAAAAGCGATGATCTGTTAGGGAGGAAATGGATCAAACTCAAACACTGACTGATAATCTTCAGCAACTACAGTCTAAGTTTGACAACCTTCAAGGTCGTCATGAAACTCTCCTAGCCGATCATGAGAAGCTTTCTTATGAATTTCTTCAAAGAAAGCAAGATCTTGAGAAGCTAAGGGTGAGTCATGAAGATCTTCAGAAGGAAAATGGTTCTTTGCTTGCTCAACAGATCAGTTCCGCTCAGGAAGAATTTATTCCACCATGCTTGAAATGCATTGAACGTGAAACTGCTAATTCTTCACCTGAATGTTCAAATGCTTCCATTGCTACAAATTCTTTAACTATCTCTGTGGTCACAAATTCCTCATCTGAGGATACCACTAGTATCACTGACGAAAATGCAGGGTTGAAGGAATTGTATGTGACAGGCATTTACAAAAGCCTCCAAGGGCATCAGACTCTTTGTGATGTGCTCAAAAAGCAGATCTTGAACACGAACCCTAGGAAAGAGGGTATTGCCTTTGAGAGGAAACTCAATGCTGATGGAACCTACTGGAAACCGGAGCAGTATCCCAAAACCTCATGGGTTGCTGCGAAGGGACCTCCCGTAGATCCATCCACTTTATCTGGCTTTACTTGTGAATACTCATATTCATCTGATGAGTCATTTGACTCCAACTATAAACTGTTCAAAAATCAGAATGGTGAGGTATTTGCTAGATATGTTGGATCTAACTGTAGGAATGGTCCCCCTATGAAGAAAATCTGGGTTCCCAAAAAGTGCCTTGAAAGTCTTCAGGTGAATGTCCTCATGACACCACCTGTGAAGAATAAGAACCCCAGATCAAATTCTTCATATGAACCAAAGTCTTCATATGGATCCAAGTCCTCTTATGGATCAAATTCCTCACATGGATCCAAGTCCTCGCATGAACATCATCGTGCTAACACTTCTGTTTCGCAGGGAAAGCCTAAGGGCTATGAATATATGCATTATTCTTCAAATCATTATGTTCATAAGTCCTCGAAGAATTTCTCTGCTTATTCATATGCTTACCCTAACCCCTCTTATGTGAAACGAAGTGGTCTGGCGTCTATGCCACCTTTCTCTTATGGAGCTCGCAGAATGATGAACTCTTTGCCACCCCTCCAGATGTGGGTGGTGAAGAAAAGGAACTAATCTCTTATGCAGGGTCTGGTCTCCAGACGAACTAAATCGTCTGAAGAATTTGCTGGAGACCTGAAACGCTTGAAAGGACGCAAGCTAATCATGAAGAAATGATTTATTCATTTCTCACGTCCTCACATTGCTATATATACATATGTTGCTTTAATTGATGAAATATGTCTGATGAATTTGATGTCATATTCTTCACTCTGAAGTATATGAGTTCGTAAGATGCACTAATTCATCTGCAGGATGATTTACCCAAAGCTACTGAGTGGGTCCTCGATAGTGGATGTACAAATCACATGACCGGTGACAAGAGCTTACTGATGAACACTCCTTTATCTCCATCACACTTGAAGCATATCACCTACGCTGACAAAGGCAAAAGCAAGGTATTGGGTCTAGGTAGGGTTGCAATCTCAAAGGATCGACACATGGATAAAGTCATGCTTGTCGAGTCCCTCGGATTCAACCTCATGTCTGTCTCAATGCTTTGTGATCTTGATATGGTTGTTGTCTTTGGCAAATATCGGTGCTTAGTGCTCATGGAATCTGACAATTCCAAAGTCTTCGAAGGCTTTAGGAGAGGAGACTTGTATATTGTTGATTTCTCTGCAGGACCACAGCCTGCCACTTGTCTACTTGCTAAAGCTTCAGAAGGCTGGCTATGGCATCGACGACTGGGTCATGCTGGCATGAGGAACTTACACACGCTCGTGAAGAAAAAGCACGTCATTGGCATCGAGGGTGTCAAATTCCTCAAAGATCATCTTTGTGGGGCTTGTGAGGCTGGAAAGATGACCAGAGCCAAGCACCCCTCGAAGACTATCATGACTACTTCTCGTCCTTTTGAATTGCTTCATATGGATCTCTTTGGCCCTACTCATTATGCCACACTAACAAATGCAGCATCTCTATATGGCTTTGTCATTGTTGATGACTATTCTCGTTACACATGGGTGCATGTCATTACTTACAAAACTGAAGTGCAGGAAGTCTTCAGACGATTTTCCTCAAGGGCTTCGACGAATTTCGGCGTGAAGATCAAGCATATACGTAGTGACAATGGGACTGAGTTCAAGAATACTGGTCTTGATGACTATCTCGATGAACTTGGTATTACTCATGAGCTATCTCCCCCATACACTCCTCAGCAGAATGGCGTTGTGGAGCGCAAGAACAGGACTCTTGTTGAGATGGCTCGCACCATGCTTGATGAATACAAGACACCTCGTCACTTCTGGCCTGAGGCAATTGATACTGCATGCCACATCATCAACAGGGTATATCTTCACAAATTCTTCAAGAAGACCTCATATGAACTCCTCACTGACAAGAAACCCAATGTGAGTTATTTCAAAGTCTTCGGTGCTAAATGCTGGATTAGAGATCCACATCACAATTCTAAATTTGCACCGAAAGCACATGAAGGTTTTATGCTTGGTTACGGAAAGGACTCGCACACCTACATGGTCTTCAATACCTATCACAACAAGGTTGTTGAAACTGTAGATGTCCGGTTCGATGAAACTAACGGCTCGCAAAGAGAGCACCTACCTCCTGTGCTAGATGAAAAGACGCCTGAGGAAACCATCAAGTTCAAAGCTACTGAGGATGTCATTCCTACTGAAGAATCTGCTGAAGAAATCATTCCAGAACATGAAGAACAGCATGCTGGCGCATCTGAAGAAAATGGCTCTGAAGAAAATGCTGAGCCAAATCAAAGTCGTCAACCTGCTCATCCCCGCGTTGCAAATGAAGTACAGATTGAGAGAATCATCAACGACATCAACGCACCAGGTCCTCTGACTCGCTCAAAAGCTTCACATTTATCTAACTTTTGTGGGCATTTTGCTTTCGTCTCTATCACAGAGCCCACCAAAGTTGATGAGGCATTTCTGGAGCCTGAATGGATTCAAGCAATGCAAGAGGAATTACATCAATTCAAGCTGAACAATGTGTGGAGCTTGTCAAGCGACCGAACCCATGCAAGCACAATATCATCAGTACCAAATGGATCTACCGCAACAAGCAAGCTGAAAATGGCCTAGTGGTGAGGAACAAGGCTCGTCTTGTAGCTCAAGGCTACACACAGGTTGAAGGAATTGATTTCGATGAGACTTTTGCACCTGTTGCTAGACTTGAGGCTATTCGCATATTGCTTGTTTATGCTAACCATCATAATATCATCTTATATCAAATGGATGTGAAAAGTGCATTCCTCAATGGTAAGCTTGAGGAAGAAGTATATGTTGCTCAACCCCCAGGTTTTGAAGATCCTAAGCATCCTGACAAAGTCTTCAGACTCAATAAGGCCCTCTATGGCCTCAAGCAGGCCCCTCGGGCGTGGTATGATACTCTGAAGGAATTCCTCATGAAGAAAGGCTTCAAACCCGGTTCACTCAACCCAACTCTTTTCACCAAAACCTATGATGATGAATTATTCGTGTGCCAAATATATGTTGATGATATTATCTTTGGTTGTACTAACCAACATTACAGTGACGAATTTGCTTACATGATGAGTGAGGAATATCAAATGTCCATGATGGGAGAATTGAAATTCTTCTTAGGTCTTCAAATTCGTCAACAACGTAATGGCATCTTCATTTCTCAAGAGAAATACCTCAAGGACGTTCTGAGGAAATTCGGTATGCAAGAATGCAGAGGCGTCAAAATCCCTATGCCCACAAATGGCCATCTATGCACTGATGAAAATGGAATAGACTTCGATCAAAAGGTATACCGCTCCATGATTGGCTCTTTATTGTACCTATGTGCATCTAGGCCGGATATTATGCTTAGTGTTTGCATGTGTGCCCGTTTTCAAGCTACACCGAAGGAATCACACCATAAGGCTGTGAAACATATTCTTCGATATCTAGCTCACACTCCAACACTTGGATTATGGTATCCCAAGGGCTCGTTTTTTGATCTCATTGGATATTCTGACTCTGACTATGCCAGTGATCGTGTGGACCGCAAGTCAACTTCAGGCACATGCCATTTCCTCGGACGATCCTTAGTATGTTGGTCCTCGAAGAAGCAGAACTGCGTATCACTCTCTACTGCTGAAGCTGAGTATATTGCTGCTGGTTCTTGCTGTGCTCAATTGCTATGGATGAAGCAAACCCTCAAGGACTACGGCATCAATGTGAAGAATGTGCCACTCTACTGCGACAACGAGAGTGCCATCAAAATTGCTCATAACCCAGTTCAGCACTCGAAGACAAAGCACATCGAGATTCGTCATCATTTTCTTCGAGATCATGTGTTGAAGGGTGACATCTCTATTGATCACATGAAGTCTGAAGAACAGCTAGCGGATATCTTCACAAAGCCCTTGGATGAGAAGAGATTTAGCAAGTTACGGTGTGAGCTAAATATCTTAGAATCTTCGAATGTCCTTTGAAAAGGACACACATCCTAACACTTATGCAAATTGATGACTTAGGTGTGCAACACACGAAGAAACATTTTTCTTCAATCAATGAAGACTAACCCTCTAAGTGTGAAGAAATTAATGAAGAATTTGATTCTCAGAACCCTACGATAATTGTACGTGGTGTCTGAAATCATCATTCTTACACGGTGGGTCACGCCACCACAAAAAGTTGAAAATCTTCAAAATCTGAGTCTTTCATCATTGTGCAAATTCTTCAAATTTTCAAATTCTTCAACTTTGCAAAATCTTCACTCTTTCCGACTGTGTTCTTCATTGACTATATATATATATTTGAGTTTTCTGTCCTCTATAGCATTCACTTATTGCTAATTCTTCAAGTTGTGTTTCTTCTAAGTGAATGTGATCGGACCCGTTCCCCCTCTATGCTAAACTCAATCCAGTCCGTTCACATTAAAATATTCTTATCTGAATTTTCGGCTTTTGCCGCTCAAACCGTTCCATATCCCTCGATAAGATTTATCTATTCACCCACGATCTAACACGATCTCCACTTCACAGTACGTGGGTGACACATGTCGCTAGGATGAGAAGGGTCAGGGGCACGTTTGTCCATTTTCTTCGGACGAGCGGTTTTTCACCTCTGCTATAAATACCCCTCGCCCTCCTCAGAGCTCATTTACCCCGCTCGAGCTCTCAGACCTAGCGCCGCCGCTACACTCCATCGTCGCCGGTGAGGAAGAGCTTCACTGCCTCGACCTCGTCGCCGTCGTACTCACGCCGGCCGCGGAAATCTTCACTCCGCCGCCGCCGTAGCTGTTTTCCATCGCCAAGTTAGGGCGTGGAAGATCTGAACGGACGAACATCTCCACTGCCACTCTCAGTTCGTCGTGTTCTTCGTCAAGGGTAAATAAAATTTATTTTTACTGCCCTTGTTGATTCTGATGATTTCCACAAAATCTTCAAAAGGTGTTTATTCTTCAACTTTCATGTTCTTAAACACCAACTTGCTTCTGTCCTTGATCAGTTTCTCTAAGCAACGTTTTTCTTCAAGATTCCTTAATTGTGTGGATTTTCAATCTACACAACTCTGGAACCTAAGTCAAAATGCTTAGTAAAATTCCTCAAGACACCCCTGGTCATCTTCCTCAAACTTGATACTTTTGAAAATCTTCTGAGAACGCATATGACCTCTCCAAAACTCTTCGCACCTATATTCTGTTCACAGGTACACATGTCTGCTGCTGAATCTCTAGGTTCTCATCAACTTAACTCATTTGCAGCGTTCCTTGAAGAAAAATTGCATACCTCATCAGAAAATTCGATTGTTCAAAACCCTCAAGTGAAGAAAATGGCTGATGGTAAAAGACCTCAGAAGGGAGGAAAGAGGCCAGAAACAAATACTGCTTTTGAGATCCCTGATGACATCTATGATGAATATTGTACTCCTGATGAAGCAACTCATGGCAAGGAGAACAAAAATCAGCGCAAAGTGCGCATTCAGAAGATTGAGAGGAGATGGGCAAGAGAATGGAGGGAATATCGCTATGTCACTCCCAAGTACATGAAGAAATTTGCTGTTAACCCTCCATGTCCAAGACCTCCATTGGCTCCTGGCCAAGAAGCTGATCCCACTAGCATCAGAAGAGGTGAGGAATTTCCTCAGGAGTGGGCTAAGCGTCTAGCCAAGCTGGCCAAAGTGGCTAAAGAGGCAGTGAAGAAATTCAATGAAGATTCTGTTGCTGCCGCCGCTGAGGCCTCTGCTATCAAGCCTAAGAAGGCTATGCTGAAGAAATCAGCTGTCAAGTCAAGTTCCTCAGCTGCAATGCCCTCACGGCCAAGCTCTTCAAAGCCCTCACGGCCTGTTCCTCAAGCAAATTCCTCAAAAGCAGCTCCAACTCCCTCGGTTGCAAAATCCTCAGCTGCTCCTGCAAAGTCCTCAGCACCTGTGCATCTTGCCACATTCCAAAGGACTACTGGAATCTCAATTGCTTCAGGAGTCTCTGCAAGTTCTTCAGCTCCACCTCAGTCTTCAACAACTCCGACATTGCTGAAGAAAAAGGCCACTGCTGGACGAGGCACAAGGCCAAGTCCTCACAAGAAGCAAGTCGCCTTTCAGGTTCCGTCAAGCGAAGACGAAGCTGATGATGAAGAATTAGCTGAGATCATCAGAGATCGACAACAAAGGGCCGCTAGAGCCAAAGGCAGTGCTGTGCCCCTCATGCTGAATCCAAGGAAGATCCTTGATTTCATCGATCTATGGCACAAGGATCCAAATACACCTTTGCCTGAATTAAACCTCACTCCTGGTCAAAGTCACATGTTGACGGCCTCCATAAATGAAGAGAAATGGAAATTTGAAAAGGCCAGGCAGGTGAAGAAGGCTCAGTACAAGAAGGAGCGTTTTCTGAAGAACAATGTTGTGAAAATGTCTCCTGAAGAACTTGTGTCTATGCAGGCTGAGATCAAAGCACTCAGTGATGAATTTCATGCATTCCATGCAGATTGGCTAGGTGCCAAAGTCAGATTCGTTAGAATGGCAAAAGGATTTACTCCAAGTGTTGCAGCTTCATCGCAACCCAAATTTCCTCAGACTAGAACATCTGTTCAGTCTGCTGAAGAAAATGAAAGCGCCAGAGCTGATGAAGAAATTCCAGTCTCTGAAGAAAATGCCAGGGCAACCTCCAATATTGCGCCTGAAGAGCAATCCAGGCCAGTTGAAGCATCTGCTACTATGCCTGAGGAATCTGAACAAGCCAGGGCAACTGCATCAGTTGTGCCTGAAGAAATTCAACCAATTTCCTCTGCTCCTCCTGCACCGATGACAAGCATCAACCTTCCTTCTGCATCAGAAGCGAAGAAAACTAAGGCTGCGGAGCGAGCAGCTGTGAAGAAAAGGAAAGCATCTGCATCTTCAGAGTCTTCAGCTCCCAAGAAATTGAAGACTTTGACGAGTTCATCTGAAAACCCAATTGATGCTATTCCAATATCAAGCATGCCATCAAAGGAGACCATTCCCTTTGGTGAGGAATATGAAATTCCAAGTAAATCTGATGAAGTAGATCCTTCTGCTGCTTCGACAGAGCAGATGGATGAAGAAATTGAAGTGGATACTTTCTCTTCAACCCCACTGGTATCATCGCCCATGCCTCAGTTCACAGCTGAAGAGGCAGGCGTCGAAGGAACTGAAGAAGATGAGGATGTGGATATTGGGTCTACAACACCTATTCTGAATGATGACTTTTGGGAAAGTCATCACCCCAATTCACCTCTGACAACCCCTCTACATCATGTTCCTCAGTCCCCTGTGCCAACTGAAGAAATTCATACGGGCTCTGATGAACGTCAAGCTTCACTTCATTCTATTCCTGAAGAAGTTTCAGCCACTAGCGCTGATGTACATATGTCTGAAGAAATGGAGGCCAAGGCTGCTGCTGAAATTCCTCAGCCAGTGGCTCCAGTGGCTATACCTCAAGAGGCTGTAAATTCTTCAACTGTTAATCTTCAGCCCAAGCCACAGAACCCTCACTCCAAGAAGCAGAAGTTTAATGCTGAGGATTTCTTCCACGAGCACATATTCTTCACTGACTACAATCCCTATGACTCTGCTCGTCTTCGTCGCAAGCGTTTCTGGACTGCAAGCCAGATGAACTTCTACTCCTCATTATTGGTTGATAAGGATAAGATCTTTGAACATGAGCAAATTCCTCATGTAGATATGGAATCGCTACCCTGCTTCACCCCAGTCCTCAGTGTTCTTCATGACGCTGGGTTACTCAATTTCTGCACCGACATCTGCGATTGGAATGAAGAACTCATTCTTCAATTCTTCGCCACGCTGCACATTACTGGAAATGTTGATGATGTCAATTCATGGGTATTGGACTGGATGACCGATAATACTCATTTCAAAGCACCGGCCTCTGAATTGCTTCATGCCGTCCCAGTCAGTCCTCCCACTGAAGGTGCAAGGCTTCTCTATGTTGAACCTGAACTGTCTGATCATCTGATGCAAGTGCTGATGAAGCCTTTGAAGCCAGGCCAAGCTCCAAGGACCAAATTCCTCGTCAAGGAATTGCTCTATGTGCCAAGGACAGTCTATCACATATTGACCAAAACCCTCAGTCCAATCAAGGGCCACAACTCTGATGATGAAGAAGTTGTTGGCATTATGAAGAATCTGCTGTTCAATATCATTCACGGTATTCCTATCAACTACCATGATTTCTTCATGAGGACTTTGGCCAATGCTGCTCTGTCGCCTTTTGAGTTGAAGCCTTATGCTCCCTGGATCATGAGATTCATCAGATCAAGGTCTTCAATTCATTATAAGGCTGACTTTCAAAATCATCTCAGCTATTTGCCCCCTATTGAAGTCCTCAAACGGACTATTTCCTCAGCTGACGAGAAGGGCAAGGCTGCTGTTATTGATGAAGGTACTCGTCCATTGGATGGACAGTTTCGCAAAGCTACTTCCTATTCCACCAATGATGACTCTGCAACTCAAGATCCTGCCGCCAAAGCTTCAGAACATCATCCTCAAGCCACAGCTCCGCGTGTGATGACTGATCGTGAACTTCTCATTAGTCTTCATCAGGAAGTTGCTCGAAATCACAAGTGGGTCAAGCGTCAGTTTGGTGCAATTCTTCAGAACATGACAGTCACTCAAAATACTATGAAGAAGAATCACTACTACTTGCATGAAGTCTTTGACCGCACTTGGGCGATTCTGTCTAATCTTCATAGTGCTGAAGAACTCAAGGAGATGGGCATCCAACAGGACTTTGACTGGTCCCAGCCACCTTCGAAGAAATTCAAGAAAGTCAAAGTTCCTCAGCTTGTTGCCAGTTCATATTCTTCATCGCGGGAGACGGATGAAGCTGAAGACTTGAACGACACTGCGGCATGCCCTACCTCAACAGACAACCCCAACAATGCTGGCGCTCCTCCATCGACATCATGATGATGTTCTTCAGGGGCGTTAGTCCTCATTTTTCGTCCCTTTTGGTCATTCGATGACAAAGGGGGAGAAATTTGAGTTAGTCTTCAAGCGGGTCTTATATATATATGGGCTATATTTCTGTTAAGTCTCAACTCTTGCTTTTCTGAGGTGTTTGCTCTGATGAGTTGTAAACTTAAGTCCTATGGTGGTCTGATACTTTTGCTCTGTTTTTCTGCATGCTATTTCCTCAATACCATAATGCACGCATGCTGAATTTCGTCAGACACCATATTTCATCATGCATTTCAAATTCTTCATATCATATGATAAATGTGTGTATGAATTTCAAGATATAGGAGGAGATCTCCATGATATTATTCAACAATGTGCATTTGCTATTTCAAAGCAAATTCTTCAAATATGCACATCTTCAGGGGGAGTTCTTCTATATCTTGCAGTCAAATTCCTCAATATTAGTATTTACACTTCATATGTTTATCCCCGTTGAAAACTTAACCTATATTGTCACCAATCACCAAAAAGGGGGAGATTGTAAGTGCATCTAGTGCCCCTTAGTGATTTTGGTGTATTGAAGACTTATAGGTTAAGGGACTAATGAGTTTGTGAGTGTACACAGGTCTATAAGTCTATGAGGAGTTTGTTATTTACGATGAATGTCGACCCCTAAAAATGAATGTCTTCAACTGAAGACTTTGGTTTTCTTGAAGACTTTGAAAGTGAAGAAATTGGTGTGACCCTGAAGACTTGATATTCATGCGAGGATTATGAAGCGTGAAGACTTTTGTTTTCGTAGTTTCATTTTCTTCTTCTTGAGTCATAGGAAACACCGTACTGTTAAAGGGGGTCGAGGTAAAACTAAGGAAAAGTTTCCAAGTGATGCTCAACTCAAAATCCTACACCTACCCAATCCTTTCGAGTGAAGCCATTGGAAATCTCATACAGTTTAGTCAAGTTCTTCAGTGACAGAGATGAAGTTCTTCTGTTCTCTGAGGAATTTGTTCTGACTGAGGAGTTAGGAATTCGCCAGTGCGGATTGCCTACAAGTGAGGAACATGATAGCCCTGAGGAATTTGATAATCAAATTTCCGACCGTTGCTGTGCTACGCGCCAGCTGTCCAAATATCCTACCCACCTAACGGTCATATCATTGAAGGGCATTTATGTCTTGTCATGTCGGGCTGCTCCCTAGGCTATAAATAGCCGCCCCCTTCAACCACTAGCTGGTTGGCTGCTCCAAGAAATAGATTGACACTTGTCATTTAGAGCATCCCATCCTCCGAGGACTTTGAGCGAAAATCATCAAGTGAGGAAAAACCCAAAAACCCAAACACCTACAAACCCAAAGTGATTGAGCATCACTGAAGAGATTGTTCCTGTGTGGAACCGATGCTTGTTACCTTTGAGGACTGTGCATCCTCCAGACGGTTAGGCGTCATGGTCTAGAGCATCCAAGAGGAAATTGTGGATTGCCGAGTGACCGAGTATGTGAAGGTTTGGAAGTCACCTGAAGACTTACCACGAGTGATTGGGCGAGGTCTGTGTGACCTTAGCTCAAGGAGAATACGGTGAGGACTAGGTGTCCTGGACTGTGTGTTCAGGACTGGGTGTCCGGGACTGTGTGTCCTCAGGTTTAAATACCTAGCCGCTCTAACCAGACGTACAACTGTCACAGCAGTTGGAACTGGTCTACCAAATAATTGTCTTCACCGAGCTACTGGTTCTATTTCCTCAACCTCTTTCATTTCCTCGCATACTTGCTATGTATTTGATCATTACTGTTTGAAGACTTTGACTGAAGACTTTCTCAATTTCCTCAGTTCAATTTCTTCAGTCAGTTTGTCTTCAGCCTGCTTATCCTGTGTTTACGCTACTCGTACCCTGTGCTTGTTTTCATTTCATCATGATGACTGTGCTATTGCTCTGTTATGCTTGCATCTGAGTACTTATTCCGCTGCTAAGTAGTTCGTCGCTTAGGAATTTCCTCACCTTGAAATTCCTTAGTGACGAATTTGTAAAAATCGCCTATTCACCCCCCCTCTAGTCGATATAACGCACTTTCACATAGCGACGCAAGTCATCGATCGGTGCGGTGTCAAGCCCCCAAGTGACTAAATGGCAGTTATTCGACACATGGCAGCCATTTCCAGAGGAAGCCACCTCCAAATGACACCCGTCCAGAGACGTGTCAAGCAGACAGGCGAAAAGATGGCCGAGCAGCCCGGCAAGGATTGTCGGGCAGGCTGCGATGTGACATTGAGTGGCGCATTTAATGCGCTCTGCTCTGCCTTCAGAATTAGGTATGATAGCACTGTTTGCTATCTAATCAGTACATAATGACTGATTTGCCACTGTGGTAACCCCTTGATCTATAAAAGAAGGGCCATGGCAACCAGAGAAAGGGTTGGGAACCTTGTACACTCATACGCGCGTAGCTGCTCTGGCCTTGAGGCAACCCTGCCGGGCAAGAGCGCTGCGTTTCCACCACAATCCACCATAAATCCACCAAAGCAGGAGTAGGGTTTTACCCCTCGCGGCGGCCTGAACCTGGGTAATCCTCCGCTCTTTGTGCAATGCGCTCAGCCCCCCTACCGAACCAAAAGGGGCCGATGGCCCCATAGGTGGTCGTGATTTCCCACGGCACCTACAGCTAGGATTGATGTTCATAAAGTAGTTGAAAGTAATCTATAAGAAATCAGTGTCAACCTCTCGCATGTTTTGGTCAAAAGAGCAATTTAGAACCGTCATTTGGCACACAAAAATCACATGCAAGATCACCCAGAAAGTTGTACTACTAGTACTAGTACTGCGTGTTAGATGAAAAAACATGATCAAGATCGCCAAAAAGATCGTAAGAAGAGATATTACCTGGACTTGCTTAATGACGGATCCCGGAGAGGGGGGCTTGGACAGGGCGATGGCCTTGAGCTTGTCTGCGGTAGTCTTGGCGGGGTGCTTGCGCTTATTCGTACCCAGAGCCTCGACGGTTTTGGCCAGAGCCATAGACATCACTTCGGCTGGTGCTCCAGGGTCCATCAAGAAACTGTCAAATAGAAATAAAAGAAAAGAAACCATAATCACAAACCCAAAAGAAGAACAAAGAGGGAGTTATAGGATCAGTCTCGGGGTTGCAAGACCGGGCCTTGGCCAGAATCAACACCATTGATGCGCTCACCTTTCCTTCTTTGGGAGCTAAGAACAATGGCAGAAGCGCGTCGGGATTTTCTTGAAGAAATGAGGAACAAGATGTGGGAGAAGCGAGTTGGGGTTTTCTTCCAGAGAGGAAGCTGAGGGAGAAGAGTGAAATGATGGTTTCTTCGTCTGTCCAACTTACTCCTAGAAAGGTTGGGGTTTTGTGATTTGACGGCTCATTGTGCATTACTGCGACGCTTCGACCGGGGTAGTCTACCGTGCAGTTGTGCACTCTAGTACGGAGTAATTTTGTGCATGGCAAGTGGACCCCGATGCTGGCTGTCCCACACGTCGGCGAAAGTGAGTAGCAAGGTTCCCAATGACCGTCGAGGAGGATCCACACGGTAGAGCGTGTCCACTATTTCTGAAGAAAAAAAATGATTACAGCAAGCATTTCCACTCTTATGACGGAGAAGTGCGAAACACGGCAGCCACTTGAACTTACACAATCCCCCTGCTACTAGGCAAGTGCAGTGGTTCATACATCAGTACTACATAATCTTGTTGCTAGTGTAGTAAGATATGATGATAACAAATGATGTTGTGCGCATGTCAACTATATGAACAGTAATGTAACATACCCCTTTTTTGACTGTCCGGTCAAGAATGAACGGTGAGATCAATGTTAACAGAACTAGGTCTACAGCGCACGGAGAGTACGGTGCTACAGTACTCCATGGAACATGAACCGTATGAAGCACGAATCAGTGTTAAGCAGGGTGTATGAAGGGTGCATGGGATGGGAGCAAAAGTTCCCTTCTCGACCCACTTTTGGGTGTTTGGCAGTGTGCATGAGTCCACACTAGTAGGTTAACACAAATACACTAGGAGCATGCATCAAGAGGGGTGCTGAGATGAGCATGTACCAAGAGGGAACAACTATATTGAGATAAGAATGCAACCAAACACACCCACACACTTTGTGCTACAGTGACTGATCTGCACAGTCTGAGTTTGATCCAACGGTCATGTTGCGCCGAGACATGGACATGCCCATGCAGATGATGCCTAAACACCACCGAAGTCCCTCTACTTCTCGAGGCGCACGACGTTGGTGGTGTAGGGTGCCACCGCACGCAGAGCCCGCTCCCGGTCGACGGGAGCCAGCTCGTCAAAGACGGCGTCCAATGGCACGAATGGATTCCGGTGACGAAGCCATGAGAGGATTCACGCGGCAACAGCGATGGCAGCCTGCAACCCCTCCTTGTCCAGCTCCACCCCCTCCATCGCGCGGAGATGGCTCAGCTCCTCGGAGATATAGGTGAAGAAGGAGACCAGGTCAGGAAGCCGTAGCTTATTGAAGTTGACGGGGTGGTCGAACGGGTTTAGCCCGACAGCCGGCATGACGGTAGGTATCACACAGCCGCAACACGTGCGTGGCAACATGGTCCACCAAGTGGTTGAGGTGATCCTGGACCTCATCATGATCGTCCCGCTCGCGCTCCAGCCGGCTCGCCTAACCGCCTATCGTATCTCCCGGCTTCGGCAGCAATGCCGCTGACGCCTCGAGCATCTTTGTGGTGGACGCCTTCCGCATTTGAAGCTTCGTGAACTCCCGCACATAAAGGAGGAGCATGGCACTCCTCTCCTCCTTGAGCTCACGGAGCTCCACGTCCTTGGCCCTGAGCTCCGCATCCTTGGCATGGAGCTCCTGTGTCAGGCGCCTTACCTCAGACTCCGTGATCTGGTGTGCCGCCATGGAACTAGGTAGAAGCAATGGGGAGAGGAAGCAAAGGGGGCGAATCGGCTGAAAGGCAATGCAATCTACGGGAAGGAGGAGGGAGCCAGCCAAGAAGCGGGGTGAATCTTTTGGTTTTCACCATGGGAAAACACCAGTCGACGACTTTTCACATCCGGGAGCAGTGGGTTTTATAGGCGGAGTCATCATGACTAATTGCTGCCGCGCCTGCTCCCATCAATCAAAATAATAAAAATCCTGTCGTGCCTGCCGCACCCAAAGACCAGAGCAACGCCGCGGTGGATATTTAAATTTACCTGCCGGCAAGGAGAGAAAAAAGGGGTGAAAAAACAAATGTGGCGGCGGCCTAGCTAATCGGTCGCACTAGCCCAACTAGCTAGCCACCGTGCTTCATTGATGTACTCGGCGGGAAAGGTGGGCTTTTGTGATTTGACGACTCAATTACTTGCTTCGGCGCTACGACCGAGGAGGACCCAAAAAACGCGCGGTAGGGCGTCCCACGTCTCGGCAAGGAAGAAAATATGCGTGCACCACACGGGAGGATCCAGAAACCGCGCGGTAGGGTGTGCCACGTCTCGGCACGGAGGAAAAATGTGCGTGTAAAAATATACTGTATCAGACATACTACCTATGGTTCGACCTCAGGACCCAGCCAGTCGGTCGAAAACACCCCACTAGCCACACAGCTTCATCATGCTAACGTGGCACGGAGGATAGCTGTAGTTAGCTCCGTCTCGACCAGCCACGGACTCCACCAGCCACAACATCTCTTGTTCTAGGCGATTCTTCTATTTCCAAGCATTTTTTTTAGTTACTGGCAATGTGCCCGTGCGTTGCAACGGATCCAAAGTAGAATAGTACTTGTTCACAAACTTGAAAGAAAACACTCTTGTTTTGATATACATATATACCACTAAAGTATATTACTTTTCACTAAAAATATATTTCTTAGGCTGTTTTGATGAGGTGAGGGAGGGATGTGGTTGCTTATAGGTTAATAAGGGGTTTTCTGCATATTGGAGTAGAGAAGTGGGATATTGTTCTAAAAATGCCACAACTTACCTCACAGCCGTTAGATGCAGATCTAATGGTCAGAAATGACGGATGGCAGACACACCATCATCACCAACTGAGTCTTTTATAGGAGTAGAGATAGAGATAATAACACCATGGCAAGCTCGTGCTGCTCTTCATGTGTGCCCATGCGTCTAAAGGTTAGATGATGAAGAGGAGAGAGAGAGATCGCAGACATGGGACCCACTAGTAAGTAAGTCAACGGTCATGCACGTGTTGACGAGCCACTCCCTCTACTCTACTCAACGTAATACTGCATGAAATCAAGTTATGTGACAAAGCCAACAACCGTTGCTGTTTCAGGCTATCGACTTACACTTTGTAGTCCAGGTTGCCAATTCGAATCTCGTCTTTCAGATTTGTTAGTTTTAGGTCCAAATTTGATCAATGACAAGTGGGACCCCCGTGTGTTGTTTTGATATTTCAGTGTAGGATGTTTTTTTTTTGCATAAACACTTTGCGCGGTTAGACAAGTAATGGCACCAGTTACACGTATTTTGCAAGTTTAGGAACAAAAATGATAGCGGCATAGAATATCACATCCACCCCGCAGCTTAGATGCTATGGTGATACGAGTTTTTACGTCGTTGGATCTGAGATCCAATGGCTTGTGAGTAGTCTTTGTAATTATGCGCAATTTCCAAACTCTCCAAGGTTTTGTTTGCAATTAAAACATTCAGGCCTCGTGTGTGCCGCTGCATCTTGGATCCAACGGCTCCCAGTAGCTCATATTAGGTGCTCCCAGTAGCTTAATTAGCCGCTACGGTGATACGAGCATCTAGGTCGTATGATCTGTGATCAAATGCCACATGCGTAGTACTTGTACTTTCTGTGCAATTCCCAAACTCTTTGAGGCCTATTTTGCAAAAACATTCAAACCTCCTACTGTGAGCCGTTAGATCTCCCGGGAACTCGTATCACCATAGAATCTATGGTGTGGGAGCTCCTCATATCCTCCCATTCGAGAAAACATCAGGTGCTCTCGCAGCTTGGATGCTACGGTGATACGAGCTTTGAGGTCGTTCAATGTGAGATCCAATGGCATCTGAGCAGTCTTTGTGCTTGTAAGCAGTGGCCGAACTCTTTGGGGGCTTTTTTGCAAAAAAAAAACATTCTAACCACCAAGGAGTTGTTGGATCACAGATCCAATAGCTCCGAAGAGCTTGTATCACCAAAGCATCTAAGGTGTGGTAGCACATGATATTCTTACATACAGGAGAATATGAGGTCCTCCTTCATCTTACATGCTACGGTGATACGAGCTTCGAGGTCGTTGGATATGGGATCCAAGGGCATCTAAGTAGTTTTTTGTACAAATTGTGTGCAATTCTCAAACTCATTAAGGTTTCCTGTAAAAATATTAAGACATCCTGCGAGCTGCTATATCTCAGATCAACAAGCTCCAAGGAATTTTTATCAGCATATAGCATCTAAGGTGTGGGGGCACCTGATATTCTCCCGGGGAGGGGGGGTGCACAACCAATCGGTGTTTGGGAGGTTGGGAACAAATATAATGTTCAAAAAATATAATCTAAACAATCCTAAACAGAGCTTCACAATTTTATCTAAGGTTGAGGGGTAACCCCCGACAATCTACATAGCTCCACCTATGCAAGAGGTGTAGTGCGAGTGTCTATGTGTGAGAGAGACGACGCGAAAAAGCGAGGTCAATCGAGTCATTTATAGAGGGAGAGATCGAGGGTGTGTGGCCTAGCGTACACTTGAATGTTAAAGACGATACACCGAGATATTGTGCGGCGAAGCTGTGGTGAGGGCTGGAGGGAGATAGTTACCGAGAGTGTGGCCTAGATAGACTTTGTGTGTGCGCGCACGTTGAAGGTGTTTAACAAAGGCAACACATGTGTCTTGAGAGAGAGAGAGGGAGCGTTTGTCATGGAGGGCACGACGAGGTTGTGTGTGAGAAATACATTTGTTGAGAGTGTGAGGGCGGGAATGACATAAATGGAGATCGAAACATGAAGAGCAATAATGAGCGCGCATGTGTCGGATACCAATAACTCTATTAACAAAGAAATGAACATCAATCGATACATGAAGTATGTGTGTGTGTGCGTGGGGGTGAGGGGGGGGGGGTCGATGGAGAGACCTAAACACAACATTCGCATGTATGTAGTACTAGACTTAATATTCATGTTTCAGTTTCCTATTCATTTTAAATATTGAATTGAGGACCATGCATGGCTTAAATTTTACTCCCTTCATCCCTAAATATTTGTCTTTTTAGAGATTTCAAATGGACTGCCACATACGGATGTATATAGCCATATTTTAGAGTGTAGATTCACTCATTTTGCTCCGTATGTAGTCACTTGTTGAAATCTCTAAAAGACAAATATTTAGGAACAGAGGGAGTATTTTTGAATTCGTGTTATACATGCATGGTTTGGAAAAATAGATGCACTATACTTACTGGATTGTTGTTGTATTCATGTGTGTGTGTGTGTGTGTGGTCATATGCTTGATACATACAAAGTTTTCTCACCACCATACCGTTCGTCTTTTAAATTTGAATTTGCAATGAAGAACTTACTGGGGATACCATGAAATGTGAAATCCACGTTGAGATCACTATATCACAAACTCACTCTAATTCAAGAACTCGTCATAAATCAATTATCGTGCCTTTTGGAATGACCAGTTATTTGCAAGGAAAATATAGGCATTGTAATACATATAGATTCATTCGGCAATTTAAAAGATTCCTTTCGTATTCTCGAATGGTAGCACCCAACGGCGTACCAGCTAGACCGGGGCTCGTGTTGATCGTAAAAAAACCCGGGCTCGTGTCCTTCTGGTGGTGTGCGTGGTATGTACATTATCCAACCCCAACCACTCGAGCCTCCGCATTTCGAGTCGAAATATCTAGCGGCCAGAATTCCAGCCCTAGAAATTCCCCTCATGTCCCCGGTCCATAATGACTACCGATGAACAACGGAGGGATGCTTTAGTAACTAGACAATGTTACCTACCGTGCCGAGCATGGTTCAATTCCCTTGGTCGCCGCTACCCAAGGTCACCCGTCAACTCCATTGCCTAGTACTAATAGGAGTACTACACCAGGATGAGCACAGAATTGAGCCCCGTTTGTTCGTGCCTAGTACTTGAGTTAATATATCAGGCAATGCACTGGTACGAAGGGATTATCCTTTTACTCTGCATATTTAACTTGTCTAAATTCTAACTAAGCAAAATGTTTGACCAAATGCTTTCTTAAGAAATATTAACATCTACAACAGTAAAGATGTATCGCTTGAAAATCTATTGCATGATGCAGGTTATGATATTGTTTCGAATCATGGATTTTAAATTTCAGAAAGTCCAAAAGTGACCTGAAATTCATGAAACTGAGCATGGTCTTGTGATATGGCACAAATATGCTATCGTAATTTTTTTGTTCAATTTGAGACAAGCTACTTATGAAAAGTTGCACAAATGAAGAGCCAAGGTATTTTGGAACAAAGACCTATCACGTTAACGCAAACGCTTTCACTATTCAAACGGTGGGCGTTTACATGCCGCCATGAGTCCCGCTTCTCATCGGCAGGTGCCGTCCGAGCAACCATGTGAGTCGATGGGAGGCGTGCGAGCAGACCGCTGTGCCGGCTGACCGGGAGGCGTGCGAGCAGGCCGCTGCGCAGGCTCACCGGCAGGCGAGCCCTTTGACCAGGCTCCGTCGCCACCTTCGTCCCAACTACCCTCACTTTTAATGGCGCTGGCGCCGCAGTTTAAAATCACCCCCGCACTACCCGATATCGCTACAATCTTCTCTCTTCCTCTCCGATTCTCCTGTCGTCTACCTCCAACCAGCCTGACCTAACCATATGCCATGCCGCATCATGATGGTCTGCCCTTAGTCTTCCAGTTTCCTAAGGAAGACACCTAGCCGGAGTCTCAAGAACATAAGGCGCTTTGGGACGAGCTTGAACTGGCCTTGTGGGAAGACGCCGCGCCTGTCCTCACTCCCGTTCCGGCTCCCGCCGCCCCGACTGCGCCAGCGCCCATCCCTATGGCATTGATGGGCTGGGAGCCGCACATTGTCGCTGAGCTTGATGCCACGTTGTTCCATGAGGTCCCCGCCGACTTTCACGTGCTCGTGCACCTGCCAGCGCATGTGCCTGCGCCATTGCCAGCGCTTGTCCCCGCGCGGGTGCCAGTGCCCCCCTCAGCGGCATGGATCGCCGCTGTCGATCGCTTCCTTGCACCAACGCGAGTCGCCTCCTCCCGCCAGTTGACTCGCTCCTGGTGACCGAAGTCCAGAACATTCTTGCCTTCCTTGAAGCTAGGGCCAACGTCCAGGATTACGCCAACAACGGCGCAAGACGCCACCGTCGCCGTCGGCCAGTGGCCCGACGGAACACAGAGCACGGCAGAGGAGACGCTTCCCACCGCAAGACGCCCCCGCCGCGGCCGCGTAATCTAAATTTGCCATGAAAAACGTTCGGATTGCCATGCTTAAAATCTGAACGTTTGGGATTTATCATTTCCATTTATTTTAGTTTGATCGTAGTATGAATGTAAAGTCGGAGTCAGACTGAATGAAATCTATTGTTTGATCGATTGAATGTTCTGCTAGAGCCGTATCAAATTAAATACCACGTCAATTCCAAATATTTTTTTAGGGAAGTCAATTCCAAATACTTGTACGGCGCGATCAGTCCCCTTGTTCGAGCACTAGGCGATACATCTATTTATCCACGCATTTAATTATGACGGAGTAGTAGATAAATAGTACTACAACTAGCCTAACTTGTCCAACACGGTCACTTTTGTTCCTAAACTTGTTACATGTATAATACTACTAGTACGTGAAACTGGTGCCGTAACTTGTGAACGCATCCATATATGGTCAACGGCAACATCGCCCGCGTGTTCTTCATGTTTGCCCGTGCGTCTAAACGTAGAAGGGGAGAGAGAGAGAGAGAGAGAGAGAGAGCAGACATGGAACCCACCAGTAAGTGAAGGCAAATAGTACGTGCTAACGAGCCGGTCCCACTAATGTACAAAAATTAATATTAAGAGATGTTATCCATTAAATAGTCTGTGGTAATATAAAAACATTATATCAACAAAGGGGGGGTACAACAAATGTTGCTACTATGTTGCCTATTGACGTGCGGCTTGAAGGCCCTGGTCGCATGTTCGATCCTCGTCCTTTTTCATTTTTAATTTATATATGGGACCAAATTTGTTCCATGACAGGTGGGCCTCTCCGTGAGTAGTTTGTAGCACTTGAATTTGTTGGTCGAAATTTGTTCCATTACAGGTGGACTATCGGTGTGTAGTTTGTAGCTTATTTGTAATAATTAAAGAGAACAACTGAGTTTTTTGCAAAAATGCCATGGTGCGATGTGGAAGGTGAGAAATGATGTGCGAGAAAGCGGTGACCGAGCCAGAGGGAAATCAATTGGGGGAGGTGCGGGGGTTGCAATGGTGTTTGGAGTAGTTGTGGGCCGAATGCTACGAAAATATAATCTAAACCCACTGGAATAAATGCCTTCCCAAATTAATCCAAGGTTGGAGTCCCCCTCACAATGTAAATAGCTCCGGCTCTGCGAGGGATGGAGAGGTAGCTTCAATGTGTGGAAGATACGGCGTGAGAAAGCAAGGTCAATCGAGACACAGATAGATAGAGAGACAAAGTGAGTGTGGTCCGGCATTCGTTGAAAAGATATATATGCTCTGGAGAGATATTGTCCGGTTGAGCTTTTGGGAAGGGTGAGGGCTGTAAGATAGAGCTTGAGAGATGATCCAGTCACAGACATGTAGATATATTTTGTGCGTGGGAGGAAGCAAGGTCAATTGATATATAGATAAAGGGAGAGAGATTGAGCGAGTGTGGGTCATCATGCGATCGAAAGAGTGAGACGGGTTGGAGAGAGTGACCTAGATAGACAATGTGCGTGAGAGAGTATACAATATGAATATGTCGAATTGGGCTCAAACATGGAGATATATCGTTTGTGTATGAGAAAGAGCTAGGTCAATCAAGACATACATAGAGAAAGAGAGAGAGAGAGAGAGAGATTGAGCGAGCGGGGCCCGCCATGAGGTCGAAAGAGTGGGGGCGGCTTGGATGGACTGACCTAGATAGACAATCTGCGTGAGAGAGTATAGAGTGTGTCAATCGAGGCCTGAACAGGGAGATATATCATTTGTGTGTGAGAGAAAAGCGAGGTTAATCGAGACTTAGATAAAGAGAGCGAGATTGAGCGAGTGTGGGCTGCTGTGCGGAAGAAAGAGTGAGACAGTCTCGAGAGAGTGACCTAGATAGACAATGTTCGTGCGTGCGTATGAGAGGGGGGGGTCTAGATAGGCAATGCATGTATCCAACGAGAGAGGGTGGGAGGGAGAGAGAGAGAGAGAGCTCGGCATGGAGTGCAATGGCGGTTGTGTGAGAGAGATACATTTGGTAACAGAGTGAAAAAAGGGGGTTGTTTAGTTGAGAGAGTTAGAGATCGAAACATGGAGAGAAAGAATGAACGTGTGTCGGAAACCGATAGCTTTCTAAGGTGGTTAGGAGAGGAAGATTGATCGATACAGGAAGTATGTAGCGTGTGTGCCGAGGGGGGGGGTGGAGCTAAAAACAACATTTGAATGTAGATAGTGCGAGACTTAATATCGACATTTCAATTTAGTGTACATTGTAAGATTTGAATTGAGGACCATGCATATGGCTTCCGTAATTATTTCGAATTCGTGCCATACTAGGTTTGGAAAAGTTGACGTTGACTCGATTGTTGTGCTATTTGGTAGGTCATATGTTTGAATCCATCCAAAGTTTTCTCACTACCATAGTGTTCATCATATACATATGAATTTGTATTAAAAAAGTAGCGTGGATACCGTGAAATGCGAAATCCACGTTAGAATTGTAGATCGCTATGTGACACACACTCTAATTGAAATAACTCCTCATTAATTAATTTATAGTATCTCATTTCGAATGACTAATTATTTGCAAGGAAAACACGAGCATGGTAATACATACAGATTCGTTTGCAAATGAAAGAAGATTCGTTTGCATTCTCGAATGTAGGCGCACCAGGCAGACCAGGGTCGTGTCATGGTGGTCGCGTGTGTCATACGGACGCTTGCACCCAGCCACCCACCCCCCTCCGTCCCCCCCCCCCAAAAAAGAATGACGACAAAAAAAGTTCTCGCTTCCATGTTTCAGATTGAAATATCTGGCGGCCCCAATTCCAGCCCTGCAAAATTTCCCTTCTCCATCATCCCCTTCCGCGCCCAGAGCGCTCAAATCCCTAATTCGCCGCAAACCCAAGCAAAGTTTGAATCGCCCCTTGTCTCGTTTCTTTCCCCACCTCTGTGCCGGACGACGACGCCGAAGACGATGGTCGCGCTTCACCACCGCACCGGAGCTACCTCATCTACGCCCTCGTCCACCGCACCGGGTGGTCCACCGGCAACGTCGGCCACCGCACCCGACGTGCCTCACAGACACCGACTTCCACCGCATCAGGTGCGCTTCACCGACGCCGTCTCCCACCTCACCGGGGCTACTTCACCGAGCACATCGTCGCACCTCCACCCCCCGAGTTCGTTGGGGCTTCACCAACGGTCTCGTCCACCGCATCATAGTGCTCCGCTACCGCTCAAGATCTGCATCCGTGCGCGGCCAGCCAACGACAATGCATCACCCTCAATGGCTCTGAAGTGACCCGCACTCTAGCTAGGCGAGCATGCCCAAACGCCGGCCCGAACTAGGTATCCACATATTTGTGCACTGTTCCGACGATGTTTGGATATCCTTTACTGCTCTCTTAGCTTACACGCCTATGCAACTCTGACTTTAACTCTTATTTCTTCTGGAGATATCATCTGAAACAAGAAAAACCATTTTTTTAGCGAAGCATGATGGCGCTACGGGATCTGGTACACATCCTGCACACCGGTATAACCTTGTAAGTACCTGTCCTCCGGTACAACAGCAAGGTCGATTCCTCTTATTTGATCAACCATTCGCCGTGTCAAAAATGCAGAGGGGGATGCAAGGAGCACAAGGCATGCACATCCAAGCAAGTGGTAACATGGACTTGTACATGGAACATCCCAAGCGCAAGCAGAGCTGCAGTGAGCCTGTACAACAAGCTAGCGTAAGTCCCTGCATTTCATTTAATTCGTACTGGCCTGCATATATGATTTGTGTGCAGTGGCGGATCCACGAATTCAAGTTACCAGGGGCAAAAATTTAACTTAAAAAATACGAAGCCACTTGCACTCCAGAAATCAACATAACTTGAGAAATATGAAGCTACATGCACTTTGAAAACTAGCTAATGATCCAAAGTAGTTCCAGATTATAAAACACTAAATGATGTAAGCACCAACAGTAATACCTCCCTTCTTAGGGACACAATGAACGGGAGTTACCCATCTACTATCAGCTATGGGATAGATTATACCTGCTTCCAAAAGCTTTAATATTTCAGTTCTTACCACTTCTTTCATCTTAAGATTCAAACGTCGTTGATGATCAACAACGGGTTTAGTATCAGGTTCCATATTAATCTTGTGCTGACAGAGAGTGGGACTAATGCCCTTAAGATCATCAAGAGTATATCCAATAGCAGCACGGTGCTTCTTCAGAATTTTTAATAATCTCTCTTCTTCATACTCTGAAAGGTTAGCACTAATAATAACATGATATATCTTTTTCTCATCGAGATAAGCATATTTCAAAGTGTCTGGCAATTGTTTTAATTCAAACACCGGATTGCCTTTAGGTGGAGGAGGACCTCCTGGAGTTTCAATAGGAAAATTGTGTTTGAGAAGAGGTCGTTGTTCAAAGAAATTTTTATCTATTTCATTTTTTCAAGCATATGCATATCATTTTCATGGTCTAGCAAATATTGTTCTAGTGATCAGTAGGAGGCACGGAAATAGAAGCAAGAACAAAAATTTCATCCTTACTAGGAAATTCTTTCTTATGAGGTTGTCTACTAAACTTGGAGAAATTAAACTCATGAGACTCATCACCAAAGCTAACACCGACAGTTTGTTTTTCATAATCTATTTTAGCATTAACGATGTTCAAGAAAGTTCTACCAAAGATAATGGTATTTTATTTTCAAAATCGTCTTGTGGGGATCCAAGAACTAGAAAATCAGTAGGGTATTTTATTTTCCCACACAAGACTTCAACATCAGTAACAATCCCAAGTGGTGTGATGGTGTCTCTATTAGCAAGTTTAATAGTAACATCTATGCCTTCTATTTCAGTGGGTGCTATGTCATTCATAATTTGTTGGTATAAGGTAAAAGGAATAGCACTCACGCTAGAACCTAGGTCACATAAACCATGATAACAATGATCTCCTATATTAACTGAGACAACAGGCATGCCAACAACAGGTATATGTTTATCTTTTTCATCATGTTTAGCAATTCTAGCAGCTTTGTCATAGAAGTAAATAACATGGCCATCAATATTTTCTACCAGGAAATCTTTAGCCATAGCAACACTAGGTTCTACTTTAATTTGTTCAGCAGGTTTAGGTGCTTTAATATTACTTTTGTGAACCACAGTAGACACCTTAGCATGCTCCTTTATCCTAACAGGGAAAGGTTGTTTTTCAATATAAGCAGTAGGCACAAGTGGATCAGCATTGTAAATAATAGTTTAATCTTTAACTATGACCGGTTCATTAATTTCTTATTTAATAGGGGGATGATATTTAAACCACTTCTCCTTAGGGAGATCAACATGAGTAGCAAAAGATTCACAAAAGGAGGCCACTATCTCAGAGTGAAGTCCATATTTAGTGCTAAACTTGTGAAAAACATCGGTATTCATAAAATATTTAACACAATCAAATTCAAGCTTAATACCTGACTCTTTACCTTCGTCGAGTTCCCAATCTTCAGAGTTGAATTTAATTCTTTCTCAAAGATCCCACCTGAATTCAATAGTCTTCTTCATAATAGAACCAGTACAAGAAGTATCGAGCATGGATCCATCATCATGAGAAAGCTGAGCATAAAAAATTTGAATAATAATTTCTCTTGAGAGCTCATGATTGGGGCATGAATATAACATTGAATTAAGCCTCGGCCAAGCTAGAGCGGTACTTTCTCCTTCACGAGGCCAAAAATTATATATATAATTCCAATCACGATGAACTAGATGCATAGGATACAATTTTTGGTGGAATTCCAATTTCAATCGATTCCAGTTGCAAGATCCAATATCATCACATGGACTATACCATGTCAATGCCTTCTCCCTTCAAAGATAAAGGGAAAACCTTCTTCTTAGCTTCATCTCCGGATAAACCTACAAGCTTAAATAATCCACAAATTTCATCCACATATATCAAGTGCATATCAGGATGTTCAGTTCCATCTCCTGCATAAGGATTAGCTAGCAGTTGTTCTATCATACCCAAAGTAATTTCATAGCCAATATTTGCAGTAGGTGCAGTAGGTTGAGGGGCAACTAATTGTGCTTCCGGTTGAGGTGAAGATACCCCGAACAAACCCTCAAAGGATGGTTCTCCATAGTAACAAGTGACAATAAATTTCAGAATGTAATATAACTTTTTCCTTACCAAGAGCGCTTCATTCCCCGGCAACGGCGCCAGAAAAGAGTCTAGATGACCCACAAGTATAGGGGATCAATCATAGTCCTTTCGATAAGTAAGAGTGTCGAACCCAATGAGGAGTAGAAGGAAATGACAAGTGATTTTCAGCAAGGTATTTTCTACAAGCCCTGAAATAGTAGGTAACAGGTAGTTTGATAGCAAGATAATTTGTAACGGACAAGTAACGGTAATGGTAAATAATGTGCCGCAAGGTAGCCCAATCCTTTGTGGAAAATGACAGGCCAAAACGGTCTCTTATGATAAGCAAAGCGTTCTTGAGGGTACACGGGAATTTCACCATGTCACTTTCATCATGTTGGTTTGATTCGTGTTCGCTTCTTTGATAATTTGATATGTGGGTGGACCGGTGCTTAGGTGCTGTTCTTACTTGAACAAACCTCCTACTTATGATTAAATCCCTCGCAAGCATCTGCAACTACGAGAAAAGTATTAAGATAAAATCTAACCATAGCATTAAACTTTTGGATCCAAATCAGTCCCTTACGAAGTAGCGCATAAACTAGGGTTTAAGCTTCTGTCACTCTAGCAACCCATCATCTAATAACCAGTCCACAATACATTCCCTTAGGCCCAAATATGGTGAAGTGCCATGTAGTCGACGTTCACATGACACCACGAAGGGAATCACAACATACATATGATCAAAATATCGAACACATATCAAATTCACATGATTACTTGCAACATGACTTCTTCCATGACCTCAAGAACAAAAGTAGCTACTCACAAATGATAATCATGCTCAAGATCAGAGTGGTATTAAATAGCATAATGGATCTGAACATCTAATCTTCCACCAAATAAACCATATATTTATCAACTACAAGATGTAATCAACACTACCAGTCACCCACAGGTACCAATCTGAGGTTCCGGTACAAAGATTGAACACAAGAGATGAACTAGAGTTTGAGAGGAGATGGTGCTGTTGAAGACGTTGATGGAGATTTCCCTCCCAAAGGTGAGAGGGTTGTTGGTGATGGCGATGTCTTCAATTTCCCCCTCCGGGAGGGAAATTCCCCCGGCGGAATCGCTCCGCCGGAGGGCAAAAGTGCTCCTGCCCAAGTTCCACCTCGAGATGGCGGCGCTTCATCCCAAAAGCCCCCCTGATTTTTTCTAGGTCAAAATGACCTATATACCAGAAGATGGGCATCAGAGGTGGGACTAGGCTGAGCGCAACCCACCAGGGCGTGCCTGGGGGGGGCCTGGCGCGCCCTGGTGTCTTCCGCTCACCAGGTGGCCCCCCTCCGATAGTTATTTGCTCCAGTATTTTTTATATATTCCAAAATAATTCTCCGTAAATTTTCAGGTCATTTGGAGATGTGCAGAATAGGTAACTCTAACGTAGCTTTTTCAGGCCCAGAATTCTAGCTGCCTGCATTCTCCCTCTTTGTGTAAACCTTGCATATTATGAGAAAAAAGGCATTAGAATTACTCCATAAAAATAGTATAAATGATAGTAGGAAAACATGATGCAAAATGGACGTATCAGCTGCCACGGGAGGGTAGGACAAAAGATGTCATGCAAGTTCTTTTCCATAAGCAGGTATGACTATTTACGGAATACATGTCTACATTATATTTATGAACTGGAGCTAGTTCTGTGTCGCCCTAGGTTATGACTGTTATATGATGAATATTATCCAACGAATTCACCGATCCAATGCCTACGTGTTTTCCACATATTGTTCCTTCTTATTTACTATTGTTATTGATACTGTTACAACTACTACAAAACTGCTACTGCTGTTACCGTTACCACTGCTACTGTTACCACTGGTATCAAAACTATCATACTATTGTGCTACTGATCATCTTGCTGTAGATATTTAATCTCCAGGTGTGGTTGAATTGACAACTTAACTGCTAGTACTTACAAATATTCTTTGGCTCCCCTTGTGTCGAATCTATAAATTTGGGTTGAATACTCTACTCTCGAAAACTGTTGCGATCCCCTATACTTGTGGGTTATCACACACTAAAATATTTTTGGAGTTTTTTAGTTTTTCTTGAAAGGAAGCAAAAGAAAGAAAAACAAAAGTGAGAAAAACTATTTACACGGGAAAGCTGCCAACAAGCAAAAGAAGAAATGGGAAATACTTTTAGGTTTTCTTTTAATACTACAACTAATTTAACCTAGAAAGAAAAACCAAAAAGAAGCAAGAAATATTTTTGGAGTTTCTCAAAGTTTTTCAAACACACAAGAAGAAAGCGAGAAAATAAATCTAGCATGGATAATACAATGAAAAAGGATGAACACTGACAACTGGAATGAAGTGTGTGAACATGAATATAATGTCGGTGGAAATACGTACTCCCCAAGCTTAGGTTTTGGCCTATCTTGTAATCACCATCCGCGGCCTAGATAATAGTCAGAGTGATAACTCACGGAGGCTCTTGGTGCGGCCTCCTCAGCCCATCGAGCAGCCTCGACCGCCATGTTGTACTCGCGCGCCTCGCTCTCATAAATGTAATATCTTCCTTTACTGTGATACTCAAAGAGAGCAGGTGCAG
Organism: Thinopyrum elongatum; assembly: GCA_011799875.1. Classification (NCBI taxonomy): domain Eukaryota; kingdom Viridiplantae; phylum Streptophyta; class Magnoliopsida; order Poales; family Poaceae; genus Thinopyrum; species Thinopyrum elongatum. The sequence continues at coordinate 70,508,215 of CM022297.1, forward strand.
GCAAAATAACAGGTACAATGGGTTTCTTATTAAACATCAAATTGTAATTATAGTTAGTGGCTGTAGCCTTAATGAACTTATGACGCTTCATGGCCTCAAATTCTAGGTACTGAGTAGGTAAGATAGGATCATTGGGCCAAGGCGATACACCCAGCTCCCTAACTACACGGCTGGCATAAATCCCGCCATAAAAGTGACCACTATCAGCATTGCGTTGCAACCTCCGTGCAACAATCGCTCCAAGATTATAACCTTTTATTCCTGTCAGAGCATTTTGCGATGAAGGGTTAAAGCTCAGTGTTATGAACCTACTGCTCAAATTCTTCCTTTATGCCTGCACCCAACATGAATTCGTTACACGGCCATAGGCACGATTTTGTGTCGGCGTCCCGCATCGAGCTTGCACTTGGCTCAACATAGGACTGTCGTATCGAGCTCCTGCTTAATGATGCCTCTGAGAACCTCCTCCTCGAAGAACTCCTAAAGAGGTGCATTTTATTTTCGAACAATTTTTTGAAATTTTTGGGTCACAAAATTTTCTCAACAAAACTTCACAAGATTGATAGCAACTACTCATATGGATGTCTAGAGGCTATATTAAGCATTCAAACTACTTAGAACTCTAAGAATTCAACGTGCAAGCTCATCTACAGCAGCACCAAAAGTAGCTAAATACTAAAAAATTGTTCCACTAGAACAAAAACTAATTGGAGCAATGGAGGAGTCACATACCAGGTAGCAATCCCCCAAAACAGTTTTGGAAATGGAGCTTCGAGCAAAGAGATCGAAATCCGTGGGTTTGAGAGCAAGAACATGAAAGAGAGAGAGAGAGAGAGAGAGAGAGAGAGCAAGAGTGATTTTTTCCTAGAGGTAGGTGATGACATGGGCCAAAGGGATAAGTGAGGGGGGCCACATGGGGCCCACTACCCCCCGTGATGTTATTTGTGCCAAAAATTATTAAATATTTGAGAGAAAAAAACATGTTAAAATTTCAGGTCATTCTGAGCACTTTTATTTTTGACCACTTTTTTATTGCGCGAAAAAGTTAGAAAACAGGATTAACATGGCATTTTATTTTATTCAACTAAGAATAACAGAAAACAAAAAGTAGGGACAAAAAGTTGTGCTTACTAAATTCATCAACCACATGCCTCTTGAAAACAATCCATTAATAAGGTTGATCAAGTCTTATTAACAATCACTTCCGATTAGCATGAGCTCGAAGAACTTTCGTAAAACACTAAGTTACCTCAATGGGGATATGCATATCCCCAACAATAAGTATTTCATATTTCTTTTTGGCAGTAGGTAGAGGGAGTTGAAAACTTCCAATAGTAATTGTCAGAGATTTTTCAATAACATTAATACCATTCACTTGAAATTGTTTCTTCGGAAAATGCATCGTATGCTCATTACCATTGATATGAAAAGTGACTTTGCTTTTATTGCAATCAATAACAGCCCCTGCATTATTCAAAAAGGGTCTACCAAGGTTAATCGACATGTTGCCGTCCTCGGGCATCTCAAGTATAACAAAGTCTGTTAAGATAGTAACATTTGCAACAACAACGGGCACATCCTCACAAATACCAATAGGTATGGCAGTTGATTTGTTAGCCATTTGCAATGATATCTCAGTGGGTGTGAGTTTATTTTAATCAAATCTTTTATATAAAGAAAATGCATAACACTAACACCAGCTCCTAAATTACATAATGCAGTTTTGACATAGTTTCTTTCAATGGAGCATGGTATAGTTGGTATTCCTTGGTCTCCAAGTTTTTTAGGTACTCCATCCTTAAAAGAATAATTAGCAAGCATGGTAGAGATTTCAGCTTCAGGTATTTTCTTTTATTAGTGACAATGTCCTTCATGTATTTAGCATAAGGGGCCATCTTTAAAATATCAGTCAAACAGGTACGCAAAAAGACTGGCCTAAGCATTTCAGCGAAGCGTTCAAATTCTTCATCATCTTTTTTCTTAGTGGTTTAGGTGGAAAGGGCATGGGTTTCTGAACCCATTGTTCTCTTTCTTTACCATGTTTTCTATCCACAAAGTCTCTTTTATCATAACATTTATTTTTAGGTTGTGGGTTATCAAGATCACTAGCATGTTCTATCTCAACATCATTATCTGGTTCTTTATCATTGTCTGGTTGAGTATCTTCATGAACATCATCATTATCATTTTCCTTATCACTAGGTGAATGTTCATTACCAGATTGAGTTTCAACATCAGAGATAGAGACATCATTGTTATCTTCAGAAGGTTTTTCTATCTTAGGTTCACTAGAAGTATGCAAAGTCCTATAATTTTTTTTCTTTTTAGATGGACTAGGTGCATCAGAATTAATTCTTTTAGAGTCTTGTTCAATTCTTTTAGGGTGTCCCTCAGGATAAAGTGGTTCCTGAGTCATTTTGCCTCCTCTAGTTGCTACTCTAACAGCATAATCATTTATACTATTGTTCATTTTAGTAAGCAATTCTTTTTGAGATTTAGCAACTTGTTCTAACTGGGTTTGGACCATAGAGGCATGTTTTCCTACACCTCTAACATCATTAGTGATTCTAAATAACAAGTCACTCCGGCGAGCTATCATATCAGAATTTTGTTTCAATTGTTTCATAACATTAGCATTGAAGTGATCTTGTTTTCTAATGTAGTTGTCGAATTCATACAAGCATTGACTAGGATGTTTATTATAAGGGATATCACCTTCATCAAACTTTAAAAGATAATTTCCCTCTACCACCTGTGGAGGTGGTGTGTCAAGACCATGTATTTCTTCGATAGGTGGTAAATTTCTTAACATCTTCAACTTTAATACCCTTTTCCTTCATACATTTCTTTGCCTCTTGCATATCTTCAGGACTGAGAAATAAGATAGCCCACTTATTTGGAGTGGGTTTTGGCGGTGGTTCAGGAAGAGTCCAATCATCATAATTTTTCAATACATTATTCAATAATTTCTCAGCTTGTTCAACACTTCGTTCCCTGAAAACACAACCATCACAACTATCTAGGAAATCCCTAGAAGCATCGGTTAGTCCATTATAGAAGATATCAAGTATTTCATTTTTCTTAAGAGGATGATCAGGCAAAGTATTAAATAATTGGAGAAGCCTCCCCCAAGCTTGTGGGAGACTCTCTTCTTCAATTTGCACAAAGTTAAATATTTCCTGTAAGGTAGCTTTTTCTTATGAGTAGGAAAATATTTTTCAGAGAAGTAATAAATCATATCATGGGGACTACGCACACAACCAGGAGCAAGAGTATTGTACCATATCTTAGCATCACCCTTTAACGAGAAAGGAAATAACTTGAGGATATAGTAATAGCGAATTTTTGCATCATGAGCAAATAGGGTGGCTATATCATTTAATTTACTTAGATGTGCCACTACAATTTCAGTTTCATAGCCATGGAAAGGATCAGATTCAACCAAAGTAATTAACTCTAGGTCGACAGAGAATTCATAATCCTTATCAGTAACAAAGTAGCAAACTTAGGATCACATTTCATTCTAGCATTCAAAGATATTTCTTTCAACTTGCATAATAATTTCTTAAGACCATCTCTATCCTTACAAGCAAGAAAATCCCTAGCAACCTCTTCATCCATGTGACGCCCCCGGCCCGATCGTGCACTAATCATACACGCAAATGCACACGATCAAGCCTAAGGACTCACGGGAAGATATCACAACACAACTCTAAAACATAAATAAAGTCATACAAGCTTTATATTACAAGCCAGGGCCTCGAGGGCTCGAATACATAAGCTTGCGAACAAGCGTCAGCGGAAGCATCAGATATCTGAGTACAGATATAAAAGAAAGTACAGAAAGGCCTTTAGAAAGGCGGGGCAAAATAAAACACTACGATCGAAAGGCGAAGGCCTCCTGCCTGGGACCCTCCGATCCTACTCCTGGTCGTCAGTCAACTCGTAGAAGTATCCATCCTCTGGGTAGTAGTAGTAGCGATCGTCGGCAGGGCAGCTGTCTCAGGGGCTCCGTCATCTTGGTCACGACAAACTGATATGGGGAGAAAAGGTAAACAAAGCAACCGTGAGTACTCAGAAGTACTCAGCAAGCAAGGATCTACACTACATATGCAACATTTTCAAAGGGAGGCTGTATATGTGGACTGGGCTGCAGAAATGCCAGAATAGAGAGAAGGCCTAGTCCTATCGAAGACTAGCATCTTCAGCGGTCTTGCAGCAGTAGAAGAGAGTAGAACATTACAATATAATGTAGTAGTAACATTAAGTCTCAACCTCACCCAGAGATCCTTTCTCGACTCCCTGCGAGAAAGCAATCCCAGAGCCATACATTCATCAACCTCGTCCTGAGATCCCTTCTCGACTCCCTGCGAGAAGCAATCCCAGAGCCATATATACAGGTCTCATCACAGGTATCCAGTTCTAAATTGTATCAATCAGGATACAACTCCGAGTGTCCTTTACCGTAGGACCGGCTATCGATAGAAATGTTCTTCCCTGCAGGGGTGCACCAACTTACCCAACACGCTCGATTAACTTCGGCCGGACACACTTTCCTGGGTCATGCCCGGCCTCGGCCAAACGACACATCGCAACCCTACCTACAACTCCGCAGAGAGGTCCCCGCCGGTCTACATCCTAAGCGCAAGGGGGTCTTGGCCATCGCCCCTCGCCCTCCGGGTCGTTGCGTGCATGGCCCAGATCCAAGCACCACCTCTGTATATGGATGGCGCCAATCACTCCATGCCGCACTGCTGAACTGGACATCTGACAGAGCTTTCGGCTGATGCATACGATGCAGAACGCCCATACTATGCCCACGTGATGGTTAGTGCTATCAGGCCAGAGGCCTGCTCGGATCAAATATCCAAATCGTTAGGACTAGGGCTTGCGGTAACGAGCAGAGACTCACGAAAGATGTGACCCCGTCGCCCCGTCTCGAGGACTTGCGGCAAGGGTTAAGAATGCCCGGCCGCGCCTCGTATTCACCACTCGGGCACCACACTGGCAACCCGCCTCCACATCACACGCGGGTACCCCTCAGGGTCGACCCGCCTTTCCAAGTAACAATGTAAGGTCCAAGTATCCGTGTGTCCATAACATCAGGGAATCCGAGGTATCACCCTCATTGAATTCCCACTCGATGTATCCATCAAGGTGAACTAGGAGGAATCACCCTCACTGGGTCCACACTTGAGGTGTTGTAGGACAGCGTCGTTATCGGAAGCGGTGAAGGAGGAATCACCCTCGATGACCATGACCGAATAGCTACTCTACAGAGTTAACATCAGAAGTGCTACAAGAGGTTTCACCCTCGGCACTCGATAGTAACGCTGCAGTGTCGTTACAACTAAGGGGGGTGATGTGCGGTGTCGGGTCCTGGTCTTCAATCCCATTGATCGGGTCTTCTGACGATCCAGCGCGGCAGTCGGGATAAGTGGGGTCACTGATAGGTCTCTACCCAGCCTAGACTAAACAGTTTAGGATATGTAGGTAATTATCAACAGCAGGTTACAATGAACAGGCTATGCATCAGAATAGGTAAAGCAGCAGCAGCAGCAGCAATTCTAATGCAAGCATGGGAAATTAGAATGGGCGATATCGGTATGCTCAAGGGAGGGGCTTGCCTGGTTGCTAGGCGGCAAGGGCAAGGTCGTCTATGGTGTCTTTGGGCTCCGGAGCTGCGTCGGTCTCGGGGACGACGTCGGGGTCAGGGGCTATCGAGAGAGAAGAGGGGGAGGAAACAGTATAAATATATAGCAAACATGAGCATGACAAATACGATACACGGTGCTAGGGGTAGTCTAACGCAGCATCACACGTAACAGACGGAGCGGGAGAATATCTGACGATATTTCCCGGGTCTTTGGAATTATCGGACAGAGGATAAGAGGGGAACGGTTGCAAGTTCGGATAGTTAGGGACGCGTGACGGACGAACGGACCGCGTATTCAGATTCGTCTCGTCGTTCTGAGCAACTTTCATGTACAAAGTATTTTCATCTGAGCTACGGATTATTTTATATGATTTTCTAAAGATTTTATTAATTTCTGGAATTTAATTAATTATTTAAATTAACATTATCCGAAACAGTGTCTTGCTGACGTCAGCATGACGTCAGCATGACGTCAGGACCAGTGGGTCCCACCTGTCATAGGCTGTTAGGTTAATTAGTGATTAACTAATTAAATTACTGTTTAATTAACACTAACTACTTAATTAAATTAACCTAATCAGGATTAATTAACTAATTAATTAATTAATTAGTTTAATTATTATTTTTTTATTACATTTTCTTTTAATTCGTTTTTAGGGGCTGGGCCCCATCTGTCATTGACACAGGGGCATTGGGCCCATTGGTCAGTGGCACGGCCGGACATGTCCGGGTTGTGCCCGTTTGGGCACCGGACACGTCCGGGCCAGCGCGCGCGCGTGCACCAGAGGCGAGGCCAAGGCCGGAGCGCGGCGCGGCGAGGCCGGCCGGGCGGGCGCGAGGGGAGGCACAGCGAGCGCGGGCGAGCGGCAGCCGGGCGCGGTGCGGCGTCGGGACCGGAGGCGCGCGGGCGGCGGTTGCGGGGCAAAGTGGGGAAGGTGGTACGCGGTCAGGGTGCAGGGGGCGAGGGGAAACGGCGGGCCGAGCGTGGCTTCGGCCAAGGCGGCCACGGGCAGGGACGAGGGGAGCCGGGCGCGGCCCGGTGGTGCGAGGTGCGTGCGCCAGCGCGGTGGCGGGACGACGGCCCGGCGCGCGAGCGCGCGAGGTGTGCACGGGGGCGGGGGGAGGAGACGAGGGAGGCAGCGCCAGGGCTCACCCCCGTTGTAGATGTGCGCCGGCGAGGCTCGGTGATGGCCGGCGATGGAGAGACGGGGACGACGGCGTGCGACGGCGAAGGCCAAGGAGGAGCGCGCGGGGGGCTCGGGGAAGACGGCGCGGTGCAGGAGGGAGATGCAGGAGGCCGGGAGGGACGGCGCCGGCGACGTGACTCCGCGGAGGAGGACGGAGGCACGGCGGGGCGGCGACCGGCGGCGTCGGGGCCAGTTCCCCCCGATCTGGATCGAGAGAACGGAGAGAGGAGAGGGATTCGTTGGGGGGGGGGAAGTGGGGTGTCGGTGGCTAGGGTAGGTTCGGGAGTGAGGGGATAAGGGGATGGGGTGGGCCGGCCAGGGGGGAATGGGCCGGCCTGGTTGGTGGCCTGGTGGCCAGCTGGGCCACGGCCCAGTTGGCCGGGGGGGGGGGGGGCTTTTCCTTTTTCTTTTCTTTTCTCTTTTTATTTATCCATACCCCTGTTTTGTAAATAGTTAGGGCTCAAATTGAATTTTGTAAAACATGTGACCTGGTCCATAAATACCAGTGCTTAATTCCCTAACACCTAAAATTAGTTTGGACAAAACATCATTTCTTATTTGTTTTAAATAAATTAAAAGGTCATTAAATATTATTTTCAGCCACTGTTTGAGGACGTTCAAGCCACTTATCCATTTCCAATAAGGTTGGTTTCAATTTTTGAATGGTCTCTGGAATATTTGCTATCTATCTGACATTTTAGTTTTCATGTTGGTCAACTTTTATATTTCACTTTCATTTAAATTCGAATTTGACTTAGGAGTTGAAATGCAATATGGTGTTAATGATGGTCATGCACTGTTGATCATGATGACATGGCATAATCAAAAGGGTGATTACTGTAGTTAACCACCGGGGGTGTTACAAATCTCCTCTACTAACAAGAATTCTCGTCCCGAGAATTAAGAAGTAGAAGGAAAAAGTTCGGGGTATTCCGCACGAAGGTTATCCTCGCGTTCCCAAGTGGCTTCATCTTCAGTATGGTTTGACCACTGCACTTTGAGGAACTTGGTAACCTTCTGACGGGTTCGACGTTCAGCTTCATCGAGAATGCGGATCGGATGTTCCTTATATGAAAGATCATCATGCAATTCGAGCATCTCGTGATCCACAGATCGGTGCGGAGATTCCTTGAAGCATTTACGAAGTTGCGACACATGGAAGACATCGTGGATATGAGAGAATTGCGGCGGCAACTCCAATTTATATGCCACCTGACCACGTCTGGCAACAATGCGGAAAGGACCAATGTAGCGCGGAGCTAGCTTGCCCTTGATTCCAAAACGGTGAGTGCCTTTCATAGGAGTGACACGAAGATAAGCTTGATCACCAGGTTGATAAGTCAAACCCCATCGTTTGCGATCATAGTTGCTCTTCTGGCGGTCCTGAGCCGCCTTGAGATTTTCCCAGACCATTCGGACTTGTTCTTCGGCGTGTTGAATAATATCTGGACCCACGAGCGGTCGTTCCCCAGTTTCTGACCAATTCAGAGGGGTTCGACACTTACGTCCATAGAGAACTTCAAAGGGGGCCATTTTCAAGCTGGCTTGATAGCTGTTGTTATAGGAGAACTCGGCATATGGAAGAGATTCTTCCCACTTCTTGCCGAAAGAAACAACACAAGCTCGTAGCATGTCTTCAAGCACTTGATTAACTCGTTCAACTTGGCCTTGGGATTGAGGATGATAAGCTGAACTCCAGGTAATATGAGTTCCCATAGCCTTTTGGACACTTTCCCAGAAATGACCAGTGAATATGCTGCCACGGTCTGAACTGATCTCTTTCGGAATACCGTGGAGTGAAACAATTCTGGAGATATACAACTCTGCTAACTGACTAGCAGTGATCGTCTCTTTGACAGGCAGAAAGTGTGCAACTTTGGAGAGTTGGTCGACGACGACAAGAATAGCATCGTGACCCTTCTGTGACCTGGGAAGTCCTGTAACGAAATCCATCTGAACCTTATCCCATTTCCATAAAGGAATAGGAAGTGGTTGCAGAATTCCAGCAGGCTTCTGATGTTCTGCTTTAACGCGTCGACACACATCACATTCAGCAACATATCGAGCAATGTCTTGCTTCATTCTAGACCACCAGTACCTTTGACGGAGATCATGATACATCTTGGTGCTACCCGGATGAATAGACAGCGGGGTATCATGTGCCTCCTTCATGACTTTGTCAGTCATAAGCTCGAAGCGAGGTACGACAATGCGGTCTCTGAAATACAAGGTTCCATCTTCAGACAGCGAGAAATCCCTGTACTTTACAAGGTGAAGGTCTTTCTTCATCAAATCAATTTCAGCATCTTTAGCTTGCGCATTCTTAACAGCTTTCTCAAGATCTGGTTGTATCACAAGGTTATTAAGAGAACCCTGTGGGACAATACGCAGATTCAGCTTGCCCAGTTCTTCAAAAAGAAACGGTTGAGCTCGCCTAACCATGAGGTTGTCGCAATAGGACTTGCGGCTTAACGCATCAGCCATTACATTAGCCTTGCCAGGGGTATAAGAAATACCCAAATCATAGTCCGCAATGGTCTCCATCCATCTTTGCTGACGGAGATTCAGAGATGGCTGAGTGAACAAGTACTTCAAACTTTTATGATCCGTGTAGATCTCGCCACGATTACCGAGGAGGTAATGTCGCCACAACTGCAGTGCATAGATCACAGCAGCTAGTTCTAGATCATGTACCGGATAATTCTCTTCATGTGGGCGCAACTGACGAGAGCCATAAGCAATCACTTTACGCTCTTGCATTAGGACACAGCCTAATCCTTCACGGGATGCGTCACAATAAATCACGAAATCTTTGCGGGAATCTGGAGGAGCAAGTACTGGAGCATTGTAACGGATTGACATCTGCCCCAGCGGATAAAGAATGTACTCTGGATGTATCCCTGCTCGAACAGCTGGTAGCTGCGTCGCAGGGTGTGGTGGAAACAAACGATCCATCTGAAACAGAGGAAACTCATGATTGTCAAAAGACAAGGAGAAGTATAACCGATCTCGGAGAGAAAGGTTAAACAAAACAATGGAAAGGAAAATGATTATCAGACTAATCAGATCAATGTCAGGGAAATCGCACATATATCCAGCTCTCCGGGTGGACGAGAATTACGAGATCCTAAGTGTCGGCGTTAGTAAACTTTAGTTAACCCGAAAGGAAGAGAGGTCAGAGTCCCAGAGTAAAGATGAGGAATAAAAGATACTAATACCTCCCAATTGGCGATGTGGGCCCGTAAGCCACACAGCCAAGTTAGTAAAATAGTTTTCCGGTTTCTAGACTCAACTTCGGCCAAGGAGTTGGAAAGGGGGTTCCTACAGGCAGTCGGCTCTGATACCAACTTGTGACGCCCCCGGCCTGATCGTGCACTAATCATACACGCAAATGCACACGATCAAGCCTAAGGACTCACGGGAAGATATCACAACACAACTCTAAAACATAAATAAAGTCATACAAGCTTTATATTACAAGCCAGGGCCTCGAGGGCTCGAATACATAAGCTTGCGAACAAGCGTCAGCGGAAGCATCAGATATCTGAGTACAGATATAAAAGAAAGTACAGAAAGGCCTTTAGAAAGGCGGGGCAAAATAAAACACTACGATCGAAAGGCGAAGGCCTCCTGCCTGGGACCCTCCGATCCTACTCCTGGTCGTCAGTCAACTCGTAGAAGTATCCATCCTCTGGGTAGTAGTAGTAGCGATCGTCGGCAGGGCAGCTGTCTCAGGGGCTCCGTCATCTTGGTCACGACAAACTGATATGGGGAGAAAAGGTAAACAAAGCAACCGTGAGTACTCAAAAGTACTCAGCAAGCAAGGATCTACACTACATATGCAACATTTTCAAGGGGAGGCTGTATATGTGGACTGGGCTGCAGAAATGCCAGAATAGAGAGAAGGCCTAGTCCTATCGAAGACTAGCATCTTCAGCGGTCTTGCAGCAGTAGAAGAGAGTAGAACAATACAATATAATGTAGCAGTAATAATATCAACCTCACCCAGAGATCCTTTCTCGACTCCCTGCGAGAAAGCAATCCCAGAGCCATACATTCATCAACCTCGTCCTGAGATCCCTTCTCGACTCCCTGCGAGAAGCAATCCCAGAGCCATATATACAGGTCTCATCACAGGTATCCAGTTCTAAATTGTATCAATCAGGATACAACTCCGAGTGTCCTTTACCGTAGGACCGGCTATCGATAGAAGTGTTCTTCCCTGCAGGGGTGCACCAACTTACCCAACACGCTCGATTAACTCCGGCCGGACACACTTTCCTGGGTCATGCCCGGCCTCGGCCAAACGACACATCGCAACCCTACCTACGGCTCAGCAGAGAGGTCCCCGCCGGTCTACGTCCTAAGCGCAAGGGGGTCTTGGCCATCGCCCCTCGCCCTCCGGGTCGTTGCGCACAGGGTGGATACCAGCATCGCCTCGGGTGGCCGACACGATCCGACCGTGCCGCAGTGCTAAACTGGACATCTGACAGAGCTTTCGGCTGATGCATACGATGCAGAACGCCCATACTATGCCCACGTGATGGTTAGTGCTATCAGGCCAGAGGCCTGCTCGGATCAAATATCCAAATCGTTAGGACTAGGGCTTGCGGTAACGAGCAGAGACTCACGAAAGATGTGACCCCGTCGCCCCGTCTCGAGGACTTGCGGCAAGGGTTAAGAATGCCCGGCCGCGCCTCGTATTCACCACTCGGGCACCACACTGGCAACCCGCCTCCACATCACACGCGGGTACCCCTCAGGGTCGACCCGCCTTTCCAAGTAACAATGTAAGGTCCAAGTATCCGTGTGTCCATAACATCAGGGAATCCGAGGTATCACCCTCATTGAATTCCCACTCGATGTATCCATCAAGGTGAACTAGGAGGAATCACCCTCACTGGGTCCACACTTGAGGTGTTGTAGGACAGCGTCGTTATCGGAAGCGGTGAAGGAGGAATCACCCTCGATGACCATGACCGAATAGCTACTCTACAGAGTTAACATCAGAAGTGCTACAAGAGGTTTCACCCTCGGCACTCGATAGTAACGCTGCAGTGTCGTTACAACTAAGGGGGGTGATGTGCGGTGTCGGGTCCTGGTCTTCAATCCCATTGATCGGGTCTTCTGACAATCCAGCGCGGCAGTCGGGATAAGTGGGGTCACTGATAGGTCTCTACCCAGCCTAGACTAAACAGTTTAGGATATGTAGGTAATTATCAACAGCAGGTTACAATGAACAGGCTATGCATCAGAATAGGTAAAGCAGCAGCAGCAGCAGCAATTCTAATGCAAGCATGGGAAATTAGAATGGGCGATATCGGTATGCTCAAGGGAGGGGCTTGCCTGGTTGCTCGGCGGCAAGGGCAAGGTCGTCTATGGTGTCTTCGGGCTCCGGAGCTGCGTCGGTCTCGGGGACGACGTCGGGGTCGGGGGCTATCGAGAGAGAAGAGGGGGAGGAAACAGTATAAATATATAGCAAACATGAGCATGACAAATACGATACACGGTGCTAGGGGTAGTCTAACGCAGCATCACACGTAACAGACGGAGCGGGAGAATATCTGACGATATTTCCCGGGTCTTTGGAATTATCGGACAGAGGATAAGAGGGGAACGGTTGCAAGTTCGGATAGTTAGGGACGCGTGACGGACGAACGGACCGCGTATTCAGATTTGTCTCGTCGTTCTGAGCAACTTTCATGTACAAAGTATTTTCATCTGAGCTACGGATTATTTTATATGATTTTCTAAAGATTTTATTAATTTCTGGAATTTAATTAATTATTTAAATTAACATTATCCGAAACAGTGTCTTGCTGACGTCAGCATGACGTCAGGACCAGTGGGTCCCACCTGTCATAGGCTGTTAGGTTAATTAGTGATTAACTAATTAAATTACTGTTTAATTAACACTAACTACTTAATTAAATTAACCTAATCAGGATTAATTAACTAATTAATTAATTAATTAGTTTAATTATTTTTATTTTTATTTTATTTTTTTTTATTACATTTTCTTTTAATTCGTTTTTAGGGGCTGGGCCCCATCTGTCATTGACACAGGGGCATTGGGCCCATTGGTCAGTGGCACGGCCGGACATGTCCGGGTTGTGCCCGTTTGGGCACCGGACACGTCCGGGCCAGCGCGCGCGCGTGCACCAGAGGCGAGGCCAAGGCCGGAGCGCGGCGCGGCGAGGCCGCCGGGCGGGCGCGAGGGGAGGCACAGCGAGCGCGGGCGAGCGGCAGCCGGGCGCGGTGCGGCGTCGGGACCGGAGGCGCGCGGGCGGCGGTTGCGGGGCGAAGTGGGGAAGGTGGTACGCGGTCAGGGTGCAGGGGGCGAGGGGAAATGGCGGGCCGAGCGTGGCTTCGGCCAAGGCGGCCACGGGCAGGGACGAGGGGAGCCGGGCGCGGCCCGGTGGTGCGAGGTGCGTGCGCCAGCGCGGTGGCGGGACGACGGCCCGGCGCGCGAGCGCGCGAGGTGTGCACGGGGGCGGGGGGAGGAGACGAGGGAGGCAGCGCCAGGGCTCACCCCCGTTGTAGATGTGCGCCGGCGAGGCTCGGTGATGGCCGGCGATGGAGAGACGGGGACGCCGGCGTGCGACGGCGAAGGCCAAGGAGGAGCGCGCGGGGGGCTCGGGGAAGACGGCGCGGTGCAGGAGGGAGATGCAGGAGGCCGGGAGGGACGGCGCCGTCGCCGTGCTCCGCGGAGGAAGGACACTAGGCACGGCGGGGCGGCACCGGCGCGTCGGGGCCAGTTCCCCCCAATCTGGATCGAGAGGAACGGAGAGAGGAGGGGATCCGTTCGGGGGGGGGGGAAGTGGGGTGTCGGTGGGCTAGGTTACGGGGAGTGAGGGGATAAGGGGATGGGGTGGGCCGGCCAGGGGGGAATGGGCCCCTGGTTGGTGGCCTGGTGGCCAGCTGGGCCACGGCCCAGTGGGTCCGGGGGGGGGGGGGCTTTTCCTTTTTTTCTTTTCTTTTCTCTTTTTATTTATCCATACCCCTATTTTGTAAATAGTTAGGGCTCAAATTGAATTTTGTAAAACATGTTGACCCTGGGTTCCCTAAATACCAGTGCTTAATTCCCTAACACCTAAAATTAGTTTGGACAAAACATCATTTCTTATTTGTTTTAAATAAATTAAAAGGTCATTAAATATTATTTTCAGCCACTGTTTGAGGACGTTCAAGCCACTTATCCATTTCCAATAAGGTTGGTTTCAATTTTTGAATGGTCTCTGGAATATTTGCTATCTATCTGACATTTTAGTTTTCATGTTGGTCAACTTTTATATTTCACTTTCATTTAAATTCGAATTTGACTTAGGAGTTGAAATGCAATATGGTGTTAATGATGGTCATGCACTGTTGATCATGATGACATGGCATAATCAAAAGGGTGATTACTGTAGTTAACCACCGGGGGTGTTACAATCCATAACATAACCCTCAGGTATCTTAGGCAATTCATATCCAGGAGAGCTAGGTCTAATAGATGTTTCATAATTCTCAGTTTCAAAGACTTCATCAGTTTCAACATTCTCAATATCTTTAGCTCTAGCAAGTTGTTCATTAAGAAATTCACCTAATGGCACATTATCATCAAGCAAGGTACTAGCATCATCATAACCATCATTCATAGCAGAAGTAGCATCATCAATAATATGTGACATATCAGGATTAATAGCATGTGGTGGTGTTGCAAGCTTACTCAAAACAGAAGGTGAATCAAGTGCAGAGTTAGATGGCAACTCCTTACCTCCCCTCGTCTTAGAGGGAACGATCTTGGTTCTGGTATCTTTCAGATTCTTCATAGTGATAAATAAATTTAAATCCCAAGTGACTCAACAAATATAGCCATGGTCCTCGGCAACGGCGCCAGAAAAAGGTCTTGATAACCCACAAGTATAGGGGATCGCAATAGTTTTTGAGGGTAGAGTATTCAACCCAAATTTATTGATTTGACACAAGGGGAGCCAAAGAATATTTGTAAGTATTAGCAGTTGAGTTGAAACCACACCTAGAGATTTAATATCTGTAGCAAAGTGATCAGTAGCACAATAATACGATAGTTTGATAGTAGTAGTAACGATAGTAGCAGTAACGGTAACAACAGTAACAGTTTCGTAGCAGTTGTAACAGTAGTAATAGCAATAGTAACTTAGCAAGAACAATATGTGAAAAGCTCGTAGGCATTGGATCAGCGATTTCATTAGATAATATTCATCATATAACAGTCATAACCTAGGGCGACACAGAACTAGCTCCAGTTCATAAATATAATGTAAGCATGTATTCCGTAAATAGTCATACGTGCTTATGGAAAAGAACGTGCATGAGATGTTTTGTCCTACCCTCCCGTGGCAACGGGGTCCATAAGAAAACTAAGGGATATTAAGGCATCCTGTTAATAGAGAACCGGAACAAAGCATTAACACATAGTGAATACATGAACTCCTCAAACTACGGTCTTCATCGGAAAGCATCCCAATTATTGTCACCTTGGGGTTTACAGATCATAACACATAGTAGGTGCATATAACTTGCAAGATCAGATCACAAACATAGATATAATGGTGAAAACATAAATGATTCAGATCTAAAATCATGGCACTGGGCCCTAGTGACAAGCATTAAGCATAGCAAAGTCATATCAACATCAATCTGAGAACATAGTGGATACTAGGGATCAAGCCCTAACAAAACTAACTCGATTACATGATGAATCTTATCCAACTCCTCACCGACTAGTGAGCCTACGAAGGAATTAATCACTCCCGGCGGTGAGCATCATGAAATTGGTGATGGAGGATGGTTGGTGATGACTAAGACTGAAGATCCCCCTCTCCGGAGCCCCGAACGGGCTCCAGATTTGGCCTCCCGACGGAGAACAGGAGGTGGCGGCGGCTCTCGTAAAACGTGAGGAAACATCCTCTCCTATTTTTTCTAGAAAAATAGGATTTTATAGCATCAGAATTAGGGTCAGCGGAGACTCGTGGGCCCCACTACCCACCAAGGCGCTAGAGGGGGGTGGCGCGCCCTGGTGCCTTGTGGGCAGCTGGCCCCCCCTCAAGTGGGTCTTGGTTCCAGTATTTTTTTATTTATTCCAAAATAATTCTCCAAAAAGTTTCTTTCAAATCCGAGAACTTTTATTTTTGCACAAAAACAACACCATGCTAGTTCTGCTGAAAACAGCGTCAGTCTGGGTTAGTTTCATTCAAATCATGCAAATTAGAGTCTAAAACAAGAGCAAAAGCGTTAGGAAAAGCAGATACGATGGAGACGTATCAGTCCTTAGCATTTTGAAGGGTTTCCACATCCTCTTTTCCTTGCCACGCCACTGTTGAACTTATCTAAAATATACTAGATAAAACTATTAGTCCAACAAGAGATATGTTGACATTAATTACCAAAATCACACAGGGAGCACTTGTGATTTCAATCTCCCCCTTTTTCATAATTGATGACAACATACATCAAAGCTTCAAGTAAATAATATGGAGAGTAGTAAATGAAGCTTTGGAGGAACATGTAACTTGCATGAGCTCCCCCTACATGCATGCACTCATGTAATGATAGAATTGAAGAACATGTGAATGCACAACATGATAGAGTAAGTAATGAGTTACATGTATCTTGGCCATATGCATCAGAGCAAATGAAGTGATGTGAGATGTACCTTCCTGTTTATGATTCCCTCTTGCAAACAATATGTGCAAAAGCAAGAGATCATCATGGACATTAGTGAGATGCATATACTTACCTTGTGGTTCTTGAGCTGACTCTTGAAGAAGCAAACTTGAGAAAACATGGTTAAACAACACAAGAAAACTTCAAGCAAGAAGGATTTTGAGATCCACAAGAATACCAAGACTGGGATGACATGTTATAGGTGAGTATCACTGAGTGAGTACTTCATTTGAATATAGACATGTCCCCAAAGAATTAAGGATTTGCAATGAATTCCAAGGATTGTTCTCCCCTATGCATGGACTTCCTCTCCCCCTAAATCTAATATTGGATAATGGGAGTGGGTAGGGTGAGAAACAATCAATGCAAGTCGTAGTCAAACTAAGGCTCAACAAGATCTCATCAGAGTGAAATAGATTTTAAGAGCAAAATGAGATTTTAGCAATGTCAGCTTAGAGCAAAAAAAGACTGACTAAATGATTAACCGACATATCTGTCCCCTCTTAAAGACATGTGAATTCTCTCCTCTTATGAAGGTGCATCTCTCTTACTTTCTTAGAAGAGATCTGTAAGGGTAATCTTTGATGTGCTCTCTCTCTCTCCCTTTGACATCAATTTCCAAGAAGGGTAATTTTCATGGATATGAGTTAAGTGAGTGTGGTCCTAGAGAGACACAAGTAAGCAGAATGCAGGTTAAGATGCAAATAGAGGGAAATAATCATTGAGTGGAGTTGATAAGAATAAACACTTTAAGATGACAAAACTATTTTCTCAGCAGTGAAATCGGTGGCGCCGATTTGTATCTATCGGTGACTCCGAGATGAGGCAGTCATAGACAGAGCATATTGATGAACCACAAGTATAGGGGATAAATCGTAGTCCTTTCGATAAGTAAGAGTGTTGAACCCAACGAGGAGCAGAAGGAAATGACAAGTGGTTTTCAGCAAGGTATTTTCTGCAAGCACTGAAATAGTCGGTAACAAGTAGTTTGATAGCAAGATAATTTGTAACGAGCAAGTAACGGTAACGGTAAATAATATGCAGCAAGGTAGCCCAATCCTTTTGTGGCAAAGGACAGGCCAAAATGGTCTCTTATGATAAGCAAAGCGTTCTTGAGGGTACACGGGAATTTCATCATATCACTTTCATAAAGTTGGTTTGATTCGTGTTCGCTACTTTGATAATTTGATATGTGGGTGGACCGGTGCTTAGGTGCTGTTCTTACTTGAACAAACCTCCTACTTATGATTAACCCCCTCGCAAGCATCTGCAACTACGAGAAAAGTATTAAGATAAAATCTAACCATTGCATTAAACTTTTGGATCCAAATCAGTCCCTTACGAAGTAGCGCATAAACTAGGGTTTAAGTTTCTGTCACTCTAGCAACCCATCATCTAATAACCACTCCACAATGCATTCCCTTAGGCCCAAATATGGTGAAGTGCCATGTAGTCGACTTTCACATGACACCACTAAGGGAATCATAACATACATATCATCAAAATATCGAACACGTATCAAGTTCACATGATTACTTGCAACAAGATATCTCCTGTGACCTCAAGAACAAAAGTAACTACTCACAAATGATAATCATGCTCAAGATCATAGGGGTATTAAATAGCATAATGGATCTGAACATATAATCTTCCACCAAATAAACCATATAGTAATCAACTACAAGATGTAATCAACACTACTAGTCACCCACAAGCACCAATCTAAGGTTCCGGTACAAAGATTGAACACAAGAGATGAACTAGGGTTTGAGAGGAGATGGTGATGTTGAAGATGTTGATGGAGATGGCCCTCCCCTAGATGGGAGAGTTGTTGGTGATGACGATGACGATGCTTTCCCCCTCCGGGAGGGAAGTTCCTCTGGCAGAATCGCTCCGCCGGAGGGCAAAAGTGCTCCTGCCCAAGTTCCGCCTCGAGACGGCAGTGCTTCGTCCCGAAAGTCCTCCCCTTATTTTTTCTAGGTCAAAATGACTTATATACTAGAAGAGGGGCACCGGAGGTGGGCCGAGGAGGGCACAACCCACCAGGGTGCGCCTGGGCTCCCTGGCGCGCCCAGGTGGGCTGTACCCACCTAGTGGGCCCCCTCTGGTGGTTATTTGCTCCAATATTCCTCATATATTCCAAAATAATTCTCCGTAAATTTTCAGCTTATTTGGAGATGTTCAGAATAGGTAACTCTGACGTAGCTTTTCCAGGTCCAGAATTCCAGCTGCCGGTATTCTCCCTCTTTGTAAAACCTTAAATATTATGAGAGAAAAGGCATTAGAATTACTCCAAAAAGCATTATTATGCATAAAACATGGTAAATAACAGTAGGTAAACATGATGCAAAATGGACGTATCAACTCCCCCAAGCTTAGACCTCGCTTGTCCTCAAGCGAAAAACCAATATCGAAAAACATGTCCACATGCTTAGAGAGAGAGGTGTCGATAAAAACAAAATACGGACATAGAAGCATCATGTATATTATTATAACAGCAACAAAGTTTATCATAGAACTTTTATCACATAACTTTTGTCATAAACTTCTCATGAACAAGTAACAATTCATCACAACATCAAAGATAAAGCATAAACTCTATTGAAAACCAACAAACTCAACCATCATATAGTCTTCTATGATTTATCTATGTTCTCAATTCACTTTGCAACTACAATTCATCATATTTTTTGGAAGGGTCACATATCGGAGCCTTTTGGCAAGTCCACTTACTCAACCATCATATAGTCTTCTATGATTGCTAACACTCACCACGTACCCATGAGCAAAAAGTTTCAACTAGACACATAAGAAGATAGGGGCTCATAGTTTCGCCTACCAATGCGTTCACCTCAAGGGTGATGTCAACAAAAATAACTCATGCCCACCCATATTCAACTAGATATATGTTCCTAGATCTTTCCTCACCACATGATGCTTGCAAAAGAGAAAATAAAAAGGAATAGAGTAGAATACTTTACTCTTGCATAAAAGTAAATACATAAAAGTAAAAGATAGGCGCTTCGCAGAGGGAAGCAGAGGTTGCCATGCGCTTTTTGGTTGTATGCTCAATCTCTTAGTGCAAAAGAATGTCATGTTATATTGCCCCTTGTGATAGCAACCTCTATTTTGCAGTCTGCAGCCTTTATTATTTTGCCATCACAAGTTCGTACAATGCTCAATTTTCTCTTACAATAAATGATCTAACACATTTAGAAGCAATTTTTATTGCCTTATTGCACCGATGACAACTTACTTGAAGGATCTTACTCAATCCATAGGTAGGTATGGTGGACTCTCAAAGCAAGATTTGGGTTTAAGGATTTTTGGATGCACAAGTAGTATCTCTACTTAGTGCGGAATTTTTGGCTAGCAAAGATAGGGGCAAGCACCACATGTTAAAGGATCTATGACAATATAACTTCTATGTGGATATTAACAAACATGAATCATTACGTTGTCTTCCTTGTCCAACATCAACAATTTTGGCATATAATATTTTGATGGGGGCTCAGCATCATAAAAGATGTCCAAGATAGTGTATTTGCATGTGAATCTTCTCTTCCATTATTAATTCTTTCATGAATTGCATCATTGACCAATGCTCTATTTGTCAATCTCCAATAAATTTTACTACTTATACTCTTCCTTATGTGATGTCATCACTTACCATAAGATCAGCATATGATCTTTTTATTTATTTTCCTTTCTTTTTATTGAGCACGAAAGTAAAGAAAGCAAAACTCAAACTAAACTTTATTATATATCTTGCACATGATTACAAGGATAGATAGATCACTAAGCAAACACTCAAAGAAAGATCGAACTAAATTTTTATTCAACTAAATCAAAAGATAACTAAGGATCGAACTAAGATAAGTAAAGGCTAAAGATAGTGATTGTGATACGATACCGGCGCACCTCCCCCAAGCTTGGCACAAGCCAAGGGGAGTGCCCATACCCAATACTCAAGTCTCCTTTGGTGATGAAGAAGGTGGTGGTGGCGATGAGGTAGTAGCGGGTTTATCTTTAGGTTTCCATGGCAAAGGCTCGCCATCATAAGACAAGGAGTGAGTCTCGCGAGTCCTGCAACTGGCAGCCAAACTCATACCTTTAAACCTTGCCTCATATTCAAAAACTTGGTTTTGGAGATCATAGATTTGGCTTTGCAGAAAGTTGATTTGCTCGTTGAAGGTGAAGACGATGTCCTTCATGGATTTGCCATCCACCTTGAGATCATGGGTATAGTCCGCGATCATGAGATGATTGGCATTGAGTCCAGGTTCCACCATCCCCTTGCACTTGAAGACCTCCTGCTCCATAGCTTCGAGCCTAGCATCCACGGTCCCCGTCCCCTTGGGGCCCTGGACATCGCAGATGTGGAGCACCCCCTCAAGCATCTCGATGTCTTGAGGGTGCTGCATCACCTCCCGCAAATACGGGTTGATGATGTTCTCGAAGAACTTGTCCTTGGAGGAGCTTGAAGCGGCCATCGTGATATAGATCTGTCGGAAAACAGCAAGAAAGAAGAATAGAAGATTTCTCTGTGATACGGTGGTCAATAGGTTCGGCGGGTATATAAAGATTTTTTATCTTGGGAAACAAGCAAACAAGAGAAAAACGGACTCCGAAAGGTACCCGAGGTGGGCACAACCCACTTGGGCGCGCCTGGCAAGCCAGGCGTGCCCTGGTGTCTTGTGCCCACCAGGGTTGCCTTCCTGGTTGTTTCTTATTTTCCTTATTTTTGTTATATTCCAAAACTGACAAAAAATATTTTTTCGGATCTTTCGGAGTCCGTTTACTTACCGTATCACGTACCTCCTCTTTTTTCACGATTCTGGAGTGTTCCGGAAGGTTTCTTTTATGTGTTCTTCTAGTGTCATGGTTTGAATAATATTGCTTTCAACATTAATAGGTGTACCTAAGATATAGTGTTTAATTCTTTGCCCATTGATAACCTTCGGGTTAGTACCTTCGGCATTATTTATTTTGATAGCTCCGGAACGATAAACTTTATCGATAACATAAGGTCCTTCCCATTTGGAGAGAAGCTTTACTGTAAAGAATCTCAAACGAGAGTTGTACAAAAGGACATATTCACCCACTTTGAACTCACGCTTTTGGATTATTTTATCATGCCATCTTTTAACCTTTTTCTTTAAAGAACTTGGCATTTTGATAAGCTTGGGTTCTCCATTCATCCAGTGAGCTAATATCAAATAACCTATTTTCACTGGCAAGTTTGAAGTCATAGTTGAGTTCTTTAATTGCCCAATATGCTTTATGTTCTAACTCAAGAGGCAAATGACGAGCTTTCCCATATACCATTTTATAAGGAGACATATCCATAGGATTTTTATAAGCTGTTTTGTAAGCCCAAAGTGCATCATCTAATTTCTTAGACCAATTCTTTCAGGACCTATTGACAGCTTTTTATAGAATTAATTTTATTTCTCTATTGCTAAGTTCAACTTGTCCACTAGACTGAGGATGATAGGGTGATGCAATTCTATGGTTAACATCATACTTAGCAAGCATTTTACGGAAGGCACCATGAATAAAATGTGAACCACCATCAGTCATTAAATATCTAGGGACTCCAAACCTTGGGAAAATAACTTCCTTAAGCATTTTAATAGAGGTGTTGTGATCAGCACTACTAGTTGGAATAGCTTCTACCCACTTAGTAACATAATCAATAGCAACCAAAATATGTGTATACCCATTAGAGGAAGGAAAGGGTCCCATGTAATCAAAACCCCAAACATCAAATGGTTCAACTGCAAGAGAATAATTCATAGGCATTTCCTGATGCTTACCAATATTACCAATTCTTTGACATTCATCACAAGATAAAACAAACCTACGGAATCCTTGAAGAGAGTAGGCCAATAAAAACTAGATTGCAATACCTTGTGAGCAGTTCTATCTCCCGCATGATGTCCTCCATAAGCTTCGAAGTGATATATCCGTAGGATTTGTTCCTGTTCATGCTTAGGTACATAACATCTAATAATACCATCTACTCCTTCTTTGTAAAGATGTGGGTCCTCCCAAAAGTATTGTCTTAAATCATAGAAGAATTTTTTCTTTTGCTGGTATGTGAAACAAGGTGGTATATATTTTGCAACATTTATTGCAGCTAGTTGCTCATCAGGAAAGCTATCATTAATAGGTTGTGGGTTATCAAGAAAATTTTCTAACCTAGACAAGTTATTAGCTACGGGGTTCTCAGCTCCTTTTCTATCAGTGATATGTAAATTAAATTCTTGTAACAGGAGAACCCACCTAATGAGTCTAGGTTTAGCATCTTTCTTTTCCATAAGATATTTTATAGCAGCATGATCAGTGTGAACACTTACTTTAGAATCAACAATATAAGATCTGAATTTATCACAAGCAAAAACAACTGCTAAAAATTCTTTTTCAGTAGTAGCATAGTTTCGCTGAGCACTATCTAGAGTTTTACTAGCATAATAGATAACATTTAACTTTTTTATCAACTCTTTGTCCTAGAATAGCACCAACAACATAATCACTAGCATCACACATAATTTCAAATGGTAAGTTCCAATCAGGTGGTTGAACGATAGGTGTAGAAGTTAAGGCTTTCTTAAGTGTTTCAAAGGCTTCTACACAATCATCATAAAAAACAAACGGAAAATCCTTTTGTAAAAGATTTGTAAGAGGCCTAGAAATTTTAGAGAAGTCTTTAATAAACCTCCTATAGAAACTAGCATTACCGAGGAAACTACGAATACCTTTGATATCTTTAGGACATGGCATTTTCTCAATTGCATCAACTTTAGCTTTATCCACCTCAATACCTCGTTCAGAAATTTTATGCCCCAAGACAATACCTTCATTAACCATAAAGTGGCACTTCTCCCAATTCAAGAAAAGATTGGTTTGCTCACATCTCTGCAAAACTTGATTAAGGTTGCTTAAGCAATCATCAAAAGAAGTTCCACAAACGGAAAAGTCATCCATGAAAACCACAACAATCTTTTCACAAAAATCAGAGAATATAGCAGTCATACATCTTTGAAAGGTAGTAGGTGCATTGCATAAACCAAAAGGCATACGTCTATAAGCATAAGTTCCAAAAGGACAAGTAAGGGTGGTTTTCTCTTGATCAGGCTGTGAAACAGGTATTTGAGAGAAACCAGAATATCCATCAAGGAAGCAAAAGTGTGTGTGCTTAGATAATGTTTCTAGCATTTGATCAATAAAAGGCAAAGGGTAATGATCTTTTCTAGTTGCTTTATTTAATTTTCTAAAATCAATTACCATTCTATAGCCTGTGACAATTCTCTGTGGAATAAGTTCATTTTTATCATTAGGAACAACAGTAATACCTCCCTTTTTAGGGACACAATGAATGGGACTTACCCATATAGCATCAGCTATGGGATAGATTATACCTGCTTCCAGAAGATTTAATATTTTAGTTCTTACCACTTCTTTCATTTTAGGATTCAAACGTCGTTGGTGATCAACAACGGCCTTAGCATCAGGTTCCATATTAATCTTGTGCTGACATAGAGTGGGACTAATGCCCTTAAGATCATCAAGAGTATATCCAATAGCAGCTCGGTGCTTCTTCAGAATTTTCAATAATCTTTCTTCTTCATGTTCTGAAAGGTTAGCACTAATAATAACAAGATATATCTTTTTCTCATCAAGATAAGCATATTTCAAAGTGTCTGGCCATTGTTTTAGTTCAAACACAGGATCACCTTTAGGCGGAGGAGGTCCTCCTAGAGTTTCAATACGCAAATTATGTTTCAGCAGAGGTCGTTGTTCAAAGAAGATTTTATCTATTTCATTTCTTTCATGCATATGCATATCATTTTCGTGGTCTAGCAAATATTGTTCTAGTGGATCAGTAGGAGGCACGGAAATAGAAGCAAGACCAATTATTTCATCCTTATTAGGTAATTCTTTCTTGTGAGGTTGCCTATTAAACTTTGAAAAATTAAATTCATGAGACTCATCACCAAAGCAAACACAGACAGTTTGTTTATGACAATCTATAGTAGCATTGAGAGTGTTCAAGAAAGGTCTACCAAAGATAATCGGACAAAAGTCATCTTGTGGGGAACCAAGAACTAGAAAATCAGTAGGGTATTTTATTTTCCCACACAACACTTCAACATCTCTAACAATCCCAAGTGGTGTGATGGTGTCTCTATTGGCAAGTTTAATAGTAACATCTATGTCTTCTATTTCAGCGGGTGCAATTTCATTCATAATTTCTTGGTATAAGGTAAAAGGAATAGCACTCATGCTAGCACCTAAGTCACATAAACCATGATAACAATGATCTCCTATTTTGACTAAGACAACAGGCATGCCAACAACAGGTCTATGTTTATCTTTTTCATTGGGTTTAGCAATTCTAGCAGCTTCATCACAGAAGTAAATAACATGCCCATCTATATTTTTTGCCAAGAGATCTTTAACCATAGCAACACTAGGTTCTACTTTGATTTGTTCAACAGGTTTAGGTGCGCTAATATTACTTTATTGACTATGGTTGAGACCTTAGCATGTTCCTTTATCCTATCAGGGAAAGGTGGTTTTTCAATATAAGCAGTAGGAACAACTGGGTCAACATTGTAAATGGGAGTTTCATCTTTAACCACAACCAGTTCTTTAATTTCTTCTTTAATAGGTGGATGATATTTAAACCACTTCTCCTTGGGGAGCTCAACATGAGTAGCAAATGATTCACAGAAAGAGGCTACTATCTCATAGTCAAGTCCATATTTAGTGCTAAACTTGTGAAAAGCATTGGTATTCATAAAAGATTTAACACAATCAAACTTAAGCTTAATACCTGACTCTTTACCTTCATCGAGTTCCCAATCTTCAGAGTTGCGTTTAATTCTTTCTAAAAGATCCCACCTGAATTCAATAGTCTTCTTCATAAAAGAACAAGTACAAGAAGTATCGAGCATGGATTGATCATCACGAGAAAGCCGAGCATAAAAATTCTGAATAATAATTTATCTTGAGAGCTCATGATTGGTCTTGAATATAACATTGACTTAAGCCTCCCCCAAGCTAGAGCGATACTTTCTCCTTCACGAGGGCAAAAAATTATATATGTAATTCCGATCACGATGAACTAGATGCATAGGATAAATTTTTTGGTGAAATTCCAATTTCAATCGATTCCAGTTCCAAGATCCAATATCATCGCATAGCCTATACTATGCCAATGTTTTTCCCTTCAAAGATAAAGGGAAAACCTTCTTCTTAGCTTCATCTCCGGGTAAACCTGCAAGCTTAAATAATCCACAAATTTCATCTACATATATCAAGTGCATATCAGGATGTTCAGTTGCATCTCCTGCATAAGGATTAGCTAGCAGTTGTTGTATCATACCCGAAGGAATTTCATAACCAATATTTTCAGTAGGTGCAGTAGGTTGAGGGGAAACTAATTCTGGTTCTGATCGAGGTGAAGATACCCCGAACAAACCCCTCAAAGGATTGTTCTCCATAGTAACAAGTAACAATAAATTTCAGCACGTGATGGCTCGTGTCTGAGTTAGTATTTTCCCCGAGGAGGAAGTGATGATGCAGCACAACTACGGTAGGTATTTCCCTCAGTGATGAGACCAAGGTTATCGAACCAGTACGATAACCACACAACACTATGTAAACGGTACCTGCACACAAAGAACAAATACTTGCAACCCGACGCGTAAGAGGGGTTTCCAATCCCTCCCGGGCAAAAGATAGATAAATTTGTAGTAGATTGGATAAATAGATCTCGCGGAAACGCGAAATAAAATAAATAACAAAAAATTGCAGCAAGGTATTTTTGGGTTTTTGGAATAATAGATCTGAAAATAAAAGAGGCAAATAATAGATCGGAAAGCAAATATGATAAAGAATAGATCCGGGGGTCGTAGATTTCACTAGAGGCTTCTCTCGAGAAAAATAGTGTTGGTGCAATATGTGCCTACCTTGTGTTTTGGAGCTTGTTGACACTTGACAGAAACAGGTCTGGACTAATTTGTGTGCCTGTGCACACAGAGAGAAAAGTCCATACACGATAGAAGAGAATGCTGTCTCCGGTGCTGAGTTCGAGGAACTTCATCGAAGCATATCTGCGTTGCAGAGAAGAACAAGCTACATCTGTTGAAGTGATAGAGTTGAGAAGATTAATGTGAAGAAATCGACCCCTCGAAAGTTTTCTGCTAAAGCGAAGCTTTTGTTTCGAATACTGTCATTTGAAGGAATTGACTGCAGTGATTGAAGTCGAAGATGAAATGAAGATGTAGCATTCATTTAGTTTTTCTTCTTTCAATCTTTTGAGTCATAGGACCTCCGTACTATTAAGAGGGGTATAAGTTCTCGATGCTTAGATCAGCTGTGATGCTTAGCTACAACCTATGAAAGATGCGAGAGAAATCTCTTTGTGCTCCGAGTTAATACTTGCCAGCAAGAGACTGTGATCTTCTTCGCTGCAAGTGATTTGCCTTGAACCGAGGAGTTAGCATTTCTTGCTCCGCAAGAAATGTTACCATTGTGCTCAAATCCGACCATTGCAATAGTGTCGTTCGGCCATTGGCTGAGGCCGATGTCCAATTTGGTCATTTCCCTCCAGGGAAGGTTGCGGCTATAAATAGCCACCCCGCTCCAACTTTAATCGTTGGCTGCTCCGCCTGAAATTTCTGAGAAGATTTATTTAACCAACTCCTCTCTGAGTGATTTGAGTTTAAGATCCACCGAGAGAAAACCAAGAGCCCAAACTTAGACAGTGGTTTAGCATCACAGTGGTTCTGAGTGAGAGTTCTTGTACCTATTACTCTTTAGAGCTGTGCACTCTCTAGATGGATAGGTTTGGCTTTGAGTGTTGAAGAGTTGTTGTCTTCACCTAGCCTGATGTTCAGCAACCAAGAGTGATTGTGGTTTGCGAAGGTTGACCGAAGGTTTGGAGATCGCCAACAAGGATCTACCACGAGCGAAATCAACCTGAGTCTGATCAGCTCTGTGTTGAAGGAGAATAGGGTGAAGAGAGTTTATCTTCCGTGTTAAGTCACAGCCCCTCCAACCAGACGTAGCCCTTTGGCAGAAGGGTGAACTGGTCTACCAAATCTCTTGTCACCATCGAGCACCACTGGTTCTATCTTTTCTACTACATTTCTTTCAGTAGTTTTCATTCGTGCTCTGTGCCACTAGATTCTCTGATCATTGTTTGTTCTGCGTAGTGCTACTCTTTTTATCACTGGCATGTTGTGTCTTATCCTGTTGCATCTGTTTGCTTGTTGTGTAACCCTCGCTGTAGTTATACCCGTTATCCTTCAAGCTCGCACCGTTGTAAATGCTTTCCTCGTAGAATATGCTTTCGACGAAGAGGACTGAACCAATGTACTTCCTTCGTCTTACTATTCCGCTGCTGTGACTGGATTGAGTTTCAAAGCTTTCGAATGAAATTTTGAATCTCCCATTCACCCCCCCCTCTGGTCGATATACTCTCAGTCCTAACAATTGGTATCAGAGTCAGGTTCTCCCTGTCTCTGTTTATTAAATGTCTAACGTCCTTGTAGTTTTGAGTATGTCGTATGCAGGTAGATCCTTGCACTCTGAAAGATTTCCTATCTTTGATGGAAATGACTATCTGTACTGGAAGGAACGGATGGGAATAAGAATTCAAGCTATCGACTAGGATCTATGGCTGATTGTGGAACATGGTTACACCATTCAACACCCTAGTGCTCCATCTTCTGATGACAAGGCTATGATGCGTCTGGATGCGCAAGCAGAAGATATCATCTGTGCAAGTATCTCAAAGAACGTATTCATTCGGTTCCGGATCCTTCACACAGCAAAGCAACTCTAGGATGCTATCAAAAATGTTCATGAAGAATTTATCTCCAGAATAGACTCCCACTCTCAAATGCTTCGCGCCATGTTCACTGGGTTCAGAAGTCTTCGAAAGGAAAGTGTGATGGAACTCACGGATAGGCTGACTGACATTGTTGAAAGACTTCGCCAATGAGGAGTAACAGATGTCACCGATAAAGATGTGGTGAACAAGCTATTAAGTGCACTTGATGAATCATTCGATTCTATTATAGCCGAAATCAAACAAAGACCTGACTATGAAGAGCTTCACTATGTTGAGGTCATGACACTGCTGTCGATTCACGAAGAAAAGATGGAGTTGGAAAATGCAAATCAAGAATCTTCTTCAGAAAGTGAAGGAGAAATTCTCTCACATTATGGCAGTTCTGAAGAAGAAGAAGATGTTGAGAATCAACACACTATCACAAGAGAATTGGAAATGCTCACACAACGGCTGAGTGATCTCAGAAGACAAAACTTATATCTTGTGAATGATGATGAATATGAGGTGCCTGAATCCTCAAGACAGTTAGCTCTGAAAGAAATGAAGTGCTTCAAATGCAAATAATTCGGTCATGTCATAGCAGATTGTCCTTGCTGGGATGAAGCACCTAGTAATCGTTGGAAGCATCTTCACTGCAATGGCTTTGCTCGAATGGATCGTCACACTAAGCTCTCGAAGAAAAAGGAGCCCGCTTCATCCTCTTTGATGAGACCAGTCGTTGACATAAATGCCAAAGTAATCATTGATTCCAACATGAAGAAAATCTCTCAGCTGAACAAAGCCTGTACCAACCTGACTCTTGAGTCTGCAGAAGAAACAACAGATACTGATTCAGATGATGAGGAATTCTACAAAAGGATTGGAAGAAGTAAGGCATATGTTGCTATTGAATCATCGAAGAAGTTCAACGAATCAGATACTGATGATGATGCTTCAAGTAATGATGATTCAAGCGATGATGAACCAATCACCTTCTGTCTCATGGCAAAATCATCAAAAGATCAGGTATCAGCCAAACCTAAGATCCATGAATGAATACTCTCCTGAATACATATCTTATGCCAAGCTGGTCAAAATTGCTAAATCTCAACATGATGAACTTGAGATGCTTGAAAGAAATCTCAGGAAAACTGAAGGATTACTGGTCGAAGAGATGAGCTGGAGAAGAATCAAAATTTGATGGAAGAGCAAGATGTTTTTTCCTCAACTATTGATAATCTCACCATTCGATATGACTCACTCTCAGCTGACTACGAGGGCTTATCAAATGAACTCCTCAACAGGAATCAGGAACTCATGTCACTGAAAGAGTCTCATAACGAGATGGTTTTAGAGAAAGCTTCTCTGTTGACCGAGCAATCAGTTCAAATTCCTGATGGTTTTGTTCCTCCGTGTTTAAAATGTCTTGAACATAGCAATGCTGAGTCTCATGCTGAAACTTCTGATGCTGCTAAAAGGAATATTGCTACTACTAAAGTTGGTACCATTTCTGACCCCTCTTCCGAGGACATTGCTGCTATTACTGAAGAAAATTGCAGGTTAAAGGGATTACTTGAGACTGGTATGCTGAGGAGCCTAAAAGGGCATCAAACCCTATGTGATGTGCTCAAGAAATCCATTCTTCACAAAAATCCTTAGAAGGAAGGATTGGGTTTCGAAAAGAAACTCAATGTGGATGGATCCTATTGGACTCCCGAACAATATCCTCAAACAACTTGGGTTCATGCAAAGAATAAAATCCTCGAACCTGAAACTTTGACTGGTTATCATTCGCCCATTCCTGTTGAGACTAACAAGTCAAATGACTCAAATTACAAACTGTTCAAGCAACAGAATGGTAAAGTTTTCGCTTGATATGTTGTTGCTAACTGCAGGGCAGGCTCACCCAAGAAGCAAATTTGGGTGAAGAAAGGTACCGTTGAAAATCTATCTGTTACTGCTAATCTGACTGTGCAGGACAATTCTCAGCGAGGGAATGGCTACCATTCACAGCCAAATCGAATACCATTTTTGAATGTTTATCACCCTCATCTGCGTCAAAAGGAGTACATGCGCATATCTTCTAATCATTACACTCATGTATCAGGAAACAACTTCAATGCCTATTCTTATGATTATTATCATAGTGCTCAGGTGTCTCGCAGAACACGCCGAAGAAATATCCCGAGCCAGGCGAAGTAAATGAGATCATCACCTCCCACACATGTGTGGGTTGTGAAGAAGAACTAATCATTTCTTGCAGGAAACACTCTCAGGGATATCACACTCTCAACTCATGCCTTGGGTCCAATCCTTGTTGGTGCTCTCGTATTCTCTGTTTTTATTCATAGTGTTTTTGCTTTCTCCTTCAGCTATTGTTGTGTTTTCGATTCGGTTCCTCTTTCTCTCTGTTTTTGTGTCACAAACATGCATTTGATCCGAAGAAGATTTCTTTCCGACGACCTTGGTCACAAATTAAATCATCCTCAACATTATTATCTGTTCTTGCGCTTGCCCTTCCTCAAACCCTTCGACATTCAGTTTAGTTATCGAGAATTTTCAGGAAATGGTTCACGTGCCCACGATCTCTTCATCGTGATCTCGTCCGTTGAATGTGGAACGTCCCGGGTTTTTTTGTCCGTAGATTTCGGAGTGGGTGGTTTACCGTCAGGCTATATAAACCCCCCCTTTGGGTCTCTTCTTCTCTAGCTCTCTCCCTGTTCGCCCTCAAACCTTACTCTCCATCTCCGCCCGAGCCCGAGCTCGAAGCAACGTCGACGTCAAGCATCGCCGTGCAACTCCGGCGAAGCTCCGTCACCGTTGATCGCGCCAGTGCAGTAACTTCTCCTTCCCGTGCTGCCGTAGTTGATCTGTCTCAACAAGTTAGGGCATTCAGATCTGTTACTTGCTCTACTCACATCCTGTTCTAGAGCAGTTCCTCCCGACGTGATTTTTCCTATGTTATTTCTTTGCTGTAGATCTTCTAGGCTCAGTTAGTTATGACTTGTACGGTTTGTATATGTCCCTCATACTAGTCTCTAGATCCAGGGTTCACTGTGTATGCTCTTCGAAAGATTAGAGGATCAGTTATGTCGTCATTAGGCATACTGAAATTTACTCGATGATATCTTGCCAGTGCATGAATTGAATCCATTGGCTCTTCCTGTAAAATCATTTGTTTTGAGTCAAAATTTCCTCTGTGCATGCTTGTGATTTCTTCTGTGCTTTCTTTTGTATTTGTGTTTTTCTCTCAGGAGTGGTCATGGAAAACAGTTCAGATGAGCATTCTGGTTTAGAGGAAGAAATCCCTCAGCAGCCAAGGGTGGCTAGCAAAGCAAAATTGGTCGAAAGAAAATCTGCAATGCCACCAAGAGCGTCGAAGAAAAAGGCCGAATCAGAATCTGCTGATGAAGTTGATGTTGATATTCCCTCTGCTCATAGTCAGCCAGAAGATGAGCCAATCACATATTCCAAAACCATGTTATCAGATGGAAATCCCAAGAAGGGTGGCCGAGGAAGAGAAAGAAATACTACAACTGAGATGTCTGATTAGGAAACATACAGGACTCCACCTGGTGTGGAAACTGCTCAAGATAGGAACAATAGATTACAAAAGATTCGCCGTCACTGGTTGAAGAAATGGTTCAACTACGAGAACGTCCGACAAAAATATCAGATTATGTTTGCATTCACTCCATCCTGGAATGATTGCATTGCAGAAGGATGCCTATGGCAAGAAGATGAGAAAGTAAGGCCAGCACCACCTCCCAACGCTCATGCCGATTCTTTGAAAACCATAGCCGATTTTCCCTAAGAAGTTGCAAAGAGGGAAAAGGCTATGGCAAAGCATGAGGCTAGACTTGTGAAGAAGAACCAAGTAGAACAGGGAAATGTTGAGTTGACTCAACATGATGTGATGGAAAAGAAGGAAAGGGCGTTTGCCCGTAAAGAAAAGAAGACGAAGTCTATTTCTCCTCGAGCTTCGAAGACGAAGTCCGTTGCAAGCAAATCCAGGAAAGCTGCACCTACCTTGCCTGATGAGGATTCATCTGATGGCAGTGCTGGTGAAGAAATTCCCATGTATGATCAAAAAGCGCTGCTTGACAAGCCATACCAAACCCCATCACCTGCCAAGAAGTCACCGCCTGTGAGATCTTCACCAAGGCTTGCACATGTTCTCTCTGATAAACCTTCGGGTTCTGCTGCCCCAGCTGCCAAGAGAAAGTTGGTCACTGATGAAAAAGCTACTGTTTCTGCCAAGAAGGCGAAGAAAATCGTTCCTGCTTCCATAGAGGAATATGATTTTGAGATGATATTCGACATCATTGAAGGTGCCTCTTATGATGCCAATCCAGATGAATTGGGTAATTTGGGTCTGCCAGAAGATGTTACCAAGATGGTAGCAAAGCACTTCACTGATCTGAAGGAAATCACCAAAGAACTCAATCAGGCTGTCGAGGATAAGAAGCTTCTAGAGAAGATGAGGAGGGAAGAAAAATCTGAATCTAAAAGAAAACATGTGAACACGGCTATTCTTGAAACCACCAAAGCCCTCACTTCCATGAGAAACAACAAGATTTAGTGGCACTCCATGATGAAGATGGATGTCTCTCAGCTTTGTGATCGGAGAATCGAAGAGATTAAGCGTCAGGAAGATCTTGCTCGATGCAGGGAGAAAGAAGAAAAACGTCAGAGAGCTCGGACTAGAGCATATAAATCAAAAGAAGTCAAGGACTGTCATGTCCAAACTACTTCAGCTGATGCTCCCATTGACACAAGTGCCCCACTACAGTAGATTCCACCATCTCCGCGTCCCGAGGAAGTAACCGAGCAACAAGTCGAGGCTGTGGTAGCTCCTACGTCAGTCGAACAAGAAGCTGATATTGTGGACATATATCTTGTCAATCTTGATGAAGTAAAAGCTGCACCCGAGCTAAATGCTCCCAAAGAAAAGTTTGACGAAGAAATTGAAATGGAAAAGCGAGTCACATCGCCAGTGAAGGATATTCAAGTTGAACCCTCCGGATCCACTAAGGAGGGAGAAGAGGTTGAGGGAGAGCAAGTTGCTGCCCAAGGTACTACCCCTACGGTCTCCTCATCTGGAGCTCCTGCTCCGATAGAGGTTGACCCTGCTCCTGGTTCTATGGCTTCACAGCCAGCACAGGAAGAAAAGAAGTCTGAAGAGCCCATGGCTCATGAGGAGAAAGATGAAGAAGTTGCACCACCAGTTCTATCCCACCAGTGCTGCCGCAGTAGGCTGAAGAAGTTTTTGTGCCACCACCAATTGCTGAGTCACCGAAAGAAAAGGCCCTTGTGCCTGAATCTGAAAAGGCCGCTGAAGGAGTTCCGGCAAAGGAAAATGATCGTCAGTCAAGTGATCCCATGCCATCTGCTTCAGAGAAGGTTATGGTACCTCATGTTCTAGTGCAGCCCTCTGATGAAAACACATCTGCAGCTGATGATGTTCAGCCGATGGAAATTAGTGAATAAGTTTATCGGAAAAATCCTCAGGAATCTTTCCTGCTATTTTCATCTGAGTATGGCCCCAATGGCCCAGCTTTCAATGAGAAGCTTCACTCGTCGAAGCTTGCATTCTTTGGGGTAAGCCCATATGAAGGAGAAATAACATCTTTGTCTCCGAGGTTTTGGACAGAGGAACATGCAATATATTATGCTTGGATATTGTTTGGCAAGCACAGGATTTTAAATCACAAGATGTTGAACTTCGCCAAGCTTGAAAATATGCCATGCTTCCACAATACGCTTGACCATATTGAGCATGCACTTCTGAAGAGTTTTATGCGATTCAATCATGGATGGAACAAAGAGATTATCCTTTAGTTCTATGCCACATTGTACATCACAGGGCAGATGGAAAACACTTGAACCTGGACACTTGAATGGATGACAGGCAGAGAAAGAATCAAATGCTCAGCAGATCACTTTCTAGCCCTGATAAATTTACCTCTTTGTGAATTTGAGAATGACAGAGAACACAGACTGCATTTCTGGGAAGTATCTGATGCCCAACTCCATTTCCTAATGGATCCCATAATGGTGGGCGATGACTGCATCGAAGTTGACCCTAAGAAGTTGGCCTACGACAACAAAGTACTATTCCATATTCTGTGCAATACCATCATGCCAACCAACAGGACCAACTCCATCGAAGGCATCATAGGAAATGCTCTAGTGTCAATATCTCGGGGAATCAAATTTGACATTCCTGACCGTTTTTTTCCGGAATCTGGCATGTGTTGCGGACAGCCCTCAGTCACTCAAGCCCTATGCTCCTTGGATAATGTATGCCATTGAGTAGCTTACAAATGAAAATTTCTTCTGGGCCTACGCACCGAAAGTATTCATGCCACCTGTCCGTGACACTCTGTGCATCGTGAAAGAATATAGGAAAGGAACCTGTTGATGCTACTGCAACTGCTTCTGTATCTGGGAGTGTACCGAAAGTTAAAGAAGCCACAGTTGAAGTTCCTCGTGAGGAAAATCCATCACTATATGAGATTTGCATTCGCACTCAGTAGACCCTGGAGAGGCAGATCAGGATGGATAGGAAGGAAAAGATGGAATTGCTGGCTGAACTGAATCTGATTCATAATCACACTCGGCAAATTCTATTGCATGAGAAGGATGTAAGGAAGAGAACAGGGACCTTCCTGATAAGGCATCACTCTCACAAGGATCTAGCCAAGAAGGGGCTATTCAAAGACTATGACTATCTGGACTTGCTTGCAGTACCGCTTGTCCGAAGACAAACTCCAGAGCTCCCACATCATTCTGCTTCAACTGATCTGCTGTTTGTCAACCATGATGATGAGATCAAAGACACTGCTGGAACTCGTATCTACAAGCCAGATGCACATCCTTTGAAGCCCCTCAAGGCCAAGGCTGCTACTCCTGCTTCTGCCTCAACCATTCCGCATTCTTCTGACTCAGGCTCTTCAAGTGATTTCAATTCTAACTCAGAAGATACTCCCACGGAGTAATTCCTCATGTGTACTCTCTTTCCTTTTTTTGACACTTTTTGACAAAAAGGGGGAGAATAACATCGAGTGATAGTAGTTTATCGGGGTTTGCAGGGTGTTTTGCTTCAAACTTTCATTTGGTTTCTTGTCGAACAATTTGCTACAAGTACTTTCTCGCACCGCATGTGGTGCTAAAAACCTCGATCATCATGTAATGTTAATAATCCCCGCCTGCAATGCTATTTGCTTCACGCTATTTGTATGCAAGTGCTTTCGTATGATTACTCCTTGATTGATCTTCATCGAAAATCATTTATCATACAGGGATACACAACTGCTCCTCAAAGAAGAACAGAGAATCATCAAATGATGATGCTACATTGGAGCACTATATATTTCACAACCATTGGTTGGATATGTTCTTATTGATACTTATCACTATCTAACCTTGCAGGAAGTTAAAATGTCATCTACATAATTGACGAAGTGTTTTTCCTCACGAATATCTTTTACATCACTTTTCTGTAGGAAAACCACCTTCAAAGCATAGCCACTCTGAGCTAGGAAAATTGTATCTCATGTGGATACAAATTGTTTTCTGAGAAAACATTCATGACTTATCCATGTCACAAAACTCACAATGTTTGTCTCACATCTAACCCTTGTCGAAGTTTTTGTGACAGGAACAGCCTCAGACACCGTCGAGTGCATTGAATGAAATCTAGTGTGAATTCTGCTGCTAGTGACACTCATATGATAGATTTCCTGATGAGCAACTAGCTGCAATAAATGTTTCTCATAACCTGATAATTTTTTTCTTTTGCTGATATGTGAAACTAGGTGGTATGAGAAACATTTATTGCAGCTAGTTGCTCATCAGGAAAGCTATCATTAATAGGTTGTGGGTCATCAAGAATATTTTCTAACCTAGACAAGTTATTAGCTATGGGGTTCTCAGCTCCTTTTCTATCAGTGATATGTAAATTAAATTCTTGTAACAGGAGAACCCACATAATGAGTCTAGGTTTTGCATCTTTCTTTTCCATAAGATATTTTATAGCAGCATGATCAGTGTGAACAATTACTTTAGAATCAACAATATAAGATCTGAATTTATCACAAGCAAAAACAACTGCTAAAAATTCTTTTTCAGTAATAGCATAGTTTCGCTGAGCACTTTCTAGAGTTTTACTAGCATAATAGATAACATTTAACTTTTTATCAACTCTTTGTCCTAGAACAGCACCAACAACATAATCACTAGCATCACACATAATTTCAAAAGGTAAGTTCCAATCAGATGGTTGAACAATTGGTGCAGAAGTTAAGGCTTTCTTAAGTGTTTCAAAGGCTTCTACACAATAATCATCAAAAACAAACGGAACATCCTTTTGTAAAAGATTTGCAAGAGGCCTAGAAATTTTAGAGAAGTCTTTAATAAACCACCTATAGAAACTAGCATAAACGAGGAAACTACGAATACCTTAGATATCTTTAGGACATGGCATTTTCTCAATTGCATCAACTTTAGCTTTATCCACCTCAATACCTCGTTCAGAAATTTTATGCCCCAAGACAAAACCTGCATTAACCATAAAGTGGCACTTCTCCCAATTCAAGACAAGATTAGTTTGCTCACATCTCTGCAAAACTCGATCAAGATTGCTTAAGCAATCATCAAAAGAATTTCCATAAACGAAAAAGTCATCTATAAAAACCTCAACAATCTTTTCACAAAAATCAGAGAATATAGCTGTCATACATCTTTGAAAGGTAGCAGGTGCATTACACAAACCAAAAGGCATACGTCTATAAGCATAAGTTCCAAAATGACAAGTAAAGGTGCTTTTCTCTTGATCAGGCAGTGAAACAGGTATTTGAGAGAAACCAGAATATCCATCAAGGAAGCAAAAGTGTGTGTGCTTAGATAATCTTTCTAGCATTTGATCAATAAAAGGCAAAGGGTAATGATCTTTTCTAGTTGCTTTATCTAATTTTCTAAAATCAATTACCATTCTATAGCCAGCGACAATTCTCTGTGGACTAAGTTCATTTTTATCATTAGGAACAACAATAATACCTCCCTTCTTAAGGACACAATGAACGGGACTTACCCATCTACTATCAGCTATGGGATAGATTATACATGCTTCCAGAAGCTTTAATATTTCAGTTCTTACCACTTCTTTCATTTTAGGATTCAAACGTCGTTGGTGATCAACAACGGGCTTAGCATCAGGTTCCATATTAATCTTGTGCTGACATAGAGTGGGACTAATGCCCTTAAGATCATCAAGAGTATATCCAATAGCATCTCGGTGCTTCTTCAGAATTTTCAATAATCTTTCTTCTTCATGTTCTGAATGGTTAGCACTAATAATAACAGGATATATCTTTTTCTCATCAAGATAAGCATATTTCAAAGTGTTTGGCCATTGTTTTAGTTCAAACACAGGATCACCTTTAGGCAGAGGAGGTCCTCCTAGAGTTTCAACAGGCAAATTATGTTTCAGCAGAGGTCGTTGTTCAAAGAAGATTTTATCTATTTCATTTCTTTCATGCATATGCATATCATTTTCATGGTCTAGCAAATATTGTTCTAGTGGATCAGTAGAAGGCACGGCAATAGAAGCAAGACCAATTATTTCATCCTTACTAGGTAATTCTTTCTTGTGAGGTTGCCTATTAAACTTGGAAAAATTAAATTCATGAGACTCATCACCAAAGCGAACACAGACAGTTTGTTTATGACAATCTATAGTAGCATTGAGAGTGTTCAAGAAAGGTCTACCAAAGATGATCGGACAAAAGTCATCTTGTGGGGAACCAAGAACTAGAAAATCAGTAGGGTATTTTATTTTCCCACACAAGACTTCAATATCTCTAACAATCCCAAGTGGTGTGATGGTGTCTCTATTGGCAAGTTTAATAGTAACATCTATGTCTTCTATTTCAACGGGTGCAATTTCATTCATAATTTCTTGGTATAAGGTAAAAGGAATAGCACTCATGCTAGCACCTAAGTCACATAAACCATGATAACAATGATCTCCTATTTTGACTGAGACAACAGGCATGCCAACAACAGGTCTATGTTTATCTTTTTCATCGGGTTTAGCAATTCTAGTAGCTTCATCGCAGAAGTAAATAACATGCCCATCTATATTTTCTGCCAAGAGATCTTTTACCATAGCAACACTAGGTTCTACTTTGATTTGTTCAGCAGGTTTAAGTGCTCTAATATTACTTTTACTGACTACGGTTGAGACCTTAGCATGTTCCTTTATCCTAACAGGGAAAGGTGGTTTTTCAATATAAGCAGTAGGAACAACTGGGTCAACATTGTAAATGATAGTTTCATCTTTAACCACAACCGGTTCTTTAATTTCTTCTTTAATAGGTGGATCATATTTAAACCACTTCTCCTTGGGGAGATCAAGATGAGTAGCAAATGATTCATAGAAAGAGGCTACAATATCATAGTCAAGTCCATATTTAGTGCTAAACTTGTGAAAAGCATCGGTATTCATAAAAGATTTAACACAATCAAACTTAAGCTTAATACCTGACTCTTTACCTTCGTCGAGTTCCAAATCTTCAGAGTTGCATTTAATTCTTTCTAAAAGATCCCACCTGAATTCAATAGTCTTTTTCATAAAAGAACCAGTACAAGAAGTATCGAGCATGGATTGATCATCATGAGAAAGCCGAGCATAAAAATTCTGAATAATAATTTCTCTTGAGAGCTCATGATTGGGCACGAATATAACATTGACTTAAGCCTCCCCCAAGCTAGAGCGATACTTTCTCCTTCACGAGGCCAAAAATTATATATGTAATTCCGATCACGAAGAACTAGATGCATAGGATAATTTTTTTGGTGAAATTCCAATTTCAATCGATTCCAGTTCCAAGATCCAATATCATCGCATAGCCCATACCATGCCAATGCTTTTCCCTTCAAAGATAAAGGGAAAACCTTCTTCTTAGCTTCATCTCCGGGTAAACCTGCAAGCTTAAATAATCCACAAATTTCATCTACATATATCAAGTGCATATCAGGATGTTCAGTTCCATCTCCTGTATAAGGATTAGCTATCAGTTGTTCTATCATACCCGAAGGAATTTCATAACCAATATTTTCAGTAGGTGCAGTAGGTTGAGGGGCAACTAATTGTGGTTCCGATCAAG
This sequence comes from Thinopyrum elongatum, assembly GCA_011799875.1. NCBI lineage: Eukaryota > Viridiplantae > Streptophyta > Magnoliopsida > Poales > Poaceae > Thinopyrum > Thinopyrum elongatum. The sequence goes on from CM022297.1 coordinate 70,547,767, forward strand.
GTGAAGATACCCCGAACAAACCCATCAAAGGATTGTTCTCCATAGTAACAATTAACAATAAATTTCAGCACGTGATGGCTCGTGTCCGCGTTAGTATTTCCCCCGAAGAGGAAGTAATGATGTAGCACAGCTACGGTAGGTATTTCCCTCAGTGATGACACCAAGGTTATCGAACCAGTAGGAGAACCACGCAACGCTATGTAAACGGTACCTGCACACAAAGGACAAATACTTGCAACCTGACGCGTAAGAGGGGTTGTCAATCCCTCCCGGGCAAAAGATAGATAAATATGTAGTAGATTGGATAAATAGATCTCGCGGAAATACGAAATAAAATAAATAACAAAAAATTGCAGCAAGGTATTTTTGGGTTTTTGGAATAATATATCTGAAAATAAAAGAGGCAAATAATAGATCGGAAAGCAAATATGATAAAGAATAGACCCGGGGGTCGTAGATTTCACTAGAGGCTTCTCTTGAGAAAAATAGTGTTGGTGCAATATGTGCCTACCTTGTGTTTTGGAGATTGTTGACACTTGACAGAAACAGGTCTGGACTAATTTGTTTGCCTGTGCACACAGAGAGAAAAGTCCATACACGATCGAAGAGAATGCTGTCTCCGGTGCTGAGTTCGAGGAACTTCATCGAAGCATATCTGCGTTGCAGAGAAGAACAAGATACATCAGTTGAAGTGATAGAGTTGAGAAGATTAATGTGAAGAAATTGACCCCTCAAAAGTTTTCTGCTAAAGCGAAGCTTTTGTTTCGAATACTGTCGTCTGAAGGAATTGACTGTAGCGATTGAAGTCGAAGATGAAATGAAGATGTAGCATTCATTTAGTTTTTCTTCTTTCAATCTTTTGAGTCATAGGATCTCCGTACTATTAAGAGGGGTATAAGTTCTCGATGCTTAGATTAGCTGTGATGCTTAGCTACAACCTATGAAAGATGCGAGAGAAATCTCTTTGTGCTCCGAGTTAATACTTGCCAGCAAGAGACTGTGATCTTCTTCGCTGCAAGTGATTTGCCTCAAACCGAGGAGTTAGCATTTCTTCCTCTGCAAGAAATGTTACCATTGTGCTCAAATCCGCCCGTTGCAATAGTGTCGTTCGGCCATTGGCTGAGGCCGATGTCCAATTTGGTCATTTCCCTCCAGGGAAGGCTGCGGCTATAAATAGCCACCCCGCTCCAACTTTAATCGTTGGCTGCTCCGCTTGAAATTTCTGAGAAGATTTATTTGAGCAACTCCTCTCTGAGTGATTTGAGTTTAAGATCCACCGAGAGAAAACCAAGAGCCCAAACTTAGACAGTGGTTTAGCATCACAGTGGTTCTGAGTGAGAGTTCTTGTACCTATTACTCTTTAGAGCTGTGCACTCTCTAGACGGATAGGTTTGGCTTTGAGTGTTGAAGAGTTGTTGTCATCACCTAGCCTGATGTTCAGCAACCAAGAGTGATTGTTGTTTGCGAATGTCGACCGAATGTTTGGAGATCGCCGACAAGGATCTACCACGAGCGAAATCAACCTGAGTCTGATCAGCTCTGTGTTGAAGGAGAATAGGGTGAAGAGAGTTTAGCTTTCGTGCTAAGTCACAGCCCCTCCAACCAGACGTAGCCCTTTGGCACAAGGGTGAAATGGTCTACCAAATCTCTTGTCGCCATCGAGCACCACTGGTTCTATCTTTTCTACTCCATTTCTTTCAGTAGTTTTCATTCGTGCTCTGTGCCACTAGATTCTCTGATCATTGTTTGTTCTGCGTAGTGCTACTCTTTTTATCACTGGCATGTTGTGTCTTATCCTGTTGCATCTATTTGCTTGTTGTGTAACCCTCGCTGTAGTTATACCCGTTATCCTTCAAGCTCGCACTGTTGTAAATGCTTTCCTCGTAGAATATGCTTTCGACGAAGAGGACTGAACCAATGTAATTCCTTCGTCTTACTATTCCGCTGCTGTGACTGGATTGAGTTTCAAAGCTTTTGAATGAAATTTTGAATATCCCATTCACCCCCACTCTGGTCGATATACTCTCAGTCCTAACAATTGGTATCAGAGTCAGGTTCTCCCTGTCTCTGTTTATTAAAGGTCTAACGTCCTTGTAGTTTTGAGTATGTCGTATGCAGGTAGATCCTCGCACTCTGAAAGATTTCCTATCTTTGATGGAAATGACTATCTGTACTAGAAGGAACGGATGAGAATAAGAATTCAAGCTATCGACTATGATCTATGGCTGATTGTGGTAGATGGTTACACCATTCAACACCCTCATGCTCCATCTTCTGATGACAAGGCTATGATGCATTTGGATGCGCAAGCAAAAGATATCATCGGTGCAAGTACCTCAAAGAACGTATTCATTCGGTTCCGGATCCTTCACACAGCAAAGCAACTCTAGGATGCTATCAAAAATGTTCATGAAGAATTTATCTCCAGAATAGACTCCCACTCTCAAATGCTTCGCGCCATGTTCACTGGGTTCAGAAGTCTTCGAAAGGAAAGTGTGATGGAACTCACGGATAGGCTGACTGACATTGTTGAAAGACTTCGCCAATGAGGAGTAACAAATGTCACCGATAAAGATGTGGTGAACAAGCTATTAAGTGCACTTGATGAATCATTCGATTCTATTGTAGCCGAAATCAAACAAAGACCTAACTATGAAGAGCTTCACTATGTTGAGGTCATGACACTGCTGTCAATTCACGAAGAAAAGATGGAGTTGGAAAATGCAAATCAAGAATCTTCTTCGGAAAGTGAAGGAGAAATTTTCTCACATTATGGCAGTTCTGAAGAAGAAGAAGATGTTGAGAATCAACACACTAACACAAGAGAATTGGAAATGCTCACACAATGGCTGAGTGATCTCAGAAGACAAAACTTATATCTTGTGAATGATGATGATGATGAGGTGCCTGAATCCTCAAGACAGTTAGCTCCGAAAGAAATGAAGTGCTTCAAATGCAAATAATTTGGTCATGTCATAGCAGATTGTCCTTGGTGGGATGAAGCACCTAGTAATCGTTGGAAGCATCTTCACTGCAATGGCTTTGCTCGAATGGATCGTCACACTAAGCTCTCAAAGAAAAAGGAGCCCGCTTCATCCTCTTCGATGAGATCAGTCGTTGACATAAATGCCAGAGTAATCATTGATTCCAACATGAAGAAAATCTCTCAGCTGAACAAAGCCTGTACCAACCTGACTCGTGAGTTTGAAGAAGAAACAACAGATACTGATTTAGATGATGAGGAATTCTACAAAAGGATTGGAAGAAGTAATGCATATGTTGCTATTGAATCATCGAAGAAGTTTAGTGAATCAGATACTGATGATGATGCTTCAAGTAATGATGATTCAAGCGATGATGAACCAATCACCTTCTGTCTCATGGCAAAATCATTAAAAGATCAGGTATCGGCCAAACACCTAAGATCCATGAATGAATACTCTCCTGAATACATATCTTATGCCAAGCTGGTCAAAATTGCTAAATCTCAACATGATGAACTTGAGATGCTTGAAAGAAATCTCAGGAAAACTGAAGGATTACTGGTCGAAGAGATGAGATGGAGAAGAATCAAAAGTTGATGGAAGAGCAAGATGGTTTTTCCTCAACTATTGATAATCTCACCATTCGATATGACTCACTCTCAGCTGACTACGAGGGCTTATCAAATGAACTCCTCAACAGGAATCAGGAACTCGTGTCACTGAAAGAGTCTCATAACGAGATGGTTTTAGAGAAAGCTTCTCTCTTCACCGAGCAATCAGTTCAAATTCCTGATGGTTTTGTTCCTCCGTCTTTAAAATTTCTAGAACATAGCAATGCTGATTCTCATGCTAAAACTTCTGATGCTGCTAAAAGGAATATTGCTACTACTGAAGTTGGTATCATTTCTTACCCCTCTTCCGAGGACATTGCTGCTATTACTGAAGAAAATTGTAGGTTAAAGGGATTACTTGAGACTGGTATGCTGAGGAGCCTAAAAGGGCATCAAACCCTCTGTGATGTGCTCAAGAAATCCACTCTTCACAAAAATCCTCAGAAGGAAGGATTGGGTTTTGAAAAGAAACTCAATGTGGATGTATTCTATTGGACTCCTGAACAATATCCTCGAACAACTTGGGTTCGTGCAAAGAGTAAAATGCTCGAACCTGAAACTTTGACTGGTTATCATTCGCCCATTCCTGTTGAGACTAACGAGTCAAATGACTCAAATTACAAACTGTTCAAGCAACAGAATGGTAAAGTTTTTGCTCGATATGTTGGTGCTAACTGCAGGGCAGACTCACCCAAGAAGCAAATTTGGGTGAAGAAAAGTACCATTGAAAATCTATCTGTTACTACTAATCTGACTATGCAGGACAATTCTCAACGAGGGAATGGCTAACATTCACAGCCAAATCGAATACCATTTTTGAATGTTTATCACCCTCATCTGCGTCAAAAGGAGTACATGCGCATATCTTCTAATCATTACACTCATGTATCTGGAAACAACTTCAATGCCTATTCTTATGATTATTATCATAGTGCTCAGGTGTCTCGCAAAACACGCCGAAGAAATATCCCGAGCCAGGCGAAGCAAATGAGATCATCACCTCCCACACATGTGTGGGTTGTGAAGAAGAACTAATCATTTCTTGCAGGAAACACTCTCAGGGATATCACACTCTCATCTCATGCCTTGAGTCCAATCCTTGTTGGTGCTCTCGTATTCTCTGTTTTTATTCATAGTGTTTTTGCTTTCTCCTTCAGCTGTTGTTCTATTTTCGATTCGGTTCCTCTTTCTCTCTGTTTTCGTGTCACAAACATGCATTTGATCCGAAGAAGATTTCTTTCCGATGACCTTGGTCACAAATTAAATCATCCTCAACATTATTATTTGTTTTGGCACTTGCCCTTCCTCAAACCCTTTGACATTCAGTTTAGTTATCGAGAATTTCGCAGGAAACGGTTGTCATGTGCCCATGATCTCTTCATCGTGATCTTGTCCGTTGAATGTGGAACGTCTCGGGTTTTTTTGTCCGTAGATTTCGGAGTGAGTGGTTTGTCCGTTAGGCTATATAAACCCCCCCTTTGGGTCTCTTCTTCTCTAGCTCTCTCCCTTTTCGCCGTCGACCTTACTCTCCATCTCTACCCGAGCCCGAGATCGAAGCAACGTCGACGTCAAGCATCGCCGTGCAACTCCGGCGAAGCTCCGTCACCGTTGATCACGCCAGTGCAGTAACTTCTCCTTCCCGTGCTACCGTAGTTGATCTGTCTTGCCAAGTTAGAGCATTCAGATCTGGTACTAGCTCTACTCACCTCCTGTTCTAGAGCAGTTCCTCCCGACATGATTTTTCCTATGTTATTTCTTTACGGTAGATCTTCTAGGCTCAATTAGTTATGACTTGTACGGTTTGTAGATGTCCCTCGTACTAGTCTCTAGATCCAGGGTTCACTGTGTATGCTCTTCAAAATATTAGAGGATCGGTTATGTCGTCATTAGGCATACTGAAATTTACTCGATGATATCTTGCCAGTGCATGACTTGAATCCATTGGCTCTTCCTGTAAAATCATTTGTTTTGAGTCAAAATTTCCTCTATGCAAGCTTGTGACTTCTTCAGTGCTTTCTTTCATATTTGTGTTTTTCTCTCAAGAGTGGTCATGGCAAACAGTTCGGATGAGCATTCTGGTTCAGAGGAAGAAATCCCTCAGCAGCCAAGGGTGGCTGGCAAAGCAAAATTGGTCGAAAGAAAATCTGTAAAGCCACCAAGAGCGCCGAAGAAAAAGGCCAAATCAGAATCTGCTGATGAAGTTGATGATGATATTCCCTCTGCTCACAGTCAGCCAGAAGATGAGCCAGTCATAGATTCCAAGACCATGTTCTCAGATGGAAATCCCAAGAAGGGTTGCCGAGGAAGAGAAAGAAATACTACAGCTAAGATGTCTGATTAGGAAACATACAGGACTCCACCTTGTGTGGAAACTGCTCAAGATAAGAACAATAGATTGCAAAAGATTCGCCGTCACTGGGCGAAGAAATGGTTCAACTATGAGAACGTCCGACGAAAATATCAGATTCTGTTTGCATTCACTCCACCCTGGAATGATTGCATTGCAGAAGGATGCCTATGGCAAGAAGATGAGAAAGTAAGGCCAGCACCACCTCCCAACGCTCATGCCGATTCTTTGAAAACCATAGCCGATTTTCCCTAAGAAGTTGCAAAGAGGGAAAAGGCTATGGCAAAGCATGAGGCTAGACTTGTGAAGAAGAACCAAGTAGAACAGGGAAATGTTGAGTTGACTCAACATGATGTGATGGAAAAGAAGGAAAGGGCGTTTGCCCGTAAAGAAAAGAAGACGAAGTCTATTTCTCCTCGAGCTTCGAAGACGAAGTCCGTTGCAAGCAAATCCAGGAAAGCTGCACCTACCTTGCCTGATGAGGATTCATCTGATGGCAGTGCTGGTGAAGAAATTCCCATGTATGATCAAAAAGCGCTGCTTGACAAGCCATACCAAACCCCATCACCTGCCAAGAAGTCACCGCCTGTGAGATCTTCACCAAGGCTTGCACATGTTCTCTCTGATAAACCTTCGGGTTCTGCTGCCCTAGCTGCCAAGAGAAAGTTGGTCACTGATGAAAAAGCTACTGTTTCTGCCAAGAAGGCGAACAAAATCGTTCCTGCTTCCATAGAGGAATTTGATTTTGAGATGATATTCGACATCATTGAAGGTGCCTCCTATGATGCCAATCCAGCTGAATTGGGTAATTTGGGTCTGCCAGAAGATGTTACCAAGATGGTAGCAAAGCACTTCACTGATCTGAAGGAAATCACCAAAGAACTCAATCAGGCCGTCGAGGATAAGAAGCTTCTAGAGAAGATGAGGAGGGAAGAAAAATCTGAATCTGAAAGAAAACATGTGAACACGGCTATTCTTGAAACCACTAAAGCCCTCACTTCCATGAGAAACAACAAGATTTAGTGGCACTCGAGGATGAAGATGGATGTCTCTTAGCTTTGTGATCGCAGAATCGAAGAGATTAAGCGTCAGGAAGATCTTGCTCGATGCAGGGAGAAAGAAGAAAAACGTCAGAGAGCTCAGACTAGAGCATATAAATCAAAAGAAGTCAAGGACCGTCGTGTCCAAACTACTTCAGCTGATGCTCCCATTGACACAAGTGCCCCACTATAGCAGATTCCACCATCTCCGCGTCCCGAGGAAGTAACCGAGCAACAAGTCAAGGTTGTGGTAGTTCCTACCTTAGTCGAACAAGAAGCTGATGTTGTGGACATATATCTTGTCAATCCTGATGAAGTAAAAGCTGCACCCGAGCAAAATTCTCCTGCTGAAAAGTTTGACGAAGAAACTGAAATGGAAAAGCGAGTCACATCGCCAGTGAAGGATATTCAAGCTGAACCCTCCGGATCCACTAAGGAGGGAGAAGAGGTTGAGGAAGAGCAAGTTGCTACCCAAGGTACTACCCCTACGGTCTCCTCATCTGGAGCTCCTACCCCGATGGAGGTTGACCCTGCACCAGGTTCTTTGGCTTCATAGCCAACACAGGAAGAAAAGAAGTCTGAAGAGCCCATGGCTCATGAGGAGAAAGATGAAGAAGTTGCACCACCAGTTATATCCCACCAGTGCTGCCGCAGTAGGCTGAAGAAGTTTTTGTGCCACCACCAATTGCTGAGTCACCGAAAGAAAAGGCCCTTGTGCCTGAGTCTGAGAAAGCCGCTGAAGGAGTTCCAGCAAAGGAAAATGATCGTCAGTCAAGTGATCCCATGCCATCTGCTTCAGAGAAGGTTATGGTACCTCATGTTCCAGTGCAGCCCTCTGATGAAAACACATCTGCAGCTGATGATGTTCAGCCGATGGAAATTAGCGAAGAAGTTGATCAGAAAAATCCTCAGGAATCTTTCCTGCTGTTTTCATCTGAGTATGGCCCCAATGGCCCAACTTTCAATGAGCAGCTTCACTCGTCGAAGCTTGCATTCTTTGGCGTAAGCCCATATGAAGGAGAAAGAACATCTTTGTCTGCGAGGTTTTGGACAGAGTAGCAGGCAATATATTATGCTTGGATCTTGTTTGGCAAGCACAGGATTTTCAATCACAAGATGTTGAACTTTGCCAAGCTTGAAAATATGCCATGCTTCCACAATACGCTTGACCATATTGAGTATGCACTTCTAAAGAGTTTTATGCAATTCAATCATGGATGGAACAAAGAGATTATCCTTCAGTTCTACGCCACGTTGTACATCACAGGGTAGATGGAAAACACTTCAAGCTGGACGCTTGAATGGATGACAGGCAGAGAAAGAATCAAATGCTCAGCAGATCACTTTCTGGCCCTGATAAATTTACCTCGTTGTGAATTTGAGAATGACAGAGAACACAGACTGCATTTCTGGGAAGTATGTGATGCCCAACTCCATTTCCTGATGGATCCCACAATGGTGGGTGATGAATGCATTGAAGTTGACCCTAAGAAGTTGGCCTACGACAACAAAGTACTATTCCACATTCTATGCAATACCATCACGCCAACCAACAGGCCCAACTCCATCAAAGGCATCGTAGGAAATGCTCTGGTGTCAATATCTTGGGGAATCAAATTTGACATTCCTGACCTTTTTTTTGGAATCTGGCATGTGCTGCGGACAACCCTCAGTCGCTCAAGCCCTATGCTCCTTGGATAATGCATGCCATTGAGCAGCTTACAAATGAAAAATTCTTCTCGGCCTACGCACCGAAAGTATTCATGCCACCTGTCCATGACACTCTGCGCATCATGAAAGAATATAGGAAAGGAAAGGAACCTGTTGATGCTACTGCAACTGCTTCTACATCTGAGAGTGTACCGAAAGTTAAAGAAGCCACAGTTGAAGTTCCTCGTGAGGAAAATCCATCACTCTATGAGATTTGCATTCGCACTTAGCAGACCCTGGAGAGGCACATCAGGATGGATAGGAAGGAAAAGATGGAATTGCTGGCTGAACTGAATCTGATTCATAATCACACTCGGTAAATTCTGTTGCATGAGAAGGATGTAAGGAAGAGAACATGGACCTTGCTGAGAAGGCATCACTCTCGCAAGGATCTAGCCAAGAAGGGTCTATTGAAAGACTATGACTATCTAGACTTGATTGCAGTACCGCTTGTCCGAAGACAAACTCCAGAGCTCCCACATCATTCTGCTTCAACGGATCTGCTGTTTGTCAACCATGATGATGAGATCAAAGACACTGCTGGAAATCATATCTACAAGCCAGATGCACATCCTTTGAAGCCCCTCAAGGCCAAGGCTGCTACTCCTGCTTCTGCCTCGACCATTCCGCATTCTTCTGACTCTGGCTCTTCAAGTGATTTCAATTCTGACTCAGAAGATACTCCCACAGAGTAATTCCTCGTGTGTACTCTCTTTCCAGTTTTTGACACTTGTTGACAAAAAGGGGGAGAATAACATCGAGTGATAGTAGTTTATCGGGGTTTGCAGGGTGTTTTGCTTCGAACTTTCATTTGGTTTCTCGTCGAACAATTTGCTTCAAGTACTTTCTCGCACCACATGTGGTGTTGAAAACCTCGATCATCATGTAATGTTAATAATCCCCGCCGGCAATGCTATTTGCTTCATGCTATTTGTATGCAGGTGCTTTCGTATGTTTACTCCTTGATTGATCTTCATCAAAAATCGTTTATCATACAGGGATACTCAACTGCTCCTCGAAGAAGAACAGAGAATCATCAAATGATGATGTTACATTGGAGCACTATATATTTCACAACCATTGGTTGGATATGTTCTTATTGATACTTATGACTATCTAACCTTGCAGGAAGTTAAAATGTCATCTACATAATTGACGAACTGTTTTTCCTCGCGAATATCATTTACATCACTTTTCTGTAGGAAAACCACCTTCAAAGCATATCCACTCTGAGCTATGAATTATCATTTGATCCTACATTGATCTTATCGATTATCTAACATGCAGGAAAATTGTATCTCGTGTGGATCCAAATTGTTTTCTGAGAAAACATTCATGACTTATCCATGTCACAAAACTCACAATGTATGTTTCACATCTAACCCTTGTCGAACTTTTCGTGACAGGAACAGCCTCAGACACCGTCGAGTGCATTGAACAAAATCTAGTATGAATTCTGCTGCCAGTGACACTCATACGAAGAGAAATATATCTTCCCGAATCGAAGCATATCTCAAGGGGGAGAATTTATTATCTTCGTAATCTTCTCTCATTTTTCATTATTCTTCGCATTCATTCCACTCATTATCTATCATTCAATGTGATCTGTTTTGTCAACAATCATCCAAAAAGGGGGAGATTGTTGGTGCAATATCTGCCTACCTTGTGTTTTGGAGATTGTTGATAGAAACAGGTATGGACTAATTTGTTTGCCAGTGCACACAGAGAGAAAAGTCCATACACGATTGAAGAGCATGCTGTCTCTAGTGCTGAGTTCGAGGAACTTCATCAAAGCATATATGTGTTGCAGAGAAGAACAAGCTACATCTGTTGAAGTGATAGAGTTGAGAAGATTAATGTGAAGAAATCGACCCCTCAAAAGTTTTCTGCTAAAGCGAAGCTTTTGTTTCGAATACTGTCGTCCGAAGGAATTGACTGTAGCGATTGAAGTCGAATATGAAATGAAGACGTATCATTCATTTAGTTTTTCTTCTTTCAGTCTTTTGAGCCATAGGACCTCCATACTATTAAGAGGGTTATAGGTTCTCGATGCTTAGATCAGCTGTGATGCTTAGCTACAACCTATGAAAGATGCGAGAGAAATCTCTTTGTGCTCCGAGTTAATACTTGCCAGCAAGTGACTGTGATCTTCTTTGCTACAAGAGATTTGCTTCGAACCGAGGAGTTAGCATTTCTTGTTGCGCAAGAAATGTTACCGTTGTGCTCAAATCTGACCGTTGGAATCGTGTCGTTCGGCCATTGGCTGAGGCCGATGTCCAATTTGGTCATTTCCCTCCAGGGAGGCTGCGGCTATAAATAGCCACCCTGCTCCAACTTTAATCGTTGGCTGCTCCGCTTGAAATTTCTGAGAAGATTGATTTGAGCAACCCCTCTCCGAGTAATTTGGGTTTAAGATCCATTGAGAGAAAACCAAGAGCCCAAACTTAGACAGTGGTTTAGCATCACAGTGTTTCTGAGTGAGAGTTCTTCTACCTATTACTCTTGAGAGTTGTGCACTCTCTAGACAGATAGGTTTGGCTTCAAGTGTTGAATAGTTGTTGTCTTCACCGAGCCTGATCTTCAGCAACCAAGAGTGATTATGGTTCGCAAAGGTCAACCAAAGATTTGGAGATCACCGACAAAGGATCTACCACGAGTGAAATTAACCTGAGTCTGATCAGCTCTGTGTTGAAGGAGAATAGGGTGGAGAGAGTTTATTTTCCGTGTTAAGTCATAGCCCCTCCAACCAGACATGGCCCTTTGGCAGAACGGTGAACTGGTCTACCAAATCTCTTGTCGCCATCGAGCACCACTGGTTCTATCTTTTCTACTGCATTTCTTTCAGTAGTTTTCATTTGTGCTCTGTGCCACTAGATTCTCTGATCATTGTTTGTTCTGCGTAATGCTACTCTTTTTATCACTAGCATGTTGTGTCTTATCCTGTTGCATCTGTTTGCTTGTTGTGTAACCCTCGCTGTAGTTAAACCCGTTATCCTTCAAGCTCAGACAGTTGTAAATGCTTTCCTCGTAGAATATGCTTCTGACGAAGAGGACTGAACCAATGTACTTCCTTCGTCTTACTATTCCACTGCTATGACTGTATTGAGTTTCAAAGCTTTCGAAAGAAAACTTGAATCTCCCATTCACCCACCTCTGGTCGATATACTCTCGATCCTAACTAAAAGCATACGGCGGGTAAACAAATTACTGTTGGGCAATTGATAGAACTTCAAATAATTATGACGATATCCAGGCAATGATCATTATATAGGCATCACGTCCAAGATTAGTTGACCGACTCCTGCTAGAGCTCAAAGCAAAAAGAAAGAGATAAAATATTTTGGGTGGCATGCTTTTCCTGTCAACGAAAACGATCGAGTAGTTCCCAATACTTTCCATGCTAGATATATCATAGGCGGTTCCCAAACAGAAAATAAGGTTTATTTCTTTTTCCACCATACTTTCACATTCCACGGCTAGCCGTATCCACGGGTGCCGTCCATACCAACACTTTCCAAGGAATTTATTATTTGACAACATAAAGTAAATTCATTTTTAATTTCGGGACTGGGAATCCCTAATACCTTTGCTGTACTCTTGTGCAATGACAAGTGAATAAACACTCATCTTGAGAATAACACATCTAGCATGGAAAAATATCAACCACCCCTACCATTTCATGAGTGGTACGAGCACACAAAAAGGAAAATTATTTTGAAAATTAGAGATGGCACATACAAATTTGCTTAGAACGACACGAAAATACCGCATATAGGTAGGTATAGTGGACTCATATGGGAAAACTGGGTTAAAGGGTTTTGGATGCAGAAGTAGTATTCCTACTTAGTACAAGTGAAGGCTAGCAAAAAGATTGAGAAGCGTCCAACAAAGAAATGAAAAATCACATAAGCGAGCATTAAGCATAACTAACACCGAATAATGCACCACAAGTAGGATGTAATTTCATTGCATAACTATTGACTTTTGTGCTTGCATAGGGAATCACAAACCTTAACACCAATATTCTTACTAAAGCATAATTACTCATCAACATGACTCACATATTATATCATCATATCGCAAAACTATTACAAAGAATCAAGTTTATTTTGCCAAATGATCTTCATTACATTTTTTATTATATCCCTCTTGAATATCTATCACTTTGGGACTAATTTCATATGTTGCTTTTCATAGCTCAAACAAATCTAAGTGAAGAACATGAGCATAAAATTTTCTTCACTCAAAATAATATAAGTGAAGCATGAGAGAATTTCTTAAAAATTACTAACTCAAATAAATCTAAGTGAAGCATGAGAGCATTTCTTCAAAAATATTAAAACACACCGTGCTCAAAAAGATATAAGTGAAGCACTAGAGCAATTCTATAGCTCAAAAAATTTAAGTGAAGCACATAGAGCAATTCTAATAAATCATAGCATAATTTTGGCTCTCTCAAATAGGTGTGTATAGCAAGGATATATGACACAAACTAAAAAGAAAAACAAGCAAAGACTCATATAACACAAGACGCTCCAAGCAAAACTCATGATATGTGACGAATAAAAATATAGCTCCAAGTAAAATACCGATGGTCGTTAGAAGAAGGAGGGGATGCCACTCGGGGGCATCCCCAAGCTTAGTTGCTTGTTTCACTTTGGATAATGGCTTGGGGTGCCATGGGGCACCCCCAAGCTTAGTCTCTTCTTACTTCTTATTCCTTCATCCATCGTGATCTCACCCAAAACTTGAAAACTTCAATCACACAAAACTTAACAAAACCTTCGTGAGATCCGTTAGTATAAGAAAACCAATCTTTACTTTAAGTACTGTAGAAAACCCATTAAAATTTTGTTATTGCATTATATCTAATGTATTCTAACTTTACCATGGCTTATACCCCCCGATACAAACCATAGATTCATCAAAATAAGCACACAATGCAAAGAAAACAGAATCTGTCGAAAACAAATCAGTCTGTAAAGGTGCGAATTGTTCTCATACTTATCTAACTCCAAAATTCTGAAACATAAGGAAAACATAGGTAATTTATATATCAATCCTGTGTAAAAAATTCACAATTTTTCGTTGCTTCTGTGATTTTAGACAATTATTTTACTCGATGCAAAAGTTTCTGTTTTCCAACAAGATCAAATCAACTATCACCCAACATGATCCCAAAGGCTTTACTTGGCACAAACACTAATTAAAACATAAAAAACACAATCATAACAGAGGCATAATTTTTCAAACACTCAAGAACAGAAAGAAAAAGGCAAAAATAAATTTTATTCATTGGGTTGCCTCCCAACAAGCGCTATCGTTTTACGCCCCTAGCTAGGCATAAAGCATAGATTTAAGTATTATCATCTTTGTTTTTGCAAACTTTGTAAGGGCCTTTTCAAACCCGGGAGGCTCTTTACGCTTCCCAAGATTTTCAGGAAAAGTGACCATCTTGAGATCCAAAATATCCAAACGCTTAATGCAAAGAGTAATCAAGGTATTCATTCGATTGAGGTTCCCACTGATATGTTTCAGGGGTTCATTATATTTTTGTAACTCAACAAAATGTTTATGCAAATCACTCAATTTGTCCAAAATTTGAGCTCCTTCTTGAGTAAAGAAATCCCCTTTTTGGTAGGCGGAATTCCCAAAATCCCCTCTAAGATCTCATAAGCGGTATTAGCATCAAGTTCAACAAAATTCCCTTTAGCGGCAAAATCCAAAAGTTGTCTATGATGCAAGGCTAAACCTATATAAAAATTTCGAAGCAAAATCTTTGCATCCCCTTTTAGATTGCAAATGCGATAAGATTCCATTAGCCTATCCCAAGCATCTTTCAAATTTTCTCCTTGTCTCTGCTTGAAGTATAAAACTTCAAAGTCCGGTGACAAAGGAGGAGTAGTCATGCTAGCCATAGCAATAAGATCACAAGCAAAAAAGACAAATCTAACAAAGAAACGGCGAACGAAAAAGAAGGCGAATAAAATGATAATTTTTTGTGAAGTGGGGGAGATGAAAACGAGAGGCAAATGGCAAATAATGTAAATTGTAAGGAGATGAGATTTGTGATTAGGAACCTGATAGATGTTGATGATGTCTCCCCGGCAATGGCGCTAGAGATCCTTTCTTGATGGCTCGTGTCCGCGTCAGCATTTTCCCCGAAGAGGAAGGGATGATGCAGCACAGCTACGGTAGGTATTTCCCTCAGTGATGAGACCAAGGTTATCGAACCAGTAGGAGAACCACGCAACACTATGTAAACGGTACCTACACACAAAGAACAAATACTTGCAACCCGATGCGTAAGAGGGGTTGTCAATCCCTCCCGGGCAAAAGATAGATAAATTTGTAGTAGATTGGATAAATAGATCTCGCGGAAATGCAAAATAAAATAAATAACAAAAACTTGCAGCAAGGTATTTTTGGGTTTTCGGAATAATAGATCTGAAAATAAAAGAGGCAAATAATAGATCGGAAAGCATATATGATAAAGAAAGACCCGGGGGCCGTAGATTTCACTAGTGGCTTCTCTCGAGAAAAATAGCATACGGCGGGTAAACAAATTACTGTTGAGCAATTGATAGAACTTCAAATAATTATGACGATATCCAGGCAATGATCATTATATAGGCATCATGTCCAAGATTAGTTGACCGACTCCTGCCTGCATCTACTACTATTACTCCACACATCGACCGCTATCCAGCATGCGTCTAGTGTATTAAGTTCATGGAGAAATGGAGTAATGCCATAATAACGATGACATGATGTAGACAAGATCTATTCATGTAGGAATACACCCCATCTTGTTATCCTTAATAGCAACGATACATACGTGTCAAGTCCCCTTCTGTCACTAGGATTGAGCACCGTAAGATCGAACTCATCACATAGCACCTTTTTCCATGGCAAGAAAAATCGATCTAGTTGGCCTAACTAAACCAAATATTCGAAGAAGAAATACGAGGCTAGAAATAATCATGCATATAAGAGATCAAAACTCAAATAACTTTCATGGATAAAATAGATCTGATCATAAACTCAAAGTTCATCGGATCCCAACAAACACACGGCAAAAAGTGTTACATCAAATAGATCTCCAAGAGACCATTGTATTGAGAATCAAAAGAGAGAGAGGAAGCCATCTAGCTACTAACTACGGATCCGTAGGTCTACAATGAACTACTCATGCATCATCAGAGAGTCACCAATGAGGATGATGAACCCCTCCGTAATGGTGTCTAGATTGGATCTGGTGGTTCTGGAACTTGCGGCGGCTAGAATTGTGTTTCGTCGACTCCCCTAGGGTTTTTTGATTTTTGGGGTATTTATAGAGCAAAGGGGCTTTGCTGGAGGCCACCGAGGTGGGCACAACCCACCAGGGCGCGCCTGGTCCCCCAGGCGCGCCCATGTGGGTTGTGCCCCCCTCGGAGCACCCCTCTGGTACTTCTTCGGCCCAAGTTGTTCCTTCTGGCCCATAAAAAATCTCCAAAAAGTTTCGCTTCGTTTGGACTCCGTTTGGTATTGATTTTCTGTGAAGCAAAAAACAAGGAAAAAACAACAACTGACACTGGGCACTATGTCAATAGGTTAATCCCAAAAAATGATATAAAGTTGCTATAAAATGATTGTAAAACATCCAAGAATGATAATATAATAGCATGGAACAAGCAAAAGTTATAGATAAGTTGGAGGCGTATCTGCATCCCCAAGCTTAATTCCTACTCGTCCTCGAGTAGGTAAATGATAAAAACAGAATTTTTGATGTGGAATGTTGCCTAACATGTTCATCACATACTCTTTTCTTTTGTAGCATGGTCATTTGGACTTTTATATGATTCAAAGCAATAGTCTAGTTTTGACATGAAGATTGCAATACTCAAGCATATCAACAAGCAACCATGTCTTTCAAAATATCCACACTAAAGCAAGTTATCCCTAGCCCATTATGCTCAATCATTGATCCATTCATGAAACACACTCGCATATTAGCTATACCCAATGCTCAAGTATGATCATAGTGCCCCTTAGTTGGTGCTTTATAAGAGAAGATGGAGACTCAAATAAAAATAAAAATTGCATCAAGTAAATAGAAAGGCCCTTCGCAGAGGGAAGTAGGAATTTGTAGAAGTGCCAGAGCTCAAAGCAAAAAAGAAAGAGATAAAATATTTTGGGTGGCATGCTTTTCCTGTCAACGAAAACGATCGAGTAGTTCCCAATACTTTCCATGCTAGATATATCATAGGCGGTTCCCAAACAGAAAATAAGGTTTATTTCTTTTTCCACCATACTTTCACATTCCACGGCTAGCCGTATCCACGGGTGCCGTCCATACCAACACTTTCCAAGGAATTTATTATTTGACAACATAAAGTAAATTCATTTTTAATTTCGGGACTGGGCATCCCTAATACCTTTGCCGTACTCTCATGCAATGACAAGTGAATAAACACTCATCTTGAGAATAACACATCTAGCATGGAAAAATATCAACCACCCCCTACCATTTCATGAGTGGTACGAGCACACAAAAAGGAAAATTATTTTAAAAATTAGAGATGGCACATACAAATTTGCTTAGAACGACACAAAAATACCGCATATAGGTAGGTATAGTGGACTCATATGGGAAAACTGGGTTAAAGAGTTTTGGATGCACAAGTAGTATTCCTACTTAGTACAAGTGAAGGCTAGCAAAAAGATTGAGAAGCGTCCAACAAAGAAATGAAAAATCACATAAGCGAGCATTAAGCATAACTAACACCAAATAATGCACCACAAGTAGGATGTAATTTCATTGCATAACTATTGACTTTTGTGCTTGCATAGGGAATCACAAACCTTAACACCAATATTCTTACTAAAGCATAATTACTCATCAACATGACTCACATATTATATCATCATATTGCAAAACTATTACAAAGAATCAAGTTTATTTTGCCCAATGATCTTCATGAAAGTTTTTATTATATCCCTCTTGAATATCTATCACTTTGGGACTAATTTCATATGTTGCTTTTCATAGCTCAAACAAATCTAAGTGAAGAACATGAGCATAACATTTTCTTCTCTCAAAATAATATAAGTGAAGCATGAGAGAATTTCTTAAAAATTACTAACTCAAATAAATCTAAGTGAAGCATGAGAGCATTTATTCAAAAATATTAAAGCACACTGTGCTCAAAAAGATATAAGTGAAGCACTAGAGCAATTCTATAACTCAAAAAATTTAAGTGAAGCACATAGAGCAATTCTAATAAATCATAGCATAATTTTGGCTCTCTCAAATAGGTGTGTACAGCAAGGATATATGACACAAACTAAAAATAAAAACAAGCAAAGACTCATATAACACAAGACACTCCAAGCAAAACTCATGATATGTGACGAATAAAAATATAGTTCCAAGTAAAATACCGATGGTCGTTAGAAGAAAGAGGGGATGCCACTCGGGGGCATCCCCAAGCTTAGTTGCTTGTTTCTCTTTGGATAATGGCTTGGGGTGCCATGGGGCACCCCCAAGCTTAGTCTCTTCTTACTTCTTATTCCTTCATCCATCGTGATCTCACCCAAAACTTGAAAACTTCAATCACACAAAACTTAACAAAACCTTCGTGAGATCCGTTAGTATAAGAAAACCAATCTTTACTTTAAGTACTGTAGAAAACCCATTCAAATTTTGTTATTGCATTATATCTAATGTATTCTAACTTTACCATGGCTTATACCCCCCGATACAAACCATAGATTCATCAAAATAAGCACACAATGCAAAGAAAACAGAATCTGTCGAAAACAGAACAGTCTGTAAAGATGCGAATTGTTCTCATACTTATCTAACTCCAAATTTTTTGAAACATTAGGACAACATAGGTAATTTATATATCAATCTTGTGTAAAAAATTCAGAATTCTTCGTCGCTTCTGTGATTTTAGACAATTATTTTACTCGATGCAAAAGTTTCTGTTTTCCAACAAGATCAAATCAACTATCACCCAACATGATCCCAAAGGCTTTACTTGGCACAAACACTAATTAAAACATAAAAAACACAATCATAACAGAGGCATAATTTTTCAAACACTCAAGAACAGAAAGAAAAAGGCAAAAATAAATTTTATTCATTTGGTTGCCTCCCAAAAAGCGCTATCGTTTTACGCTCATAGCAAGGCATAAAGCATAGATTTAAGTATTATCATCTTTGGTTTTTGCAAACTTTGTAAGGGACTTTTCAAACCCGGGAGGCTCTTTACGCTTCCCAAGATTTTCAGGAAAAGAGACCATCTTGAGATCCAAAATATCCAAACGCTTATTGCAAAGAGTAATCAAGGTATTCGTTCGATTGAGGTTCCAACTAATATGTTTCAGGGGTTCATTATATTTTTGTAACTCAACAAAAAATTTATGCAAATCACTCAATTTGTCCAAAATTTGAGCTCCTTCTTGAGTAAAATAAATCCCCTTTTTGGTAGGCAAAATTTCCAAAATCCCCTCTAAGATCTCATAAGCGGTATTAGCATCAAGCTCAATAAAATTCCCTTTAGCGGGAAAATCCAAAAGTTGTCTATGATGCAAGGCTAAACCTATATAAAAATTTCGAAGCAAAATCTTTGCATCCCCTTTTAGATTGCAAATGCGATAAGATTCCATTAGCCTATACCAAGCATCTTTCAAATTTTCTCCTTATCTCTGCTTGAAGTATAAAACTTCAGAGTTCGGTGATAGAGGAGTAGTCATGCTAGTGTAACGCCCCAAAATTTTGGTTTTGATTTTTATCAAATTCTTTATTTGATTGGAAGGAGGTTATTTCAATTTTTCTAAAAGATTCTCCTTCTCAAAACTTTTAATGACAAATTTTTGTGGAGATCCTTTCTTGAATCCTGGTCTTGAGAGTTTTTCAACCTGGGTTGGTTCAACACAAAGACTCTCTGGATGTTTTGTCCTTTTTCCTCACTAAAAGAATTTATTTGAAATGGGGTTTATTCCTTCTCATTCAAGAATGCCCTATTCAAACCTCTTACCATGACTTGCATTTCAAAATTTTCTTCTCAAACCCTCCTCCCTACTTTGGGTCAAGCCAAGCATCCAATTCCAGCAAGTTTCAGCTCTTTTAGATTTTTATTTCTATTGATTTTATCCTCAAACCTTTTTCTGTAATTTATTTTGGACCCCTAAAGTTTACAAAGGAAGTATCAGATTGCTTTGAGCTTTGGTTCCAAATAAATTACCCTAGCTACTCCTTAGTACCCTCAACCTAGATCCATCAAGAGCTGCTGGTCCACAGTTCAAATTTTTCAAAATTTGCTTGCTGCAAGTTTGGACCAGATTTGCCATTTTTGGTGAAATTCATTCTTTTCCTTTTCCAATAATTCTAAAAAAATTCAGGTAGTCTCTGGATGCATCAAGAGACCACCCCTCCAAGTTTCAGCTCAAGAAAATTTTTCCACGTGCGTCAAACATTTTATCGAGCAACTGGCGTGCACTGTTCCTGTCAAAATTCAGAAAGGTCAGAGGGTTCAGTGTCGTTTTTCGTCAGAGCTCATCGTCGATCTCGCCAGTGCACGCGTTGGCGCCTTGCTCCCTGTTCCCCCTTCTTATCCAGTGCGCCGCACGGTTGCTTGGCAGGTTGCGAGCGTCGGTGGTGACTTGTCGCGTCAACTCCGGCGCCTTCCGCAGTGGTTGAACCTCCTGTGGCGGCTGGCAGAAGCCAGTGTTGCAGAACGCCGTCCTCCGCACCGCCCGAGCCACTGGTGGCCTACGCGTGTTCACCTCCTGCTCTGAGCACGCTGCAGAACCGTCGCCGTGGCCTGAGAAGCGCAGAGCGCGCTCTCTGCCGCCGATGAGCCCGTGAGCTCCGTCCCGCCGAGACCACGGGAGCAGGCCAAATCCAACCAGGTTTAACCTTTGAATGGTGCCAGTGAGCCAATCCGCTGCTACCCAGTCGCCTAAAACCCCCGTCCAACCTCTGCCTCACCGTAATTGCTCACCGGAGTAATCCCGCTTTCGGCAACCGCCTCGGGCCTGCTATAAATAGAGGCCCCGAGCCACCCATCGACCCAGCACCTCTCCACCTCTCCTCAGAACCACGCCCCACTCATCAGAGGGCTTCGGGAGGGTCTTCTTCCCCAGCTCCGGCCGCCCCGATCCGCTTCGGGCTCCGGCAAAATCCTCTCTGGTGAGTGCGCCCCCACTTCCCAAACTTTGCCAGCAACCTCCTAGTCCACCACCTCTTCTAACCCGAGCTTCAATTCAGTGTTGGCAGCTCTCCTCCGACGAATCCGTGCTCGCCCGAACCACCGTCCGCCGGAGTGGAAGCCGCCGTCGACGTGGTGCTCTCCGACGCCTACTTCCACCACCCACCGATGCGGAACTGACCCGTTAGTGCAACCATACCCTTGCCCTCCGCTAGTTCACCGTCGATCATTGCCGGCGTTCCCGTTTGCTTCTGGCGACGGCGAGCTCTTTTTAAACCTGACGGGTGGGACCCCCTTGTCAGCCTCTTCTCTTCTTCTCCGAACCGTTTTCTGAAAACGCCTTCGGGCAGAATGCGTTTTCTCTTTAGTGTGACGTATTTCATCCGAAGCGTTTTCGGTTTCTTTTAAACTAGCCCCTCGAAAGTTTCTGTTTCATCGCAGATTAGTCCCTGGACTAAAACCTTAATAACTTTTAAACAAAAGATGATTTTGAGTTGATTCTTTTTCTATCATCTTTAATTTTCAGTCTAGTGTTTTTTATCATATTTATTTGAAAAATATTTGGAACAATTTTTATGCACGCACGGTATTTATGTTAGTATCCGATTTTTCTTTATAACGTAGATACCGAAGGAGGTGACGCTGCTGCCAACTTTGCCGAGCTAGACTCCGACTACTCCGAACCAGGCAAGCATGTTTGAACCTTTGATATGATGAGTGTTTTTCATGTTTGCTTGAGTGGTTTTGTCATGGCATGTTTATATAAGCATTTGTTGAATGTTATATTCCATGCAAAGCAAGCTGCAAGTGAGCTTCGAAACTTGATGTGTTCATAATACGGTGAGACAACCTGATCTTGTGGTGGCATGATAGGTTGCAAGCTGGTATTGTTGAAGCATGCCAGTTCTATATCAACTGTTTAACTCTAGTGTTGATGTGGATCGAGTCTTGTTCCCGTTCATCCCCTTTTCGTGCTACCACACGTTTTCTGCAAAGAATGCGGTTTAGTAAGTTGCAAACCTCTTTCCAGGTACAAACCAAATAGAGGGGCCGGAATGAGGGTTCCATGGCCCTGGATTAAAGCCCGTCATCCGGTCAGGGGGCATGGGTGTTTCCGGTTGGGACCGAGAGGGGGGCACCCCTTAGAGCGCGCGATATAAATTTGATCCCATGCTATTCGAGGTGTTGGCCTCCCCGTCTTAGAGTTTTTCTTGAACGTTGTCTAGGGTGATTCCTGGCAGCGGGATGTGAAATGGGTGTGTACTGGTTAGATGCGTTTCTTCTAAAATACCGTAAACGGAACTAGTCCTCTGTGACTACTGAAATCCGTTGGCTGTGGGTAAAGAGTACAAACTCTGCAGAGTCAAAACCATTCGAGTAACCAAGTCCTCGGTCAAGGACGTTGGTTGACCTATCAGTATCAGTCTCAGTGTCAGTCCCAGTATCAGTCTCTGGAGAACAAACTTGTTAACTGACAGTGCTAAACCCGTCTGAATGTTATTCCTGTGGATGGACTAACCTGTTTACGATTATGTACCAAGTATTCCGTGAGATGGTGCTACCTCCACGGACTACTCAAATTCGAATGACGAAATATAAGCCCTTTATGTGATATCGCTCAGACGTCCGACTGTGGCATTCTTGTTATTTACTTTTGGATATAAGCCCTTTATGTGATGTCGCTCAGACGTCCGACTGTGGCATTCTTGTTATTTACTTTTGGATATAAGCCCTTTATGTGATGTCGCTCAGACGTCCGACTGTGGCATTCTTGTTATTTACTTTTGATATAAGCCCTTTATGAGATGTCGCTCGGACGTCCGACTGTGGCATTCTTGTTATTTACTTTTGATATAAGCCCTTTATGAGATGTCGCTCAGATGTCCGACTGTGGCATCCTTGTTATTTACTTTCATTATAAGCCCTTTTTGAGATGTCGCTTAGACGTCCGACTGTGGTACGTACTGTCATTTACTTTTCAGTATAAGCCCTTTATGTGGTGTCGCCCTGACGCCCAACTGCGGCATGTTAATTTATTTTACCTTTCGAGGCGTCGCTTCAGACACCCGATCGGTCTTCAGCTATTTTATTGGGATTTCGGGAGGACTACCGCCTGACTTCCTTTTTATTTATCTTGCGGTGCAAAATTATTACCTGAGTATGTATTGCTAATTTGCTCATGTGCATCATGTTTGCATTTGTTATATCTTATGTCCAAACTGTCTTGCGAGTACATTCAAAGTACTCACCTGGCTTGTTGATTTGGCCAGATGTTGACGAAGGCGATCTTATGGATGAAGAGTATGATAGCGAGTCCGACACCTAGAGGAGTCCCAGTCAGTCCTTTGCGATCCTGGAATTGGTCACCTGTATTATATACGCTTCCGCTACCTTAATAAAATCATCGAGCCTCACTTCGACGCTTGATGAGTTGTAAGATTTTGGAGTCATGTCACCCACTTCTCTGTGACATATCCACCACCACTTTTATTGCGAGTCAGTAGTTATGCCACCATACCCTTTGTGTCATATCTGCCTTTATGGGTAATATTGTCGTGCTTGTAATAAAATTGTTGAGCAGCCTCAGCTCAACCATGTATAATATTTAGTACTTCTGTATTTCTGTATCAAGGATTTGTCTACCAGTAAGATTTTTCTACACTGGTCTGACGAAAGGGGCGATTTTTCAATAAATGTTTTATTGGAAAACCAGTCCTGACAACCTTGGTATAAGAGCCAGGCTGACTGTAGGAAGCCACTAGGTGCGATCGCTAATCGGTTATTAGCGTAATAGGTGATATTTTAGCAATTTGCAAATTGTAGCAATTTTCTGTTAGTCATCATAAATTTATGATTTGACTATCTGGAATTTTTGTCTACTTTTGTAGATGGCTGGCAGCGACTGTGAGTCACAGGTGTTCGCCAATGTACCTGAGGGGTTTATCAAGCTTCTCGTCTCCATCGCCAAGGTCGCGATCGGGCCATCGGCTCGTCCGGAGTTCACACTCTACCAACACAAGCTCAGCGACAGCGTGTCTATGCACCAGGCCGCGGTGCAATTCAAGGGAGGACACTCTGACTCACGCCGCTTCTGATTTGTTGGGAGGGCCATGCCTACGGAGAGGCATGCCATGCAGATGGCTGCCCGTGAGGCAATAGCTCGTCTCCGGGATGCTCTTCCTTCAATGAAGGCTCGTCGCTACCGCTACCTCCCATGCCACGTGCCATACACTTGTCACTATGCATTCGCTTGCACTAGGGGAGAGAGAGATGAGGCTATTGAGATGCTTGTTGAGTATCTCAAAGCTCTTGAGGCAGCTTTTGATAACCTCGTGGACGACTTTGTGGCTGCTCGTATGGACTTAGTTCAGGGCTGTACCGCCAACAGGAGGGAACTCCTCCATACAGCACCACCACTATCATACATCTCGTCCTCAGCATCCTATGCACCTGCCATATTAGCCACCGCTCGCCGCCTGCCTACCACTGAGTTGTTTGACCAAGTCATTGCTCCCACCCCAGTTAGTGTTGCACCACCTACCACACCCGCACCAGCTGCTCATCCCAGTGCTTCGCGCCTAGAGCCTATTATTGAGGAGGAGGTGGAGTCTCCAGCATCACTGGGACTTACCCTCGGCAGGCCGAGGGAAGTTTTTGCCATCTCCGACTGAGTGCGCCAAGCAGTCGTGTGTTGTACCAGCTTGTATGATATGTTTATATGTATATAGGTTTGATGAGAAGTAGTTTGTGTGCGCATCATGTAGGAACTCGGAGAAGTGCACTAGCCTAAATAACATGTCAGGAATGTGTACGCACATCCTGAGTGATGTATTGTATAATTACGGCTTGCATGTAAGATATGTACTGAGCGGTCCTTCTCCATGCGCAATCAAGTATTTTCTTGAAAAATCTCGGAGTTTTTAAATTTCTGCCTTTGCAAAATTATTTATTTTTGCTACTCAATTTTTTTTTCTCATGAGTTCTGCAAAAATACCCCAGAGTGGAAATGCCTCGTCCCTGGACTCATTCCATGCCAAGTCCACCAGAAGAAAATTACGGTACCTAGACAAGTAACAATTTCACACAGGGGCAGTCAAGTCAGCAAGGCAGTGAAGAAGCGTTTTCTCAAGTATGCCGCCTTTATGAGCAAAGCCAGCAGCAGCATCAAGAAATGATGAACCATATTATCAATATGGGAAATCACCGCGAACCATACCAGCAGCATTCCAAATTGTCTGAACTACAAAAGACATGTCCCCCAACTTTTTCTCACACTGATAAACCGCTTGAGGCCAATGATTGGCTTCGAGACATTGAGAGGAAACTAATTATTGCACAATGTTCGGACCGTGAGAAGGTACTTTATGCACCTCACTACCTCACTGGAGCAGCTGCATCATGGTGGTAAAATTTCCTACACATGCACCCCAATGAAAACAACATCACCTGGGAGGAATTTAAGGAAAATTTTCGTGGGGCGCACATTCCCAGAAGTGTTATGAAAATCAAGAAAAGGGAGTTTGATGACCTCAAGCAGAGAAGCATGATAGTGACTGAGTACAATAGTCAGTTTACTCAATTATCTCGTTATGCCAACGAAGAACATATGACTGAAAATAAAAAGATGGAAAAATTTCTGGACGGTCTGGCACCAGCACTTAAATGCCAGCTGGTCGTACACACCTTCCCAGATTTCAAAACACTTGTGGACAAGGCTATTACGTTGGAAAATGAGCGCCGCAGCTTGGAGGATTTTCGCAAGCGAAAAAGGGACAAGACTACTCATTCTCGCAACAACAGGAACAAGAATGATTTCTAGAAAAATGGGGCGAACAAATCCGCAACCAATGTTCTATGCCCAAACAAAAAAATTCATGTAAGGGACAAGGATTTTACGTATCGCCTAGGCGTTACTTGCTTCGCCTGTGGTGAGGAAGGACACTATGCCAAGCAGTGCCCAAAGCCAAGAAACTCGTCCCTCAAGCCGAACAACAGTGGAAATAATTCAGCCCCCAAGCGTAACAACTTCAACCCCAATAACAATCACAAGAAGGGTCACGTGAACCATGTGACCAAGGAGGAAGCACAGAATGCTCCGGATATCGTACTCGGTACGTTCCCTATCAACACAATACCTGCCACGGTTTTGTTTGATTCTTGAGCTTCTCACTCGTTCGTTTCCAAGAAATTTGCTTTGCAACATAATTTTCTGATTCTTCCCTTGGAAAATTCTATGACCATCAAGTCCCCCGGGATTAAGCAAATCACTCAGAGTTACTGCCATGGTGTGGTTATTGAAATTGAGGGATTAAAGTTTCGGGCAAACCTCATTGTATTGGAAAATAAGGGACTGGATGTTATCCTAGGAATGGACTGGTTAACCACCAACAAGGGATTTATCGACTGTTTCAATCGGACTGTGATCCTCACCCATCATCACGGGAAGACAATAAAAATTGCAGCTCAAGAAAGACCAATATCACTGCGACCAAGATTGAACAAGGTGGATATTTCAGAATTAAGTAAAGTTCCAGTGGTGTGTGAGTTTCTTGATGTATTTCCCGAAGAGCTACCAGGCATGCCACCTGACCGGGAAATAGAGTTCATCATTGAACTAGCACCTGGAACCACTCCCATTTACAAGAAACCCTATAGAATGGCACCCTCCGAGTTGGTAGAATTGAAGAAGCAAATAAAAGAATTACTGGACAAAGGATTTATCCGGGCCAGCTCCTCACCTTGGGGTTCACCAGTATTATTTGCCAAGAAAAAGGATGGGACACTGAGATTATGTATAGACTATCAAGCACTCAACATGGTCACCATCAAAAACAAATATCCGATGCCACGGATAAATGATTTATTCGACCAGCTCGCACAAGCCAAGGTTTTCTCAAAAATTGATTTAAGGTCGGGATATCATCAATTAAAAGTACGAACAGAAGATATTCCAAAGACATCATTCACCTCCAGATACGGGTTATATGAATTTACAGTAATGCCATTTGGACTGACAAACGCCCCCGCATATTTTGTCCACCTCATGAACAAAGTATTTATGAAATTTATGGACAAATTTGTTGTAGTGTTCATTGACGATATTTTAGTATATTCCAAGACACCAGAAGAACATGCTGAACATCTCAGAATTGCACTGGGAGAGTTAAGGAAACATAAATTGTACGCCAAATTCAGCAAATGTGAATTTTGGTTAAAACAGGTTGGTTTTCTAGGCCACGTATTAACCCAAGAAGGTGTCGCCGTGGACCCAGAAAAAGTCAAGGCCGTACTTGACTGGAAACCACCAGCCAACATTACAGATGTACGAAGTTTTCTGGGAATGGCTGGATATTATAGAAGATTTATTGAGGGATTCTCCACCATAGCAAAACCTATGACACAGCTACTCAAGAAGGATAAGAAATTTGCGTGGACTGAAGCTTGCGAGAAAAGTTTCCAAGAACTCAAAAAGGGATTAACAACAGCACCAGTATTGGTCGTACCAGACATACACAAAAATTTTGAAGTATATTGCAACGCGTCCCGGAAGGGCCTCGGATGCGTATTAATGCAAGAAGGCAAAGTAGTCGCATATGCTTCCAGGCAGCTACGAAGGCATGAAGAAAACTATCCTACTCATGACTTGGAATTAGCAGCAGTTATTCATGCTCTCAAAGAATGGAGACACTTTTTGCTTGGGAATCGTTGTGAAATATATACGGACCATAAAAGCCTCAAATATATTTTCACACAACCAGAACTCAATTTACGACAACGACGCTGGTTGGAATTAGTGAAAGATTATGATGTTGGCATACACTACCATCCAGGAAAGACGAATGTAGTGGCAGATGCTCTCAGCTGAAACCCAAGCTCGGGCAACGACAGTCTACAAAACTTGAGACCTGAGTTTCAGAGGGAGTTTACCAAACTCAACATGGTGTTGGTCACTGAAGGCAGTATGTCAAATTTGGAAATACAGCCCACCCTAATGGAACAGATTAAGAAAGCTCAGCATGGACACCCCAGCATCGAAGGCATAAAAAGAAAAGTGAGTCTGGGCAAGGCCTCAGAATTCATCATAGACGATGAGGGAATATTATGGTACGGAGACAGGCTTTGCGTACCAAATGTAGAGGACCTCAAACAGCAAATTTTGGCCGAAGCCCACACCGCTCCATATTCAATCCACCCTGGAGGAACCAAAATGTACAAGGACATTCAGGAAAAATTTTGGTGGCACGGTATGAAGAGGGATATAGCCACATTCATTGCATGTTGTGATTCATGTCAGCGCATTAAGGCCGAGCACCACAAACCAGTAGGACTATTACAGCCAAACAGGATACCCGAATGGTAATGGGACGAAATTGGAATGGATTTTATTGTCGGACTACCTCGGTCACGACACGGAAATGATGCCATATGGGTCATCACAGATAGATTAACCAAGGTGGCACATTTTATTCCAGTAAAGACAACCCACACCACTCAAAAGCTTGCCAAACTTTATCTCTCCCGTATTGTTTGTCTGCATGGAGTTCCAAAGACTATAATATCCGACAGAGGCACTCAATTCGTCTCTAGATTTTGGGATCATTTACAACAAGCTCTGGGAACTCAACTAGTATTCAGTACAGCATACCACCCCCAGACTGGAGGACAGACTGAACGTGTGAACCAAATTCTAGAGGACATGCTGAGAGCATGTGTTCTCACCTATGGAACCAGTTGGGAAGAAAGCTTGCCGTATGCCGAGTTCGGGTACAACAACAGTTACCAAGCCAGTCTACAAATGGCACCTTTTGAAGCCTTATATGGGCGAAGATGCCGTACCCCATTAAATTGGTCAGAGACAGGAGACAGTCGTCTCTTCGGCCCAGACATGCTCAAGGAAGCTGAGGAGAAAGTTAAACTAATCAAGGATCGACTCAAGACAGCTCAGAGCCGACAAAAGAGTTATTACGATCAAAAACATCGTGAAGTCAGTTTTGAACCCGGTGAATATGTGTATCTAAGAGTATCCCCTATGAGGGGCCTACAACGATTCAAAGTTAAAGGAAAGCTAGCACCACGATTTATTGGGCCCTTCTGTGTGATTGCACGAAGAGGCATAGTGGCCTACCAGCTAGACCTACCTAAAGAACTGTCAGACATCCATGACGTGTTCCACATCTCACAGCTGAGGAAGTGTGTAAGCAACCCAGAGAAGCATGTATCTCATGAGAACATTGACATGCAACTAGACCTCACCTACAGGGAACGTCCAATAAAAATATTGGACGAGTCTGAAAGAAGGACCCGTCAGAAGACAATTAAGTTTTTCAAGGTTCAGTGGAGCAATCACACCGAGGATGAAGCAACATGGGAAAGAGAGGATTTTCTTCGGGCAGAGCACCCACACCTATTTGAGGATCAGCTGAAATCTCGGGGACGAGATTTTTCCTAAGGGGGTAGGTGTTGTAACGCCCCAAAATTTTGGTTTTGATTTTTATAAAATTCTTTATTTGATTGGAAGGAGGTTATTTCAATTTTTCTAAAAGATTCTCCTTCTCAAAACTTTTAATGACAAATTGTTGTGGAGATCCTTTCTTGAATCCTGGTCTTGAGAGTTTTTCAACATGGGTTGGTTCAACACAAAGACTCTCTGGACGTTTTGTCCTTTTTCCTCACTAAAAGAATTTATTTGAAATGGGGTTTATTCCTTCTCATTCAAGAATGCCCTATTCAAACCTCTTACCATGACTTGCATTTCAAAATTTTCTTCTCAAACCCTCCTCCCTACTTTGGGTCAAGCCAAGCATCCAATTCCAGCAAGTTTCAACCTCTTTTAGATTTTTATTTCTATTGATTTTATCCTCAAACCTTTTTCTGTAATTTATTTTGGACCCCTCAAGTTTACAAAGGAAGTATTAGATTGCTTTGAGCTTTGGTTCCAAATAAATTACCCTAGCTACTCCTTAGTACCCTCAACCTAGATCCATCAAGAGCTGCTGGTCCACATTTCAAATTTTTTAAAATTTGCTTGCTGCAAGTTTGGACCAGATTTGCCATTTTTGGTGAAATTCATTCTTTTCCTTTTCCAATAATTCTGAAAAAATTCAGGTAGTCTCTGGATGCATCAAGAGACCACCCCTCCAAGTTTCAGCTCAAGAAAATTTTTCCACGTGCGTCAAACATTTCATCGAGCAACTGGCGTGCACTGTTCCTTTCAAAATTCAGAAAGTTCAGAGGGTTCAGTGTCGTTTTTCGTCAGAGCTCGTCGTCGATCTCGCCAGTGCACGCGTTGGCGCCTTGCTCCCTGTTCCCCCTTCTTATCCAGTGCGCCGCACGGTTGCTTGGCCGGTTGCGAGCATCGGTGGTGACTTGTCGCGTCAACTCTGGCGCCTTCCGCAGTGGCAGAACCTCCTGTGGCGGCTGGCAGAAGCCAGCGTTGCAGAACGCCGTCCTCCGCACCGCCCGAGCCACTGGTGGCCTACGCGTGTTCACCTCCTGCTCTGAGCATGCTGCAGAACCGTTGCCGTGGCCTGAGAAGCGCAGAGCGCGCTCTCTGCCACCGACGAGCCCGTGAGCTCCGTCCCGCCGAGACCACGGGAGCAGGCCAAATCCAACCAGGTTTAACCTTTGAATGGTGCCGGTGAGCCAATCCGCTGCTACCCAGTCGCCTAAAACCCCCGTCCAACCTCTGCCTCACCGTAATTGCTCGCTGGAGTAATCCCGCTTTCGGCAACCGCCTCGGGCCGGCTATAAATAGAGGCCCCGAGCCACCCATCAACCCAGCACCTCTCCACCTCTCCTCAGAACCACGCCCCACTCATCAGAGGGCTTCGGGAGGGTCTTCTTCCCCAGCTCCGGCCGCCCCAATCCGCTTCGGGCTCTGGCAAAATCCTCTCTGGTGAGTGCGCCCCCACTTCCCAAACTTTGCCAGCAACCTCCTAGTCTACCACCTCTTCTAACCCGAGCTTCAATTCGGTGTTGGCAGCTCTCCTCCGACGAATCCGTGCTCGCCCGAACCGCCGTCCGCCGGAGTGGAAGCCGCTGTCGACGTGGTGCTCCCCAACGCCTACTTCCACCACCCACCGACGCGGAACTGACCCGTGAGTGCAACCATACCCTTGCCCTCCTCTAGTTCGCCGTCGATCATCGCCGGCGTTCCCGTTTGCTTCTGGCGACGGCGAGCTCTTTTTAAACCTGACGGGTGGGACCCCCTTGTCAGCCTCTTCTCTTCTTCTCCGAACCATTTTCTGAAAACGCCTTCGGGCAGAATGCGTTTTCTCTTCAGCGTGACGTATTTCATCCGAAGCGTTTTCGGTTTCTTTTAAACTAGCCCCTGGAAAGTTTCTGTTTCATCGCAGATTAGTCCCTGGACTAAAACCTTAAT
This sequence comes from Thinopyrum elongatum, assembly GCA_011799875.1. Taxonomy (NCBI): domain Eukaryota; kingdom Viridiplantae; phylum Streptophyta; class Magnoliopsida; order Poales; family Poaceae; genus Thinopyrum; species Thinopyrum elongatum. Next base: position 70,579,040 of record CM022297.1, read on the forward strand.
AACTTTTAAACAAAAGATGATTTTGAGTTGATTCTTTTTCTGTCATCTTTAATTTAATGTCTAGTTTTTTTTATCATATTTATTTGAAAAATATTTGGAACAATTTTTATGCACGCACGGTATTTACGTTAGTATCCGATTTTTCTTTATAACGTAGATACCGAAGGAGGTGACGGAGCCACCAACTTTGCCGAGCTAGACTCCGACTACTCTGAACCAAGCAAGCATGTTTGAACCTTTGATATGATGAGTGTTTTTCATGTTTGCTTGAGTGGTTTTCTCATGGCATGTTTATATAAGCATTTGTTGAATGTTATATTCCATGCAAAGCAAGCTGCAAGTGAGCTTCGAAACTTGATGTGTTCATAAGATGGTGAGACAACCTGATCATGTGGTGGCATGATAGGTTGCAAGCTGGTATTGTTGAAGCGTGCCAATTCTATATCAACTGTTTAACTCCAGTGTTGACGTGGATCGAGTCTTGTTCCCGTTCATCCCCTTTTCGTGCTACCACATGTTTTCTGCAAAGAATGCGGTTTAGTAAGTTGCAAACCTCTTTCTTGGTACACACCAAATAGAGGGGCCGGAATGAGGGTTCCATGGCCCTGGATTAAAGCCCGTCATCCGGTCAGGGGGCATGGGTGTTTCCGGTTGGGACCGAGAGGGGGGCACCCCTTAGAGCGCGCGAAATAAATTTGATCCCATGCTATTCGAGGTGTTGGCCTCCCCGTCTTAGAGTTTTTCTTGAACGTTGTCTAGGGTGATTCCTGGCAGCGGGATGTGAAATGGGTGTGTACTGGTTAGATGTGTTTCTTCTAAAATACCGTAAACGGAACTAGTCCTCTGTGACTACTGAAATCCGTTGGTTGTGGGTAAAGAGTACAAACTCTGCAGAGTCAAAACCATTCGAGTAACCAAGTCCTCGGTCAAGGACGTTGGTTGACCTATCAGTATCAGTCTCAGTGTCAGTCCCAGTATCAGTCTCTGGAGAACAAACTTGTTAACTGACAGTGCTAAACCCGTCTGAATGTTATTCCTGTGGATGGACTAACCTGTTTACGATTATGTACCTAGTATTCCGTGGGATGGTGCTACCTCCACGGACTACTCAAATTCGAATGACGAAATATAAGCCCTTTATGTGATGTCGCTCAGACATCCGACTGTGGCATTCTTGTTATTTACTTTTGGATATAAGCCCTTTATGTGATGTCGCTCAGACGTCCGACTGTGGCATTCTTGTTATTTACTTTTGATATAAGCCCTTTATGAGATGTCGCCCAGACGTCCGACTGTGGCATTCTTGTTATTTACTTTTGTTATAAGCCCTTTATGAGATGTCGCTCAGACGTCCGACTGTGGCATCCTTGTTATTTACTTTCATTATAAGCCCTTTTCGAGATGTCGCTTAGACGTCCGACTGTGGTACGTACTGTCATTTACTTTTCAGTATAAGCCCTTTATGTGGTGTCGCCCTGACGCCCGACTGCGGCATGTTAATTTATTTTACCTTTCGAGGCGTCGCTTCAGACACCCGATCGGTCTTCAGCTATTTTATTGGGATTTCGGGAGGACTACCGCCTGACTTCCTTTATATTTATCTTGCGGTGCAAATTTATTACCTGAGTGTGTATTGCTAATTTGCTCATGTGCATCATGTTTGCATTTGTTATATCTTATGTCCAAACTGTCTTGCGAGTACATTCAAAGTACTCACCTGGCTTGTTGATTTGGCCAGATGTTGATGAAGGCGATCTTATGGATGAAGAGTACGATAGCGAGTCCGACGCCTAGAGGAGTCCCAGTCAGTCCTTTGTGATCCTAGAGTTGGTCACCTGTATTATATACGCTTCCGCTACCTTAATAAAATCATCGAGCCTCACTCCGACGCTTGATGAGTTGTAAGATTTTGGAGTCATGTCACCCACTTCTCTGTGACATATCCACCACCACTTTTATTGCGAGTCAGTAGTTATGCCACCATACCCTTTGTGTCATATCCGCCTTTATGGGTAATATTGGCGTGCTTGTAATAAAATTGTTGAGCAGCCTCAGCTCAACCATGAATAATATTTAGTACTTCTGGATTTCTGTATCAAGGATTTGTCTACTAGTAAGATTTTTCTACACTGGTCTGACGAAAGGGGCGATTTTTCAATAAATGTTTTATTGGAAAACCGGTCCTGACAGCTAGCCATAGCAATAAGATCACAAGCAAAAAGACAAATCTGACAAAGAAACGGTGAACGAAAAAGAGGGCGAATAAAACGACAAATTTTTGTGAAGTGGGGGAGATGAAAACGAGAGGCAAATGGCAAATAATCTAAATTGCAAGGAGATGAGATTTGTGACTAGGAACATGATAGATGTTGATGATGTCTCCCCGGCAACGGCGCCAGAGATCCTTTCTTGATGGCTCATGTCCGCGTCAGTATTTTCCCCGAAGAGGAAGGGATGATGCAGCACATCTACGGTAGGTATTTCCCGCAGTGATGAGACCAAGGTTATTGAACCAGTAGGAGAACCACGCAACTCTATGTAAATGGTACCTACACACAAAGAACAAATACTTGCAACCCGACGCTTAAGAGGGGTTGTCAATCCCTCCCGAGCAAAAGATAGATATATTTCTAGTAGATTGGATAAATAGATCTCGCGGAAATGCGAAATAAAATAAATAACAAAAAATTGCAGTAAAGTATTTTTGGGTTTTTGGAATAATAGATCTGCAAATAAAAGAGGCAAATAATAGATCGGAAAGCAAATATGATAAAGCATAGACCAGGGGGCCATAGATTTCACTAGTGGCTTCTCTCGAGAAAAATAGCATACGGCGGGTAAACAAATTACTGTTGGGCAATTGATAGAACTTCAAATAATTATGACGATATCCAGGCAATGATCATTATATAGGCATGACGTCCAAGATTAGTAGACCGACTCCTACCTGCATCTAGTACTATTACTCCACACATCGACCGCTATCCAGCATGCATCTAGTGTATTAAGTTCATGGAGAAACGGAGTAATGCAATAAGAACGATGACATGATGTAGACAAGATCTATTCATGTAGGAATAGACCCCATCTTGTTATCCTTAATAGCAACGATACATACGTGTCATGTCCCCTTCTGTCACTAGGATTGAGCACCGTAAGATCGAACCCATCACAAAGCACCTCTTTCCATGGCAAGAAAAATTGATCTAGTTGGCCTAACTAAACCAAAGATTCGAAGAAGAAATACGAGGCTATAAGCAATCATGCATATAAGAGATCAAAACTCAAATAACTTTCATGGATAAAATAGATCTGATCATAAACTCAAAGTTCATCGGATCCGAACAAACACACCGCAAAAAGAGTTACATCAAATAGATATCCGAGATACCATTGTATTGAGAATCAAAAGAGAGAGAGGAAGCCATATAGCTACTAACTACGGACCCATAGGTCTACAATGAACTACTCATGCATCATCGGAGAGGCACCAATGCGGATGATGAACCCCTCCGTGATGGTGTCTAGATTGGATCTGGTGGTTCTGGAACTTGCGGCGGCTGGAATTGTGTTTCGTCGACTCCCCTAGGGTTTTTGGATCTTCTGGGTATTTATAGAGCAAAGAGGCGGTGCGGGAGGCCACCGAGGTGGGCACAACCAACCAGGGTGCGCCTGGGCCCCCAGGCGTGCCCCGGTGGGTTGTGCCCCCCTCGGGGCACCCCTCTGGTACTTCTTCGGCCCAAGTTGTTCCTTCTGGTCCATAAAAAATCTCCAAATTTTTTTGCTGCGTTTGGACTCCGTTTGGTATTGATTTTCTACGAAGTAAAAAACAAGGAAAAACATCAACTAGCACTGGGCACTATGTCAATAGGTTAGTCCCAAAAAATGATATAAAGTTGCTATAAAATGATTGTAAAACATCCAAGAATGATAATATAACAGCATGGAACAAGCAAAAATTATAGATACGTTGGAGATGTATCAGCACGTAGTAATAATTTTTCCTTATCAATTTCCACTTACCAAGAGTGCTTCACTCCCCGGTAACGGTGCCAGAAAAGAGCCTTGATGACCCACAAGTATAGGGGATCAATCAAAGTCCTTTCGATAACGTGTCGAACCTAACGAGGAGCAGAAGGAAATGACAAGTGGTTTTCAGCAAGGTATTATCTGCAAGCACTGAAATAGTCGGTAACAAGTAGTTTGATAGCTAGATAATTTGTAACGAGCAAGTAACAGTAATGGTAAATAATATGCAGCAAGGTAGCCCAATCCTTTTGTGGCAAAGGACAGGCCAAAACGGTTTCTTATAATAAGCAAAGCGTTCTTGAGGGTACACAGGAATTTCATCATATCACTTTCATCATGTTGGTTTGATTCATGTTCGCTACTTTGATAATTTGAGATGTGGGTGGACCGGTGCTTAGGTGTTGTTCTTACTTGAACAAACCTCCTACTTATGATTAACCCCCTCGCAAGCATCCACAACTACGAGAAAAGTATTAAGATAAAATCTAAGCATAGAATTAATCTTTTGGATCCAAATCAGTCGCTTATGAAGTAGCTCATAAACTAGGGTTTAAGTTTCTGTCACTCTAGCAACCCATCATCTAATAACTACTCCACAATGCATTCCCTTAGGCCCAAATATGGTGAAGTGCCATGTAGTCGACATTCACATGACACCACTAAGGGAAATACAACATACATATCATCAAAATATCGAACAAATATCAAGTTCACATGATTACTTGAAACAAGATTTGTCCCGTGACCTCAAGAACAAAAGTAACTACTCACAAATGATAATCATGCTCAAGATCAGAGGGGTATTAAATAGCATAATGGATCTGAACATATAATCTTCCACCAAATAAACCATATAGTAACCAACTACAAGATGTAATCAACACTACTAGTCACCCACAAGCACCAATCTAAGGTTTCGGTACAAAGATTGAACACAAGAGATAAACTAGGCTTTGAGAGGAGATGGTGCTGTTGAAGATGTTGATGAAGATGGCCCTCCCAAAGATGGGAGAGTTGTTGGTGATGACGATGACGATGATTTACCCCTCCGGGAGGGAAGTTCCCCCAGCGGAATCGCTCCGCCGGAGGGCAAAAGTGCTCCTGCCCAAGTTCCGCCTCGAGACGGCGGCGCTTCGTCCTGAAAGTCCTCCCCTTATTTTTTCTAGGTCAAAATGACTTATATACCAGAACAGGGGCACCAGAGGTGGGCCGAGGAGGGCGCGCCTAGGCTCCCTGGCGCGCCCAGGAGGGTTGTGCCCACCTGGTGGGCCCCCTCTGGTGGTTATTTGCTCCAATATTCCTCATATATTCCAAAATAATTCTCCGTAAATTTTCAGCTCATTTGGAGATGTTCAGAATAGGTAACTCTGACGTAGCTTTTCCAGGTCCAGAATTCTAATTGCCGGTATTCTCCCTCTTTGTATAAACCTTGCATATTATGAGAGAAAAGGCATTAGAATTACTCCAAAAATCATTATGATGCATAAAAACATAATAAATAATAGTAGGTAAACATGATGCAAAATGGACGTATCAGATATCAGTGAGACCGAGTTAGTCCGTTTCGGTAGAACTGATAAACTACTGACAAGTTGAACTTGTGCTTTGGTCTGGCCGATAGGCTTGGATCAGTGGAACCGAGTTCAACGCAGAGGAAAGATTTTGTCAACTCAGCTCACGTGCAATTGAAATTTCACAAAGATTTTCAGTGAATTTTCATAAGGATTTGCAATGAATTTACTTAAAACGAAAGAGAAAAGATCACAGAAATTTTGATGGGATCTAGATGAAGTTTTTTTGTGATAGAAGGAGAAACACAATATCAAGGGGAAGAAAAATGCAACTAATGAAAGGAAACACTCGAGAACTTCATCTAGAGGTGGTCGTCGACATAGTCACCTATGTTAGAGTATATTGACTTAGGTGTCAAGTGAGATCACTTGATCATAGGTCCTACTCATCGTTCAGCTCAAAATGGGGTTGCCATTTTTCATTTAAGCGTCTTGATGTAATCACATCTTGTTGAGTTGGTTTAACTCATGGCTTGGAGTAAAGCTTCTCTAAGATGGAAAATACATACCTTGGTTTTGTTGTTGAACTTGGTCATGTAGTTGAGCTTGTGGTGGATGATCAATGTTGATGTGGTCCATCAAGAGTTGGGAGCATCCTTTTTGATGTTGAAGCTCATCTTCCTACATGGGTTAGACTTGCAAGGGATAGCACTTGTGTATCCAAATTGACAATCGTGAAATTCATATTATTGAAATTGTCAAAGGATATATATGTTGATTGTGTTCATGCTTCCTTGATTTCAACAACCAAAGCATCAATACTTGGTGATGTAGAAATTTCTCAAGATGTGAGTGATTTGCAATCTCATAGACTGAGGCTCATCCAAGTACCTACAAGGGTTAGATAACATACAAGGGTGCAAATATATCCAAGATAAATGATCATCATCATAAGAGAAATATCAAGGATTAGTAATATAGGCTCATGCCTTGCATGTATCCAAATGGAATATCTATTCCAAATTTGAGGCATCAATGATGTTCAACGCACTCCTCAAGCGACAAAATATCTTTTCATCAAGCGGTTTTGTGAAGATATTCGCCAATTGCTTGTCGATACGAACATGCTTAAGATTGATATTTCCTTTAGCAACACCATCACAAATGAAATGGTGACGAACTTCAATATGCTTAGTTCGAGAATGTTGTACGTGATTGTGTGCAATCTTAATAGCACTCTCATTGTCACAAAGCAATGGAACATGTCTCACATGTATCCCATAATCTTTAAGAGTTTGGGTCATCCAAAGTAATTGAGCACAACATGATCCCGCGGTAATGTATTCCGCTTCGGTGGTGGATAGAGATACCGAATTTTGTTTCTTGGAAGACCAAGAGACAAGGGATCTACCAAGAAATTGACATGTACCCAAAGTGGACTTTCTATCAACCTTGTCACCGGCATAGTCCGAGTCGGAATAGCCAACAAGATCAAAAGATGACCTCTTAGGGTACCAAATGCCAAAATTTGGTGTATGAATCAAATATCTCACTATCCTTTTCACGGCCTTAAGATGACATTCTTTATGAGCACCCTGATATCATGCACACATGCACATAGTTAGCATAATGTCGAGACGGGAGGCATAAAGATATAATAATGAGCCAATCATAGATCGGTAAACCATTTGATCAACCGGGTTGCCATCCTTAGTCAAGTCAAGATATCCACTAGTAGGCATGGGTGTTTTCATACCTTTGCTTTCTTGCATGTTGAACTTCTTGAAAAGATCCTTGGTATACTTTTTTTGTGAGACAAAGGTAACTTCCTTAGTTTGCTTGATTTGCAAACCAAGGAAAAATTTGAGTTCACTCATCATAGACATCTCGAATTTTTCCGACATTGGCCTTCCAAACTTTTCACTAAAATGAGGGTTAGTAGAACCAAATATGATATCATCAACATAGATTTGGCACACAAATAATTCTCTATTAACCCTTTTAGTAAAAAGAGTAGAATCAATTTTTCCAATATCAAAACCTTTTTCAATAAGAAACTTAGTCAAGCATTTATACCAAGCTCTAGGGGCTTGTTTAAGACCATAAAGAGCTTTGTGAAGTTTGTAGACATGATTAGGTTTCTTGGGATTAACAAAGCCAGGAGGTTGTTTAACATAAACTTCCTCCTCAATTTCACCATTTAGAAAAGAACTTTTAATGTCCATTTGATATAAGGTGATATCATGGTGATTGGCATAAGCAAGTAAAATGCGAATGGACTCAAGTCTAGCAACGGGGGCATATGTCTCACCATAGTCCATACCTTCGACTTGAGTGTAACCTTAAGCAACAAGACGGGCCTTGTTGCGTACAACTTGTCCATCCTCATCTTGCTTATTCCGGAAAACCCACTTGGTTCCAATGACATTTTTGATCATCGTTGGGCTTCTCAACCAATGTCCACACTTTGTTTCACTCAAAGTTGTGTAGCTCTTCATGCATAGCATTTATCCAATCCGGATCTTCAAGGGATTCTTCTACCTTCATAGGTTCAATACTAGAAATGAATGAGTAATGTTCACAAAAGTTAGCCAAACGAGTTTTAGAGCGAGTGATTCTCCCGGTGTTGATGTTGTCGAGGATTTGTTCGACGTGATGATTCTTTGAGACTCCTGCTCTAACTCGAGAGAGCTTTTGCTTTGGTTGTGGTGGAACATCCTCGTCATCTTTTTCTTCTTCTTCATTGTTGGTGGCGTTGTCGTTTGCTTGTGTAGGTGGAGAAGGAGGTCGAGGTGGGTCATCTTGTTGTACTTCCTCATTCCCTTCGTATTGACGTCTTCCACTTGTGGATGCCTCCATGTCAACTTGTGGTTAACCTTGATGTGAAGTTGAGGCTTCCACTTGAATGGACGAAGTACCCTCCTTCACTTTCGTTGGATGGATCTTGCCAATGGACAAATCCTGAATTGCTTCCGAGGGGTCTTTGTCTCCTACATCAATTGGCAGTTGCTCTACTTGTGACCTGTTAGATTCATCAAACTTCACATCTACCGTCTCTTCAACCTTTCGAGTGAAATTGTTGTAGACACGGTAAGTGTGAGAGTTTGAGCTGTAACCGAGTAGAAAACCTTCATGAGATTTAGTAGCAAATTCCGAACGATGATACTTATCAAGAATGTAGCACTTTGAGCCAAATACTCGAAAGTATCCAACTTGGGGTTTGTTACCAGTGAGTAGCTCATATGCCGTTTTGCCGAGAAGCTTGTGAAGAAATAGTCGATTATTAGCATCACAAGCTGTCTCAACCGCTTCCACCCAAAAATGTCTTGGCGTCTTGTACTCATCAAGCATCATTCTCGCCATCTCAATAAGTGTCCGGTTCTTCCTCTCAACAACTCCATTTTGTTGAGGTGTGTACATAGCTGAGAACTCATGTGAAATGCCTTCTTTGTCAAGAAAGGTATCCACATTGGCATTCTTTAACTCCATTCCATTATCACTTTGAACCTTCTTGATCTTCATTTCAAATTGATTCTGGGCCTTCTTAGCGAAGTTCTTGGAGATCTTTTGGACCTGTGATTTGTCATCAAGAAAGAACACCCACGTAAATCTTGAAAAATCATCAACAATGACCAAAACGAAAGAGTTACCACCAAGGCTCTTATAAGCATTGGGACCGAAGAGATCCATGTGAAGTAGCTCAAGTGGTCTTCTCGTGGTCATGATGTTCTTCATGGGATGACTTCCTCCAACTTGTTTTCCTGCTTGGCAAGCACTGCAAAGTCTATCCTTGTCAAATATAACATCTTTAACACCAAGGATATGATCACCTTTAATAAGCTTATCAAGATTTCGCATTCCAACATGACCTAACCTTCTATGCCATAACCATCCTTTAGAAGATTTAGCAATTAAACAAGTATGAGGTTGCGCTCTCTTAGTGAAATCAACAATGTATAGATCACCTCTTCGAATGCCGGTAAAGACCATATTATGATTATCTCTACGAAACACTTGGCAGTCTACTTCGGTAAATAAGACATTGAAACCAAAGTCGGCTAGTCTAGATATGGAAAAAAGATTGTAACCAAGAGATTCAACAAGCATAACATTTTAAATGGAGCTATCATTGGATATGGCCACCTTACCAAGGCCAAGTACCTTACCCTTGGAGTCTCCAAAAGTCACATACTTGCATGGACCATCATTTTTGTCAAACTCACGGAACATGTCTTTATCTCGGGTCATGTGATCGGTACATCCACTATCAAGAATCCACTCTTTTCCTCCGGATATGTAATTTCAAAGATTCGCCATGAGACTAAGATTCCTCATAGTCTCCTCATAGTCAATATCACTTTCTTCGTCTTCATCATAATAGTCATGCTCAATATCATCATCATTATCATGCGTATAGTCATCACCTAGTTCAAGTGATTCGTTAGATTTATGACCATGACAATGTGTAAGTTTATGGATTCTAATAGTTTTTGTGATGATGCTACTAATAGTTCCAACGTCACCCTTAGCGCACATAAGGTCACGGAGCTCAAATAGACATTCGTCAAATATGGGATCACTAGGCTTCATTTTATGGAAAGCAATGGATTTTTGAAGAATTTCATTCAAGTTTTCAAAGAGTACTGTGGAAAGTGTTCCTCGAGATAATTCCATATAGTGTATACACATTCAAAGGTTGTCAAGCAAACAAGCACATTTCTAGGCAATCCCCTAATGATAAGATCGATAGTCCTAAGATTGCGAACCATGCCAAGATACTCATCGGGGGTAGGATGCAAAGGGCAATGGGAGGCACATAAGGGCTAATAATATACTTGTTCAAATTATATTCATTGAAGATCTCAAGCATCTCATTTTCCCAAAGAACCATAGAACTCCCCATCAAGAATATGCACTCTATGTCTAATACTCCCGAATGTAGACTCATCCATCTTCCTCCAATGGCGATTAAACCAATGCAATGGAGACCAAAGCTCTGATGCCAATTGAAAGGATCGAGAAGAGGGGTCTAGAGGGGGGGTGATTAGACACTTAACAAGCAAAAGTGACAGTTTTTAAATACTTCAAGTTAAGGTTGAGTTTAGCACATGTTAAAGCACACACAATAAATTTTACACAAGCATAGCAAGAGTATGAGCAGCGGAAAGAATAAAACATGCAATTGCAAGAATGTAAAGGGATGGGATTGGAGTATGCAAATGCAATGGAGATCTAGAGAATTTTTGGCGTGGTTCTGATAGGTGGTGCTATCGTACATCCACGTTGATGGAGACTTCAACCCACAAAGGGTAACGGTTGCACGAGTCCACGGAGGGCTCCACCCACGAAGGGTCCACGAAGAAGCAACCTTGTCTAACCCACCATGGCCATCGCCCACGAAGGACTTGCTTCACTTGGGTAGATCTTCACGAAGTAGGTGATCTCCTTGTCCTTACAAACTTCTTGGTTCAACTCCACATCATGTCAGAGGCTCCCAAGAGAAACCTAACCAATCTAGGAGACACCACTCTCCAAAAGGTAATAGATGGTTTGTTGATGATGAAATCCTTGCTCTTGTGCTTCAAATGATAGTCTCCCCAACACTCAACTCTCTCTCATAGATTTGGCTATGGTGGAAGAAGGATTTGAGTGGGAAGCAACTTAGGGAAGGCTAGAAATCAAGGTTCAAATGGTAGGAATGGAATCTCTTGATCTCAACACATGAGTAGGTGGTTCTCTCTTAGAACATAAATGGTGGAAGTGTAGGCATGTTCTGATGGCTCTCTTCTATGAGGAAGAGGGGGTGGAGGGGTATATATAGCCTCCACACAAAATCCAACCATCACACACTTTTGACCCATCTCGGTGGCACCGATCAGAAAATTCGGTGGCATCGATCTGTACAAAAATATGAACGTTAGGAGTCTCGGTGGGACCGATGTGCTAGGGCTTAGGGCAAACTTCCTCTCGGTGGCACCGATTGCATCATCTCGGTGGGACCAAAGTGAATGCAATGAGCAACAGAGAATTAGTCAATCCAACTCGGTGGGACCGATTGCAACATCTCGGTGGGACTGAAGTGAATGTAACAAGTTACAGAGCGCTGGCAAGGCCATCTCGGTGAGACTGAGATCCGTATCGGTGTGGCCGAATTGTTAGGGTTTTGGCAGTGGCTATGTCAAGATGAACTTGGTGGCTCCAGATGGGAAAAATTGGTGGGGCCGAGTTGGGAATTAGGTTTTGAACATATTTGGATAGAGAAAGTGGCTGAGGATTTTGGAGCAATATCACTAAGCACTTGAGCAACAAGATCATTAAGTAACACCTCATCCCCTTTTAATAGTATTGGCTTTCCTATGGACTCAATGTGATCTTGGATCACTTAAACTAAAATGTAGAGTCTTGAGCTTTTTCCAATCCTTGTCCTTAGCATTTTGAAGGGTTTCCACATCCTCTTGTCCTTGCGACGCCACTGTTGAACTTATCTGAAATATCCTAGATAAAACTATTAGTCCAACAAGAGATATGTTGACATTAATTACCAAAATCATCCAGGGAGTACTTGTGCTTTCAATGCAGACAAGGGGTGATTTTCTCGGTCACCACGCATGTTTAATGCTCGCAGGCACACGGATGGGCAACTGGAAAGATTGTGGTAGATAATCATCGCGTCCAGTCATGTCTCGCTGGCATTGAACTGACGCGGAGACCGGGAAACAGTGTGTGCGACGGTATCGATTGATGCGTCACTTCAGTGCCAGCTCTAGTGAGAGGTTGCGTTCGCTCTGGGCCGGCATGAATGTGGTGATCGACATTAATGTAGGGCAACTGATTTATGTGGGCGTGGGAGAGGTTTTTGGATTGATCCGGGTGTTTGATGCGTACGTAGCTATGGTCTGGACACCCGCAAAGCCTGTTGCGTCTGGTTTGTGGGAAAACCGACATCCAGGCCGGTCCGTGGACCAATGTGATAGACTCATCTGGACGGTTTGAGGTGGAGATGCCCTAACTCTCAAAAGTGACTATGTTTCTCGTATAACATGGTTGAAGGAAGGAGACCCTAACACGAAATACTTCCACCGAAAAGCGGTATGGAGGGCTCATAAAAACCAAATCCGCCTCCTCCGCAAAGCGAATGGTACTTGTTGTATGGTGTCAAGTGATATGAAATGTTTGGTGAGTGCCTATTTTCAGGAATTGTATTACTAAAGATCCCACTCTGTCATCTGAAGCTTTGTTAGAGTGCATTAATTCATAGGTCACACAACATATGAGCGAGACCCTCGACGTACCCTTTACAGAGAAGGAAGTGGCTGGTTCCGGGACCGGATGGCTTCCCGACGCATTTTTTCAGTGTAATAGGCAAGTGTTTAAATAAGAAATTACAGCGGCGGTGTTGGAATTTTTTGCAATGGGTTCCATGCCTCCCGGCGTCAATGACACATCTATTGTTCTGATTCCTAAGGTATCTAATCCTCTTGATCTAAAGGACTTCAGAACAATTAGCCTACATAATGTTATCTATAAAACCATGTCTAAATGTTTGGTTAATCGTCTCCGCCCCATTTTATCGGAACTTATATCAAAAAATCAAAGTGTTATTATTCTGGGGAGACTAATTACTGATAATGCTATTATCACTATGGAGTGCATTCATCATATTCAGACTTCACATCAAGCTCAACCTTTTTGCGCTTATAAGTTGGACCTGTTGAAGGCATATGATAGGGTTGATTGGGAATTTCTCAAGAAAGCCCTTCTAAAGTGGGGATTTTCGAAGAACTGAGTAAACCGAATAATGCAGTGTGCCGGATCGGTGAAATATTCTGTCAAGTTTAATGGAAGATTGTCGGATCAGTTTGCTCCTACTCGCGGTCTTCACCAAGGTGAACCATTGTCCCCTTTTTATTCTTATTTGTGGCTGATGCCTTGTCTGCTCTACTGCATAAAGCTTCACAGGATAATGGATTGGTGGCATTGAAAATTTGTCATAGAGCCCCAGAGATCTCTCATCTAATGTTTTGCAGACGATTCATTATTGTTTTTTCATGCAAGACTTGAACAGGCGATAGTTGTCAAGGATGTGTGGAACACGTATGCTATAGCGATGGGACAACTCATTAACCCATCTAAGTGTTCCATCCTTTTCGCCGACACTTGTCCAAGTTCAGTCTCATAGGAAATTAAAAACATATTGGATATCTCCCAGGAAGGTTTTTAGGCCAAGTATTTGGGTTTGTGTGTTCTAGAAGACATATGAATAAAGGTATGCTTCAGCCCTTACAAGCTAAACTCAGTAAAAGGGTTGTGGGCTGGAGCGAGAGATATACGTCAATGGCGAGTAAGGAAGTTTTGATCAAATCGGTTGCGCAAGCAATATCCACCTATGTGATGAGTGTGTTCAAGTTGCCTTTTTCCGTTGCGGTGATCTTACTAAACTCATAAGGCAATATTGGTGGGGTGTAGAAGAAGGAAAAAGGAAAATGACATGGTTGGCTTGGGACAAAATGGTCCTCCTAAAATCTATGGGAGGGATGGGTTTCAGAGATATGAGAGCCTTCAATCAGGCACTTTTGGCCAAGCATTCATGGAGATTAGTCGAGCATCCTGAAAGCTTGGTTGCAAGGCTTCTTTGTGCTAAATATTACCCCATGGGGAATCTAGATATTGTTTTCAAAGGCAATGCCTCAACGGTATGACGAGGTATCGAACATGGGCCGGATCTCGTAAAACGGGGATGATTTGGCGAGTGGGCAATGGAAATTAGTATCCTTGCGTCCGATTACACAGAAAGGTCGGGGCCGCCTAAATAGAGTGGCAGACTTCCTGGACAGTAATGGACTATGGAATATGGACCTGCTCAACACTTATTTCCTACCTGCTGATGTTCAGGTTATATGTAGCATCAGCGCATCGCCCAGCCAAAGTGATGATTTTATCGCCTGGTATCCCGGCAAATTTGGCCAATTTACTGTGACGTATCAGTTGGCCATGCAAGAGCAGGTACAAGAGCACATCTCGGGTGCATGCTGTTGGAAATATGCCCTAGAGGCAATAATAATATGGTTATTATCATATTTCCCGTTCATGATAAATGTTTATTATTCATGCTATAATAGTATTGATCGGAAACTTAAATACATGTGTGAATACATAGACAACACTGTGTCCCTAGTAAGCCTCTACTAGACTAGCTCATTGATCATAGATGGTTAAGGTTTCCTAACCATAGACATGAGTTTTCATTTGATAACGGGATCACATCATTAGGAGAATGATGTGATGGACAGACCCAACCGTAAGCTTAGCTCAGATCGTTTAGTTATTTGCTACAACTTTCTTCATGTCAAGTATCAGTTCCTTAGACCATGAGATCATGTCACTCCCGGATATCGGAGGAATGCCTTGTGTGCTATCAAACGTCACTTTGTAACTGGGTGATCATAAAGGTGCTCTACAGGTATTTCCGAAGGTGTTTTTTTGGTTGCATGGATCGAGACTGGGATTTGTCACTCCGTATGACAGAGAAACATCTCTAGGCCCTCTCGGTAATACAACATCATAAAGAGCTCGCAAGCAATGTGGCTAATTAGTTGGTCACGAGATCTTGTATTACGGAATGAGTAAAGAGACTTTCCGGTAATGAGATTGAACTAGGTATGGAGATACCGACGATCGAATCTCGGGCAAGTAACATATCGCTGGACAAAGGGAGTTGCATAAGGGATTAACCGAATCCTCGACATCGTGGTTCAACCGATAAAAGATATTCGTGGAATATGTGGGAACCAATATGGGCATCCAGGTCCCTCTATTGGTTATTGACCGGAGAGGTGTCTCGGTCATGTCTACATGATTCTCGAACACGTAGGGTCCGCACGCTTAACGCTCGGTGATGCTGGAGTAGTATTGGGATATGTATATTGGTGACCGAATGTTGTTCGGAGTCCCGGATGAGATACTGGACATCACGAGGAGCTCCGGAATGGTCCGGACGTAAAGATTTATATATAGGAAGTCCTGTTTTGGTCGTCGGAAAGGTTTCGGGCATTAACGATATTGTACCGGGAGTGCCGAAAGGGGTCCAGGGGTCCACCTGCCGCCGGGGCCCACATGGGCTGTAGGGGGCGCCCTAGCCTACATGGGCCAGGGGCACCAGCCCCAAGAGGCCCATTCGCCAAGGAGAGGTGGAGGAGGAAGAGTCCTAAGGGGGGAAGGCAACCCCCTAGGATTCCTCCCCGGCGCCCCCTCCCATGGAGGAGGCGCCAAGGCTGCGCCCCAGCCCTCCCCCTTGCCTCCTATAAATAGTGGGGGAGAGGAAGGGGCTAGACACACCAAATCCCACACCCCGGCGGTGGCCCTACCTCTCCCAAAACTCGTTTTTCTCCTCAGATTGGTTCCAGCAGCGTTTGGCGAAGCCCTGCCGGGATTGCACCACCACCATCTCCACCATGCCATCGTGGTGGTTGAGGTCCCATCTACTTCTCCACACTTCCTTGCTGGATCAAGAAGGAGGAGACGCCATCGAACCGCATGTGTGCTGAACACGGAGGTGTCATCCGTTCGGTACTTCATCGGATTGGACCGCGATTGGGTCGTGAAGAGTACAACTACATCAACCGCGTACTATACGCTTCTGCTTAACGGTCTACGAGGGTATGTGGACACAATATCCCTTCTCGTTGCTATGCATCTCCTAGATTAGTCGTGGGAAAACACGGCCACCTATGGGGCCATCGGCCCCTTGTGGTTCGGCAGGGGCGAAGGACGCAATGCACAAAGAGAGGAGGGCGCGTGGCAGCGCGGCAGCGATCACACGGGCAGTTTTTACCCAGGTTCAGTCTGCCGTGAGGCGTAAAACCTACTCCTACTCTCGTGTATTGATGAGAGGACCGTGGTGGAGACGCAGCGCTCTAGCCCAGCAAGGTCGCCTCGGGGCGAGAGCAGCTACGCGCGTATGAGTGTACAGGGGTCCAAATCCTTTCTAAGGTTGCCATGGCCCTCCTTTTATAGATCAAGGGGTCACCACAATGGCAAATTAGACATTGTGTACTGATTAGATAGCAAACAGTGCCATCATACCTAACTCTGTAGACTGGACAGAGTGCATTAAATGCGCCGCTTAGTGTCACATCATAGTCCAGCCCGGCAAGCCTTGCCGTGCTGTTTTGGCACCTTCTCGCCTGTCTGCGTGACATGTCGCTGGACGAGTGTCGTTTGGAGGTGATTTCCTCTGGAGATGGCTGCCACGTGCCAAAGAACAGCCACTTAGCATCTTGGGGGCTCGACACCGCATCGATTGGTGAGTTGCGTTGCTGTGAGGTGGAGCGGTGGAGCCTTGGCGGGGAATCCGCCCTCAGCATCTCCGGCAAGCCTGCCGGGGCAATCTCGAGACTTGTCTTCGAGACAACCTCATCCCCGCCAGGCTCGCCTGCCCGGTAGGGGAGGTTTTTCCATTGTGGTATTTTACTCCTTGGGTTGGTCTTGGTCTTCTTGATCCGCCCTTTGATTCCTCAAAGAGTTGATCTCTTCTGCTTGGCCTTGTCCTAGATGCTGCAATCTCGTTCTTGAGCCTGTGTACAGTCTGGGCAACATACCTGGGGTTTGTTGCACCGACAGTGTTTAGTAGGATTTTTTTTATTTTCATGCAATGTTCCCCATCAGTGGTATTAGAGCTAGGTCTATGCGTAGATGTATATGCACGAGTAGAACACAAAGAGTTGTGGGCATTAATGCTCAAACTGCTTACCTCCCTTTTCTTATTTGGATTCGGTGGTATTGTGGGATGAAGTGCCTCGGACCAACTTTACATGTCCTCACACATGAGACCGGTTCCACCTACTAACATGCAACTTGTATTGCTCCTAGCTTGGAGTCGATGATGCCGAATGCTTGTGTAGATGCCCGGGGAGTGAGACTGGTCCGGGGCTGAAAGGGATGCAGTGGTCGAGGTTGTGGGCGTCGAATCGCCCGTAGCATTGAAGGTGTCGCGCTTCCTCAGAATGATGAAACACTCACCTCCCCCACGCAAGCCAGCTGTCCAGCGAGGAGCGCCAGCCCTTGTTGCGGGTCGCCAAGGCCCATCGTCCTGCCGACGGGGCCCTTGGGGGTTCCGGCATTTGGCAGGGGTGCAGCACTCGGGATCCTTGGTAATCCCGGTGCTATTCCTTCCGGCAGATTCTGGGCGGACGCTGAAGACGGTGGCACCTTCCTGCCCTACAAGGTGGGGAGCGATGCTTTTTGCATGACTTGGACACCGCCTTCGCCTGCTGCTTCTCCGTGGGAGGTGACGGCCCAAGGGGCTGGCGTCCTCCCGGAGTGGTGGTGATGAAGAAAGAACGAGGGAAGACGGAGAAGGTGGGTGGCAGGCCGTCAGGTCAGAGTATGATGGCACCGACGCCTTCGTCTTGTACTACCGGCCCGCTGCCTCATCTTTCCGCTTTTCCCCTCCCTCCCTGGCACCATCATCACCGACCTCTTTAGGATGGTTGCTGGTGAGGGGCTCGCTCTCTTGGTGCCTTCGCCTACTCCAGCAGTCTTCTAGCTGGGCTCTGGTAGTTCTTTCTGCCGGTGCCTGCGTTGGGGCTTCTTGCTGGTCCTGGAGGTGGTGACCAGGGGAATGCCGAGCTGCTCCTCCCACACCTCTCCTTTGCAGCCTTGCTACTCTCGATCTTGTCAGGCTGTGTCCGGCAAGCCCGGACGGGATCGGGCTGGGCTTTCGCTCAGGCACTCCTTTTGCCCTTTTCCTTTCTCACCGCAGCGCCTACGAGGAGAGGGACAAGAAAGGGATTACCGGGCACTTATCTTTTTTCAGTTTAAAATATGTAGGCCTGGGCCAAACTTTAGTCTAAATAATGTAAATTTCCTTATCCATGTTTGTGTTCTGTAAGATCTGTACTTGATTATCAGCATATTAATGAAAAAGACAAACTTCGCCGGGCACTTGTGCATGTACTATCTCCATGCAGAGGTGAAATGCCTCTATACATTTAAGTAAACAAGTTTCTCCGGCAAGCTATCCTGCCGGTACCCTTAGTTTGTTGCCGTGGGGCTAGGCCTGCTGGGCACAACCATAAAAAAGGGACCAGCCCCCCGTTGAGCCCTTTTCATCAAAGGCCACTGCGACCACCCTGACCGAAGCCGCGTTCAAGTCAATGGGTAGGGCACCTATGTTTCAAAGGTGGCAGGGTTTTCATATGCACAAGTCTGCTAATTACAGAACAAATATGGATAAGAAGGAACTTATCTATTCGGCTTGCCGGGGATCGCCACATGGGCTCATCTTCATTCCTTTTCTTCGTGACCATGTCCACGGCAAGAATCCTGCAACTTAATGCAGATGAAAACAATGCCACATGCGCCCTCTTCTATATGATCATGCTATGCTCATGATATGCTTATGCATGCATGCAAGTTTCAGGGGGGCCCCCAGCGCTTCGTTTATTTCTCTGTTGCTTAGGGTCTGCGCCTGGCTTTGTACAAGGGTTACATGCAACTTCGGCAAAGCTTGTACAAAAGGGTGGCTGCCGGGCAGGGCCCGACAGCCGCGCCTTATGGGTAGAACTTACGGAGATGCTCAATATTCCTTGAGTTTTGCAATTGAAGGCCATCTCCGGTCTCCAGACGAACTGCGCCAGGTCTAGTGACTCGTACTACCCGGTAAGGGCCTTCCCACTTCGGCGTCAACTTGTTTGCACCCTTGGCGGACTGAACGGGCCTAAGGATAAGGTCACCTTCCTCAAAACTCCGGGCATGAACCCTGCGGCTGTGATAGCAATGCAGGGCTTGCTGGTGGCGTGTAGCACGCGTAGCAGCCCAGAGACAGTTCTCCTCAAGTAGCACAGCGTCGTCACGCCGGTGCTGTTCTTGCGCTACTTCATCGTAGGCAAGCACTCGAGGAGACCCGTATATGAGTTCCGTGGGGATAACTTCTTCTGCCCCATAGACTGGGGAGAAGGGAGTCTGCCCGGTAGCTCGATTTGGTGTCGTGCAGAGGGACCAAAGAACCACCGGCAGCTCGTCGATCCATCGCCTGCCGCACTTCTGTAGTCTATCAAAAGTTCTTGTCTTGAGACCTCGCAGCACTTCAGCGTTCGCCCTCTCAGCTTGTCCATTGCTTCTGGGATGGGCCACAGAGGCAAATGAAATCTTGCTTCCGAGGGCATGAACGTATTGCATGAAGGCGCAGCTTGTGAATTGGGTGCCATTGTCGGTGATGATTCGGGCAGGTATCCCGAAGTGGCACACCAATCCTTTCAAGAACTTGATAGCTGACCGCGCGGTCACCTTTCTCATGGGCTCCACTTCTGGCCACTTTGTAAACTTGTCAATTGCGACGAACAAGAATTCAAAGCCCCCGGTAGCATGGGGGAAGGGACCCAGGATGTCGAGCCCCCAGACCAAAAATAGCCATGACAAAGGGATTGTTTGGAGAGCTTGAGCAGGCTGATGGATATTCTTGGAGTGGAACTGGCAGGCTTCACACTTGGTGACTAGCTCGATTGCATCTTGGAGGGCAGTGGGCCAGTAGAAACCTTGCCGGAAAGCTTTCCCAACCAAGGCCCTTGATCCGATGTGGGAGCCACACATACCCTTGTGTATTTCCGCCAACAGTTCCTCTCCTTCTTCCCGGCAAATGCACTTCAATTTCACATCGTTGGGCCTTCTTCTGTATAGCGTGTCGTCAACGAACTGATACATACTGGCCCTCCGGGCTACCCTTTCAGCTTCTTCTTGTTCTTCGGGAAGTTCTCCTATTTGGAGGAAACGAACAATGTGCCATGCCCAAGTTGGAGCCCGGGGCTCAGCAACAAGGACTAGCGGCACCTCCTCGTCGTCAGGAGTGCATGCCTTGACCACAAAGACTGGTAATTCGGCGGGAGGGTGCAGCTCACTGAGCGAAGGGGAGTTGTTCCCGCCAAGCCTTCTGCCGGGGGCTTCGGGAAGCTCTGCCGGGAGAGGCTTGCCGGAGTTCAATTTCCTCCTTTTGCTGGCCATTGTTGTCAGGGATACGGAGGGTTGAGTCAGATGGAGAACAAAAGTCCCTAGTTCCACAAGGAGTTTTTGCGCAACGCACTTTGACAGATGATCAGCAATGTTGTTTTCCGCACGTGGTACGTGCTCTATTTGCAATTCGTCAAAGCGCAACTCCAACTTTCTCACTTCCTCGACGTATGCCTCCATCAATGGGCTTCGGTAGTCCTTGTTGATTTGTCTCACCACCAGTTGTGAGTCTCCACGGATGATCATCTTCTTGATTCCCAACTCTGTCGCAATCCTAAGCCCGGCAAGGAGCCTTTCATACTCTGTAGTATTGTTGGTAGCCTCCTCCTGGAGGAAATGCATTTGAACGACATACTTAAGGTGCTCCCCAGTGGGAGCAACGAGAAGCACGCCAGCTCCAGCACCCTGTAGGGAGCAGGCGCCATCAAAATACATAATCCATTCTTGGGGCGCTTCCTTGCCGGGGATAACTATTTCCAATACTTCCTCATCAGGGGTTGGCATCCACTCTGCAATGAACTCTGCCAGTGCACTGCTCTGAATAGTTGACGTGCTTTCAAACCTCAAACCAAAGCTGGATAACTCCAAAGCCCATTCCACGATCCTGCCAGTAGCCTCGGGGTTTCGGAGTATGCGTTGCAAGGGGAAGCGGGTGACAACCGTGATCTCGTGGGCTTGGAAGTAGTGACGCAGTTTCCTTGAGGCCATGATAAGGCCAAAAATCAACTTTTGCATGCCAGAGTACCTCGACCTAGCCCCCTGCAGTAGGGAGCTGACAAAGTACACTGGGCGCTGCACCACCTTCTTCCTTGCCGTGATCTTGGCACTGTATCCGCTGCCTTGCTCTTCTTTGTCTTGAACTGCATCTGATCTTGCCGGGACTGGTTCACTCTCCTCTTCAATGGGGACGGTGGTGGTGGTTGCTGCTTCATCTACCTCCCGCTGTGCCACCAGTGCTGCGCTAACCACTTGATTGGTCGCTGCTAAGTATAGCAGCAACGGCTCTTGTGGTTTAGGAGCGACTAAGGTGGGAACAGAGGAAAGGTAGGTCTTCAAATCTTGTAGCGCAGTGTCTGCCTCCAGGGTCCACGCCACGGGCCCTGCCTTTTTCAAGATTTTGAAAAAGGGCAAGGTGCGTTCGCGGACATGGAAATGAACCTGCTCAGTGTGGCAACACATCCAGTCAAACGCCTCATGTCCTTGACTGTCTTTGGTGCTTGAATCTGCTCGATAGCCTTGATCTTGTCAGGGTTGGGCTCTATCCCCCGGTGGGACACAAAAAAGCCAAGTAGCTTGCCGGAAGGAACGCCAAACACACACTTCTCTGGGTACAGCTTCAAATTGAGCCTGCGCAGATTTGCAAAGGTCTCTTCCAAATCCTGAATGAGAGTCGTTCTGTCCTTGGTTTTGACCACAATATCATCCATGTAGGCTTCAATATTTTTGTGCAACTGGGACTCAAAGCCAATCTGTACTGCTCTTACAAAAGTGGATCTAGCACTCTTCAACCCGAAGGGCATCTGTACAAAACAGTACGTACCACATGGAGTTATGAACGCGGTTTTTTCTTCATCCTCCTTGGACATGAAGATCTGATGGTATCCAAAGTAGGCATCCAGGAAGGAGAGCAAGTCGCATCCGGAGGTGGAATCCACAATCTGGTCGATGCGCGGCAAGGGGAATGGGTCCTTCGGCCATGCTTTGTTAAGATCAGTGAAATCTATGCAAAGCCTACATTTCCCATTTGTCTTGTGCACCACCACTAGGTTTGCTAACCATGTTGGATGCAATACTCCTCTGACCAATCCAGCTGCCTCAAGTTTCTTGATCTCCTCGGCAAGAAACTGCTGCCTCTCCAAAGCTTGCTTCCAGACCATCTGCTTGACGGGCCGTGCATGTGGGCAAACAGCAAGGTGGTGGTCGATTACCTCCCTGGGAACACCGGGGATGTCAGATGGTTGCCAAGCAAACACATCGACATTCGCCCGCAGGAAGGCAACGAGCGCGCTTTCCTATTTGTCATCAAGGGTGGCACTGATGTTAAATGTACCACCAGCGCCAGCCAGCCCTGCCGGGACCTTTTTCACAGACGGTGCGGTAACCTTGGATCTCTTGCAATTTGAACTCTCCGGCAAGTCATCAACAGGCGCAACGTAGTCCGGAGAGGCACGCTTCCCGGATTCCTCGCTGGCATCCTTGCTTCCTTTCTTCTTTTTCTTGCTCTCCTTGGCGGGAGCAGCGGCTTCTGCAGCTTCTGCAGCAACTGCCTCCTGGTACATCTTGTCCACACATATGATTGCGTCTTTCTTGTCTGATGGGAAAGAAATAACGCCCATTGGTCCTGGCATCTTCAAAGTGTTGTAGGCATAGTGGGATGCCGCCATGAATTTGGCCAGTGTAGGATGACCAAGGATTCCGTTGTACGGTAGGGGGAGGTCAACCACATCAAACACGATCTTCACAGTCCGGTAGTTCAACTCCCCCCGAATGTTACTGGCCATGTGATCTTCCCCTTAGGACGACTCCTACCGGGGTTGATCCCTTGGAACGTACTAGTAACCTTGAGCTCTTCATCTGCTATCTGGAGTTTGCTGATGACCTTTGGAGAAATCAGATTCAACCCGGCCCCGCCGTCAACCAACATCTTTGTGACCTTGAGGTTGCGGATTGTTGGTGAAACCAACAACGGCAAACACCCCACCGCGGTAGTGCGGTCAGGGTGATCCTCCTCATCAAAGATGATGGGCGTGCTGGACCACTTGAGTGGCTTCCGAGAATCTGTCGTTGGCTCCACGGCATTAATCTCACGCGCCCACCTTTTAAGTTGGTGATGAGAGGAGTGCAGAGATGCACCCCCATCAATGCATAGGGCGTCAGTGGCGTTCTGGAATTCCTGCTCGCTGGTTTCCTCTTCATCTCCTTCATCACTTCCGTCCTCGCAATCCTTCTTCTCACGGCCCTTGGCGGGTTTCCCTTGATACTGAGGAGCCTTGCCGGGGTGACCTGTTCTGCCTCCTCGGCCCTTCCCGCCATCGCCATCTTGGTTTTTCTCCTTATCACGCTTCTTGTACTCAGCCCTCTGTTTCTTGACGAGCTGCTCAACCTGATGACACTCCTGGAGATCGTGGCCCTTGGTCCGATGGATCTTGCAGTACCACCCATCACTCTTTCCAGCTTTCTCGGCACCCGCGGCTTCCTGGCAATCAGTGCACGCGGCATCTTCCTTGTCGGGGACCTCGGTCTTGGCCTTCTTGCTGGTACCAGGTGCACTTGACCCTTCAACGGTCATCACCACTTTATCATGGCGCTTCTTGTTGCGCTTCTTGCTCTTCTTCTTCCGGCTGGTGGCATCGTCGTCGTCTTCTGAGTCGATGTCGATGCCATCTTCTTCACCTGGGAGTCATCTCCCCTCTTCTACTCGGGCACACTTATCCACCAGAGTGTATAGCTCGTTCATAGTCTTGGGCAAACGAACATTCATTTTAGAACGTATCCAGCGGTTCTGCACGTTGGACTGGAACGCGGCTATCACAGCTGCCGGGTGTATGTCTGGGATATTCCTGTGCACCCGGCTGAACCTCTGCATGTACTTCTGTAGGCTCTCTCCTTCCTTTTGCGGAAGTAACTGTAAATCGCTTGGCCATCCTGGTTCTTGGTGGCCGCCCGTGAAGGCGCCAACAAACTCATGGCACAAGTCAGCCCAGGTCGAAATGGAATTCTCTGGCAAGTGCATCAACCAAGACCTCACATTTGGCTTGAGTTCCAAGGGGAAGTAGTTGGCGAACACCTTCTCATCTCTTCCCCCGGTAGCTTGAATAGCGATGGTGTAGATGCTCAAGAACTCTGCTGGGTTCAGTCTTCCATCGTACTTCTCTGGTATTTCTGGCTTGAACGTGTGGGCAGATGGCCAACGGACTTGCCGCAGCTCACGAGTGAAGGCAGGGCACCCGACCCCGTGTCGTGGGAAACCACGGCCACCTATGGGGCCATCAGCCCCTTTTGGTTCGGCGGGGGGATGGTCATGTTGCACAAAGAGCGGAGAAGCGTCGCGCAGCACGACAGAGATCACACGGGCAGTCTTTACCCAGGTTCGGGCCGCCATGAGGCGTAAAACCCTACTCCTGCTTAGGTCGATTGATGGTGGATAATGGTGGTGAAACGTAGCACACTCGCCCGGCAAGGTTTCTCTGGGGGCGAGGGTGGCTACGCGCGTATGGATATGCGAGGATTCAACCCTTTCTACGGTCGCCATGGGCCTCCTTTTATAGATTAAGGGGTCACCACAGTGGGAAATCAGTCTTTGCGTACTGATTAGATAGCTAACAGTGCTATCATACCTAACTCTGCAGGCTGACAGAGCGCATTAAATGCGCTGCTCTGTGTCACATCACCACTCGCCCGATAGGCCCTGCCGGGCTGTTTTGCCAGCTTCGCGCTTGCTTGCTTGACACGTCTTAGGACGGGTGTCATATGGAGGTGTTTGCTTTAGGAAGTGGCTGCCATGTGGCAGAAAGCAGTCACTTAGTCATTTTGGAGCTTGACACCGCTTCGATTACTTACTTACATCGCTTGTGAGGTGGAGCGGTGGAGTGGCTCGCCTCCGCCAGCCCCGGCAGGCCTGCCGGGACGATCTGGGAGATTGCTTTCGGGGGAAAACCCGACCCTGCCAGGCTCGCCTTCCCGGCAAGGTAGGCCCTTCCCTTAGCGATGCCTCGTTCCTTTGGCTCGCCTTGGCCTTCTCGACTTGCTCTTGGATCCTTCAAAGGAATTGATCCTCCTTGTTTGGTCTGATCTTGGTCTTGCAATCTTGTCTCTGAGCCTATTGGCTTGCCGTCCATGCACAGCCAGGGGAAAACATATACCCCTGTCTGTGTTCCCCGACATAAGCCCCCAGGCCTAAGCCATATGTGTCGCTGGGCACGTTGGGTTAGGCCCTAAACCAGTGCACGGACACGTGGCTAAAAAAGGGCTGCTCGCATCATGGTTCGCCCTGATGACCAGTCAATCCAACGTCCACTTCGCGCAATTACTGTGAGTCATGGGGTCATGGGACTGTTGCAGATAATGTAAAATGGTAACTTCTGGAGCATCGCGTCCCCGCTCCACGCCTTTTCCCCTTAAGATAGGAAAACGCGGAACGGCACGGTTCAGTTGTCGCCTGTCCTGCTTTCCCATCATCTTCCTCTGCAACCCAAACAACCGCCCCTCCTTCTCCCCCTCGCCCGTCGTCGTTCCTCCGCCTGATTCCTTCCCCCGTTTGCACCGGTGTCCACGGGAATGGGGAAGAAAACAGCAGCAAAAGGGAAGCAAACGGCCGCGGCGAAGGAGGTGGTCGCCGAGGGAAGCAAGAGGGCGGCGGACCTGGACAGGAAGCAGAGTGGAGATGTTGTCTTCTTTCCGTCGAACCTAGATGGCCCGGTTCTGCAGGCAAGGTACGGGTACTTGTGGGGGAGGGAAGTCCCGAAAGGGCATGGCGCGCCCAATGTTTTGGCGGAGGGGGAAGAAGATCCACCAAATTCATACCGATTCTTCTGCGCATATTTCATCTGCGGCCTATGCCCCCCTTTTTCTGATTTCTTTGAGGCGATGATGACGATTTATGGATTCCACCTCCTGGACTTCATGCCAAATGCAATGGCGACCATGGCCATCTTTGTTCATTTGTGTGAGAATTTTGTTGGAGTCGCCCCCAATGTTGATCTGTTCAGGCATTACTTTGTCCTGCGGGTGGAGAACAAATTTCACCGCTCCGGGAACATTAGCTGGATGCCACGAGTGGCAAGGAAGTCCTCAGATTATATCCCTAGTCTGCAGCGCGAGAGGTGGGATGAGTGGAGAGGAGACTGGTGCTGGATTCAGGATGAGGAAGCCCCAGAGTTCTGCGAAGCACGGACAGTGTGTGTTGAGCGCAGCAAGGAATGGAGCGCATTTGGCCTCACCAATGATAGGCTTCGCCCGGCAATAAACAGGATCACCCGCCTGAAGGCTGCCGGGCTGACCATTGAGCACGTGGGGGCAGATTTTCTCCTTCGTCGCATCTCACCACTTCAGAAAGAGGGACATATCCTCCTGGTTCTATGGTGATGCTAGAGACAGGATGAGATTGCTTCCGGGCTTGGCCAACAACTTGTCTGTTTATGGCCATGCCTAGTTGTGTGACCAGCTGTTTGGCCGCTTCGAGCTGTTCAAGCTCCCGGCAACCATTATCCCTCTGAATGTCAATTCGGCCCGGGACCAGATCTTGAAGTGGATGCCGGATTGCAACGCTCATGGGGTGGCAAGTGATTGGCGGTTGCCCACTCTTGACGAAGAACTTGAGCGGTCCAACGCCCTGGCGGAGAGGCTGTCAGTGTGGAGACCAACGTGTACAAACACACCTCCACCATGGAGGCAGCATTTATCAAGAGAGGATTGAGGAGGACAAAGCTGCCCGAATTGCTGCAATGGCAAGGGCTGCAAAGGTCGGGAAAGGAAAAGCTGAGGATGAGAGTTCTTCTCATGGTGATAGCGAGGCGCATGCCACGGAAGAGGTTGCCGGGGAAGATCTTGTCGGGGACAAGTTTTTCAGACTTGAGGCTCTAGCTACTGCGGTAGCAGAGCTCCAGAGGGAGGAGGAGGCTGCTGAGGCAGTGGAGCCCGAAGCGGAGTGGCTCACTGCTGGTCCTCAAGCCCCCGAGCCAATTTTGGATCAGCGTCCCCGCAGGCGTGCTGCTAACCGAGGAACGGCGGACCCAAATCCAGTGCCTGCTGCCAAGAAGGTGAAGAAGACCACCACCAGAAATACCAAGCCAGGCGTGGTGTGCCGCTAGTCTCCTCGCCTTGCCGGGATCAAAGCTTCTCTTGCCAAGCAATCGGTGGATGTGGAGGGCGATTCTAGCTCTCATTCTGGCTTGAGCTCTTCACAGAGCTCGTCTTCATCAGAGCCCCCAGCGCTCCAGCAAGGTTTGGGGCTGTCGGAAAACTCCGCTCCTCCATCCCAGAAGAGAGGCAGAGCATCCCCGCCGCGCATGGAATTTGATTTGAGCTCCATGCTCATTGATGAGGAGTAAGGAAGATTTCCCTCTCCGTGATAACTTTAGTATACTTGATTGTCTTTGCTGGCTGGCCTTTTGTTTTGCTGTCGTTGGTAGGGTGGAAGAGGACGAAATGGAGACCATCATCCATCGGTCGAAGAGGCTCCGGCGTGCTGGGTCGCCGAAGACTGTGGAGAGCTTGGATTTGGTGGGGAGCCATATGGAGGATCCCGCACCGAGCCCCAGCCCAGCCCCCGGCCTGAAAGTGGATGGTTGGTTCCTCCTGCTGACCCAGCCAAAGAACCCCTGGCGAGACCCTCCATGGATGAGCCCGCAGAGAGCGCTGCCGTGGCTGCCGCGGCAGGGGGTGGAGTTCATGGCCCGGCAACTGTTGTTGCCAGTGAAGTTGAGGCCCCTGCCCGGCAGGTTTCTCCGGGTACTTAACTTCAACTATCCTCTTTGTTTCTCTTATGTACCCCCTCTCCCTTTATCTCGGTAATCTAAAGCTTCTGCCCTCTTCTTTCTTTCTTTTTTTTCGCTTGTCCTTTCATCCGCAGTACTCCAGGCCGAAGAGCCAGAACTGCTGGAAGAGGTGGCCAGCATAGGGAAAGCTGCCGCGGACGAAGCCGCCGAGATCGCCACCGCGGAGGGACAGGGCTCCGTTGCCGGGAGTGTTCAAGATCCTCTGGCGGTGGCGGATCATACTTTTGAAAGTGCCCCAGAGGTGGGAGCGGTGGTCGAGGGGAAGATTCCCCTCCGAACCATGGATCCCCTCCCCTCTTTTGGGCCAATGGTGGGGATCTCGCCATCCCCCTTAAGCCAGTTGGCGCTGGTGTTGGCGCAGCCCGGGATTGGAGCCCCCGGCCCATCGGCATCGATGGACGCGGAGCTTGATGAAGAGCTCCAGCGAATCCTGGTGTCGCTGCACCAAGGGGTTGAAGAATCGGGCGATTCTGTTGCCGTTGCAATGGATTTGTCCTTCCTGGAGTCCGTGGCGGTGGGCATCAAAGAAATGCAGGCCCGACACGGCCAGAAGTGGCAGGCGCTCAAAGAGCAATGCGAGTCCACCAACAAAGTGGACCAGAAGCTGAAGGACAAGTGTCTGGAGTTGCGCGAATGGCACGGCAAGCAGTTCCAGGCACTTATGAGGCAGCAGGAGGCGATTCTGATGACGAGGGAAGACGTCATAGCCCATCAAGCGCGCCTAGCGGATTGCAAGGCACGTCTGGACGCCAGAGAGCAAGAGATTTCTCTCTGGGAGGAGAAGCTTGGAGCCACCCTCCATGCCAAAGATGATGACCTGGAAGCCCTCGTGCAGCAACGCACCAAGGAGTTGGAGGACAAGCACAAAGCTGCCCTGGACGCCCTCACAACTGATTCTGCTGTTCGGCTGAAGAAACTCACTGATGATCTTGCTGCCGCATCCGCTGTCAGGACTGACCTTGATCGACAGGTGACTAAGCTGACTGAGGAGCTTGCCGGGAGCACCAAGGAGATAGAGGCTCTGAAGGAGGAAGTGCGAAAGGCGGAAGTCCTTCTGAGCGATGTGCAGTCGCGGCTTTCCTCCAGGACCCAAAGCCTTGAAACCGCCAACGGAGCCATCACGGATCTGAAGGCCAGGATCGGCACCTTGGAAAGCACGGCAGAGTCGAACGAAACCCACCAGCAACAATTGTCTAGAGATCTAGACACCGCCCAGCGCCTCCGGAAGGATGCAGAAGACAAGCTGACGAACCAATCCGAGCAGGTGAACCTCTGGATCAGGAGCATGGTTGACATTGCTATGCGCCTTGCCGCTCAAACCGTTGCAATGGACATGGATGGGCCAGCTTTCTCGATCAACAGGCAGGAGGTCCCAAGTGTCAAGCTGGGAGTTTTCTTCAATGAGCTGATCAAAAAGCTGAAGGTGCATGAAGAGGGGAGGGCCAAGCGCTTCGCGACCGAGTCCCGGAAGCTTGCTCACGACGCCCTCCTCATGGTCCTAAGCAACATCGTCTGTCGTCATCCAGACCTCAACCTTGTCGACAGATTTAAGGAGTTGCCGGTGGGTGCTGATGTTCCAGCTGCCAAAGAGAAAGCTACCCCTCTGGCTGCCAGGGCCCTTCATGTCCCAACGGCTTCACGCGGTCGCCGGGCTTAACTCCGAGTTATTCTTTATCGTGCTATCCTGTAACAAAACATGATGTATGCCTCGTGTTTAGATGTCGTACTATTTGACGTTTGCATGGAACTGATGTCCCCTGCTTAATCTTAAATGCACGTTTATCCCTCTGAGCTTATATGCTCGCGTTCGTACGATTAGTCCCTATGCATGTTCTGGTTGCTTACCGGTATCATATTGCCGCGATTGTCGTAAGGGTCCGGCCCTTAACATTCATCTTGGCGTGGATGCGTCCCGGCAAGTTTTTCCTCGGTAGCTCTCGACGCAGCCGCTCGTACTGTAAGCAGGACTCGGGACAGAACGAGGGTGCAGACAAAGAACTAGCCAAGGTTCCATCACACGAAGGATTTCATAGTATGAACGCTTACTAAAACCGAGGGATAAACGGATGCAAAAATCTAGGATTCATCAAAAGGAAATGATTGCTTGGACTTAGCTTTTCTTCTTGCTCCTCCCATCCTTTCCAGTTGCATGCATTTGGCGTGCTCGCAATACCCGGAAAGACGGAGGCCAGCGAATAACTCTCTGGTTCCCGGCAGGGACCAACATATGTCAAACGCGTCTGGCAGGCAGCAGGATATGGTGCCAAGCTTTCCCGGCCCCTCCTTCTCTCCTCCACTCTTCTCAAACAATCCGACAGCGGCTGGCGCAAAAGTCCCGTCAGTGTGGACGGCCTTGCCGGAGCATACCTGCCGGGGTATCGATCAATGGATTCATACCGGCGTTTTACTCAGGATTTCCCTAAGCAGGGTAAATGCTAAACCGAGTGCCGCGCGGTACTCATCGACATTGACGATGCCAGGGTCAGAGCAGCTTGATTGCCGAAGAGGGAGAGAGATGAAAAGAGGAGCCTCGTTCCCATGCACCTTGCCCCTCTCCCCTGGACGGCACCCGATCGGTGGTCGGCCGCCTCGGTCGCCTGGGAGGGACGCATTCCACCATCAGCGCCGATCTTCACCGCGGCCGCGACCGTGGTGGAATGAGATGACGAACAAAGCAGGTGCAGGGATGGCCCCGCTCTCCCGCTCTGTCTTCATATCTTCATGAGCCCCACCGACGCAAAAAGCTTCGGCGGGGCAGCAATGGAGACGACGCGCTGCCGATGCCCTCGGTTTCACGCAAATGATCCCCCTACCTGTCGCGCCAAAGATGTCATGGGAAACCACGGCCACCTATGGGGCCATCAGCCCCTTTTGGTTCGGCGAGGGGGTGATAACGTTGCACAAAGAGTGGAGAAGCGTCGTGCAACACGGCAGAGATCACACGGGCAGTCTTTACCCAGGTTCGGGCCACCATGAGGCGTAAAACCCTACTCCTGCTTTGGTGGATTGATGGTGGATAATGGTGGTTGTAACACCCCCAGTGGTTAGCCACAGTAATCCCCTTTTGATTATGCCATGTCATCATGATCAACAGTGCTTAAACATCATTTGGATCCTATCTCTTTTCAAATTCAAAGTCAAATGGAAATTCAAACTAAAAGTGAGAAATAAAAGTTGCTTAACATAGAAACTAAAATGTTCATTAAGTAATAAGTATTCCAGAGACTATTCTAAAATTGTAATCAACAATTAATAAATTAATTAGGTGGCTCTAACATTATCAAAGCAGCAAGGTTTAATACCTTTTATTTATTATAAAATTTGTGTGAACTCCAATTGTCTCCAAACCAATTTTTGGCAGTAGTAGATAGTGTCTAGCATTTAATGGCACAAGTGACATATTTTATAAAAGTCAGTTTGAGGCCTAACTATTTACAAAACAGAGTATAGGAATAAGTAAAAAGAAAAAGGCAGAAGGAATAAAGCAAAAATAAAAAGAGAAGAAAACCCCCCTGGCCTAACTGGGCCTCAGCCCAGCCGGCCCACCCACTCCCCCTTTAACCCCCTGGGCGACAGAAACCCTAGCCCCACCGACACCCATTCCCCCCCCCCCACTCGTCTCCTCCCCCCCCCCCAGATCCAGATTTGATGGGGCAGCGACCCGCGCCTCCGCGCTCGACCCCGTCGCCCTCGACGCCCGTCGCCTGAGCCACCACGCCCTCGCCGCCTCGTCCATACCGCCGTCCCCGTCCTCCTCCTCGAGCTCAAGCCGCTGCCCTTGACCCTACACCCGGGGTGAGGAACCCCGTCTTCCCCTTCCCCTTGGTCGCCGCCGTCGCCCATGGCCGTTCCGCCCCGCGCTCGCCGCGCCTATGCGCCCCGCAGCTGCGCGCACACCCTGCGCGTGCCCACCCGTGGCCGCGCACCTCCGCAGCCGCGTGCCTCGCTCGCTCCCTCCCCTGCTCGCCGCGCGCTATTGCTACCGCGCCCCGCTGGTGCATCCTCCGCGCCGCGCCACCCACTGTCGCGCGCGTCCGTGCTCGCCTGCGCCGCTCGCTGCACGCGCCCAGCCCGCCTCACGTCGACGCGCTCGCCACCGCGCCCGGCCACCCAACCTCGGCGGCATGCGCCTTGTCCCGCGCCTGCTGCGACCCGCGCGCGCGCCCCGCGCCGTTCGCCCCTGCTCCGCTTCCACCCGCAGCCGCCACCACGCCACTGGCCGTCGCCGCTCCGGCCAGCCACCCCCTGCTCGCCGCTGCCTGGCCCTTCACTCGCTGCGGCCCCGCGGCGCCGCCCGGGTCCGTCCCCTCGGGCATGCGCCCGTTCGGGCGCCCGCGCCCGCTCGCCCACGCGCCCGCGCGCCCGTATTGGCCGCATGGGCCACTGACGGCCGGCCCCCACCACCCCTCTGTGCCACTGACCGAACGGGCCCACGGCCCAGAACGTTTTAAAAAAATGAATTAATAAAAATAATTAATAATTAATTAATTAATTAGTGAAGTAATTAAGTTAATTACTCGATTTAATTAATCTAATTAACTAGTTAGTTTAATTAATCTGTAATTAGTTTAGTTAATTCCTAATTAGCCTGACGTGACACTGACAGGTGGGACCCACTGGTCCTGACATCACAGTGACGTCATGATGACGTCACAGTTACTGTTTCGGATAATGTCGGAATTAAATAATTAAATAAATTTCAGAAAATTATTAAAACTTTGAAAAATCATATAAAATAATCCGTAACTCCGATCGAAAAACTTTATACATGAAAGTTGCTCAGAACGACAAGGCGAATCCGGACACGCGGTCCGTTCATCCATCACACGTCCCTAGCTACCCGAACATGGAACCGTTCCCCTCCGGTCATCTGTCTGACAACTGTCCGGAACCGGGAAAACATTCCCGGATGGATTCCCCCTTCCTCGTTATCGTGCAACCATACGTTAAGGCACACCCGGCACTGCGTATTGTCATGTCATGCTCTTGTTTGCTTTATATTTACTGTTTCCTCCCCCTCTTCTCTCTCGTTAGACCCCGACGCAGTTCCCGGTACCGACGCAGCTCCGGAGCCCGGCGCCACCGTTGACGACCTTGCCTTTGCCGCAAAGCAACCAGGCAAGCCCCCCCCCCTTGAGCATACCGATATCGCCCATTCTATTTTCTCATGCTTGCATTAGAATTGCTGCTGCTACTACTTTACCTATTCTGATGCATAGCCTGTTTATTGTAACCTGTTGTTGATAATTACCTGCATATCCTAAACTGTCTAGTATAGGTTGGGTAGAGACCTATCAGTGACCCCACTTATCCCGACTGCCCCGCTGGATTATCCGAAGACCCGATCAACGGGATCGAAGACCAGGCCCTGGCACCGCACATCACCCCCTTAGTTGTAACGACACTGCAGCGTTACTATCAAGTGCCCAGGGTGAAACCTCTTGTAGCACTTCTGATGTTAACTCTGTAGAGTAGCTATTTGGTCGTGGTCATCGAGGGTGATTCCTCCTTCACCACTTTCGATAACGACGCGGTCGTGCAACACATCAAGTGTGAACCCATCGAGGGTGAATCCTCCTACGTTCACCTTGACAGTTACATCGAGTGGGTATCCGTCGAGGGTGATACCTCGGATTCCCTTGATGTTATGGACACACGGCTACTGTGACTTTACCCCTACACCCTATTAGAAACGGGTCGGCCCCGAGGGCGACCCGAGGGAGTTACTTTAACTGCAGGACTGGAGGGATAGGCGGTACCGCCCAGTAGAGGTGGACCTGAGTTCCCGAAAGTCTTTTGTTAGACGGTTTGACCTGGATGGTGCCCGAGTGAGAATACGAGGCGTGGCCGGGCATTCTTGGCCCTTGCCGCAAGTCCTCGAGACGGGGCGACGGGGTCACATCGACCGTGAGTCTCTGCTCGTTACCGCACCCCCAAGGTACTAACGATTTGGATACTTGATTCGAGTGGGCCTCTGGCCCGATAGCACTAACCACCACGTGGGCATAGTATGGGTGTTCTGCATCGTATGCATCAGCCGAAAGCTCTGTCAGACGTCCAGTTCAGCAGTGCGGCATGGAGTGATTGGCGCCATTCATGACAGAGGTGGTGATTGGATCTGAGCCATGTGCGCAACGACACGGAGGGCAAGGGGCAATGGCCCAAGACCCCCTTGCGCTTAGGATGTAGACCGGCGGGGACCTCTCTGCTGAGCTCTAGGTAGGGTTGCGGTGTATCGTTTGGCCGAGGCCGGGCATGACCCGGAAAAGTGTGTCCGGCCGGAGTTAAGCGAGCGTGGTGGGTAATTTGGTGCACCCCTGCAGGGAAGAACTAATCTATGCATAGCCGGATCCTCGGTAACGGACACTCGGAGTTGTATCCCGATTGATACAAATAGAATTGGATACTATGGCTCTGGGATTGCTTCTCGCAGGGAGTCGAGAAGGGATCTCAGGACGAGGTTGATGACTGCATGGCTCTGGGATTGCTTTCTCACAGGGAGTCGAGAAAGGATCTCTGGGTGAGGTTGATATCATTACTGCTACCTTATATTGTACTGTTCTACTGTCTTCTATTGCTGCAAGACCTCTGAAGATGCTAGTCTTCGATAGGACTAGGCCTTCTCTCTATTCTCGCTTTTCTACAGCCCAGTCCACATATACAGCCTCCCTTTGAAAATGTTGCATATGTAGTGTAGATCCTTGCTTGCTGAGTACTTCTGAGTACTCACGGTTGCTTTGTTTTCCTTTTTCTCCCCATATCAGTTTGTCGTGACCAGAGGATGGAGCCCCCTGAGACAGATGCCCCGTCGATCGACTACTACTACTACCCCGAGGATGGATACTACTACGAGTTGGCTGACGACCAGAAGTAGGATCGGAGGGTCCCAGGCAGGAGGCCTACGCCTTTCGATCGTAGTGTTTTATTTTGCCCCGCCTTCTATAGGCCTTTCTATGCTTTCTTTTATATCTGTACTCAGATATCTGATGCTTCCACTGACGCTTGTACGCAAGCTTATGTATTCGAGCCCTCGAGGCCCCTGGCTTGTAATAAAAAGCTTGTATGACTTTATTCATGTTTTAGAGTTGTGTTGTGATATCTTCCCGTCAGTCCTTAGGCTTGATCGTGTGCATTTGAGTGTATGATTAGTGCATGATTGAGCCGGGGGCGTCACAGTGGTGAAACGTAGCACACTTGCCCGGCAAGGTTGCTCTGGGGGCGAGGGTGGCTATGCGCGTATGGATATGCGAGGATTCAACCCTTTCTACGGTCACCATGGGACTCCTTTTATAGATTAAGGGGTCACCATAGTGGCAAATCAGTCTTTGCGTACTGATTAGATAGCTAACAGTGCTATCATACCTAACTCTGCAAGCTGACAGAGCGCATTAAATGCGCCGCTCTGTGTCACATCACAGCTCGCACGGCAGGCCCTGCTGGGCTGTTTTGCCAGCTTCGCGCCTGCTTGCTTGACACATCTCAGGACGGGTGTCATATGGAGGTGTTTGCTGTAGGAAGTGGCTGCCATGTGGCAGAAAGCAGCCACTTAGTCATTTTGGAGCTTGACACCGCTTCGATTACTGACTTGCGTCGCTTGTGAGGTGAAGCGGTGGAGTGGCTCGCCTCCGCCAGGCTCGGCAGGCCTGCCGGGACGATCTGGGAGCTTGCTTTCGGGGGAAAACCCGACCCTGCCAGGCTCGCCTGCTCGGCAAGGTAGGCCCTTCCCTTAGCGATGCCTCGTTACTCTGGCTCGCCTTGGCCTTCTCGACTTGCTCTTGGATCCTTCAAAGGAATTGATCCTCCTTGTTTGGTCTTATCTTGGTCTTGCAATCTTGTCTCTGAGCCTATTGGCTTGCCGTCTGTGCACAGTCAGGGGAAAACATATACCCCTGTCTGCATTCCCCAACACCCCAAAAGGTAGGTACCCACCCTCATTGGGCGTAGGCTCGTCGACGTTGGAGCCGTTGCGCCTATCAGAATGGCGTTGGGTTTCACGGCGTCATTCGATGGTGATGCGTGCGTCTTCCCCCCGCCTGTCTTCCAGGACATGCCGCTGTTCTCGTCGTGCTCGAGGATCGGATGAGGCCATCGATACGTCGTCGGGTTCTTGGTTGTGATGCTTTCGCCATGGCCCATGCGCTGGCTGCCGCGGAGGGGATTGCACCGTGGGGGTGGCCCCTTCGATACGGCCAGCAGCTCGGGCTGTTGCCGCCGCCTGTGGAGGGTGTGACGGGCCTACTCGCTGTGATCCTCCTGCCTCAGCGAAACCAATCAAGCTCTGAATGGTGGCTCTCCACTCATCCATCTGATCAACCATCGGCGGAAACCTCAACAGGAGTTGGGCCCGTGCCATGGCCTCCGAAGCAGTGCTCATCATGGATGACGATGTAGACCGTAGCATCGCCTGGCTTCTGACGGTGCCAGTAGTAGCAGCGCATTGCTCCATTCGCTATGAGCCAGTCGCCAGGGCGGCGTGGAGGCGAGGTGGATGTGCTTGGGGATCGGCGGCTCCGTTAGGCGCATCAGCTTGGCCAGCCCGTCCTGGGGGTGACGCATGCCCTGCGGCCACACCCGCAGCGGGGGCGGTCAGAGGATTGCGGTTCGCCTCAGGGCGAGCATCACCGCTGTGGCCGCGTCCTTCGGCGGGGTGGATAGGCACAGATGGAATGATCTCTCCTCCCGCACCTTGCGGAACGTGGCCGTCGGGATGTTGTTGGCGCTGTCCTTCTCCGGTGCCTCCTGCTCCCGTTTCGGCTACGGGGGAGGTGGTGACGATGCCGCCTGCGCTGGTCACGTCCCCCGCAGCGTCCACGTCCCCGTGTGCCCCCGTAGCCCCCACGGCGTCGGCAGCCGCGCATGGAGGGGCCTTCGAGGTGGACGGGTGAGCTGCGGCACCGGTTTTCTTCTTGGGTGCCATGGATGATGAAGCCGTCGATGAAGATGACGCGCTGCGTACGCTCTCAGATTCGCGCAAGCGCTTCCCCCTACCTAGCACGCCAAAGATGTCGTGGGAAAACACGGCCACCTATGGGGCCATCTGCCCCTTGTGGTTTGGCAGGGGGAAAGGACACATTTCACAAAGAGCGGAGGGCGCGGGGCAGCGCGGCAGCGATCACATGGGCAGTTTTTACCCAGGTTCGGGCCGCCGTGAGGCGTAAAACCCTAATCCTGCTTTGGTGGATTGATGAGAGGACCGTGGTGGAGACGCAGCGCTCTAGCCCGGCAAGGTCGCCTCGGGGCGAGAGCAGCTACGCGCGTATGAGTGTACAGGGGTTCGAATCCTTTCTAAGGTTGCCATGGCCCTCCTATTATAGATCAAGGGGTCACCACAATGGCAAATCAGTCATTGTGTACTGATTAGATAGCAAACAGTGTCATCATACCTAACTCTGCAGACTAGACAGAGTGCATTAAATGCGCCGCTTAGTGTCACATCGTAGTCTAGCCCGGCAAGCCTTGCCATGCTGTTTTGGCACCTTCTCGCCTGTCTGCGTGACACATCGCTGGACAAGTCATTTGGAGGTGATTTCCTCTAGAGATGGCTACCACGTGCCAAATAACGACCACTTAGCATCTTGGGGGCTCGACACCACACCGATTGGTGACTTGCGTTGCTGTGAGGTGGAGCGGTGGAGCCTTGGCGGGGTAATCCGCCCTTAGCGTCTCCGGCAAGCCTGCCGGGGCAATCTTGAGACTTGTCTTCGGGGCAACCTCGTCCCCGCCAGGCTCACCTGCCTGGTAGGGGAGGTTTTTCCATTGTGGTATTTTACTCCTTGGGTTGGTCTTGGTCTTCTTGATCCGCCCTTTGATTCCTCAAAGAGCTGATCTCTTCTGCTTGGCCTTGTCCTGGATGCAGCAATCTCGTTCTTGAGCCTGTGTACAGTCTGGGCAACTACCTGGGGTTTGTTGCACTGACAGTGTTTAGTAGGAATTTTTTTTGATTTTCATGCAACGTTACCCATCAGTGGTATCAGAGCTAGGTCTATGCGTAGATGTATATGCACGAGTAGAACACAAAGAGTTGTGGGCGTTAATGCTGAAACTGCTTACCTCTCTTTTTTTATTTGGATTCGGCGGTATTGTGGGATGAAGTGCCTCGGACCAACTTTACATGTCCTCACACATGAGACCGGTTCCACCGACTAACATGCAACTTGTATTGCATAAGGTGGCTAGCGGGTGTTTGTCTCTCCTACTTGAGTTGAATCTGATTTGACAAAGGTGGTCCTTGTAGAAGGTTTAAAGGCAACTTGATTATCACCGTTATGGCTTTGCGTAGATATGAACGGTTCTTATAGTTTGCCCTAGCAGCCACGTAAAAATTGCAACAACAAAGTAGAGGACGTCTAACTTGTTTTTGCAGGGCATGTTGTGATGTGGTATGGCCAAAACATGATGTGATATATGTTGATCTATGAGATGATCATGTTTTGTAATAGGTTCACGACTTGCATGTCGATGAGTACGGCAACCGGCAGGAGCCATAGGGTTGTCTTTAATTTATTGTATGACCTGCGTATCAACAAATAACGCCATGTAATTGCTTTACTTTATTGCTACTATAAGTGCATCTAGTGCCACCCCTAGTTGGTTTTGGAGTATTGACGACAAACGTGGTTGAGGGACTAATGTGTTTGTGAGATTCACAGGAGAACACAAGTAGATGTCCCTCATTGATTTGGTTTACCTATCAGAGATGACCCCTAAAAATGCATGAAGACATTGAAGACAATGGTGGTTCATGAAGACATTCATGTCGAAGATAATGACGTGTGAAGACATTTAGTTGAAGACAATGGAGTGCGAAGACATTGTTTCTTTCGTAGTTTCATTTTCTTCTTTCTTGAGTCATAGGAACCACCGAACTGTTAAGTGGGGTCGAAGTAAACAAAGTCAGAAAACTGATGTGATGCTCAACCCAAATCGTATGTCTTCGAGTGAAGACAATGAGAGAAAATCTTATCCAGAGTTAGATGATTCAGCTTTACTTGTAGCCCAAGTCAAGCTGCCGCGTGTGTTTGAAATCCGACCGTTGGACACATGTCGGTTCCTTAGTGACCCAGGGTCATTTCGGACATATCATGTCTGGTTGCCTCCTGGCTATAAATAGCACACCCTCTACACCATAAATTGGTGGCTGCTTAGAGTTAGTGCACGGCTTTTGTCGTTTGAGAGCAACCCACCTCCGAAGCCCTTGAGAGAGAATCCTTGCGAGGAAAAAGCCCAAAACACCCAGAGTCCAAAGAGTGTTTGGCATCACTGAAGTCTTTCTGTCCGCGTGATCTGAAGACTTATTACACTTGAAGACAGTGTATCTTCCAGTCGGTTAGGCGTCGCGTTCTGAGGATCCAAGAGTCATTGTGGATCGCCAGTGAACAAAGTCTGTGAAGGTTTGGAAGTCTACCTTGAAGACTTACCAGAGTGATTGGGAGAGAACTAAGTGTCCTTAGCTCAAGGGGAATAAGGTGAAGACGTGGTCTTCTGTGTTCAATCTCAGCCTCCCTAACCCGATATACAGTTGTCACAGCAACTGGAACCGGTCTACCAAATCCTTGTCTTCGTCAAGCAACTAGTTCTATCACTTCACCCTTTACTTATTTTTTAGCTTCGTGAAGTCATTGCTTGCTTGCTCTGTTTGACTTCATAGTGTGAAGACATTCTCTCTGATTGCATATTTGGCTTCTCACTATCTTCCTATCTTGATCTATTCTACCTAGCTGCTATTTGTCTTCGTGCTTTCCTTGTAATGTTTCTTTGACTATAGCTTGTTGAGTGTAGCTTATCTTTCGCTGCACACTGTGTAGGCATTACTTGCTTGTTTGTCTTCGAATACATTTCATAAAAATCACCTATTCACCCCCTCTAGTCGATAACTAGCACTTTCAATTGGTATCAGAGCAAGGTGCTCCCTTGTTCTGTGTGATTCAGTTTAACCACCTGGAGTTTTAGCTATGTCGACTGCAGGTATAATCAAAGTCTCCGCTACGTGCCCCGTCTTTGATGACACTGATTACCCCTACTGGAAGAATAAGATGCGCATGCATCTTGAAGCCATTGACAACAACCTCTAGTATGTCATCAGGACTAGCGTTCCCAAAGTCGGTGAAGGTGTCACCGCTGCTGATGTCAAGAGGTTTGCGCAACTAGACTCAACTGCCAAGAACATCATCTGTGGTCATCTAATCAAAGGGCAGTATGGCCATGTGAGTGCTCTAGAATCTGCGAAGCTAGTCTGGGACTGGCTGTCCAAGGTCAACGAAGGCGTCTCAACACAGAGAGACTCAAGAATAGATGTTCTTCATAATCTATTCAACCGATTCAAGAGGAATGACAATGAGAATGTCCAGCTCACTTTCGACCGCCTCACTGATATCACAAATGAGCTTCGCGCACTTGGCGCCACTGAGATCACCAAGCACAAAGTTGTGAAAAAGCTATTGATATACCTTGTCAGCTCATTTGACACCCTATCACTAATGATCCAAGAACGTCCTGACTTCAAAGATCTCGATCCGTCTGACATACTTGAGAGGCTCAACACACATGAGTTCCAGCTATCTGAGAAGAGAGATATCTATGGTCCCAACTATGGCCGATCTCGTGCCTTGAAGGCAAAGGCTCTATCCTCATATGAAGAATCTGACTGCAGTTCTGATGATCCTGAAGACATAGGCAAAGACCTAGCAATGCTTGTGAGAAAGTTCCAAAAGTTCTCCAAGAAGAATCGCTTCGGAAAGTCTTCAAGATCCAGCTCCAAGAATGATGGGGCTTCCTCTCATGACTACAAATGCAAGAAGCCAGGCCACTACATATCTGAATGTCCTCAATGGGACAAGGAAGCAAAGAAAAAGAAGAAGAGCAAGGAATATGACTCCGACGATAAGAATAAGAAGAAATCCTCAAAGTCAAAGTCTTCATCTTACAAGAAGAGCTCATCTGGCAAGGCTCGTGCGTTCATTGGCAAGGAAATGGATTCAGAGAAGGAGTCTGCTTCTGAGGAGGCGGAGGCGGAGTCTGAGGAGGAGTCTGATTCAGGCGTGGCAAGCCTGGCTCTAGCTTCGGCATTCGTCGCCAAGTCCATCTTCAACACTGAAGACAATGGTCACGACGCCGCCGCTGAAGCCAATGATGACGATGATTCTGCTCCCACCTACTGCTTCATGGCAAGAGGTGCTAAGGTAAACTCAAGCGATGCTTACTTTCAGACCTCCAGTGCAGATGACTCTGACTATGAATCCAAACCCAGCTATAAAACTCTTGCTAAAATTGCAACTGAACAACAAACAGCCATGGAAAAGGTTCAAAAATTGCTAGACAAAAGTGATGGCCTGTTGGACGAGGAAATGAATTGAACTCAGTCATTAATTGAAGACATAAAAAATCTTCGAGTTAAGTACGAAGAACTTGAAATTCGTCATGAAACTCTCTTAGCCACTCATGAGAAGCTTTCCTATGATTATCTTCAAAGGAAGCAAGATCTAAAGAAACTGAGAGCGT
Source organism: Thinopyrum elongatum (assembly GCA_011799875.1). Taxonomy (NCBI): domain Eukaryota; kingdom Viridiplantae; phylum Streptophyta; class Magnoliopsida; order Poales; family Poaceae; genus Thinopyrum; species Thinopyrum elongatum. Next base: position 70,620,576 of record CM022297.1, read on the forward strand.
CTCATGAAGATCTTCAAAAATAAAATGATTCACTACTCGCTCAATAGATCAGTTCTGCCCAGGAAGATTTTGTGCCACCTTGCATAAAATGCCTTGAGCGTGACAATGCTATCTCTATTGCTGAATGTTCTACTACTTCTGAAGTTGCAATATCTTCAACTGTTGATGTGGTAACTAACACTCTTCTGAGGATACCACTACTATTGCTGATGAGAATTGCAGGTTAAAGACATCGCTTGAAACAGGCATGTACAAAAGCCTCAAAGGGCATCAAACCCTATGTGATGTCCTCGAGAAACAGATTCTGAACTGAAACCCTAGGAAAGAGGGTGTTGGTTTCGAAAGAAAAATGAATGTTGATGGCTCTTACTGGAAGCCAGAGCAGTACCCCAAAACCACATGGGTTGCTGCAAAGGGCCCTTCAGTGGATCCAACCACCTTATCTGGCTTCACTTGTGCTAACCCCATTATCATTGATGAGTCATTTGACTCAAACTATAAACTATTCAAGAATCAGAACGGTGAAGTGTTTGCCAGGTTTATTGGAACTAACTGCAGGAATAGGTCACCTATGAAGAAGATCTGGGTACCTAAAAGTCGTCTTGAGAAGCCTCCCGTGAATGTCATCATGACATCACTAGGGAAGAAGACAAACCGCTGATCAAAGGCTTCATATGGCCGAAAGGTGTCATACAGACAGAGGACCTCATAAGGTCACCCTAACACCAATGTTTTGCAGGGAAACTATCATGAGACTCATGAATATGAGCATGTTTCTTCAAATCGCTATGTTCACAATCAAAGAATTTTTATGCATATTCTTTTGAGTACTATTCACCTCCTGCAAAACTATTTGCTAGGGCTTCAAAGCCAAAATTCTCAGATGCTGCACTTAGACTCATTGCTTCTAAGCCACCCCTTCAGATGTGGGTGGTTAAGAAGAATTAACTTCTCTTGCAGGGTCGGGTCTCCAGCCAAAAATCATTGACTTCTAAAGACAATGCTGGGGACCTAAAACATCTTGTCGAACGCAAGATAAAATGCCAAAATGGTCTTACCATTTACTTCGTCCCTGGATTTCTTGATGAACATCCTATCTTACCATTCAAGGATCTTACATTTGATAGTATCCTTGTTCGTCAAATGTTTCTCCTTCACAATACTCTTTGTGAAGCCTATCCTACTAGCTGCACTTTAGGGTACAACTCCGAAAGCTACTGAATGGATCATGGACAGTGGATGCACTAACCACATGACAGGTGATCGAAGTCTTCTCATGGATTCTACTCTTCGACCATCTTATTGGTGCAATATCTGCCTACCTTGTGTTTTGGAGATTGTTGACAGAAACAGGTATGGACTAATTTTTTTGCTAGTGCATACAGAGAGAAATAGTCCATACAGAACCGAAGAGAATGCCGTCTCCGGTGCTAAGTTCAAGGAACTTCACCGAAGTATATCTGCGTTGCAGAGAAGATTGAGCCAAATCTGATGAAGTTATATAGACGAGAAGTTTGATGCGAAGGAATTAACCCCTCGAAGATTTACTGCTGAAGCAAAGCATATGTTTCGGTATGGTCGTCCGAAGAAACTGACTGCAGCGAATGGAAGTCCAAGACAAAGTGAAGACGTAGTATTCATTTCGTTGTTCTTCTTTTGTTTACTTGAGTCATATGACCTCTGTACTATTAAGAGGGGTATAGGTTCTAGAAGCTTAGATCCGCTGTGATTCTTAGCCCAAACCTATGAAAGTTGCGAGAGAAATCTCTTTGTGTTCCGAGCAAATACTTGCCAGTAAGAGACTGTGATCTTCTTTGCTATAAGAGATTTGTCCCAGACCGAGGAGTTAGAATTATTTGCTCCACAAGTAATGTTACCATTGTGCTCAAATCCGACCGTTGGACTCGTGTCGTTCGGCCATTGGCTGCTCTCGATGTCCAATTTCATCTTTTCCCATTAGGGAAGGCTGTTGCTATAAATAGTCACCCCGCTCCAACTTTGTCCGCGAGCTGCTCCGTCTTGATAACCCACAAGTATAGGGGATCGTTTGTAGCCTTCTTCGATAAATAAGAGTGTCAAACCCAACAAGGAGCTAAAGGTAGAAAAAATATTCCCTCAAGTTCTATCGACCACCGATACAACTCTACGCACACTTGACGTTTGCTTTACCTAAAACAAGTATGAAACTATTTTGCAAGAATAAAACTATGAGTACTTTGCAAGAATAAAACTATGAATAAAAATTGCAAGGCAATAAAAGTGGATAGATTTTGTCAACAAGAAAGTCATTTGTCCCTAGGCAATCGATAATAAGTACCGGTAATCATTCTTGTAATTTTACATGAGGGAGAGGCATGAGCTAACATACTTTCTCTACTTGGATCATATGCACTTATGATTGGACCCCTAGCAAGCATCCGCAACTACTAAAGATCATTAAGGTCGTGAAACCCAACCATAGCATTAAGTATCAAGTCCTCTTTATCCCATACGCAACAACCCACTTACTCGGGTTTAAGGTTCTGTCACTCTCGCAAACCAGCATAAGCGAATCATGAATATATTGCAACACCCTACAGCGGGGATCCCTCATGTTTGCACGAGACGGAGGGCACCGTAGGACAGCACCATAAATAAAATATACAATCATACCAACCAAGATCACGATTAACCCATAGGACAAAATGGATCTACTAAAACATCATAGGATAGCCAAATATCATTGGGAAATAATATATGGAGTTGAGCACCATGTTTAAGTAGAGATTACAATGGGGAAGAGAGGTGTTACACCACTACATAGAGGGGGATAGAGTTGGTGTTGACGGTAGCAAGGTTGTTGATGTAGATCGCCATCACGATCCTTGCCCTGGCGGCACTCCGGCACCACCGGGAGAGAGGGGGAGAGAGCCGCCCTCCTTCTTCTTCTTCCTTGGCCTCCCCCCTAGATGGGAGGAGATTTCCCCCTCTGTTCCATGGCCTCCATGGCGGCGGAGGGGCGGGAGCCCCTCCGAGATTGGATCTCCCTCTCTGTTCTCTTCTGTTTCGCGCTCCCCAGATCTGGCTGAAAACCGTTTCTTATATTCCCGGAGATCCGTAACTCCGATTGCGCTGAGATTTTAACACAATTTTTTTCTGGATATAAGCTTCCTTGCACCCGAAGTAGAGCTCCAACCGACGTACGTGTTGGGCATAAGACAACTAGGCGCGCTTGGGCCCCCAGGCGCGCCCTGGTGGGTTGTGGTCACCGTGGGCCCCCTCTTCTGATGATTCCAACTCCCAAAAATCACAAATATTCCAAAATAATTCTCCGTAAAATTTTATTGCATATGGACTTCGTTTGATATGGATTTTCTACGAAACAAAAAACATGCAACAAACAGGAACTGGCACTAGGCACTGGATCAATAGGTTAGTCCAATAAATCATATAAAAAGTTGCCAAAATATGTAAAAGTTGTGTAATATTGGCATGAAACAATAAAAAATTATAGATACGATGGAGACGTATCAGCATCCCCAAGCTTAATTCCTGCTCGTCCTCGAGTAGGTAAATGATAAAAAAATTGATGTGGAATGCTACCTAGCATAAACTTGATCATATATCTAATCATGGCATGAATATTGAGACATAAGTGATTCAAAGCAATAGTCTATAATTTGACATAAAGACATTAATACTCAGGCATTCCAACAAACAATCATGTCTTTCAAAATATCAATGCTAAAGAAAACTATCCCTACAAAATCATATAATCTTGTCATGCTCTGTCTTCTTAACACAAAGTATTTATCATGCACAACCCCGATGACAAGCCGAGCAATTGGTTCATACTTTTTAACGCGCTTCAGCTTTTTCAACTGTCACGCAATACATGAGTGCAAGCCATGGATATAGCACTATGGGTGGAATAGAGTATGATGATAGGGGTAAATATAGAGAAGATAAAAAGTAAGAAAGTCTCACATCAACGCGGCTAACCAACGGGCTATGGAGATGCACATCAATTGATATCAACGTGAGGAGTAGGGATTGCCATGCAACGGATGCACTAAGAGCTATAAGTGTATGAAAGCTCAACATGAAAACTAAGTGGGTGTGCATCCAACTTGCTTGCTCATGAAGACCTCGGGCATTTGAGGAAGCCCATCATCGGAATATACAAGCCAAGTTCTATAATGAAAAATTTCCACTAGTATATGAAAGTGACTACATAGGAGACTCTCTATATGAAAAACATGGTGCTACTTTGAAGCATAAGTGTGGTAAAAGATAGTAGTAATGCCCCTTCTCTATTTTTTTTTCTTTTTTCTTCCTTTTTTTTCCTTTTTTTTTCTTCTCTTATTGTCCGGAGTCTCATCCTGACTTGTGGGGGAATCATAGTCTCCATCATCCTTTCCTCACTAGGACATGCTCTAATAATGAATAATGATGATCATCACACTTCTATTTACTTATAACTCAAAAGAAATAAAAATAACAACTCGATACCTAGAACAAAGTATGACTCTATATGAATGCCTCTGGTAGTGTACCAGGATGTGCAATGATCTAGCATAACAACGATATCAAAAAATGGACAAGCCACAGAAATATCATGCTAGCTATCTTACGATCATGCAAAGCAATATGACAATGAATGCTCAAGTCATCAAAACGGAAGCGGTGGAAGTTGCATGGCAATATATCTCAGAATGGCTATGGAAAGGCCAGAATAGGTAGGTATGGTGGCTGTTTTGAGGAAGATATAATAAGGCTTATGTGTGATAGAGCGTATCATATCACGGGGTTTGGATGCACCTGCGAAGTTTGCACCACATCTCGAGGTGAGAAAGGGCAATGCACGGTACCGTAGAGGCTAGCAAATTGCGAAAATTAAGAGTGCGTATAATCCATGGACTCACATTAGTCATAAAGAACTCATATACTTATTGCAAAAGTTTATTAGCCCTCGAAGCAAAGTACTACTATGCATGCCCCTAGGGGGTAGATTGGTAGGAAAAGACCATCACTCGTCCCCGACCGCCACTCATAAGGAAGACAATCAAGAATAAATCATGCTCCAACTTCATAGCATAACGAGAGACTATATGTGCATGCTTCGGGAATCACAAGCCTTAACACCAATATTCTTACTAACCACAACCGTTTACTAGTACCTCCCACATATTACCATCTCTATATCGCAAAACTATTGCAAGGAATCAAACATATCATATTCAGTGATCCATAAGTTTTATGTAGGATTTTATGACTAACCATGCAATTGACCAATTCCTGCTGACTCTCTAAATATGTATAAGTGAAGAAAGAGAGTTTAATTCTTTATACAAAAGACCACGCTCTAATAAGTATAAGTGAAGCAAAAGAGCATTCTACAAATAACGGTTTTCTATGTGAAGAGAAACAGGCAATCCAAACTTCAAATGATATAAGTGAAGCACATGAAGCATTCTATAAAGCCATACTCAAAAGATATAAGTGAAGTGCAATGAGCATTCTATAAATCAACCATGGACTATCTCATACCAGAATGGTGCATAAAAGAAAAATGAAAACTAAACGCAAAAGACGCTCCAAGATTTACACAAATCACGTGAACGAAACGAAGATGAAAACATACCGATACTTGTTGAAGAAAGATGGGATGCCTTCCGGGGCATCCCCAAGCTTAGACGCTTGAGTCTCCTTGAATATTTACTTGGGGTGCCTTGGGCATCCCCAAGCTTGAGCTCTTGCCTCTCCCCCTTCTCCTCATATCGAGACCTCCTCGATCTTTGATCACTTCATCCACACAGAACTCAACAGAAAGCTCGGTAAGATCCGTTAGTATAATAAAGCAAATCACTACTCTAAGTACTGTTTAAAACCAATTCATATTTTGTTTTTGAATTTTAGCTACTGTAATATAATTTTTCCATGGCTTATACCACCGATAAAAATCGATAGTTTCATCAAAACAAGCAAAACAATGCATAAAAAACAGAATCTGTCTTAAAAAGGACAGTCTGTAATAATCTGAACCCCTACCATACTTATGTTACTCCAAAAATTCTGAAACATTAACAGAAAATAAGAAATTTGTATAGAAAGACTTTGCAAAAAGTTTCATAAGCTTTTGACTTTCCAGTAAATAATGTAAAATCACGCACTACAGCCAAAGTTTCTGTTTCTGCACCGCACATACCAACAAGCAATCTAATCATCCTAAAGGAAAATCTTGGCACATTATTTTTATAATGCAATGGATTTGTACAAGGGGATAATTATTTTTGTGAGAATCTTCATGAAAAATTTACATTGTTTCCATGAGCATGAACACAAGTGTTCAAGGTTGACCCTCACTTCTCCAATGCATCACCTTTCAATCGCTTCTCTTTTAGTGAAGTTTTAAGTTCCCCTCTATATTTTTTTTGTTTTTAAACTTTATAAAAGCACTCAATAGAAATAAATGACTCTCTAAAACTTCTGGGTTGTCTCCCTGGCAGCGCTTTCTTTAAAACCATTAAGCTAGGCATAAAGTGCTCAAGTAATGGATCCACCCAGATCCCAAGGTATATCAAAGCCAATTTTAATTAGCAATGATTTGGCATTTAGTAGTGAGCACAAAGCAACATATATCATGCAATGACGAAGTCTAACTCTCTTCCTATGCATCGGCATGTCATACAAGAACAATTCATGCACATCAAGTAAAGGCCAATACATAGCATAAGCAGTTTCTTGCAATTTTATCGTATCAGAAACATAAAGAGGCGGAGATGTAGTTCCTCTCTCATAATAATTGCAAGTAGGAGCAGCAAGTACATGCATATTATAATCATAAAAATCATCATGTGTAGTGGTAAAATGCATCCCATCAATATAATCCTTAATAAGAGCAAACTTCTCCAGTATAGTGTAGTTTGGATAATTCAAAAAGATAATAGGACTATCATGTGTGGGTGCAATAGCAAAAATTTCATTCTTAACATAAGGAACTATAGAAAGTTCATCTCCATAAGAATAATTCATATTGGCATCTTGGCCACAAGCATAGCAATCATCAAGTTCATCAAAAAGGGATATTTCAAAAGAATCAACGGGATCATAGCAATTATCATAGCATTCATCCTTCGGTAAGCACGAAGGGAAATTAAATAATGTATGAGTTGAAGAGTTAATCTCATTAGAAGGTGGGCACAGGTAGCTAATCTGCTCTTCCTCCTTTTCTTTTTTGCTCTCCTCATCATCTTTTTCATCCAATAAGCTCACAGTTTCATCAATTTCTTCTTCCATAGACTCCTGCAAAATATTAGTCTCTTCTTGGACAGCGCAGACTTTCTCAATAAATATATCAATATCAGAATTGTATTTATAATTTTCATAGCAATATTTAAGGATGGCAAAATTTTCAGGTCTATAAACTGAATCATCAAAATATTCAAACTTTTCAAACAAAGATTCAATTTCGTAAGCACCCTTAAAAGCAAAAAATTCTTCTATTCGTTCCACATCATAGTAATCATATATACCATTAGCATAAGAAGCTAGGGTTTCATTGTCATTAAATTTGCATGAAAAGGGAAGGTGTGGAGCATTCATCCTAGAGCAACAAGTATAATCATATCTAGAGCATAGATTCCAAGCATACCATTTCAATATATGAATTTGATCCCATAACAGTTTCCCTTTTTGTGTCAAGCGATAATCCCTAAAGTATTCACGTTGATCCAACGTGTCTCCCATTATCAAGTTGAACGGGGTTTTCTCAGGATTATCAAAGTATTGCATAATATTTTTCACATAATGAGCATCGAGGGTTTTAGGAGGTTCCCCATCTCCATGAGTAGCAAGTACAACTAATTTTTTTGGTATTTCGTGTTCCATATCCATAACTAAAGATAGAGAACAACTTAGAATAGGAAATAAAAACTACTTAGTGATAAAGTAAACAAGCACACACGAGAATATTCACCCCACGCTATTGCTCCCCGGCAACGGCGCCAGAAAAAGGTCTTGATAACCCACAAGTATAGGGGATCGTTTGTAGCCTTCTTCGATAAATAAGAGTGTCGAACCCAACGAGGAGCTAAAGGTAGAACAAATATTCCCTCAAGTTCTATCGAGCACCGATACAACTCTACGCACACTTGACGTTTGCTTTACCTAAAACAAGTATGAAACTATTTTGCAAGAATAAAACTACGAGTACTTTGCGAGAATAAAACTACATATGAAAACTGCAAGGCAATAAAAGTGGATAGCTTTTGTCAACAAGAAAGTCATTTGTCCCTAGGCAATCGATAACAAGTACCGGTAATCATTCTTGTAATTTTACATGAGGGAGAGGTATGAGCTAACATACTTTCTCTACTTGGATCATATGCACTTATGATTGGACCCCTAGCAAGCATCCACAACTACTAAAGATCGTTAAGGTCGTGAAACCCAACTGTAGCATTAAGTATCAAGTCCACTTTATCCCATACGCAACAACCCACTTACTCGGGTTTAAGCTTCTGTCACTCTCGCAACCCACCATAAGCGAATCATGAACATATTGCAACACCCTACAGAGGGGATCCCTCATGTTTGTGCGAGACAGAGGGCACCGTAGGAGAGCACCATAAATAAAATATACAATCATACCAACGAAGATCACGATTAACCCATAGGACAAAACGGATCTACTAAAACATCATAGGATAGCCAAATATCATTGGGAAATAATATATGGAGTTGAGCACCATGTTTAAGTAGAGATTACAGCGGGGAAGAGAGGTGTTACACCGCTGCATAGAGGGGGAGAGAGTTGGTGTTGACGGTAGCAAGGTTGTTGATGTAGATCGCCATCACGATCCTTGCCCTGGCGGCACTCCGGCACCACCGGGAGAGAGGGGGAGAGAGCCCCCTCCTTCTTCTTCTTCCTTGGCCTCCCCCTAGATGGGAGGAGAGTTCCCCCTCCGGTCCATGGCCTCCATGGCGATGGAGGGGCGGGAGCCCCTCCGAGATTGGATCTCCCTCTCTGTTCTCTTCTATTTTGCGCTCCCCAGATCTGGCCGAAAACCGTTTCTTATATTCCCAGAGATCCGTAACTCCGATTGCACTGAGATTTTAACATGATTTTTTTTCGGATATAAGCTTCCTTGCGCCCGAAGTAGAGCTCCAACCGACATAAGAGGTGGGCATAAGACACCTAGGCACGCCTGGGCCCCCAGGCGCGCCCTGGTGGGTTGTGGTCACTGTGGGCCCCCTCTTCTGATGATTCCAACTCCCAAAAATCACAAATATTCCAAAATAATTCTCCGTAAAATTTTATTGCATTTGGACTTCAATTGATATGGATTTTCTGCGAAACAAAAAAATGTTCACGAGGAATTCATTGCCAGATCAGATCCGCACACTCAAATGCTTCGTGCCATTTTTGTTGGTTTTAGAAGGCTGCGAAAGGAAAGTGCTATGTTACTCACTAATCGATTGACAAACATTGCCGAAAGACTTCATCAACGAGGAGTGACTGATATCACTGATAGAGATGTTGTTGACAAGCTGCTGAGCGCTCTTGTTCCATCCTTCAATTCCCTCATAGCAAAAATCAAGCAAAGACCAGACTATGAAGAACTTCACTATGTAGAGGTCATGACGCTGTTATCAATTCATGAAGAAAAGATGGAGCTTGAAAATGCAGATCAAGAATCTTCTTCAGAAAGTGAAGGAGAAATCCTTTCTCACTATGGTAGCGAACAAGAAGAAGAAGACATTGAAAATCAACACACTATCATAAGGGAACTTGAAATGCTCACACAAAGGCTAAGTGATCTCAAAAGGCACAATCTCTGCCTAAAAAATGATGACGAGTTTGACGTGCCTAAATCGTCAAGAAGAAGATTGCCTCTGAAAGAAATGAAGTGCTTCAAGTACAAACAACTCGATCATCTCTTTGCAGACTGTCCATGCTGGGAAGGAAAACCTAGCAACAGATGGAAATACCTTCACTGCAGTGGATTCACACGAATGGATCGTCATTCTAAGCTCTCGATGAAAAATGAACCATCCTCATCTTCTTCGACAAGACCAGTCACTAACGTAAAAGCAAGAGCAACCATCGAGTCAAATATGAAGAGAATATCACGGCTGAATAGAGCATGTGCTGATATAACCCTGGACTCTGAAGATGAGGCAACAGACTCTGAATCAGATGATGAAGAATTTCAAAGAAGAATAGGAAGGAGTAATGCCTTCATTGCCTATGAATTGTCAGAAGATTCATTAGATTCAGATGCTGATGATGATGCGTCAAGTGATGATGAACCAATTACATTCTTTCTCATGGCAAAATCATCTAAGGATCAGGTATCAGTAAAACACCAAAAATCAATGAATGGATATTCTCCTGAATACATTGCCTATGCTAAACTTGTTAAGATAGCTAAATCTCAACAAGATGAACTTGAAATGCTTGAGAGAAATCTTAGGAGAACCAAAGGATTGCTAGTTGAAGAGATGGAGAAGAATCAAAAGTTGATTGAAGAGCAAGATGCTTTTTCTTCAACTATTGATGATCTTACCAATCGATATGATTCCCTTACAGTTGACTATGAGAGTTTATCAGATGAACTCCTTAACAGGAATCAAGAACTCGAGTCACTAAAGGAATCTCATAATGAGCTGGTGTTAGAAAAAGCTTCTCTCTTCGCTGAGCAATCTAATCGTCTTCCTGATGATTTTGATCCTCCGTGCTTAAAATGCCTAGAGCGTAGTAATGTTGATTCACATGCTGAAACCTCTAATGCTATCATCGAGAAAATTGCAGCAGTTATGAATGATAACTCTAACCCCTCCTCCAAGGAATATGCTGCTATTGCTGATGAAAATTGCAGGCTAAAGGACTTTCTTGAGACAGGAATGCTAAGAAACCTAAAAGGGCATCAAACCCTATGTCATGTGCTCAAGAAGTCAATACTGCATAGAAATCCTCGAAAGGAAGGATTGGGTTTCAAAAGGAAACTCAATGTTGATGGATTTTACTGGATTCCCGAGCAATATCCTCGAACAAGTTGGGTTCTTGCTACAAGCAAAACACTCGAACCTGTTATTCTGTCATGATATGATTCTTCCATTCCTGCCATTTCTGATGGGTCTGATGACTCTAATTACAAACTGTTCAAACAACAGAATGGTAAGGTTTTCGCTCGATATATTGGGACTAAATGCAGGTCTGGTTCACCCAAGAAGCAAATCTGGGTAAAGAAATGCATCATTGAAAATTTGTCTGTCACTGCTAACTTGAACATGCAGAGTAATTCTCTTCGAAACAATGATTATAATTCGCAGAATGGGTCAGGAAAAGTTTTGAATGGGTATCGATCAAACCTTCGACAGAAGAAGTATATGTGTTCTGATGTCTACTACACAACTTGTTCTTGTAGACTCGTGTTGGGCCTCCAAGCGCAGAGTTTTGTAGGACAGTAGAAATTTTCCCTCAAGTGGATGACCTAAGGTTTATCAATCCGTGGGAGGCGTAGGATGAAGATGGTCTCTCTCAAACAGCCCTGCAACCAAATAAAAAAAAGTCTCTTGTGTCCCCAACACACCAAATACAATGGTAATTTGTATAGGTGCACTAGTTCGGCGAAGAGATGGTGATACAAGCATAGTAATGATAGTAGATATTGATTTATGTAATAGGAACAATAAAATACAGCAAGGTAGCAATTGATAAAATGGAGCACAAACGGTATTGCAATGCTTGAAAATGAGGCCTAGGGTCCGTACTTTCACTAGTGCAATCTCTCAACAATGCTAATATAATTGGATCATATAACCATCCCTCAACGTGCGATGAAGAATCACTCCAAAGTTCTTCTCTAGCGGAGAACATAAGAAGAAATTTTTTGTAGGGTACGAAACCACCTCAAAGCTATTCTTTTCGATCAATCTATCCTAGAGTTCGTACTAAAATAACACCAAGCTATTCTTTCCGATCGATCTAACCAAGAGTTCGTACTAAAATAACACCATATGATACACATCAACCAACTCTAATGTCACCTAGATACTCCAATGTCACCGCGAGTATCCGTGAGTTAATTATACAATATGCACCAAACAAATTTAGATTCACAATACTCAATCCAACACAAAGAACCACAAAGAGTGCCCCAAGATTTCTATCGAAGAAATAAAGACAAGAACGTGCATCAACCCTTATGCATAGATTACCCCAATGTCGCCTCGGGAATCCGCGTGTTGAGTGCCAAAACATATATCAAGTGAATCAATATGATACCCCATTGTCACCACGGGTATTCATAGCAAGACATACATAAAGTGTTCTCAAATCCATAAAAGTGTTCAATCCGATAAGAATGAAATCTCAAAGGGAAAACTCAATTCACAACAAGATAGAGAGGGGAAAACACCATATGATCCGACTATATTAACAAAGTCTTTGATACATCAAGATCGTGACACCTCAAGAACACGAGAGAGAGAGAGAGAGATTAACCACATAGCTACTGGTACAAACCCTCAGCCCCGAGGGTGGACTACTCCCTCCTCATCATGGTAGCCGCCGGGATGATGAAGATGGCCACCAGTGATGATTTCCCCCTCCGGCAGGGTGCTGGAACGGGGTCTAGATTGGTTTTTCGTGGTTACAGAGGCTTGCGGCGCGGAAATTCTGATCTAGGGTTATTTTTTGGGGGTTCTGGAATATTTGGAAATTTATAGGGCAAAGAGGCGGTGCAGGAGGTCACCGAGGGGGGCACAACCCCCCTGGGCACGCCTGGGCTCCTGGGCGCGCCCAGGTGGGTTGTGCCCACCTCGGGCCTTCCCTCTGGTACTTCTTTGGCCCATCCTAGGTCTTCTGGTCCAAAAAAATTCTCCAAAAAGTTTCGCTGCGTTTGGACTCCGTTTGATATTGATTTCCTGCGAAGTAAAAAACAAGCGAAAACAACAACTGGCACTGGGCACTATGTCAATAGGTTAGTCCCAAAAAATGATATAAAGTTGCTATAAAATGATTGTAAAACATCCAAGAATGATAATATAATGGCATGAACACTTCATAAATTATAGATACGTTGGAGACGTATCATGTTCCTATTCAAATCATTATACTCATGTCTCTGGAAACAACTTCAATGCTTATTCATATGATTGCTATCGAAGTGCACAAGTGTCTCACAGATCTAACTGAAAGAATGCTACTGCTCAAATGAAGAAAATGAGATCCTCGCTGCCCACACAAGTGTGGGTTGCAAAAAAGAACTAACCCCTTCTTCCAAGCGTTATCTCAGGGATTTTCATCATCCATCTATTTTCCTCAGATCCATTGTTGGTGCTAGTTCACTGTGTTTTCTTTCGTATCTTTCTGTTCGTTTGCGTTTGCGTTCTGTCCATATGTCAACTCACTCAGAGCTCGTTGGTTTTGTGTTATCTTTCTTTTGACTGAGTGTTTTGATTCGGACTCTGCTCTTTCTCGTCAATCCCTGTTTTTGGTCATAAACATGCAACTTGATATGAAGAAGATTTCAATCCGGCGTCCTTGGTCGTGAATGAAATCAACTTCGAACATTTACCTATTTTGGCGCTTGCCCTTCTTCAAACCCTTCGGCCTTCCATTCAGTTACCGAGATTCTTGCAGGAAACGGCTGACACGTGCCCACGATCTCACGATCGTGATCTTGTCTGTTGAATGTGGAGCGTCCCTTGTTTTTCGACCGTAGATTTCGGAGGGAGCAGTTTCGCCTACAGCCTATATAAACCCCCCCTCCAGGCATCTTCTTCCTTTGTTCTTTCTCAGTTCATCCTCAACCCCCTCTCGCTCTCCGCCCAAGCCTGAGCTCGAAGCAGCGCCGTCGTCACATCTCGCTGTGCAACTCCGGTGAAGCTTCACCGTCGTTGGTCGCGCCACTTCAGTACTTCTTCTACTCCGCATTGCCGTAGTCGATCTTTGCTGCCAAGTTAGGGCGCACAGATCTGGAACTAGCCCTGTCTATTCCTCTGTTCTAGGGTTGTTCTTACCGATGTGATTTCTCCTACTTTATTTTCTTGCGGTAGATCTTTAGGGCTCTCTTAGTTATGGCTTGTACGGTTTGTAGATTTTCCATTGTACCAGTCTTTTGTGATATATGGTTCATGTGTATCTTTCCGAAAGATTAGATAGGTTGTTACTCTGCCTTATGGTGATCTGCAATTGTATCAATGATATCTTTCAAATATACATACCATGGATTCCTTCGCTGCTTCCTAAAAACTTGTCATTTTCAGTCAAAAAATGCTTCTGTGCATGTTTATGACCCCTTCCTGATTTCCCTTGCATTGTTGTTTTTCCCTCAGGAGTGGTCATGGCTCATAGTTCAGAAGAGCAGTCAGGGTCCGAGGAAGAAATACCTCAGCTGCCTCGTGTGGCTGAAAGAGCAAAGTTGGCTGGTGAAAGAAAAGCAACTAAGCCTCCAAAGATTCCGAAGAAGAAACCTGACTCTGAGTCTGAAGACAAAGAAGAAGATGATATTCCCTCGGCTCACAGTCTGCCTGAGGATGAGTAAATCACCGATTCCAAGACCCTGTTCTCTGATGGAAATCCCAAGATGGGTGGCCGCCGTAGAGAAAGGAACACCGCCGCTGAGATGTCTGATCCCGAGCCTTACAAAACTCCACCTGGAGTTGAAACAACCATCGAAAGAAATAACAGGTTGCAAAGGATTCACTGTCACTGGGCGAAGAAGTGGTTCAATCATGAAAATGTCCGAAGGAAATATCAAATCTTATTCGCTTTCACTCCACCCTGGAATGACTGCATAGCTGAAAGCTGCCTCTGTCCAGATGACAAAAAAGTCAGGCCACCTCCTCCTATGAATGCTCATGCTGATTCAATGAAGACCATTACTGATTTTCCCAAAGAAGTGGAAAAGAGAGCAAAGGCCAAGGCAAAGCGTGAATCCAAGGCCTCGAAGAAAAATCAAGTGGAACAAAGAAATGTTGAGTTAACTCAACAAGATGTGCAAGAAAAGAAGGAACGGGCTTCTGCCCGAAAGGAAAGGAAGAAGAGGAAGTCTGTTTCCCTCGAGCTTCAAGAAAGAAATTTGTCGCCAGTAAATCCAAGAAGGCAGCTTCTCCCTCATCTGATGTAGCGACCCGACCCGAATGGATCAAAGTCTCTGTGCTTAAGTGTCATCCCTGGATCGGTATGCTGACACACACAGTACTCGAGGATTTATAACAGAGGTAAATCACATGTATAAAGTAACGTAAATACTATTACCTCAATCCAAATAGCGGAAGTAACAACAATGTTGTGGATTCCCATCAACACCAACGGCAAAGTTGAGTGTAGAAATCGTAACCCTAACGTATCACTTACTCGTCGTAAGAATTTCTGCAACATGAGACGTTGCAGCCATGTAGGTCAGTACATTGAATGTACTGGCAAATTCACACCATAGGATAATGATGAATAATAGCTATCACTATATGCATATTTGGCTGGTGGAGGCTCTAGGTTTAACATGATTTTGCGAAAAGCTAATTTTTTCCTACAACAAAGGAATTTATTTTATTTAACTATCATGGTGGTTGTTAAACATTGAGAAGGTAAATCCCCCTCTCAATCCCAATTAAAAGTAATCATTAATCCCAACAAATTAATTTAGAGTGATGGGATTCAATATGAAAATCCAAGAACCAGATACTCAAGATGTCCATAACCGGGGACACGGCTAATCATGATTAGTTTGTACACTCTGCAGAGGTTTGTGCACTTTTCCCCACAAGACTCGATCTCCTCCGTTGGATTTCTCGCACTTCATGGTGTTTGAGAAACGGATGACCGAGACACAGTCTTTCTGAAGCATTTACTCTTTACTCTGGGTAGACAGTTACACCTACTTTCCCCTACATCTGCTAGCCTACCACTGAAAGAGGTCCTGCAACATACTCAACTATGCTAGAGCCCATAATAGCTTGTGGCTGCACACGGAAGTTTCTAGCATGAATAATCTTATGATCCCTTTGAGCCTAGGTGGCGGACCGTAGGAGGATCACACGGTATATCCCCGGGATCTCCTAGGACAACACTGGTATATCCCCAGGTGCCCAAACAAGCAATCCACCCAGATGTGTATTAAAGTTGCCACCTTAAGTTGAACCATTAATTAAAAATCTCACATCTGTCATGGATACACTCAAAACCCAATCCACGTCTACGAGCATAGCATGGCAACATAAGCATAGCGTGGAAGTAACTCCCAAGGGTTTGATATTAAAAAAAAAGGCAATAGGTTCTACCTCATCATCTACTTCCCAATACCCACAAGTTAATCACATCCTAATCATGCAGTGTTTGAGGATAAAACTAATGCATAAAAACTGGGTATAGAAGAGTATGATCAAAGTGTGAACTTGCCTTGTACTGTTGATGAAGATCCTTCGCACTCATAATTCCTGATAGTTCTACTCGTCACACTCCGTTCAATCTAACGTGAGCAAGCAATTGCATACATAAGCACTCATGCAAAAGAATCGAAGAAAAGATCTCGAAAAACTTCGAAAACTAGCAATTAACTCTTGCAACAGAAAACAATTTCTAACAGTACCAAAATTGGGTGGATTTGGTCTTATCAGAAAGTTTAGGTCAAGAGCTTCAATTAGCAAAAAGAATCAATTAAATCGGAGTTACGAAACTCAAGTTATAGCCAAAACAAGTTTGAATATGAATCTGAACAAATTTCGAAATTTGAAAGTTGCAAAAAGTTTATTTGATAGATTCACTAGAAAGGTGGAATCAAGACAAAAATATTGGCGTTGGTCTCGTCTAATTTGGATGAACGAGTAAAAAGTTATGGCTATTTGAAAAATCAGGGCCAAGCTGTTTTACGGAAGAAAAAGAGTTATGGCTAAAAGAATTCTAGTCCTAAAATGTAAATACAAGGACTAATTTATAAATCTAATTATTCTACCGTACTAGTCTAGAAATAATAAGCTACGGGAGTATATAAAAAAATACGAAGAAAGATACCTTTATAAGGTAGAGAAAAGATGACTTCCGAGAGAGAAGACAACTTTCAGAAGTCCCGCCGGAGAGAAGAAAAATATTTTTATTTAGTGAATCTAGTCAAACCAAAATATATTGATTTAACCCGAATCGGATGATTTTTGGAGGCTCTATGGGTCTATATTTATAGGTGGAAAGGAGGCTTAGAGGTCAAAAGTTAGGCAATGTGGGACTAAACGTAAACAAAAGGCAGACGAAAGATATAGGAAAAACAAAGAAAAGAAACGACGCCGCATGGGCCTTCGGCCGGCCTGCGCGTGTGCGCGCATGTGTGCGTGCGCGGAGTTTTTTTTTTTAACAGAAAATAAATAAATTAAAGGACAACTGGAAAAATAATATAGTCCGACCTGCTAGCTATGTTGCGCACGCTGGCGAAGGATAGCAGTCGGTCGCTCGTACAGTTTTTTTTTTAGAATAAAAACAAAAAAAGGTAAACGGAAAATAAGAAAATTTCCATAGGCATATTATATATCAAAATTTTCAGAAAAAGATTTCCTAAAAGATGAACATATTTTCAGCGGCAAATAAATTTCACAAAAATTTAAATAAAGCAAACAGTGCTACTGCTGCAATAAAACCTAATAAAAATCATTTTAAAAATACCAAAATGATTTCAAATTTATTTCCCTCTAATTTTATATTGAAGGGAATCATTTTACCCTAATTTCCATATATTTTATTTTTGGATAAAAACAATTTGAATAAAAACCAAATAACTCCAAATTGAAAATAATTTCAAAGGGACTTTAAATTCGATTGTTTTAAACTTCCAACTCATATTTCATATAATTTGAAGAAGTCATTTTATCTCCTCTCATGAAAATCATTGAGTTGCATAAAGTTTTCGAATTTGGAATATTTCCAAATGGAATTCAAATCTTTTCAAAAACCCCTTTTAAAATAGAAGAAGTCATGTTATCTTCACTCTAGGGTTTGTGATGAAATGAATATGAATTCAAGGAGATCATAAATGCAAGGTGAAAGTTTTGGGAAAGTCATTTTATTCCCTCTCATTCAACTTTCAAAAAGTTTCCAAATTTCACTCAATTTCACACAAGCAACCACACCACAATCAAACAATCAATCAAAACTATTTATTTAATATAACATTCCAAAATTTAGAATTTTAGGATGTTACAAACCTACCACCCTTAAAATGAATCTCGTCCTCGAGATTCGGAGAGGCTAGAAAGAAATAGGTTAGGTTTGGGGTCTTCTCAAAATCCATCGATCGTCACAGGGGGTCTTGGGTGCTACCACCCTTAGAAGCATTGTTACGGTTCCATCAAAACTTATATACTCCATCCTTATTGTTGACAGGGTCAGTCCTCTGAGATCCTCGGGAAAAATCCTACTCTGGCTCTTCCGGTAGGGGCATAACTATTTTCCTCAATTCCCGTGTCCTTTCATCTTGGTAAGGTTCTTCTGTTACCGGGTCTTCTTAGCTGACGGGTCTGGCGCCAATACTAAACAACTATCGATATCTCATGGTGATCAACAATTTATGGTTTCTCCTGCAGGAAATGGGTCTGGGTTGAACCTCACCGCATAACCTACGGTTGGCAACAACTGCCGTGTACAAGGGGAAAAATTGTCACACCATTCTATGGTTTAAACAAGGTTTTGATCGTCGTCGCTCTACTATGGGTAAGTCACTCAGATTTACCATCCCATATAGCAAGGCGAATAATAAGAGTAAGTCGGTATGGTGATCAATCCATCCCGCACCCAAATCATTACCTTGTATACGGTTTAGCGAATCTCGCATTCTAACACTTGGTCATCCTCACAAGCATTGCAGAATTTCTCTTGTCGACGAACCAAGTTCGGATAATCCATTGATTCTGCAAGCCAGACAAACAATCTATCGTTCCTTCACAGCTCTCAGGTTTTGCGTAACTCCTATAAGATCGTCTATTGATAAAGGCATATCCTCTTCCAGGGTTTTTCCTTCAGCAAGAATGTGCTTGCTTCTTGGTAGGTCCTAGGGCCTGTGGGTTATGGCCCATCTCATCACTTGCAACCTTGAGCTCAACATCGGGGCAACGGATCCTTATTCCAACCTTGAGCTTCCCAGCATTCTTAAATCCATCCAATTATACTGTCTCCCCTCCTTCTATTGGTACTAAGACGTGATTACTCAGACTCATCATGGAGTTACAATTGCTCCATATTACCAACATTATACCTCCTTTATATCCAATAGCACTTCATCCCTTCATATTCTTGGGATATCCCACCTATCGAGACAAAACTCATACTTATTTCGTCCGAAATCCACTCCGTGGAATATCATTATCTTTTCTAGGGGTCAAGGGTCCTCACAGTTACTACCACCCTTGAAATGAACCAACTCATCCATAGACCATATTTCTCATATCCTCGAAAATGGTCAAAATCTTTCTCCATAGAGTAACAACTCATAAAATCCAAATCAGTACCAACGAGGCTAACTTTATTGATTCTCAAATTTTTACAATCTCCTGCATTTCCATTACAGGCCTCAACTCAATACCTCAAAAAGAATTGTTCCCACTACTACTACTATATTTCTTTTTCGACACAACTATTTAGCACAAGTCTCCTTCTCATTGGGACAATCTCTGGCAAAGTGACATGCTTCATTACAGCAGAAACATATTACTTCTGACAAGTCTCGTGGTTTCCTAGTGATTACATAGCCTCCTTGGGTCCTCGGCTTCCTTTTTGGGCATTCGCTAAAGTAGTGTCCTGAATCTTTGCACCTAAAACATATGATATGACTCAGGTCCTTCTTTGTAGAAATTTGGTTGTTCTTGGAATCCAATCTATTTCTCTTCCTGGACTTTTCCGTGCCATTCAGGGCTTCTATTTCCTGTGGGTCATACTCTACTTCTACTGTCGGAAATGCTACTAGATCCCCCTTCAGACAATTCTGGGATATGTGTCCTTCTTCTCCACATGAATAACATGACTTGGTGCAGGGTTTAATTAGGTCTTCTTCGGGTGTGTCCTCCAACTCTTCCTTCATCACAGGTTCTTCTAAAATTTCCATGAGGGCTCCTTTCATTGCTTCTTTCTTCTGCTGGATGGTTCTTTGTACCATGGGGTAAATGTGACACTGAGCAGGGTAGTGGGTAGTCCCTTCACACAAGAAACAAGTAATCTGCCTAGTTGGGCATTCTTCAGTTGGGTGATTTCCTTCACAATGAGGGCATTCATCCTTGTGTTCTTTATGGTTGTGTCCTATTTCTCCACAGAACTTGCATGCACAAGGTTTCTTCATATCATTTCCATAAGGCTTCAACTTCTGGGACACAAGCCGAGACTTTAGCAGAGTCATCTTAAATTCTTTCCAAGTGGTTACTCTTTGCCATCCATTGATGGTTTGGTACATCCTCCACCAAGTAGCAGCACCTCTTTCAAAGCACTGAAGAGCATGCTGGGTCATATCCTTTCTGGCTATAGCGTTATTCTTCATGTGATCTTCCATGTTCTGAATCCATCGGTCCGTCTCCAATTAACTTATCGGTCCAGAAAATATGAGCTCTTCTCCACTCATCCTCTATTGGTTCCAAGGGTTTGGGGTGGGATAAGAGAGATAGAGAGGGATACACACAATACAAACAATAGTTTTGAAGAGGCAGATTTTACTTTGTGGCTGTCGGAAAACATCAAACAAATGACAGCTCACAATCGTCGCATCTAACGTAGGTATAACAGGGGTTTGGTCTTCTAAAGGTCAATAAATCTTCAAAGTCGCCAAACCCTTCAAGTCTTGTTCATGCCTCCGATGGTTTCTTCCGATCGTGCTTGTCCTTCTTAAGTTCTTCTGTCAGGTCATTTCTGTTGACGCGAAGTTTCTCGTGACGTCCTTTAATATTCTAGAGTTGCGTTCCAAACTTCTGGGTTTCAACATCCTTGGCATGAACCCTGGTCCTACTGTCTTCCAGTTCCTGACGAATCTCCGGTATCTCGAGGTTTTGCTCCTCCAGCTTGGCTACTTTCAGCTTCTGGGTCCTGAGTTCTTCACGCAACACTTTCTGGACGAATAAGGCTTTCAGAAGGTCCATCTGAAAATTCTTGATGTAATACTCCAGATCCTGGCGATACACCAGCTAAGGTTTAAAACTTCATCTCTTGCTGGTAGGTGCTCCATTAGCCATTTTGTCACCCAATCCTTCAGACGAAATGTATGCTTAACTCAGCACGGTGACAATAGCCTTGGCGGGCGATAGCATCATGGATAGCCGTGTTTATGCCCATGTCTCTGCCATGAGTTATCATTCCATAGTTGATATCTCCTGTCTTAGGGTTTTCTTGACAAAACTTTGAGTTTTAATGCTCCATGTTCCGGTCTTTCTCCGATACACCTTGTTCTCGGGTATTGAAAGCCTCAATAGTCTGACGAATTCCATAAGAGTAGCCTTACTAGGTCATACAAATCTGGAAATTCTTCATAGCCTTCAAATTCTCCTAGTGTTCGGAGTCTTCAACCGTTGTAGTTCCAATTATACCAATGCTCGGTAAAATACTCTTCATTCCGAAGTGGTCTTAGTTGTCCAATACTTTGTACTTCTTGGAGTGGTCTCATCAGCTGAATCTTCGTGGTCAAAAGGGAAAGGGGTAGTCTAACTAAAAGGGAATATTTGAATAAGTTCAGAAGAGAAGAGAGGTAAAAGATCTTTTTGAAAAGAAAGTTGTAGAGAAAAATCTTTCCTATGGGCTGGCCAGTTTCTAGGGTCACGTCCTACAGTCAACATGTGCTCTGATACCATCTTGTAGCGACCCGACCCGAATGGATCAAAGTCTCTGTGCTTAAGTGTCATCCCTGGATCGGTATGCTGACACACACAGTACTCGAGGATTTATAACAGAGGTAAATCACATGTATAAAGTAACGTAAATGCTATTACCTCAATCCAAATAGCGGAAGTAACAACAATGTTGTGGATTCCCATCAACACCAACGGCAAAGTTGAGTGTAGAAATCGTAACCCTAACGTATCACTTACTCGTCGTAAGAATTTCTGCAACATGAGACGTTGCAGCCATGTAGGTCAGTACATTGAATGTACTGGCAAATTCACACCATAGGATAATGATGAATAATAGCTATCACTATATGCATATTTGGCTGGTGGAGGCTCTAGGTTTAACATGATTTTGCGAAAAGCTAATTTTTTCCTACAACAAAGGAATTTATTTTATTTAACTATCATGGTGGTTGTTAAACATTGAGAAGGTAAATCCCCCTCTCAATCCCAATTAAAAGTAATCATTAATCCCAACAAATTAATTTAGAGTGATGGGATTCAATATGAAAATCCAAGAACCAGATACTCAAGATGTCCATAACCGGGGACACGGCTAATCATGATTAGTTTGTACACTCTGCAGAGGTTTGTGCACTTTTCCCCACAAGACTCAATCTCCTCCGTTGGATTTCTCGCACTACATGGTGTTTGAGAAACGGATGACCGAGACACAGTCTTTCAGAAACATTTACTCTTTACTCTGGGTAGACAGTTACACCTACTTTCCCCTACATCTGCTAGCCTACCACTGAAAAAGGTCATGTAACATACTCAACTATGCTAGAGCCCATAATAGCTTGTGGCTGCACACGGAAGTTTCTAGCATGAATAATCTTATGATCCCTTTGAGCCTGGGTGGCGAACCATAGGAGGATCACACGGTATATCCCCGGGATCTCCTAGGACAACACTGGTATATCCCCAGGTGCCCAAACAAGCAATCCACCCAGATGTGTATTAAAGTTGCCACCTTAAGTTGAACCATTAATTAAAAATCTCACATCTGTCATGGATACACTCAAAACCCAATCCACGTCTACGAGCATAGCATGGCAACATAAGCATAGCGTGGAAGTAACTCCCAAGGGTTTGATATTAAAAAAAAAGGCAATAGGTTCTACCTCATCATCTACTTCCCAATACCCACAAGTTAATCACATCCTAATCATGCAGTGTTTGAGGATAAAACTAATGCATAAAAACTGGGTATAGAAGAGTATGATCAAAGTGTGAACTTGCCTTGTACTGTTGATGAAGATCCTTCGCACTCATAATTCCTGATAGTTCTACTCGTCACACTCCGTTCAATCTAACGTGAGCAAGCAATTGCATACATAAGCACTCATGCAAAAGAATCGAAGAAAAGATCTCGAAAAACTTCGAAAACTAGCAATTAACTCTTGCAACAGAAAACAATTTCTAACAGTACCAAAATTGGGTGGATTTGGTCTTATCAGAAAGTTTAGGTCAAGAGCTTCAATTAGCAAAACGAATCAATTAAATCGGAGTTACGAAACTCAAGTTATAGCCAAAACAAGTTTGAATATGAATCTGAACAAATTTCGAAATTTGAAAGTTGCAAAAAGTTTATTTGATAGATTCACTAGAAAGGTGGAATCAAGACAAAAATATTGGCGTTGGTTTCGTCTAATTTGGATGAACGAGTAAAAAGTTATGGCTATTTGAAAAATCAGGGTCAAGCTGTTTTACGGAAGAAAAAGAGTTATGGCTAAAAGAATTCTAGTCCTAAAATGTAAATACAAGGACTAATTTATAAATCTAATTATTCTACCATACTAGTCTAGAAATAATAAGCTACGGGAGTATATAAAAAAATACGAAGAACGATACCTTTATAAGGTAGAGAAAAGATGACTTCCGAGAGAGAAGACAACTTTCAGAAGTCCCGCCGGAGAGAAGAAAAATATTTTTATTTAGTGAATCTAGTCAAACCAAAATATATTGATTTAACCCGAATCGGATGATTTTTTGGAGGCTCTATGGGTCTATATTTATAGGTGGAAAGGAGGCTTAGAGGTCAAAAGCTAGGCAATGTGGGACTAAACGTAAACAAAAGGCAGACGAAAGATATAGGAAAAACAAAGAAAAGAAACGACGCCGCATGGGCCTTCGGCCGGCCTGCGCGTGTGCGCGCATGTGTGCGTGCGCGGAGTTTTTTTTTTTAACAGAAAATAAATAAATTAAAGGACAACTGGAAAAATAATATAGTCCGACCTGCTAGCTATGTTGCGCACGCTGGCGAAGGATAGCAGTCGGTCGCTCGTACAGTTTTTTTTTTTAGAATAAAAACAAAAAAAGGTAAACGGAAAATAAGAAAAATTTCAATAGGCATATTATATATCAAAATTTTCAGAAAAAGATTTCCTAAAAGATGAACATATTTTCAGCGGCAAATAAATTTCACAAAAATTTAAATAAAGCAAACAGTGCTACTGCTGCAATAAAACCTAATAAAAATCATTTTAAAAATACCAAAATGATTTCAAATTTATTTCCCTCTAATTTTATATTGAAGGGAATCATTTTACCCTAATTTCCATATATTTTATTTTTGGATAAAAACAATTTGAATAAAAACCAAATAACTCCAAATTGAAAATAATTTCAAAGGGACTTTAAATTCGATTGTTTTAAACTTCCAACTCATATTTCATATAATTTGAAGAAGTCATTTTATCTCCTCTCATGAAAATCATTGAGTTGCATAAAGTTTTCGAATTTGGAATATTTCCAAATGGAATTCAAATCTTTTCAAAAACCCCTTTTAAAATAGAAGAAGTCATGTTATCTTCACTCTAGGGTTTGTGATGAAATGAATATGAATTCAAGGAGATCATAAATGCAAGGTGAAAGTTTTGGGAAAGTCATTTTATTCCCTCTCATTCAACTTTCAAAAAGTTTCCAAATTTCACTCAATTTCACACAAGCAACCACACCACAATCAAACAATCAATCAAAACTATTTATTTAATATAACATTCCAAAATTTAGAATTTTGGGATGTTACATCTGATGATTCTTCTGATGATAATGTTGCCAAAGAGATTACTATGTATGATCAACGAGCTCTTTTGGACAACCCGTATCAAACTCCCTCACCAGCAAAAGTTTCACCTCCGTTGAGGATATCACCAAGGCTTGCAGCTGCTCCAGTCTCTGATAAACCTTTGGGTTATGCTGTCCCGTCTGCAAAGAGAAAGCTTTTGCCCGAAGATAAAGTTTCTGCTTCTGTTAAGAAAGCCAAATCAAGTGTTCCTGCTCCCACAGAGGAACTGAAGTATGACTTTGATCTTATCATTGCTATCATTGAAGGTGCTGCCTATGATGCAAAACTAGCTGATCTGAGCAGATTGGGTCTTCCTGAGGATGTTGCCAAGATGGTAGCAAAACACTTCGCTGAGCTGGGAGAGATTACCAAGGAACTGAACCAAGTTGTCGAGGACAAGAAACTCCTCGAGCAAATGAGGAAGGATGCCAGCACTGATTCTGAAAGGAAAGAGATGAACAAGGAGATTCTTGAGATTACCAAAGCCCTCACTGTTATGAGGAATAACAAGATTGAGTGGCACTCAAGGCTGAAGATGGATGTTTCTCTGCTTTGTGCTCGAAGAAATGATGAGATTAAAAATCAAGAAGATCTTGCTCGGCGAAGAGAAAAAGAAGAGAAGTGTCAGAAAGCTAAGTCAAGAGTCAATAAGCCGAAGGCAATCTCAGATCACCGTATTCAAACTGTAGCAACTGATGCCCCTGTCGACACAAGCGCTCCACTGCAACAGATTCCACCATCTCCTTGTCACGACGAAGACACCATACCACAAGCTGAGCCTGTGGTAGTTATCATTCCTACCATAGCTACTCAAGAATCTGATGTGGTGGATATTTTTCTGAACCAGAATGACGAAGAAAATGCCGTGCCCGAGCAGGAAGCCCCTGAAGAAGAAATTGATGAAGAAATTGAGGTTGGGAAGGCAGTTTCATCGCCTCTGAAGGATACGCAAGTTGAGCCCTCCAGATCCATCAAGGAGGATGATAAAGTTGAGGGGGAGCAAGATGCTTCTTGAGGAAATACTACCCCGGTCACCTCATGTGGTGCTCCCACCCAGATGGAGGTTGATCTTGCCACTGGTTTTTCGGCTTCACAGCCAGAACAGGGAGAAAAGAAAGTTGAAGGGCCCATGGCTCACGAACAAGTTGTACCACCAGCTGCACCACTAGTTGTACCATCAGTTGTGCCCCAGGAGACCAAAGGAGACGCTGTTGTGACCCAAGCTGTCGTGCCTCCCACTGTTGAGAGTTCATCGAAAGAAAAGGCCCTAGTGCCTGAGAACCAGAAAGTCGTTGAAGGAGTTCCAGCGAAAGAAATTGAAGGTCAGACCAGTCCCCAATGCCATCAGCTCTAGAGAAATTGAAAAGGCCTCTTGCTCCACTAAAGCCAATCGATGAAAATGTGGCAGCTTCTAATGATGTTCAGCCGATGGAAATTAGCGATGAAGAGAATTGGAAAAATCCCCAGGAATCATTTCCATTGTTTCCAGCTGAGTATGGCCAAGGTCTCCCTCAGGTCATCGAGGAGCGTGAGGTGCTGCTTGGTCTTCACCACGATGTCGTCCACGTAGACGTGGATGTTGCGGCCGAGTTGAGTCAGCAAGCATTTCTGCATGCAGTGCTGGAAGGTGGCGCCGGCGTTCTTCAAGCCAAACGACATGTGATGTAGCAATACGCCCCGAAGGGCGTGATGAAGGATGTCTTCAAGGCGTCGGCCGGGTCCAGCTTGATCTGATGATAGCTAGAGTAAGCATCCAGGAAGGACAGGAGCTCGCAGCCGGCGGTGTTATCGATGACTTGATCAATCCGCGGGAGGGCGAAAGGATCCTTGGGGCAAGCCTTGTTCAGGCTGGTGTAGTCAATGCACATGTGCCAGGTGTTGTTCTTCTTCAGGACGAGGACCGAGTTGGCCAACCACTCGGGATGAAACACTTCCATGATGAAGCCGGCCGTGAATAGCTTGGCGACCTCTTCACCGATGGTTCTTCTCTTCTCCTCTGAAAAGTGACGTAGGGGTTGACGGACAGGCTTGGCGTCCTTGTGGACGTGTAGTTTGTGCTCGGCGTACTTCCTCGGAATTCCCGACATGTCCTTTGGGGTCCATGCAAAGATATCCCGATTCTCACGGAGGAAGTCGATGAGCTCGCCTTCCTATTTGTTGTCGAGGCGGGTGCCCACGACGACGTACTTGCTGCAGCTGGGGTCTTTCGGGTTCAGCTTGACCTTCTTGGTCTCCTTGGATGGCTGGAATGAGGCCTCGCGCGGCCGGCTCCTTGGCTGAAGCCGGCACAGCCGGCATCTCATTGGCCAGCGCGACGATCCGGTCGAGCTGGCGCCGCTCCTCGGCTATGACCAGCGACTCAGCCAATCTGGCGCCGGCTTGAGCGCACTCCAGGGACTTGCGGTAGTCGCCGACGATGGTGATAAGGCCCTTGGGACCCGGCAGCTTCATCTTTAGGTAGGTGTAGTGGGGGACCGCCATGAACTTGGCGAGCGCAGGCCGGCCCAGCAGTGCGTGGTACGCGCTGGACAGGTCCACCACCTCAAACTAGATCGGTTCGTGCCGGAAATGGTCGCTTGTGCCGAAGAGGACGTCGAGGCGGACCCGGCCGATGGGGGAGCAGGAGAGACCCGGCACGATGCCGTGGAACACCGTCCGGGTTGGCTCCAGGTCCTTGGCCTCGAGGCCGAGCTTGGTCATCGTGTCGTGGTAGAGGATGTTGATGCTGCTGCCCCCATCGATGAGAACCCGTGAAAACTTGCAAGTGCACCGGGTTGCGATGATAGTGGTGTCGAGGACGAGGGCGTAGCCACCCGGATTCGGCATGACGGCCGGGTGGTCTTCCCGGGTCTAGCTGATCGGGCGTTCCGACCAGTGCATGTACTCCGGCATGGCCGGGACGACGGTGTTCACCTCCTGCCGGAGCAGGCACTCGCTACGCTTGTCGTCGCCAAGGCTGGTGAAGACGACGTAGCTCCCTTCTAGTTGGGGAAGACGACATTGCGCATCGTGCCGTTTGCCGGGGGCGGAGGAGGAGGAGGCGGAGCCGGCTGCCCCGCGCCTAGAGCCGGAGCCGGAGGCGGCGGAATGTCGCCCCTCATGATGCGCTTGGTGATGGCACACTGCCGCAGCGTGTGCGTGGACGGTCTCGCGCCGCTATGGCGTTTGCAGGGAGCGTCGAGCATCTCTTCAAAACTCATGGCGGGTTGCCATGCCGTCTTGCCGGCTTGCCGGCGCTTGCCGGCCGGCTCGGCCGCGGGCGCCTGCTCAGCGGTCGCGACGAGGCGGCCGTCGTAGCATGGGGCCTGCTGGTCGGCCTTGCGCTTGTTGTTCTGCTGGCGGCTGCTCTCGCCAGCTGGCTTGAGGGGTGGTACCGGAATTGCCTTGCCGGCTTCATCCAGCACCACCTGGATTTTCATGGTGGAGTCGGCGTTGGCGTACTTGTCCGCGATGACCATGAGCGCGGCCATGGTGGTTGGCTCGGAGCGTAGGAGCTTGTGCTTGAGGAGGGTGCCATCCCGGCAACCGCTCATGAAGTACTGAATGGATTGGACCTCATGGATGCCCTCGCAGCTGTTCCAGAGCTCAGTCCAGCGTGCGAGGTACTCGCGGCCGGTTTCAGCCGGCCCCTACACGCACATGGCGAGCTGGCTGGGATGGCCAGGACACTTGTAGGTGCCGGTGAAGTTGCGCACGAAGGCCTGCTCGAAGTCGACCCACGCGTTGATGCTGGCGACCGGCAGGCTGTTCATCCACGTGCGGGCTGAAACCTGGAGCATGAGCGGGGTGTAGCACATGGCAAGGCGGCGATTGCCGCCCGTGATGCCGATGGCGGTGGTGTAGTCGATGAGCCAATCCTCCAGCTTGACAGTGTCGTTGTACTTGGGGGTGTCGCGGGGCAGCGTGAACCCTTTGTGGAAGGGCTCATCCCGGATATGTGGGCCGAAACAAGCCGGACCGACGGTGTTGTCTTCCTCCAGCTCGAGGGAGAGGGCGAGCTGGTCGAGGCGATGGCGAGCGTCGGCATCATCGATGGCGCGCGGGCCTAGCCGGCTTGCGACGGGACCGCGAGGCGCCGGGTTGCCACGCCAGCCGGACGGCGGGGGAGGGTCTTGCTGGTGCCGGACTCCGGCAGCTGGCTCATTGCCCAGGCCATCTCCAGCCGTCGGGGCGCGGTTGCGCTGGGCTCATGTCTGACCGGACTTAGCTTCGTCCGGGCGCGGGGAAGACGTCGTGTTCTGTCGCTTGCGCTCGGGGTCCTTGGTGCGCCGCGAGGCGGACGCGGCGGGATGGTCAAGGCGGTCTTGTTACGCGTTCGCAGCGCCGAGAAGCTTGTTCAAGCGCTGCAGGCGCTCCTCGCCCTGCAGCTGCTCTAGGCCAACGGTGGCCGCCTCCGCGGCGCGCATGTTCTTGACTGGGGTGTCGTAGACGGTAGGGACCGCGCCGAGGGCACGGCCAATGGCGCCGCCACGGGCCCGCACCTCGGCGACCCGGCTGGGCTCGACAGCAGTTGGAGTGAAGCCGTACGCAGCTTCGCGCTCCCGCTGGGTGGCCTCCAGCCGGCGCTGCGTAGCAGTGAGCGTCTCAGCCCTTTCCAGCAGGCGCTTGCGCTCCTCCTCGAGCTGGGCCCGGGCCTCCGCGGCATCGGCGGCATCGATGTCGGTGGCGATGGGGATGCTGAGGTTCTGCATCGTGGCGCGCAGCGGGTCGGCCACGCTAGCGCACTCCGCTGTGGCCCTGGCAGCGGCGGCCTTATTGCTAGACGAAGAAGAGCCGGAGCCGGTGACGAATACCTCTACCCGGACGCAGAGGTCCGCCGCCCCGGCGGAGATGTCGTCGCCGAGGGGGACGGGCGAGTCGGAGACGTTGAGCACCCCGCTGGGGTACTCATCGGCCGCGGGCGTGTCGAAGATGCACAGCGCGGCGAAGGAGGCGGTGAGCGCGTCGATGACGTCGGCCGCCAGCACGACGGGCTCGAGGGACGCGCGGCGCGCTCACCGGAATCGATGAGGGGCCCCGTCTGGAACATGTCTCTGGCCGGGACCTCGAGCTGCCCCACGGTGGGCGCCAACTGTCGTGGTGGGTGCACGGCAGATGCCAAAGGATGGCTAAAGAGAGGGACAGGCTCGAGGGCACCGGTGGGCTCCAGAGGCGAGGTCGGCATGAGCAAGAGTGGGACGCAAGACATACCCAGGTTCGGGGCTCTCCGGAGAGATAACACCCCTAGTCCTGCCGAGAGTGGTTTATATGTATCAGTACAGAGTTGCTCCTGGAGCTGTTTGGGGGAGGAAGGAAGGCAGGCCAAGGCTCTGGTTGCTCCTTCTCCGTGTGTGTGTGGTGCTCTACTGGTGGATTATCTCTTGTGTTCGCCCGTGTACATGGAGGGCTCCTGGGGGGTTTTATAGGTCAACCCCCCAGGGTTACAATGGTAAAGTTACATGACCGCGGGGCCGGGATGTCAGCGTCTGGGAAGCCGGTGCTGGGACCCACTGGGTACCAGGATTCGCCGGGTTCTCCGGGCGCGGGCCCCGTGCGCCAGAGGGCACTGTTCCCTGTCTTGTCTCGTGTCACGGAGTGGTTGAGTCGGCTCAGCTATAGTGGCGTGTCGCCTGGTCGCCATCGGCTTGCATCAGCAGGACAAGGGGCGCACTGTTGCCATGCCGGCCCTGGTCAGCGGGGAATGTGGGGCACTGTTGCCATGCTCCTGCCGGTCAGAGGGGTTGGTGGGCCACTGTAGCCGTGCTCATCTCCCTTACGGGGACTTGATCCATCGTACGCCTTGGATGGGATGGGAGCTGACCCGAGGCCGGGTTGAGGAGGTCTTGGTTTGGCGGGGCCGGCCGGCATGCGACAGCGGGCCCGGCCGGGTTGCGGGGTTTGGCCGGGTTGCGGGGCTTGGTCGGGTCGAGGAATCCGGCCAAGCGCAAGCCGGATTGAGGGACGAGGTCGGCCCCAATGTTTTTGAAAAGGATCTGGGTTCCGTTGCCTGCCCGGGGTTCATCCCCCCAACACCCATGGCACCCCAAGGAAATATTTAAGGAAAACCAAGCAACTAAGCTTGGGGATGGCCCGGAAGGCATCCCCTCGTTCTTCTAACAACCATCGGTAATTTTACTTGGAGCTATATTTTTATTCGTCACATATCATGAGTTTTGCTTGGAGCATCTTGTATTATATGATTCTTTGCCTGTTTTGCTTTCTAGTTTGTCGCAATCATCCTTGCTGGACACACCTACTTGAGAGAGCCAAAATGATGCTATGATTTGTTAGAATTGCTCTAGTGCTTCACTTCAATTTTTTGAGCTATGGAATTGCTCTAGTGCTTCACTTATATCTTTTTGAGCATGGTGGTGCTTTAATTTTTGAAGAAATACTCTCATGCTTCACTTAGATTAATTTGAGAATTTAAATTTTTGAAGAAATATCTCATGCTTCGCTTATATTATTTTGAGAGACAAAAATTTTTATGCTCATGTTCTTCACTTAAATTTGTTTGGGAGCTTGTCATAAGCAATGGTAATATATTAATCTAGTCCAAAAGTGATAGATATTCAAGAGGGATAATAAAAACTATCATGAAGACCATTGGACAAAATAAACTTGATTCTTTGAAATAGTTTTGAGATATGATGATAGTAATATGTGAGTTATGTTGGTGAGTAATTATGCTTTAGTAAGAATATTGGTGTTAAGGTTTGTGATTCCCTATGCAAGCACGAAAGTCAATAGTTGTGCAATGAAACTACATCCTACTTGTGGTGCATTATTCGGTATTAGTTATGCTCACTGCTCGTTTATGTGAATTTTCGTTTCTTGGTTGGTTGCTTCTCAATCTATTTGCTAGCCTTTCCTAGTACTAAGTGGGAATACTACTTGTGCATCCAAAATTCTTAAACCCAGTTGTGCCAAATGAGTCCACCATACATACCTACATGCGGTATTTCCATGCCGTTCCAAGTAAATTTGTATGTGCCATCTCTAATTTTCAAAATAAATTTCCCTTTTGTGTGCCTGTACCGCTCATGAAGCGGCAGGGGGTGGCCAATATTTTTCCATGCTAGATGTGTTATTCTCAAGGAGTGTTTATTCACTTGTCATTGCACGAGAGTGTGGCGGTAATAGGGATGCCCAGTCCCGAAATGAAAAAGAAATTTACTTTATGTTGTCAAATAATAAATTCCTTGGGAAGTGTTGGTATGGAAGGCACCCGTGGATACGGCTAGCCATGGATTGTGAAAGAAGGGTGGAAAAAGGAATAAACTTTATTTTATGTTTGGGAACCGCCTATGATGTATCTAGCATGAAAAGTATTAGGAACTACTCGGTCGTTTTCGTTGACGGGAAAAGTATGCCTCCCAAAATATTTTTATCTCTCAATTTAAGCTTTGAGCTTTGGCACCTCTACAAATCTCTACTTCCCTCAGCGAAGGGCCTATCTATTTACTTTATGCAAAAAAAAAATTATTTGAGTCTCCATCTTCTCTTATAAAGCACCAAGTAGGGAGCACTACAATCATACTTTTGCATTAGATGTAGCTAATATTCGAGTGTGTTTCGTGAATGGATCAATGATTGAGCATAATGGGCTAGGGATAACTTTCTTTAGTGTTGATATTTTGAAAGACATGGTTGCTTGTTGATATGCTTGAGTATTGAAATCTTCATGTCAAATATAGACTATTGCTTTGAACCATCTAAAAGTCCAAATGTCCATGCTACAAAAGAAAAGAATATGTGATGAACATGTTAGGCAGCATTCCACATCAAAAATTCTGTTTTTATCATTTACCTACTCGAGGACGAGCAGGAATTAAGCTTGGGGATGCCGATATGTCTCCAACATATCTATAACTTTTGATTGTTCCATGCTGTTATATTATCATTCTTGGATGTTTTATATTCATTTTATAGCAACTTTATATCATTTTTGGGACTAACCTATTGACATAGTGCCAAGTGCCAATTGTTGTTTTTTTCTTGTTTTTTACTTTGCAGAATATCCATATCAAACGGAGTCCAAACGCAGCGAAACTTTTTGGAGATTTTTTTCTGCCCAGAAGACAACTTGGGAGCCAAGGAAGTGCCCGAGGGGAGGCCCGTGGGGCCCACGAGACACCAGGGCGCGCCAGAGGCCCCAGCGCGCCCTGGTGGTGGTGGGGCCCATGGAGCTCCTTTCCACCGCCTCTCAGCTCTATAAATTCCCAAATATTCCAGAAATCCTAGGGGAGTCGACGAAACACAATTCCAGCCGCCGCAAGTTCCAGAACCACGAGATCCAATCTAGAGGCCCTTTCCAACACCTTGCCGGACAGGAACACAATTAGGGAGGGGTTCATCATCCTAATTGGTGCTCCTCTGATGATGTGTGAGTAGTTTACCACAGACTTATGGGTCCATAGGCAGTAGCTAGATGGCTTCTTCTCTCTTTTTGATTCTCAATACAATGTTCTCCTCGATGTTCTTGGAGATCAATTTGATGTAATGACTTTTTGCGGTGTGTTTGTTGGAATCCGATGAATTGCGAGTTTATGATCAGTTCTATCTATGAATATTATTTGAGTCTTCTTTGATCTCTTATATGCATGATTATTATAGCCTCGTATTTCTTTTCCGAAACTTTGGTTTGGTTTGGCCAACTAGATTGATTTTTCTTGCAATGGGAAGAGGTGCTTTGTGATGGGTTCAATCTTGCGGTGTCCTCACCCAGTGATAGAAGGGGTAGCGAGGCACACATGTATCGTTGCTATTAAGGATAAAAAGATGGGGTCTATTCCTACATGCATAGATCTTGTCTACATCATGTCATCATTCTTATTGCATTACTTCGTTTCTCCATGAACTTAATACACTAGATGCATGCTGGATAGCGGTTGATGTGTGGAGTAATAGTAGTAGATGCATGCATGAGTCGGTCTACTAATCTTGGACATGATGCCTATATACATGATCATTGCCTTGGATATCATCATAATTATTTGCTCTTCCATCAATTGCCCAACAGTAATTTGTTTACCCATCGTATGCTATTTTCTCGAGAGAAGCCACTAGTGAAATCTACGGCCCCGGGTCTATTTTCAATCATATTGTTTTCAGATCTATTATTCCAAAAATCCAAAAATACCTTGCTGCACTTTTTCTTTACTTATTTTATTTTGTGTTTTTGCTAGATCTATTTGTCCAATCTCATACAATTTTATCTATCTTAATACCGAGGAGGGATTGACAACCCCTCTTACGCATTGGGTTGCAAGTATTTGCTCTTTGTGTGCAGGTACCGTTTACATAGTGTTGCTTGGTTATCCTACTGGATTGTTAACCTTGGTTTCATAACTGAGGGAAATACTTACCGTTGATGTGCTGCATCATCCTCTCCTCTTCGGGGAAATACCAACGCAGATACAAGCAATCATAATGTCACCGTCTATAAAGCTCGACTTGTCGCAAAGGGTTTTCGACAAGTTCAAGGAGTTGACTATGATGAGACTTTCTCACCCGTAGCGATGCTTAAGTCTATTAGAATTATGTTACCAATTGCTGCATTTTTCAATTATGAAATCTGGCAGATGGATGTGGAAACCGCTTTCCTTAAGGAAGAGTTGTATATGATGCAACCTAATGGTTTTGTGGATCCTAAGGATGCTAAAAAGGTATGCAAGCTCCAGCGATCCATCTATGGACTGGTCCAAGCATCTCGGAGTTGGAATATATGCTTTGATGAGGTGATCAAAGCTTTTGGGTTTATACGAAGTTTATGAAGAAACTTGTATTTACAAGAAAGTGAGTGGGAGCTCTATAGCATTTCTGATAGTATATGTGGATGACATATTGTTGATTGGAAATGATGTAGAATTTCTGGAAAGCATAAAGGGTTGTTTGAAAGGATTTTTTCAAAGGAAGACCTGAGTAAAGCTGCTTACATATTGGGAATGAAGATCTATAGAGATAGATCAAGACACCTGATAAGGCTTCCACAAAGCACATACCTTGACAAGATTTTGAAGGAGTTCAAAATGGACCAGTCAAAGAAGGAGTTCTTTCCTGTATTGTAAGGTGTGAAGTTGAGTAAGACTCGAAGCTCGACCACGGCAGAAGAAAGAGAAAGGATGAAGGTCGTCCCCTATGCCTCAGCCATAGGCTCTATAATGTATGCCATGCTATGTACCATACTTGATGTGTGCCTTGTCATGAGTCTGGCAAGGGGGTACAAGAGTGATCCAGGAGTGGATCACTGGATAGCGGTCAAAATTATCTTTAGAGGACTAAGGAAATGTTTCTCGGTTATGGAGGTGATAAAGAGTTCGTCGTAAAGGGTTACATCGATGCAAGCTTTGACACCGATCCGGATGACTCTGAGTCGTGAACCAGGCACGTATAGTGGAGCAGTCATTTGGAATAGCTCCAAGTGGAGTGTGGTAGCATCATCTATAGTATGACATAGAGATTTGCAAAGTACACACAGATCTAAATGTTGCAGACTCGTTGACTAAAACCTCTCTCAGAAGCAAAACATGATCAGCCCTGAGAACTCATTGGATGTTAATCACATGGCGATGTGAACTAGATTATTAACTCTAGTGCAAGTGGGAGACTGTTGGAAATATGCCCTAGAGGCAATAATAAAATGGTTATTATCATTTTTCCCATTCATGATAAATGTTTATTATTCATGCTATAATTGTATTGACCGGAAACTTAAATACATGTGTGAATACATAGACAACACCGTGTCCCTAGTAAGCCTCTACTAGACTAGCTCATTGATCAAAGATGGTTAAGGTTTCCTAACCATAGACATGAGTTGTCATTTGATAACGGGATCACATCATTAGGAGAATGATTTGATGGACAGACCCAACCGTAAGCTTAGCATCAGATCGTTTAGTTATTTGCTACAACTTTCTTCATGTCAAGTATCAGTTCCTTAGACCATGAGATCATGTCACTCCCGGATATCGGAGGAATGCCTTGTGTTCTATCAAACATCACTTCGTAACTGGGCGATCATAAAGGTGCTCTACAGGTATTTCCGAAGGTGTTTGTTGGGTTGCATGGATCGAGACTGGGATTTGTCACTCCGTATGACGGAGAGATATCTCTGGGCCCTCTCGGTAATACAACATCGTAAAGAGCTTGCAAGCAATGTGGCTAATTAGTTAGTCACGGGATCTTGTATTACAGAACGAGTAAAGAGACTTGCCGGTAATGAGATTGAACTAGGTATGGAGATACCGATGATCGAATCTCGGGCAAGTAACATATCGCTGGACAAAGGGAATTGCATACGGGATTAACCGAATCCTCGACATCATGGATCAACCGATAAAAGATCTTCATGGAATATGTGGGAACCAATATGGGCATCCAGGTCCCGCTATTGGTTATTCACCGGAGAGGTGTCTCGGTCATGTCTACATAATTCTCGAACTCGTAGGGTCCGCACGCTTAACGTTCGGTGACGCTAGAGTAGTATTGGGATATGTACATTGGTGATCGAATGTTGTTCGGAGTCCCAGAAATGATCTGGACGTCACGAGGAGCTCCGGAATGGTCCGGAGGTAAAGATTTATATATAGGAAGTCCTGTTTTAGTCACCGGAAAGGTTTCGGGCATTATCAGTATTGTATTGGGAGTGCTGAAAGGGGTCCGGTGGTCCACCTGCCCCCGGGCCCACATGGGCTGTAGGGGGCGCTCTAGCCTGCATGGGCCAGGGGCAGCAGCCCCAAGAGGCCCATGCGCCAAGGAGAGGTGGAGAAGAAAGAGTCCTAAGGGGGGAAGGCACCCCCCTAGGTGCCTTGGGAAGGGAGGATTCCTCCCTAGGACGGCGCCCCCTCCCTTGGAGGAGGGGCCAAGGCTGCGCCCCAGCCCTCCCCCTTGCCTCCTATAAATAGTGGGGGAGAGGGAAGGGCTGTACACACCAAATCCCATGCCCCGGCGGCAGCCCTACCTCTCCCAAAACTTCGTTTTCTCCTCAGATTGGTCCCGGCGGCGTTTGGCGAAGCCCTGCCGGGATTGCACCACCACCATCTCCACCACGCCGTCGTGCTGGTTGAGATCCCATCTACTTCTCCACCCTTACTTGTTGGATCAAGAAGTAGGAGACGTCATCGAGCCGCACGTGTGCTGAACGCGGAGGTGCCGTCCTCGATACTTCATCGGATTGGATCGCGATTGGATCGTGAAGAGTTCGACTACATCAACCGTGTAATATACGCTTCCGCTTAACGGTCTACAAGGTATGTGGTCACACTCTTCCCTCTCGTTGCTATGCATCTCTTATATTAGATCTTGGGCGTTTCGTAGGAATTTTTTTTATTTTCATGTAACGTTCCAAGATGCCCCAGAAGATGCGATTCCTTGCATGGAAGGTTGCTGTTGGCGCACTACCAACCAACGCATGCAAGTTTAGTAGGCACATCAGTGACTCTGGTGCTGAGACCGAGGATGCATGCTTTATATGCCCACACGTAGCTACACTTTGGGATACTATGTGTCAAGTGTGGCCGATCCCAACAAGAGATACTATAGTTAATTCTGGCCCTGAATGGATTTTTGGTTTGCTGACTAATAGACCTGACAATGAACGAGCGATGATCATTATGCTACTCTAGAGGATTTGGAGTCTGTCGAATGAGCTGACACATGGTAAAGATGTCCCACCTCCTGATTCCTCGAAATTGTTCTTAAGCAGTTATCTATCCTCATTTCAACAAGCTACGATGCGTAGCGTTGTAGAGATTATCAAGGGCAAGTTTCCAGTGTGTGACTCATTGCCAAAACCTGGGCCACTACAAAGGCTTCAAACCCCATGGTCGAGGCCTGAGCCCGGATGGGTGGCGTTGTCCATCGACGGTTCTTTCATACAAGATACTGGTGCAGCAGGTACAGGTATGATCCTCAAGGACAACAATGGCACAGTTATTTTCTCAACATACCGGTACTTATTTCACTACAAAAATGCCCTTGAAGCTGAGAATAGTGCCACTCTTGAAGGACTGTCACTGAGCATGCAACGGTTGGAGTTGTCTATCATCATTCATTCTGATAGCTCGACTGTCATTGCGGCCTTGACAAATGATTCACTGGACCAGTTGGCGTATGGTTATCTGACTATGGAGATTAAGAAAATGCTAGCTCTTCGGTGTTTATTCTGTTAAAAGTAGACGTAGTCAAAATAAAGTTGCTAATAGCATAGCTAATATTGGTCGTTTTGAAGGTTGCACCGAGTTCCAGACACGGCTTCAGAGTGTAACACTATTTCTAAGGAATAAAACACATGCTTTACCCCGCAAAAAAAAGAAAACTCGCAAAAGCTACAACATGTTTGGGAATAAGGATGTTTTGCGATAGTCACCAGATATGCTTTACATTTTGGCCACAATCTTATCAGAAATGAGCAGTATTTTGATACAGAAGACATGAAGTTGCCTGAGAATTTAAGAAATTCTCCTTACAACTGAGGAGTAAGTTTTCACATGCAGAGGGCAGCTCCTGATTCAGCGGGCGGACTTCGCAAACATACAAGGGTTGTTGCAGCTAATTTGCTACTGTTCTCGCCCTGATAGTAGCGCATACAAGAGATGCATCCATCTGCTCATGAACTGAGCCAGCACACATCAGGTAATTGTTGGCAAGGGTTTTTGCCCGACTTGCCCAGAACAGAAGCTGATTCAGTAATCAGTATCTAACAAGCTACAGCAAGACACTGATGAAAAAAAGACAAACGTTGTTATGAGACTAATACACGCATTACTTTCTGTCGGCTCATGCTGGTTTAGTCTCTAACAACTGGCGGTGTTTCGTGCAAGTTTTAGCCGTCTTCAGTACCGGCTCATGGAGAGAAATCTGTTGCCAATGGTATGGCAATAGGTTCATCTTCAGGCTGATCTTCGTTCGGTCTGACCTTCTGCGGAGAGAGCATTTCCTTCAGTTTATCCTTCATTCCTATCATCTTGGCCTTCACGGAAATAGCCTGGTCAATCATCTTGGCCTTCACTGAAACAGCCTGGTCCTGAACCTTTCCTGATACAGTTGCATACATTGTGCTGAAGGCAAGGCTGACCGTAACCCAATGATCATGGAACTTCTGCCCAATGGCTGCGATCCTCTCCGGTAAGTTCTGGAGCCTTTCGATTCGCTGTGCAGAAATATGGAATGCATCAAAACTTATGTAAATGAAATTTAAATGGGCAGTGTTGTTCGTGAAATCAAACAGAGATACAACAAGACAACTCATCCAATATCTACTATCAACACCATATCAAACAGAGATACAAGGTCCCAACTACCATATCACATTTCTGCTCAGACGATACAAGGTCAAATACAAAGTAGACAGAACCCAGAGTAAGACGCAACACTGAGCAAATCCTCAGGAACATGAAAGAACACGTGAAACAGATGGTCAGAGTACATCAGAGATGAAATAATTACTAAGAATCCTTAGAATAAGCTAATCAAACGGTTAACAGACGACATGGTGCTACATTTAGTAGAACTCCCAGCACAAATATATGAACAGATCTACCGGCACCACTATATTAACAGATCTACCAGCGCAATCTTTAACCTCGTGGGGACATCAAACCAACAGTATTAGTACCACAGTTGAGGATCTAAACATATCATGCATATAGTTATTTCCAACATCCAAAAACATAGCTATTGGTTTATAACTAAACCAAAACAGAATAGTTACAATTATCAAGAACCTCAACTTGGTAGTCAAGCTCACGAAGACCCTCAAGCCAATCAGGACAATCAATCAATCTCCAGTATTAGTAACATAGCAAACAGCTAAGCATAAGATAAAATCACCTTCCTGCAGCATAATGACCAGGAACAACAGAACTAACTATATGCCTATAGCAGTGTCCTTCCCGGAGCATAATGACCAGGAACAATGCTATTGAATTACATATATCCAGTAGGCAAGTTTGATTACTATTAGTACAGCCAGTTCAAAAAAAAAAGATTACTATTAGTTCAAGAATGAACGGAACATATAGTTGCACATAGCACCAATATCGTTATGCTGCTCAAGACAAGTTAGGAAAACAGAAATACTGCAAGCAACCTCCAGTCGTTAATCAAGAACCTCAGCTTGGCATAAGTGCAATATGAGTGCTACGATATCAGAAATCCCAAATATCAAGGCCATTGAGTTACCATATTATCCGGTAGGCAAGCTTCATTATTATCAGTATCAGAATGAACAGTTTAG
Source organism: Thinopyrum elongatum (assembly GCA_011799875.1). Classification (NCBI taxonomy): domain Eukaryota; kingdom Viridiplantae; phylum Streptophyta; class Magnoliopsida; order Poales; family Poaceae; genus Thinopyrum; species Thinopyrum elongatum. The sequence continues at coordinate 70,660,697 of CM022297.1, forward strand.
CATCTGAACATATAATTACGCATAATTACCAAGCAAAACACGGCTATACACAACTAGTTATTTGATCCAACATCCAACAATATCCAGCATAAACGTTACTATTAGTTCGCGACCAAAACAGTGACAGGAAAATCTGCTCATACAGTAGGCAAGTTTCAGCATCTAAGCTTAGATGACCAAGACAATCAGGCAAACTCCATGGTTGATGATGAACCTCAACTTTGTATTCAAGCTCCTGAAGACCCTCAACCCAAAATCAATCTCCAGTCTCATACTATTAGTAACATAAGAAACAACTAAGCATCTAAGATAAAATCACCTGCCCGAAGCATAATGACCAGTTACAAGTATAGCAGTTTACATCATTTCATAACATACACTCCAGCGTCAATACCATTATGCTCCAGGAGACAAATCAGGGAAAGAAAAATACCACCAATGACCCAATATATTAGCAATCAAGCAATTCTTGTGGTTAATCATGAACCTCAACTTGGTACTCTAGCTCCTAAAATCCTCAACCCAATTAATTGAGACAATCAAGGAATCTCCAGTTTCATAAACATAACAAAAAGCTAAGCATCTAATATAAATCAAACAGGTAACAACACAGGTACTACTGCCTATAGCAGTTTCAGCAACCAGTATTTGACAAACAACATACATGCAGAAACGTTACTCGAGCCACACATCATGAAAACAAAAGTAGCATAGACAAGCCAGGGAAACAACAACAACAACAAAAGCACCGATGACTCTAGCAATTCCAGTCGTTAATCACGAACCTCAACTTGGTACTCCAGCTCCCAAAGATCATCAACCCAATATAGACAATCAAGCAATCTCCAGTTTCATGAACATAACAGCTAAGCATCTAAGATAAATCAGACAAGTAAAACAACACAGCAACATGCTTATAGCAGTATCAAGCAACTAGCATTTGACACACAGCAAAGATGCAACAACGTTACTCCAGCCACTTCAGAAAAACGGAAATAGCAGAGACAAGCAGCACAATGAAGCAAACTCCAATGGTCAATCACCAACCTCTACTTGGTAATGCAGCTCCTCGAGGTCCTCCATCAGGTCACGCTCATCAAGCGCCTGTTCAAAACCAACACGAATCTGAGAATGCAAGCAGCAGCAGGTACTTTGACAACACAGAAGGGTACAGGTAACAGGGGAGACGAGACGCACCTTCTTCAGGCGGCGCCGAAGGCCTCCCCAGAAACCGTTGGCCTGCTCGTGCTCCGATCCCCGCACGCGGCGCTCACCTCGTGCGCTTCCTCCATGTCCATGCCCGGCGCCGTCTCCGCCGGACCTCCCGCCGTAAGAGCCTTCCCCATGGTGTGAGCCCCGCCCGCCCTCGCCGGTCCTCCCGCCGCAAGAGCCTCCTGCCTGGTATGAGCCCTGCCTGCCCTCGCCGGTCCTCCCGCCGTAAGAGCCTCCCCCTTGTATGAGCTCCGCCCACCCTCGCCGGTGGATCCATCGGTCCTCACCACGTGACCTGGCCTCGCAGCCGGGCCGCCACCTCCGCCGACGGCCCGGCCACCACCGTAGCGGATGCGGCCGACGAGGGCCGCGCGGAACCTGCCCGCCAGGGCCCGGAGCAGCCCGCCGCCGCGCATGGCGGCGATGGGCTAGGGCGCGCAGGGGAGGGTTTGTCGTCGGAGTTCGAGGGCGAGGGCGTGGGCGTGGGGGCGCTGTGGCGGTGCGGGAGCTGTGGCTGTTGCGGTGTTGCCCACTTGCCGTTATGCCACGGGCTGTATAAAGGGACGGAGTGATCGGTGGAATCCGGAGGGGTAAAATGGTCATACCCTTTCCCTTTTCTGGTCTCCGATAAGATTACTTGTGCTTCGTTAAAATGCAATGCGAAGGTTATTTTCGCACTTCGGTTTGAATTCCAGCCTCGTTCACGCAAACAATCTGTCTGGTGGATGTTTTGGGTTAATCAAAGAGATTGCTTGATTTCCAGTACTACTACTAGTACAGTTGTTTTTTTATAGTATAATAAATACTCCAGTATACTACTACATCAATCAAACTAGTGCTAAACAGATATCTGCATTCAATGGATTAATTACTCCAGGAGCAAAATGATAGAGTTAATATCACCCTAAGTACATGAACTTACACGGTGTTAACAAATACATACATAAACTTGGAAAACCCATAAAAATGATCACTTAACTCCTGATGCCGTAACAGTTTGGTACAAATCGGTCTCGTAGCTGTCAGATCGAACGCAATGTCAACAAGTGGCATGTGTCTGCGGTATTTTTTTTACGACAAAACCCCTTGGCGTTATAATATAAAGGTACTATAAGGTCCTGTGTTTCCTATTCCCCACTTGTCCACCCGACTCAAATCGCTAACCCCAAACCCGTGCTCACACTCCCGCCAGCCATCGAGGGCCCCCCCAGTGGCCACAGGCGTCGGCGGCGCGAAAGAGGGTGCTGGACGTGGCATTGAGACATCGTCCGCGCGAGGGAGAGGTGGTCTCGCTGGCAGCGATGACATGGGCGGTGGCTGTGGCATTGGTACATTGCCCGTGCAAGGCAGAGGCAGTCTCCCTGGTGGTGGCGACATGAGCGGCGGCGGCGGCTTGAAGAGGTTAATGTAGCATTTTGTGCCTCATCTTTGTGTTGTAAGTTTGCACAGAAAATTATTTGTATTTGTGATTTAAACTTGTACAGAAAACTTTTAAATACCCGATTGCAAAGTGGATCAAAGGAGGATGTAAGAGGCAGGTGTCCGGCTGGAGCTAGCTTCTCCGTTGTGCGCCATTGCCTAAACCTCGGCACATAGAAGACTCCTCGCAATGGCGATTAGATGTGGCACTGATGCCAATTAGACTGGGACTTGCAGTGCGTGGTGCTGAAAACTGTATATTTGCCTATGGATAAATCAATTTCAGTTTTAGATTTGTGAGCTACTCCTATTTATCTAGTTTCGGCTTTGTTTAGTTCAAGAGAATACATTCCTGACCTTTCAACTTTATTAGAACACGTCCGGACGGTAGGCGCGAGGCTCCGGATCGGCTCCATGCCGCCGCGGTCATTGCCCTGCCTTGGTCAGACCAAGGGGGTTGGGAAGGGTTATCCGACCTATGTGCTAGTTCATGGTAACAAAGGTCATTTTTACAATATTTCATCCTGCCCTGTAGCTGCTGTGGACTTCCTGGAAATATATTTAAAAGTCTTTTGATCCACTTTGCAATTAGGAAAAAATAGGATCTCATGGTAACAAAGCAAGCCAAATAGACTGTTTCAGACCATTTTGTACCAAACTGTTACAACATAAGAAGTTAAGTGACCATTTTTCTTGTTTTTTCAAGTTTATGTATGTATCTGTTAACGCCGTGCAAGTTCATGTACTGGTGATGATATTAACTCATGATATTAATTGGTTGTTGATTAATAATCGGTCTATCTATATTTATATCCTCCTAAAATCCGGATAAAAACCAGTTAAATCATGGGATGAATTGAAAGGTTGTGTGGATTTTAACAAGACAGCGGAACGGAACGTACCATACGTGCCCCCATTGCTGTCAATTTGGTGGTGGCTGCGTGCGAGCGTGCGCAAGTAGCTAGACGTCGACGCAGCAGACCGGCCATATATGAACCTACATAGGTTGCCGATAGCTAGCGCTGTTGCACGCTCCTTTTCGACGACGGCGACCGGCGCATGCCCACAGGTGACCGCGTATATCGTTCGAAGCGTCACCATCATACCAACTTAGCTGCCCTGCCCATAATTAGAGATCGTTAGTACTACTAGTAGTACTACTACTACTCCTAATAGTATTTCTTGTCCAATAGAAAGACAAAAATGGAGGACCTTTTTATTTACTAGAACCAGTGAAGGACCTATTTGATACACTGGAATTTGAACACACATTAGTAGAAACAAATTTACATGATGTAGGGATGAAAACGGCGTGGAAACGGACGGAACTGGGTGCTACCATATTTGTTTTCACATTTTTTTGCAGAAGCGGAAACGAATACAGAAACCCCGGAAACTAATACGGAAACAGATACTACCGGAAACAGACACGGAGCGAATACAGAGCGGACACGGAAACAAAACTGTGTGTTGACCGGAACTTAAAACCCCCTTGAATCATAGAGAAATACAGATAAAAAACAAACAAATTGATGGAATTGTTAACATGGCTACAAAATAATATGGTTGTGTTGGCAACATAGGGTAGTATTGTAGTAGTACATGACAATTCCGTATAGGGTCTAGTTGAGTATGTGTGTGGTAGTAAAAGTTGGTACTCAAATGATTCATTCTGCTCATTCTACTCATTGTGTCATTGTGTGTGGTTTGGTAGTTGGGCTACAAAGTAGCCATATGGGCCTATAGTAGAAATGGAAATTCCATATTAACGGAAACGAAAAGTTCCGTTTCCACGTCTGTTCCACCGCAATACATCGTTCCGTTTTTGTTTCCGTTTTCACATAAAAAATTACATTTCCATTTCCGTTTTGCAAATTTTCGTTTCTGTTTCCATATTTCCTCTCCGTTTCCGTTTTTCCTCCGGAAAAGCAGAAACTTTCCACTCCATTTTCATCCCTAACAAGATGCCTTGTCAACTACTAGAGGGACCAAACATCGTTAGGGCATCTACCTTTCCGCAAAACAAAACAAAAATAGTTAGGGCATCTCCCATTCTCTCCCATATGTTCGGAATCAAACAGTTAAAAACAAATAAGCCCATCAAACGCTCCTCCCGCCCCCATCATCAAATCCGCCTGAAATATCTAGATGGTCGAGAATACCCCAAATCCATCCCAATGGGGGGGGGGGGGGGGGGTAAGTCTGGACTATCCGCCATGTCAACCCATCCACGGACCCTACCTCCCCGCCACCTCCTCCCTCTCTTGCTCATGCCAACCCAGTCGCTGCCACCAGGCCCTCCTCCCACTGCTCCACCCGATCATCATGTCGGCCCTCTACACTCGTCCCCGAGTGCTGCTGCACCTCACTGGTGCTCCGCGCGATGCAAGCGTTTCCCTCAATGTGCTTCGGCGGTCTCCATTGTTTTCAAGACTTTGTGAAGGCAATGCTTCGAAGTGCAACTACCAAGTTAATGGGAACAACTATACCATGTGGTACTACCTTGTTGATGGTATCTATCTTCAATGGGCGACAGTTTGTGAAGACAGACTAATAGACTATCTACAACCCAAAAGGTAACAAAAGCTCTCTTCGCCGAAATACAAGGATGTGCGAGAAAGGACGTGTCAAGGGCATTTTAAAGTGATCTTTGGGGGGGGGGGGGGGGTGCATGCATCCCTCGTTGATGTTCAATAGCATGGAGCGAGTGAGTGTGCAAAGCATGGTAGTATCGTTTTCTTTCTGAACTAGGTAATTGTGCATGCAATTTTATACGTAATCACCATGATTTACTTACCATTTTATTATTAGAATCAGCAAAATCGGAAACGAAGGAGGTGGGGGTGGGGAAGTGGAAGGCAGATGAAATAAATGAATGTAAGACGGAACCTTATGTATTTTCTAAATGAGAGAGAAATTATGTAACCATCCCAAATGACATATTCTTGTAATTTATGTTTCTTCTGGGATTTTTCGATAAATACCGGGGCAGAAAAATAGTGCCATGGTTTGCTCCAAATTTGACGAGAAATTACTATAATGTCAGGTCCCTTCGGTGTAGTCCTATGATTGCAGGGTAAAAGAAAAAAAGCATTCGCCCTGAAGATTCAATCAGCCATTGATCCTTCTGTTGTCGCTGCATGAGGTTAATTGTAATCAGAGGCATGCGTGCAGAAGGTTAATTGCTAATCAGAGGCATGCATGGATCCTGCATACTGCAAACTGGATCGATCAAGGTTCGAGGGATCCGTCCGAGAAAGTAATGCGCAGATACTTACCTCGTCAGCGTGGAGTGGCCTTGGCCGGAGGGAAGACGAATCAAGGAGCGTAAATGTGGGGGTCCTCTCCGCGTCGCCTCGCCCGCCCGCCCGCCCGCCTCTCACCGAACCGATCGGTCGGTATATCGTGACTTTTTTTTTTTGAGAAATCTCGCCACTTTATTGAATAACAGGAATGTTCATGGGTACAATGCGTTGGTCATGAGAAGTGACCAACCATACATGTCTACCTGACTGAAGATTACAAGCAAACTTGGCGAGATTGTGAGCCTCGAAATTATGATTTCTACCCTCATGAACAAAGAAGACGGAAGTAAAGTTGTTTCGACGGCCTAAAATTTCCTGAATGATAGCTGAGTGCGGACCTCCTGTCCCTTGGTGAATATCGTTCACCATACCTTGGCAATCCGATGCTATTACCATATGTGTCAACTGTAGATCACTAGCAAGTGCCAACGCCTCCCTGCATGCAAAAGTTTCCAAGATAGTTGGATCAAAAACTCCTTGGTAAACCACGGCCGAAGACACCAAATATAGGCCCATGTGGTCACGATAGACAACGGAGACAGCCCCGCCGCGACTACGTCGCGCCACCGCTCCATCCATGTTAATTTTCACCATCCCAGCTGGTGAAGCTAGCCATCTTCTTGGAGCTTCCCTCCTGGAATCTACTGGAGCGCGAGGGCCTTCCGGTTTCTTGATTTGTTCCAACTCGTTTGTGTAAGATTCCACAAATGAAGAAGTATGCATCGGTGACTGAAATATACCCTCGTGAATCGCCTGCCTCCTCGCATACCAAATTGCCCAAAATGTTACTACCATCTTTGTGTACAGCTTGTGTTCAAGAGCCTCGTTAAGTTGGAAGAGCCAGTTCTTCGCTCGGGGTTCGGTGTTCTCTGCCATCTTTGCCACCAGGACTGGATCAGAAAGAGCCCAAGTGCACCTCGCCGCCGTACAAGAGACTAGTGCATGGCGCCATGAATCGGGAGAACCGCACAGTGGGCACGCATCTCTGGTAGACATGTTTCTCTTGTTGAGTATATCTGTTGTTGGTAGTGAATGCCGGGCTAGCCGCCACAAAAATACCTTGATCTTTGATGGCACCATCAGCGACCAAAGTTTGCACCAGTCCTTCTCCTCTCGGTCATTGCTTGAAGACCCGCTCCTGCCTTCTAACCAATTCTCCCTTGTTATCTTTGTCTTGATCATGAACCTGTATGCTGAACTTACAGTAAACCTCCCCTTCGGATCTGGGTGCCACGACCAGAAATCCTCAACATTGCTCGTGCATACTGGTATCTTCAAAACTGCTTCCGCATCGGTTGGAAGGAATAACGAGCGGACAAGGTTCTCATTCCAGGACGCCGTTGCCGGCAGCAGCAAGTCCGAAACCATCTGGGGCGGGTCAGGTACCAAGGATGTGATGGGTCGAAGCGAACCCTCCTTTGGTAACCAGTTATGTGTCCATATGCTCGTCGACTGCCCATTGCCTATTCTTCGTATGATGCCTTGTTTTAGAATGTCCCGACCTTCTAAAACTGCTCGCCAAATCTGTGATGGCCTTGAACCAAGTTCAGCACTAAGCAAATCTGTATTGGGAAAGTAAGATGCTTTGAGGATCCTAGCACTCAATGTCAAGGGGTCTTGCAGCACCCTCCAGGCCTGTCTCGCCAAAAGTGATAGGTTGAAGAGTTCCAGGTCCCTGAACCCTAGTCCTCCCAAGTATTTTGGCCTTGTCATGACTTCCCATGAAACCCATGCTGGCTTCCTCTGCCCCTGTTTGCAGCCCCACCAAAATTTCCTAATGATGGAGTTTATGTGCCTGCATAATCCTCTAGGTAGCTTGAAACAAGACATCGAGTACACAGGGATTGCTTGGGCAACTGACTTAATAAGTACTTCCTTACCACCAGCTGATAAGCACTTTCCCATCCATCCCTTAACCTTGTCCCATACTCGGTCACTCAAATATTTAAACGTGCCCCTCTTTGAGTGTCCCACATCTGTGGGCATGCCTAGATATCTGTCACTTAAAGACTCGTTGGGAACATGTAAACATCCCTTAACTGCGTCTCTCACAATCTGAGGGCATCCCTTGCTGAAAAAATGGAAGATTTCTCCCTATTGATCCTTTGGCCCGAGGCCCTGCAGTATGTATCCAAAAGGTGTGACACCTCCTCCGCTCCATCTACACTAGCCTTGAAGAACAGCAGCTATCATCCGCGAATAAAAGATGGTTCACCGACGGAGCCGATGGTGCCACCTTAATGCCGCTGAGCTGGGATGATTCGTTTTGAGATTTCAACAGGCACAAAAGGCCCTCTGCTGCCAGCAAGAAAAGATATGGAGAGATAGGATCTCCCTGACGGATACCTCGTGTTGGTTTAAACTCCTCCAACTTACTTCCATTAAACAAGATTGAGAATGAGACTGTTCTGACCATGTTCATGACAATGGATACCCATGGTGCAGCAAAGCCCAACTTCTTCATAATTGCTTCCAGATAATTCCATTCAACTCTATCATATGCCTTCATCATGTCAAGCTTGAGTGCACAATGGTTATTTTTCTTTGACCGATTCCTCTTCATAAAATGCAAACACTCATAAGCTGAAATAATGTTGTCAGAAATAAGCCTCCCTGGGACAAAGGCAGACTGTTCCTCAGAGATAATGTCTGGAAGTATTGACTTCAAACGGTTGGCTAGTACCTTCGAAGCTATCTTATAAAATATATTGCAGAGGCTTATGGGTCGAAATTGAGATAAAAGAGTGGGGTTCGATACCTTTGGGATTAAAACCAAGATGGTGTCATTAACACAGGCCGGACTCTCTTCCCCTCTAACTATGCTCAATACTGCCCTTGTAACCGAAGCTCCACATATGTCCCAATGGCACTGGAAAAAATGCGCCGGAAACCCATCGGGTCTGGGTGCTTTTGTAGGGAACATTTGGAACAGCGCCTTCTTCACCTCCTCTTCCTTGTAAGGTGCCATGAGAGACTCATTCATAGCAACTGTCACTTTGGAAGGTACATGCTGGAGAACATCATCTACTCCTTCCACTCCTTCGGAAGTGTAAAGGTTTTTATAAAATTCTTGGGCAAGTTGCTGCATCTCCGTTAAATCCTCTGTTAATTGCCCATCTTGCTTCTGTAGAGCTTTTATCAAATTCTTTCGCCGTCTCATAGACGCCCGAAGGTGGAAAAAGTGTGTATTCCTGTCGCCTGCAGAGAGCCACTCCACCCTAGACCTTTGGCGCCACATCACCTCTTCACGCAAATATAGCTCAATTAGGCGGTCGTTTATTTTAATCTCTGTGTGGCTCGGGGCTACTCTAAGCGGATCACTCCTAAGCCTCTGTAGGTCCTTCTTTAGCCTTCTTATTTCAGCCTTTACATTTCCAAAAGTTGACTTACTCCACTCGCCTAAATTGTTAGACAAGGATTCTAGGTTCGCACGAACCTCCGCCACCGTTAGATTAGGTCCATTCGCCTCCCATGCATGCTGGACCGTGGGGATTAACTCGGGGTGCGTGTCCCACATGCACTCATAGCGGAATTGCCTCTGCTGAGCAGTCCTTCTAGCAGGTGGATCGAGTTTTAACAAAAGAGGGGAATGATCAGACGTTGCAGCTGTAAGGTGCTCTACCACAGCAAGGGGAAATTGTGCGCACCACTCGGCTGAACCGAGCGCCCTGTCAAGCCTCACCCTGGTGTACGAACCTCCTGCTGCCTTCATTTCAAAAGTCCACTTCTGACCCTGGAACCCAAGATCAATCAGGCCACAAACATCGACCGCATCCCGGAAGCCTTGTATCCGAGTCTGGCTCCTCTGACCTATGCCTTCATGTTCATCATACCGAAGAACCTCACTGAAATCACCTATACATACCCACGACATGTTTTGTAGCATGGCAAGGTTCTTCATTGTAGCCCAAGTTCTGTGTCGGAGGTGTGTTTAGGCTTCACCATAGAAACAAGAGAGCCTCCACGGGTTCCCTCCCAGGTCCGACACCTTCACATCAATATGGTACTGCGAGTAACCCAAATTATCTATCTTTATTTCATTATTCCAATACAAAACTAAACCACCACTACGCCCGGTGGAACCAACAGCAAAAGAACAATCATATCCTAAAGTACTTGCTAAGCTTTCAGCTCTATCTTGGACAATTTGTGTTTCCACTATACAAAGTACTTTAGGGGCAAACTTTAACGCAATTTCGCGTAACTCTTGAACTGTCGGGGCGTTGCCTAGACCCCGACAGTTCCAGCTTAAGAGATTCATTGTGCTCGGCGGTCCTCCGACGAGGAGGCCGCCGCTATTGCATCTTGATTTTTGAGTCCCACTGGGTTCTTCTTCACGACTGTGTTTACCGCCTTCTCTGACTGCTGCGTTGTTCTGGATCGCTTGGGATCCTGCTTCGGCGGGGGGCTTGGAGGGACCACGACCATCCCCCCCCCCCCTATGATTTGCCGTGAGTACAAGCTCCAGGTTCCCCTTGGAGGGCATGGCCGTAGCTAAGCCCGTGACCTCTTCGGATGATCTCTTCCGATTCAGATCGTTCTCCTCCATATTAGTGTCCTCGCCCTCCCTTGCACTATTATCCCTTTCCAGATCAGTGCTAACTCCTCCTCCCCCTTGGTTCGACTGCTTCTTTCCATTGTTGCGGCGTCTCGTACCCCAGGCAGTGGTAGCAGGCGCCCTTAAGTTCTTAAATACCAAGGCCGATGGAGGATGCACACCATCTCCATGTTCTTTGAACTCGTGTCCCATCATGCCGCATACCTGACACTAGTCAGGGAGCCGCTCATATTTCATAGCAAAAATCTCCCTCTGACCCCCACGGACTATGGATGTTGCCTTCTTGAGCTGGTTGCAGACATCTAGGCGAATTCTCACCCTGTAAAAATTGCCTTCAAAGTCGAAGGAAGATGGTTCTGAGTCCACAAACTCGCCTATCTTAGCAGCCAACGTCTTCACCTTTCCGTGGTATGCGATTGGAAGATCAATAATTCTGGCCCATATCTCAAACTTGAAGAGCTCGATGGATGTAGGCTTGGAGTAGCCATCATACGGAACAATGATCACCGGGTTCCCCCGGAAGTGCCAAGGTCCTCCTTGGGTTACCCTCTCCCAGTCCCCTAGGCAATTAAACTGCATGATGAAGAGGTTATCCTCTAGGGTTTTGATCTTGACTTCTCTAGCCAGATCCCAAGCTGACCTCATGTTCCAAAAGAACCAGTATGTGCTGAAGGTCTTGTCCATGTGTACATGAGCTTATATGAAGTTCCTTCCGGCCCATATAGATGGAGACAAAGGCCCAGGGAACCTGGCCCGGACAGCAGCATTCACCGCTTTTATTAACACCAGTGAGAGAACACGTGTGCTCACACAAACAAAAGGGAGCTCCTGCCTTAAGCGCCCGAAGCCAAATCCTATTCGGCGCCTTTAGCACCAGATACAGTTGTTTCCACAAACAGGCGCACAACCCCCCTCCCTCCGGGACTAACGGGCCGGCCCATCTCCCCCTTTCGTTATACGTTTTTATACTGCAAAAAGGGCGCTCGAGGGAGAATCGAACAAGCAACCTCCTGCATCCAGGGAGGCTGCAATAACCACCGCCTTCTTCTTCTGTCTTACCTTTTTCCATTTCCTTTTCCCCTTTTTCCAAATTTTCTTTATCAAGTTCAAGAATTTTTCTTTCTTCATGTTTTCTTTTCTGCAAAATGGATGAACATTTAAAAAAAATTAAATTCAATGAACTTTTTTTCATATTCGATGATTTTTTTTTGGAATTTGATGAACTTTTTTTTTGAATTTTATGAATTTTTTTCAAATTAGATGAACTTTTTTCAAATTTGATGAACTTTTTCTCAAATTCGATGACTTTTTTTCAAATTCGATGAACTTTTTTTCAAATTTGATGAACTTTTTAAAATTTTAATAAACTTTTTTCCAAATTTGATTATTTTTTTCGAAATCGATGAACTTTTTTGTAAGAACAAGAGTACATACTATAGCAAACCAGTTGGTTTTTTTCCTAAGAAAATCAGTACATACTGCATCAATTTTTGGCGAGAGAAAAAAAAAGAAACAAGCGATCGATCGCTGGCTGCTAACGATCGAGCGGGCGGCTAGCGAACGAGCGGCGGGGGCCAGCGAGCGTTGCTGGGCCAGGCCCAGGCAAGTGACGCAGCGGGCGCTGAAGGCGCCAAGGAGGAGGTCTCACGTCTGAACAGGTTGCTGGCACCTGTTGTTGCTTGAACTACGTCGGTATTTCCCCAAAGAGGAAGGGATGATGCAGCACAACTACGGTAGGTATTTCCTTCAGTGATGAGACCAAGTTTATCGAACCAGCAGGAGAACCACGCAACACTACGTGAACGGCACCTGCACACAAAGAACAAATACTTGCAACCCGACGTAAAAGAGGGGTTGTCAATCCCTCCCGGGTAAAGAGATAGATAAATTTGTAGTAAATCGGATAAATAGATCTCGCGGGAACGCGAGATAAAATAAATAACAATAAATTGCAGCAAGATATTTTTAGGTTTTTGGATTAATAGATCTGAAAATAAAAACAAATAAAAATGTATCTCGAAGGCAAATATGATAAAGAAGAGACCCGGGGGCCGTAGATTTCACTAGTGGCTTCTCTCGAGAAAAATAGCATACGGTGGGTAAACAAATTACTGTTGGGCAATTGATAGAACTTCAAATAATTATGACGATATCTAGGCAATGATCATTATATAGGCATCACGTCCAAGATCAGTAGACCGACTCCTGCCTGCATCTACTACTATTACTCCACACATCGACCGCTATCCAACATGCATCAAGTGTATTAAGTTCATGGAAAACTGGAGTAATGCAATAAGAACGATGACATGATGTAGACAAGATCTATTCATGTAGGAATAGACCCCATCTTGTTATCCTTAATAGCAACGATACATACGTGTCATTTCCCCTTCTGTCACTGGAATTGAGCACCGTAAGATCGAACCCATCACAAAGCACCTCTTCCCATGGCAAGAAAAATCAATCTAGTCGGCCTAACTAAACCAAAGATTCGAAGAAGAAATACGAGGCTATAAGTAATCATGCATATAAGAGATCAAAAGACTCAAATAGCTTTCATGGATAAAAACATAGATCTGATCATAAACTCAAAGTTCATCGGATCCCAACAAACACACCGCAAAAAGAGTTACATCAAATAGATCTCCAAGAGACCATTGTATTGAGAATCGAAAGAGAGAGAGGAAGCCATCTAGCTACTAACTACGGACCCGTAGGTCTACAATGAATTACTCACGCATCATCGGAGAGGCACCAATGAGGATGATGAACCCCTCCATGATGGTGTCTAGATTGGATCTGTGGTTTCTGGAACTTGCGGCGGCTGGAATTGTATTTCGTCGACTCCCCTAGGGTTTCTGGAATATTGGGGTATTTATAGAGCAAAGAGGCGGTGCGGGAGGCCACCGAGGTGGGCACAACCCACCAGGGCGCGCCTGGGCCCCAGGCACGCCCAGGTGGGTTGTGCCCCCCTCGGGGCACCCCTCTGGTACTTTCTTGGCCCAACTTGTGTCTTCTGGTCCAGAAAAAATCACCAAAAAATTTCGCTGCATTTGGACTCCGTTTGGTATTGATTTTCTGCGAAGTAAAAAACAAGCAAAAACCAGCAACTGGCACTGGGCACTATGTCAATAGATTAGTCCCAAAAAATGATATAAAGTTGCTATAAAACGATTGTAAAACATCCAAGATTGATAATATAACAACATGGAACAATCAAAAATTATAGATACGTTGGAGACGTATCAGCATCCCCAAGCTTAATTCCTGCTCGTCCTCGAGTAGGTAAATGATAAAAACAGAATTTTTGATGTGGAATGCTGCCTAACATGTTCATCACATAATCTTTTTTTTGTAGCATGGACATTTGGAATTTTATATGATTCAACGCAATAGTCTAGTTTTGACATGAAGATTTCAATACACAAGCATATCAAGACTAAAGCAAGTTATCCCTAGCCCATTATGCTCAATCATTGATCCATTCATGAAACACACTCGCATATTAGCTACACCCAATGCTCAAGTATGATCATAGTGCCCCTTAGTTGGTGCTTTATAAGAGAAGATGGAGACTCAAAAATAAAAATTGCATAAAGTAAATAGAAAGGCCCTTTGAAGAGGGAAGTAGGGATTTGTAGAGGTGCCAGAGCTCAAAGCGAAAAAGATAGAGATAAAAACATTTTGGGTGGCATGCTTTTCCTGTCAACGAAAACGATCGAGTAGTTCCCAATACTTTCCATGCTAGATATATCATAGGTGGTTTCCAAACAGAAAATAAAGTTTATTCCTTTTTCCACCATACTTTCACATTCCACGGCTAACCCAATCCACGTGTGCCGTCCATACCAACACTTTCCAAGGAATTTATTATTTGACAACATAAAGTAAATTCATTTTTCATTTCGGGACTGGGCATCCCTAATACCTTTGCCGTACTCTCGTGCAATGACAAGTGAATAAACACTCATCTTGAGAATAACACATCTAGCATGGAAAAATACCAGCCACCCCCTACCGTTTCATGAGCGGTACGATCACACAAAAGAGAAATTTATTTTAAAAATTAGAGATGGCACATACAAATTTGCTTAGAACGGCACGGAAATACCGCATATAGGTAGGTATGGTGGACTCATATGGCAAAACTGGGTTTAAGGATTTTGGATGCACAAGTAGTGATCATACTTAGTGCAAATGAAGGCTAGCAAAAGATTGAAAAGCATCCAACCAAGAAACAAAAAATCTCATAAGCGAGCATTAAACATAACTAACACCGAATAATGCACCACAAGTAGGATATAATTTCATTGCATAACTATTGACTTTCATGCTTGCATAGGGAATCACAAACCTTAACATCAATATTTTTACTAAAGCATAATTACTCATCAACATGACTCACATATTATATCATCATATCGCAAAACTATTACAAGGAATCAAGTTTATTTTGTCCAATGATCTTCATGAAAGTTTTTATTATATCCCTCTTGTATATCTATCACTTTGGGACTAATTTAATGTGTTGCTTTTGATAGCTCAAACAAATCTAAGTGAAGAACATGAGCATAAAAATTTTCTTCTCTCAAAATAATTTAAGTGAAGCATGAGAAAATTTCTTCAAAAAATCTAAAGCACACCGTGCTCAAAAAGATATAAGTGAAGCACTAGAGTAATTCCATAGCTCGAAAAGATTTAAGTGAATCATAGAGAGCAATTCTAACGAATCATAGCATAATTTTGGCTCTCTCAAATAGGTGTGTCCAGCAAGAATACTTGACTTAAAATAAAAAGCAAAACAAGCAAAGACTCATATAATACAAGACGCTCCTAGGAAAACTCATGATATGTGACGAATAAAAATATAGTTCCAAGTAAAATACCGATGGTCGTTAGAAGAAAGAGGGGAGGCCACTCGGGCATCCCCAAGCTTAGTTGCTTGCTTCTCTTTTAGATAATAGCTTGGGATGCCATGGGCATCCCCAAGCTTTGGCTCTTCTTACTCCTTATTCCTTCATCCATCGTGATCTCACCCAAAACTTGAAAACTTCAATCACACAAAACTCAACAAAACCTTCGTGAGATCCGTTAGTATAACAAAGCAAATCACTACTATAAGTACTGTTGCAAACCCTTTTATATTTTATTTTTGCATTATATCTACTGTATTCCAACTTTACTATGGTGTGACGCCCGGGTAATCCTCTGCTAATGATGCCACGTCACCTTGATTACTCTTGCTAATCTCGCGTTAGTTCGAAACCGGTTCGAGTTCAAATTCAAAATCAGGCAAACATCAAAAGTTTTTCAAAAATAAAAAAACTAAAATGTTCTAAATGAGTCTAATAATTCATAGGGAATTATGGTGGAGAAACCACACTTTATAGAATGTTTAAATGTACTAAGATATTAGAAACAGCGGGAAAAACAATTATTTAAATACTTTTTATAGTTAATAAAATATTAAACTAATTTAATGGGGCACTAAACTTTCTATCGCTGTGGACTAAATTGATATGCCAATCTAGGTGCTAAAGATGTATTTTACAAAACTAAAATAATTAAATTCTAAAATATAAAAATAGAAAAGAAAATAAACACAAAGGAAAAAGAGAGGAAAGACCCTCCCTGGCCGTTCGGCCCAACTGGGCTACCAGACCCACCTGGCTGGCCCATCCCGCCTCCCTTATCCCCACACACCCCGACCGAACCCTACGCCACCACCCCACTCACCCCCCCACTCACCCCTTCTCTTCCCCCGATCTGGATCGGGATCAGCCCCGATCCCGTCGCCCCGTCGCTCGCCCTGAACCGCCGCCGTCGCCATGGATGCCTTGACCGCGAGCTCTCCGACCTCCTCGTGTCCTAGGACGGTGTCCGCCCGCACCGCCATCGTCTACTACCTCCTCTCTGACCACGAGCACGAGCTCGGTACCCCTACCTCGCCGAATCGGCCTCATCCCCCTTCTCTGTCTCGCCAGTCATCACCGTCGATCTGCTGCTCCGGTGCTTCCCCGAGCCCGCTACGCACCCCTACCGGCTCACTGTGAGCCCTGCTCCCCTCTCCCCTGGCTCTTCCGTGTGGATCCGCCATCGTTGCACCGTCCCCGTATCCGGTCGCCGCGCCGGAGCTCTCCGCGAGCTCGCGCCCACCGCGCCCCGGACTTCCCTGCCTACGCCTGCTCCGGCTCCGGCTGTTAGCGCCGCTGTGTCCCTGTGCGCGCCCGCCTGCAGCTGCTAACGCTCCTGCTCGCAGCGCCATCGCTACTCGCGCACCCCTGTAGCCGCCGCTCGCTGCCGAGGCCGCCGCCACTGCCCGCTACTCCACCTCGCCCGCTGGCCGCCTCTGCCCGCTGGCGTCCTCGCTTTCACCCGCCTGTGCCGCGTCCCGCCGGCGCCCGCACGCGCCGCGCGCTGCTCCTACTCCTGCCGCCCAAGCACCCGCGTCATGGCCGGCCCCCTGTTGCTGGCTCTACAACACCGGCGCCACCCTCCGCCGGCGCCGCTCTCCATCTGACATATCCTGCCAAAGCGCCTCCCCCCCCCCCCCCCCCCGCCCCGGCCGCCTCCCATCCCCCATCCGCTTCCTCCCGTCCATCCGCTTCCTCCCGCCGGCTGGCCCCCGCACGCCCCTGCACCCGATAGCCCAACGCCCGCTAGGCCTCCCCTGGGCCTATGACTATTGCCCCCCCCCCCAGAAGTAAAAAAAATGAAAAAAAATATAAAAAATTAATAATAATAACAATTATAAATAATTAATTAGTTAATTAAAGAATTAATTAAGTTAATTAATTCTGTTTAGATTAACCTAATCACTTAGTTAAACTATTTAACTCTGTTTAGTTAATCTGTTAATTAACAGTGAATGACAGGCGGGACCCACATGTCAGGTTGACCAGTCAACAGTACCATTGACTGCTGATGTCAGCATGACATCACTGCTGATGCAATAAATGTTTTTCTGATTTAAAATAATCCAAAATGATTATTAAAACTTTAAAAATGCATAGAAAATAATCCGTAACTCGGATCAAGAAACTTTGAACATGAAAGTTGCTCAGAACGACGAGACGAATCCAAATACGCAGTCCATTCATTCACCACACGTCCCTAGCATAGCGAACATGCAACAATCCACCTCCAGTCCGTCTGTCCGAAAACGTCAAACATCCGGGAATACTTGTGACGCCCCCGATTCAATCGTACACTAATCATACACGCAAACATGTACGATCAAGATCAGGGACTCACGGGAGGATATCACAACACAACTCTAAGAATTAAATAAGTCATACAAGCATCATAATACAAGCCAGGGGCCTCGAGGGCTCGAATACAAGTGCTCGATCATAGACGAGTCAGCGGAAGCAACAATATCTGAGTACAGACATAAGTTAAACAAGGTGCCATAAGATGGCTAGCACAAACTGGAATACAGATCGAAGAGGCGCATGCCTCCTGCCTGGGATCCTCCTAAACTACTCCTGGTCGTCGGCGGCGGCCTGCAGGTAGTAGTAGGCACCCTCGGTGTAGTAGGGGTCGTCGAAGGTGGCGTCTGGCTCCTGGGCTCCAGCATCTGGTTGCGACAACCGAGTATAGAAAGGGGAAAAAGGGGGAGCAAAGCAACCGTGAGTACTCATCCAAAGTACTCGCAAGCAAGGATCTACACTACATATGCAATGGTATCAATGAAATGGTAGTATCTGTGGACTGAACTGCAGAATGCCAGAATAAGAGGGGGATAGCTAGTCCTATCGAAGACTACGCTTCTGGCAGCCTCCATCTTGAAGCATGTAGAAGAGAGTAGCAAGTACAACATCAAGTAACATCGCATAGCATAATCCTACCCGACGATCCTCTCCTCGTCGCCCTGTGAGAGAGCGATCACCGGGTTGTATCTGGCACTTGAAAGGGTTTGTTTTATTAAGTATCCAGTTCTAGTTGTCATAAGGTCGAGGTACAACTCCGGGTCGTCCTTTTACCGAGGGACACGGCTATTCGAATAGATAAACTTCCCTGCAGGGGTGCACCACATTACCCAACACGCTCGATCCCTCTGGCCGGGTACACTTTCCTGGGTCATGTCCGGCCTCGGAAGATCAACACGTCGCAGCCCTACCTAGGCCTAACAGATAGGTCAACACGCCGGTCTAAATCCTATGCGCGCAGGGGTCTGGGCCCATCGCCCATTGCACACCTGCACGTTGCGTGGGCGGCCAGAGAGCAGACCTAGCAACCTCCATTACAAAGGAAGTTGCGTTACGCGGTCCAACCCGGCGCGTGCCGCTCAGTCGCTGACGTCTAGGAGGCTTTGGCTGATACCACGACGTCGAGTACCCATAACTGTTCCCGCATGGTGGTTAGCGCGTATAGGCTCGTAGCCAGACTCAGATCAAATACCCAATCTCGTTAAGCATGTTAATTGATATAACCGCGGACGCCGACCAGGACCAGGCCCACCTGTCTCCTAGGTGGTCACAACCTGCCCTGTCGCTCCGCCACAAAGTAACACTCGGGGGCCGTCGGGAACCTAGGCCCACCTCTGCCTGGATGGAACCACCTGCCCCTTCAGCCCCCATCTCCGAACAGTAACATAGGTAATGTAAAAGTATATAGTATATGTACCCGTGATCACCTCCCGAAGTGATCACGGCCCAGTAGTATAGCATGGCAGACGGACAAGAGTGTAGGGCCACTGATGTAATTCTAGCAACCTATACTAAGCATTTAGGATTGCAGGTAAGGTATCAACAGTAGTAGCAAAGACATGCTATGCAGCAGAATAGGATTAACCGAAAGCAGTAACATGCTACACTACTCTAATGCAAGCAGTAGAGAGGAGGAATAGGCGATATCGGGTTGATCAAGGGGGGGGGCTTGCCTGGAAGCTGTGTCGAGAGAGAAGGGTCGTCGACGTAGTAGTCGTTCACGGCAGCGTCGTCAGCGGTCTTAGTGTCTATCGAGAGAGAAGGAGGGGGGAGGAAACAGTAAATACAAAGCAAACAAAGCATCACAAAATATAACAAGGCAATACGCGGTGCCAGTGGTGATCTAACGCAGGGATAGGTGATACCGGCAGAGGGGGGAAACATCCGGGAAAGTATTCCCGGTGTTTGACGTTTTCGGACAGACGGACCGGTGGTGGATTGTTGCATGTTCGCTATGCTAGGGACTTGTGGTGAACGAACGGACTGCGTATTTGGATTCGTCTCGTCGTTCTGAGCAACTTTCATGTTCAAAGTTTCTCGATCCGAGTTACGGATTATTTTCTTTGCATTTTTAAAGTTTTAATAATCATTTTGGATTATTTTAAATCAGAAAAACATTTATTGCATCAGCAGTGATGTCATGCTGACATCATCAGTCAATGGTACTGTTGACTGGTCAACCTGACATGTGGGTCCCGCCTGTCATTGACTGTTAATTAACAGATTAACTAAACAGAGTTAAATAGTTTAACTAAGTGATTAGGTTAATCTAAACAGAATTAATTAACTTAATTATTTCTTTAATTAACTAATTAATTATTTATAATTGTTATTATTATTAATTTTTTATATTATTTTTTTCATTTTTTTTATCGTTCTGGGTGGGGGGCACTAGTCATAGGCCCAGGGGAGGCCTAGCGGGCGTTGGGCTATCGGGTGCAGGGGCGTGCGGGGGGCCCGCCCTGCGGGGCGGCATCTGATTTCTTCGATGTGATCGTGCCGTCTTCTTTTTTTTGTTTTTTTTTCTTCTCTTCCCTTTCTTTCCTCGGGACTTCTCTCTTTGTCTTCCTTTTCCGTTTTTCTCCTTTTTGATTCCGTTCTCTGTTCTGGTTCCTTCCAGTTTTCCTTCCACGACGCGGGTGCTTGGGCGGCAGGAGGAGGAGCAGCGCACGGCGCGTGCGGGCGCGGCGTGCGGGCGCCGGCGGGATGCGGCACAGGCGGGCGGAAGCGAGGAATCCAGCGGGCAGAGGCGGCCAGCGGGCAAGGTGGAGCAGCGGGCAGTGGCGGCGGCCTCGGCAGTGAGCGGCGGCTACAGGGGTCCGCGAGTAGCGATGGCGCTGCGAGCAGGAGCGTTAGCAGCTGCAGGCGGGCGTGCACAGGGACGCAGTGGCGCTAGCAGCCGGAGCCGGAGCAGGCGTAGGCAGGGAATTCCGGGGCGCGGTGGGCGCGAGCTCGCGGAGAGCTCCGGCGCGGCAACCGGATACGGGGACGGTGCAACAACGGCGGATCCACACGGAAGAGCCAGGGGAGAGGGGAGCAGGGCTCACAGTGAGCCGGTAGGGGTGCGTAGCGGGCTCGGGGAAGCACCGAAGCAGCAGATCGACGGTGATGACTGGCGAGGCAGAGAAGGGGGATGAGGCCGATCCAGCGAGGTAGGGGTACCGAGCTCGTGCTCGTGGTCAGAGAGGAGGTAGTAGACGATGGCGGTGCGGGCGGACACCATCCTAGGACGCGAGGAGGTCGGAGAGCTCGCGGTCAAGGCATCCATGGCGACGGCGGCGGTTCAGGGCGAGCGATGGGGCGACGGGATCGGGGCTGATCCCGATCCAGATCGGGGGAAGAGAAGGGGATCATGGGGGGGTGAGTGGGGTGGTGGCGTAGGGTTCGGTCGGGGTGTGTGGGGATAAGGGAGGCGGGGTGGGCCGACTAGGTGGGCCTGGTAGCCCAGTTGGGCCGAACGGCCAGGGAGGGTCTTTCCTCTCTTTTTCCTTTGTGTTTATTTTCTTTTCTGTTTTTATATTTTAGAATTTAATTATTTTAGTTTTGTAAAATACATCTTTAGCACCTAGATTGGCATATCAATTTAGTCCACAGCGATAGAAAGTTTAGTGCCCCATTAAATTAGTTTAATATTTTATTAACTATAAAAATAATTTAAATAATTGTTTTTCCCGCTGTTTCTAATATCTTAGTGCATTTAAACATTCTATAAAGTGTGGTTTCTCCACCATAATTCCCTATGAATTATTAGACTCATTTAGAACATTTTAGTTTTTTTATTTTTGAAAAACTTTTGATGTTTGCCTGATTTTGAATTTGAACTCGAACCGGTTTCGAACTAACGCGAGATTAGCAAGAGTAATCAAGGTGACATGGCATCATTAGCAGAGGGTTACTGTAGCTTGATTACCCGGGCATCACAATTCTCCTCCACTACAAGAAATCTCGTCCCGAGATTTAAAAGGTGGAATAAGGGGGAAAGGTTTGGTTACGAAATTCTAACGAATCTTCTCGGCCTTGGTTGCTCTTCTCGAAGTGGTCGATCCATAGCGTTAATGTCTTCATTCCTATGGATCAATGCATCATGATGAAGTTGTCATTCTTTCTTCAAGAACTCCATCGTACTTACGAAAAGGTTAAGGGGTGGGTATTCCGGGAGAACGGACCTCTGTAAGGCTGACTATCTGGTAGCTAACATTGGGAAAGATGGCGAAAAGTAACTCTCGAACTGAAACTTAAGAAAATATCGAGAGCTAAGTAAGAAAGGTACCATGAAAAGTTTCAAGCGGGTAGGCAATCATTCGATGCCTGAAACAAAGTGTGAAAGGGGTCCAGAGCAACGAGAATAAGTATTAAGTCTGATACCATAATTTGATGATCTCTCGGAAGGTGGCTCGTGAATTACATATGAGGCTACGCGTGAGGAATAGCTTTGGAAATCGAGGGTGTACAGGAGAGTCAGGTTTCGATCCTGTGGAACTATGGATTATGGGCCCAC
Source organism: Thinopyrum elongatum (assembly GCA_011799875.1). Classification (NCBI taxonomy): domain Eukaryota; kingdom Viridiplantae; phylum Streptophyta; class Magnoliopsida; order Poales; family Poaceae; genus Thinopyrum; species Thinopyrum elongatum. The sequence goes on from CM022297.1 coordinate 70,682,903, forward strand.
CATGTGGGTTAAAGGGAGAAGGAGCAGTGACATCTTGTACGGTCATGATAGCAGGGCAGGTCAGAGCATAGCCTGCCAGTTATATTGGCAACAACGTTGGTACCAAGGGCAAGGGACGAAGAGAACCATTTTCCTGCTCGTCGAAACGAGGCGGACCAATAGGCAAAGTTCTCGTCCATCGGTGGTTACCGAAATGTCAACAACAATAGTAACAGGGTCTTACTGACAGAAGGGTACTATGAGGTGCTCACCTAAGGAGGGAATTATCACTGCTCAGTTAAGTAGATTACAAGAAAGGTTAAACAAAACAATGGAAAGGGAAAATGTGTTTAAACACAATGAATAGGAGTATATCCTTCCTAAGATTAAGCAGGGCATGATATACGGGTCAGGAGATCAAAGTCATGACCATATGGATAAAAGGGGTAAGAAGAATTATGATATGTACCCATACAACGATGTTTGGATAGTTGATCAAGAAACATTTAGCATTGCGCTTACAATGTTCTTGTGGATATTCGGAGTATCACAGACATGCTTCGAGATAGCATTGACATGGTCGTCAAGTAAGGGTAAGATTTTGGATGCACAAGGGACCCATCAGGCACAACTTATGGAATAAGTCTTACGATCTCCTCATGGAAGAATCGCTAACCTTGCTAAAAACAAGGAAACAATAACAATAGGTCCTCTGGCCAGGTGTGCTAGGCATGACATCATCTTACCGGGTCATATAAAGACAATTGCTATAACTCTTGGAAATATGTTCCAACCATCATATCTGACCGAGATTCAGATCTGATTGGTGACATGATACCTCAGACTCAGGATGTCCGAGAAGAAAAGGTGCAACACAAATTGTCAAGATGACATTGTAAGATTCTCGGGAAATGAACTATAGGAGCGGGTTCCCGAAACAATAGTTCATCATTAACCCAAGGAGAGGATGAGGAGGTGGCTGATGGACTCAGCGACAATTCATCGAGAATTCCACATGGATGGATTTCCACAATTATGTGAACAAGGAGATGACATATGACAATTCAAATGATATAATGTTGTATGCCCGAGGAAAACATACACCATTAATCATTAGTTGAAAGGTGTGGCCGAAATACGACCTTGGGCAGCAAGATCAATGTTAGAGTGACGATTCAATAATCAACAGTCTAAGAACGAACTGTCGATCGTTAACATTCAAAGCAATAAGGTTGCCAGAAGTACAGAATCCAAGCAGCACCGCTTGTTAGATGGTATCCCGGTTAGAATCAACACGGGGACCAAGAAAGAATGGTGACGGTGAGAAGTATCACTATGCTAAGAATTTTCAAAGAGGTGAAGCAATCCTCACAACATACTCGGCATAAAGGACAGTAATACTTCAAGGTAGAATATAATGCAAATAGGATAGCAAGTTGCATCCATAACACGGACAAGCTCGCGATGAAAAGAAGTTCAGGGTGTTGTCGATGATAACAAAAAGCATCGAGGGCAAGGAGGGTATTTCTCAACATGAACACAGTTGACATCTCGAAAGAAGTCAAAGTGTTGAAGGTGATCCAACATATTTGCCGGGAGGTTTCAAGAGGACGCAATCAAACAGCGACGGCGTCAAGCAGGGAATGACGACGTGAAAGTCATAGGAACAACAAGTAAGATGCAAGCTCAGAATCTAAGTTGCCTTTCAGAACAAGAAACATGATGTTGAAAGCTCGACGTAAGTCGTGCTCGCACTCTGAAGAATTTGTGCACCGAAGAAGGTCGAGGTAGCACAATCAAAGATAGCAAGATAAGGGTGTAGCCGATGGTCTAGGACGACATGACTGAGTTTAAATTTCCCAGTAACAATTACTAGGGGTATTTGAATTTTAGAGCGGATTTGATTTACTAAACGGTGTCCTCGGTTGACGGCAACCTAGAGCCCGTAGAATGATTACGACCAGGAAAGTTATTACTTCAACAAGTTAGTAAGATGCCGTGCAAAGGCATGATATCCTCGAGATACCACGGGGTAAAACTCGAAGGTAGAACATGATAGAAGTTGAACTTGTCGTTGACCGACGACAGCAGATACCTTAACCTTGTCAAAAATAGACGAGGCACTGGAATGGTTTCCTTTCAGAAATATATTAAATAAAGTTAGCATGGTCAGAACCATAGCTGCAAGGGATCCAATTCAATGACACCGAAAGAATTATTCAAATGATTAAATATTCTTGCAAGAAGCTTTCATGATAAGCTCCACATCGAGTCCATGGGCAAGAACACAACGGTTCGGGGTCGACTCCCACTTCTTCAATGCATAACATTTCATTCGCTTCTCGTCTTCGAAGAAGTTGTAGAGTTGAAAAGTGTCTGGTAAAACACCAGAAGAGAATGTCTTGTGTAAACTTTCGGGTTCACACGGTTTAGGGAAGGTATATGTTCATCCCATAGGGCATCTTAGGAACATATAACGCTTCAGAAGTAAATTATACAAGCTCGAAAGCAGAGTATGGTTTGGAACGCAGAGGATACAATTTACCAAATGCATTATGTATCATGGAAGAATTCACAAGGCAGTTAAATACGAAGGACACTGTCGATTAATAATCCGACGAAGGATCGGATGTCCCTAGCGGAGCTGATGTGAGCATCGGCACACAACCAGATGAAGAAAGAACGCAAAGGCATCGGATTATAGGACATCTAAATAATTTGATGCTTAGATAACAAAGGAATTATGAATTCCAATATGAAGGATCAGAAGCAGACGCTCTGATCAAGGATGGGTTATTTGAATAGACTTAAGGGTATGATCGACGGCAATTAGATTGGTCGAGAACCAGCTCATGTTCAAAAGGACGTCTGAGCCGGAAGATAGTTAGAAAGGATCAACTGATGAATGCGTGCATTCGCACTCATGTTGAATCAATAAGATGAAAATGACGGTGTCAAAGGATACTAATGAATATTGCCAGTCATATGGAAAGCATCCATAATGCAAGCAGACAAGTAATTGCAGAGCAATAAGCTGCTAAGGATTTTTTGGAAGATTGAATAGTATTCCAATGTATCTTGGGAATCGTATGAACAAAGGGGGAAGAATGGATACTCGGTAAGTGCGAGGAATTATCCATAGGGGGTATTCATGAGGCAAGAACGGCAAGGCAGTAAGCTCAAAGGATTGTCGGAACAACGAAGAGCAGTTCGGGGCATCTTGTAATAACAAGATCAATGGGATTGAATATAAGAGTGGCAAGTGTATGTAGTTATCCATAAGGATTTAGCAGCGGTAGGGAATTTGCAAAGACGGTGGACTCAGGTGTCCCAGGAAAACATCGAATAGCATCTTCGGAATCTTCTGGTGAAGCAGGCGATCATCTGTAATAAGGGGCTCTCCGGGTGGATGTAATCACGAGATCCTAATGTTTGAGTTAGTAAATTCATTTTAACCCGAATAGAAGAGAGATCAGAGTCCCAGAGTATAGACGAGGAATAAAAGATCCTAATACCACCCAATGGCGACGTGGGCCCGTAAGACACACAGCCATGTTAGTAAAAGTTTTGCAATGTCTAGACTCGACTTCGGCCAAGGAGTATGGAAGGGGGGGTTCCTACAGCAGTTGGCTCTGATACCAACTTGTGACGCCCCCGATTCAATCGTACACTAATCATACACGCAAACGTGTACGATCAAGATCAGGGACTCATGGGAGGATATCACAACACAACTCTAAGAATTAAATAAGTCATACAAGCATCATAATACAAGCCAGGGGCCTCGAGGGCTCGAATAGAAGTGCTCGATCATAGACGAGTCAGCGGAAGCAACAATATCTGAGTACAGACATAAGTTAAACAAGGTGCCATAAGATGGCTAGCACAAACTGGAATACAGATCGAAGAGGCGCAGGCCTCCTGCCTGGGATCCTCCTAAACTACTCCTGGTCGTCGTCGGTGGCCTGCACGTAGTAGTAGGCACCCTCGGTGTAGTAGGGGTCGTCGAAGGTGGCGTCTGGCTCCTGGGCTCCAGCATCTGGTTGCGACAACCGAGTATAGAAAGGGGAAAAAGGGGGAGCAAAGCAACCGTAAGTACTCATCCAAAGTACTCGCAAGCAAGGATCTACACTACATATGCAATGGTATCAATGAAATGGTAGTATCTGTGGACTGAACTGTAGAATACCAGAATAAGAGGGGGATAGCTAGTCCTATCAAAGACTACGCTTCTGGCAGCCTCCATCTTGAAGCATGTAGAAGAGAGTAGCAAGTGCAGCATCAAGTAACATCGCATAGCATAATCCTACCCAACGATCCTCTCCTCGTCGCCCTGTGAGAGAGCGATCACCGGGTTGTATCTGGCACTTGAAAGGGTGTGTTTTATTAAGTATCCGGTTCTAGTTGTCATAAGGTCGAGGTATAACTCTGAGTCATCCTTTTACCGAGGGACACGACTATTCGAATAGATAAACTTCCCTGCAGGGGTGCACCACATTACCCAACACGCTCGATCCCTCTGGCCGGGCACACTTTCCTGGGTCATGTCCGGCCTCAGAAGATCAACACGTCGCAGCCCTTCCTAGGCATAACAGAGAGGTCAGCACACCGGTCTAAATCCTATGCGCGCAGGGGTCTAAGCCCATCGCCCATTGCACACCTGCACGTTGCGTGGGCGGCCGGAGAGCAGACCTAGCAACCTCCATTACAAAGGAAGTTGCGTTACGCGGTCCAACCCGGCGCGCGCCGCTCAGTCGCTGACGTCTAGGAGGTTTCGGCTGATACCACGACGTCGAGTACCCATAACTGTTCCCGCGTGGTGGTTAGCGCGTATAGGCTCGTAGCCAGACTTAGATCAAATACCCAATCTCGTTAAGCGTGTTAATTGATATAACCGCGGACGCCGACCAGGACCAGGCCCACCTGTCTCCTAGGTGGTCACAACCTGCCCTGTCGCTCCACCACAAAGTAACACTCGGGGGCCGTCGGGAACCTAGACCCACCTCTGCCTGGATGGAACCACCTGCCCCTTCAGCCCCCATCTCCGAACAGTAACATAGGTAATGTAAAAGTATATAGTATATGTACCCGTGATCACCTCCCGAAGTGATCACGGCCCAGTAGTATAGCATGGCAGACGGACAAGAGTGTAGGGCCACTGATGTAATTCTAGCAACCTATACTAAGCATTTAGGATTGCAGGTAAGGTATCAACAGTAGTAGCAAAGACAGGCTATGCAGCAGAATAGGATTAACCGAAAGCAGTAACATGCTACACTACTCTAATGCAAGCAGTAGAGAGGAGGAATAGGCGATATCGGGTTGATCAAGGGGGGGGGGCTTGCCTGGAAGCTGTGTCGAGAGAGAAGGGTCGTCGACGTAGTAGTCGTTCACGGCAGCATCGTCAGCGGTCTCAGCATCTATCGAGAGAGAAGGCGGGGGGAGGAAACAGTAAATACAAAGCAAACAAAGCATCACAAAATATAACAAGGCAATACGCGGTGCCAGTGGTGATCTAACGCAGGGATAGGTGATACCGGCAGAGGGGGGAAACATCCGGGAAAGTATTCCCGGTGTTTGACGTTTTCGGACAGACGGACCGGAGGTGGATTGTTGCATGTTCGCTATGCTAGGGACGTGTGGTGAACGAACGGATTGCGTATTTGGATTCGTCTCGTCGTTCTGAGCAACTTTCATGTTCAAAGTTTCTCGATCCGAGTTACGGATTATTTTCTATGCATTTTTAAAGTTTTAATAATCATTTTGGATTATTTTAAATCAGAAAAACATTTGTTGCATCAGCAGTGATGTCGTGCTGACATCAGCAGTCAATGGTGCTGTTGACTGGTCAACCTGACATGTGGGTCCCGCCTGTCATTGACTGTTAATTAACAGATTAACTAAACAGAGTTAAATAGTTTAACTAAGTGATTAGGTTAATCTAAACAAAATTAATTAACTTTATTAATTCTTTAATTAACAAATTAATTATTTATAATTGTTATTATTATTAATTTTTTATATATATTTTTCATTTTTTTATCGTTCTGGGTCTGGGGGGGGTGATTGGCCACTAGTCATGGCGCAGGGCGCCTAGGGGCTCGTTGTGGCTAAATCGTTTGCATGGCTCGTGGCCAGTCCCGTCGTGAGTCCACGAATGGCGCATTTTGCACGATTCGGAGAGGTTCTTGGTGCGCTCTTGAATCTTCGCGCTTCGATCGCGCGGCCTGTCTCTTCCGGGGACGGTGGTTTTATTTGGCTCAGAATCGGCCGCTTCACGATGTCAGCTCTGCCTTGGCTTTGAGCAGGAGTAGGAGGCACATGGCGCGGCAGGCGCGGCGTGCGGGCGCCCGACGCGGCACAGGCGGCGGAAGCGAGGACGCCACGGCAGAGTCGGCCAGCAGGCGAGGTGGACAGCGGGCAAGTGGCGGCGGCCTCGGCAGCGAGCCGGAGGGGGTGGCACGTCCTGGCCGCTGCGAGCAGGAGCGTTAGCAGCTGTAGGCGGGCGCGCACAGGGCCGCAGCGGCGCTAGCAGCCGAGCCGGACAGCGTAGGCAGGGAAGTCCGGGGCGCGGTGGGCGTGAGCTCGCGGAGAGCTCCGGCGTGACGACCGGATACGGGACGGTGCAACGACGGCGGATCCACACAAGAGCCAGGGGAGAGGGGAGCAGGGCTCACAGTGAGCCGTTAGGGTGGCGTAGCGGGCTCAGGGAAGCACCGAGGCAGCAGATCGACAGTGATGACTGGCGAGGAGAAAGGGGGATGAGGCCGATCCGGCGAGTTAGGGTACCGAGCTCGTGCTCGTGGTCAGAGAGGAGGTAGTAGACGATGGCGGTGCGGCGGACACCGTCCTAGGACGCGAGAGGTCGGAGAGCTCGCGGTCAAGGCATCCATGGCGACGGCGCGGTTCAGGCGAGCGACGGGGCACGGATTGGGGCTGATCCCGATCTAGATCGGGGGAAGAAAGGGGATCATGGGGGGGGTGAGTGGGGTGGTGGCGTAGGGTTCGGTCGGGGGTGTGGGGGATAAGGGAGGCGGGATGGGCCGGCCAGGTGGCCTGGTAGCCCAGTTGGGCCAAACGGCCAGGGAGGGTCTTTCCTCTCTTTTTCCTTTGTGTTTATTTTCTTTTCTCTTTTTATATTTTAGAATTCAATTATTTTAGTTTTGTAAAATACATCTTTAGCACCTAGATTGGCATATCAATTTAGTCCACGGCGATAGAAAGTTTAGTGCCCCATTAAATTGTTTAAATATTATTAACTATAAAAAGTATTTAAATAATTGTTTTTCCCGCGTGTTTCTAATATCTTAGTGCATTTAAACATTCTATAAAGTGTGGTTTCTCCACCATAATTCCCTATGAATATTAGACTCATTTAGAACATTTTAGTTTTTTTATTTTTGAAAAACTTTTGATGTTTGCCTGATTTTGAATTTGAACTCGAACCGGTTTCGAACTAACGCGAGATTAGCAAAGTAATCAAGGTGACATGGCATCATTACAGATGGTTACTGTAGCTTGATTACCCGGGCGTCACATATGGCTTATACCCTCCAATACAAACCATAGATTCATCAAAATAAGCACACAACGCAAAGAAACAGAATCTGTCAAAAACAGAACAGTCGTACCAATCTGAAAACTTTGAATACTTCTGTATACTCGAAAAATTCTGAAAAATTAGGACAGCGTAGGACATTTATATATAATATTGTGTAATAAATTCAGAATTTTTAGTTGCTTCTGTGAATTTCTAAAATTACTTTACTGGACGCAAAAGTTTTGTTTTCTAACAAGATCAAATCAACTATCACCCAACGTGATCCCAAAGGCTTTCTTGGCACAAACTTTAATTAAAACACAAAAACCACAATCATAGCAGTAGCATACTTGTGCAAACACTCAAGAATAGAAATAAAAAGACAAAATAAATTTTATTCATTGGGTTGCCTCCCAACAAGCGCTATCGTTTTATGCCCCTAGCTAGACATAATGCAAAGATCTAAGTGTTGTCATCTTTATTTTCATTTTCCTTAGAGTTGTTTTTGTCAGGAGGTTTTGCAAAAACAACATAAAACACCTTATCCATAGAGACTTTAGCACTATCAAGTTGCTTATCGTCATATCCCCTTGATTTCCAGCAACAATCCAAGAAGTGTTGATTAACATCATTAAAAACTTGTTGGATTATATCTAAAACGAACGTCCTTTTTCAGGTTCTCATCAAAGATTTGATTATCCCCAGCAAATGTCTTAGCATATAATCACTATTGTAAAGGATTTCATCTATCACCAGTTTTTCATGATTCATACCATAGAGTCAAAAATTTCCCTAGCTTCCCGTACTATGTAATCAAATTCATTCATAAGAACAAGGGTGGCCAACTTTTTAGCTTTGGGATTCTTATAACGGGTAACTCAAAAATCAGTCTTTGCAAGGTAGGATGGGTACGGATAAATTTATTTTCAAGTTTCAGAACTAGTGCTGAATAGCTTCCGCATAAGATTTAATACTTTTAAGTATAGGAACATCGTCAAGACTTAAATTTCCAACACAATTGAAAAATTCTTGGATACGTTCTTTTCCTATAACTTTCCCTTGCCCCAAAACAAAAGTTTTAGCATCCAGATTGCCTGATCGTCCAATTTTAGGAGTTAGGCCATCATCTATTTCTACCATACCAAAGTCACTCATGATGACAAGTTCAAGCAACAATTAAGAGATCTGACGAGAAAAGGCGAACGAAAAGAGGACGAATAAAACGGCAATGTTTGTGAAGTGGGGGAGATAAAAACGAGAGCCAAATGGAAAATAATGGAAATGGCAGGAGATGAGATTTGTGATGAGAACCTGGTAGATGTTGATGATGTCTCCTTGGCAACGGCGCCAGAAATTGCTAGTTGACGGGAGACTATCTTGACTTGATCCTCCCCGGCAACGGCGCCAGAAAATTCCTTTTGATGTCGCTTGAACTACGTCGGTATTTCCCCAAAGAAGAAGGGATGATGCAGCACAGCTACGGTAGGTATTTCCCTCAGTGATGAGACCAAGGTTACCGAAACACGCAACACTACGTGAATGGCACCCTGCACACAAACATAAATACTTGCAACCCGACGTAAAAGAGGGGTTGTCAATCCTCCTCCGGGTAAAGAGATAGATAAATTTGTAGTAGATCGGATAAATAGATCTCGCGGGAACGCGAGATAATAAATAACAATAAATTACAGCAAGATATTTTTGGGTTTTTGGATTAATAGATCTGAAAATAATAGGAAATAAAAATAGTCTCGAGGCAAATATGATAAAGAAGAGACCCGGGGGCCGTAGATTTCACTAGTGACTTCTCTCGAGAAAAATAACACACGGTGGGTAGACAAATTACTGTTGGGCAATTGATAGAACTTCAAATAATTATGATGATATCCAGGCAATGATCATTATTAGGCATCACGTCCAAGATTAGTAGACCGACTCCTGCCTGCATCTACTATATTACTCCACACATCGACCGCTATCCAGCATGCATCTAGTGTATTAAGTTCATGGAAAAACGGATGTAATGCAATAAGACGATGACATGATGTAGACAAGATCTATTCATGTAGGAAAAGACCCCATCTTGTTATCCTTAATAGCAACGATACATACGTGTCATTTCCCCTTTGTCACTGGATTGAGCACCGTAAGATCGAACCCATCATCACAAGCACCTCTTCCCATGGCAAGAAAAATTGATCTAGTCGGCCTAACTAAACCAAAGATTCGAAGAAGAAATACGAGGCTATAAGTAATCATGCATATAAGAGATTAAAAGACTCAAATAACTTTCATGGATAAAAACATAGATCTGATCATAAACTCAAAGTTCATCGGATCCCACAAACACACTGCAAAAAGAGTTACATCAAATAGATCTCCAAGAGACTCTACTAACTACGGACCCGTAGGTCTACATTGAACTACCACGCATCATCGGAGAGGCACCATGAGATGATGAACCCCTCCGTGATGGTGTCTAGATTGGATCTGTGTTTTCTGGAACTTGCGGCGGATGATATTGTATTTCGTCACTCCCCTAGGGTTTCTGGAATATTGGGGTATTTATAGAGCAAAGAGGGCGTGCGAGGCCACCGAGGTGGGCACAACCCACCAGGGCACGCCTGGGCCCCCAGGAGCGCCCAGGTGGTTGTGCCCCCCTCGGGGCACCCCTCGTACTTTCTTGGCCCAACTTGTGTCTTCTAGTCCAGAAAAATCACCAAAAGTTTCGCTGCGTTTGGACTCTGTTTGGTATTGATTTTCTGCGAAGTGAAAAACAAGCAGAAAACAGCAACTGGCACTGGGCACTATGTCAATAGGTTAGTCCAAAAAATGATATAAAGTTGCTATAAAACGATTGTAAAACATACAAATTGATAATATAACAGCATGGAACAATAAAAAATTATAGATATGTTGGAGACGTATCAGCGCCCGCTGCAGCCCTTTGTTGGGCCGGCCCGTCAAGGCAAAGCGCAGCAAAACAAAACTCGCCCAGAAAAACAAAAAAGGTGGCTTCCTCCAGGAATCGACTTGCATCGACACATCCTGTTCTAGCTTAGCTGACCACCACACATTGAACACCTTTGATTTTAAGAGCGCTAACGGTGTAAGGACTAGTATAGTCACGCTTATTTATCACTTAAATTTTTATTTATTTTATAAATCATGATTTAAAAATGTTCATCAATTTTGAGAAAAAGTTCATAAACTTAAAAAGGTTCATCAATTTTGAGAAATAGTCATCATTTGTGAGAGAAATTTCACAGACTTAAAGAAGTTCACCGATTTTGGAAAAACTTTATAAAAAGTTTAAAAAGTTCATCGGTTTTTGAAAGAATTTCATCGATTTTGGCAAAAAGTTCATCGACTTTGAAACAAAGGTTCATCGAGTTTGAAAAAAGTTCATCGTTTTTGAAAAAAATTCCACAATTTGAAGGAAAAAATTCATCAATCTTGAAAAATTCATCGGGTTTGGAAAAAGTTAACCGAATTTGGAAAAAATTCATCAAATTGAAATTTTTTTATCAAATTTGAAAAAGTTCATAAATTTTTAAAATATGGATGGATTTGAAAAAAAAAAACATCAAACGAGGAAGAAGGAAATAAAAGAAAACAGAAAAAGGAAAAAAATAGAAAAAAAGAAAGAAACGTGATAAAGCAAAAAAAAGATGGAACTTAGCACGTCAAATTCCCGTGGCGGGGTGGTTACCACAGTTTGCAATGAACCAGGACATCCTCGGTTTGATTCCCAGCTCATGTGGAATTTTGTGCTTTGAAAGCACGCAGGCGAATGAAACGGGTCGAGCCCAGTTAACGCGCTGCAGGTGCCGTTTGCACAAACAGTAATAACCGGCGCCTGGGACGCCAAATAGATTTTGCCCAAAAAGACCGGTTTGTCTCCAAAAAACAAATGAGAGAACACAAGATTTTGCAGCTTGACACCCCTCCATTTTTTGCAGCCTAATTGCTAAGATTCCTCGTGTGAAACTTGATTTGCTTCGTTTTAAACACACACAATGTGATTCAAAAATCAGACTAGTTTAAACTATTTTGTGTATGATAGAAATAAAATTCTGAAACTCATATACTTGATCCCGACTGATTTTGTTACGATAGCGAAAAAAACAATTCCCCATCCCCTCCCGCATCGCACCCATGTGCGACGGGGAGGGCAACCCCTACCCTACTTCGCCGGGACCCCACCTTCACCCGTCCTCTCCTTTCTCCCTCGCCGGCACGAGGGGGGAGAGGGTCCGTTGGTATCCTCACATGGCAGTATCGGCGCGGACCAGTGATGATGTTGGGATGGCGATTTGTTGGTGGCGGGGGCAACGACAGCGTGACGGTCGTCGCACGGGCAACGTGGAGGTGGTGCGTGCCTAGCAAGATGGTGACGGCGAGGGTAACATGCTACGGTGGCGTTCAGCCAGATCTGGCCCGACGGGTGGCGCAGGCAAAGGTTGTTGCCTTGCCTTCCGACGGTGGTGTTCCTTGGGCCCGCGCTCAGGCGGCTGATCTAGGCTGAATCGGGTCCGGAGGGCCTGTGGTGGCAATGGTGGCGCGACGATCGTGGTTCTGCATGTGGTGTCAAGGTGGCGGTGGCGACTTCCCTTCTCATGGGTCCGAGCTGGCGGTGCGTAGGAAGGGTGAGTGTTGCTGATGCCTACTGCACACGCGATGGTGGTGGCTCTGACCTAGGGCTCGTGATTGGGCGGGCCCGATCTGGGCCTGAGGTGTGTTTTGGAAGAAGGGCACACCTCAAACCCCCATTGTCGCCCTGGCACTTATGTTCGTAAACCCCAGTAAGCATGTGATGATCAACAAGACGTAGTACCTACAATCAGGAGACTCATTGATAGGAAGAGAAGATCAAAACCGATTTGTATGTCTAAAGGTGATGGAGATTGGAGAGACAATCATTATGTGTTCATTGCAAGAAAAGGTAGCAAGTATTACCGTTCTTTGACCGCATCGAGGACCCCAATACTTCTTCGAAGGACTCAGGAGGCCGGGCTGCTAGGACCAATGATAATCTTGGCCTGGAGTTGTCGAGGATTAGGGTTGAACTCGATAGTGGGCGAGCTTTGGGAACTGATACAACCATACAACCCAACAATGGTTTTTCTGAGTGAAACAAAAAAGAAGTCAAGGACGATGGTGAAGGTAAAGTGGAGCCTTAGTTTCATGCAAGGATGTGGCCATGGAATGTGTAGGTAGGAGTGGTGGATTAGCTCTTTAGTTTAGGGACAAAGTCTAGGTGTCTATGAGGCCATGGTGCTAGTATTATATCGATGCAACTATTTTTTGGGGGGCAAACCCTATTTTTTCACTCGAATCTACCGTGAGCCTCGAAATAACTTAGACAGAGAACTTGTGATGTTATTTTTTATTTAAGGGGTCAAGATAATATACCATGGCTTTGTGCAGGTGATTTCACTAAAGTTTTTGTTCCGACAGAGCAAATTAGGGGGGAATCCAAGAAGCTTCCTACATATGGAGGATTTGTTCGAAAATGTAGTAGAACACAAAAAATCGCCCTGCGAACACCCAGAATATATGAAGATCATATCGGGTTTGATCAACGACGTTACCTACCGACACCAGCGTGCACGGAAGTAGATGAGTCGGTGTAGATCGTACTTGGAGTCCCTCGAACGTCGATGAAGATCCGCGAACTGCCCTCGAATGATCCCTCAATGGAAGACCAAAGCACAGGCCTCTCTACTTGGTTGCAAGCGTAGGACCTTCACGATCCGGCAGCACTTCGCGTCCAGAGCTATCATCATCAAAGAATTGAGGGAGGAGATTAGAACCACATAGGGCTTCTAATTATGAGGACTAGGGTGGCTAGGGCTAGCTCTAATTAGTCAACTAGGACCAACTAGAAATAGAACTAGATCAACTAAGGAGGCTCAAAAACTTGTATATCAAAGGGTGGAAATCCGCTAGTATAATAATTATAGGTTTGAGGGGAGAGGAAGGGCTGCCACCAAGGAGGAAGGATTCCTCCTTGGTGCGTTGGCCTAAGGGGGGAAGGAGGAATCCCCCCACCCCACCCCAATTCGCCCTCCCTCAAGAGGGAAAGGGGCGCCTCCCCTATGGGGCCTTGGTGGCCCAATTCCTTCTCCACCACTTGGCCTTTTTAGGCCCGTTGATATTAAATTAAATAAATAAATGTTCTAATACCTCTAGACCATTATTATAATAATTTAACATCCCCAAAACATTTTCCACTTATATATAATTTATTGGTAATACCGGGTATTACCCGATACTCACTGAAACCTTCCGGTGACCCCAAACGCTTCCGGACCTCTCGGAACTATTCCGAATATTCATGAAACAATTCCACAAATATATTCTCATACTCCCATCCCACCAAACTCAGCAGATCATGATTGCCTTAAGCTTGTGACCCCGTAGGTTCGGTACCCATAGACATGAACGGAATTGTTCGTTCAATGACCGACAGCGACCTGGACGTCCGTATCGGTCCCTATGAGCACACGAATGATATTAGAGTTAACCTTTGGTTATCATGTGATGTTCCCTTTGCTTCGCGATACTTCACAAAACCCGGTATGCATGGTATCCTTCCGAGTCATCACTATGCTCGTTATACTGAAATCCTCATTACCGGTTTTGCTCTTCTCTCTCTTATTGTGTTCTGGCATCCCCGTGACGAACACTGTGTATGGCCAGACGATGATTGAGCTGTACACACACCGGAGGGCCCTAAGAATATCTCTCCATCGCCGGAGGAGCAAACCCTACTCTCGAGCTATCCGGCTACTTATCAAACTTTCTGATGAACCGTAAGTTGTCGTTACGATCACCGTGCTACATGTGACGTTTGAGCAACCACAAAGCCCATCGTACGTAAGAAGTGACCGCGATTCTCTCATGGTCTAAGGAGAAAATCACACGTTAACACTTTGTGTTATTACATTGAATACAGACGATATTATACAATTCACAACAAACAAGTTCGGGTCGATTCAATATGACCGTTCTTCCAATGCCATAATCTCAAAGTTTTTTTAGACTCTCGTTTAACACTTTAAACGATATCCTAAGATCCAAAAAACATGATCACCAACAACACTTGAGCTGTCCGAGAGGCAAGACTAGAACCTTTTATATAACGTTTATTATTCCAGACGTGCATATGAGTTTTCCACTGAATCACATATTCTAGGATCATAGCAGCTATGCATGAAATATAAACTCTATAATTATGAATACAGAAATATAATAGTACAAATATTATTGCCTCTAGCTAGGGCACATTTCCACAGTGTCCCACTCACACTAGATTCAATAATCTAATTAGCACTTTTAACTTTTACACCATGGCAATCCGGTGTCAGTCCATGCTAGCTTGTGGTATTGACTTCGACTTATCGAATCTGACAACTTCAGATCCATGTGTATCATTTGCATTTCAATGTATCCATCATCTTTCACATGAATTCATATTTATGTGAAAACAGCTTAGTATATATTGAATCACTGGCAAACCTTTGATTCCTTAGATTGAGCCATAGAACCCACTATATGAAACAGTGTTCTATTTGCACAATCATCTAGAAACCATACTAAGTTCATAAATAACCTGTGTTCAGCACCCTCTATGTTGCTTCTACAGAGACAATATACTCAGCCTTCTGCCATAGAATTCACCACATAACTTTCTTGGACCAATTCCAACTTACTGTGCACCATAAATCATTTAATTGAACAAATATTGCTTGGAGCACCAATTGAAGATTTTGTCGGTCTACTACTTACATCAAGCATGTATTGATGTAAACTCCTTACACCAATCTCTTCATTTTCTCTGTATGCAAGAAACATGTCGTCAGTTCTCATGACATTTTAACTGTTGTCCTGTGATAAAAAAAATTGACCTTTCTGGTAACTTACTCACACCTACTTGGAGTACTGGACTATCTGGTTATTTAATACCATGGACTTAACACAGTGTGGATTGAAATCATGTATTTCACTCATCAATATTCAATATAGCGATTCTGGCTAAGAACTCCTTCCATGTGACCTTGACAAGAAAACTCTTTTTGAAATTTTTCATACTAAACTGCTTTAGTATTTTACCAATATGTATTTTGGTTAAGCCCGATTAGACACTACTATCTCCATAGATTATTATGTCTAAGACAAGGACTATATTGCCTAAGTACTTTACTAAAAAAACTATTTCAATAAAGTCTTAATCTATTCAAGAAATTATATAATTTCCAATCAATAATATGTCATGCACACACAGTGTTATAATATTATTATGCTCCCACTTACTTTTCTTGTAAATACATGCATCTTTGTTTCTATCAATGAAATCATATTATTTGACATTCATCAAAAATAAAGATTCCAACTCCACTATGCTTGCTTAAGATAATTACTGGATCTCTTGAAGTTTGCACATAGTAGCATCCTCTGGATCTAGAAAATTACCTTGGATTGTATCAAGTATACAACCTTGATTCTATTTCCATCTCATGGGAATCATTTTAACATCCATCTGTTATACCTCATAGCTAAAATATTTAGTAATTGCTAGTTTAATCTGACTGACTTTAATTATTTATTATGTGAGATAATCTTGTCATCATCAACTCCTTGATCTTGTCATAAACTATTTGCAACAAGTCAAGCATTATAAAACTTGTTTTATCTTTGTAATTTATAGATCCATCACTAACACTTAGACTTTAATTCTTTCAGAGGGTCTATCAAGTTCTAAACTTGAATTATGTGTATAGATACCATCTTAGATTTTTGGGGTATAGCCACTTCCAGAGTCAGGGCCCCATCAACACTTCTTTGTGTATTATAGGTTCATAGTTTGTTTTCAACAATATTTCGTCTGCATACCTTGAAGGTCTGTACAAATTTTCCAACCTATATAGTTCAACTGCATGTTCGATCGAAGACTCTATATCCGGTGTAGAGACTTCTGTATCATTCATGGTAAGAAAATTTAAAACCACTTCTAGCGTTTTTTTCTTTGACTGATCATGAAGATTCTGTAATCTCGTCGAATTGCACTGTCCTCCCACTCGCTCTTTTGCAGAAAACATTTTCTTCAAAATTTCTGCACTCTGTGACAAAACACTTTTCCCGGCATAGTATAGAGGATACCCACCTTTTGGATAACCTACAAAGTAAATTTGATGGAGCTCTTTTCAATAAAGCCATAGTCTCTAAAGCATCACATTAAAAGTAATTGGCGAACTATCAGTGATCTCTAACTATCTCACCATGTCATACATAGTAATTACATCTACTCAACACACTCTACTCTTAGTAGTGTTTTCTAGGAGGTGCAAGCTATAATTTTTTATAGCTCATCAGACATTCGCTAATTTTTAACTCAAATATTCTTTTATGCAATCCAATTGTAAAACATAATTTTTCTTGTTACAATAATTTCTACTTCATTCTGAAAATCTTTTTGAAACATTTCAAAAGATCCAGATTTATTCTCAATATAAATATCTACTTGAGTCATCCTTGAAGATGATAAATCCACTGCTTGCAACAACACTATTGGACTTCATACATCATATGCATATTTCCAATTATTTTTGTTACTCATTCTTTATGGCCTATGAACGGTATTTTAGTTTACTTCACTATTTGGATGAAAGTTGCAAGTGTCAGATATTCATAATCATATGACTCCAAAAATCCATCACTATGGAATTTCTCCATGGCGGTTTCTCCAATGTGACTAAATGCAGTGCCACACACATAGTGGTATTTTTAGTCTTGCACATTTAGCATCAGTTTTATGATGTTCAATCCTTATCATCAATATCATAATTTACATCCTATTCACAATAGGAGTATGACCCTTTTGTTCATTACATCGACAACTATTGTTCTCTTAGAACAAACTCCTTGCAACTTCTATGCAATGGGCTAGAGTGTAAAAACCTAAAATTAATTATGACAATAATTCAGAGATAATACATTGATGAAAAAGTACCATAACTTTTACAAAATTTTCAACACATATTTAACCTCATTAATTTTTGGTCATTAATCCGTAGTAATTTTTGCATCGATTCGCAACAACATGCAATCAAGTCGGTATCCTTTGTGATCAACTTTAACACAATTCCTGAAGAATTAGTGTATAACAATTTAATTACAATTCTCAAGAATCACACTTTACTTGACCGACTTTCTCTATATCATATAACTTGTATGACATTCATACCTGAGCTGATATTCCAGTCTTCTTTTCCTTTCGCCTCTAAACTTTTTATAGTTTTACTTTCAATATTTCTCTCCTCAAAGAAGAATCACTAACCTTTAGAGAGTGCCTGAGCCCTGAACTTCCCTAGGCATTTAAGTCTCATTACATCCTTAGGTTTGTTCTTTCTCTTTAAGTTCTCGCCATCAACTCATGACTGGCGTTCTTCCAAATCTTACGCATTTCAGTCTTAAACATAGTTGAACACTTCATTAGATCTAGCAAACAAAAACACTTCCTTAGATATCACATATCTTTAATCTTTGTCTTTTTCTGAAAATTTCAGTTCCAAGAATATCACATGACTATCCCAAACATTTTGAAGTTTGGTTTTCTCGGAAGCAAGCATAATCGTAATGCAATTCTAACTTTTGGATTGATGGACGTGAGTATTGTCATCCATAGCATTAGCAAGAGATTTGCAAGCATGCTTAGGACATTTTCCTTCTTGAACTTTTAGAGGACGATCCTCTCAATCATAAAGATTCAACCAAATAACACAGCTAATCAATAACAACAAAGGTGGAATGGTGAGCCATAATTCTACAACTATAATGCAAGCTACACATAGACTTGCTCATAATCAATTGCAATAGTGATTAAACTAAATTACTACATAATTGTGCTCCCACTCAAATCAATATCTCTCATAATTGACTTTAAGTGATCCAAGATCCAAAACTAGTTCTTAGCCATTGATGTGGACATCACTGATGACGAGAATTTGACCAGTGAGCAAACTTTTGCTATCATATCTCCATATGACTCTTGTTCATCTTTCGATGCTTCGTGCTCCGAGCCTAAGAAAGATTCTGCAGAACTTCAAGACCACTGAGTGCTATCTGCATACATGGTCTGACCATCCCCGTCTTACACCTCATGTCCCGTTGTACTCATGTGGAACATGACGCACTCCGGAATGCTACTGTTATAGATGTTTGCAACACTAGGAAAGAACCTTTTAAACTTCATATTTACTATGAGAGATCACCCTAATAATTGACTAGCTGCCAATCAAAGGGTTGCAAAAAACAAGGGATAAACATCTCGGCAATTCATAATAGCATGATATGGTATAGCCCTGGGCGCCGGGGAGTTCTCCATGATCATGTTCAATCTCTAGTTGAGTGACGTGAGGCCAATATTTCATTGTCGTGGCAACAGTTTCAAAAACTGTTGTCATGGTGGCCATTTCAGAAAACGTTGTTATGGCCCCAAAACCTAAAATTCCCACCATGGAATGAAATTATAGCTCCTCGTCCCCGCCTGGTACACCTTCTCCTCGTCGGGGGTCCTCCGTGTACGTCTTGCCACTGTCACCTATAACCTATCTCTATGGTATTTACATTAAGGTGCAATCTCGTGGCTCCGCCATCATGTTTGTACGCCAGCCACTTAATATTACAAACATATATCATCTCTAGACAACTCATTATCCTGATGAAGGCTATAGCACATCATATGCAAACCCTGCAAACCAAGTTAGAGCGTCCTCTAATCGGTTTGGCAAATTTTAATTACGTGGCTTTTAGGGTTTCCGGATAAACCTAGCTACCTACGTGCACACCATAAAGTGATAATCCTTGTTGCTAGATTAACTTTCAGGGTGTCTGAAAGAGAGACTTATTTAAAAATCTTGTTCCCCCACACTAAACTTCGTATAAGACGTGTGACCCCTAGAAAGATTATCCATCTTCATCACCCTCTTGTGTACGCGACAGTTCACTATTCTTGACTGTGGTGAAGCCCAAAGAACTGTTAATAGATCGTCGACAGCCAGAGCCGAGCGATTGCCAGAACCTTGTGAAAAGCGACACCAACACCGTCAATGAACTAAACCGAAGCAACACTCGAGGGAGCATAGCAAGAACACACCCTCACAATCACATGTGTACACCCCCAATTCAATCATACACGAAAATGGTGTACTCGAGATCAGGGACTCACGGGAATATCACAACAGAACTCTAGACACAAATTAAATATACAAGCTTTATATACAATCCAGAGGCTCGAATACATAGCTCGATACACAAGAGTCAGTGGAAGCAACAATATCTGAGAGCAGACATAAGTTAAACAAGACTGCCTTAAAGGCAAACACGGAAGCAACAACGATCGAAGAGGCAAGGCCCCCTCTGGGACCTCCTAACTACTCCTGGTCGTCGGCGGTCTCCACGTACCAGTAGGCCTCCGTCGGGTGTAGCAGACATTGGTGGTGGCATCTGGCTCCTGGATCCCCATCTGGTCACATCAACCGGAAAGAAGGAAGAAGAAGGGGAAAAGGGGTGCAAGCAACCTGAGTACTCATCCAAATGTACTCACAAGCATCAGATCTATACTAAGTATGCATTTGTTCAAATGGAAGGGCTGTATCTGTGGACTATACTGCAGAATGCCAGAGGAGAAAGGAAAGCCTAGCCTATCGAAGACTAGCATCTTCAAGCATCTCCAAGTGTCTTGCAGCATTCAAAGAGTAACATAATAGCAGTTTATATGTAACAAGCATGTTGTAGTATTAACGACCCAGAGATCCTTCCCTCGACTCCCTGCGAGAAGCAATCCCGGAGCCCATATCCATCTCATGTCTCATATCCATTTCTAGTTATAATAGATCAGGATTAAGTCTGAATTCCGTTACCGAGGACCGGCTATTCGAATAGATAATCTTACCTGCAGGGTGCACCATTTTTCCAACATGCTTGATTACTCTGGCCTGACACACCCTACTGGGTCAATGCCTGATCTCGGAAGATCACACCGTCGCAGCCCTACCTAGGCTCAGCAGAGAGGTCCCCGCCGTCTACATCCTAAGCACTCCGGGGTCTTGGCCCATCGCTCGTTGCACTCCAGGTCCGTTGCGTGCAGGGCTGATATAGGCCACCACCTCTATGGCGCCGACCAGGCCGTGCCGCAATGCTGAATTGGACGTCTGACAAGCTTCGGCGATACTCGACGTCGAGTGCCCATAACTGTTCCCCGTGCGTGGTGTTGGTGCGTAAGGCTAGTGGCCAACTCAGATCAAATACCCAAATCCTTAGTGTGTTAGGAGCTCGCGGAGATATGGGCAAAGACTCACGATCCTATGACCCCCGTCACCCCCGTCTCGAGAAATACGGCAAGGGCTAGCCCAGCCCACTTGAGGGCGGCCTGCCTGCCCGGTCGCAGCCTCTGTATATCTTGCGGTGCTCTCTCCGGCCCCCCGACTTTCCACATCAACTCACGGGTACCCCTCAGGGCCGACCCGACTTTAACAATGGCTCAAGTAAAGTCAGGTAACCGTTTGTCCATACATCAAGAGGAATCCGAGAATCACCCTCGATGGAATCCACCTGATGTAATCGTCAAGGCGTAATAGGAGGAATCACCCTTGAGGTTCACACTTGAGGTGTTGCACAGACAGATTCGTATCGGAGTGGTGAAAGAGGAATCCACCTCGATAACCACGACCGAATGGCTACACTACAGGTTATCATCAGGAGTTGCGTTACGAGGTATCACCCTCGCACTCGATAGTAGCTCTGCAGAGTCGCACAACTAAAGGGGGTGTGCGAGATGTGTCCGATCTCTGGTTGTCGATCATGTTACGAGTCATCGGTCATCAAGCCAAGGCAACTTGGACAAGGGAGGGTCACTGGTGGATCACTATCCAACCTATACTAAGCAGTTTAGGATAAGCAGTACGTTACAATAGCAGGTTACAAAAGCAGGCTATGCATAAGATAGGAGCAACCATTCACAGTACCAAAATCTAATGCAAGCATAGAGAGAAGGAACTGGGCAATATCGGAATGATCAGGGGGTTTGCATGCCTGGAAGCTCTGCGTAAAGGAAGAAGTTCTTCTCGTTCGTCGATGTATGTCATCACAGAGGCATCGACAGCAGTCTCGCTCGGGGTCTACCAGAGAGAAGAGGGGAAGAAATAATAAATACAAGCAAAACAAGGGCAATCCTAAGCATACAAAACCAAAGCAGCAATAGGGGGTGTTCTAACGCAAGTTAGTAATACTGGCGAAGGGGGGGAACCAACCGAAAAGTATTCCCAGTGATAGGTATTTTCAGAGCATAAACAAGAGGGGAAAGTTGCATGTTCGCTATGCTAGGGGGACATGTGCAAGACGAATGGACTGCGTATTCGGATTCGTCATATTTTTCTGAGCAACTTTCATGTACACAAGTATTTTTCATCTGAGGTACGGTTAGTTTTCTATGATTATTAAAGTTTTAGAGCATTTCTAAAATTATTATTAAATCTAAATGGGGTTATTGCATCAGCATGACATCGTCATGACATCAGCAGTCAACTGAGTTGACTAGAGTCAACCTTGACGTGTGGGCCGTTCTGTCATAGACTAAAAACTAATTCACAGTTTTAATTAACTATTGAAGTTAATTAGGTAAACTAAACAGAGTTAATTTAGTTAATTAATTAATTGATTTTATTTTAATTTTATATTTCTACATTACAGGGGCATGGGGCCCATATGTCACAGACCCAAGGGGGCCTAACGGGCGCTGGCGTTAGGCGGGCAGCGGCGAAGGGGTTACGGGCACCACCCGATCGGGCACGGGGCTGAGGCCGTAGAGCCGGGCCTCCCGGAGCGCGGCCACGGTCGAGCCAGCGGCAGAGGTAACGAGCGGGCGGGCGCGCGGTCCGGGGCATGTGCCGGCAGGATGGTGCGCATGGGGGCGGGGCGCGGCCCTGGACGTCAGCAGGCCCGGTGGGCGCGCGGGGAACGGGGGGGGGGGGCGGTGCCGGTGGTCCCAGGCGGCCTCGCGATGCGAGTGGGGACGGCGGGCACAACCGCCGCGGGCGGCTACGCGAGGCAATGCAGATGCCACGTGGGCGCGGTGAGCAGCGGGCATCCACGGGAGCACCGGGCTTGGGAGCCCTGGGGCGCGCACGGGCGGCCTGGTGCGTGTTGCATGGACGCGACCATGGCATGGAGCGTGCGGCGTCGGGACGGGAGAGAGAGGAAGGTGCCGAGCACGGCAAGGGTGCGATGGGGCGGTAGGCGTGGACGCTGTAGCGGCGGCGTAGCGGGCGACGGCGTTCAAGGCGGATGCGCCATACGGAGAGCGAAGCGAGTCAACGGGAGAAGGGGGAAGACGGGAGCATACCCCCATGCAGGGGTTCAGGGCGGCGAGGCTCGTGGTGGCGGCTTGGGGGAGAGGCGGGGAGGCGTCCGACAGAAGGTCCGGCGAGGGCGATGACTCCGGGCGGCGGTGGCGTCGGGCCGAGGGATCGGGGCTCGCTGTCTCATCCAGACGGGGGGGAAACAAGAGAGACGTGGGGGAGCGAGTGGGGGAGTGGGGAACGAGGGGCTAGGTTTCGGTCGTGGGGGATAAGGGAGGAGAGTGGCTGGCCTGGTGGGCGGCCCGTTTGGGCTGAGGCCCAGTTGGGCCACGGCCGCAGGGGTTTGTCCCCTTTTATTTTATTTTTCTTTTTCTTTTTCTATTTAAACTTTTGTCCGTTTGACTATTTTGAGTTTTGAATTTGAACATGATTGATCATCGCAAGTTAAAACAACAGTAATCACGGTGACGTGGCATCTTTAGCATAGGATTACTATAGCAAATTATCCGGGCGGTACAATTCTCTCTCCACTACAAGAAATCTCGTCCCCAGATTTAGGAGGTAGAAGGAACAGTTCGGGGTCTTTCTCATGCAGGCGATCCTCGCGTTCCGAAGTGGCTTCGTTTTCCAGAGTGATGCGACCACTAATACCTTGAGGAACTTGATCGCCTTCTGACGTGTGCGGCGTTCTCAGCTTGGTCGGAATGCGGACCGGATGCTCTTTATAGAGAGGTCCTATTGCAACTCGAGCACTTCATATCTCCTACTGCTCGGATTGGGTCCTTAGCAGTGGCCAGAGTTTGTGACACGTGGAACACATCATGAACCTAAGAAAGGTTCAGACGCCAGTTCCATTGATATGCCACTTTTCCCACGCCTTTCGAGAATAGTGAATGGACCAATAAGTGGGAGCTAGCTTTCCCTGATCCTGGAAGCGGTGTGCACCCTTCATTTGTGTGATCGAAGATAAGCCTTTTCGCCAGTTTATAGACCATGTCTTTGTGATGACGGTCATACTGACTTTTTTTGACTTGACTGGGCAGTCTTGAGATTCTCGCGAATGAACGCGCACTTGTTTCTTCGGCGTGTTTGGATAATACTACGACCAAGAGTGGATTTCCCAGTCTTTGACAGTTCAGGAGGGTATTCGGAACTTCCGTCCATATAAACACTTCGAAGGGAGCCATCTTCAGACTAGCTTGATAGCATTTTAATAAGAGAAACTCAGCATAACGTGACGATATTCCTCCCATTATCGTGCCGAAGGAAATGACGCAAACTCGAAGCATGTCTTCGAGAACTTGGTGACTCATTCAAACTTGTCCCGTGACTGAGATAAATGCATGCCTTGAATGACAGATGAGTTCCCATAGCTTCTTGGAAACTACCCCAAATCTTGAAGTGAATAAGCTGCCACGGTCCGAGCTGATTACCAGTGGATGCCATGGATGAACAATTCTGGACACGTAGAGAGTTTGCCACTGACTACAGTGATCGTTTCTTGGATGGCCAGGAAGTGTGCAACTTTGGAAGCCGTCATGACTAAAAGAATAGCAATAGCTCATTACCTTTCTGCTGCATTTGGGAATCCAGACGAAGTCCATTTCAACATGTCCCATTTCCATTCAGGAATAGAGATAGGCTCAGAGTTCCACAGGCCTTTGATGTTCTGTCTTGATATACGACGCAAACGTCACATTCAGCACCATAACACGACAATGTCTGCTCATATTGGACCACCAGAATCTTGCGAATGTTTGGTACATCTTGGTGCTCACCGGGATGAAATAGACAAACGGAGTGTCATGAGCTTCTTCATAACCTTCTAAGCCATCTAGGGTTTGTCTTCAGTATGGTACCACTAGGCTACCTTAAAGAAACAATGGTGTCATCCATCAAGAGTGAGAATGAGGTGCTCTTTGTTCTGGAGGTAGCGCTTAATCTTGTGGGCTTGAGAGTCAACTTCTGCAGCCCTCTTGATGCTCTCCACGAGATCTAGTTCGACAACCCAGGATATTAAGGGAACTGGGGAAAACACACGTAGGTTCATTTTGGCGGCCTCTGGAGGAGGGGGATGAGTGCCACGGGACAAAGGAGGAAACAATATGGGACGGTTCACTTTCTGAAGTTCTTCAACAAGCAGCGGGTGAACTTTGTGAACCTGGAGGTGGTTGCAATATGACTTGGCTCAAGGCATCGCAATGAAATAGCCTTGCCTGTATTAGAAATGGCCCAAGTCAAAGTCTGCTACGGTTCCTCCATCATCTCTTTTTATGCTGACGGGAGGTTCAAGGTCTGGTGGCTGTGTAAACAGGTTACTTCATACTTGGGTGGTCGGTGAGAATCTCGCACGATTACCGAGAAGAGTACTGTTTGCCACTTGAGTTCGCATTATAAACCCAAGCAGCAAGCTCGATGGTCGTGACTGGGTAGTTCTCTTCGGGAGGGCGCAATTCTGACGAGAGGCATACGCAATCACTCTACGCTCATGCATTAGGACACAGCCTAATCCTGTCGTGAAGCATCGCGTAAATGGACGAAATCCTTTTTAGTATCTGGAGGAGCAAGCATGGAGCCAGAGGTCCACTTGTCCTTGATTTCTTGGAAACTTTCTGACACTTTTTGTCGCATTCGAACTTGACTGCCTTTGTGAAGCAAAAACCATGTCAGGGGCTTTGCGATCTGGCGCAGGGATGCCTAGGCGGGGGCCTAGCGGCGTTGTGGCTAAATCGGTTTGCAGGGTCGTTCGGCCACCCGTCGGTTGAGCAGCATGCGCGATTGCGTCGGTTTCGGAGAGAGCTCTCTTGGGTTGCGCCTGACAACTCGGCTTCGTACGTGCGCTCTGCCTTTTCGGGGGGAGCGTGGTTGTTTTATCTGGCCAGACGGCCCTCACGATGTCCAGTCTGCCTTTGGCTTTTGTTCGCAGGAGTAGGCACCGCGCCATCATATGGCGCGTTGCAGAGGCGCGGCGTGCGGGCGCCGGTCGAGCGGCACAGGCGGTGCGGAAGCGAGGCGAAAACGACGGCGAGTCGGCCAGTGCGGCAGAGGGGACAGCGGGCAAGGTGGCGCGGCCTCGGCAGCGAAAGTCTCGGCAAGGGGGCTGGTTTAGCCTTTCTGATCCTTCGGTCCGCTGCGAGCAGAGCGTAGCGCAGCTGTGGCGTGGCAGCCACAGGGACGCAGCGGGTAGCAGCCGTGAGCCGGACAGGCGTAGGCAGGGAAGTATCCGGGGCGCGGTGGGCGTGAGCTCGCGAGAGCTCCGGCGTGAGACCGATACTGGGGACGGTTGCAAACGACGGCGGAGCCACACGTAGAGCAGGGGAGAGGGGAGCGTGGCTCACAGTGAAGCCGTTAGGTGTGGGTACGGGACTCAGGGAAGCACCGGATGGCAGCATCGACAGTGATGACTGGGCTGAGCAGAGTAAGGGGGATGAGACCGGATCCGGGAGTTAGGTGGTACCGAGGCTCGTGCTCGTGGTCGAGAGGAGGTTAGTCGAGACGATGGCGGTGCTGGCGGACACCGTCCTAGGACGGAGTAGGTGAGACTACGGGTTCAAGGCATCCAATGGCGACGGCGGTCGTTCCAGGGCGAGCGACGGGCAGGCATTGTGGGCTGATCCCGATCTCAGATCGGGGGAAGATAAGGGATCATGGGGGGGGGGGTGAGTGAGGGTGTGGCGTAGGGTTCGGTCGGGGGTGTGGGGATAAGGGAGGGCGGGAGGGCCGGCAGGGCCGGTAGCCCAGTGTGCGCAACGGCCAGGGAGGGTCTTTCCTCTCTTTTCCTTTGTGTTTATTTTCTTTTCTCTTTTTAATTTTAGAATTCAATTATTTTAGTTTTGGTAAAAACATCTTTAGCACCTAGATGGCATATAATTTAGTCGCACGGCGATTAGACGTTTAGTGCCCATTAATAGTGTGATTTAATATATTAACTATAAAAAGGTATTTAAAAATTGTTTTTTTTCCGCGCTGTTTCTAATATCTTAGATGCCATTTAAACATTCTATAAAGTGTGGTTTTCTCTCCACCATAATGTCCCGTATGAAGTATTATAGACTCATTTAGAAACATTTAGTTTTTTTATTTTTTGAAAAAACTTTTGATGTGCCGTGATTTGACATTTGAACGACCGGTTTCGAACTAACGCGAGTTAGCAAGTAGTATCAGGTGACCTGGCATCATTACAGATGGTTACTGTAGCTTGATTCCCGGAGCGGTCACATATGGCTTATACCCTCCCAATACAAACCATATAGATTCTCAAATAAAGCACACAACGCAAAGAAAAACAGATCTGTCAACAAACAGAAACAGGATCGGTACCAATCTGACACTTGGAATAGCTTCTGTAGTAACTACACCGAAAAATTCTGAAAAAATTAGGACGCGTAGGACATTTATATATCTAATATTGTGAATAACATTCAGAATTTTTTAGTTGCCTTCTGGAATTTCTAAAAATTACTTTACTGGACGCAAAGTTTTGTTTTCTAACAAGATCAACTCAACTATCGCACGCCAACCGTGACCCACAGGCTTTACTTGGCACAAACTTTAATTAAAACACAAAAACACATACATAGCAGTAGGCATACTTGTGCAAACCACTCAAGAATAGAAATAAAAAGACAAAAATAAAATTTTTATTCATTGGGTTGCCTCCCAACAAGCGCTATCGGTTTATGCCGCCTAGTAGAACATATGCAAAGATACTAAGTGTTGTTCTTTATTTTCATTTTCACTTAGAGTGTTTTTGTCAGGAGGTTTTGCAAAAACACCATTTAAAAACCCCTTATCCATAGAGACTTAGCACTATCCAAGTTGCTTATCGTCATATCCCTTTGATTTCCAGCAAAATCCAAGATAGTGTGTATTAACATCATTAAACAAACTTGTTGATTATATCTAAACGGAACTCCTTTTCAGGTTCTCAATCAAGATTTGATTATCCCCAGCAAATGTCTTAGCATATAATCAACTATTGTAAAGGATTCATCTATCCACCAGTTTTCATGATTCATACCATAGAGTCAAAAATTTCCCTAGCTCTTCCGGTCAACTATTGAATCAAAATTCATTCATAAGAACAAGGGTGGCCACTTTTTAGCTTTGGGTTCTTTATAACGGGTAACTCAAAAATCGTTCTTGCAAGGGGATGGGTACGGATAAATTTATTTTCAAGTTCAGAACAGTGACTGAGATACTTCACGCATAAATTTAATACTTTTAAGTATAGGAAACATCGTCTCCAAGATCTTAAATTCCAAACACAATTGAAAAATTCTTGGATACTTCTTTTCCTGAATTTCCTGCCCCAAAACAAAAGTTTTAGATCCAGATTGCTGATCGTCCAATGTTTAGAGTTAGGCCATCATCTATTCTACCCATAACCAAAGCAACTCATGATGACAAGTTCAAGCATCATTAAGAGATCCTGACAGAGAAAACGGCAACGAAAAGAGGAGAATAAACGGGCAAATGTTGTGAATGGGGGGAGAGATAAAAACGAGGCCAATGGAAAATATGGGAAATTGGCATGGAGATGAGATTGTGATTAGAGTAACCTGGGTAGATGTTGAGATGTTCTCCTTGGCAACGGGCCAGAAATTGCTGTTGACGGAGAGACTATCTTGACCTTGGATCCTCCCACGGCAACGCGCCAGAAAATCCTTTTGATGTCGCTTAACTACGCGGTATTTCCCCAAAGAAGAAGGGATGAGGTCGCAGACATGCTACGGTAGGTATTTTCCCTCAGTGATGAGACCAAGGTTACCGAAACACGCCAACACTTACGTGAATGGCACACTGCACACAAACAATAATACGTGCAACCCGACTAAAAGAGGGGTGTCATCCCCTCCGGTAAAGAGAATAGATAAATTTTGTAGAGATCGGATATATGAGATCTCGCGGGAAAACGCCGAGATAAACCTAATAACAATAAGTACAGCAAGATATTTGTGGTTTTTGGATTTAATGATCTGGAAAATAATAGAAATAAAAATAGCTCTCGCAGGCAATATGATAAAGAGAAGAACCCGGGGCCGTAGATTTCACTAGTGGACTTCTCTCGAGACAAATAACACACGGTGGGTAGACAATTAGTTGGGCAATGATGATAGGAACTTCAATAATTTGACTGAGATATCCAGGCAATATCATTAGATAGGGCATCACGCCAAGATTAGTAGACGATCCTGCCTGCATTTCTACTATATTAATACTCACACACATCGGACCAGCTATCCAGCAGATCTAGTGTATTAAGTTCATGGGAAAACGGAGTAAGTAAGGCGAATAAGCACGATGACATGATGTAGACAAGATCTATTCATGTAGGAAAAGACCTCCCATCTTGTATCCTTAATAGCAACTGATGACCATACGTGTCATTTCCCCTTATGTCACTGTGATTGAGCAACGTAAGATCGAGACCCATCACAAAGCACCTCTTCCCATGGCAAGACAAAATGATCTAGTCGGCCTAACTAAACCAAAGATTCGAAAAGAAATACGAGCTATAAGTATCATGCATATAAGAGATTAAAAAGATCAAATAACGGTTCATGGATAAAAACATAGATTGATCAAAACTCAAAGTTCACTCGGATCCAAACACAACACCACTGGCAAAAAGAGTGTACATCAAATAGATCTCCAAGACTCTATACTACGGACCCGAGGTCCTACATGAACTACTGCACGCATCATCGAGAGGCACCATGAGCGATGATGAACCCTCCGTGATGGGTGTCTAGATGGTGATCTGGTGTTTTCTGCGAACTTGCGGCGGATGATATGTATTTCGTCGACTCCCCTAGGGTTTCTGGATATACTTGGGGTATTTATAGGAGCAAAGAGGGGCTGTGCGTAGGCCACGAGTGGGCCAAACAACCCACCAGGGCACAGCCTGGGCCCCAGGAGCCAGTTGGTTGTGCCCCCCTCGGGGCACCCCTCTGGTACTTTCTTGGCCAAACTTGTGTCTTCTAGTCCAGAAAATCACCAAAAGTTTCGCTGCGTTGGACTCTGTTTGGTATTGATTTCTGGCGAATAGTGAAAAAAAAGCAGAGAAAACACAACTGGCACTGGGCACTATGTCAATAGGTTAGTCCAAAAATGATATAAAGTTGCTATAAAAACGATTGTTAAAACATACAAGAGTATTTGATAATATAACAGCATGAACAATAAAAAATTATAGATATGTTGGAGACGTATCAGCGCCCGCTGCAGCCCTTTGTTGGGCCGGCCGTCAAGGCAAAGCCAGCAAAAAAAACTCGCCCAGAAAAACAAAAAAGGTGGCTTCCTCCAGGAACGAACTTGCAGTCACGACACATCCTAGTTCTGCTTAGACTGACCACCACACACCATTGAACACCTTTGATTTTAAGAGCGCTAACGGTGTAAGGACTAGTCATAGTCACGTTTTATTTATCACTTATAATTTTTATTTATTTTACATAAATCATGGATTTAAAATGTTCATCAATTTTTGAGAAAAAGTTATAACTTAAAAAGGTTCATCAATTTTGAGAAATAGTCATCATTTGTGGAGAAATTTCACAGACTAAGAAGTCACCGATTTTGGAAAACTTTATAAAAAGTTTAAAAGTTCATCGGTGTTTTGAAAAGTAATTTCATCGTTTTGGCAAAAAAGTTCATCGACTTTGAAACAAAGGTTCATCGGAGTTTGAAAAAAGTTCATCGTTTTGAAAAAAATCCACAAATTTGAAGGAAAAACTTCATCAATCTTGAAAAAAAGTGTCATCGGGTTGGAAAAGTTTAACCGAATTTGGAAAAATTCATAAAATTGAAATTTTTTTATCAAAATTGAAAAAGTTCATAATTTTTAAAAATCTATGGATGGATTTGAAAAAAAAAAACATCAAACGAGGAAGTAAGGAAACATAAACAAAGAAACAGAACAAAGGAAACGATCAAATAGTAAAAAAGAAAGAACACGACTGATAAAGCAAAAAAAAGATGGAACTGTACGTCGTAAATTCTCATGACCGTGGCGGGGTGGTAGCCACGTTTCAATGACCAAGGACATCCTCGGTTTTGATTCCCACTCATGTGGAAGTTTTGTGCTTTGAAAGCACGCAGGCGAATGAAATGAAGGGTCGAGCCAGTTAACGCTGATGAGGGGTGGTCCGCTTTGCACAACAGTAATAAAACCGGCGCCTGGAGTCGCCCAGAATAGATTTGCCCAAAAAGACCGGTTTTGTCTCCAAAAAAAACAATGAGGAAACACAAATTTTGGCAGCTTGACAACCCCTCCATTTTTTTGCAGCTTAATTGCTAGATTCCTCGTGCTGAAACTTGGATTGCTGCTTCGTTTTAAACACACAACAATGTGATTCAAAAATCAGACTAGTTTTAAAACATTTTGTGTATGATAGAAATAAAATTCTGAAATGCATTAGTACTTGATCCCGACTGATTGTTACGATAGCGAAAAAACAACATTCCCCATCCCGACATCACGATCGCACCCATGTGCGCACGGGGAGGGCAACCCCTACCAGCCTCTCGCCGGGACCCCACCTTCACCCGTCCTCGTCGCTTTCATCCCTCGCCGGCACGGAGGGGGGAGAGGGTCCGTTGGGTATCCTCACATGGCAGTATCGTGCGCGGACCAGTGATAGGTTGTGTGGTATGCGATGTTTGGTGGCGGGGCCCGACAACGTGACGGTCGTCGCTACGGGCAACGTCGGAGGTGTGCGTGCCCTTTAGCAGATTGGGTGACGGCGAGGGGTAACAGCTACGTTGGCGTTCAAGCCGATCTATGGCCGCACGGGTGGCGTCAGGCAAAGTTTTCCTTGCTTCCGACGGTGGTGTTCCTTGGGTCCCGCGCTCAGGCGGCTGATCTAGGCTGGAATCGGTCGTCGGAGGGCTGTGGGCAATGGTGGCGTCGACGATCGTGGTTCTGCATGTGGTGCAGGTGGCGGTGGCGACTTCCCTTCTCATGGGTCCGAGTGGCGGTTGCGTATAGAAGGGTGAGTGTTGATTATGCCTAGCCACGCGATGGTGGTGGCTCTGACACTAGCTCGTGATTGGTGCGTGCCCGATCTGGGCCATGAGGTTGTGTTTTGGAAGAATGGGCACACTCAACCCCCATTGTTTTTTTTTTTTTCGCCCTGGCCTATGTGCGTAAACCCCAGTAAGGCATGTGATGATCAACAAGACGATTAGTACCTACAATCAGGAGAACCTCATTGATAGGAGAGAAGATCAAAAAACGATTTATGTCTAAAGGTGATGGAGATGGAGAGACAATCATTATGTGTTTCAATGGTTGCAAGAAAAGGTAGCAAGTATTACCGTTCTTTACCGTCACGAGGACCCCAAACTTCTGTCTTGAAGGACTCGGAGGCCGGGCTGCTAGGACCAATGATAATCTTGGCCTGGAGTTGTCGAGGATTGGGTTGACTCGATCATTGTGCGAGCTTTGGGAACTGATACACACCAACAACCCAACAATGTTTTTCTGAGTGAAACAAAAAAGAAGTCAAGGACGATGGTTGAGGTAAAGTAGAGCCTGTGTTCATGCAAGGATGTGGCCATGGAATGGGTGGTAGGATGGTGGATTAGTCTTTAGTTTTAGGGCAAAGTCTAGGTGTCTATGAGGCCAGGTGCTAGTATTATATCGATTTGTGCACTATTTTTTGGGGGGCAAACCCTATTGTTTTCACCTCCGAATCTACCGTGAGCCCCTCCGAAATAAGTTTAGACAGAGAACTTGTGATTGTTATTTTTTATTTAAGGGGTCAGATATATATACCAGGCTTTTGGGTGCAGGTGATTTCACTAAAGTTTTTGTTCCGACAGAGCAAATTAGGGGGGAATCCAAGCAGCTTTCCTACATATGAGGATTTGTTCGAAAATGTAGTAGACAACACAAAAAATCGCCCTGCGAACACCCAGGATATATGAAGATTCATTCGGGTTTGATTCAACGATACGTTACCTACCGACACCAGGTGCAGTCGAATGTAGATGAGTCGGTGTAGATTCGTAACTTGGCGTCCCTCGAAACGTGAGAAGATCCGCGAACTGCCTCGAATGATCCTCAAACTGGAAAAGACCAAAGCACAGGCCTCTCTACTTGGTTGAAGCGTAGGACTTCACGATCCGGGTCAGCCACTCCCGTCCAGAGCTATCATCATCAAAGAATTGAGGGAGGAGATAGAACCAATCATAGGCTTCTAATTATGAGGACTAGGTGGTGGCTAGGGCTACTCTAATTAGTCAACTAGGACCACAACTGAAATAGAACTAATTCAACATGAGGAGGACTCAAAATTGTTATATCAAAGGGTGGAAATCCGCTAGTAATTAATATTATAGGTTTGAGGGGAGAGGAAGGGCTGCTCCACCAAGGAGGAAGATTCCTCACTTGTGCGTTGGCTATCTAAGGGGGGAAGGAGGAAATCCCCCCACCCCACCCCCAATTCGCCCTCCCCTCAAGAGGGGAAAGGGGCGCCTCCCCTATGGGGCATTGGTGGGCCCAATTCTTCTCCACCACTTGGCCTTCTTTAGGCCGTTGATATTAAATTAAATAAAATAAATGTTCAATACCTCTAGACCACTTATATATATAATTTTAACATCCCCAAAACATTTTCCACTTATATATAATTTAGTGGGTATACCGGGTATGACCGATACTCAATGAAACCTTCCGGTTGACCCCACAACCGCTTCCGGATCCTCTCGGAACTTTCCGCAATATTCATGAACAATTCCAGCAAATATATTCTCATTACTCCATCCCGACCAAGAAGACGCCAGATCTGATTGCCTTAAGTCGTGTGACCCCGTAGTTCGGTACCTCCATAGACATGAAGGAATTCGTTCGTTCAATGACCGAGCAGCGACCCGTGGACGTCCGTATCAGGTCCTATGAGCACACGAATGATATTAGAGGTTAACTCTTTTGGTTTCATGTGAATGTTCCCTTGGCTCGCGATACTTCACAAAACCCGTATGCATAGGTAATCTTCCGAGTCATCACTATGTCGTTATACTGAAATCCTCATTAACCGGTTTGCTCTCTCTCTCTTTATTGTGTTCTGGCATCCCCGTGACGAATTCATGTGTGATGCCAGACGATGATGATGCTGTCAAACACACGACGAGGGCCCTAAGAATATCTCTCATCGCCGGAGAGCAAAACCCACTCTCGAGCTATCGGCTACTTATCAAACTTTTGATGAACATGTAAGTTGTCGTTACGATCCACCGTGCGACATTGACGTATAGAGAACACACACAAAAAAAAGCCCATCGTACGTAAGAAGTGACCGCGATCTCGTCATGGTCTAAGAGAAAAGAAAAATTCACACCAACGTAACACTTTGTGTTATTACAATTGAATCAGACGATATTACATACATTCACAACAAACAAGTTCGGGTCGATTCAATATGACCGTTCTTCCAATGCCATATCTCAACGTTTTTTTAGATGACTAGCTTTAACACTTTAAACGATATCCTAAGATCCAAAAAACAATGATCACAACAACACGTTGAGCTGCGAGAGGCAAGATAGGATACCTTTCTATATAACAGTTTATTATTCCAGACGTGCATATGCAGTTTTCCACTGAACACATATTCTAGGATCATAGCAAGTATACGCCAATGAAATATTAAACTCTATA
This sequence comes from Thinopyrum elongatum, assembly GCA_011799875.1. Taxonomy (NCBI): domain Eukaryota; kingdom Viridiplantae; phylum Streptophyta; class Magnoliopsida; order Poales; family Poaceae; genus Thinopyrum; species Thinopyrum elongatum. The sequence continues at coordinate 70,717,449 of CM022297.1, forward strand.
ATATGAATCAGAAATATAATAGTACAAATGAATTATGCCTCTAGCGTAGGGCACATTTCCACAGTGTCCCCACTCACACTAGATTCATAATGTCTAATTAGCACTTTAAACTTTTACCCGCAATGGCAATCCGGTGCAGTCCATGCTATGCTTTGTGGTAATTGACTTCGACTTAGTCGAATCTGACAAACTTAGATCCAGTGTAGTCATTGCATTTCAAGTGATCTGCCAATCATCTTTCACATGAACTTCATTATTTTGTGAAAACACGTCTTAGTATAATATGAATCACTGGCAAACCTTTGATATTCCTGTAGATTTGAGGGCCATAGGCGCCACTATATGAGTAACAGTGTTCTATTTGCACAATCCATCTAGAAAAACATCTAAGTTCATAAAATAAAACCTGTGTATAGCACCCTCTATTGTTGCGTTCTACGAGACTAATATACTCAGTCCTTCTGCCATGAATTCACCATCACTTAAACTTCTTCTGAGACCAATTCCAACTTAAGCGTGCCACCATTAATATCATTTATTGAAAGCAAATATTGCTTGGAGCACCTTGAAGCATTGTTTTGTCGGTCTACTACTTACATTCAGCAGGTGTATTGATGTTAAAACTCCTTAACACCAATCTCTCATTTTCTTGTATGCAAGAAAACATGTCGCAGTTCTCAATGACATACTTAAACTGGTTGTCCCTGTGATAAAAAAAATTACCTTTCTGATACTGTTACTGCACAACCTACTTGGAGTATCTGGATGTATCTGGTATTTAATACCATGGACTTAACACAGTGTGGATTGAAATCATGTATTCACTACATCAATATTCAATATAGCGCATTTCGTGTAAGAACTCCTTCCATGTGGACCTTGCCAAGTAAAACTCTTTTTGAAATTTTTCATGACTAAACTGCTTTAGTAATTTTACAATATGTATTTTGGTTAGCCTCGATTAGAACTACGATCTCCATAGAGGTTATTATGGTCTTCTAAGACAAGGACTATATTGCCTAAGTACTTTACTAAAAAAATTTTCAATGAAAGTTCTTAATCTAGGTCAAGAAATTATATAATTTCGCAATCTAATAATATGTATGCACAAACAGTGTTATGGGAAGTATTATTATGCTCCCCACTTACTTTTCTTGTATACATGCATCTTTGTTTCTGTCAATGAAAATCATATTATTGATGCAATTGCATCAAAATAAAGATTCCAACTCCACTATCTTGCTTAAGATAATACTGGATCTCTTGAAGTTTGCACATAGTAGCATCTCTGGATCTAGAAATTAAAACCTTGGATTGATTCAAGGTATACAACCTTGATTCTATTTCCATATCATGGGAAAAAAAAAAATCATTTTAACATCCATCTGTGTATAACTATAGCTAAAAATATTTAGATTGCTAGTGTAATCTGACTGACTTTAAGTATTATTATGACTGAGATAATTCTTGTCATCATCAACTCCTTGATTTGTACATAAACTATTTGCAACAAAGTCAAGCATTATAAAACTGTGTTTTATCTTTGTAAATTTTATAAAGATCCTCACAACACTTCAGACTTTAAGTTCTTTCAGAGGGTCTATTCAAGTTCTAAACTTGAATTATGTTGTATAGATACCATCTTAGATTACTTTGGGGTATAGCACTCCAGAGAGTCAGGTGCCCACACACTTTTTGGTATTATGGTTCATAGTTTGTTTCAACAATATTTGTCGTTCTGCATACCTTGAAGGTCTGTACAAATTTTCCAACCTATATTAGTTCAACTGCATGTTCGAGCGAAGACTCTATATCCGGGGTTGTAGAACTTCTGGTATCAGTCTGGTAAGAAAATTTAAAACCAACTTCTAGCGTTTCTTTCTTGGACTTGGATCATGGAAGATTCCTGTGAATCTCGTCGAATTGACTGTCCTCCCAGCCTCGCTCTTTTGCAGCAACACATTTCTTCAAATTTCTGCACTGCACAAACACTTCTCGGATGTATCAGATGGACCCACATTGAGAAGCCCTTACAGTACGTCACCTGACGGTCTACTTTCATGTAGCTAGTTCTAAGGCACAGTCAGCCTATTTGTCGTGGCACCATGTCACCTTGGGTAACTGCGCATCAGCATCCTCTGGTTGCTGTTTCACCTCCCGCACTAAGTGTTAGGGGACCCTCCTCTTATTGAGCATTTCCAATTAAGCCAAGTCTCTAAATTGACATTAGTATTGGCTGAATAATCTCGTGGATCCCTGTCCTACGCAATGTATACATAGTAATTACTTGCCTCAAGGCACACGTCACATCTTAGTTGAGGTTCTAGGAGTAGCGCGCTGTACTTCTTTTGCTATCAGCTGTTATTTTGTGCTGAATGATGTCTTTATGCCATCCATTGGTGACTATTTTCTGTACAATATTGTCTACTCATTCTGCAACATCTTGTTGTTAACCCATTCAACAAGTCGCGTTTATGTCTCCCTTTATCATCTCATTGAGTCATCCTTGGAAGATACAGATAAATGCCCACGCTTGTCGCCAACAACACTTTGGACTGCAGTGTGCTGGTGCACTGGAATCTTCTTGACACACTATCCAATCTATGGTTTTGTTTACTCGTGATGTGCTCTTATGGATGCCTAGAACGGTACTGTTTTGTGTTATACCTCCTCACTTGGTGCAAGTTGCAAGTGATCAGATATCATATCATATACTGCCAAAAATCCATCCACTTATGAATTTCTCAATGGCGGGGTTTTCTCACCAGGTGGTGCTTAAAAGCAGTGCTCACACACATAGTGAGAGATTTTTAGTCTTGCGCACCACTTAGCATCACGGTTTAGATAGTATGTTCCATCAGTTATATCAAGATACTCATAATTATAGCCAGTATCTAATATCAGCGTAATGAGTTGACTCTTTTGTTCATAGTACATCGACAAATATTGTTCTCTTAGAACAAACTCACCTTGCCATAGTTATAGTGCAGTGAGGCTTAGAGTGGTAAAAACACGTCCTAAAATTAATTATGACAATAACTCAGAGATATACATTGATGAAAAAAGTACCATAACTGTGTAAAAATTTTACAGACGACATATTATTTAAAACCTCATTGAATTTTTGGTCATGTGAGATCCGTAATAATTTTGCATCGATTCGCGCAACAACATTGCAAGTCACGTCGGATCCTTTTGTGATCAACTGTGGTAACACCATCCTGAAGAATTAGTGGTAAACCAAGAGTTTAATAAGAAATTCTCAAGAATCACACTTTACTTGATGCCGACTTTCCTGCTAATATCACTATAGACTCATGGTAGTGGTACTCGATTCATACCTGAGCTGGATTTCAGTCTTCTTTTCTCTTCGCCTCTAAACTTTTTATAGTTTTACTTTCAATATTTCTCTCACCTCAAAGAAGATATCATGCTACCTTTAAGAGAGTGACTGAGCCCTGAACTTATCCTAGGCATTTAAGTCTCATTAAATCCTTAGGTTTTGTTTCTTTCTCTTTAAGTTCTCGCATCAACTCATGCTGGGTTCTTCCAAATCTTACGCATTTCAGTCTTAAAACATAGTTGAAACACTTCATTAGATCTAGCAAACAAAACCTTCGTTAGATATCACAATAATCTTTAATCTTGTCTTTCTGAAAATTCAGTTCCAAGAATATCACATGACGATCCAAACATTTTGAAAGTTTGGTTTTCTCGGAAGCAAGGCATATAGTAATGCAATTCTAACTTTTGATTGAATGGACGTGAGTATTGTCATCCATAGCATTAAGCCAAGAGAATTTGAAGCATGGCCTCTAGGACATTTCCTTCTTGTAACTTTTAGAGGAGATCCTCTCATCTAAAGATTCAACCCAAATAAACAAGCTAATCAATAACAACAAAGTGGTGAATGGGAGCCATAATTCTACAACTAGTAATGCAGCTACACATAGACGTTTGCCATAATCAATTTGCATAGTGATTAAACTAAATTACTACATAATTGTGCTCCCACTCAAATCAATATCTCTCATAAATTGACTTTAAGTGATCCAGATCCAAAACTAGTTCTTAGCCATTTGCATGTGGACATCACTTATGACGAGAATTTGAACCATGACAAACTTTTGGCCTATCATATCTCCATATGAACTCTTGTTCCATCTTTCGTGTTCGTTCTCCGAGTCAGAAAGATTCTGCGGAGAACTTCAAGAAAACTGAGTGCTATATGCATACATGGGTCTGACATCCCGTCTACAACCTCATTCGCCGTTGTACTCATGGGAACTGACGCACTCCGGAAAATGCTACATGTTAATTAGATGTTTGGCAACACTAGGAAGAGGAACCTTTTAAACTTCATATTTACTATGAAGATTCACCCTAATAATTGACTAGTCTGCGCAATCAGGGTTGGCAAAAACACAAGGATAAACTATGGGTGCAATTCATAATAGCTGATATGGTTATAGCCCTGGGCGCTCGGGGAGTTCTCCATGACATGTTCAATCTCTAGTGACGTGACGGATGGCCTCAAATTCATTGCGTGGCAACAGTTTCAAAAAACTGTTTGTTCATGGTGGCCATTTCAGAAAACGTTGTTATGTGCCACAAAACCTAAAATTCACCCATGCGAATGAATATTATAGCTCCTAGCGTCGCCGCATGGTACACACCTTCTCCTCTCGGGGGTCCTCCGTGTAACGTCTTGCCACTGTCACCTTAACTATCTCTATGTATTTACATTAAGGTGCAATCTGTGGCTCCGCCATCATTTTGACGCGTCAGCCACTTAATATTTACAAATATACATACATCTCAGTACAAACTCATTATCCTGAGGAAGGCTATAGCACAGTTCATATGCAAACCCTGCAAACCAAGTTAGACGGTCCTCTACTCGGTTTGGCAAATTTTAATTACGTGGCTTTTAGGGTTTCCGGATAAACCTTATCTACCTACGTGCACACCATAAAGTGATAATCCTTGTGCTAGATTAACTTTCAGGGTGTCTGAAAGAGAGACTATTTAAAAATCTTGTTCGCCCGCCACACTAAACTTCGTATAAGACGTGTGACCCCTGAAAGATTATCCATCTCATCACCCTCTTGTTGGTGTACGCGACAGTTCAATATTCTTGACTGTGGTGAAGCCCAAAGAACTGTTAATGATCGTCGCAACACAAAACCAGAGCCCGATGCCAGAACCTTGTGAAAGCGACACCACAACCGTTCAATGAAACTAAACGACAAGCAACCTCGAGGAAGAGCATAGCAAGAACACACCCTGCACAAATCACATGTGTGACACCCCCAATTCAATCATACACGAAGAATGGTGACTTCGGATCAGGGCCACGGGAAATATCACAACAGAACTTAGAACACAAATACAAACTACAAGCTTTATATACAATCCAGAGGCTGAATACCATCTCAAAGTCGATACACAAGCAGATCATGTGGAAGCAACCAAAAATATCTGAGAGCAGACATATATGTTAAACAAGACTGCCTTCAAAGGCAAAACACGGAGAACAACCAGATCGAGAGGCAAGGCCCTGTCTGGGACCTAGCTCCTAAACTACTCCTGGTCGTCAGGCGGTCTCCAGTACCAGTAGGCTTCGTCGGGGTGAGCAGACATTGGTGTGGCATCTGGCTCCTGGATCCACCATCTGTCACATCAACCGGAAGAAGGAAGAAGAAGGGGGAAAAGGGGTAGACAAAGCAACCTGAAGTACTCATCCAAAGTTACTCACAAGCATCAGATCTATACTAAGTATGCATGTGTACTCAAGGAAAAGGGCTGTATCTGTGCGATATACTGGCAGAATGCCAGAGAGAGAGGAAAGCCTAAGCCTATCGAGACTAGCATCTTCAAGCATGCCCAAGTGTCTTGCAGGCATTCAGAAGAGTAACATATAGCAGTTTATATGTAACAAGCATGGTGTAAGTATTAACGACCAGAGATCCTTCCCCTCGACTGCCTGCGAGAAAGCAATCCCGGAGCCCATATCCATTTCTCATGTCTCCATTATCCATTTCTAGTTAAATAGATCAGGATTATAGTCTTGAATTCCGTTATACCGAGGAAACCGGCATTCGAATAGATAACTTACTGCAGGTGGACACATGTTTTCCAAACATGCTTGATACTCTGGCCTGACACACCCACTGGGTCAAGCCTGATCTCGAGAGATCAACAACAGACGTCGCAGCCATACCTAGGCTCAGCAGAGAGGGTCCCCGCCGGTCTACATCCTAAGCACCCGGGGTCTGGGCCCATCCTCGTTGCACTCCAGGCCCGTTGCGCTGAGGGCTGATATGGCCACCCACGCTCTAGGTCGCCGAACCAGCCGTGCCGCAATGCTGAATGGACGGGACAAGCTTCGGCTGGATACTACGCACGTGATGCCCATAACTGTTCCCGCGTGGCGTGGTGTGTGCGTAAACAGGCTATTGGCCAACTCAGATCAAATACCCAAAATCCTTAGTGTGTTAGGAGCTCGCGGAGATGGGCAAAGACTCATCGATCCTATGACCACCCCGTCACCCGTCTCGAGGAAAAATACGGCAAGCAAGGGCTAGCCACAGCCCTTGAGGGCGGCCTGCACGCCCGGTCGCAGCCTCGTCGTATATCTTGCGGTGCTCTGGGCCACCGCCCGACTTTCCACATCAACTCACGGGTAACCCTCAGGGCCGACCCGACTTTAACAATGGCTCAGTAAAGTCAGGTTAACGTGTGTGGCCATAACATCACGAGGAATCCGAGAATCACCCTACGATGGAATCCACTGATGTAATCGTCAAGGCGTAATAGAGGAATCACCCTTGAGTTCACACTTGAGTGTGTTTGTGCACGACAGATCGTACGGGAGTGGTGAAAGAGGAATCCACCCTCGATAACCACGACCAATGGCTACACACAGAGTTATATCAGTGAGTGCGTTACGAGGTATACCCTCGGCTCGATAGTAGCTCTGTCAGAGCCCGCACAACTAAAGGGGGGGTTGCGATGAGTTCTCGATCTCTGGTTGTCGATTCATGTTAAACGAGTCATCGGTCATCAAGCCAAGGCAACTTGGACAAGGTGAGGGGTCACTGTGGATCACTATCCAACACTATACTAAGCAGTTTAGGATTAAGCTACGGTTACAATAGCAGGTTACAAAAGCAGCTATGCATAAGATAGGAGCAACCAATTAGCCGTACCAAAAATCTAAGCAAGCATAAGAGAGAAGGAACTGGGCATATCGGAATGATACAGGCGGGGGTGCATGCATGGAAGCTCTGCGTAAAGAAGAAGTTCTCTTGTTCGTCATGTAGTGATCACCAGAGCGCATCGACAGGCAGGTTCGTCTCGGGGTCTACCAGAGAAAGAGGGGGAAGAAAATAATAAATACAGAGCCGAAAACAAGGGCAATACCTAAGCATGTACAAAACCAAAGCACGCAATAGGGGTGTATATACGCAAGTTATTTAATACTGGCGAAGGGGGGGAGAACAACCGCGAAAAGTATTCCGTGATAGGTATTTTCAGACGATGTAAAAAGAGGGGAAAAGTTGCATGTTCGCTATGCTAGGGGACTGCAGACGAATGACTGGCGTATTCGGATTCGTATATTTTCTGAGCAACTTTCTGTAAAAGTATTTTCTCTGAGGTCGGTAGTTTTCATGATTATTAAAGTTTTAAGGCAATCTAAAATTATTATATAAATTCTAAACATGGGGGTTATTGCATCTAGCATGCATCTCATGACATCAGCCAGTCAACTGAGTTGACTAGAGTCAACCTTGACGGTGGGGACCGTTCTGTCATAGACTAAAAACAATTAACCAGTTTTAATTAACTATTGAGTTATATTAGGTAAACTAAACAGAGTTAATTTAGTTAATTAATTAATTGATTTTATTATTAATTTTATATTCTACATAAAGGGGCATGGGGCCCATATGTCACAGACCCAAGGGGACTAAGCGGAGCGGCTGGACGTTAGCGGCGGGCAGAGCTGGCGAGAGGGGTACGGGCACCACCGATCGGGCACGGGGGCTGAGGCCGTAGAGCCGGGCCGCCGGAGACGGGCCACGGGTCGAGCCAGCGGCAGAGGAAGAGCGGGCGGGGCGCGCGGTCCGGGGCATTTGTGGCCGGCAGTGATGGGCGCATGGGGGCGGGGCGCGCCGGCACGTCAAGCAGGCGCCGGTGGGCGCGCGGGAACGGGGGGGGGGGGGCGGGGCCGGTGGCACCAGTCGCGCCTCGGCGATGCGGTGGGGACGGCGGGCACAACCGTCCGCGGGCGGCTAAGCGAGGCAATGCAGATGCCAACGTGGGCGCGGTGGCGGGGGTGTCGTTGGCCCATGTCCACGGAGCACGGGCTTGGGACCCTGGGGCAGGCACGGGCGTGCTGGATGGTGAGTTGGCAATGGACCGGACCATGGCATGGAGCGTGCGATCGGGACGGGGAGAGAGAGGAAGGCTGCGATGGCACGCAGGGTCGATGGGCGGTAGGCAGTGGACGGCTGTAGCGGCGCGTACGCGGCGGGGCGACGGCGTTCAAGGCGGAGCCATTACGGAGAAGCGAAGAAGTCAACGGGAGAAGGGGGAAGGGGACATACACCCACATGCAGGGTTTTCAGGGCGGCGAGGCTCGTGGTGGCGGCTTGGGGGGAGGGGGGAGGCGTACGACTAAGAAGGTCCGGCGAGGGCGATGACTCCGGGCGGTCGGTGGCGTCGGGCCGAGGGAATCGGGGTCTCGCTGGTTCTCTTCATACAAGCATCATAATACAAGCCAGGGGCCTCGAGGGCTCGAATACAAGTGCTCGATCATAGACGAGTCAGCGAGGAAGCAACAATATCTGAGTACAGACATAAGTTAAACAAGGTGCCATAAGATGGCTAGCACAAACTGGAATACAGATCGAAGAGGCGCATGCCTCCTGCCTGGGATCCTCCTAAACTACTCCTGGTCGTCGGGGCGGCCTGCAGGTAGTAGTAGGCACCTCGGTTGTAGTAGGGTCGTCGAAGGGGCGTCTGGCTCCTGGGCTCCAGCATCTGGTTGCGACAACCGAGTATAGAAAGGGGAAAAAGGGGGAGCAAAGCAACGTGAGTACTCATCCAAAGTACTGCAAGCAAGGATCTACACTACATATGCAATGGTATCAATGAAATGTGTAGTATCTGTGGACTGAACTGCAGAATGCCAGAATAAGAGGGGGATAGCTAGTCCTATCGAAGACTACGCTTCTGGAGCCTCCATCTTGAAGCATGTAGAAGAGAGTAGCAAGTACAACATCAAGTAACATCGCATAGCATATCTACCCGACGATCCTCTCCTCGTCGCCCTGTGAGAGAGCGATCACGGGTTGTATCTGGCACTTGAAAGGGTTTGTTTATTAAGTATCCAGTTCTAGTTGTCATAAGGTCGAGGTACAACTCGGGTCGTCCTTTACACGAGGGACACGGCTATTCGAATAGATAAACTTCCCTGCAGGGGTGCACCACATTACCCAACACGCTCGATCCCTCTGGCCGGGTACACTTTCCTGGTCATGTCCGGCCCGCTCGGAAGATCAACACGTCGCAGCCCTACCTAGGCCTAACAGATAGGTCAACACGCGGTCTAAATCCTATGCGCGCAGGGGTCTGGGCCCACGCCCATTGCACCTGCACGTTGCGTGGGCGGCCAGAGAGCAGACCTAGCAACCTCCATTACAAAGGAAGTTGCGTTACGCGGTCCAACCCGGCGGTGCGCTCAGTCGCTGACGTCTAGGAGGCTTTGGCTGATACCACGACGTCGAGTACCATAACTGTTCCCGCATGGTGGTTAGCGCGTATAGGCTCGTAGCCAGACTCAGATCAAATACCCATCTCGTTAAGCATGTTAATTGATATACCGCGGACGCCGACCAGGACCAGGCCCACACTGTCTCCTAGGTGGTCACAACCTGCCCTGTCGCTCCGCCACAAGAGTAACACTCGGGGGCCGTCGGGAACCTAGGCCCACCTCTGCCTGGATGGAACCACCTGCCCCTTCAGCCCCCATCTCGAACAGTAACATAGGTAATGTAAAAGTATATAGTATATGTACCCGTGATCACCTCCCGAAGTGATCACGGAGTAGGAGAGAGACACGACAAGAGTGTAGGGCCACTGATGTAATTCTAGCAACCTATACTAAGCATTTAGGATTGCAGGTAAGGTATCAACAGTAGTAGCAAAGACATGCTATGCAGCAGAATAGGATTAACCGAAAGCAGTAACATGCTACACTACTCTAATGCAAGCAGAGAGAGAGGAGGAATAGGCGATATCGGGTTGTCAAGGGGGGGGGCTTGCCTGGAAGCTGTGTCGAGGAGAGAGGGTCGTCGAAGTAGTAGTCGTTCCCGGCAGCGTCGTCAGCGGTCTAGTGTCTATAGAGAGAGAAGGAGGGGGGAGGAAACAGTAAATACAAAGCAAACAAAGCATCACAAAAATAACAAGGCAATACACGGGTGCCAGTGGTGATCTAACGCAGGGATAGGTGATACCGGCAGAGGGGGGAAACATCGGGAAAGTATTCCGGTTTTGACGTTTTCGGACAGACGGACCGGTGGTGGATTGTTGCATGTTCGCTATGCTAGGGACTTGTGGTGAACGAACGGACTGCGTATTTGGATTCGTTCGTCGTTCTGAGCAACTTTCATGTTCAAAGTTTCTCGATCCGAGTTACGGATTATTTTCTTTGCATTTTTAAAGTTTTAATAATTATTTTGGATTATTTAAATCAGAAAAACATTTATTGCATCAGCAGTGATGTCATGCTGACATCATCAGTCAATGGTATGTTGACTGGTAACCGACATGTGGGTCCCGCCGTCATTGACTGTAATAACAGATAACTAAACAGAGTTAAATAGTTTAACTAAGTGATTAGGTTAATCTAAACAGAATTAATTAACTTAATATTTCTTATATTAACTAATTAATTATTTATAATTGTATTATTATTAATTTTTTATATTATTTTTTTCATTTTTTTTATCGTTCGGGTGGGGGGCACTAGTCATAGGCCCAGGGGAGGCCTAGCGGGCGTTGGGCTATCGGGTGAGGGGCGTGCGGGGGCCAGCCCCGGCGGGAGGAAGCGGATGGCGCGATGGGAGCGGCGCGGGCGGGGGGGGGGGGGGGCGGCGCTGCAGGCGGTCGACGGCGAGCGGCGCCGGTGAAGGGTGGCGCCGGTGGTGTAGAGCCAGCAAGGGGGCCGGCCACGACGCGGTGGCTGGGCGGCAGGAGGAGGAGCAGGCACGGCGCGTGCGGGCGCGGCGTGCGGGCCGGCGGGATGCGGCACAGGCGGGCGGGAAGCGAGGAATCCAGCGGGCAGAGGCGGCCAGCGGGCAAGGTGGAGCAGCGGGCAGTGGCGGCGGCCTCGGCAGTGAGCGGCGGCTACAGGGGTCCGCGAGAGAGTAGCGATGGCGCTGCGAGCAGGAGCGTTAGCAGCTGCAGGCGGGCGTGCACAGGGACGCAGTGGCGCTAGCAGCCGGAGCCGGAGCAGGCGTAGGCAGGGAATTCCGGGGCGCGGTGGGCGCGAGTCGCGGAGAGCTCCGGCGCGCGGCAACCGGATACGGGGACGGTGCTGAACACGGCGGATCCACACGGAAGAGCCAGGGGAGAGGGGAGCAGGGCTCACAGTGAGCCGGTAGGGGTGCGTAGCGGGCTCGGGGAAGCACCGAAGCAGCAGATCGACGGTGATGAATGGCGAGGCAGAGAAGGGGGATGAGGCCGATCAGGAGGTAGGGGTACCGAGCTCGTGCTCGTGGTCAGAGAGGAGGTAGTAGACGATGGCGGTGGGGGCGGACACCATCCTAGGACGCGAGGAGGTCGGAGAGCTCGCGGTCAAGGCATCATGGCGACGGCGGCGGTTCAGGGCGAGCGATGGGGCGACGGGATCGGGGCTGATCCGATCCAGATCGGGGGAAGAGAAGGGGATCATGGGGGGGTGAGTGGGGTGGTGGGTGGTGGGTAGGGTGTCGGTGGGGTGTGTGGGGATAAGGGAGGCGGGGTGGGCCGACTAGGTGGGCCTGGTAGCCAGTTGGGCGAACGGCCAGGGAGGGTCTTCCTCTCTTTTTCCTTTGTGTTTATTTTCTTTTCTGTTTTTATATTTTAGAATTTAATTATTTAGTTTTGTAAAATACATCTTTAGCACCTAGATTGGCATATCAATTTAGTCCACAGCGATAGAAAGTTTAGTGCCCATTAATTAGTTTAATATTTTATAACTATAAAAATAATTTAAATAATTGTTTTTCCCGCGTGTTTTAATATCTTAGTGCATTTAAACATTCTATAAAGTGTGGTTTCCCACCATAATTCCCTATGAATATTAGACTCATTTAGAACATTTTAGTTTTTTATTTTTGAAAAACTTTTGATGTTTGCCTGATTTTGAATTTGAACTCGAACCGGTTTCGAACTAACGCGAGATTAGCAAGAGTAATCAAGGTGACATGGCATTATTAGCAGAGGGTTACTGTAGCTTGATTACCCGGGCATCACAATTCTCCTCCACTACAAGAAATCTCGTCCCGAGATTTAAAAGGTGGAATAAGGGGGAAAGGTTTGGTTACGAAATTCTAACGAATCTTCTCGGCCTTGGTTGCTCTTCTCGAAGTGGTGCGATCCATAGCGTTAATGTCTTCATTCCTATGGATCAATGCATCATGATGAAGTTGTCATTCTTCTTCAAGAAATCCATCGTACTTACGAAAAGGTTAAGGGGTGGGTATTCCGGGAGAACGGACCTCTGTAAGGCGACTATCTGGTAGCTAACATTGGGAAAGATGGCGAAAAGTAACTCTCGAACTGAAACTTAAGAAAATATCGAGAGCTAAGTAAGAAAGGTACCATGAAAAGTTTCAAGCGGGTAGGCAATCATCGATGCCTGAAACAAAGTGTGAAAGGGGTCCAGAGCAACGAGAATAAGTATTAGTTGATACCATAATTTGATGATCTCTCGGAAGGTGGCTCGTGAATTACATATGGGCTACGCTGAGGAATAGCTTTGGAAATCGAGGGTGTACAGGAGAGTCAGGTTTCGATCCTGTGGAAATATGGATTATGGGCCCACATGTGGGTTAAAGGGAGAAGGAGCAGTGACATCTTGTACGGTCATGATAGCAGGGCAGGTCAGAGCATAGCCTGCCAGTTATATTGGCAACAACGTTGGTACCAAGGGCAAGGGACGAAGAGAACCATTTTCCTGCTCGTCGAAACGAGGCGGACCAATAGGCAAAGTTCTCGTCCATCGGTGGTTACCGAAATGTCAACAACAATAGTAACAGGGTCTTACTGACAGAAGGGTACTATGAGGTGCTCACCTAAGGAGGGAATTATCACTGCTCAGTTAAGTAGATTACAAGAAAGGTTAAACAAAACAATGGAAAGGGAAAATGTGTTTAAAACACATGATAGGAGTATATCCTTCCTAAGATTAAGCAGGGCATGATATACGGGTCAGGAGATCAAAGTCATGACCATATGGATAAAAGGGGTAAGAAGAATTATGATATGTACCCATACAACGATGTTTGGATAGTTGATCAAGAAACATTTAGCATTGCGCTTACAATGTTCTTGTGGATATTCGGAGTATCACAGACATGCTTCGAGATAGCATTGACATGGTCGTCAAGTAAGGGTAAGATTGGATGCACAAGGGACCCATCAGGCACAACTTATGGAATAAGTCTTACGATCTCCTCATGGAAGAATCGCTAAACTTGCTAAAAACAAGGAAACAATAACAATAGGTCCTCTGGCCAGGTGTGCTAGGCATGACATCATTTACCGGGTCATATAAAGACAATTGCTATAACTCTTGGAAATATGTTCCAAACATCATATCTGACCGAGATTCAGATCTGATTGGTGACATGATACCTCAGACTCAGGATGTCCGAGAAGAAAAGGTTGCAAAACAAATTGTCAAGATGACATGTAAGATTCTCGGGAAATGAACTATAGGAGCGGGTTCCCGAAACAATAGTTCATCATTAACCCAAGGAGAGGATGAGGAGGTGGCTGATGGACTCAGCGACAATTCATCGAGAATTCCACATGGATGGATTTCACAATTATGTGAACAAGGAGATGACATATGACAATTCAAATGATATAATGTTGTATGCCCGAGGAAAACATACACCATTAATCATTAGTTGAAAGGTGTGGCCGAAATACGACCTTGGGCAGCAAGATCAAGTAGAGTGACGATTCAATAATCAACAGTCTAAGAACGAACGTCGATCGTTAACATCAAAGCAATAGGTTGCCAGAAGTACAGAATCCAAGCAGCACCGCTTGTTAGATGGTATCCCGGTAGAATCAACACGGGGACCAAGAAAGAATGGTGACGGTGAGAAGTATCACTATGCTAAGAATTTCAAAGAGGTGAAGCAATCCTCACAAAATACTCGGCATAAAGGACAGTAATACTTCAAGGTAGAATATAATGCAAATAGGATAGCAAGTTGCATCCATAACACGGACAAGCTCGCGATGAAAGAAGTTCAGGGTGTTGTCGATGATAACAAAAAGCATCGGGGCAAGGAGGGTATTTCTCAACATGAACACAGTTGACATCTCGAAAGAAGTCAAAGTGTTGAAGGTGATACACATATTTGCCGGGAGGTTTCAAGAGGACGCAATCAAAAAGCGACGGCGTCAAGCAGGGAATGACGACGTGAAAGTCATAGGAACAACAAGTAGATGCAAGCTCAGAATCTAAGTTGCCTTTCAGAACAAGAAACATGATGTTGAAAGCTCGACGTAAGTCGTGCTCGCACTCTGAAGAATTTGTGCACCGAAGAAGGTCGAGGTAGCACAATCAAAGATAGCAAGATAAGGGTGTAGCCGATGGTCTAGGACGACATGACTGAGTTTTAATTTCCCAGAACAATTACTAGGGGTATTGAATTTTAGAGCGGATTTGATTTACTAAACGGTGTCCTCGGTTGACGGCAACCTAGAGCCCGTAGAATGATTACGACCAGGAAAGTTATTACTTCAACCAGTTAGTAAGAGCCGTGCAAAGGCATGATATCCTCGAGATACCACGGGGTAAAACTCGAAGGTAGAACATGATAGAAGTTGAACTTGCGTTGACCGACGACAGCAGATACCTTAACCTTGTCAAAAATAGACGAGGCACTGGAATGGTTTCCTTTCAGAAATATATTAAATAAAGGTAGCATGGTCAGAACCATAGTGCAAGGGATCCAATTCAATGACACCGAAAGAATTATTCAAATGTTAAATATTCTTGCAAGAAGCTTTCATGATAAGCCCACATCGAGTCCATGGGCAAGAACAAAACGGTTCGGGGTCGACTCCCACTTCTTCAATGCATAACATTTCATTCGCTTCTCGTCTTCGAAGAAGTGTGTAGAGTTGAAAAGTGTCTGGTAAAACACCAGAGAGAATGTTGTGTAAACTTCGGGTTCACACGGTTTAGGGAAGGTATATGTTCATCCCATAGGGCATCTTAGGAACATATAACGCTTCAGAAGTAAATTATACAAGCTCGAAAGCAGAGTATGGTTTGGAACGCAGAGAGGAACAATTTACCAAATGCATTTTGTATCATGGAAGAATTCACAAGGCAGTTAAATACGAAGGACACTGTCGATTAATAATCCGACGAAGGATCGGATGTCCTAGCGGAGCTGATGTGAGCATCGGCACACAACCAGATAGAGAAGAAAGAACGCAAGGCATCGGATTATAGGACATCTAAATAATTTGATGCTTAGTAACAAAGGAATATGAATTCCAATGAAGGATCAGAAGCAGACGCTTGATCAAGGATGGGTTATTTGAATAGACTTAAGGGATGATCGACGGCAATTAGATTGGTCGAGAACAGCTCATGTTCAAAGGAGACGTGAGCCGGGAAGATAGTTAGAAAGGATCACAATGATGAATGCGTGCATTCGCACTCATGTTGAATCAATAAGAAGAAAATGACGGTGTCAAAGGATACTAATGAATATTGCCAGTCATATGGAAAGCATCCATAATGCAAGCAGACAAGTAATTGCAGAGCAATAAGCTGCTAAGGATTTTTTGGAAGATTGAATAGTATCCAATGTATCTTGGGAATGTATGAACAAAGGGGGAAGAATGGATACCGGTAGTGCGAGGAATTATCCATAGGGGGTATTCATGAGGCAAGAACGGCAAGGCAGTAAGCTCAAAGGATTGTCGGAACAACGAAGAGCAGTTCGGGGCATCTTGTAATAACAAGATCAATGGGATTGAATATAAGAGTGGCAAGTGTATGTAGTTATCCATAAGGATTTAGCAGCGGTAGGGAATTTGCAAAGACGGTGGACTCAGGTGTCCCAGGAAAACATCGAATAGCATCTTCGGAATCTTCTGGTGAAGCAGGCGATCATCTGTAATAAGGGGCTCTCCGGGTGGATGTAATCACGAGATCCTAATGTTTGAGTTAGTAAATTCATTTTAACCGAATAGAAGAGAGATCAGAGTCCCAGAGTATAGACGAGGAATAAAAGATCCTAATACCACCCAATGGCGGACGTGGGCCCGTAAGACACACAGCATAGTTAGTAAAAGTTTGCAATGTCTAGACTCGACTTCGGCCAAGGAGTATGGAAGGGGGGGTTCCTACAGCAGTTGGCTCTGATACCAACTTGTGACGCCCCGATTCAATCGTACACTAATCATACACGCAAACGTGTACGATCAAGATCAGGGACTCATGGGAGGATATCACAACACAACTCTAAGAATTAAATAAGTCATACAAGCATCATAATACAAGCCAGGGCTCGAGGGCTCGAATAGAAGTGTCGATCATAGACGAGTCAGCGGAAGCAACAATATCTGAGTACAGACATAAGTTAAACAGGTGCCTAAAGATGGCTAGCACAAACGGAATACAGATCGAGAGGCGCAGGCCTCCTGCCTGGGATCCTCCTAAACTACTCCTGGTCGTCGTCGGTGGCCTGCACGTAGTAGTAGGCACCCTCGGTTGAGTAGGGGTCGTCGAAGGTGGGCGTCTGGCTCCGGGGCCAGCATCTGGTTGCGACAACCGAGTATAGAAAGGGGAAAAAGGGGGAGCAAAGCAACCGTAAGTACTCATCCAAAGTACTCGCAAGCAAGGATCTACACTACATATGCAATGGTATCAATGAAATGGTAGTATCTGTGGAAGAACTGTAGAATACCAGAATAAGAGGGGGATAGCTAGTCCTATCAAAGACTACGCTTCTGGAGCCTCCATCTTGAAGCATGTAGAAGAGAGTAGCAAGTGCAGCATCAAGTAACATCGCATAGCATAATCCTACCCAACGATCCTCTCCTCGTCGCCCTGTGAGAGAGCGATCACCGGGTTGTATCTGGCACTTGAAAGGGTGTGTTTTATTAAGTATCGGTTCTAGTTGTCATAAGGTCGAGGTGTAAACTCTGAGTCATCCTTTTACCGAGGGACACGACTATTCGAATAGATAAACTTCCTGCAGGGGTGCACCACATTACCCAACACGCTCGATCCCTCTGGCGGGCACACTTCTGGGTCATGTCCGGCCTCAGAAGATCAACACGTCGCAGCCCTTCCTAGGCATAACAGAGAGGTCAGGACACCGGTCTAAATCCTATGCGCGCAGGGGTCTAAGCCCATCGCCCATTGCACACCTGCACGTTGGTGGGCGGCCGGAGAGCAGACCTAAACTCCATTACAAAGGAAGTTGCGTTACGGGTCCAACCCGGCGCGCGCCGCTCAGTCGTGACGTCTAGGAGGTTTGGTGATACCACGACGTCGAGTACCCATAACTTTTCCCGCGTGGGGGTTAGCGCGTATAGGCTCGTAGCCAGACTTAGATCAAATACCCAATCTCGTTAAGCGTGTTAATTGATATAACCGCGGACGCCGAAGGACCAGGCCCACTGTCTCCTAGGTGGTCACAACCTGCCTGTCGCTCCACCACAAAGTAAACACTCGGGGGCCGTCGGGAACCTAGACCCACCTCTGCCTGGATGGAACCACCTGCCCCTTCAGCCCCATCTCCGAACAGTAACATAGGTAATGTAAAAGTTATAAGTATATGTACCCGTGATCACCTCCCGAAGTGATCACGGCCCAGTAGTATAGCATGGAGACGGACAAGAGTGTAGGGCCACTGATGTAATTCTAGCAACCTATACTAAGCATTTAGGATTGCAGGTAAGGGATCAACAGTAGTAGCAAAGACAGGCATAGCAGCAGAATAGGATTAACCGAAAGCAGTAACATGCTACACTACTCTAATGCAAGCAGTAGAGAGGAGGAATAGGCGATATCGGGTTGATCAAGGGGGGGGGGCTTGCCTGGAAGCTGTGTCGAGAGAGAAGGGTCGTCGACGTAGTAGTCGTTCACGGCAGCATCGTCACGGTCTCAGCATCTTACGAGAGAGAAGGCGGGGGGAGGAAACAGTAAATACAAAGCAACAAAGCATCACAAAATATAACAAGGCATACGCGGTGCCAGTGGTGATCAACGCAGGGATAGGTGATACCGGCAGAGGGGGGAAACATCCGGGAAAGTATTCCCGGTGTTTGACGTTTTCGGACAGACGGACCGAGGAGGTGGATGTTTGATGGTCGCTATGCTAGGGACGTGTGGTGAACGAACGGATTGCGTATTTGGTTCGTCTCGTCGTTCGAGCAAATTTCATGTTCAAAGTTTCTCGATCCGAGTTACGGATTATTTTCTATGCATTTTTAAAGTTTTAATAATCATTTTGGATTATTTTAAATCAGAAAAACATTTGTTGCATCAGCAAGTGATGTCGTGCTGACATCAGCAGTCAATGGTGCTGTTGACATGGTCAACCTGACATGTGGGTCCCGCCTGTCATTGACTGTTAATTAACAGATTAACTAAACAGGTTAAATAGTTTAACTAAGTGATTAGGTTAATCTAAACAAAATTAATTAACTTTATTAATTCTTTAATTAACAATTAATTATTATAATTGTTATTATTATTAATTTTTATATATATTTTTCATTTTTTTATCGTCTCTGGGGGGGGGGGGGCACTAGTCCTAGGCGCAGGGGAGGCCTAGCGGGCGTTGGGCTATCGGGTGCAGGGGCGTGCGGGGGCCAGCCCGGCGGGAGCAAGCGAATGGCGGCGATGCGAGCGGCCGCGGGCGAGGGGGGGCGGCGCTGCAAGCGGTCGACGGCGAGCGGCGCCGGCGGAGGGTGGCGCCGGTGGTGTAGAGCCAGCAGCAGGGGGCCGGCCACGATGCAGGTGCTTGGGCGGCAGGAGTAGGAGCAGCGATCGGCGCGTGCAGGCGCGGCGTGCGGGCGCCGGCGGGACGCGGCACAGGCGGGCGGAAGCGAGGACGCCAGCGGGCAGAGTCGGCCAGCAGGCGAGGTGGAGCAGCGGGCAGTGGCGGCGGCCTCGGCAGCGAGCGGCGGCTACAGGGGTGCGCGAGTAGCGATGGCGCTGCGAGCAGGAGCGTTAGCAGCTGTAGGCGGGCGCGCACAGGGACGCAGCGGCGCTAGCAGCCGGAGCCGGAGCAGGCGTAGGCAGGGAAGTCCGGGGCGCGGTGGGCGTGAGCTCGCGGAGAGCTCCGGCGTGACGACCGGATACGGGGACGGTGCAACGACGGCGGATCCACACGGAAGAGCCAGGGGAGAGGGGAGCAGGGCTCACAGTGAGCCGGTAGGGGTGCGTAGCGGGCTCAGGGAAGCACCGGAGCAGCAGATCGACAGTGATGACTGGCGAGGCAGAGAAGGGGGATGAGGCCGATCCGGCGAGGTAGGGGTACCGAGCTCGTGCTCGTGGTCAGAGAGGAGGTAGTAGACGATGGCGGTGCGGGCGGACACCGTCCTAGGACGCGAGGAGGTCGGAGAGCTCGCGGTCAAGGCATCCATGGCGACGGCGGCGGTTCAGGGCGAGCGACGGGGCGACGGGATTGGGGCTGATCCCGATCTAGATCGGGGGAAGAGAAGGGGATCATGGGGGGGGGGTGAGTGGGGTGGTGGCGTAGGGTTCGGTCGGGGTGTGTGGGGATAAGGGAGGCGGGATGGGCCGGCCAGGTGGGCCTGGTAGCCCAGTTGGGCCAAACGGCCAGGGAGGGTCTTTCCTCTCTTTTTCCTTTGTGTTTATTTTCTTTTCTCTTTTTATATTTTAGAATTCAATTATTTTAGTTTTGTAAAATACATCTTTAGCACCTAGATTGGCATATCAATTTAGTCCACGGCGATAGAAAGTTTAGTGCCCCATTAAATTAGTTTAATATTTTATTAACTATAAAAAGTATTTAAATAATTGTTTTTCCCGCTGTTTCTAATATCTTAGTGCATTTAAACATTCTATAAAGTGTGGTTTCTCCACCATAATTCCCTATGAATTATTAGACTCATTTAGAACATTTTAGTTTTTTTATTTTTGAAAAACTTTTGATGTTTGCCTGATTTTGAATTTGAACTCGAACCGGTTTCGAACTAACGCGAGATTAGCAAGAGTAATCAAGGTGACATGGCATCATTAGCAGATGGTTACTGTAGCTTGATTACCCGGGCGTCACATATGGCTTATACCCTCCAATACAAACCATAGATTCATCAAAATAAGCACACAACGCAAAGAAAACAGAATCTGTCAAAAACAGAACAGTCTGTACCAATCTGAAAACTTTGAATACTTCTGTAACTCGAAAAATTCTGAAAAATTAGGACAGCGTAGGACATTTATATATAAATATTGTGTAATAAATTCAGAATTTTTAGTTGCTTCTGTGAATTTCTAAAATTACTTTACTGGACGCAAAAGTTTCTGTTTTCTAACAAGATCAAATCAACTATCACCCAACGTGATCCCAAAGGCTTTACTTGGCACAAACTTTAATTAAAACACAAAAAACACAATCATAGCAGTAGCATACTTGTGCAAACACTCAAGAATAGAAATAAAAAGACAAAAATAAATTTTATTCATTGGGTTGCCTCCCAACAAGCGCTATCGTTTTATGCCCCTAGCTAGACATAATGCAAAGATCTAAGTGTTGTCATCTTTATTTTCATTTTCCTTAGAGGTGTTTTTGTCAGGAGGTTTTGCAAAAACAACATAAAACACCTTATCCATAGAGACTTTAGCACTATCAAGTTGCTTATCGTCATATCCCCTTTGATTTCCAGCAACAATCCAAGAATAGTGTTGATTAACATCATTAAAAACTTGTTGGATTATATCTAAAACGGGAACGTCCTTTTTCAGGTTCTCATCAAAGATTTGATTATCCCCAAGCAAATGTCTTAGCATATAATCACTATTGTAAAGGATTTCATCTATCACCAGTTTTTCATGATTCATACCATAGAGATCAAAAATTTCCCTAGCTTCCCGTACTATGTAATCAAATTCATTCATAAGAACAAGGGTGGCCAACTTTTTAGCTTTGGGATTCTTTATAACGGGTAACTCAAAAATCAGTCTTTGCAAGGTAGGATGGGTACGGATAAATTTATTTTCAAGTTTCAGAACTAGTGCTGATATAGCTTCCGCATAAGATTTAATACTTTTAAGTATAGGAACATCGTCAAGACTTAAATTTCCAACACAATTGAAAAATTCTTGGATACGTTCTTTTCCTATAACTTTCCCTTGCCCCAAAACAAAAGTTTTAGCATCCAGATTGCCTGATCGTCCAATTTTAGGAGTTAGGCCATCATCTATTTCTACCATACCAAAGTCACTCATGATGACAAGTTCAAGCAATTAAGAGATCTGACGAGAAAACGGCGAACGAAAAAGAGGACGAATAAAACGGCAAATGTTTGTGAAGTGGGGGAGATAAAAACGAGAGCCAAATGGAAAATAATGGAAATTGCAGGGAGATGAGATTTGTGATTAGGAACCTGGTAGATGTTGATGATGTCTCCTTGGCAACGGCGCCAGAAATTGCTAGTTGACGGGAGACTATCTTGACTTGATCCTCCCCGGCAACGGCGCCAGAAATTCCTTTTGATGTCGCTTGAACTACGTCGGTATTTCCCCAAAGAAGAAGGGATGATGCAGCACAGCTACGGTAGGTATTTCCCTCAGTGATGAGACCAAGGTTACCGAAACACGCAACACTACGTGAATGGCACCTGCACACAAACAATAAATACTTGCAACCCGACGTAAAAGAGGGGTTGTCAATCCCTCCCGGGTAAAGAGATAGATAAATTTGTAGTAGATCGGATAAATAGATCTCGCGGGAACGCGAGATAAAATAAATAACAATAAATTACAGCAAGATATTTTTGGGTTTTTGGATTAATAGATCTGAAAATAATAGGAAATAAAAATAGATCTCGAAGGCAAATATGATAAAGAAGAGACCCGGGGGCCGTAGATTTCACTAGTGACTTCTCTCGAGAAAAATAACACACGGTGGGTAGACAAATTACTGTTGGGCAATTGATAGAACTTCAAATAATTATGATGATATCCAGGCAATGATCATTATATAGGCATCACGTCCAAGATTAGTAGACCGACTCCTGCCTGCATCTACTACTATTACTCCACACATCGACCGCTATCCAGCATGCATCTAGTGTATTAAGTTCATGGAAAAACGGAGTAATGCAATAAGAACGATGACATGATGTAGACAAGATCTATTCATGTAGGAAAAGACCCCATCTTGTTATCCTTAATAGCAACGATACATACGTGTCATTTCCCCTTCTGTCACTGGGATTGAGCACCGTAAGATCGAACCCATCACAAAGCACCTCTTCCCATGGCAAGAAAAATTGATCTAGTCGGCCTAACTAAACCAAAGATTCGAAGAAGAAATACGAGGCTATAAGTAATCATGCATATAAGAGATTAAAAGACTCAAATAACTTTCATGGATAAAAACATAGATCTGATCATAAACTCAAAGTTCATCGGATCCCAACAAACACACTGCAAAAAGAGTTACATCAAATAGATCTCCAAGAGACTCTACTAACTACGGACCCGTAGGTCTACATTGAACTACTCACGCATCATCGGAGAGGCACCAATGAGGATGATGAACCCCTCCGTGATGGTGTCTAGATTGGATCTGTGGTTTCTGGAACTTGCGGCGGATGATATTGTATTTCGTCGACTCCCCTAGGGTTTCTGGAATATTGGGGTATTTATAGAGCAAAGAGGCGGTGCGGGAGGCCACCGAGGTGGGCACAACCCACCAGGGCACGCCTGGGCCCCCAGGAGCGCCCAGGTGGGTTGTGCCCCCCTCGGGGCACCCCTCTGGTACTTTCTTGGCCCAACTTGTGTCTTCTAGTCCAGAAAAAATCACCAAAAAGTTTCGCTGCGTTTGGACTCTGTTTGGTATTGATTTTCTGCGAAGTGAAAAACAAGCAGAAAACAGCAACTGGCACTGGGCACTATGTCAATAGGTTAGTCCAAAAAATGATATAAAGTTGCTATAAAACGATTGTAAAACATACAAGATTGATAATATAACAGCATGGAACAATAAAAAATTATAGATATGTTGGAGACGTATCAGCGCCCGCTGCAGCCCTTTGTTGGGCCGGCCCGTCAAGGCAAAGCGCAGCAAACAAAACTCGCCAGAAAAACAAAAAAGGTGGCTTCCTCCAGGAATCGAACTTGCATCGACACATCCTTGTTCTAGCTTAGCTGACCACCACACACATTGAACACCTTTGATTTTAAGAGCGCTAACGGTGTAAGGACTAGTATAGTCACGCTATTTATTTATCACTTAGAATTTTTATTTATTTTAATAAATCATGAATTTAAAAATGTTCATCAATTTTGAGAAAAAGTTCATAAACTTAAAAAGGTTCATCAAATTTGAGAAATAGTCATCATTTGTGAAGAAAATTTCACAGACTTAAAGAAGTTCACCGATTTTGGAAAAACTTTATAAAAAGTTTAAAAAGTTCATCGGTTTTGAAAGAATTTCATCGATTTTGGCAAAAAGTTCATCGACTTTGAAACAAAGGTTCATCGAGTTTGAAAAATAGTTCATCGTTTTTGAAAAAAATTCACAAATTTGAAGGAAAAAATTCATCAATCTTGAAAAAAGTTCATCGGGTTTGGAAAAAGTTAACCGAATTTGGAAAAAATTCATCAAAAATTGAAATTTTTTTATCAAATTTGAAAAAAGTTCATAAATTTTTAAAAATTATGGATGGATTTGAAAAAAAACATCAAACGAGGAAGAAGGAAAAATAAAAAGAAAACAGAAAAAAGGAAAAGGAAAAATAGAAAAAAAGAAAGAAACGATGATAAAGCAAAAAAAAGATGGAACTTAGCACGTCAAATTCCCGTGGCGGGGTGGTTACCACAGTTTGCAATGAACCAGGACATCCTCGGTTTGATTCCCAGCTCATGTGGAATTTTTGTGCTTTGAAAGCACGCAGGCGAATGAAACGGGTCGAGCCCAGTTAACGCGGCTGCAGGTGCCGGTTTGCACAAACAGTAATAACCGGCGCCTGGAGCGCCAAATAGAGTTTGCCCAAAAAAGACCGGTTTGTCTCCAAAAAAACAATGAGAGAACACAAGATTTTGCAGCTTGACACCCCTCCATTTTTTTGCAGCCTAATTGCTAAGATTCCTCGTGTGAAACTTGGATTTGCTTCGTTTTAAACCACACAAAATGTGATTCAAAAATCAGACTAGTTTAAACTATTTTGTGTATGATAGAAATAAAATTCTGAAACTCATATTACTTGATCCCGACTGAGTTTGTTACGATAGCGAAAAAAAACAATTCCCCCATCCCCTCCCGCATCGCACCCATGTGCGACGGGGAGGGCAACCCCTACCCACTTCGCCGGGACCCACCTTCACCCGTCCTCTCCTTTCCTCCCTCGCCGGCACCGGAGGGGGGAGAGGGTCCGTTGGTATCCTCACATGGCAGTATCGGCGCGGACCAGTGATGAGGTTGGTGGGATGCGATGTTGGTGGCGGGGGCAACGACAGCGTGACGGTCGTGCGACGGGCAACGTGGAGGTGGTGCGTGCCTAGCAAGATGGTGACGGCGAGGGTAACATGCTACGGTGGCGTTCAGCCAGATCTGGCCCGACGGGTGGCGCAGGCGAAAGGTTGTTGCCTTGCCTTCCGACGGTGGTGTTCCTTGGGCCCGCGCTCAGGCGGCTGATCTAGGCTGAATCGGGTCGCGGAGGGCCTGTGGTGGCAATGGTGGCGCGACGATCGTGGTTCTGCATGTGGTGCAAGGTGGCGGTGGCGACTTCCCTTCTCATGGGTCCGAGCTGGCGGTGCGTAGGGAAGGGTGAGTGTTGCTGATGCCTACTGCACACGCGATGGTGGTGGCTCTGACCTAGGGCTCGTGATTGGGCGGGCCCGATCTGGGCCTGAGGTGTGTTTTGGAAGAAGGGGCACACCTCAAACCCCCATTGTCGCCCTGGCACTTATGTTCGTAAACCCCAGTAAGCATGTGATGATCAACAGAGACGTAGTACCTACAATCAGGAGAAGCTCATTGATAGGAAGAGAAGATCAAAACCGATTTGTATGTCTAAAGGTGATGGAGATTGGAGAGACAATCATTATGTGTTCATTGGCAAGAAAAGGTAGCAAGTATTACCGGTCTTTGACCGCATCGAGGACCCCAATACTTCTTCGAAGGACTCAGGAGGCCGGGCTGCTAGGACCAATGATAATCTTGGCCTGGAGTTGTCGAGGATTAGGGTTGGACTCGATAGTGGGCGAGCTTTGGGAACTGATACAACCATACAACCCAACAATGGTTTTTCTGAGTGAAACAAAAAAGAAGTCAAGGACGATGGTGAAGGTAAAGTGGAGCCTTAGTTTCATGCAAGGAGTGGCCATGGAATGTGTAGGTAGGAGTGGTGGATTAGCTCTTTAGTTTAGGGACAAAGTCTAGGTGTCTATGAGGCCATGGTGCTAGTATTATATCGATGCAACTATTTTTTGGGGGGCAAACCCTATTGTTTCACTCGAATCTACCGTGAGCCTCGAAATAAGCTTAGACAGAGAACTTGTGATGTTATTTTTTATTTAAGGGGTCAAGATAATATACCATGGCTTTGTGCAGGTGATTTCACTAAAGTTTTGTTCCGGACAGAGCAAATTAGGGGGAATCCAAGAAGCTTCCTACATATGGAGGATTTGTTCGAAAATGTAGTAGAAAACAAAAAAATCGCCCTGCGAACACCCAGGAATAATATGAAGATGCATATCGGGTTTGATCAACGATCGTTACCGACACCAGAGTGCAGCGGAAGTAGATGAGTCGGTGTAGATCGTACTTGGAGTCCCTCGAACGTCGATGAAGATCCGCGAACTGCCCTCGAATGATCCCTCAAATGGAAGACCAAAAGCACAGCCTCTCTACTTGGTTGCAAGCGTAGGACCTTCACGATCCGGCAGCACTTCGCCGTCCAGAGCTAATCATCATCAAAGAATTAGAGGGAGGAGATTAGAACCACATAGGGCTTCTAATTATGAGGACTAGGGGTGGCTAGGGCTAGCTCTAATTAGTCAACTAGGACCAACTAGAAATAGAACTAGATCAACTAGAGGAGGCTCAAAAACTTGTATATCAAAAGGGTGGAAATCCGCTAGTATATATATATATAGGTTTGAGGGGAGAGGAAGGGCTGCCACCAAGGAGGAAGGATTCCTCCTTGGTGCGTTGGCCTAAGGGGGGAAGGAGGAATCCCCCCACCCCACCCCAATTCGGCCTCCCTCAAGAGGGAAAGGGGCGCCTCCCCTATTGGGCCTTGGTGGCCCAATTCCTTCTCCACCACTTGGCCTTTTTAGGCCCGTTGATATTAAATTAAATAAATAAATGTTCTAAATACCTCTAGACCATTATATATATAATTTAACATCCCCAAAAACATTTTCCACTTATATATAATTTATTGGTAATACCGGGTATTACCCGATACTCACTGAAACCCTTCCGGTGACCCCAAAACGCTTCCGGATCCTCTCGGAACTATTCCGAATATTCATGAAACAATTCCACAAATATATTCTCATGACTCCCATCCCACCAAAACTCAGCAGATCATGATTGCCTTAAGCTTGTGACCCCGTAGGTTCGGTAACCCATAGACATGAACGGAATTGTTCGTTCAATGACCGACAGCAGGACCGTGGACGTCCGTATCGGTCCCTATGAGCACACGAATGATATTAGAGTTAACCTTTGGTTATCATGTGATGTTCCCTTTGCTTCGCGATACTTCACAAAACCCGGTATGCATCGGTATCCTTCCGAGTCATCACTATGCTCGTTATACTGAAATCCTCATTACCGGTTTTGCTCTTCTCTCTCTTTATTGTGTTCTGGCATCCCCGTGACGAAGTCACGTGTGTATGGCCAGACGATGATTGATGCTGTCACACCGAGAGGGCCCTAAGAATATCTCTCCATCGCCGGAGGAGCAAACCCTACTCTCGAGCTATCCGGCTACTTATCAAACTTTCTGATGAACCTGTAAGTTGTCGTTACGATCACCGTGCTACATGTGACGTTTGAGCAACCACAAAGCCCATCGTACGTAAGAAGTGACCGCGATTCTCTCATGGTCTAAGGAGAAAAATCACACGTTAACACTTTGTGTTATTACAATTGAATACAGACGATATTAATACAATTCACAACAAACAAGTTCGGGTCGATTCAATATGACCGTTCTTCCAATGCCATAATCTCAAAGTTTTTTTAGGACTATCGTTTAACACTTTAAACGATATCCTAAGATCCAAAAAACATGATCACCAACAACACTTGAGCTAGTCCGAGAGGCAAGACTAGGAACCTTTTATATAACAGTTTATTATTCCAGACGTGCATATGAGTTTTCCACTGAATCACATATTCTAGGATCATAGCAGCTATAGCATGAAATATAAACTCTATAATTATGAATACAGAAATATAATAGTACAAATATTATTGCCTCTAGCTAGGGCACATTTCCAACAGTGTCCCACTCACACTAGATTCAATAATCTAATTAGCACTTTTAACTTTTACACCAATGGCAATCCGGTGTCAGTCCATGCTATGCTTGTGGTATTGACTTCGACTTATCGAATCTGACAACTTCAGATCCATGTGTATCATTTGCATTTCAATGTATCCATCATGCTTTCACATGAATTCATAATTTATGTGAAACAAGCTTAGTATATATTGAATCACTGGCAAGACCTTTGATTCCTTAGATTGAGCCATAGAACCACTATATGAGAACAGTGTTCTATTTGCACAATCATCTAGAAACCATACTAAGTTCATAAATGAACCTGTGGTTCAGCACCCTCTATTGTTGCTTCTACAGAGACAATATACTCAGCCTTCTGCCATAGAATTCACCACAGTAACTTTCTTGGACCAATTCCAACTTACTGTGCCACCATAAATCATTTAATTGAAATCAAAATTTGCTTGGAGCACCAATTGAAGATTTTTGTCGGTCTACTACTTACATCAAGCATGTATTGATGTAAACTCCTTACACCAATCTCTTCATTTTCTCTGTATGCAAGAAACATGTCGTCAGTTCTCAATGACATTTTAACTGTTGTCCTGTGATAAAAAAAATTGACCTTTCTGGTAACTTTACTCACAACCTACTTGGAGTACTGGACTTATCTGGTTATTTACATACCATGGACTTAACACAAGTGTGATTGAAATCATGTATTTCACTCATCAATATTCAATATAGCGATTCTTGCTAAGAACTCCTTCCATGTGACCTTGACAAGAAAACTCTTTTTGAAATTTTTCATACTAAACTGCTTTAGTATTTTACCAATATGTATTTTGGTTAAGCCCGATTAGACACTACTATCTCCATAGATTATTATGTCTAAGACAAGGACTATATTGCCTAAGTACTTTACTAAAAAAACTATTTTCAATAAAGTCTTAATCTATGTCAAGAAATTTATATAATTTCCAATCAATAATATGTCATGCACACACAGTGTTTAGAATATTATTATGCTCCCACTTACTTTTCTTGTAAATACATGCATCTTTGTTTCTATCAATGAAATCATATTATTTGATCAATTCATCAAAATAAAGATTCCAACTCCACTATGCTTGCTTAAGATAATTACTGGATCTCTTGAAGTTTGCACACTTAGTAGCATCCTCTGGATCTAGAAAATTACCTTGGATTGTATCAAGTATACAACCTTGATTCTATTTCCATCTCATGGGAATCATTTTAACATCCATCTGTTATACCTCATAGCTAAAATATTTAGTAATTGCTAGTTTAATCTGAACTGACTTTAAGTATTATTATGATGAGATAATCTTGTCATCATCAACTCCTTGATCTTGTCATAAACTATTTGCAACAAGTCAAGCATTATAAAACTTGTTTTATCTTTGTAAATTTATAGATCCATCACTACACTTAGACTTTAAGTCTTTCAGAGGGTCTATCAAGTTCTAAACTTGAATTATGTGTATAGATACCATCTTAGATTATTTGGGGTATAGCCACTTCCAGAGTCAGGGCCCATCAACACTTCTTTGTGTATTATAGGTTCATAGTTTGTTTTCAACAATATTTCGTCTGCATACCTTGAAGGTCTGTACAAATTTTCCAACCTATATAGTTCAACTGCATGTTCGATCGAAGACTCTATATCCGGTGTAGAGACTTCTGTATCAGTCATGGTAAGAAAATTTAAAACCACTTCTAGCGTTTCTTTTCTTTGACTTGATCATGAAGATTCTGTAATCTCGTCGAATTGCACTGTCCTCCCACTCGCTCTTTTGCAGAAAACATTTTCTTCAAAATTTCTGCACTCTGTGACAAAACACTTTTCCTCGGCATAGTGATAGAGGAATACCCAACCATTTGGGATAACCTACAAAGTAAATTTGATGGAGCTCTTTTCAATGTAAAAGCCATAGTCTCTAAAGCATCACATTAAAAGTATATTGGCGGAACTATCAGTGTCATCTCTAATCTCACCATGTCATACATAGCTTAATTACATCTACTCAACACACTCTACTCTTAGTAGTGTTTCTAGGAGGTGCAAGCTATAATTTTTTATAGCTCATCAGACATTCGCTAAATTTTTAACTCAAATATTCTTTTATGCAATCCAATTGTAGAAACATAATTTTTCTTGTTACAATAATTTCTACTTCATTCTGAAAATCTTTTTGAAACATTTCAAAAGATCCAGATTTATATCTCAATATAAATATCTACTTGAGTCATCCTTGAAGATAGATAAATCCACTGCTTGCAACAACACTTATTGGACTGCATACATCAATATGCATATTTCCAATTATTTTTGTTACTCATTCTTTATGGCCTATGAACGGTATTTTAGTTTACTTCACTATTTGGATGAAAGTTGCAAGTGTCAGATGATTCATAATCATATGACTCCAAAAATCCATCACTATGGAATTTCTCCATGCGGGTTTCTCCAATGTGACTAAATGCAGTGCCACACACATATGTGGTATTTTTAGTCTTGCAACATTTAGCATCAGTTTTATGATGTTCAATCCTTATCATCAATATTCATAATTTACATCCTATTCACAATAGGAGTATGACCCTTTTGTTCATTACATCGAACAACTATTGTTCTCTTATGAACAAACTCCTTGCAACTTCTATGCAATGGGCTAGAGTGTAAAAACTCTAAAATTAATTATGACAATAAATTCAGAGATAATACATTGATGAAAAAGTACCATAACTTTTACAAAATTTTCAACACATATTTAACCTCATTAATTTTTTGGTCATTAGGCCGTAGTAATTTTTGCATCGATTCGCAACAACATGCAATCAAGTCGGTATCCTTTGTGATCAACTTTTAACCACAATTCCTGAAGAATTTAGTGTATAACAATTTAATTACAATTCTCAAGAATCACACTTTACTTGACCGACTTTCTCTATATCATATAACTTGTATGACATTCATACCTGAGCTGGATATTCCAGTCTTCTTTTCCTTTCGCCTCTAAACTTTTTATAGTTTTACTTTCAATATTTCTCTCACTCAAAAGAAGAATCATCTAACCTTTTAAGAGTGGCATGAGCCCTGAACTTCCCTAGGCATGTAAGTCTCATTACATCCTTAGGTTTTGTTCTTTCTCTTTAAGTTCTCGCCATCAACTCATGACTGGCGTTCTTCCAAATCTTACGCATTTCAGTCTTAAACATAGTTGAACACTTCATTAGATCTAGCAAACAAAACACTTCCTTAGATATCACATATCTTTTAATCTTTGTCTGTTTCTGAAAATTTCAGTTCCAAGAATATCACATGACTATCCCAAACATTTTGAAGTTTGGTTTTCTCGGAAGCAAGCATATCGTAATGCAATTCTAACTTTTGGATTGATGGACGTGAGTATTGTCATCCATAGCATTAGCAAGAGAGTATTGCAAGCATGCATTAGGACAATTTCCTTCTTGGAACTTTTAGAGGACGATCCTCTCAATCATAAAGATTCAACCAAATAAACACAGCTAATCAATAACAACAAAGGTGGAATTGTGAGCCATAATTCTACAACTATAATGCAAGCTACACATAGACGTTGCTCATAATCAATTTGCAATAGTGATTAAACTAAATTACTACATAATTGTGCTCCCACTCAAATCAATATCTCTCATAATTGACTTTAAGTGATCCAAGATCCAAAACTAGTTCTTAGCCATTGATGTGGACATCACTGATGACGAGAATTTTGACCAGTGAGCAAACTTTTGCCTATCATATCTCCATATGACTCTTGTTCATCTTTCGATGCTTCGTGCTCCGAGCTCAGAAAGATTCTGCTAGAACTTCAAGACAACTGAGTGCTATCTGCATACATGGTCTGACCATCCCCGTCTTACACCTCATGTCCCGTTTGTACTCATGTGGACATGACGCACTCCGGAATGCTACATGTTATAGATGTTTGCAACACTAGGAAGAGCACCTTTTAACTTCATATTTACTATGAGAGATCACCCTAATAATTGACTACTGCGCAATCAAAGGGTGCAAACAACAAAGGGATAAACATCTCGGGCAATTCATAATAGCATGATATGGTATAGCCCTGGGCGCCGGGAGTTCTCCATGATCATGTTCAATCTCTAGTTGAAGTGACGTGAGGGCCAATATTTCATTGTCGTGGCAACAGTTTCAAAAACTGTTGTCATGGTGGCCATTTCAGAAAACGTTGTTATGGCACCAAAACCTAAAATTCCACCATGGCATGAAATTATAGCTCCTCGTCCCGCGCCTGGTACACCTTCTCCTCGTCGGGGGTCCTCCGTGTACGTCTTGCCACTGTCACCTATAACCTATCTCTATGGTATTTACATTAAGGTGGCAATCTCGTGGCTCCAGCCATCATGTTGTGACGCGCAGGCCACTTAATATTACAACATATAATCATCTCATACAGAAACTCATTATCCTGATGAAGGCTATAGCACATCATATGCAAACCCTGCAAAACCAAGTTAGACGTCCTCTAATCGGTTTGGCAAATTTTAATTACGTGGCTTTTAGGGTTTCCGGATAAACCTAGCTACCTACGTGCACACCATAAAGTGATAATCCTTGTTGCTAGATTAACTTTCAGGGTGTCTGAAAGAAGAGACTTAATTAAAAATCTTGTTCCCCCACACTAAACTTCGTATAAGACGTGTGACCCCTAGAAGATTATCCATCTTCATCACCCTCTTGTGTACGCGACAGTTCACTATTCTTGACTGTGGTGAAGCCCAAAGAACTGTTAATAGATCGTCGACAGCCAGAGCCGAGCGATTGCCAGAACCTTGTGAAAAGCGACACCACACCGTCAATGAACTAAACCGAAGCAACACTCGAGGGAAGCATAGCAAGAACATCACCCTCACAATCACATGTGTGACACCCCCAATTCAATCATACACGAAAATGTGTACGATCGAGATCAGGGACTCACGGGAAGATATCACAACAGAACTCTAGACACAAATTAAAATAATACAAGCTTTATATTACAATCCAGAGGGCTCGAATACATAGCTCGATACACAAGAGTCAGTGGAAGCAACAATATCTGAGAGCAGACATAAGTTAAACAAGACTGCCTTAAGAAGGCAAACACGGAAGCAACAACGATCGAAGAGGCAAGGCCTCCTGCCTGGGACCTCCTAACTACTCCTGGTCGTCGGCGGTCTCCACGTACCAGTAGGCTCCGTCGGGGTAGTAGCAGACATTGGTGGTGGCATCTGGCTCCTGGGATCCACCATCTGGTCACATCAACCGGAAAGAAGGAAGAAGAAGGGGGAAAAGGGGTAGCAAAGCAACCATGAGTACTCATCCAAAGTACTCACAAGCATCAGATCTATACTAAGTATGCATTGGTATCAAATGGAAGGGCTGTATCTGTGGACTATACTGCAGAATGCCAGAGGAGAAAGGAAAGCCTAGCCTATCGAAGACTAGCATCTTCAAGCATCTCCAAGTGTCTTGCAGCATTCAGAAGAGTACATAATAGCAGTTTATATGTAACAAGCATGTTGTAGTATTAACGCCCAGAGATCCTTCCTCGACTCCCTGCGAGAAAGCAATCCCGGAGCCACATATCCATCTCATGTCTCAAGTATCCATTTCTAGTTATAATAGATCAGGATATAAGTCTGAATGTCCGTTACCGAGGACACGGCTATTCGAATAGATAATCTTACCTGCAGGGGTGCACCATGTTTTCCAACATGCTTGATTACTCTGGCCGGACACACCCTACTGGGTCAATGCCTGATCTCGGAAGATCAACACGTCGCAGCCCTACCTAGGCTCAGCAGAGAGGTCCCCGCCGGTCTACATCCTAAGCACTCCGGGGTCTTGGGCCCATCGCTCGTTGCACTCCAGGTCGTTGCGTGCAGGGCGATATAGGCCACCACCTCTAGGGCGCCGACCAGGCCGTGCCGCAATGCTGAATTGGACGTCTGACAAAGCTTCGGCTGATACTACGACGTCGAGTGCCCATAACTGTTCCCGCGTGGTGGTTGGTGCGTAAAGGCTAGTGGCCAACTCAGATCAAATACCCAAATCCTTAGTGTGTTAGGAGCTCGCGGAGATGGGCAAAGACTCACGATCCTATGACCCCGTCACCCCGTCTCGAGGAAATACGGCAAGGGCTAGCCCAGCCCACTTGAGGGCGGCCTGCCTGCCCGGTCGCGCCTCGTAATTATCTTGCGGGTGCTCTCCGGGCCCGCCCGACTTTCACATCAACTCACGGGTACCCCTCAGGGCCGACCCGACTTTAACAATGGTCTCAAGTAAAGTCCAGGTAACCGTGTGTCCATAACATCAAGAGGAATCCGAGGAATCACCCTCGATGGAATCCACCTGATGTAATCGTCAAGGCGTAATAGGAGGAATCACCCTTGAGGTTCACACTTGAGGTGTTGCACGACAGAGTCGTATCGGGAGTGGTGAAAGAGGAATCACCCTCGATAACCACGACCGAATGGCTACACTACAGAGTTATCATCAGGAGTGCGTTACGAGGTATCACCCTCGGCACTCGATAGTAGCTCTGCAGAGTCGCACAACTAAAGGGGGTGTGCGATGATGTGTCGATCTCTGGTTGTCGATCATGTTAATCGAGTCATCGGTCATCAAGCCAAGGCAACTTGGACAAGGTGAGGGGTCACTGGTGGATCACTATCCAACCTATACTAAGCAGTTTAGGATAAGCAGTACGGTACAATAGCAGGTTACAAAAGCAGGCTATGCATAAGATAGGAGCAACCAATTACAGTACCAAAATCTAATGCAAGCATAAGAGAGAAGGAACTGGGCAATATCGGAATGATCAAGGGGGGTTTGCATGCCTGGAAGCTCTGCTGAAAGGGAAGAAG
Source organism: Thinopyrum elongatum (assembly GCA_011799875.1). Lineage (NCBI taxonomy): Eukaryota > Viridiplantae > Streptophyta > Magnoliopsida > Poales > Poaceae > Thinopyrum > Thinopyrum elongatum. The sequence goes on from CM022297.1 coordinate 70,752,366, forward strand.
TTTCTTCGTCGATGTAGTCGATCACAGAGGCATCGACAGCAGTCTCGGGGTCTACCAGAGAGAAGAGGGGGAAGAAATAATAAATACAGAGCAAACAAGGGCAATACTAAGCATGACAAAACCAAAGCAGCAATAGGGGGTGTTCTAACGCAGAGTTAGGTAATACTGGCGAAGGGGGGAAACAACCGGAAAAGTATTCCCAGTGATAGGTATTTTCAGACAGATGAAACAGAGGGGAAAGTTGCATGTTCGCTATGCTAGGGACATGTGGCAGACGAATGGACTGCGTATTCGGATTCGTCATATTTTTCTGAGCAACTTTCATGTACAAAGTATTTTCATCTGAGGTACGGTTAGTTTTCTATGAATTATTAAAGTTTTAGCAATTTCTAAAATTATTATTAAATCTAAAATGGGGTTATTGCATCAGCATGACATCGTCATGACATCAGCAGTCAACTGAGTTGACTAGAGTCAACCTTGACGTGTGGGGCCGTTCTGTCATAGACTAAAAACTAATTAACAGTTTTAATTAACTATTGAAGTTAATTAGGTAAACTAAACAGAGTTAATTTAGTTAATTAATTAATTGATTTTATTTATTAATTTTATTATTTCTACATTCAACAGGGGCATGGGGCCCATATGTCACAGACCCAAGGGGGCCTAACGGGCGCTGGCGTTAGCGGGGCAGCGGGCGAAGGGGTTACGGGCACCACCCGATCGGGCACGGGCGAGGCCGTAGAGCCGGGGCTCGCCGGAGCGCGGCCACGGCGAGCAAGGCGGCAGAGGTGAACGAGCGGGCGGGGGCGCGCGGTCCGGGGCAGTGGCCGGAGCAGGATGGGCGCATGGGGGCGGGGCGCGGCCCTGGACGTCAGCAGGCGCCGGTGGGCGCGCGGGGAACGGGGGGGGGGGCGGTGCCGGTGGCACCAGGCGGCCTCGGCGATGCGAGTGGGGACGGCGGGCACAACCGCCGCGGGCGGCTACGCGAGGCAATGCAGATGCGCACGTGGGCGCGGTGAGCAGCGGGCAATGGCCACGGGAGCACGGGCTGGGGAGCCCTGGGGCGCGCACGGGGCGGCCTGGTGCGTGTTGCATGGACGCGACCATGGCATGGAGCGCGGCGATCGGGACGGGGAGAGAGAGGAAGGTGCCGAGCACGGCAGGGGTCGATGGGGCGGAGGCGTGGACGCTGGTAGCGGCGCGTACGCGGGCGACGGCGTTCAAAGGCGGAGGCCATGACGGAGAGCGAGCGAGTCAACGGGAGAAGGGGGAGACGGGGAGCATACCCCCAATGCAGGGGTTCAGGGCGGCGAGGCTCGTGGTGGCGGCTTGGGGGAGAGGCGGGGAGGCGTCCGACGAAGAGGTCCGGCGAGGGGCGATGACTCCGGGCGGCGGTGGCGTCGGGGCCGAGGGATCGGGGCTCGCTGTCTCGATCCAGACGGGGGGGAAACAAGAGAGACGTGGGGGAGCGAGTGGGGGAGTGGGGAATCGAGGGGCTAGGGTTCCGGTCGTGGGGGATAAGGGGAGGAGAGGTGGGCTGGCCTGGTGGGCGGCCGGTTGGGCTGAGGCCCAGTTGGGCCACGGCCCAGGGGTTTGCCCCTTTTATTTTATTTTTCTTTTTCTTTTTCTATTTAAACTTTTGCCGTTTGACTTAATTTTGAATTTTGAATTTGAACATGATTGAATCATCGCAAGGTTAACAACAGTAATCACGGTGACGTGGCATCTTTAGCATAGGATTACTATAGCATAATTATCCGGGCGGTACAATTCTCCTCCACTACAAGAAATCTCGTCCCCAGATTTAGGAGGTAGAAGGAAACAGTTCGGGGTATTCATCATGCAGGCGATCCTCGCGTTCCGAAGTGGCTTCGTTTTCAGAGTGATGCGACCACTAGACCTTGAGGAACTTGATCGCCTTCTGACGTGTGCGGCGTTCAGCTTGGTCGAGAATGCGGACCGGATGCTCTTTATAGGAGAGGTCCTATTGCAACTCGAGCACTTCATGATCTACTGCTCGGATTGGGTCCTTGAAGCAGTGGCAGAGTTGTGACACGTGGAACACATCATGAACCTAAGAAAGGTTCGACGGCAGTTCCAGTTGATATGCCACTTTTCCACGCCTTTCGAGAATAGTGAATGGACCAATATAGTGAGGAGCTAGCTTTCCCTTGATCCTGAAGCGGTGTGCACCCTTCATTTGTGTGACTCGAAGATAAGCCTTTTCGCCAGGTTGATAGACCATGTCTTTGTGATGACGGTCATACTGACTTTTTTGACGTGACTGGGCAGTCTTGAGATTCTCGCGAATGACGCGGACTTGTTCTTCGGCGTGTTGGATAATATACGGACCGAAGAGTGGATGTTCCCCAGTCTTTGACCAGTTCAGAGGGGTTCGGCACTTCCGTCCATATAACACTTCGAAGGGAGCCATCTTCAGACTAGCTTGATAGCTATTGTTATAAGAGAACTCAGCATACGTGAGATATTCCTCCCATTTCTTGCCGAAGGAAATGACGCAAACTCGAAGCATGTCTTCGAGAACTTGGTTGACTCATTCAACTTGTCCCTGTGACTGAGGATGAAATGCAGTGCTGAATGACAGATGAGTTCCCATAGCTTCTTGGAAACTAGCCCCAAATCTTGAAGTGAATAAGCTGCCACGGTCCGAGCTGATTACCAGTGGAATGCCATGGAGTGAAACAATTCTGGACACGTAGAGAGTTGCCAGCTGACTAGCAGTGATCGTTTCTTTGATGGCCAGGAAGTGTGCAACTTTGGGAAGCCGGTCAATGACGAAAAGAATAGCATCATTACCTTTCTGCGATTTGGGAAATCCAGTGACGAAGTCCATTTCAACATGGTCCCATTTCCATTCAGGAATAGAGATAGGCTGCAGAGTTCCAGCAGGCCTTTGATGTTCTGCTTTGATACGACGGCAAACGTCACATTCAGCAACATAACGAGCAATGTCTTGCTTCATATTTGACCACCAGAATCTTTGACGAATGTTTGGTACATCTTGGTGCTACCGGGATGAATAGACAACGGAGTGTCATGAGCTTCTTTCATAACCTTCTAAGTCCTATCTAGGTTGTCTTCAGTAGGTACCACTAGGCGACCTTTAAAGAACAAGGTGTCATCATCTTCAAGAGTGAAGAATGAGGGTCTTGCTTCTGCGAGGTAGCGCTTAATCTTGTGGGCTTGAGAGTCATACTTCTGCAGCCTCTTGATGCTCTCCACGAGATCTAGTTCGACAACCAGGATATTAAGGGAACCCTGGGGAACAACACGTAGGTTCATTTTGCGGCACTCTGGAGGAGGGGGACTGAGTGCACCAGGAGGAACAATATGGAGGTTCAACTTTCTGAATTCTTCAACAAGCGAGGGTTGAACTTTGTGAACCTGGAGGTGGTTGCAATATGACTTGCGGCTCAAGGCATCAGCCATTACATTAGCCTTGCCTGGTGTATAAGAAATGCCCAAGTCAAAGTCTGCTACGGTCTCCATCCATCTCTGCTGACGGAGGTTCAGGTCTGGCTGGGTAAACAGGTACTTCAGACTTTGGTGGTCGGTGAAGATCTCGCAACGATTACCGAGAAGGTAATGTTGCCACTATTTCAGTGCATGTATAACAGCAGCAAGCTCGAGGTCGTGAACTGGGTAGTTCTCTTCGTGAGGGCGCAACTGACGAGAGGCATAAGCAATCACTCTACGCTCATGCATTAGGACACAGCCTAATCCTTGTCGTGAAGCATCGCAGTAAATGACGAAATCCTTTTTAGTATCTGGAGGAGCAAGCACTGGAGCAGAGGTCAGCTTGTCCTTGAGTTCTTGGAAACTTTCCTGACACTTTTCTGTCCATTCGAACTTGACGCCTTTGTGAAGCAGACCAGTCAGGGGCTTGGCGATCTTGGAGAAGTTCTCGATGAATCGACGGCAATAGCTGGCGAGTCCGAGAAAACTTCTAACTTGTTTGACATTCTTTGGAGGAGTCCAATCGAGAATAGCTTGAACTCGCTCGGGGTTGACGGCAATACCATCCTTGGATATTACATGACCAAGGTAGGTCACTTCGGGAAGCCAGAATTCACACTTGGAATACTTAGCATATAGTTGATGCTCTCGAAGTTTTTCCAGAACAAGTCGAAGATGTTCAGCATGTTCTTCTTTATTCTTGGAATATATGGGGATATCATCCAGATAAACCACGACGAACTTGTCGAGGTATTCCATGAATATATTGTTCATCAGACGAGAGAATGTCGCTGGAGCATTGGTCAAGCCGAAAGACATAACGGTGTACTCGTATGAACCATAGCGAGTAACGAATGCAGTCTTTGGAATATCCTTTTCACGAACACGGATCTGGTGGTAACCCAACCTCAAATCAAGTTTAGAGAATACTGAGGAGCCAGCAAGTTGATCATATAGATCATTCATTCTGGGAAGCGGATACTTGTTCTTAATTGTTGCCTGGTTGATAGGTCGGTAATCTTGGACCAAATGATTAGTTCCATCCTTCTTCTTGACAAAGAGAGAAGGTGCTCCCCAAGCAGAGGAACTAGGACGAATGAATCCACTGCGAAGAGATTTGTCGATTTCTTCCTTAAGCTCAAGGAGTTCATGCGGCGGCATCTTGTATGGCCGCTTGGCTATAGGAGTAGTGCCCGGCTTCAAGTCTATGATGAATTCAACAGCTCTAGCAGGGGGTATTCCTGGAAGTTCTTCTAGAAAGACATCTTCAAAATCACGAACGACTGGAATTTTCTCTATTCCCTCAAGAGGTGAAGCATTCAATGCATTCAGAACATATATCTGATTCTCGGCATCCTGGATCATCCAAGTTGAGTAGTTGATCAACTGGCCAGAAGGGTGAGTCAGCTGGACTGCCTTGGCGGCACAGTCGATCTTACCATTATGGGCTGTAAACCAATCCATACCAAGAATGATGTCTATGTTGGAAGGTCCAAGCACAATGAGAGAAGCCAGAAATAGTAGACCTCCAATTTCGATTTGGTTGTGAGGGCTTAACATAGTGGTTTGCCACTTGGATCCCGGAGATTGAACCGCTAAAGGAGTTGGTAATTTTTCCATGTATAACTCATGTGACTAAGCAAATTGTTGGGACACAAAAGCATGCGATGCTCCTGAATCAAAGAGAACAGAAGCTGGCACTGAATTAACACGAAGGTTTCCCATCACGATTTTTGGGGACTCACGAGCTTCTTCAATCTTGACATGGGTGACTTGACCACAACTCACAGTAGGTAGCCTGGCACTACAACTACTGGTAAGATGGTTTCGACGGCCCTTCTTACGGCCAACAGGAGGACGTGATGAATTTTTAGGCTGCCCCTGGAGACAGTTGAGAGCAAGGTGTCCTGACTGTCCACACTTGTGGCATAAGCCATCATTATGGGGAGGAGCTACAGCATTGGACTGTCCATCCTGAATCGTTAGTTGTCTCGGAGGTAGAGGCAGACGAGGTGCAACATAAGACGACCTTGGTGTTGGAGCAGGTCGGTGATAAACATTGTGTGGGATCCAAACTCGATGTTTCTGAGCAGGCTGACTCGAGGATGGGCCAACATCTCGAGTATGCTTGAGCGACTCCTGGTACTCAGTCAGACCAGTTTCAATTCGGAAAGCTTGGCTGACAAGCGTCGCAAAGTCTGCGCAATCATGAGCAACAAGTGCAAGCTTTATATCGGGACGCAGTCCTTCATGGAATTTCTCCTGCTTGCGAGCATCAGTGCAGATGCCAGCCGTAGCATAGCGAGATAATTCAAGGAATTTCTTCTGATATTCATCCACAGTCATTGTGCCCTGTGAGAGTTTTCAGAACTCCTTCTTCTTCTGGTCCATCAGACCTTGAGGAATGTGCCGTGCACGGAAGGCTGACTGGAATTCCTACCAAGTGGTTACAGTTTCAGCAGGCAACATACCCTTGTGGCTTTCCCACCATTGAGCAACTGGACCCTTCAAATGGAATGTCGCAAAGGTGATGTAACTGGCAGGGGCAACATTAGCTGATTCCATCTCAAACAGGATGTCACGAAGCCAATCATCAGCATCCATAGGATTGGTGGAGTTGCGGAAAATGGACGGTTGAGGCGCACAAATTTTGGCAGTGTTATTGGAGCAGGCCGTTGATGAGCATTCTGGTTTGGAAACTGAGCCATTACTCTAGTCATAAACCGACGATTCAGCTCAAACTGCTGCATCATTGCGGCAATATAAGGTGGAGGTGGAGGATCGTCAGCCATCTTGCTAAAAACATCAGGGAGCAGTTTAACAAGGGGTGGAGCAGTGTATGGAGTCATTCATGATGTAACTTGAACAATGAGCAAAGGCGCAGTATGTACAAAGCAGTAGTCATTGAAGACATACTGATACATATATAGAGCCAATTACACGCTGTTAGTATGAGTTTGGGCAAGAGAAGCACCCTAGACATACTAGGCGGCATGCATGCACGCGATGGAGGGATGCAACAATGGGGCATAGCAAAGGCTACATCAACGTCGGGGAAAACCACTAGAGCGAGGGACTTGCAAGTGACGACACAGGGTGCCCTCGATAAGAGGATCCTGCGGTCAGTGAATATTGTGAAGCAGAACTTGGCCCACAATTCAAGAAAGGCGTAATACAGATCTCCGGGTGGATGTGATCACGAGATCCTAATGTTAGAGTTAGCAAAATCATTTATTCCAAATAGAAGAGAGTTCAGAGTCCCAGAGTATAGACGAGGAGTAAAACATCCTAATACCACCCATTTGGCGACGCGGGCCCGTAAGCCACACAGCCATGTTAGTAAAACAGGTTTTCAAAGACTAGACTCAACTTCGTCCAAGGAGTTTGGAAGGGGGATTCCTACAGGCAGTCGGCTCTGACACCAACTTGTGACGCCCCCGATTCAATCATACGCTAATCATTCACGCAAATGTGTATGATTGAGATCAGGGACTCACGGGAAGATATCACAACACAACTCTAGACAAAAATTAAAATAATACAAGCTTTATATTACAAGCCAGGGGCCTCGAGGGCTCGAATACATAGCTCGATACACAAGAGTCAGCGGAAGCAACAATATCTAAGAGCAAACATAAGTTAAACAAGACTGCCTTAAGAAGGCAAACACAAAAGCAACAACGATCGAAGAGGCAAGGCCTCCTGCCTGGGACCTCCTAACTACTCCTGGTCGTCGGCGGTCTCCACGTACCAGTAGGCTCCGTCGGGGTAGTAGCAGACGTTGGCGGTGGCATCTGGCTCCTGGGATCCACCATTTGGTCGCAGCAACCGGAAAGAAGGAAGAAGAAGGGGGGAAAGGGGTAGCAAAGCAACCGTGAGTACTCATCCAAAGTACTCGCAAGCATCAGATCTATACTAAGTATGCACTAGTAGAGTGCCCGTGCATTGCCACGGGCTCTTGAAATATTTTGCACGGGTTAAATGTTAAATATCACACATACAAACAATATAACACAAACACCATTATTTAAGTACTTCCTCCATTTTTGCAATGTAAAATGATAACAAAAATAAAAAATAACGACATGTCCGTGTAATAAACTGAGCGATGTTCGTCCTTAACATCTATTACAAAAGTATCAATATCTAGATGATGCACTTAAGAAATTCTTTTACAATATCAGGAAAGTTTCCTTTAGCTTCATTCCCATGATGTTTTAGCAAATATAATAAACACTTCATCCTCAACTCATATCCATCCTGCAAAAACAATATTATGTACTTAGTTTGAAAATTTCACGCCGAAGGTCTTAGAACATGCAACAGACAATACTCACTGTGCAAACCGACTTGACCAATTCTTTACCGTTCCACCAGAGCATAAAATGAAAAACAAAATAGCCAGACACATTCCTGCAATTTTTTAAATTAATAATATAAAGAATATAGTGATAACAAAATAATTTTTTTTATTATGAATTCATTACCCGTCTATACTCGTTGGAATAGAAAACAGAAATAAACGTTGCCATTTTGATATATCAGAATTCCAACCAGGCAGCTTTATTTCGAGTGCTTCTTTGAAATCCCTTGCAAAACTTTTTAATTTCAATGCATGCCTCAAATTTCTATCCTCTGACGATTGTGATGTTTGAATAGGGTCCATAATATATAGATGACGTGCCTCTTTGTCGATGACGTACAAGATGTATCGGCCAATGGATGCATACGGAAGATAAATCTACAAGTGGAGCTCTTAGAAACAACAATAAACCATGATAACAATAGGCAAAATACTTTACTTACCATGTTGCACAATGAGATGTTGTTGTCCATCCCCGGCCAGCTATCAAATAATGTTGCCAATGTCTGGATAGTTTCCTTGTCGCAAAACTTCTGACCTCTTGTTGACTCCAGCATCATGGACTAAGTAAAAAAATATATTACTTTAGCATGTTAATACTAATGCCACATAGAATGCAGAGTTACGATAACTTACACAAAATCTTAGATCCATGTAGTGTATAGGAGGGTCTGTGAACAATACTCCTTCGTCACATGCCAGTATACGCACGGCGGTGTTGAAGCAATCATTGTCCATAGCCTGCTCCATGTTAAGTATGCACTGAAGTTTCTTAAGACTTAAGCCCATTGGATAGGGTGTCGAGCTCCTGAACCATTCCTTCCTAATAATTGGATGGTAAGAATAATAATAATATAAATGCGCACATTAAATATTGATACATGGTACTTACTCCAAACACCCGACATCATCCACGGACATGATGTAGTTGCAGAGGCTGGCAAGTAATTCACGTTGGTCCGTGGGCATGATGGTGATTGGGGCAGGACGTTTGTCTTTGACTACGTCAGGTGCATTCTCCAGGATCTCGAGATCAGAATTAACTAAAGTCTCTTCATCGTCAGGTTGATGGTATATGGGACTTCCTTTTAGCTTATTTAGCTCCGAATCAAGCAAAATGACAACTAATTTTCGTCGAAAGTGTTTCATATCATCCTAGAAATTATATATATAAATTGATATAATAATTTGAGATAAAATAATAATATAATGTATAAAAATGAAATATCTGGGTGAACTGGTCTGATAATGCATTTGATGTCCAATATTCCATAAAATTTAGCATAAATAGTCCACATGATACACTATAATAGTATAAAATAATGGTTTAGAATATTGTCCTGATGAATCAAATAAACAAACCAATGTAACAAGTGCATACCCATCAGTTTGTAATGCCTCATGAAACTGCTCTACGACCGTCCATTTTGTAACATTAAGATCGGGCCACCTGTGGTCTTTGTTAAACTCCGGATTATGATATGCAAGTTTCAGACGCTTCTCGAGTCCTACTAACTGTTTTTTATATGAGAAATATTAGGGATTAAGACAAACAAAACATATGTTAAGATCAGAAAAAATAATAGATATTTACCGTAGTAGCAAGGTCGCTGCGTTTGACCCGAGAACCAAGAGAGTCCAATACTTGAATTTCACGTTTTTTGGCATTGGCTACTGCTAGATACCAATGGTAGCCCGGCATGTTAATTGGAATGAATAACTGGTGGAACCATGTTCATTCAAGACGAAGTCACAGTTAGATATAAATATTAATAAACCATTAAACATATGAACTAAATAAAAATAATCCATAATTATACGCATGGATAACGAGACAAGACTAACCATATCTTGCTGTAGATAAGTATTAACATGATGTACGATGTGACGATATTTTGATGGGTCTATGTCTTTTTCCCCTTCTTCTTTTATCTGGCCAGACACAAACGTGCTAATAATGTGTACCTTTTCACCCGCCCTGTCTCGTAGATGGTTTTGAGCAAGCACGCAATATATGTATAATATACCTTTCATATTTTCATGTATACTATACATACAGAGAAAGTTTAGCTATATGCACCTCTTCTCGTGGTGTTTCACTGCGGTCTGTCATCGTTACATCACTTTATACGTCGAAACCCATGACTTTGTATCTAGTGGACAAACGTCTGTAAATTTTGCAGGATCTTGTAGACCAGATGGGCATCATCGACATGTAGTACACGCGTGCAGTACACACTTTCTTAGGCAGGCAAGTAACCTAAGACAACTTATTTTGTGAAGATCGGTGGTTCATTGTTGTTTAAGTTTTCCTTTTCTCTGAAAATTTTGTACTACATAGATAATCTTTTAAATGCTTTTTACTGCTTGATCCAATGTACGTGCAAGAAATGAGTTGTTAACTCAAACAATAATGTATATTTTTGTTAACTACATTCTGTGTGGGATATTGGTTCTTGTCCTATAATATGCTTATGTGTACCGTTACATCTTGTCCTATAATATGTTTGGGTTCTTGTCCAAATAAAATTAAAATACATCACTTTGTATCATGCTAGCTTTGATAACACTTTTCATTTACTTGCGCTTCTGGAGTGCCGTTGGTGCGGAAGAATAAGATGAACAAGAAGAATAAGAAGGTACATCATCAGAATCCTTAGAAGCCTTCGTGATGATCTTTCTTTTGGTTTGCAGTCACTAAATGAAATTAATTTTTGTTTCTGAAAGAATTTTCGGGATCATAGAAAACTTTGGTCATTTTCATGTAAATGTGTGTTATGTATTTATTTGTTGTGTTGCGCTGAAACTAAACCAAACTAAAGCATATTTTTAAACTACTACTAAGACAAATTTAATGGATTAATTATATCTTGTGATGGAAGTTGGATGAGGGGACCATTGTGAAAAAATTTAGACTATTACATTCTGAGCATTTTCTCCTTATGCAGTTTTTATTACATGAAAGGACTTGACATGATATATTTCTTCAGAAGTGTTTGTTTTTTTGTTTGTTTTCTGGCATGTTCAGAATTGCATGCATGCTTTTATTGCTATAAAGTGTGCTTCAGAAAATCAAGTGTTCAGAATTGCATGCATACTTTTATAGGTAAAAATACAGAAAATGCAAGATAAAGCATGCTATAGATTATCAAATATAATGGAGTAATGGTGAGATCTCATTAAAAAAAGTTTGATTGCCTATGCAAATTTAGGCAGTGAATTATGTTAATCACTTAAAAAGTTAGGGGTATGTCACACTTGCAATGTCAAGAGTAGACTTTTAGCCTAAAATCTCTGAAGGATCAGTTTTTCTTCAGTTCCATCCCACCTAATAGGTCTGCTTGATTAGATCTAAAATAAATTGTAGTGGCTATGAGATTTTTATGCGATAATCAAAAAGCCAAAGAAAAAACAAATATGAAATCAAGCGACCATGGAGTATGTACAACATGATTACCTTGTATGTCTTTATCAAGAATGACACTATTTGTGATGGTAGATGTAGGATGAAATGCTGCATCATTATGCGACAATGATGTATAGCCCGAGCTAGTTGGGTTGTCTGAGTAAGTAATGTTGTCAAAATGAAATTAGATGGTTGAAACATAAAAACATACATAGAAACATACATAATGTAAACTTTCATCAATCAAGCACTAAAATTTCAAAAGTGTACCTGAAATCACATTTGAAGGTCGATGAACATTCGTGATATCACATAGAGTACGGCGATGAACAATCTGCCCATCGTCTTGTTCCTTCCTCGTACCATCCGTCTTTGTAGAGCGATAGGATGCCCGTCCGCGCGCAGTCACAAGTTCCGTTTTGTCTAATACATACATGAGAGTTAGCTGCATCAGGCAGGGAGAAATATTTATGATGACAAGAGAGGACAATAAGGAAGCTGAACATTAAACAACTTACTACGCATTGTACGGGGAGGCAGATTTTCCTCAATCGGGATGACCGATTCCTCTTCTTTTTTCTTCCGATAAGCAGCATGCCTCTGTGCGTTGAACTGCTGCCTTTTGTCATCATGGTAGTTTTTGCGCTCATTACATGCAGCTCCTGATGCGTGTTGCATGGATGTTGGCTCGTCTGCATCATGTTAAAAGTAAAAACCATAAATCCCACAAAGCTTATCTCGGATAACATGCAGAATATGGTTGATCCGCTACCAAATACTTCGGAATCGATGGATGCGCATGTAATATTAAATAGAGGCTGTACTCTTATCAACTTACGAGAATTTGAAATGGCAGTCTGATTTTCATCTTGTAACATGCACGGATCCTCTTCTTTTTCCTTCCTATAAGCAGCACGCCTCTGTGCGTTGAACTGCTCCCTTTTTTCGTCATTGTAGTTTTTGTGTTCATTAGATCCAGGTCCTGTTTCATGCTGCACGCATGTTCGTTCGTCTGCACCATGTTAAAAGTAAAAACCATAAAGACCAAAAAACTAAACTCGAAAAGGGTGTTGTACACCTGATTGATCCGTGCATGTTAAACAATAGGGAATACCTTGTGTGTCATCTTGTACCATCGTCGTACCATCCTTCTTATTATTACAAGACGATCGCACACCATCGTTTGAAGGTTGATAACCTACAACTAAAAAAGCGCATGAAAAATGCGGCACGATATACATGAAGATGAACACCGTTAAGCATCTACTATGTCGGTACCATATGAATCTTCCGCTACATATCTGCCACAATCCAGCGAAAGATTACTCCGAGCCGACAACCTAGAATCAAGCTGGTCTCCTACCCGTAGCAAACTTGTTCCATCTGTATAGTTCTCACCAGTGTGAATACAAGAACAATTATGCATCGTACACAATGAGCGTTATTCACACATTCTTTTACCTGCAAGCGTCGTGTGTCTATCGTCAACATTTTCAGTGACCGATATGCCACTTACATTGTATTCCTCAACATTTGTCCCGCTAGTAAGGCCTGCAACACATTATTTATACAGCCTGTAACACTAAGAAATGCACGTCTAGCATTAGTTAGATTTTCTGAAAGCATGCATCATACCTGTAGATAAGTTCTCTCCTGGAGGATGTTCAATTGCCTTGCTTTTTGAATTGCCCATACGTACGTATGGAATGGAAGCTCCCTGAAATGAAAATACAATTGCTTGATGGCAAGTATATTTGAACAAGATAACGTGGGGGTAGCGAGCTAACCACCTTTTGATGCTGCAGGTTAGGCAACACAATATCAGTATTAAAGACTGTGAGCGGTCATCAAGTTCTATTTCGCACTATGATATATCATAATTGTACTAATTGTACCTTCATGTTCGCTATAGCCATGTCAATTATCATATTTGTGTCTCAAACATACTGGTTGCACTTTCGTGTTGTTTTTACACATGTGTTCTTGATGTTTAGTATGTGTCTACATATAGTCATACTGTCTACATCTCAAATGCATGCACTCACCATGACTAATAATTATTTGTGTTACAAAACTGCTGTCTAAATCATTCTATCAAAGACATGGTTCCTGAATAGTCATGTCAGTATGTGCTTCCGTCATAGCTGACCACTACGTGTCTATATGCATCCATCTTCTAATGTTGACCACCCTAGCTGAATGATATATCACAGTGCGAAATAGATATGTCATAAAGGTGAATAGCACGTGTTTAGATGCATATACATATTTTACTCCTGTATCCATCTTCCAATGCTCACAGCCAAAACCTTACTGAGGTTTGTTCAACTTTTTTTCGTTCATCGCAGATGCTAGAGCTATATTGGATTTACAGCGTATTAATGGTGACAAATACGCACTTGAAGCATATAGAACTATCTTATGTACTCTGTAAGTGCCCTTCTTACCTCTTTAAAGTTAACATCAGCAAATGAACGTGCAACAGGTATACAATGATTAATGTAAACGGTTTTATTTCTTCTATCAGAGTAGCATGTAGCCCCTGCGCTCATATTGCAAGTTTTCCTTGCCACAGATGTGAACACTAATTGTAGCAGGCCACATGGCTTTGTACCTTGAGTCATAAGACTTATAGCAGTAATAAATTTACAAATGTTACAACATAATGAAAACGAATTAAATTCCTCACTGCATATTGTAATTGATACAACTGAGCACGGGAACATTAAGGACTGTACACACGATCATGTGGAGAGTGACCTTAAGGCAATGAATGTAGTTACACTCAGGTGGAGAGTGACAGGATCAGCACTCTACTACTTTATGTTCTTTACCACCAAAACTATTTTGCTGAACGGTTCATTTAGAGCAGGCTGAATTATGGCATACAATGCAATGTGTGGAGATTCAAGCAATAACTACGTTCAATTATCTCTACTGCTTTGCACATTCATACAGACAAGTTTTTGGTTCAGCCCTATTCAGCAACTATCTACTATTGCTATATTGCTATTCATTCTCACCTGTACCATGAATATAATGGCAGCTTATTCATTCTTAACAGGATGATTTCATAACAGCTGATTAATTGACTATGTGTCATAAAAAATGAGAAGCTACACAGTGTTGTTAACTGAAGATAGCCTTTTGTGCTTCTTGAGAAATCAATGTAAATATGTGCTGCGTATAAGTAGCAAAGATTTATGTAAATACAGTGTTTTGTATAATACCTATATTCGCGATCGGCGGGTACGGCAAGGGATCGCCGCCGGATCTGTACGCGAATGGTGGCTCAGGCCGCGGATCGGCGCCGGATCTGTACGCGAACGACGGTGGCTACTGGAACAGATCGGCGCCGGATCATTACGCGAACGGCGGCGGTTCCTGCATCCGGGCGGCGACGGATCTGCGGGTCCTCAAAACTCGTCAAGAACGGCGCCGCACACAGGGGTCGCCGTGGAAGTGAACCGCGGTAGATACTCAACGTGAACGGCGGCGGTTCCCGCGCGACGTTGAACTGAAAGGGTGGCGGGGAAGGGACCGAGCGGCGGGGAAGGGACCGAGCGGCGGGGACGTGCGCGTGTGATTCGAGCGCAGGAGGAATCGTCAACGACTGGATCTGTTAGCTGGGTTTTTTTCGTAGGTTTATTGTCGTAGATCTTTTTCACAAAGTTTTCTGATGCATAGACCGGCCAGTTAACGACTGGATCCCTTGGGAACATCACGGTTTTTTTGTTTTTTTTTGGTTCGCCGTGGGATCGGGGGCGGAAGCGCTAGTACGACATAGAGGGAATTGAGGATGAAAAAAAAACGGTGGAGGTGGGACGAAAATTAACCGGCGGAGACTACCAACTGAGACATTAGGAGTAGAGATTGGTATCAAATGGAAGGGTTGTATCTGTGGACTATACTGCAGAATGCCAGAGGAGAAAGGAAAGCCTAGCCTATCGAAGACTAGCATCTTCAAGCATCTCCAAGTGTCTTGCAGCATTCAGAAGAGTACATAATAGCAGTTTATATTTAACAAGCATGTTGTAGTATTAACGCCCAGAGATCCTTCCTCGACTCCCTGCAAGAAAGCAATCCCGGAGCCACATATCCATCTCATGTCTCAAGTATCCATTTCTAGTTATAATAGATCAGGATACAAGTCCGTCCGTTACCGAGGACACGGCTATTCGAATAGATAATCTTCCCTGCAGGGGTGCACCACGTTTTCCAACATGCTTGATTACTCTGGCCGGACACACCTTACTGTGTCAATGCCCGTCCTCGGAAGATCAACACATCGCAGCCCTACCTAGGCTCAGCAGAGAGGTCCACGCCGGTCTACATCCTAAGCACTCTGGGGTCTTGGGCCCATCGCCCGTTGCACTCCAGGTCATTGCGTGCAGGGCGATACAGGCCACCACCTCTGGGGCGCCGACCAGGCCGTGCCGCAATGCTGAACTGGACATCTGACAACGCTTTGGCTGATACTACGACACCGAATGCCCATAACTGTTCCCGCGTGGTGGTTAGTGCGTAAAGGCTAGTGGCCAACTCAGATCAAATACCCAAATCCTTAGTGTGTTAGGAGCTCGCGGAGACGAGCAGAGACTCACGATCCTGTGACCCCGTCGCCCCGTCTCGAGGAAATACGGCAAGGGCTAGCCCAGCACACTCGGGGGCGGCCTGCCTGCCCGGCTGTGCCTCATAATTATCTCGCTGGTGCTCTCCGGGCCTGCACTACAGAGTTATCATCAGGAGTGTGTTACGAGGTATCACCCTTGGCACTCGATAGTAGCTCTGCAGAGTCGTACAACTAAAGGGGTTGTGCGGTGATGTGTCGGTCTTTGGTTGTCGATCATGTTGATCGAGTCATCGGTCATCAAGCCGAGGCAACTGGGACAAGGTGAGGGGTCACTGGTGGATCACTATCCAACCTATACTAAGCAGTTTAGGATAAGCAGGTAAGGTACAATAGAGGTTACAAAAGTAGGCTATGGATCAGATAGGAGCAACCAATTACAGTAGCAAAATCTAATGCAAGCATAATAGAGAAGGAACTGGGCGATATCGGAATGATCAAGGGGGGTTTGCTTGCCTGGAAGCTCTGCTAAAAAGGAAGAAGTGTCATCAACGATGTAGTCAATCACAGAGGCATCGGCAGCGGTCTCGGGGTCTACCAGAGAGAAGGGGGAAGAAACATTAAATACAGAGCAAACAAGGGCAATACTAAGCATGACAAGACCAAAGCAGCGCTAGGGGTGTTCTAACGCAGTGTTAGGTAATACCGGCGAAGAGGGGAAACAACCGGGAAAGTATTCCCGGTGATAGGTATTTTCGGACAGATGAAACAAAGGGGACGGTTGCATGTTCGCTATGCTAGGGACGTGTGGCAGACGAACGGACTGCGTATTCGGATTCGTCATATTTTTTTGAGCAACTTTCATGTACAAAGTATTTTCATCTGAGGTACGGTTATTTTTCTATGAATTATTAAAGTTTTAGCAATTTCTAAAATTATTATTAAATCTAAAATGGGGTTATTGCATCAGCATGACATCATCATGACGTCAGCAGTCAACTGAGTTGACCAGAGTCAACCCTGACATGTGGGGCCGTTCTGTCATAGACTAAAAACTAATTAACAGTTTTAATTAACCAATGAAGTTAATTAGGTAAACTAAACAGAGTTAATTTAGATAATTAATTAATTGATTGATTTTATTTATTAATTTTGTTATTTCTACATTCTACAGGGGCATGGGGCCCATATGTCATAGGCCCAAGGGGGCCTAACAGGCGCTGGCGTTAGCGGGGCAGCGGGCAAAGGGGTTACGGGCGCCACCCGATCGGGCTCGGGCGAGGCCGTAGAGCCGGGGCTCGCCAAAGCGCGGCCACGGTGAGCAAGGCGGCAGAGGCGAACGAGCGGGCGGGGGCGCGCGGTCCGGGGCAGTGGCCGGAGCGGGATGGGCGCATGGGGGCGGGGCGCGGCCCTAGGCGTCAGCAGGCGCTGGCCGGCGCGCGGGGAACAGGGGGCGGCGGCGGCGGCGGGCGGCCTCGGCGATGCGAGCGGGGATGGCGGGCAGAACCGGCGGGGGCGGCTGCGCAAGGCGATGCAGATGCGCGCGTGGGCGCGGTGAGCAGCGGGCAACGGCCGCGGGGAACACGGGCTGGGGAGCCCCGGGCCGCACACGGGACGGCCTGGTGCGTGTTGCACGGACGTGACCACGGCGGGGAGCGCGGCGACCGGGACAGGGAGAGAGAAGGGGAGGTGCCAAGCGCGGCAGGGGTCAACGGGGCGGAGGCGTGGACGCTGGTACCGGTGCGTACGCAGGCGACGGCGTTCGAAGGCGGAGGCCACGACGGAGTGCGAGCGAGGCCACGGGAGAAGGGGGAGACGGGGAGCATACCCCCTATGCAGGGGTTCAGGGCGGCGAGGCTCGTGGAGGCGGCTTGGGGAAGAGGGGGGGAGGCGTCCGGCGAAGAGGTCCAGCGAGGGGCGATGACTCCGGGCGGCGGTGGCGTCGGGGCCGAGGGGTCGGGGCTCTCTGTCCCGATCCAGACGGGGGGCGGGGGACGATGAGAGCATGGGGAGCGAGTGGGGGAGTGGGGAATCGAGGGGCTAGGGTTCCGGTCGTGGGGGGATAAGGGGAGGAGAGGTGCGCTGGCCTGGTGGGCGGCCGGTTGGGCCGAGGCCCAGTTGGGCCACGGCCCAGGGGGTTGCCCCTTTTATTTTATTTTTGTTTTTCTTTTTAAACTTTTGCTGTTTGACTTAATTTTGAATTTTGAATTCGAACGTGATTGAATCATCGCAAGGTTAACAACAGTAATCGCGGTGATGTGGCATCTTTAGCATGGGATTACTGTAGCATAATTATCCGGGCGTTACAACATGTGATCTAGATCAAAACCTACATCTACTCATAGAACCGCTCATGATGCCACTGTTGGGAAACGTAGTAGAAAACATAAAAAAATCCCCCCTACGAACACCCAGAAATAATATGAAGATGCATATTGGGTTTGGATCAACGATCGTTGCCAACTCCAGAGTGCAATGGAAGTAGACGAGTCGGTGTAGATCATACTTGGAGTTCCTCGAACTTCGATGACGATCCCGCGAACCGCCCTTGAACGATCCCTCGAACGGAAGACCAAAATCACGGTCTCTCTACTTGGTTGCAAGCGTACGACATTCATGATCTGGCAGTGCTTCGCCGTCCAGAGCTAATCATTGCCGAAGAATTAGAGGGAGGAGATTAGAACGACACAACGCTTCTAATTATGAGGATTAGAGGTGGCTAGGGCTAGCTCTAATTAGTCAATTAGGACCAACTAGAACTAAATCAACAAGAGGAGGCTCCAAAACTTGTATATCAAAAGGGTGGAAATCCTCTAGTATATATAGGTTTGAGGGGAGAGGGAGGGCTGCCACCAAGGAGTAAGGATTCCTCCTTGGTGCATCGGCCCAATTTGGCCTCCCTCAAGAGGGAATGGGGCGCCTCCCCTATTGGGCCTTGGTGGCCCAGTTCGTTCTCCACCACTTGGCCTTTTTAGGCCCTTTGATATTAAATTA
This sequence comes from Thinopyrum elongatum, assembly GCA_011799875.1. Classification (NCBI taxonomy): domain Eukaryota; kingdom Viridiplantae; phylum Streptophyta; class Magnoliopsida; order Poales; family Poaceae; genus Thinopyrum; species Thinopyrum elongatum. The sequence goes on from CM022297.1 coordinate 70,771,179, forward strand.
AATATATAAATGTTCTAAATACCTCTATACCATTATATATATAATTTAACATCCCCAGAAACATTTTCCATTTACATATAATTTATCGGTAATACCCGGTATTACATGATACTCTCTAAAACCCTTCCAGTGACCCCGAAACGCTTTCGAATCCTCTCGGAACTATTCTGAATATTCATGAAACAATTCCACAAATATATTCTCATGACTCCCATCCCACTAACTCTCAGCAGATCATGATTGCCTTAAGCTTGTGACCCCGTAGGTTTGATAACCCATAGACATGAACGAAACCATTCATTCAATGACCGGAAGCGGGACCGTGGACATCTGTATCAGTCCCTATGAGCATAAGAATGATATTAGAGTGAACCTTTGGTTATCATGTGATGTTCCCTTTGCTTTGCGACACTTCACAAAACCTAGGATTCATCAGTATCCTCCCTAGTCATCACTATGCTCGTTATACCGAAATCATCGTTACCGGTTTTATTGTTCTTTCTCATTATTGTGTCCTGGCATCCCCATGACGAAGTGACGTGTGTCTGGCCAGACAATGATTGATGTCGTCACACCAGGAGGGCCCTAAGAATATATCTCGATCGTCGGAGGAGCAAATCCCACTATCGAGCTATCCGGCCACTTATCAAACTTTCTGATGAATCTGTAAGTTGTCGTTATGATCACCGTATTACAAGTGACATTTGAGCAACCCCAAAGCCCATCGCACGGTAAGAAGTGACTGCGATACTCTCATGGTCTAAGGAGCAAAATCACACGTTAACACTCCGTGTTATTACAATTGAATACAGACGATATTGATACAATTCACAACAAACAAGTTTGAGTCGATTCAATATGATCGTTCTTCCAACGTCATAATCTCAAAGTTGTTTTAGGACTATCGTTTAACACTTTAAACGATATCCTAAGATCCGGAAAACGTGATCACCAACAACACTTGAGCTAGTCCTAGAGGCAAGACTAGGAACCTTTTATTTAACCGTTTATTATTCCACACGTGCATATGAGTTTTCCACTGAATCGCATATTCCAGGATCATAGAGGTAATAGCATGAAATATAAACTCTATAATTATGAATATGGAAATATAATAATACAAATATTATTGCCTCTAGGGAATATTTCCAACGACATTTTCGGGAATGCATGGCCGATAGCGGCTTGGCTAACCTAGGCTTCTCGGGCTACCCATATACATGGGATAATAAAAGGGATGCAGAGGAAAACATCCAAGACTCCAAGTGAAGCTTGACCGAGGTAGATGCAAATATGGGTTCCTGCAATTGTCTCTAGAGAGGTAGGTTGAGCATTTAATCAGGGAAGAATCAAACCATGTGGCACTTGTAATATGTGCAATGGAGTCTCCTGCTAGCAATTATCAAAGAGAAAAGAGCACCTTAAAATTTAAAGAAATGTGGCTCAACATGTTGAATACAACACAATGATTTTGGAAGCATGCAGTGATGCTAATAGAGGTAATGAGGGGCTCGGGCAGTCTGTCGTAAAGTTGAGTGCATGACAAGGTACGTGTAGTAGTGGAGTTGAACTATTTTTAGATCAATTAGATACTAGATCTCCAGGCTTCGGGAACAACTGGAAGATGCGATGGAGAGGTCCTTATCCACTAGTTCCCAGCTTGAGGTACGAGATATTGAGGATCAACTTCCAAAAATTTATGAGAGGGAGGAGGCCATGTATAGGCAACATTCTAGGATCGAATGGATCAAGGCAGAAGATCATAACACAAGATATTTCCAAAACATGGCCTCGCATCAGAAGTGAAAAATATTGGTAAGGGGCCACTCGGGGAGGATGGGTCACGAAGTATTGTTGATGAAGAGATGAGATGTATGGCTGCAAAAATTTACTCCCATTTGTTCACTTTCGAAGGCTCCTTTGAGGCTAACAGGATGCTACATCATACTGAGACTTGTGTCACAAAAGATATGGAGGCTCGGGTAATGGCGGTTGTCATGGATGAAGAAATCAAACATGCACTTTTCAAGATGGGGCAGATGGAAGCGTCGGGGCCGTATGGGCTCCCGATGATGTTTTACCAACACCACTATGCGTTAGTACAGGAGAATGTGTGTAGAGTTGTCCGTGATTTTTTTATTGGTGTGGCTGCACCGAACTCCTTTAACTACACTGTCATTGTGATGACCCCAAAACTTAACTCACTTGAGTTTCTTAACCAGTTACGCCCGACCAGTCTATGTAATGTGCTATATAAAATCACGCCAAAGGTTCTCACTTACACATTGAAGGTCGTGCTTCCCATAATGATATCAGAAGAGAAAAGTGCATTTGTACTATGGAGATTAATTACTGACAACATCATCGTAACATGTGAGTTTGTACATGCAATCAGGATGAGGAAGCACAAGGAACCTCTTGTGTAGTTAAACTGGACATGATGAAGGCCTATGACTAGGCAGAATGGATCACAATGATTTGGATTCTTCCAAGCCTGGATTGCAATGATCATGAGATGCTTCATGACAACAAAATTTTCTATTAAATTTGATGGGGGGGGGTCTCATAGTTTTGCATCACAGAGAGGATTCTGACAGGGTGACCCTCTAATCTACCCTAACTTACACTAGGAGTTATTTTCAACTACCAAAGAAAATGTGTCAGAACATGTACGATCTCGTTAAACTTCAGGTGGGGTGCAATGAATGGTAAAAAAAGGTGCAATGGATAGCATGGGAGAAGATGTGTACAAGGAAGCATGAAGGTAGGCTTGGATTTCGAGACTCTGAGGCGTTTAACCAAGCTCTCATATCAAAGTTGGCATGGACGATTATGCAAGTCCCTACCTTGTTGTGCGCTTGTTTTCTAAAAGAAAGATAATTTAAGTATTCCCTTTGGGAAGGACTTGTTGCACACAGGGAACAATTTTCCATATTACGTATGGTTCTAGCATCAGCATCCACCATGACAACTGCATACCATGGAGTGGCAGCCTTTAGCCACTGGACGAGGTATATGTCGAGGGTATAACCCATGTGAATGATTTTCTTATGCTCATGGTTTGTGTATTCAATGTTTTCTCAGGATGATGCTCGTGTTTGCAAATTGCTATCGGAGGAGCAGAGATGGATGACTATCTTGCATGGAATTACACCAAGAATAGACAATTTCAGTTAAGTTGGCATATCATCTTCGCATGTCTATGAACCGAGTAAGGAACAAATGGCCGAAACCTTCCTTGAGAGTTGCAAACCACAAGGGTTGTCTTGCACTCTAGGATACAAGCACACAAAAAAAAGGCAACTATCCATATGCATGGCGGCTGATGTATAATATCCTAGCTTTTGGGACAGAACTCCAGAACAAAAGGATCAAGGAAGGCGTCGTCTGTGTCATGTGTGGCCGGGAAGAAACAATCTACCATAGATTTTGGGCATGTCCTCACTCAACTTTATTCTAAAAGATAATGTGCTAAAAAAAGGTGGATCTGGTGGCGATCTCGCCGGTCTCATAAAGTTCCGAGGATGCTCTTTGTAGATGGATGTAGGCATATGGCTCACAGAATCAATTGCTGAGGAAAGAGCAACAATGGTGCAAGGGCTTTTATTGGCTTTGTTTGGCGAGGAACCATACAAAGGACGGGAAATGCATGAAGGACTCGGATACGATTGCAAGCTCGGTAGCAAGCTACATGGAGGAATGGCTAGTAGTACAGAATTCAAGGGTTTAGGTCTCCATCCAAATGCTGATAAAGTCGTGGCTCCCAACCGGAGCTCGGCTAGCTGATAGAAAATGCAGACGGGGTCGTGTCCATGTTGGGGGAAAAGGGGGTGGCGGCATAGTCCGTCGGTATCACAATGGCACATTCCAGGGAGCGGCGTGCCTCCACCTCTACATCTAACCCTGAGCTAGTGGTAATTCTAGTGTTTCGGCGTGTGCTTCAGCTAACCGTGAAGATGGGTGTCCACAAGCTACTTGTTGAGTTCGACAACTAAAAGGTGGTGAGTATGTTGAATGACTAAGAGAAGAACCTATCTACTACAGGGCCATTGATCGAAGATATTAAAGGCTACTTAAGCTCGTGATGAGTTTAGGGCCAAGTAGGCTCGACGATTCGCCAATGGTTTCATACATTGCCTAGCTAAGGAGGGTTGTTGCAATGAACTATGGAAAGTTTGGTTTCATGTCCCTCCAGTACACATTATCTCGTCCGAAATTCTCGACGTCTTCGAATAAATAGTGAGTTGTTTGAACCTCAAAAGAGAGGTACGTGCATCGGATCCGAGGCATCTCCTCCAACGAATAGCGACCAAACAGGCACCCCCTACGCGAGCACCTACTATACGGGTCGGCCCATTCCCCGTTCCTCCCCATCAGTTTTGGGAAGGTTCTAGAACCTTCCCTGGAACCTTCCCTGGACCAATTTTTGTGTGTTTTTGTTTTTTCCTGCCTTTTTACTTGGAAAAAAATTGAAACAAGAGAAGTTGTTTCAAATATGTGAACAATTTTGAAATTTGATAGCTTTTTTTTCAAATTCGTGAACATTTTTTGGAGTACGGAACATTTTCTAAGTTAGGGATGTTTTTAAAATTTGTAAACATTTTTTAAAATACGGGAACAATTTTAAATTATTTTTCATTTTTGTGTTCCAGGAACAATTTTTTAAATTCATGGAAATTTATTAAACTCGGAACATTTTTTAAACCCAACAATATTTTATCAAATACATTATTTTTTTAAATTGGAGGACCTATTTCAAACTCGGGAACATTTGTTGAAATGTAGAACTTTTTTTTCAAAATAATGAACATTTGAAATCTGAGAAGATATTTCAAATTCATGGAATTTTATAAAATCTAGGAATATTTTTTGAATTCATGATTTTTTTTTGGAAAATCTGAGGTTTTTTTAAATCCTGAACCTGTTTTAAATAAGCAAGAAAAGGAAAAGAAAAATAAGAGGAAAAACATGGGCATCATACCTATTCATGGGTTGACCCAAAGCATGCGTGGGAGGCAGGGGGTGTGGGGAGGGGGGTTGCGCGTTTGGAGGTCACATCTTACCCGCGCGCTAACTTTGTTTTTTAGGGCTAAGTGGGAGGTCTCCTCTGCCCGCAAGAGCAATTTCTCGCAAGTTGGAGCCAGTAATGTAGCTATCGTGCGATTTTTCCCCGTGGTTTTCTTTATCAGGTTCTCATTGTTTTGCATTGATTTTCTTCAAGGTTTCTTTGGTTTTATTCAGTTTGTCCTTTTTTTATTTTCTCTTTGCACGGATAGACGAGCTACAGTACCACGCGATACAGTCGCAATAGGGCTGGCCCGGTCGGAACGCCCCGCTGCTGTTGGACGCACTCATTGTCCAACAAGAGCTCCCGCGCCGGGCAAATCCTATTTGGCGCTGCAGGCGGCCGTTAACGTGCATTTTCGTTAACTGGCGCTGCAGCGGCCGTTAACTGCATTTTCGTTAACTGGCGCCTGCAGCGCACACCACCTCCCTTGCTGGGCCGGCCCGTCTAGAGTTTTTTCTTCCTGTGTTTTAGTCCAAAAAATTAAAGTTACTACCACCGAATCGAACCCACGACCTCCTTCACAAATAAACACGCCACAACCACCAGGCCACCAACAAGTTGTGCATTGTATCTTCGTTTTACTCTTTTGTTTGTTTGTCGGTTTGTTTTGTTCATTTTTTTCTTTTTTTAGTTCTTTTACCTTTTCTTTTATTCATTTTCTTGAATGCACGATTTTTTAGTTCGTGAACTTTTTCATTTTTCGACGAACTTTTTCGAAAATTAGATGAACTCTTTTCTCAAATCGATGAACTATTTTTGAAAATTGATGAACTTTTTTTTAAATTAGATGAACTTTTTTCAAATTCAATGAATTTTTTTCAAATTCGATGAACTTTTATCAAATTCGGTGAACTTTTTTCAAAAAATTGATGAACTCTTTTCAAATCCGATGAACTTTTTTAAGAATGGATGACCTTTTTTCTACTTCGGTGAACCTTTTTTGAAAATTTCATGAATTTTTGTCCAAAATCAGTGAACATTTTTTAAATTCGTAAACGTTTATGTTTTGGCGATTTTTTTTTTGTTTTTAATATTAATCAACGTGAACAAAGTTGAATATATGTTAGTGTTTGTACTAAAGGAGAGCTCAAATAGAGTTATTTCCTTATAATAGGCAACAAACTGAGCTTGGTATAGTGGTGGATTCTCGAAGGTGTTAACTTTGGCGTGCATAGATCGATTCCTGCTATGCCCGAAATAGCGGCAGCTTTTTCCCTTTGCGTTTGCTTTTTTTCCACTGATTCGTTGGACCGGCCCGCTACGCGCTGCGTGCAAGTGCCAGGAGCGCTGGCCGGCGCTTGCAGCACCCGATAGGAGCTCCCGTGTGGTCTTCTGCCCTCAAAATTTCTATGTATCACTGGGGCAGCGCAATCTCTCACTTACAGCAGGACCAAGCGTGCTCTCGCGTCAGACTCCTCACAAAATGAGCCGGCCAAGGCGCGTGGGAGGCAACAGCCTCGTTTTTTGTTTTATGTTTTACGCTTTCTTCCTTATTTAAGTTTATACTTCCAAATTTTTTATATAAATATATTATAATTTTTTTTTTGCATAGAACATCTGACAAAAAAATATTAACCAAGCATTTGAAAAATGTTAAATGTGTATAAAATAATATCTCTCGTGTCCATGAAAAATGTATCAAAACTTGTAAAATATGTCTGGAAAAAGTCATTCATTTAATTAAAAACATTAATCAAGCATTTCAAAAAATGTTTTACTAATATTTGAATAATGTTAACCAAGCATTTGAAAAATGTTAAATGTGTATGGTAAAAATGTTGACCATGTATTAAAAAATATCAAACTTCTAATGAAAAAGCTGTTAATCAAGCATCTAAAAATGTTAAAATTTGTATAAAAAAATGTTGATCATTCCTCATAACGTTTAATCTTGTATCTGAATATTTGATTAAAAGGGGTATTGAAAAAATGTTGAATATGTATTAAAAATGTTAATCAAGCATTTTAAATGTTAAACGTGTATGACAAAATTTTATCTCATGCATACAACAGAATGTATCAAAACATATCAATATAGTGAGAAACGTTGATCTCTATTTAGAGAATTTTAATCAAGCATTTGAAAAAAATGTTGAGCATGTATTTGGAAAATTTTAATCCAACTTTCGAAAAATATTAAGGTTGTACAGAAAATTGTTGTCCATGTATTAAAGAAATTTAGTCTTGTATTTGAAAACTTTTAATTAAGCATTTGCAAATGTTAAAATGTGTATAAAAAATGTCGCCCATGTTATTCAACAAATGTTAATCAGGTATGTAAAAATATTAACAATGTATTTAGAAACTATTAAAAATATGTATAGAGAAAATGTTGAACTTCTAATAAAAAATGATAAACTTGTATTTGAAAATGTTAAAGATGTATTAGAAAAATATTATTGACGTATACGAAAAATATAGAATAAAACCAAGGAAGCAAAGAAAATCTAAAAATCACAAACCAAAAAAGAAACAATAACAACAGAAACAACTGAATAAAATGGAAAACAGATAAAGAAACAAGGAAAAAAAACCCATTGAAAACCAAGAAAGAAACAAAAGGAAAATACGAAATAAAAGAAAACCGTAAAAACAGGAAAGAAACAAAAGAAAACCAAAGAAAAATGGAAGAAAAAACAAAAAACCCGAATTCTAACTTCGTAAAAAAGTAAACTAGAGAGGAATAAGAAAACCACAAAAATGAAAACAAAAAAAAACCTGGACGCAGACATATAATAAATTCAAAAAGTGTTGTATAAAAATAGAAAATCATGAAAGCCGACAAAGAAACATAAATGAAACAATAAAACCAATAAAAATCCAAAGAAAACAAAAGTATTACGAGGGAGAAATAAAAACTGGGGAAGAAAGAAAGAAAATCAACAAAAACTAAAGTAAAAAAATGCAAAGAAAAATGGTTGGAAAAAAGAAAAGGTAACAAAGAAAGCAAAAAAAACCGAAGTAAACCTAGAAAGGAAACAAAATGGAAGGAAAAAATTGAATAATAGAAATTCGAGAAAGAAAATAAAGAAAACCTATTGAAAACATAGAACAGCAAAAAAACTGAAGAAAACCGTTGAAGAAAGAAAATAAAACCAAAATAGAAAATGAAAAAGGAAGAAAAAAATCGAAGAAACCTGAGCAAACGCAGCCTCGTCTTGATGGAAACCCGATCAAACGAAATTAACAGACCAAACTGGACCCACGGAATAGTTACATGTGAGAAAAAACCTTTCAGGCGAGGGTAGGATATGTGACGCTATAATTTTTTTTTGAACATCAATACAGACGCAGGCACTCATATTTACGCGCATACACTCACCCCTATGAACGCACACACGCACACCTTACCCCTATGAGCACCTCCAAAAGACTGAGCCGGCATATCATCTTGAAATTTACGAAGTCACCGTAGGCACCTCATCGTCAACGAGAACGTCTCCTCCCACTGAATGCGTATAGCCGGAAATCCTGAAATAAATCCAGAAATAAATGTGAGCACCAGGACTTGAACCCTGATGAGCTGGAGATACCACAGTCCCTCTAACTATCCAACCACATGTTGGTTCGCATGTCACGCTATAAGTGAGATATAGCTCTCGCGTGCTAACTGTGAGCGTTAAGGCTCCAATCACTTACCAGCATTGGAAATAGGCAGACCCATTAGAAAAGCAAGCGAGCAAATCATTACCACCGGTTATAGGGATCTTCTCGAAAGATTCGTGACCTGTTTTGCGAACCTTTAAATGTTTTATTAGATTTTATTTTTATTTTTTCTCCTTTTCATTTTTAGAAATATTCACAATTTTTTCTTCAAAATCTTAATTTCTTTATTTATATATTTCCAAATAATAATATTTTTTTGAAAATACTTGAAATTTAAAAGATTGCTCACAATTTCATTTTTTGGAATTTAAAAAATCTTCATAATTTCCAAAAATGTTCATAAATTTAAAATATATTCACATTTTATAACATTGTTTGGTATTTCAATAATTGTCCATGTTTTAGAAAAATTGTTCGCAGGTATTTCTTGAATCCGGGAATATTTTTTGAATTCAAGAGCATTTCTTGAATTTGCAAACAGTATTTGTAAATCGCAAACATTTTTTCTATAAACGCTGAACTTTTTTTGAATTCGTAATAATGGATTTTTTTTCAAATGCATAGTTTTATTAGTTGAAAATGAAACACCTCGGAAAAATCTGACATATGCTCGCTCGCTGATGTAGAGTCGCGCACATGAGTCGGGTCCATGTAGCAGTTGCCGACTTGAGGCACGCGAGCGGGGCGATATTTCTCGCTCGTCATGAGCGATATACAACAACACACAAAAAACGTTAAGCCTCTGATGGCTCACTAGGGTAGGTATTGGGACTTTGAAGTGGCGTTTCGTTGCCTAAATATTGTGATATGAACTCATGTTTATTTCCAGAAGGTTGGATATGTTATTCAGAAACATTACTGTTGTTTTGCCGTGTATTTGCATTTTTTTTTCAGGATTGCCATGTATTTGAGTGAAACTAGCAAAATGTCCCGTCTCTGATCAGAGTTTTTCTGAACTTTTTCTCCAAGAATTTTCTCCCCTTGCCCTCGGCGGCTAGGCTAAACTCTTCCCTCCAAACTTCTCCGGCGAACCCGTGGATTCGCCTACCCTCAGCAGACCGGTGTCGGGGAGGAGAATCCCGGTGCCTTTGTTCCGGCTAGTAGTTTAGGTTAGATTTCTTTTTAGTCCTTGCAGGTGCGGCGCTCGGGCTTATGGCGGCACTTCTTCTTCGATTTTGTCTTCCGGGCTCCGGCCCTCCTCGAGTTCGTCCATCTAGACATAGTCGATGGACCTCAGGTGTAGATTCCTGCCGTCTCCTTGGGGTGGCAAGGTTAGGTTTCTCGTCGTGCGTGTGCGGCGGCGAGATTTGGTGTTAGTTGTTTCAGATCTATTCAAGGGTTTAACAATGACGACTGCGGCTCTAGGGTGCTGGTCCTTAGGGGCACGTGCACGAAAACTTCTCAGCTATCATCGACAAGGTCAAGCCGGTTAAGATAGGGGAGCGGCCACAGCGACGCATTGGTAGCTTGTTCTGACAATCGTAGTGGCCATTCGGTGGTGTAGAGACGTTGATGTAATTTTTGTTATCTTTGAGGTGTTTTGTACTTCTAATGAACTTTTGTAATAGATGTGAATCTTTTTCGCAAAAAAAAGGTTGAAAAAATTATCTAATTGAACTTATCAAAACATATTACAATACATTTTAGTTGCTGCACTTATACTCGTGGGGTACAACACAAAGCAATACAAATGACTGCAATTCTGTAGCTGCCTTTCTTCAGACTGGAGCAATACTTTTTCTTCAGATTTCAGCTTCACCCAACACCCGATGGAGCAGCACTTCAGACGCCGATGACCAATTCAGCGTCAAGCACGCCCTACACCGTCCGGAGGCCCCGTCGTGGCACCATCGACGAGCGCTGTGGACCCGCTGCCGGCAAGGTGCTGGCTCACGAAACCAGCATGCTGACGGCCCAGGCTGTCGGCATAGGCCTGATTCCCGTCGGGATAGACCTATGCCGACGGCCACCGTCGGCGTAGGGCCGTCGGCAACATATACGTCGGCTCCTGCGTAGATTCGGCCGCCACGTGGCACCTATGCCGACGGCCTAGCCGTTGGCATATATGAAATCTATGCCGACGGCTAGGTCGTCGGCATAGGTGCCACGTGGCGGCCACTGGTTACTCGCAGCTGCACTATGCCAAAGGCTAAGCCGTCAGCGTAGTTTTTGTCTGATTTTTTTTTCTGTTTTCTGTTTCATCTCAATTCAGTTCAATTCAAATAGCAGGTATATAGCAGAAATAGACATGCACAGCACCACCATCAAGAGCATCATAAATATATATGTTCTCACAACCAACACCACCACTATCACATCCTCACAACCAACAACATAAGCATATCAGAAACATAAGCATCTAGCTAAGAAGCACACAAGTCATCTGAAGTAGCATAAAAGAGCACAAGTCATATAAAGCACACAACTATATCATCACCACCACCGTCACCCACAGGCTTAAGCGCCAGTACGTCCATCACCACCGCCAAGGTCGTCACCGCCAAGTCCGCCAAAGCCCAGGTCGTCACTGCTACCAGCAGCACTACCTCCAAGACCGCCACCGCCTCGGTGGATCGGAGTGACAGGGCTCCGTGAGTCGGGAGTGATGCCAAGACCAGCACCACCATCAACGGTAGATCACCGGTTCCCTGGATGTTTGAAAAGACATGTTAAGGGGATATATGATTGTGTTGAATAAATGGTAAGCAGCACTAGTTGAATAGTTTGGGGATGTACTAACTGGCGTAGTCCCCGGGTGCTGTGCCAGAAACTCCTCATAGGTAAGCAGCACTGGAGCCGGTCCAGGAGGTGGTGGTGGTTCCATTTGAAGAATCGTGCCGGCTGCCATGCACTCACCAACGCGCTGCATGTTAATTGACCAAGCAAACACGAATGTCAGAAGAAATGCAAGTGCAAATATAGAAGTGAAATGAAAGGGGCCAAACTAACCGTCATCATGCGACTGCTGTGCTCCTGCGCTGCTAAAACTCTCGCGTGCCACGCCATGGTCTCCTGGCGTGTGTACTCCATGTAGGCCTACAGTATGACATGATGGAACTCATAAAACATCTCAATGCGGAAAATAAAGTGAGAAATGAAGATAAGAGGGAAAATACTTACAGAGTGCCGCTCGGCTAGGAGGGAGTGTGACTGCGCACTGGTCATGGTCGTGCTCGTGCGCTGGCTCAGGCTCGGGTCGGTAGCTCGGAGCTGTGTGTAGTAGATAGAAGGAGTGATCACAGCATCCAGAATCGGCTGCCGACCGTGAGCCTTGGGCCCCATGCCCACCACCACCCTGTTGTCTAGATCCGCCCTAATGGGGTCAGGTGTGTCAGGATGTAACCTCAGGTACCCCTCAGTGTAGGCCTTCTTCTTCTCCGCGGTCTTGCCGTAGTACTTGGCCTCGCCAGGCTTGGGCTTCCTACGCGTATGGGCGATCTCCCAAGCCTCCATATGTGAGAGCGGCCGCTTCAGTTTCTCCTCCTGCACCACCAAACAGAGGTTAGTCATACATAAGAAAGTGACGGTAAATAGAAGAAGAAGATTGTTTAATGAGGTTAGTCATACATGAAGTGTCTTGTGGAGAAAGTGGTTCCGGTTTCCCTCAGCATGTACTCCCTCCTTCCCTTGGTTAGCCTTGTTTTTGATGCTCGTAGCCGCCCAGGCTCCATCCTGACCACACCACAGATCCACCAATGCCGCCCAGGACTCGTCTTTTCCATAACACCAATTTGGACACACCTACATAATGAAAGCATAATGGCATGTCAACACGAAACGATGAAATTTACCACAAACGTCGGAATGAAAAATCTTTTATACTTACCGCCAAGTACTCGTGCCTCTCCAAGGTAATGTCCTCCCTCCGCGCTTCTTCCTTGGTCATCTTCACACCAAGAGCGTCGTGATAGTATTGCGAGATGGCCACCCAGTGCACCTCGTACTGCATCTGGAGGGCCTTCTTCTTCGCTTGGCGCAGCACGATCCCGTCGTCAGTGGCCTTGTGCTCCTGAAGAACTCGATAGTATTTCTACAATCATTCATGAAACCAGAATGGAAGAAGCCATGAGTTAAATTATTCATGAAACCAGAATGGACTTGTGCTTCTGAAGAGAACTCACCCAAAAATTAGTGATCACAGCGTTAGCATGGGTCTCATGGTCCGCGTGGGGGGCCGCTTCCCAGTGGTCCCAGCTCATGGCCAAAACCCGATGGTCCGGGTGCCTGACTGGATTCGGACAATACAGCCCCGGCCAGTGTTCCTTCAGCAAGACGGTGATGAGGCCGTTGGGAAGACGGGCCCCTTTAGGATATATCCAGTTGCTGCAAAAGATGTAAAGAATGAAAATATTAGCATGTGACAAGCAAAATAAAGAAAAATATAAGCATGTGACAAGCAAAAGAATTAAATTATTATTAAATGGCACTTACTCTTTCCTCGTCGGCTCAATGAGCCACTTCTGCTCCTCGGTAGCAGGAATCTGCTTTGGGAGCTTTGCGCTACCACACAACCACCCCTTGTTGCCAACCCCCTCCCCGCCAGCACCATCATCCCCGCCACCACCATCCTCCTCGCGTGCCTCCTCCTCCTCCTCCTCGTTCCCCTCGACCCAACCTCCTCCTTCTCCTCCTCGCCCCCCTCCCCAACCTCCTCCTCCTCCTCGCCCCCCTCCCGAACCTCCTCCTCGTCCTCGTCCTCCTGAACCTCCTCGCGAACCACCTCCTCCTCCTCCTCGGCAGAGGGTACCTCACTAGAGGAGGGCCTCGAAGACAACACCCCTAAGTCGGTGAGGGTGCGCTCTTTCTGGCCGCGACCCCCTCTAGTAGCTCTCCCCCCACCCCCTCGCCCTCTAGGGGCTCTCCCCCGCCCCCTCCTCCTCTAGGGGCACCTCTCTCTCGACCTCCTTGTGAGGAGTCATCCTCAAGTAGTCAGGGGGTAAGATTACGTGGTCGACCACCCCGACTAGCCATGCCGATGACCTTGCGTAGGAAACTCGCGCCGTCGACCTTCCCCTTTCCCATGTTCCATGAGCCTGCATTGAAAAGAGAATAAACAATTAGTACATTAATAATGAAGGAAAAAGCATAATAATAAGGAATGAAAAACACATTAATAAATAAGAATAAAAAGGCATATTCCTAAACCATAGAAAAAAAAAGACATGAAACGTACATCTGCTAGAACCCATACGAATCATCACTGTTGTAACCTATTTCTCGGTCGGTCTCATCATCACTATCAATCATATCATCTTCGTTGTCTGATGGAGGTGGAGGCTCTTCCTCGTCGTCAGCGTCTTCGTTTAACTTTTCTAGCATAAGTATGTCATTTTCATTAACAATAGTCTCACTATCATTCCGTCCATCATCATCGTTTGGATCCACATCATCATCACCCAATGGTCTAGCGTCATCGTTTCTGACCACATCATCATCATGTTGCTCTTGATAGAACACTCCGTCGTATGTCATGGGGTTAATGTTGTAGTAATCGTCTTCGTTCGGGTCCGGTAGCTTACCATGTGGCGACACCTTGAACACAACTTCCCAACCCTTTAGGTACTCTTTCTGGCATGGGTAAGGCAGATAATAAACTTGTGTAGCTTGGGTAGCCGCAATGAGATGAGAGGTGCCAATGGAGGGGCGGCCTCGAGCAGCGTATCAAGAACTTCCAGCCGTTCGGTGTTATGACTGGACGCGACCCTTCACTAACAGTTGTCAGACATGGGCACTATTCACACTTGACCACTCTGGCCTTCAAGGCTAAGTAAACTGAATGCTCTGGATTCCGGACACCACTCAACTCCAAGCACACACAGGACAGGATGAGAACTCGCCTCGCAAGCCGAAGACCATTGGATGTGAGGATGCCGGACACAAACCCTGGCATTGGAGGCTAGTTCGGGGGCTACTGAGGGAGTCCTGGATTAAGAGGTCCTCGGGCCGTCGGCCCATTACATGTGGGCCGGACTGATGGGCTACTATGGGGCCAAGCTAGAGCGTGGATCCGTGGCCGGACAGGAGATCTTCGGAGTCGTGTTGTGCCCTCCAAGTCAAGATTTAGCATGATCTTTCCTTCATTGTAACCGATCGCATGTAACCCTAACCCTATTGGTGTCTATATAAACCAAGGGGTTTTAGTCTTTAGGGCTAGTGCAACATCCATCACCCCATCAACCTAGGGTTTAGCTCGCCTTATCTCGTGGTAGATCGACTCTGTAACCATATCATACACATCAAATACAATCAAGCAGGAAGTAAGGTTTTACATCTTGGAGAGGGCCCGAACCTGGGTAAACACCGTGTTCTTCGTCCCTTGTTCCCCCTTGATCCTAGATCCATAGCTCGGGACCCCCTACCCGAGATCCGCCGGTTTTGACACCGACAGCCGTTCCATGATAGCATGCCAAGTTTCATGAATTTCAGACGAGTTTTGGATTTACTAGAATTTCAAAACCAAGTATCTCAATGTTTGCTGGAAAGAGCCATAGTGCCGAGGTGTTTGAAATTCATCAACATTTCTTGCATGGGACATAAGTATCAACCCATGGACACATATATGATTTTACAACCCATTTTGGTGACTGGAGTATGTGCATGTAGTTAATTTTGAATTGTGCACATGAAATGCCTAGAAAACCAAGTTAATGTATAAAAATGTCCAAACAAACCCGGAATATTTCCAATTTTTTTGACGACACACCTATAGTTGCATGTTCACTACAGATAAAAGTTCTAGGAATTCAAACACCCTCCTTTGCTGCTGTGACCCAATTATGCATTTCAAATCAAGAGGAAAAATCAAGTAGACCGCACACAGTTCATCATCACCAACCGTGTGAGATGCAATACAAAATATCTCGGAGCACCGTCAGAGTTGTATGTTTATGGCTTACGCGAGAAGGTGTGTCTGCTACAGTCCATAGCCGGCACGTCAAGGACACTAGCTCGCTCCCGAAATATTATTTCATTGTTCAATCATCGTCGGTGAAAGATGGGGACATGGACCCGCGTTATGAGGGCCACTTCGGCGGACCACTCTGGCGAGAGCGCGGCCGCAGCCGCCATGCGCGTGGTAAAAAGCCGCATGAGCGTGGCTGCAATCTACGACCGGGCGGCCAAGGCAGCCCAAACAGCCGTTGTTGCTGCTCAGGTGGCGACAGCAACATCTGCGTCGGGGATAGCAACTGGCGAGAGCGACACATCAGCTGTCCGTTCCGCAGCGGCGGCCTTAGCCCTGATGAAGGCCGCCCACGACCATGTCGAGGCCGCCCACGCCAATCTCGTGGCGGTCACCGCACAAATCGAACGAAGCTTCTCCGACAACGGTCGGCAACCCACGGCCGAAGAGTTGGCAATGACCGAGAGCGTTCGAGCAGCCGTCCATTCCTTCGTGGCATACCTTGCCACGACGGAGCCTATCCAAGCCCAGATCGCGGCCGCCCACGCCCAGCTCGTGGCGGCCTTTTCCAAAGAGATAGCAGACGCGGAGGTGAGATGCTTGCCGAGTATGGTGAGATTGATGCCATGGAGCCCCTTCCCCAGGAGATCGTCGGGCGCGAGCTGGACATGGAGGAGGCGGAGGAGATTGACGAGCGCCAGCCAGAGTAGTACTCTTTATTTAATTTAGAGCACCGGTCTTTAATTTGTTCAGGTAATGTTTAGGTCAGCTAGCTCTGTTTAATTGTTGAACTTGCTCGATTAAGAAGTGTGGGTGTGCTGTAGGCTCCTTTGTGTACCGAAATTATGCAATGACGTGGATGACCACTGTAACCAGGGATATTCGGACCAAAATTTGCGTGTTCAAACTCATCACACAAGGGGTAAGCTATATGAATCATTTGTGATGTTAACATATTGTACACAGTGCTGAATAAGGGAGCGTGTCTGATGACACTTTGCGAGCCAGTTTTTTCGCTGCACCGATCCAAAATTTTCGGCTTCCGCAGAAATATCTACCTCCCCACCCCCTCTCCCTTACCAAAAGCCACATTTCCCCTGTTTCCACCTTCCTTTCCAAGTTCAAACCTTCAGTCCTTGCTTGCAGCGCCGCCTCCTCGCCGGCGACCCTCCTTCACGCTGCTCGGCCTCGTCGATCCAGGCAGGTAATCCACACCCGACCCCCATCCTCCTCCTCCTTCCACATCCCACATGCCCTGACCGCCGACGCGAGACCTTCCACCCAAATCACCGACCCCTCCCCCAAATAAGCATCGCCCTAAGCCATGGTGCGCGCAGTATAGCCAGGAGCTCAAGGAGCATTTGGCAGCAGAGAAGCAAATTGCGGCCGCACGCGCGGACGAGGTTGCAATGGCTGCCATTCGTGCTGACCCCCAGATATTGGAGGAGCACCTCGCCGTCGAGGCCACTGTTGATGCTACTTTAAACGTCAGTTCATGGCATTTTCTCAAGGCCACCGTTGGTGCCTTCGACGAAGACTACGAGGTGTTTTCTCTGTGTGCCCATGCTTACGTCAAATCAAGAGCCAGTAGGTTGGTGCCCAGAGCGGCTCAGGAAACTCACCACTACGAGGAGGGCACCCACGATGTGGAGGCCTCGCCCTCTTCCATGTCCAAGGAGCCAATCATCATCGATATCTCTGACGATGAAGAGTAGCTTGTCTTATTTGCTCACTATAAGGACCTATGTTCAGTTAGCTAGCTACGCCGGTTAAGCATGCTCGGTTTACCAATTGCATGTGCTGCTCCTGCCTTTCCTTAACAAATTCTAGTGAATTGTCCTATCTACTTTTACCATGCAATTTGTTGCTCTAGTGTATATGTTCTATATGTTGTGCAATGTGGTGCTCACTTATTAACTGTTTGGTCAATTAGTTGTCGTGTTTAGTTAACTGTTTGGTTCAATTCTGTAATGTGATGTTCAATTCTTCAGGGTGCAATTTTGTATTGTCTTCCATGTGAGGAATAAATCAAATTTATCTGTACAAAATACATGAGAAACAAATACAATTGCTATATTTCCAAGTTGTCAAGCATGCTTGGTTTGCTTAACTGTCCGATCTTCTAGTATGTTATATATTGTGCAATGTGGTGCTCAGTTAATGTTTGGTTCATTTGTTAGGGTGTTTAGTTAACTGTTTGGTTCAAGTCTGCAGTGCGATGTTTAATTATTATGGGTACAATTTTGTATTGTTATGCATGTGAGGAATAAATCGAATTTGGTTGTACTAAATACATGAGAAACATATACAATTGCTATATTTCCAAGTTCTTAATCATGTTTGGTTTGGTTAATTGTCTGATCTTCTATTAGGAGTATGTTATATTATGCAATGTGGTGCTCACTTAATGTTTGGTTCATTTGTTGTGGTGTTTAGTTAACTGCTTGGTTCAATTCTGCAATGCGATGTCCAATTGTTGTGGATAGAATTTTGTATTGTTATGCATGTGAGGAATAATTCGAATTTGGCTGCACTTAATATATGAGAAACATATACAATTGCTATATTTCCTAGTTCTTAATCATGCTTGGTTTGGATAAATGGGGTTTCCATGTGGCTAGAATTAATCTGATGAATCCGCAATGTGTTTATTTTTTATCAACATATTTTACTGATAGCATGCCAACCCTCACTTAACCTGATCACTAACTACCATATATGTGTTGCAGGGAAATAATGGGAAGCACTGAGGTTTACAATCGAGGTTTGCACATGCATGGTCCTTTGTCTAATTGCACATTATTGTGCAATTGCAGGAACCATTCTAAATATTAGGTTTTTAACAATTTGGTCTTGCACATGTAGGTCCTGCTGTCAGAGGTTTTGACCCACTATTCGACCCTTTTTGCATATGGGGAAATGAGTTGTCCATGAATATCAGTCAAGTCAAGAAACTCAGAAAGATTGTTAGGATAAAGAAATTAGCGACAAAAAATAACAAAATCTTTGTTTGCACAATGAAGAAGACATCAGTTCACTATAGGATGGTACTAACTGTTATACCTTGTCTTTTTAATTCCTTTGCGCCATTTCCAATCTAGAGAAGATATTTATGCATATCCTTGTTTTCGGGGCTTTCCAAAGCAGTTCACTGATGATTATCTCTCAAACCACCTGTATGGTCAAGAGGCGAGGAAGGTATTCATACAACACACACGGTTCAATATTGAAGTCTTCCTGAAGAGGACAAAGGATGGATGGTCAATCATCCACAGGCACTGGCCTAAAGTTGCAAAGATCTTCAACATTAATGAAGGCTCAATATTCGCCTTCCACTTCAGAAGTTTTCCAGATGAGATTCATCTGTTTATGTACCATCTATGATGCTAATTTCGAAAGGTTATAGATGTTGAATGTGAAACTTGGTGCTGGTGCAGTTGTTTAATGGGGTAGCTAAGTGCTTAAGCTATATGATGTTGTAATCTGATGTATTTCAATTATGAAATCCTGCTTCCTTAATACGAAAATGAAATATATTGTGTGCTTAATATGAAATGTCAATTAGATTAATAAATAGATTATTAATAATAGGCCAATTAGCCTGCTAATTGGGTTTTCTCTTGCAAACGGTTATTGAGAAAACACCGTGGGCGATGACCTCAGACAATGCACAAAGTTTCTAGAAATAAAACGTGTTGGATCAATGAATAATCGCACACAACTTCCTCTTGAAAACTGTTTGTGTTATGCCACCATGCGTAAACGTTTACCACATAAAAAGTATGTGTGATGGACAGCCTATGCCACACAGTTTCTTCTACGCACCGTGTGTGATGCATTCAATAACATAAACGGTAAAATTGTTAATATCGTCTGCAATGGCAATGCTATCACAAATGATTTAATGGGGAAATTGTGTGTGATGTACGTACGAATGGAAACATTTTCCCTGGATTGACTGTGTGTGGTACATACGAACAGAAACGTACTTCTAGGATTGACTGTGTGGGATGTACATACGAACGGAAATGTATTCCTTGGATTGACTGTGCGGAATGTACATACGTACGAAAACGTTTGTCTGGGACTGACTGTGTGGGATGTACTTACGACCGGAAACGATTGAGCATGTATAATTGTATTTTTTTAACACAACTGTACGTATAATCGTATTTGATCGCTCGCCCGTTGCACACGAGCTTATTTTGCCCAGCGTGTTTGACCGGAGGGCCTATCCCCGACGGTTTCTGGGTCGTGTGGGAAGGACCCCCCTATCGCCCACACTCACTTGGCGACGGTTCAAAATGCCGTCACGGAAAGGGGTGAAAAACATTTGTATAGAACCTCAGTGTACCAGTGTTAGTACGCCGATTGCTCCTCCCGCCACTAGTGCGGAGTATTGTGATATTAATGCTACTTTGTTGAATCTTGTTATGAAAGAACAATTTTCTCATGGGCCGAACAGGCAGGCCACACTATAGTTGTTGGAAGACCGGACTACGAGGCAGCTTCATATCCGGGCAGTAGATCTTGGGTGCCTTGGTGTGTCCTCCAAGTCAAGATAGAAGATTCGGCATGTTTATTCCCTTGCTGTAACCTACTATGTGTAACCCTAGTACCCCTGGTGTCTATATAAACCAGAGTGTTTAGTCCGTAGAGGCTAGAACCACAACCATCATCCTACTCGCCTAGGGTTTAGTTCATCTGATCTCGTGGTAGATTGACTCTATAATCATCTATACACTTCAATATAATCAAGCAGGATGTAGGGTTTTACCTCTTAGAGAGGGCCCGAACCTGGGTAAACATCGTGTTCTTCGTCCCTTGTTTCCCATTGATCCAAGATCCACAGCTTGGGACCCCCTACCCGAGATCCCCCGGTTTTGACACCGACATTGGTACTTTCATTGAGAGTTCCGCTGTTGGGTCACCGAAACGATTAATGGCTCGCCTGTTCATCAACGACGCCATCCATGCCAGGGACATCTTCGTCCCCGGCCAAGTTTTTGCGTTTGGCAGTGTCATACTGCGCGCCGATCCGGCCGGCCACCTCGACCAGGTTGGAAACTTTGCCCCCGGCCAAGAGATCAGGTTCGGGAATCTAGAATTCATCGCTGACTCCCAGGGAGAGCTTACTCTATCAAAACCTTCATCTCCCCTTGAAAAACCCACCGATCCCGATGCGTTAACTTCGGGAGTGCTAAACCCGACGGGGACTGATGTTACACGGAGCCCGGCCTTAAAGCCCGACCCCATTAGTTCGACCGAGCTAGTTCCGGCCGAACACTGCCTGGGCACAACCTCGAACGTCCCCAGAGCGGCCGTGCTACAGGTCTGTCCCCAATATTCGGAGGGCATAGACCCGTCAGACCTTTCATCATTGAACGATCTACTAGACTGGATCCGAGCCATGGGAATCTCCAACGACCAATCCTCGGTCTATGATGAGATCAAGCTCAAGCCCGATAACAAGGAAATTTATATCCCACCCATCACACACCTCGTCGCAACCATTGAGGAATTGGCCGAGTGCTCGCAGTCACCAAAGCTAAAAACAAGCTGCGTCCGGGTTGGCGATTGTCTCACCCAGGCTTTGGGCCCGGAGTCAGATGTTTGCCCTGAAGAGAGCCCGGAACCAAGCCTCGACTCGAAACATGACCTTGAATCTACGCCGCAGTATGCAGACAGTCCGGATTCCGAACTCGGCATACCGGATATCCCGGGGGTGCTTGACGCCGCCGCCAAAGTTTCGGATACACAATCTGCTGGAATGCGAAGTTTTTTTCCACCCACCCCCACGTCGAGTACTCCTCAAGTAACTCGGGAAACCCTGGCATATGGGACTTGATGTACGTCAAGCAGGAGCCCATAGAAACGGTCCATCATTACTGGGCTAGATTCCTCCTAGTAAAAGACAAGATGACGGATTGCTGCGATCAAGAAATAATAGCGACCTTTCGGTTCAACTGTCGAGACGAAGGAATTTTGAATGCCCTCACCCGTTGCCATGTGCAAAGCTTCACCGAATTATCGGACCTTGTACGCAAATATTGCGCCATGGAAAGCGCCTGGAAAGCACAACAAATGCGCATGGAATCAACTCATGCCGAGCAACCCAGAAGAGCTCAGGTAAAACGCGTATACCCATGGCGGTCGCCTGAACATGAGCCCGCCGAAAAGAAGAACAGATCCCTAGCCGGACCGAGAACAGTCCTGGATGAGCTACTGGACAAACCATGCCCCATACACTCGGCCTTGCTTAACACAAATCCAACCCACAAGCTTCAAGCTTGTTGGGTGGTCAGGCGGGTGGCCAAGAGCGGTGAAGCTATCCTTGGACTCACACCCCCCAGTAGACGATCAGCAACACCCCAATACAGCGACAATGATGTTCTGACGATCTACGAGACATTCTCCTCAAACAATCAGAGGAAAAAGAGCCCTTCGAGAGCTCGGCCTTGTCCACCAGGTTACGACCGCAAACTCATGGATAGATACACCAATCACCTTTGATGAAGAAGACGAACCAAGGGTCCACCCCATTCGAGCACCCGCCACACTGGTCCTCGATCCTATAGTGGACGGCTTTAGACTAACCAAAGTGCTTATGGACGGAGGCAGCGGTCTAAACCTCATTTACGAGGACACCCTTGACAAAATGCAGTTCGACAGATCTCGCGTCGAACAAAGCTATACTACCTTTTGAGGAATTATCCCCGGCAGAGAGGCGCGCTGCTCCGGATGAGTCACTGTGGACGTAGTATTCGGCACTCGCGAGAACTGCAGGTCCGAAGAATTACTCTTCCACATTGTGCCCTTCCATAGTGGATACCACGCCCTATTGGGGCGCGAGGCATTCTCAAGGTTTCAGGCCATACCACATCACGGGTATATGAAACTCAAAATGCCAGGGCCCAATGGCGTGATAACACTCGCAAGCGATCCAGATAGAGCCCTTCGAGCCGAGAACAAAACAACATTGCTTGCCCTCGAAGCATTATCCGAGGCTCTCGCAGCCGTGGAATTAACTACACTCCGCACAACGGGTACAACAGAAACTACAGCTATACGTGGCGGCCCCACACGCAACTTTGTTTAACAAGCATCACCCTTCATTTATTTTCAAATGCTTCCTTAGTCAATCAGCAGCTTATTCGATTCCTAGACAGGGACGACGTGGTCCTCAGCAAAAGGTCCAACTCCACATCGTTCAAACCAGCAACGGGTCCCAATAAAACAACATCCATTGGAGCCCAGCTAGGCCCCACAGTTAATGAAGCACTGCGGACATTCCTACGCGAGAGCTGGGACATATTTGCCTGGCACCCTTCGGATATGCCAGGAATCCCACGAAGACTAGCGGAGCATAGCCTGAACATAATCAAGGGCTTCAAGCCAGTCAAACAGGTGTTGCGCCGATTTTCCGAACCCAAGCGTCAAGCCATGGGGGAGGAATTAGCAAAGTTACTTGAAGCCGGATTCATCCGAGAAATCAAACACCCCGAGTGGTTGGAAAATCTGGTCATGGTACGTAACAAGGATAAATCTTGGCGGCTGTGCGTCGATTTTAAAGACCTAAATAAAGCCTGCCCTAAGGATCCCTTCCGCTTACCCCGGGCGGACCAGATCATCGACGCCACTGCCGGATATGACTCATTATGCTTCCTCGACGCCTACTCCGGATACCATCATATCAAGATGAAGGAGTCCGACCAAGCCGCAACCGCGTTCATCACCCACTACGGGCCATTCTACTTCAACACAATGCCCTTCGGGTTAAAGAACGCAGGCGCCACATACCAATGCATGATTCAAACATGCCTGGAAAACCAAATCGGAAAAAACAGTCGAAGCATATGTAGACGACGTCGTCATTAAAACCAAACACATCAGCCAGTTGGTGGACGACCTCCGCCAGACCTTCGAAAATTTGCGGGCTTACGTTATACGGCTCAACCCGGACAAATGCTTCTTCGGGGTTCCCGCCGGAAAACTACTCAGATTTATTGTTTCCCATAGGGGGATAGAGGCCAATCCGGCTAAAATCCGAGCTTTGTCCCAACTAGCAATACCCACGGAGCTTAAACATGTCCAGAAGTTGGCAGGCTGCGTGGCAGCCCTGAGCCGCTTCATCTCCTACCTTGGTGAAAAGGCACTGCCACTCTACAGACTGCTCAAAAAGACCAAAAACTTCGAGTAAACCGATGAAGCAACCGCTGCACTCGAGGAAATAAAAACAATACTAGCAGGCAATCCCATATTAGCAGCACCCGACACTGGCGAACCCATGTTATTATACATCTCAGCTACAATCAAGTGGTGAGCGCGGTACTCGTGGTGGAACGAGAAGCAGAGGGCCACAAGTTTCGGGTGGGCAGCGGCCCGAAGACCACCTAGTCCAGGTCTCCCTCAATGGGGTTTGTTCATATTGATTCGATCTAGCCCTCTACATCATGTCATCTTGCTTAAGGCGTTCTCCATTCTTGTTAACTTAATACACTAGATGCATGCTGGATAGCGATCGATGTGTGGAGTAATAGTAGTAGATGCAGGCAGGAGTCGGTCTACTTGTCTTGGTAAATATCATTTGCATGTGAATTAATGAATGTTTGATATGTAGTCTATGTACGTGTGTAACCAATCTTACTTTCTGTCCATCTATAATTTTTTAGTATATTCGATCTCTCTTTGCGATTAGAAAACTATATTTAGCCATTGATTTTTTCTCCAGATAGGTGTGGTTGGTTAGTAGGTGACATCAGTTCTGATGTTATTGTATGATCGATTGACATCGGCACTCTTAAGCTTGTTTCTGATCTGATACAAATATAGACATAACATGCATAAGTTCCTTATTATGTCCAACTTTAAAGTTTATATGTTAAAATTAGAACCCATCATATAATTAACCCGTACCAATTATGTTTTGACATTGATAAAAAATGCTTTTATATTAAAAATTTGGAGGATTGGATATTTTTCCTAATAATTCACTTTTATTACATTTCGAAGGTAAATTTACCTCCCACTCAAATACATCAGAAAGAATATTTTCCTTTTATGTGTCAAAATCAAATAAATGGTACAAATTCAGTCATGTAGAATTTAAGTCGATATCATACAACAATTATGTGTCTTGCAGAAAGCACATCCTACGCCAAGTGAACTCAGTCATTGAGTCGATATCGTATTACAATGATGTGCTTTCTATTTTTATGTTTTATTAATCTTGTGAATTAAAAGATATACTTATATGGCAATAAATATGTGTGCTGCAGAAAGCAAATTATACGTCGATCCCACTCAGTCTAAGTCTAATAAAAATACATTTTTTTTAGGAAGATTCAAAAAATATCTTCATGCCAATTCAATAAAATGCTTCATGTGTTCCCTAAAAAAAAAACTTCATGTGTTGGTTTACACGGACACTGTTACCTTTGCATGCACCTATGGTAGCCCAATCCGACCTGTTTTAGGAAAGGTTAAAAAAATAAAGTGGCCGCAAATACTCCTAGTACTAACTTTTTGTTTTAGGGAATACTCCTACTACCTTCGGTCAGAACATACTTGAGCAGAGTTCAAATCCAACACGAATATGTACCGTGAACCGGATTGCTCCAAAAAAATATTTGTACGTGCATCTAATCTAACTCTTTGTACGTGACATAGAGGACTCTTTGTACGTGCAAATATATGCATCTAGAAAAAACTCTTGGTGAGTCGAACAAAAAATCTTTTTATACGTGACATGCTAGACTCTATGTATGTGCCAATATTATTGTGTAACGTTGACATCTATGTGTGTGCTAATAATTTTGTGTAACGTTGGCATCTTTAAATCTTGACCGTTAATATCTAAATATAATGGTCGAGATAATTTAATCTATGTGGATAAACGTAATGGCTTGTTTGACTCTTGTTTTAATTATATAATAGATGGAGATGTATCAAGTATAGAGTTGATCTACCTCGAGATCGTAATGTGTGGTCTAACTCTAGGGCTAGGTGAATGATTTTGTGTTGATGTCCCCTCCGCGGGCTAAACCCTATGGCTTATATGGATTTCTTGATGATCATCATGTCATATCCTCCAAGAAACTTACCTTTCATGAAAGTATTTGTCGTCAAATGTTTGTACTTCACAATTGTCTTGGTGAAGCCTATCCTACTAACTGCATTGTAGGGTACACTCCCGAAAGCTACTGAATGGATCCTGGACAGTAGCCGTACCAACCATATGACTGGTGACCGAAGCTTATTGATGGACACAACCTTACGTCCTTCCACACAAAGTCACATTACATTTGCTAATACTGGGAAGAGAAAGGTATTGGGTCTAGGTAGGGTTGCAATCTCAAAGGATCGGCACATGGATAAAGTAATGCTTGTCGAACCCCTTGGATTCAACCTAATGTCAGTCTCGATGCTTTGTGATCTTGATATGATTGTCATTTTTGGCAAATATCGTTGCCTTGTGCTTATGGCTTCTGACAAAACTCAAGTCTTAAAAGGGTGTCGAACAGGTGACATGTATATGGTAGATTTCTCTGCAGGACCACAGCTCGCCACATGTCTTCTAGCAAAAGCTTGAGAGTGCTGGCTTTGGCATCGAAGGCTAGGGCATGCTGGCATGAGGAACTTGCACACCCTCGTGAAGAAGAAGCACATCATTGGGATCGAGGGCGTCAAGTTCAAGAAGGATCATCTATGTGGAGCCTGTGAAGACAAAAATATAACTAGGGCGAAGCATTCCTCGAAGACAATCATGACGACTACACGTCCCTTCAACCTGCTACACATGGACTTATTTGGCCCTACTCATTACTCTACCCTTACTACTTCTGCATGTCTCTATGGCTTTGTGATTGTTGATAATTATTCTCGATACACTTGGGTGCACATAATCCTGTATAAGACTGAAGTTGAGTTTAATTACATTGCTAGTCTTTCTTTACGATTGGCGTCTTAGTATCATAATAAAATTTATGATACTCCGTCCATTTCTGTATACAATGCCACTTCTTTTTTGTGTCAAATTTTAACTTAAAACTTTGGTCAACAAAATATGGGTTAGATGTCATCAAAAGTATATCAGTAGAAAGTTATTGAAATGTGCATCCAATGACATAGGTATATAACTCACTTTTTGTTGATAAAATTGGTGGCCAAAGTTAGACATAAAGATATATGAAATGACCTTCTATACATGAATGGAGGAAGTAACTAGATTTCTGTTTAAATGAATGCACAATTTTTCATTTGAGAAACAGGTAGGAGACCTTAGGTGTACCAAATCAAACCAAGTGAATCTAGACTAGCATGTCAGATAATCGAATTGTATGCCAAAGTACAATCGACAATATCTTTATTTTCTTGTACAATTGTAAAAAATGAACCTAATTTAAATGCAAGTACAAAATCTTTCATATGTTGTCAACCTATTACCAAACCCAACTTGCAAATCATATTTTCCATGCCCTAATTTCTACGAATATGGTTATCTAACATACACTAGAAACCACTATTAGGATATTGATTAGTCTGTATGATTTCGAAAATCAGTACTGTGATATTCAACAATATTAAAAGATATATGAACACATGCATACATATGCAAATATATGTCGATACACTATATACTTTATGAACTATTTATAAATTAATTCAAAGGATTTTTTAACTATAAAAATATTTTTTGTTACACCATACGATTTAAATTTTGGAGAAGAAAAATTTCCATTAATATATATCATGACTGTATAACAAGAAAAATTATAACTATTAATTAGAAAACATTGTTATGCATCTAAGTATGGTGTCTAAGTAATAGAAAATTATAAAATTTTAATGTGGTAGAATTAGTTTGAAATAAGTATAGAAGTTCAGTATAACTAGGCTACATCAGCCTATGTCAAAAATAGTTTTGACCGCCTCTGGGCATGGTGTTGCTCGTGTCTCAGCCGGGAGTCATAGGGCCATCGACAACGTAGTGGCTGCCATGGATAGTTTCACGCACATCACCAAGATCTTTGTTGGGAGTGCCACGGCCAAAACCCTTAGGCCCTACGACCCGAGGCCCACCGTGGCCATCTCCCCAAGACAAGTGGGCCTTCTTATGAGAGTTTCCTTCAACACCCTAGTAATGTTTATGGAACAAGATCATCATATTTGTTTCCTTCAACGCCCTAGTAATGTTTCTATATGAACAAATCGACTTGATCATACTTGTACGTACGTGCTCCCTATATCGTTGGATCTCACCCACGTTTTTCGCCCACCCTGCATACGTACGGAAGTTAGAACATCTCTGTACCAGCACCGATAAGATCAGCAACTCCCAAAAAACAATCTATTTTGTGAATTTTAGAGCACTCTTTTAAATCCCAAAATTATTTTCTAGAAGCTAAAAAAAGAATGGCCCCTCTCCCCGATAAAGTAGGGGACGATTGCTCCTACCAAACCCCCCCTATAAAATACCATATGCTTTAGCAAAGCCTTCTACCTCATACAAAAAACAATATTTGGGCAAGTCATCCTCTTCGTTCAACAAGCAATCTTCGACGAAGGATCCATCTGGCATGAAGGGCACATCTACCACGAAGATGGCGCCTACCTCTTTGGCAAAGTAGCAAGAGTTACGGCGATGGCGCGAAGTAGTAGTAGTTTCTGCCGAAGCAAAACAGTTTATTGTGCAAACTTATGATCACATTTTGTAGTTCATGGCGTAGCCGGGTGTGTTGGGGAACGTAGTAATTTCAAAATTTTCCTACGAACACGCAAGATCTATCTAGGTAATGCATAGCAACGAGCGGGAGAGTGTGTCCACGTACCCTCGTAGACCGAAAGCGGAAGCGTTTAGTAACACGGTTGATGTAGTCGAACGTCTTCGCGATCCAACCGATCAAGTACCGAACGCACGGCACCTCCGTGATCTGCACACGTTCAGATTGGTGACGTCCCTCGAACTCTATTTCTAGCTGAGGCCGAGGGAGAGATTCGTCAACACGACGGCGTGGTGATGGTGATGATGAAGTTACCGGCGCAGGGCTTCGCCTAAGCACTACGACGATATGACCGAGGTGTGTAACTGTGGAGGGAGGCACCGCACACAGCTAAGACAAATCTTTTTCTGTGTCTTTGGGGTGCCCCCCTCCCACGTATATAAAGGAGGGAGGGAGGAG
This sequence comes from Thinopyrum elongatum, assembly GCA_011799875.1. Lineage (NCBI taxonomy): Eukaryota > Viridiplantae > Streptophyta > Magnoliopsida > Poales > Poaceae > Thinopyrum > Thinopyrum elongatum. Next base: position 70,799,935 of record CM022297.1, read on the forward strand.
GAGGCCGGCTAGGGGAGGAGGCGCGCCAAGGTGTGGAGTCCTACTAGGACTCCCTAGTCCTAGTAGGATTCCACCTCCCATATGGAGTAGGAAAGGGGAAAGGGAGAGGGAAAGGAAAGAGGGGGCTATGCCCCCTCCCCTAGTCCAATTCGGTTTGGGCAAGGGGGGGCGCGCGCCTCCTCACGCGGCCTGCCTCTCCTTTTCCCGTATGGCCCAATAAGGTCCATTACTTCTCCCGGTGAATTCCCGTAACTCCCCGGTACTCTGAAAAATACCCGAATCACTCGGAACCTTTCTGATGTCCTAATATAGCCTTACAATATATGAATCTTTACCTCTCGGCCATTTCAAGACTCCTCGTCATGTCCCCGATCTCATCCGGGACTCCGAACAAACTTCGGTCATCAAATCACATAACTCATAATACAAATCGTCATCGAACGTTAAGCGTGCGGACCCTACGGGTTCGAGAACTATGTAGACATGACTGAGACAATTCTCCGGTCAATAACCAATAGCGGAACCAGGATGCTCATATTGGCTCCTACATATTTTACGAAGATCTTTATCGGTCAAACCGCATAACAACATACGTTGGTTCCCTTTGTCATCGGTATGTTACTTGCCCGAGATTCGATCGTCGGTATCATCATACCTAGTTCAATCTCGTTACCGGCAAGTCTCTTTACTCGTTCCGTAGTGCATCATCCCGTAACTAACTCATTAGTCACATTGCTTGCAAGGCTTCATATGATGTGCATTACCGAGAGGGCCCAGAGATACCTCTCCGATACTCGGAGTGACAAATCCTAATCTCGATCTATGCCAACCCAACAAACACCTTCGGAGACACCTGTAGAGCATCTTTATAATCACCCAGTTACGTTGTGACGTTTAACAGCACACAAGGTGTTCCTCCGGTATTCGGGAGTTGCATAATCTCATAGTCAGAGGAACATGTATAAGTCATGAAGAAAGCTATAGCAATAAACTTAACGATCATTATGCTAAGCTAACGGATGGGTCTTGTCCATCACATCATTCTCCTAATGATGTGATCCCATTCATCGAATGACAACACATGTCTATGGTTAGGAAACTTAACCATCTTTGATTAACGAGCTAGTCTAGTAGAGGCTTACTAGGGACTCGTTGTTTTGTCTATGTATTCACACATGTATTAAGTTTCCGGTTAATACAATTCTAGCATGAATAATAAACATTTATCATGATATAAGGAAATATAAATAACAACTTTATTATTACCTCTAGGGCATATTTCCTTCAGTCTCCCACTTGCACTAGAGTCAATAATCTAGTTCACATCACCATGTGATTTAACACCAATAGTTCACATCACCAGGTGATTAACACCCATAGTTCACATCGCTATGTGACCAATACTCAAAGGGTTTACTAGAGTCTATAATCTAGTTCACATCACCATGTGATTAACACCCAAAGAGTACTAAGGTGTGATCAAGTTTTGCTTGTGAGAGAAGTTTAGTCAACGGGTCTGCCACATTCAGATCCGTATGTATTTTGCAAATTTCTATGTCTACAATGCTTTGCACGGAGCTACTCTAGCTAATTTCTCCCACTTTCAATATGTATCCAGATTGAGACTCTGAGTCATCTGGATCGGTGTAAAAGCTTGCATCGACGTAACCTTTTACGACGAACTCTTTTATCACCTCCATAACCGAGAAATATTTCCTTAGTCCTCTTAGGTAACTAAGGATAACTTTGACCGCTATCCAGTGATCTATCCCTGGATCATTATTGTACCTCCTTGCTAAAACTCATAGCAAGGCACACAACTGGTCTGGTACATAGCATGGCATACTTTATAGAACCTATGACTGAGGCATAGGGAATGACTTTCGTTCTCTTTCTATCTTCTGCCGTGGTCGGGTTTTGAGTCTTACTCAGTTTTACACCTTGTAACACAGGCAAGAACTCCTTCTTTGACTGATCCATTTTGAACTTCTTCAAAATCTTGTCAAGGTATGTGCTTTGTGAAAGTCCTATTAAGCGTCTCGATCTATCCCTATAGATCTTGATGCTCAATACTTAAGCAGCTTCACCGAGGTCCTTTTTATTGAAAAATTCTTGTTCAAGTATCCTTTTATGCTATCCAGAAATTCTATATCATTTCCAATCAACAATATGTCATCCACATATAATATCAGAAATGCTACAGAGCTCCCACTCACTTTCTTGTAAATACAGGCTTCACCGTAAGTCTGTATAAAACCATATGCTTTGATCATTTCATCAAAGCGTATATTCCAACTCCGAGATGCTTGCACCAGTCCATAGATGGATCGCTGGTGCTTGTACATTTTGTTAGCACCTTTAGGATTGACAAAACCTTCTAGTTGCATCATATACAACTTCTTCTTTAAAAAATCCATTAAAGAAATGCAGTTTTGACATCCATTTGCCAGATTTCATAAAATGCGGCAATTGCTAATATGATTCGGACAGATTTAAGCATCGATACGAGTGAGAAAATCTCATCGTAGTCAACACCTTGAACTTGTCGAAAACCTTTTGCGACAATTCGAGCTTTGTAGATAGAAACACTACTATCAGCGTCTGTCTTCCTCTTGAAGATCCATTTATTCTCAATGACTTGCCGATCATCGGGCAAGTCAACCAAAGTCCATACTTTGTTCTCATACATGGATCCCATCTCAGATTTCATGGCCTCAAGCCATTTCGCGGAATCTGGGCTCATCATCGCTTCCTCATAGTTCGTAGGTTCGTCATGGTCTAGTAACATGACATCCAGAACAGGATTACCGTACCACTCTGGTGCGGAACATACTCTGGTTGACCTACGAGGTTCTGTAGTAACTTGATCTGAAGTTTCATGATCATCATCATTAGCTTCCTCACTAATTGGTGTAGGCATCACTGGAACTGATTTCTGTGATGAACTACTTTCCAATTCAAGAGAAGGTACCACTACCTCATCAAGTTCTACTTTCCTCCCACTCACTTCTTTCGAGAGAAACTCCTTCTCTAGAAAGGATCCATTCTTAGCAACAAATATCTTGCCTTCGGATCTGTGATAGAAGGTGTACCCAACAGTTTCTTTTGGGTATCCTATGAAGACGCACTTCTCCGATTTGGGTTCGAGCTTTATCAGGCTGAAGCTTTTTCACATAAGCATCGCAACCCCAAACTTTAAGAAACGACAGCTTAGGTTTCTTGCCAAACCACAGTTCATACGGTGTCATCTCAACGGATTTTAGATGGTGCCCTATTAAACGTGAATGCAGCTGTCTCTAATGCATAACCCCAAAACGATAGTGGTAAATCGGTAAGAGACATCATAGATTGCACCATATCTAATAAAGTATGGTTACGACATTCGGACACACCATTACGCTGTGGTGTTCCAGGTGGCGTGAGTTGTGAAACTATTCCACATTGTTTTAAATGAAGACCAAACTCATAACTCAAATATTTGCCTCCGCGATCAGATCGTAGAAACTTTATTTTCTTGTTACGATGATTTTCCACTTCACTCTGAAATTCTTTGAACTTTTCAAACATTTCAGACTTGTGTTTCATTAAGTAGATATACCCATATCTGCTCAAATCATCTGTGAAGGTCAGAAAATAACGATACCCGCCGCGAGCCTCAATACTCATCGGACCGCATACATCGTTATGTATTATTTCCAATAATTCATCAGCTCGCTCCATTGTTCCGGAGAACGGAGTCTTAGTCATCTTGCCCATGGCGCATGGTTCACAAGCATCAAATGATTCATAATCAAGTGATTCCAAAAGTCCATCCGAATGGAGTTTCTTCATGCGCTTTACACCAATATGACCTAACCGGCAGTGCCACAAAATATGTTGCATTATCATTATCAACTTTGCATCTTTTGGCCTCAATATTATGAATATGTGTATCACTATGATCGAGATTCAATAAACCATTTATATTGAGTGTATGACCATAGAAGGTTTTATTCATGTAAACAGAACAACAATTATTCTCTGACTTAAATGAATAACCGTATCGCAATAAACATGATCCAATCATATTCATGCTCAACGCAAATATCAAATAACATTTATTTAGGTCCAACACTAATCCCGAAGGTAGAGGGAGTGTGCGATGGTGATCTTATCAACCTTGGAATCACTTCCAACACAAATCGTCACCTCGTCATTAACTAGTCTCTATTCATTTTGCAACTCCTGTTTCGAGTTACAAATGTTAGCAACTGAACCAGTATCAAATACCCAGGGGCTACTATGAACACTAGTAAAATACACATCAATAACATGTATATCAAATATACCTTTGTTCACTTTGCCATCCTTCTTATCCGCCAAATACTTGGGGCAGTTCCGCTTCCAGTGACCAGTCCCTTTGCAGTAGAAGCACTCAGTTTCAGGCTTAGGTCCAGACTTGGGCTTCTTCCCGGGAGTAGCAACTTGCTTGCTATTCTTCTTGAAGTTCCCCTTCTTCCCTTTGCCCTTTTTTTGAAACTAGTGGTCTTGTTAACCATCAACACTTGATGCTCTTTCTTGATTTCTACCTTCGTTGATTTCAGCATCACGAAGAGCTCGGGAATCGTTTTTGTCATCCCTTGCATATTATAGTTCATCACGAAGTTCCAGTAACTTGGTGATAGTGACTAGAGAATTCTGTCAATTACTATCTTATCCGGAATATTAATTCCCACTTGATTCAAGCAACTATAGTACTCAGACATTCTGAGCACATGCTCACTAGTTGAGCTATTCTCCTCCATCTTGTAGGCGAAGTACTTGTCAGAGGTCTCATACCTCTCGACACGGGCATGAGTCTGAAATACCGATTTCAGCTCTTGGAACATCTCATATGCTCCATGTCGTTCAAAACGTTTTTGAAGTACCGGTTCTAAGCCGTAAAGCATGGTGCACTAAACTATCAAGTAGTCATCATACCGAGCTTGTCAAACGTTCATAACGTCTGCATCTGCTCCTGCAATAGTTCTGTCACCTAGCGGTGCATCAAGGACATAATTCTTCTGTGTAGCAATGAGGATAATCCTTAGATCACGGAACCAGTCCGCATCATTACTACTATCATCTTTCAACTTAGTTTTCTCCAGGAACATATCAAAAATAAAACAGGGGAGCTATACGCGAGCTATTGATCTACAACATAATTTGCAAATACTACCAGGACTAAGTTCATGATAAATTAAAGTTCAATTTAATCATATTACTTAAGAACTCCCACTTAGATAGACATCCCTCTAGTCATCTAAATGATCACGTGATCCATATCAACTAAACCATGTCCGATCATCACGTGAGATGGAGTAGTTTTCAATGGTGAACATCTCTATGTTGATCATATCTACTATATGATTCACGTTCGACCTTTCGGTCTCAGTGTTCCGAGGCCATATCTGCATATGCTAGGCTCGTCAAGTTTAACCCGAGTATTCCGCATGTGCAAAACTGTCTTGCACCCATTGTATTTGAACATAGAGCCTATCACACCCGATCATCACGTGGTGTCTCAGCACGAAGAACTTTCGCAACGGTGCATACTCAGGGAGAACACTTATACCTTGAAATTTAGTGAGAGATCATCTTATAATGCTACCGCTGTACTAAGCAAAATAAGATGCAAAAAAGGATTAACATCACATGCAATTCAATATGTGACGTGATATGGTCATCATCATCTTGTGCTCTTGATCTCCATCATCGAAGCACCGTCATGATCTCCATCATCACCGACGCACCAGCTTGATCTCCATCGTAGCATCGTTGTCGTCTCGCCAACTTATTGTTTCTACGACTATTGCTACCGCTTAGTGATAAAGTAAAACAATTACATGGCGATTGCATTGCATACAATAAAGCGACAACCATATGGCTCCTGCCGGTTGCCGATAACTTTGTTACAAAACATGATCATCTCATACAACAAATTATATCACATCATGTCTTGACCATATCACATCACAGGAAGCCCTGCAAAAACAAGTTAGACGTCCTCTACTTTGTTATTGCAAGTTTTATGTGGCTGCTATGGGCTGAGCAAGAACCGTTCTTACATACGCATCAAAACCACAACGATTTTTCGTCAAGTGTGTTGTTTTAACCTTCAACAAGGACCGGGCGTAGTCACACTTGATTCAACTAAAGTTGGAGAAACTGACACCCACTAGCCACCTGTGTGCGAAGCACGTCGGTAGAACCAGTCTCGCGTAAGCGTACGCGTAATGTCGGTCTGAGCCGCTTCATCCAACAATACCGCCGAATCAAAGTATGACATGCTGGTAAGCAGTATGACTATTATCGCCCACAACTCTTTGTGTTCTACTCGTGCATATAACATCTACGCATAGACCTGACTCGGATGCCACTGTTGGGGAACGTAGTAATTTCAAAATTTTCCTATGAACACGCAAGATCTATCTAGGTAATGCATAGCAACGAGCGGGAGAGTGTGTCCACGTACCCTCATAGACTGAAAGCGGAAGCGTTTAGTAACGCGGTTGATGTAGTCGAACGTCTTCGCGATCCAACCGATCAAGTACCGAACGCACGGCACCTCCGCGATCTGCACATGTTCAGCTCGGTGACGTCCCTCAAACTCTAGATCCAGCTGAGGCCGAGGGAGAGTTTTGTCAACACGACGGCGTGGTGACGGTGATGATGAAATTACCGGTGCAGGGCTTCGCCTAAGCACTACGATGATATGACCGAGGTGTGTAACTGTGGAGGGAGGCACCGCACACGGCTAAGACAAATCTTTTTTTGTGTCTTTGGGGTGCCCCCCTCCCACGTATATAAAGGAGGGAGGGAGGAGGAGGCCAGCCAGGAGAGGAGGCGCGCCAAGGTGTGGAGTCCTACTAGGACTCCCTAGTCCTAGTAGGATTCCACCTCCCATATGGAGTAGGAAAGGGGAAAGGGAGAGGGAAAGGAAAGAGGGGGCTGCACCCCCTCCCCTAGTCCAATTTGGTTTGGGCAAGGGGGGGTGCGCGCCTCCTCACATGGCCTGCCTCTCCTTTTCCCGTATGGCCCAATAAGGTCCATTACTTCTCCCGGTGAATTCCCGTAACTCCCCGGTACTCCGAAAAATACCCGAATCACTCGGAACCTTTCCGATGTCCGAATATAGCCTTCCAATATATGAATCTTTACCTCTCGGCCATTTCGAGACTCCTCGTCATGTCCCCGATCTCATCCGGGGCTCCGAACAAACTTCGGTCATCAAATCACATAACTCATAATACAAATCGTCATCGAACGTTAAGCGTGCGGACCCTACGGGTTCGAGAACTATGTAGACATGACCGAGACACTTCTCCGGTCAATAACCAATAGCGGAACCTGGATGCTCATATTGGCTCCTACATATTTTACGAAGATCTTTATCGGTCAAACCGCATACCAACATACGTTGGTTCCCTTTGTCATCGGTATGTTACTTGCCCGAGATTCGATCGTCGGTATCATCATACCTAGTTCAATCTCGTTACTGGCAAGTCTCTTTACTCATTCCGTAGTGCATCATCCCGTAACTAACTCATTAGTCACATTGCTTGCAAGGCTTCATATGATGTGCATTACCGAGAGGGCCCAGAGATACCTCTCCGATACTCGGAGTGACAAATCCTAATCTCGATCTATGCCAACCCAACAAACACCTTCGGAGACACCTGTAGAGCATCTTTATAATCACCCAGTTACGTTGTGACGTTTGATAGCACACAAGGTGTTCCTCCGGTATTCGGGAGTTGCATAATCTCATAGTCAAAGGAACATGTATAAGTCATGAAGAAAGCTATAGCAATAAACTTAATGATCATTATGCTAAGCTAACGGATGGGTCTTGTCCATCACATCATTCTCCTAATGATGTGATCCCATTCAATGAATGACAACACATGTCTATGGTTAGGAAACATAACCATCTTTGATTAACGAGCTAGTCTAGTAGAGGCTTACTAGGGACTCGTTGTTTTGTCTATGTATTCACACATGTATTAAGTTTCCGGTTAATACAATTCTAGCATGAATAATAAACATTTATCATGATATAAGGAAATATAAATAACAAATTTATTATTGCCTCTAGGGAATATTTCCTTCAGGGTGCATATTACTTGTTCCATTATATATCTCTATGTCATTGTGGGATAACAAATTGCATTGAAGTCTCATGTCATCAGTCAATATGATAATTTAATGCACTTAACGAAATTCGCAGGGTGTATATTCTCTTTGAATCTTCGGAAATGGTTGCACGGGACCCAAAAAAGCACAAAGGTAACTTTAATTTTGTGTTGTACATGAATGTGATGACATGGATATTGTATATATGCAAGATGCATGTGATCAATGATATAAATGGATATAATGGTATGGAATGTGTACTTTGGTTGTATATGTTTGTTTATGTTTATGGTGTAGCTAGGGCTGCGCTATTCACCAATTTGGCCATCTCTACATAGCCATCATTGGCCAGCAATCTGTCATGACACTCATCACTCACCAGGAAATATTGACTGGTCTGAGGCTCATTAATGATGACTTGGTCGATCAGTGCTGCCTCGACCTGTAATATTGGCAATCATCAAGGGAGAGCATTCTCTCATTTGCCGAAAAAGGCTCCCGCCCCTCTTTATAAATAAAGCCACAACCGATATAAATGAAGCATACAAACGCACACCAACCCTGCTGGGGATACCAGCTATACAAGAGAAGCACACACAGCTAAAACAGGGAACCAAAAACAAAAAATCGTAGAGGCACGCATTTGTCGAACGCCTACAGCCGTTGATCTGCGCTATAATGTCCAGGAGGCGACGCATGGCTCGGGAGGGGGTGGAGTCGTGGAGATCGACTGGAAACCATGACCTTGAGCACGAGGAAGGCAGTGGCAGACACCCGAATAGGCAGCGGGAAAGGCCCAAATTGGGACGATGGTGGCGAAAATGGGTGCGTGGAGGGGTGGGCTACGTTTCACGAACGGCACACCATGAACGTGGGATGCGAGGAGTCTCCCAACTTTTCCTGGGAATGCCCTCTCTTGGAGGAAAAATATGGCAGAAAGCAAACTTTGAAGGATAAACCTATATTTTGTAAGAACTACACATTTGAGGGATTCGCTAAATACTCTCAAAACCAAAATTTCTCTCTTAAATAAAACTTTTGAGGGATCTGCAACTAGGAATGCTCTTATGGATATGAGGGTACCTTCTCTCGAAACAGGCTTTTGCCCCCCTTTATATAAATAAAAGAACAAACCGAACAAGGTACACGGCTGAACGATACATGGTGGTGAGGTGACCCTCTTACAAAGCAGATCCTAGGCTACCAGGATCACGAAGCAGACAAGCATCTACGCTACCGAAGGAGAACACAGGGAGAATTGAGCACAATCACGCAACACCCTAGGACAACTAAGCTCCTAGACAACGCCCCTAAGAGAGAGAACTGCTCAGAGCATCGTTGCTGCCTAGCCCCACTCGGCAAGGGTCTTCACCCGGAACTCTAACCCGACGAGGAGATCCACGTTGACGTCTTCAAGAAGAGAACGGCGCCCGCAAGCGTTGCCGTCGCCGGTGCAAAACGCGGCGCTTTCACTCAGCACCCCACCCTAAGTAATCAAGGCCCTAGGGCAAATGCGGTGTGCCCAGACCCCAGATCCAGATCTGGGCGGTGTCCAGCAAAGGACGTGCCCGAGCCACCAACTACTACCCCTCTCGTCGCCCGCACGACCAAGAAGGGAACCACCACCGCCGACATGGCACCCGCCGAAGAGCCAACTAGGCGAACCACCATCCGGAGCCATCGCTTCGGCATCCAAGTCCAAGACCTCACCCAACACCCACACCACAGAATACCAGCCATGATAGGAAGAGCGAAAGTCCACATCTTTCACTCCTAGCCCGGCATGAGCCACGGAGGCTAGGCCGGCGCCACCAAAGTAGAGGCCCTAGCCCTGTGTCCCCAGTCAATCCCGTGAACTGGGGGAGACACACCTCTGTGATTGCCGACCGCTGTTGATGTCTACTACGCAACTTTATTCCTGTAGACTCGTGTTGGGCCTCCAAGTGCAGAGTTTTGTAGGACGGTAGCAAATTTCCCTCAAGTGGATGAACCAAGGTTTATCAATCCATGGGAGGCATATGATGTGGATGGTCTCTCTCAAACAACCCTGCAACCAAATACAAGAAATCTCTTGTGTCCCCAACATACCCAATACAATGGTAACTTGTATAGGTGCACTAGTTCCGCGAAGAGATGGTGATATAAGTGTAGTATGGATAGTAGATATAGGTTTTTGTAATATGAAAATACAAAAAACAGCAAGGTAGCAAGTAACAAAACGGAGCACAAACGGTATTGCAACGCTTAGAAACAAGGCCTAGTGTTCATACTTTCACTAGTGCAATCTCTCAATAGTGCTAACATAATTGAATCATATAACAATCCCTCAACGTGTAACAAAGAATCACTCCAAAGTTCTTATCTAGAGGAGAACATAAGACGAAATTGTTCACTACTAGGGAAAACCTTATACACAGAATCTTACCAGCAGCGCGGTTTAAAATAAGGCGCTACTGCTACTTAGTAGAAGCGAGTGGAAACAAACCGCGCTACTGCTACCCACGTAGCAGTAGAGCGTTAGCAAAACACCGTGAAAGCACAAGTGCTCCCTGGGTGATTTTGGTAATTAATGTCAACATATCTCTTGTTGGACTAATACTTTTATCTAGTATATTTCAGATAAGTTCAACAGTGGAGTGGCAGGACAAGAGGATGTGGAACCCCTTCAAGATGCTAAGGACACATATTGGCTCAAGCTCAAGACTCTACTCTTTTCATTTTAGTGATCCAAGATCACATTGAGTCCATAGGAAAGCCAATACTATTAAAAGGGGATGAGGTGTTGCTTAATGGCTTGCTTGCTCAAAGTGCTTAGTGATATGCTCCTAAAGCCCTCAACCACTTTCTCATTTCCAAATATGTCCTAAACCTAAAGTCAAACTCGGCCCCACCGATTTGATCTATCTGGCGCCACCGAGTTCACTTGACATAGCCACTACCAGAAACCCTAATCAGTTCGGTCTCACCGATGGGATCTCGGTCTCACCGAGATGGGCTTGCAAACTCTCTGTTGCCTACTGCAATTATTTCGGTCTCACCGAAATAGGTAATTGGCCCCACCGAGTTTGCTTGGCCAACTCTTTGTTTGCTTATTACTAAAATTGGTCTCACCGAGTTTATGTAATTGGTCAAACCGAGATGAGGTTTTACCCTAACCCTAGCACAGCGGTCCCACCGAGTTGATCATATCGGTGCCACCGAAAATCCTAACGTTCACATTCTGAACTAAATCGGTCTGACCGAGTTTCACTATTCGATCCCACCGAGTTTGGTAAATTGTGTGTAACGGTTAGATTTTGTGTGGAGGCTATATATACCCCTCCACCCTTCCTCCATTCGTGAGGAAAGCCATCAGAACGTGCCTACACTTCCAGCATTCATTTTCTGAGAGAGAACCACCTACTCATGTGTTGAGACCAAGACATTCCAATCCAACCATAAGAATCTTGATCTCTAGCCTTCCCCAAGTTGCTTTCCACTCAAATCATCTTTCCACCATATCCAAATCTGTGAGAGAGAGTTGAGTGTTGGGGAGACTATCATTTGAAGCACAACAGCAAGCAGTTCATCATCAACACACCATCTATTACCTTTTGGAGAGTGGTGTCTCCTAGATTGGTTAGGTGTCACTTGGGAGCCTCCATCAATATTGTGGAGTTGAACCGAGGAGTTTGTAAGGGCAAGGAGATCGCCTACTTCGTGAAGATCTACCCTAGTGAGGCAAGTCCTTCGTGGGCGATGGCCATGGTGGGATAGACAAGGTTGCTTCTTCGTTGACCCTTCGTGGGTGGAGCCCTCCGTGGACTTGCGCAACCGTTACCCTTCGTGGGTTGAAGTCTCCACCAACGTGGATGTACGATAGCACCACCTATCGGAACCACACCAAAAATCTCCATGTCTCCAATTGTGTTTGCACACTCCAATCCCATCCCTTTACATTCTTGCAAGTTGCATGCTTTACTTTCCGCTGCTCATATACTCTTGCCATGCTTGCTTGATATGTATTGTGAATGCTTAAACTTGTGCTAAAACTCCACCTTAACTTGAAGAAATTAAAAATTGTCACCTTTATTTGTTGAGGGTCTAATCACCCCCCTCTAGACACCTCTTCTCGATCCTTTCAATTGGTATCAGAGCTTTGGTCTCCATTGCTTTGGTTTAATCACCACTGGAGGAAGATGGATGAGTCTACGATGGAGAGTTTTAGACGTAGAGTGCCTATACTTGATGGAGAGTTCTTTCATGAATGGAAAAATGAGATGCTTGAGATTTTCAATGAATATCACTTGAACAAGTACATTACTAGCCCTTGTGCGCCCCTTGTTGATCCTTTGCATCCTACCCCCAATGAATCTATTGACATGATTTGCAATCTTAGAACTATCAATCTTATCACTAGAGGATCGCCTAGAAATTTGATAGGTCGCTTGCCTACTCTTGATTGTGCCTATACCATATGGAGATTTCTTGAGGAAAGATTTCCAAACTACTCCTTGAAAAACTTAGATGAGATTCTTCATAAGTCCATTGCTTTAAATAAGATGAGTCCAAATGATCCTAAGTTTGGTGATTGTCTATTTGAGCTTCGTGACCTTATGCGTGCCAAAGGAGATGTTGGAATTATTAGCAATATCATTTCCGAAGTCATTAGAATTCATAAAGATGAACATTGTCATGGTCATAAAGCTAATGAATCACTCTCTCTAGGTAATGATCAATCACAAGATGATGTCAAACATGGATACTATGATGAGGATGATGATAGTGTCTTTGATCTCGATGAGTCTATGAGACACTTTGGTCTTATGGCTAATCTTCGCGGCTACATGGCTGGAGGAAAGGAATGGGTCCTTGATAGTGGATGTACCGATCACATGACCGGAGACAAGGATATGTTTCGTGAGCTCGCTGAAAATGACGGCCCTCAAAAGTATGTCACTTTTGGTGATAACTCAAAGGGTAAGGTGGTTGGCCTTGGTAAGGTGGCCATCTCACATGACAGCTCCATCCAAAATGTTATGCTCATTGAATCTCTTGGATACAATTTACTTTCCGTATCTAGACTAGCCGATTTCGGTTTCAACGTCCTATTTACTGAAGTAGATTGCCAAGTATTTCGAAGAGATAATCATAATATGGTCTTTACCGGTATACGTAGAGGTGATCTATACATTGTTGATTTCACTAAAAAGGCTCAACCTAGAACTTGCTTAATTGCTAAATCTTCTAAAGGTTGGTTATGGCATAGAAGGTTAGGTCATGTGGGCATGCGAAATCTTGATAAGCTTATTAAAGGTTATCATATCCTTGGTGTTAAAGATGTTATATTTGACAAGGATAGACTTTGTAGTGCTTGTCAAGCAGGAAAACAGGTTGGAGGAGGTCATCCCGTGAAAAACATCATGACCATGAGAAGACCGCTCGAGCTACTTCATATGGATCTTTTTGGTCCCAATGCCTACAAGAGTCTCGGTGGTAACTCGTTCGGTTTAGTCATTGTCGATGATTTTTCAAGATTTACGTGGGTGTTCTTTCTTGATGATAAATCACAGGTCCAAAAGATCTTCAAGAACTTCGCTAGGAAGGCCCAAAATCAATTTGAAGTGAAGATCAAGAAGGTTCGCAGCGACAATGAAACGGAGTTCAAGAACGCAAATGTGGACACCTTTCTTGATGAAGAAGGGATTTCACATGAGTTCTCCGCTACGTACACGCCTCAACAAAATGGAGTTGTTGAGAGGAAGAACCGAACTCTTATTGAGATGGCGAGAACGATGCTTGATGAGTACAAGATGCCAAAACACTTTTGGGCGGAAGCGGTTGAGACAGCTTGTCATGCCACAAATCGATTGTATCTTCACAAGCTTCTCGGCAAGACGGCATACGAGCTTCTCACCGGTAACAAACCCCAAGTTGGATACTTTTGAGTATTCGGCTCAAAGTGCTATATTCTTGATAAGCATCGTCGTTCGAAATTTGCTCCTAAATCTCATGAAGGTTTCCTACTCGGTTATGGCTCAAACTCTCACACTTACCGTGTCTACAACAACTTCACCCGAAAGGTTGAAGAGACGGTAAATGTGAAGTTTGATGAATCTAACGGCTCGCAAGTAGAGCAATTGCCAATTGATGTAGGAGACAAAGACCCTTCGGAAGCAATCCAAGACTTGTCTATTGGCAAGGTTCGTCCAACGGAGGTGAAGGAGAGTACCTCGTCCGTCCAAGTGGAAGCCTCTACCTCACGACAAGGTGAACCAAGAGTTGACATGGAGGCATCCACAAGTGGGACACGCCAAGATGAAGAAAACGAGGAAGTACACCAAGACGAACCTCATCAACCTCCTTCTCCACCTCGACAGGAGAATGACAACATCAACAACGAAGAAGGCCAAGAGGAAGAACAAGATGATGAAGAAGATGTTCCACCCTGACCTAAGCAAAAGCTCTCACGAGTTAGAGCAAGAGTCTCAAGAGATCATCCCGTCGAACAAATCTTTGATGATATTCAAACCGGGAGAATCACTCGCTCTAAAACTCGTTTGGCTAATTTTTGTGAACACTATTCATTCATCTCTAGCATTGAACCTATGAAGTTTGAAGAAGCGCTTGATGATCTGGACTGGGTGAACGCTATGCATGAAGAGCTACACAATTTCGAGAGGAACCAAGTGTGGACGTTGATTGAAAAGCCCGATGAGAAGCACAATGTCATTGGTACCAAATGGGTGTTTCGGAATAAGCAAGATGAAGATGGACAAGTTGTACGCAACAAGGCTCGTCCCGTCGCTCAAGGCTACACTCAAGTCGAAGGTATGGACTATGGTGAGACATATGCCCCCGTTGCTAGACTTGAGTCCGTACGCATCTTACTTGTTTATGCCAATCATCATGATATCACATTATATCAAATGGACATTAAAAGTGCTTTTCTAAATGGTGAAATTGAGGAGGAAGTTTATGTTAAACAACCTCCCGGCTTTGTTAATCCTAAGAAACCCAACCATGTTTACAAACTTCACAAAGCTCTTTATGGTCTTAAACAAGCTCCTAGAGCGTGGTATAAATGCTTGACTAAATTCCTTATTGAAAAAGGCTTTGAGATTGGAAAAATTGATTCTACTCTTTTTACTAAAAGGGTTAATGGTGAATTATTTGTGTGCCAAATTTATGTGGATGACATCATATTTGGTTCGACTAACCCTCATTTTAGTGAAAAGTTTGGAAGGCTAATGTCAGAGAAGTTTGAGATGTCTATGATGAGTGAACTCAAGTTCTTTCTTGGTTTGCAAATCAAGCAAACTAAGGAGGGTACCTTTGTTTCCCAAACAAAGTATACCAAGGACCTATTCAAGAAGTTCAACATGCAAGAAAGCAAAGGTATGAATACACCCATGCCTACTAGTGGACATCTTGACTTGACTAAGGATGGCAAACCGGTTGACCAAAAGGTTTACCGCTCTATGATTGGTTCATTGTTATATCTATGTGCCTCCCGTCCCGATATTATGCTAAGTGTGTGCATGTGTGCACGATATCAAGCGGCCCCCAAAGAATGTCATCTTAAGGCTGTGAAAAGGATAGTGAGATACTTAATTCACACACCAAACTTTGGCATTTGGTATCCTAAGAGGTCTTATTTTGATCTTGTTGGCTACTCCGATTCGGACTATGCCGGAGACAAGGTTGATAGAAAGTCCACTTCGGGTACTTGTCAATTTCTTGGTAGATCTCTTGTGTCTTGGTCCTCCAAGAAACAAAACTCGGTATCCTTATCCACCGCCGAAGCAGAATACATTGCCGCCGGTTCATGTTGTGCTCAATTACTTTGGATGACCCAAACTCTTAAAGATTATGGGATATATGTGAAACATGTTCCATTGCTTTGTGATAATGAAAGTGCTATTAAGATTCCTCACAATCCCGTGCAACATTCTCGAACTAAGCATATTGAAGTTCGTCATCATTTCATTTGAGATCATGTTGCTAAAGGAGACATTGATCTTAAGCATGTTCGTACCGATAAGCAATTGGCAGATATATTCACCAAACCGCTTGATGAGAAAGTATTTTGCCGATTGAGAGGAGAATTGAACATCATTGATGCTTCAAACTTGGAGTAGAAACTCCATTTGGATACATGCAAGGCATGAGTTTTGACTAATCCTTGATGTTTCTCTTATGAAGATGATCATATGTCTTGGATCTATATTTGTACTCTTGCATGTCATCTAACCCTTGTAGGTACTTGGATAAGCCAAAGTCTATGAGATTACAACTCACTCACATCTTGAGCAATCTCTACATCACCAAGTCTCTACAATATGGTGGTTGAAGACAAGGAAGCATGAATCCTTTCAATATATCCTTTGACAACTTCTTTATATCAAATTTCATTTGGTATCAATATCATGTTTGTCATTTTGGATACACAAGGGCTTTTCCTTGCAAGACTAACCCATGTAGGTAGATGAACTCAAACTACAAGTGGTGCTCCCAACTCTTGATGAACTACATCAACCTTGAGCATCCCACACAAGTTCAACTACATGATCAAGATCAACACCACCACCCAAGGTATGTTATTCCATCTTAGAGAAGCTTTACCCCAAGTCATGGGTCAAAGCAGCTCAACAAGATGTGAATACATCAAAATGCTTAAATGAAAAATGGCAACCCCATTTTGAGCTTAAACGATGAGTATGACCTATGATCAAGTGTTCTCACTTGACTCCTCAGTCAATATACTCTAACATAGGTGACTTTGTCGCCGACCAATTCTAAATGAAGTTCTCTAGTGTTTCTCTGAGTTCTTGCATTTGTCTCTAGCATGTGAGTTTCCCTTTTGTCAAAAAAAAACTTCATCTAGATTTCTTTTCTTTTCTCTGTTATGTTCTGCATTCCCTGCATCCAATTCATTGCAAATATTTCAGTTAATTCCTTGCAAATCCTTGTGAGATCTTAATTGCCTAAGTGAGCTAAAATGACAATTGTTTTTTTTCTCTCTGTGTTGAAATCGGCCTCACCGATTTGTTCTTCTCGGCCAAACCGAACCAACTCGGTGCCACCGAAGCAAACAACTCGGAGTAACCGAATTCAATACTGAGAAAACACTTTGCCATTTGCATCCTGCATATTTGTTCCAGCTCCACTCGATGATTCTTGTCCTCTACCAGCATCTTATATTACATGTTGTTTTGTACTGTGACTCAAGGACCAAACCTACTTGACTCATGCTCCAGAAGATCCCTTCTTGGAAATTGATGTCAAAGGGGGAGAGAGAGCACATCAAAGCTCATCACATAAGAGAGAATGCACACCTTAAGCTTCTCCAGATGCTTATTTTCCATAGAGGAGAGAAGTCACATGTCTTCAAGAGGGGAAAGACATGCTAGTATGTGTTATGTTTGTTATGATTGTTTTACTCTGACTTTGTTTTTGCTCTAATTTTCTTTTCCCTATCTTCTCCCATTATCTAATATATAAGATTCAGGGGGAGAGAGAGCTCATTTCTAAGGGAAGAAAATCTTTGGAATTCATTGCATATCTTTACTCTTTGGGGACATGTCAATATCCAAATAGAGTACTAAGTACTCACTCACTACATGTCATCCCAATCTTGGTACTCTTGTGGTTTCCTGTTCTTGCTCTGCTTAGTAGATATTCCTGTGTTATCTAACCTTGTTTACTCAGGTTCATCTCTTCCAAAGCCAGCTCATGACCGCAAGGTAAGTATATGCATCACACTCATGTGCATGATGATCTCTTGCTGATGTACATAGTGTTTGCAAGAAGGATCATGAACATTGAGGTACACTTCCTATATTCACACCATTTGCTCTGATGCATATAGCCAAGATACATGTAACTCATTGCCTGCTCTGTCATGCTTATGCATTCACATGGTATTTATTCTATCTTCACATGTTGCATACATGTAGGGGGAGCCTATGCATGTTCATGTCTTTCCAAGCTTTACTTGCTATTCCTTGTTCTTTATAGCTTTGATGTATGTTGTCATCAATTACCAAAAAGGGGGAGATTGAAAGCACAAGTGCTCCCTGGGTGATTTGGTGGTAATTAATGTCAACATATCTCTTGTTGGACTAATACTTTTATCTAGTATATTTCAGATAAGTTCAACAGTGGAGTGGCAGGACAAGAGGATGTGGAACCCCTTCAAGATGCTAAGGACACATATTGGCTCAAGCTCAAGACTCTACTCTTTTCATTTTAGTGATCCAAGATCACATTGAGTCCATAGGAAAGCCAATACTATTAAAAGGGGATGAGGTGTTGCTTAATGGCTTGCTTGCTCAAAGTGCTTAGTGATATGCTCCTAAAGCCCTCAACCACTTTCTCATTTCCAAATATGTCCTAAACCTAAAGTCAAACTCAGCCCCACCGATTTGATCTATCCGGCGCCACCGAGTTCACTTGACATAGCCACTGCCAGAAACCCTAATCAGTTCGGTCTCACCGATGGGATCTCGGTCTCACCGAGATGGGCTTGCAAACTCTCTGTTGCCTACTGCAATTATTTCGGTCTCACCGAAATAGATAGTCGGCCCCACCGAGTTTGCTTGGCCAACTCTCTGTTTGTTTATTACTAAAATTGGTCTCACCGAGTTTATGTAATTGGTCAAACCGAGATGAGGTTTTACCCTAACCCTAGCACATCGGTCCCACCGAGTTGATCATATCGGTGCCACCGAAAATCCTAATGTTCACATTTTGAACTAAATCGGTCTGACCGAGTTTCACTATTCGGTCCCACCGAGTTTGGTAAATTGTGTGTAACGGTTAGATTTTGTGTGGAGGCTATATATACCCCTCCACCCTTCCTCCATTCATGAGGAAAGCCATCAGAACATGCCTACACTTCCAGCATTCATTTTCTGAGAGAGAACCACCTACTCATGTGTTGAGACCAAGACATTCCAATCCAACCATAAGAATCTTGATCTATAGCCTTCCCCAAGTTGCTTTCCACTCAAATCATCTTTCCACCATATCCAAATCTGTGAGAGAGAGTTGAGTGTTGGGGAGACTATCATTTGAAGCACAAGAGCAAGGAGTTCATCATCAACACACCATCTATTACCTTTTGGAGAGTGGTGTCTCCTAGATTGGTTAGGTCTCACTTGGGAGCCTCCGTCAAGATTGTGGAGTTGAACCAAGGAGTTTGTAAGGGCAAGGAGATCGCCTACTTCGTGAAGATCTACCCTAGTGAGGCAAGTCCTTCGTGGGCGATGGCCATGGTGGGATAGACAAGGTTGCTTCTTCGTGTACTCTTCGTGGGTGGAGCCCTCCGTGGACTCGCGCAACCGTTACCCTTCGTGGGTTGAAGTCTCCAGCAACGTGGATGTACGATAGCACCACCTATCGGAACCACGCCAAAAATCTCCGTGTCTCCAATTGCGTTTGCACACTCCAATCCCATCCCTTTACATTCTTGCAAGTTGCATGCTTTACTTTCTGCTGCCCATATACTCTTGCCATGCTTGCTTGATATGTATTGTGAATGCTTAAACTTGTGCTTAAACTCCACCTTAACTTGAAGAAATTAAAAATTGTCACCTTTATTTGTTGAGGGTCTAATCACCCCCCCTCTAGACACCTCTTCTCGATCCTTTCACACCGCGCTACTACTACAATTGCCACGACGTTGCCGCCAGACTAGGTATAGTAGTAGCGTCGGTTTTGTAAACGCGCTACTGCTATTGAACTTAGCAGCAGCGCTTTTCGCCAACCCGCGCTACTGCTAAGTTCAATACTACCTTCCCCAACCGGCCGCCCCCACTCTCCCTCTTTACTCTCACTCTCGCTCCCCCGCACGCCCAGTCGTCCGCCGCCGCCGCCGTTCCCCGACCACCGTCGTCGCCCGCCGCCGCCGCCGACACTCCTGCTCCTCCTCCACTGAGGTAGTCCCTCCATCCCTCCTCCTTCCTCCTCCTACTCTCTCCTCCCTCCTCCCTACCGCGCCCCTCCCTCCTCCTCCGGCCGCCCCCTCCTCCCTCCTCCCTCCTCCTCTGGCCAAGCCCTCCGCCGGCAGCCCTCCTCCTCTCTCCTCCCTCCTCCCAGCCCCTCCAACTATTTTTTACTGTTCTTGTATAATGTAGTTTTTTTAATATTTTTAGTAAGAAAATTAATTATTTTTATTTATAGTAAGTGCTTAGTGAACTAGTTGAATAATAGAACTAGTTATTTTAGAAGGAAACTTATTTTTTTTAGGTATATGAGATTTGATGATCTAATTAAAATTTTACTATAGAACTAGTTTATTTTTAGTAAGAAAATTAATAGAACTAGTTTATTTTTAGTAAGTGCTTAGTTGAACTAGTTGAATTTATGTCATTATCACTTTGTCATCAAAGAATGCTATATGAGATTTGATGATCTAAAATTTTACTCGGTGGAATATGCAGGCTTTGTAGAGTCGTGTCTCCTTGGAGTGATCGTCATCCGAGCTACCTCTACTTTCTCTACACCCGATTCGGTGAGCTAAAAGTCCACCTCCTCCTTCTCTACTCCTCGGTGTTGAATAGAGTAGAACTAGGGTATTTAGTTATGCTTCTTAACTAAATGAAATGTTCGGGTTATAAGATATATTGAAATGTTTTTGTCAATATTGAACCATTGAAATGCAATGAGCACCAGTTTAAGCATCGTTGTATGTGTATGGACATCTTTGTATCGCAGGGAAAATCCGAGTGGCCTATGTTTTGCCGGAGTGTTGATTCATTTCCGTTCCGGCAAATTTCAGGCGCTCGATATGTCCTATTTTAGCAAAGGTCATGCCGGATTTTTCCGTGAATTTAAGCATGACTTGTGCTAGAATATGTAGGAAATATCGAGTGCCTCAGATTTGCTAGAAAGAGAATTAAACGACATTTTGAGTTGACTTTAAGTCTGTCGGGGCTCCATACATGACAGTCAAAAAATCAGTGAGGGAGAGTCTCCACCATATATGAGAGAAGAAGAATCCCGACTGTTGTCGTGGGGGTAGCTTCTCCTTCGTTCCCGTGTGCTAGACAAATTGGTGTAATGCACTCGGGAACGAAGGGAGGAGCTACCATCACCGACGGTCAAATATATACACCACGTGAGCTGAGAGTTTTCAAGAAAATACTCGACAGACCGATAGTCAACCCGTGATGAATAATAATGATCTAATTTAGTTTTTGTAGTACATATATTTAATTTTAGAAGTTTAATCTTTGAATTATGAACATAGGAAATGTCGTCCGACGACGATAGGCTCCCGGAGTGCGACTGGTCCGGCGATGACCGGGGTATGTGCGACAGGCCTCACCTGGTACAAGGTCGGCACTTCAGTATTAAACTCTAGGAGACCTTCGATGTTGAAATGGTACGCAACGACGACAAGTGTTTTTTCATAATTAATCATGACCTCTGCTTCTTCAACGTGTAATTTTTGTCTTTTACAATTCGACTAGCTTATCCCATGCCATGCAAGATGCTATGTCTTGGAGAGGATTAATTTTGAAGATCATGAAAGTATGGAAACAAAGATAGTTCACCTAAGGACCCATCATGGTATAGATTTTGCTGTAAATCTTTACAATTCTGAGAGCGTATCCCATTTTGGTTGCCCGAATTGGGAAGCACTTTGCAAGATGTATGATTTTCATGAGGGTATGCTTGTCACCTTGGATCTTGGTGATCCTGACGAAGATAATATGGACATTTGGGTCCTTGTTGATACGCTTCTAATTCTACCGCTATGTGAGTTTCTCAAACATAGTTATTAAGTAATTTATATTGTTTATTTCAAAATAGTTGACAGCTTATTTTCATTGATAGCTTATTTTCATTCTTCAAAGAATGTGCGGAAGATGGTAGACAGAACCTACTACACCGATGGCGCAGAATTAACTTATCGGGAGAAAGATCATCTGATCTCATTTATTAATGATCTTGAGAATTACAATATCTATTATCAAACTCCTGCACATTATGGTCAATACATGCCACTAGTGCACGTGTTGAACTATGGTAACATCCATGCAGATGTCATGGTAAGATTTTTTACTATTACGACATCCGAGCATCTTTTGCATAAATTCTTCTAAAACTAAACTACATTGCTAACTACGAAGTTATTACTATGTTTTTCAACAGAAAATCCCGAAGGATTGTGTGCCTCATCTGATGTTTCCGAAAGGTCTCCTTGATGTTATGAGCTTACGGCCAGGTCATCCTACGCATCACTGCTGTTCATATCGGATTTGTAAAACCGATGAAGACATGACAATCAAAGATTGGAAAAAATGTATGGTCACTCGTAGGGAGCTACTTGGAAGCAACATTGTGCGAAGCGCAAGAATTGGAGACAGGATAATCTCCATTCTCCAAAATGGAGAGTCGGGGCCTATCTTGTTTTATGCTATTTTACCTAAGAGAAGGTAGTAGGTCCTATAAAAGAGGAGTAGGTCCTAGGTACAATGTGTTATTATGTGCTACAATGTGTTAGCTAGAGTTGATGAAGATGATCATGAGGAGTTGTTATATGACAATGAGGAGTTGTTATATGACAATGATGATCATGAGGAGTTGTTATATGACAATGATGTATTATGATGATAAGTTGTTAATGATATGATGATGATGATGATTTATTATATCATTGGGTGAAAGAACCATGGATTAGTTTCAAGTGATCCATCCACTTGAAACTAATCCATGGTTCTTTCACCCAGTGATGTAATAACTCATTATGATGTAAAAACAATCTCTAAATTGCTACTGTATGAAAACTTGTATAATGGTGTATGAATACGACATAAAATGAAAAAGAAATAGAATACACAATAATAGTAGTAGCGCGGGCACAAAGGCGCGCTGCTCGTACTTACTAGTAGCGCTTTCTGCAAAACGCGCTACTACTAAGTACGTATAGCAGTAGCGTGTGTAAGCCCGCGCTACTGCTAACCTTTAGTTGTAGCGCCGTATCAGTAGTGCGGCTCCCCGCGCTACTGATAGGCCAAAAACCCGCGCTACTGCTAGGCTTTTCCCTAGTAGTGGTTGTAGGGTATGAAACCACCTCAAAATTATCCTTTCCGATCAATCTATTGAGCTATTCCTATAAGTGTCACAAACAACTCTAGAGTTCGTACTAAAATAACGTACCATATGATACGCATCAACCAACTCTAATGTCACCTAGATACTCCAATGTCACCACAAGTATCCGTGAGTTGATTATTCGATATGCATCAAACAACTTCAGATTCATAATATTCAATCCAACACAAAGAACTTCAAAGAGTGCCCCAAGATTTCTATCGGAGAAAGTAGGATGAAAATGTGCATCAATCCCTATGCATAGATTACCCCAATGTCACCTCGGGAATCCAAGAGTTGAGTGCCAAAACATACATCAAGTGAATCAATAGAACACCCCATTGTCACCACGGGTATCCACATGCAAGACATACATCAAGTGTTCACAAATCCATGAAAGTATTCAATCCGATAATAGTGAAACCTCAAAGGTAAAAACTCAATTCGTCACAACAAGATAGAGAGGGGAAAACACCATACGATCCAACTATATTAACAAAGCTCGCAGTACATCAAGATCGTGCCAAATCAAGAACACGAGAGAGAGAGAGAGAGAGAGAGAGAGAGATCAAACACATAGCTACTGGTACATACCATCAACCCCGAGGGTGAACTACTCCCTCCTCGTCATGGAGACCACTGGGATGATGAAGATGGCCTCCGATGATGATTTACTCCTCAAGCAGGGTGCTGGAACAGGGCTCCATATGGTATTTCGAAGGTACAGAGGCTTGCGGTGGCGGGGTCCAAGTTCTAGGGTTATTTCTGGGGGTTTTGGTATTTATAAGAATTTTCAGAGTTGGAATCGCGCGAAGATAGTCCACAGAGGGCCTACGAGGTACCAGGATGCGGCCACCCCCTGGGCGCGCCCTGGTGCCTCATGGGGCCCCTGTGGGTCTTCTAGTACTCCCCTGAAGCTTCCTGGTTCTCTTTTGTTCCAAAAAAATCGTCAAAAAGTTTTGCTGCATTTGTACTTCATTTGATATGGATTTTCTGGAAAATCAAAAAACAAGCAGAAAATAGCAACTGGAATTGGGCACTAGATCAATATGTTAGTCCATGAAAATCATATAAAAGTTATATAAAAAGTGCACCAAAACCATATAAAATTATTGTAAACATGGCATGAATACTTCATAAATTATAGATACGTTGGAGACGTATCTACATCCCCAAGCTTAATTCCTGCTCGTCCTCGAGTAGGTAAATGATAAAAGAAATAATTTATGAAGTGTGAATGCCAGCATAGTGCATAAGTTCGATCAATGATAATTTCAATCACTTTTCCTAGCATCATAATGATACGTCTCCAACGTATCTATAATTTATGAAGTATTCATGCCATTATATTATCATTCTTGGATGTTTTACAATCATTTTATAGCAACTTTATATCATTTTTTGGGACTAGCCTATTGACATAGTGCCCAGTGCCAGTTGCTGTTTTTTGCTTGTTTTTTACATCGCAGAAAATCAATACCAAACGGAGTCCACACGCGGCGAAACTTTTTGGAGATTTTTTCTGGACCAGAAGACACCCGGTGGGCTAAAGAAGTACCAGAGGGGAGCTCCGAGGAGAGCACAACCCACCAGGGTGCGTATGGGGGCCCAAGTGTGCCCAGGTGGGTTGTGCCCACCTCGGTGGCCTCCCGCACTACCTCTTCGCCCTATACATTCCCAAATATTCCAAAACCCCCGGAGGTAACCCTAGATCAGAAGTTCCGCCGCCGCAAGCCTCTGTAGCCACGAAAAACCAATCTAGACCCCGTTCCGGCACCCTGCCGGAGGGGGGAAATCATCACCGGTGGCCATCTTCATCATCCCTATGGCCACCATGATGAGGAGGGAGTAGTCCACCCTCGGGGCTGAGGGTTTGTACCAGTAGCTATGTGTTTAATCTCTCTCTCTCTCTCTTGTTCTTGAGATGGCACGATCTTGATGTATCGCGGGCTTTGTTAATATAGTCGGATCATATGGTGTTTTCCCTTCTCTATCTTGTTGTGATGAATTGAGTTTTCCCTTTGAGATTTCGTTGTTATCGGATTGAATACTTTTATGGATTTGAGAGCACTTGATATATGTCTTGCATATGAATACCCGTGGTGACAATGGGGTATTATTTTGATTCACTTGATATATGTTTTGGCACTCAACTCGCGGATTCCCGAGGTGACATTGGGGTAATCTATGCATAGGGGTTGATGCACGTTCTCATCTTTGTTTCTCTGGTAGAAATCTTGGGGCACTCTTTGAGGTTCTTTGTGTTGGATCGAGTATTATGAATCTGAAATTGTTTGATGTGTATCGTATAATTAACTCATGGATACTTGTGGTGACATTGGAGTATCTAGGTGACATTAGAGTTTGTTGATGCGTATCATATGGTGCTATTTTAGTACGAAATCTTGGATAGATCGAACGGAAAAAATAACTTTGCATTATTTTAGTATGAACTCTTGAATAGATCAAACAGAAAGAATAACTTTAAGGTAGTTTCGTACCCTACAAACAATTTCTTCTTATGTTCTCCGCTAGATAAGAACTTTGGAGTGATTCTTCATCACACGTGGAGGGATGGTTATATGATCCAATTAGATTAGCATTGTTGAGAGATTGCACTAGCTAAAGTACGGACCATAGGCCTCATTTTCAAGCATTGCAATACCGTTTGTGCTCCGTTTTATCAATTGCTACCTTGCTGTTTTTTATTGTTCCTATTACAAAAATCAATATCTACTATCATTACTACACTTGTATCACCATCTATTCACCGAACTAGTGCACCTATACAATTTACCATTGTACTTGGTGTGTTGGGGACACAAGAGACTTTTTATTATTTGGTTGCAGGGTTGTTTGAGAGAGACCATCTTCATCCTACACCTCCCACGGATTGATAAACCTTAGGTCATCCACTTGAGGGAAAATTGCTACTGTCCTACAAAATTCTGCGCTTGGAGGCCCAACACGAGTCTACAAGAACAAGTTGCATAGTAGACATCAAGCTCTTTTCTGGCGCCGTTGCCGAGGAGGTGAGTGCTTGAAGGTATATGTTTAGATCTTGCAATCGAATCTTTTAGTTTCTTGTTTTATCACTAGTTTGGTTTATAAAAGAAAACTACAAAAAAATGGAATTGAGGTTGCCTCATATTGTTCATCTTTATAATGTCTTTCGTGAAAATGATGGAAAGGAAAATTGTGCTCAATTGATAGAGGAAGAATTCTATAAAATGTTTGACAAAAAATCTTTGAATGATGAGCATGATTGCAATGTTGTTGGTATGAACTCTTTGAATTTCCATGATGCTAACGATATGCAAAGCCATAAGGTTGGGGATGCTATATTTGATGAAGATGATATTTTTAGTCCCCCAAGTTTTGATGAGAAAATTTATTATGATGATTGCATGCCTCCTATTTATGATGATTATATTGATGAAAGTGGATTTGGAGAGGTCATGACTTTATTTAATGATGAATCCACTATTTTGAAAGAGATTGCAATTGAATATGACAACAAAGTTGCTATCTATGATGATTATGGTGATGACATATATGTTATAGAGAATAATTATAAGCATGAAATTTGTCATCATGATTTTAATTTCCAATCACATGATAGTTATTTTGTTGAGTTTGCTCCCATAATTATTGATGAGAATAAATTTGCTTATGTGGAGAGTAGTAAAATTTCTATGCTTATGGATCATAAAAAGAATGCTTTATGTGATAGCTATATTGTTGAATTCATTCATGATGCTACTAAAAATTATTATGAGAGAGGAACATATGCTTTTACATATCACAATAATATCAAGTTTCCTCTCTTTATGTTGAAAGTTTTGAAGTTGCACTTGTTTTGCCTTCCTATGCTAGTTGATTCTTGTTCCCATAAATTGTTTGCTCACAAAATCCCTATGCATAGGAAGTGGGTTAGACTTAAATGTGCTAGTCATATGCTTCATGATGCTCTCTTTGTGTTTCAATTCTTATCTTTTATGTGAGCATCATTGAAATCATCATGCCTAGCTAAAAAGGCATTAAATAAAAGCGCTTGTTGGGAGACAACCCAACATTTACCCCTACTGTTTTTGTGTGTTCACATGATTAGGCTACCATATTAATCATGTTTTATAACTTTTATTTCAATAAAGTGCTAAGTAAAGCCTTTGGGATGGTGCGGATGATAGTTGACTTGATTCTGTTCAAAAACAGAAACTTTTGCACCCAGTAACAGAATTGTTTAAATTCACTGGAGCGTATAAAAATTCTGAATTTTTTACATTTGATAGGTATACAAATTTCCTACGTTTTCCTGAATTTTCAGAAGTTTTGGAGTTACATAAGTATGACCTTAATTCAGATCTTTATGTACTGTTCTGTTTTTGACAGACTCTGTTTGCAATGCATAGTTTGCTTGTTCTATGGCTTATATTGCTTAATATAAATTATGGAAATTGTAGATTACAGTAGGAATTTTGTGAGAACAATTATGAATCTTGTCTTTGACAGTACCAAAGTGAATGATTTGTCTTTATCATACTAACCCATCTCACGAAGTTCCGTTAGGTTTTGTGTGATTGAAGTTTTCAAGTTTTGGGTGAGATATCGATATGAGGAGAATAAGGAGTGACAAGACCCTAAGCTTGGGGATTCTCAAGGCACTCCCAAGGCAATATTCAAAGAAGATCCAAGCAACTAAGCTTGGGGATGCCCCGGAAGGCATCCCCTCTTTCGTCTTCAACATTATTGGTAACCTCACTTGGAGCTATATTTTATTCGTCACATGATATGTGTTTTGCTTGGAGCATCATTTTATTTTATTAGTATTTGCTTGCTGTTATTTATAATAATGTTTTGCATATCTTACTTCAATAAAAGTGGCAACTATAGCCTTTGCCATGCTTATTTTGCAAGTATATGAGTTGCTGTTTCAAAACAGAAAGTTTGTCGCTGTTGCAAAAATTCTCCAGGAAAGTCAGAATGTGATAAAATGTTGAAATTTTTTTCACAATAAGATACGATAATCTGTCTACATTTCTGTAATTTTTCAGAATTTTTTAAGTTACGTAGGTATGAATAATGTTGCATTCTTTATAGACTGTCCTGTTTAGATAGATTGCTGTTATGCTTGCATTGTTTGCATATGTTTGCTTGTTTAATGATTCTATTTGAGGATAGGAGTATTAAATATGCAGAGGCATTTAGTATGCAATGTTAAATTATAATTTTAGTGATCTGCTATAGTAGAGAATGATAAGGTTTTTGCATTGATTTATACTAACTTATCTCACGAGTTCTTGTTGAGTTTTGTGTGGATGAAGTTTTTAAGATTTAGGAAACCGTGATATAAAAGGAATTAAGGAGACACAAAAGCTCAAGCTTGGGGATGCCCAAGGCATCCCAAGTTAATAATCCACGAAGTCTCAAGCATCTAAGCTTGGGGATGCCCCAGTAGGCATCCCACCTTTCTTCATGAACAACTATCGGTTAGTATCGGTTGAGCCTAAGTTTTTGCTTCTTCACATGAGTTGTGCTTTTCTTAGAATGTCATTTTGTTTTGTTTTGTTTTGCTTGCTGTTTTAATAAAATAATTAGATCTAAAGATTTTAAATAAGAGAGAGTCCTCAAACAGCCACCCATTTACTTAACTACTCGCTTGATCTTCACTTATATCTTTTTGGAGTAGTTTGTTTTATGCTCATGTTCTTCACTTAGATTTGTTTGAGCTTTCAAAAGCAACATATTAAACTAGTCCCAAAATGATAGATATTCAAGAACGATATAATAAAAACTTTCATGTAGATCACTGGATATGATAAGTTTGATTTCTTGCAATAGTTTTGCGATATGGAGATAATAATATGTGAATCATGTTGGTGAGTAATTATGCTTTAGTAAGAATATTGGTGTTAAGGTTTGTGATTCCCTATGCAAGCACGAAAGTCAATAATTATGCAATGAAATTACATCCTACTTGTGGTGCATTATTCGGTGTTAGTTATGCTCAATGCTCGTTTATGTGAATTTTTGTTTCTTGGTTGGTTGATTCTCAATCTATTTGCTAGCCTCCATTTGTATGAAGTGGGAATACTACTTGTGCATCCAAATTCTTAAATCCAAAGTTGTGCCAAATGAGTCCACCATACCTACCTATATGCGGTATTTTCATGCCGTTCTAAGCAAATTTGTATGTGCCATCTCTAAATTTTCAAAATGATTTCCTTTTTGTGTGCTCGTACCGCTCATGAAGCGGCAGGGGGTGGCCAATATTTTCCATGCTAGATGTGTTATTCTCAAGATGAGTGTTTATTCACTTGTCATTGCACGAGAGTACGACAAAGGTATTAGGGATGCCTAGTCCCGAAATGAAAAAGAAATTTACTTTATGTTGTCAAATAATAAATTCCTTGGAAAGTGTTGGTATGGAGGGCACTCGTGGATACGGCTAGCCATGGATTGTGAAAGAATGGTGGAAAAAGGAATAAACTTTATTTTATGTTTGGGAACCGCCTATGATATATCTAGCATGGAAAGTGTTGGGAATTACTCGGTTATTTTCGTTGACGGGAAAAGTATGCCTCTCAAAAAATTTATCTCTCAATTTAAGCTTTGAGCTCTGGCACCTCTACAAATCCCTACTTCCCTCTGCGAAGGGCATATCTATTTACTTTATGCAATTTTTATTTTTATTTGAGTCTCCATCTTCTCTTATAAAGCACCAACTAAGGGGCACTATGATCGTACTTGAGCATTGGATGTAGCTAATATGCGAGTGTGTTTTGCGAATGGATCAATGATTGAGCATGATGGGCTAGGGATAACTTTATTTAGTGTTGATATTTTGAAAGACATGGTTGCTTGTTGATATGCTTGAGTGTTGATGTCTTCGTGTCAAATTATAGACTATTGCTTTGAATCATTCAAGTCCAAATGTCCATGCTACAAAAGAAAGAGTATATGATGAATATGATAGGTAGCTTTCCACAACAAAAAATCCGTTTTCAATTGCTACTTTATCATAATAAGTTTTATGAGAAAGAGTTGTTGTTATGATGCTAGAAAAAGTGATTGAAATTATCATTGATCAAACTTATGCACTTTGCTAGCATTCACACTTCATAAATTATTTCTTTTATCATTTACCTACTTGAGGACGAGTAGGAATTAAGCTTGGGGATGCTGATACGTCTCCAACATATCTATAATTTATGAAGTATTCATGCCGTTATATTATCATTCTTGGATGTTTTACAATCATTTTATAGCAACTTTATATCATTTTTTGGGACTAACCTATTGACATAGTGCCCAGTGCCAGTTATTGTTTTTTGCTTGTTTTTTACATCGCAGAAAATCAATACCAAACGGAGTCCAAACGCGGTGAAACTTTTTGGAGATTTTTTCTGGACCAGAAGACACCCGGTGGACTACAGAAGTACCAAAGGGGAGCTCCGAGGAGAGCACAACCCACCAAGGCACGCCTGGGGGCCCAGACGCGCCCAGGTGGGTTGTGCCCACCTCGGTGGCCTCCCGCACCGCCTCTTCGCCCTATAAATTCCCAAATATTCCAAAAACCCTGGGGGTAACCCTAGATCAAAAGTTCCGCCGCCGCAAGCCTCTGTAGCCACGAAAAACCAATCTAGACCCCATTCGGGCACCCTGTCGGAGGGGGAAATCATCACCGGTGGCCATCTTCATCATCCTGGCGGCCACCATGATGAGGAGGGAGTAGTCCACCCTCGGGGCTGAGGGTTTGTACCAGTAGATATGTGTTTAATCTCTCTCTCTCTCTCTCTCGTGTTCTTGAGATGGCACGATCTTGATGTATCGCGGGCTTTGTTAATATAGTTGGATCATATGGTGTTTTCCCCTCTCTATCTTGTTGTGATGAATTGAGTTTTCCATATGAGATTTCGTATCGGATTGAATACTTTTATGGATTTGAGAGCACTTGATATATGTCTTACATATGAATAGTCGTGGTGACAATGGGGTATTATATTGATTCGCTTGATATATGTTTTGGCACTCAACTCACGGATTCCCGAGGTGACATTGGGGTAATCTATGCATAGGGGTTGATGCACGTTTTCGTCCTTGTTTCTCCGGTAGAAATCTTGGGGCACTCTTTGAGGTTCTTTGTGTTGGATCAAGTATTATGAATCTGAAATTGTTTGATGCGTATCGTATAATTAACTCATGGATACTTGTGGTGACATTGGAGTATCTAGGTGACATTAGAGTTGGTTGATGCGTATCATATGGTGTTATTTTAGTACGAACTCTTGAATAGATCGAATGGAAAGAATAACTTTAAGGTGGTTTCGTACCCTACAAACAATTTCTTCTTATGTTCTCCGCTAGATAAGAACTTTGGAGTGATTCTTCATCACACGTTGAGGGATGGTTATATGATCCAATTAGATTAGCATTGTTGAGAGATTGCACTAGTAAAAGTACGGACCCTAGGCCTTGTTTTCAAGCATTGCAATACCGTTTGTGCTCCGTTTTATCACTTGCTACCTTGCTGTTTTTATTTATTCAGATTATAAAAATATATTTCTACCATCCATATTACACTTTTATCACCATCTCTTCGCCGAACTAGTGCACCTATACAATTTGCCATTGTATTGGGTGTGTTGGGGACACAAGAGACTTTTTATTATTTGGTTGCAGGGTTGTTTGAGAGAGACCATCTTCATCCTACGCCTCCCACGGATTGATAAACCTTAGGTCATCCACTTGAGGGAAAATTGCTACTGTCCTACAAAACTTTGCGCTTGGAGGCCCAACACGAGTCTACAAGAATAAAGTTGCGTAGTAGACATCACATAACAACAACTCTTTCTCATATAACTCATCATGATAAAGTAGCAATCAATTCGCATGTTAGGGTTCAAACAATACATTCTCTTGGAACTTGACAACCTATGTTCTTAGTTACCAAACAATTGCAATTCAACTTATTTTCAACAAAGTCTAAGTAAGAGCTCCACATACTCAATTATCATATAGTCTTCTATGATTGATAGTACTCAAAGCATATTTTTAGAACAAATAGCATCCATCGAACACAGAGAAAGATAGGGGCTTAATGTTTAGCCTCCCAACTCATTTATCACAGAGAGAATTGTCAACAATAATAATTCATGATCAAATATATTTGACTGGCCATATGTGCCTGGATCTTTCCCCACCACATGATGCTTGCCAACTAAAGAATAATTGGGGTTGAAATGAGAATGAATACTTATTGACTCTTGCATAAAAGTAAATACATAAAGTAAAAGATAGACCCTTCATAGAGGGAAGCAAAGGTTGTCGTGCGCTTTTTATTTTTGGCTGTGCAAGCCCTTAATGCAAAGGAACATCATGTTATATTGCCCCTTGTGATAGCAACCTTTATTATGCAGTCCATCGCTTTTATTTCTTTACCATCACAAGTTCGTACAACGCTTATTTTCCCTTGCAATAAAAGATCATACATACTTTAGGAGCAATTTTTATTGCTTTTTGCACTGATGACAACTTACTTGAAGGATCTTATTCAATCCATAGGTAGATATGGTGGACACTCATGGCAAGAAACTGGGTTTAAGGGTTTTTGGATGCACAAGCAGTATCTCTACTTAGTATGAATTTTTGGCTAGCAAAAGATCCTAAGCAAGCACCACATGTTGGAGGATCCATAACAATATAACTTCTATACAAATATACCCAAACATAACTCATTACGTTGTCTTCCTTGTCCAACTTCAACTAATTTGCTCGAGTTTGAAAATAATTAGTGGGTATTCACAATCATAAAAGATATCCAAGATAATATATTTGTATGTGAACGTTCTCTTCCATATACTATGTTCCATGAATTGCTTGTATGACTAATATTGTGATTGTCAAACTTCAATAGATTTTGCTTTCTAAACCCAATGTGAAACTACTACTAGGCATCATACAAGAATATGAAGCACATATAATTTCAACTTCATGATATTAAATTCATTCAACAATTTACTTTTAGGATATAAGTGAAGAACGAGTAAATGACAAACTACTCCAAAAAGATATAAGTGAAGACCAAATGAGTAGTTAAGTAAATAGGTAGCTGTAACATCCCCAGATGTTAACCCTGTCATCAAGCTAATTAATGTGCCATGTCATCATATTTCACTAAGTCAAAATGCCACTTGTCCCAAATCCAACTTCAAAATCATACTTGAAATAAAGTCTAATATTTATTTCTTCAAACTGCAAAACTAAAATGTACATAGTATTGCAAATAATCCTAGAACAATTATAAAACTAAAACCAACATTAAGTAAATTCCCAAGTTGACCCTAGCAACCAAAACAGTGGATCAACAGCACCTTTTATTTCCATTTAAATTCAAATGAAATCATTTGGTCTCCAAACTTTTCATGGCAGTGCATAATATTGCATTGAATTTATGTGGCTAAGTCACATATTTTACAAAAGTCAAATGGAGCAAAAAGAAAATGCAACAGAAAAGAATAAAGAAAACAGACAAGAAATAAAAGAGAAAGGCCGAAGCTTACTATGCATTTAGGCCTGCGAGCTACAGTAGCCAGCCCCGCCCGCCACCGCGGTCATCGTCCCCCTCGGGAAGGTGTCGGCTGGCGCGCGTGCCCGAGCGCGGATCATCGTCGTGTCGCGCATCTCGCGGTTCCTCGGCACCGTTAAGACCTGCCCCGAGCTCCTCTCACCCTCCCTCAAACCCTAGCAACCACTAGATCCCCCCCTCGCTCTCTCCCATCGCGACCGAATGCGGCCATGGCGGCGCCTCCATAGAACTCACGGCCACCGCCTTCCTCTCGTCGCCGCACCGTGTCCAGCTTCCTCCCCGATGTCGACTACGTTGACTACGCCGAATGGAATGAGCCGGGAAGCCTCCACGCCGCCACCATCTTCTTCTCCTTCCTCGGATCGCCGCCGTCTGTCGCCGTCGATTCCGGCTGCTCCGCGCCTCCCCGAGCACACTGCCACTTCCCTACGGCTCCCGGTGAGCCACAGCGTCTCTCATCTCACTCCCCCACGCGGATCCATCGCCGTAGCCACTGCGTTAGAGACGACCGAACGCGCCTCCGCGTAGCTCGTTGCCGGCGCTATTTCGGCGACCAAATGGCCTCACAACTGAGTCCGTTGAGCTCGCCGCGTCGCGTAGACCTTGCCTAGCCCCTTGCATCGCTCGCTAGCGCATTGCCTCGCCGATCCCGGGCTCCATCTGAACGCTGTCGCCGCCCGCGAGGTCGCAGCGCTTGACTCCAGCCATCCCAGCCACTCCGGCCACTGCCGTTCGATGCGGCCGACCCCTGGCTTTCGAATGAGCCTAGCCGCGCTTCTCCCCGTGCCTCGAGCGCGTTTTCCGGCGACACCCGACGCGCGCCACCGCGTGAAACGCTCGCCGGAGCATTCTCTGGCCGGCGATGACCTGGCATCGACGTGGCGCCCCCCCTGGGTCGACGACATGTGGGCCGAGTGGGTCCCTCTGGCCCGGGTTGACCTGGTCAACCCACTGACTGTGTTGACCCAGTCAACTGCTGACTGGGCACTCTGACCCACTGACATGCGGGCCCCACCAGCTTAATTAACATTTTAGGTCAAATTGTAATTCAAACTTAATTAGTTAATTAGTTAAGTCACTGACATGTGGGGCCCAACTGCTAATTAACTTTGTTTAGTTTTTAATAAACTCTGTTAAGTCATAGAGGCTGACAGGTGGGACCCACTGGTCAGGTTTGACCTGGTCAGCGAGTCTGTCGACTGTTGACATCACCCCTGCGTCATGCTAACATCATATTTCATTTCTGTTAATTTAAAATAATTCTAGAAAATGATTTAATCTTTGAAAATTTGTAGAATTTAAACCGTAGCTCGGATCGAAAAACTTTATACATGAAAGTTGCTCAGAACGACGAGACGAATCCAACTGTGCCATCTGTTTCCGTGTCGGGACCCTCTATGGAGGTGAACCCGTAACTTTTAGCCTGTTTCCGGTAGATGAATAGTGCATATATACCGGTTAATAATTCCAACTTTAATCCTAAAATAACTAATATGACTTAGACATGCTTTTAGGCAACCCTGCACTACACGTTAGCATAGCATGCTCTGTGTTGCATATGATTGCTGTGTATTTATTTGTTTCCTCCCCCTCTTCTCTCTTGGTAGATCCCGGTACCGACGTAGTCCCTAAGACCGACGCAGCTCCGGAGATCGACTACGCCCCTGACGACCAGTCCTTTGCTGCAGAGCTTCCAGGCAAGCACCCCCCCCCCCTTTGAGCATGCCTATATCACCTATTCTCTTCTCTGTTGTGCCTGCATTAGAATTGCTGCTGTTACTGCTTTACCTATTCTGATGCATGACCTGATTTTGTAACCTACTCTTGATAATTACCTGCTTATCCTAAACTGCTTAGAATAGGCTGGTTAGTGAACCCCAGTGACCCCACTTATCCCAATTGCCCCGCTGGATCATCGGAAGACTCGACGACCAGGCCCCAGCACCGCACATCACCCTCCTTAGTTGTACGACACTGCAGCGTTACTATCGAGTGCCGAGGGTGATACCTCGTTTAGCACTTCTGATGTTAACTCTGTAGAGTAGCTATTCGGTCAAGGTCACTGAGGGTGATTCCTCCTTCACCACTTCCGATAATGACGTCGTCGTGCAACATCTCAAGTGTGAACCTCGAGTGTGATTCCTCCTAAGTTCACCTTGACGACTACATCAGGTGGAATCCATCGAGGGTGATTCCTTGGGTTTCCCCCTGGTGTTTGGACACACAGTTACTATGACTTAAACCATGAACCATGATAAAGTCGGGTCGACCCTCAGGGGTACCCGAGCGAGTATAAGATACGAGTGATGTGGAGATGGGTTGACCTGGAGGGTGCCCGAGAGATAATTACGAGGCGTGGCCGGGCATTCTTAGCCCTTGCCGCAAGTCCTCGAGACGGGGCAACGGGGTCACATCGATCGTGAGTCTCTGCTCGTTACCGCACACTACCAAAACACTAACGATTTGGATATTTGATCCGAGTGGGCCTCTGGCCCGATAGCACTAACCATCACACAGGAATAAGTATGGGCACTCTGCGTTGTACATTTCTTCCGAAAGCTTTGTCAGACGTCCAGTTCAGCATAGTGGCACGGACGGACCGGCGCCATCCAGGCAGAGGTGGTGCCTAGCTTCACCGTGTGCGCAACGACCCGGAGTGCATAAGGCGATGGCCCAAGACCCCTGAGCGCTTAGGATGTAGACCGACGGGGACCTCTCTGCTGAGCCTAGGTAGGACTACGGCGTGTTGTTTGGCCGAGGCCGGGCATGACCCAGAAAAGTGTGTCCGGCCGGAGTTAAGCGAGCGTGGTGGGTAAGTTGGTGCAACCCTGCAGGGAAGAACTAATCTATGCATAGCCGGATCCTCGGTAACGGACGCTTGGAGTTGTACCCCGATCAATACAACTAGAACTTAACGATGAGAAATGGATATTAGGGCTCTGGGATCGCTTTCTCGCAGGGAGTCGAGAAAGGATCTCTGGCCGAGGTTGATACTTAATGTTACTACTACTTTATACTATACTAATCTACACTCTTCTAATGCTGCAAGACCGCTGAAGATGCTAGTCTTCGATACGACTAGGCCTTCTCTCTATTCTGGCATTTCTGCAGCCCAGTCCACATATACAGCCTTCCTTTGATAATGTTGCATATGTAGTATAGATCCTTGCTTGCTGAGTACTTCGGATGAGTACTCACGGTTGCTTTGCTTCCTCTTTTCCCCCATACCTGTTTGATGCAACCAGATGACGGAGCACCGGAGCCAGCTGCCCTGTCGATGATCACTACTACTACCCTGAGGATGGCTACTACTATGAGTTGGCTGACGACCAGGAGTAGGTTCGGAGGGTCCCAGGCAGGAGGCCTGTGCCTTTTTGATCGTAGTGTTTTCTTTTGCCCCGCCTTCTTAAAGGCTTATCTGTTTTATCTTTTATGTCTGTACTCAGATATCTGATGCTTCCGCTGACGCTTGTAAGCGAGCTTATGTATTCGAGCCCTTGAGGCCCCTGGGTTGTAATATAAAGCTTGTATGACTTTATTTATGTTTTAGAGTTGTGTTGTGATTCCTTCAAGTGATTCCTTAGGCTTGATC
Organism: Thinopyrum elongatum; assembly: GCA_011799875.1. Classification (NCBI taxonomy): domain Eukaryota; kingdom Viridiplantae; phylum Streptophyta; class Magnoliopsida; order Poales; family Poaceae; genus Thinopyrum; species Thinopyrum elongatum. The sequence goes on from CM022297.1 coordinate 70,837,353, forward strand.
ATGTGCATTTGCGTGTATGATTAGTGCACGATTAAGTCGGGGGCGTCACAGGTTGGTATCAGAGCCGACTGCTTGTAGGATCCCCCTTTCCAACTCCTTGGCCGAAGTTGAGTCTAGTCGTCCAAAACTGTTTTACTAACTTGGTTGTGTGGCTTACGGGCCCACATCGCCAATTGGGTGGTATTAGGATCTTTTATTCCTCGTCTTTACTCTGGGACTCTGATCTCTCTTCTATTCGGGTTAAAGATTTTGCTAACTCTAACACTAGGTTCTCGTAACCGCTTCCTCTCAGAGAGCTCCTTCACCACAGATGATCGTCTGCTTCATCAGAAGACTCTGAAGATACTCCTCGATGATTCCCGAGACCCTGTGCCCACTGCTTTGCAGTTCCTGACCACCGATAAACTCTGATGGATAACTACTTACACTCGTCGTTCATATATTCATTTCAGTTACTCCCGGGTTCCATCTGACATATCGAAATACTATCCGACATTTCGAGAATTCTCTGAACCTACTGCCTTGCAGTTCCTTTCTGCCCGAACACACTTACGAATAAATCCTCATATTTACACGGGGTTCGTTCATCCCCAGTTATTCAAGTGCGTTTCTAGAACACATTGAACTGCTATCTGATCTCCCGAAAATCCTTTACATCCTATTGCTCTTGAAATTCTTGCCTACTTGTCTTATGGTTAATTCCCTATGTCTAGTAATCTCCGTTGACATCTCTTGTCATCACCATTTTGAGCCCCTTGATTCAATCTGCTACGAATACTCGCAATCATTAGTTGTTTCCTACTAATTCATCCTACCGGCTCTGACATCATTCTGGACATAAACTGGTTCTCAGTAAATCAATCCTTGATTGATTGGCCATCTAATTCTATTCAACATACTCATCTTTTTGTCAGAGCCTCTGCCTCTGATCCCCCGATTTTGGAATCGTAAACCCTTCGTATTCAAGCTTCGGCTTATTCAGATGTTTCCATAAACCGATTCCTTTGCATCCCTTCTTCTTCTGGTTGAGTACCGATTCTCACACCAGATTCTTTGCAGCCCACCTGATCTTTTGGTGGATTACTATCCGGCAGCTCCTTCGTATTTTAACTCATTGACAACTTTCCCCCGATACAAAATGTCTCTGGCGCATTGTATCATCTACTCTGAATCGCTAGCCCTTTGCTTTCGAGCGTGTACCCGTCGCTCCTATTATTGTGTTGTATAGCTTCGTAAAAATGTCCCGATGGGTTGAACCTATGCTTTCCCTAATTCGTGTGAACTCGAAAGATATGCGAGTCATACTCTTCTGGTGCTTCACCAGATAAATCTTCAGCACTACAATTTCTTTGAAAACGAGGAGTGAATGAAAGGTTATGCATTGAAGAAGTGGGAGTCGACCTTGAACCTTTGTGTTCATGCCCATGGACCCGATGTAGAACTTATCATGGAAGCTGCTCGTAAAAATAATTATTTCCTTTGTACAAATTCGTCTTGTATCTGAGAATTGATACTTTGCAATCGTGGTTCCGACCATATTTTCTTCTTGATTCCATTTCCCGGACAAGTTAAAATAGTTGTCCTCTGCAGATCATTTCACATGTCCAGTCTCTATTCCGATCTACCTTCAAGTATTGCCCCATGTCATCCTGTCATTGCACTACCTCTTGTGAATTCTTATTGGAATGATACCCCATCACATCATTCCTAGCCGGATCGGCTATATAATTATCATGCTAATCTTATCCGTGCTATCTGGTCCTCCCCGGTGCACTTCCGACAATGGGCTAAGCTTGTGTCAAACTATCTTCATCATATTGTTTTGCTTACACCTTGTTTTCCCTGCTACTCTTGAAATTGTTCCTTTGCACTTCTGGTGATGTTCGAATGCAATCTTTGCTTGAAACACCATGTTACTGCTACCTCGAAGCATGCCTGTGGTACTCCGAATATCATTGAGAACAGTGGAAGCGCAATACTACATGTTCCTTTCGCTTTTATCCAAACACCGTTGTATGGATAACATCATGAATTCCCTTGCCCCTTTATCCAAATGGTGATGTACTTGTTGATTTGACATGTATATCATGCTATACTTTTCCTTGGGAAAAGTTACATTCCTAATTCTTGTGCATAAACACATTTTCCTTTCCATTGGTTTGTTTAACCTTTCTTGAGATCTATATGATATAAGCAGAAATAATTCCCTGCTTATAAAACCCCCCGATGTACAACCTTGTCAGGAAGACCCTGTTACTATTGTTGATGACATTCCGGTAACCCCTGATGGACGAGAACTTTGCCTATTGGTCTGCCTCGTTTTAACGAGCAGGAAAATGGTTCTCTTCGTTCCTCGCCCTTGGTACCGACGTTGTTACCGACATAACTGACAGGCTATACTCTGACATGCCTTGCTATCCTATCCGTGCAAGATGTCACCGTTCTCCCTACTCTTGATTAACACCCCCCCACAATTCCACAGGATCGGAACCTGACTCTCCTGTACATCCTTGATTCTGAAGTATCATATACCCTTGGTTTTGTGTGTTATCATGAGCCACCCTCGGAGAGTTGATCTATTCCCGATGCTCTGAACCCCCTTCTAACAGTCTGTTCAGGTATCGATCATTTGTCCATTCACTTGAAACTTCTTATCGTACCTTCCTACTTTGCTCTCGATGTTTTCTTCAGTTTCAACTCGAGAGATACTTCTGCCACATTCCATGAATTACTCCCGAGATAATTAACCCTATAAGGGTCAGTTTCCCCGAAGTTACCCTTTGCTTCCCCACTTAAATCTCAGGACAAGATTTCTTCTAGTGGAGGAGATTTGTAACATCCCCAGATGTTAACCCTGTCATCAAGCTAATTAATGTGCCATGTCATCATATTTCACTAAGTCAAAATGCCACTTGTCCCAAATCCAACTTCAAATTCATACTTGAAATAAAGTCTAATACTTATTTCTTCAAACTGCAAAACTAAAATGTACATAGTATTGCAAATAATCCCAGAACAATTATAAAACTAAAACCAACATTAAGTAAATTCCCAAGGTGACCCTAGCAACCAAAACAGTGGATCAACAACACCTTTTCTTTCCATTTAAATTCAAATCAAATTCAAATGAAATCATTTGGTCTCCAAACTTTTCATGGCAGTGCATAATATTGCATTGAATTTATGTGGCTAAGTCACATATTTTACAAAAGTCAAATGGAGCAAAAAGAAAATGCAACAGAAAAGAATAAAGAAAACAGACAAGAAATAAAAAGAGAAAGGCCGAAGCTTACTGTGCATTTAGGCCTGCGAGCTATAGTAGCCAGCCCAGCCCGCCACCGCGGTCGTCGTCCTCCTCGGGCAGGTGTCGGCTGGCGCGCGCGCCTGAGCGTGGATCGTCGCCGTGTCGCGCATCCCGCGCTTCCCCGGCGCCGTTAAGACCTGCCCCGAGCTCCTCTCGCCCTCCCGCAAACCCTAGCACCCACTAGATCCCCCCTCCCTCGCTCTCTCACATTGCAACCGAATGCGGCCCTGGCGGCGCCTCCGTAGAACTCACAGCCACCGCCTTCCTCTCCGCCTTCCTCTCATCGCCGCACCGTGTCCAGCTTCCTCCCCGACGTCGACTACGTCGAACGGAACAAGCCGGGAAGCCTCCACGCCGCCACCATCTTCTTCTCCTTCCTCGGATCGCCGCCGTCTGTCGCCGTCGATTCCGGCTGCTCCGCGCCTCCCCGAGCACACTGCCACTTCCCTACGGCTCCCGGTGAGCCACCGTGTCTCTCCCCTCACTCCCCCGCATGGATCCATCATCGTAGCTGCCGCGTTAGAGACGACCGAACGCGCCTCCGCGTAGCTCGTCACCGGCGCTATTCCGGCGACCAAATGGCCTCGCAACCAAGTCCATTGAGCTCGTCGCGTCGCGTAGACCTCGCCTAGCCCCTCGCATCGCTCGCTAGCGCGTTGCCTCGCCGATCCGGGGCTCCATCTGAACGCCGTCGCTGCCGGCGAGGTCGCAGCGCTCGACTCCGGCCATCCCAGCCACTCCGGCCACCGCCGTTCGACGCGGCCGACCCCTAGCTTTCGAATGAGCCTAGCCGTGCTTCTCCCCGTGCCCCGAGCGCATTTTCCGGCGACACCCGACGTGCGCCGCCGCGCGAAACGCTCGCCGGAGTGTTCTTCGGCCGGCGATGACCTGGCGTCGATGTGGCGCCCCCTGGGTCGATGACATGTGGGCCTAGTGGGTCCCTCTGGCTCGGGTTGACCTGGTCAACCCACTGACTGGGTTGACCCAGTCAACTGCTGACTGGGCACTCTGACCCACTGACATGTGGGCCCCACCAGCTTAATTAACATTTTAGTTCAAATTGTAATCAAAACTTAATTAGTTAAGTCACTGACATGTGGGGCCCAACTGCTAATTAACTCTGTTTAGTTTTTAATAAACTCTGTTAAGTCACAGAGGCTGACAGGTGGGACACACTGGTCAGGTTTGACCTGGTCAGCGAGTCTGTCGACTGCTGACGTCACCCCTACGTCATGCTGATGTCATATTTCATTTCTGTTAATTTAAAATAATTCCAGAAAATGATTTAATCTTTGAAAATTCGTAGAATTTAAACCGTAGCTCGGATCGAAAAACATTATACATGAAAGTTGCTCAGAACGACGAGACGAATCCAACTGTGCCATCTGTTTTCGTGTCGGGACCCTCTACGGAGGTGAACCCGCAACTTTTAGCCTGTTTTCGGTAGATGAATAGTGCATATATACCGGTTAATAATTCCAACTTTAATCCTAAAATAACTAATATGACTTAGACATGCTTTTAGGCAACCCAGCACTGCACATTAGCATAGCATGCTCTGTGTTGCATATGATTGCTGTGTATTTATTTGTTTCCTTCCCCTCTTCTCTCTCGGTAGATCCCGGTACCGACATAGTCCCTGAGACTGACGCAGCTCCGGAGATCGATTATGCCCCTGACGACCAGTCCTTTGCTGCAGAGCTTCCAGGCAAGCACCCCCCCTTTGAGCATGCCTATATCGCCTATTCTCTTCTCTCTTGTGCTTGCATTAGAATTGCTGCTGTTACTGCTTTACCTATTCTGATGCATGACCTGATTTTGTAACCAGCTCTTGATAATTACCTGCTTATCCTAAACTGCTTAGAATAGGCTGGTTAGTGAACCCCAGTGACCCCACTTATCCCAGTTGCCCCGCCGGATCATCGGAAGACTCGACGACCAGGCCCCAGCACCGCACATCACCCTCCTTAGTTGTACGACACTGCAGCGTATCTATCGAGTGCCGAGGGTGATACCTCGTTTAGCACTTCTGATGTTAACTCTGTAGAGTAGCTATTCGGTCGTGGTCACTGAGGGTGATTCCTCCTTCACCACTTCTGATAACGACGCCGTCGTGCAACATCTCAAGTGTGAACCTCGAGGGTGATTCCTCCTAAGTTCACCTTGATGACTAGATCAGGTGGAATCCATCAAGGGTGATTCCTTGGGTTTCCCCCTGGTGTTTGGACACACAGTTACTACGACTTAAACCATGAACCATGATAAAGTCGGGTCGACCCTAAGGGGTACCCGAGCGAGTTTAAGATACAAGTGATGTGGAGACGGGTTGACCTGGAGGGTGCCCGAGAGATAATTACGAGGCTTGGCTGGGCATTCTTAGCCCTTGCCGCAAGTCCTCGAGACAGGGCGACGGGGTCACATCGATCGTGGGTCTCTGCTCGTTACCGCACACTACCAAAACACTAACGATTTGGATATTTGATCCGAGTGGGCCTCTGGCCCGATAGCACTAACCATCACGAGAGAATAAGTATGGGCACTCTGCGTCGTACGTTTCTTCCGAAAGCTTTGTTAGATGTTCAGTTCAGCATAGCGGCACGGACGGACTGGCGCCATCCAGGCAGAGGTGGTGCCTGGCTTCACCGTGTGCGCAACGACCCGGAGTGCACAGGGCGATGGCCCAAGACCCCTGAGCGCTTAGGATGTAGACCGACGGGGACCTCTCTGCTGAGCCTAGGTAGGACTATGGCGTGTCGTTTGGCCGAGGCCAGGCATGACCCAGAAAAGTGTGTCCGGCCGGAGTTAAGCGGGCATGGTGGGTAAGTTGGTGCACCCCTGCAGGGAAGAACTAATCAATGCATAGTCGGATCCTCGGTAACGGACGCTCGGAGTTGTATCCCGATCGATACAACTAGAACTTAATGATGAGAAATGGATATTAGGGCTCTGGGATCGCTTTCTCGCAGGGAGTCGAGAAAGGATCTCTGGCCGAGGTTGATACTTAATGTTACTACTACTTTATACTGTACTAATCTACACTCTTCTAATGTTGCAAGACCACTGAAGATGCTAGTCTTCGATAGGACTAGGCCTTCTCTCTATTCTGGCATTTCTACAGCCCAGTCCACATATACAGCCTTTCTTTGATAATGTTGCATATGTAGTATAGATCCTTTCTTGCTGAGTACTTTGGACGAGTAATCACGGTTGCTTTGCTTCCCCTTTTCCCCCATACCCATTTGATGCAACCAGATGACGGAGCCCCGGAGCCAGCTGCCCTGTCGACGATCACTACTACTACCCTGAGGATGGCTACTACTATGAGTTGGCTGACGACCAGGAGTAGGTTCGGAGGGTCCCAGGCAGGAGGCCTGCGCCTTTTCGGTCATAGTGTTTTCTTTTGCCCCGCCTTCTTAAAGGCTTATCTGTTTTATCTTTTATGTCTGTACTCAGATATCTGATGCTTCCGCTGACGCTTGTAAGCGGTCTTATGTATTCAAGCCCTCGAGGCCCCTGGCTTGTAATATAAAGCTTGTATGACTTTATTTATGTTTTAGAGTTGTGTTGTGATTCCTTCAAGTGAGTCCTTAGGCTTGATCGTGTGCATTTGCGTGTATGATTAGTGCACGATTAAGTCGGGGGCGTCACAGTAGCTATGTGAGGACTCTCTCTCATTTAAAAATTTCATATCTTAAGTACTTTATTCAAACAGCAAAGAAAACGAAATAAAATGACATTCCAAGAATAGGACACATCATGTGAAGAAGCAAAAACTTAGCCTCAACCGAGACTAACCGATAATTCTTGATGAAGAAAGGTGGGATGCCTACCGGGCATCCCCAAGCTTAGATGCTTGAGACTTCTTGAAATATTAACTTGGGATACCCAAGCTTGAGCTCTTGTGTCTCCTTAATTCCTCTCATATCCCGGCTTCCTTAAATCTTAAAAACTTCATCCACACAGAACTCAACAAGAACTCATGAGATAAGTTAGTATAAATCAATGCAAAACCTTATCATTCTCTACTGTAACAAATCACTAAAATTATAATTTAACATTGCATACTAAATGCCTCTACATATTTAATACTCATATCCTCAAATAGGATGATTAAACAAGCAAACACATGCAAACAATGCAATCATAACAGCAATCTGTCTAAACAGAACAGTCTGGAAAGGATGAAGAAGGATCCATACTTATTTATCTCAAAAAATTCTGAACATTTACCACACTTTATAAAATTTATCATATCTTATTGTGTCAAAATTTCAAGATTTTATCACATTCGGCCTTTTCTAGAGAATTTTAAGCAAGAACGGAAAACTTTCTGTTTTGAAACAGCAACTCATATACTTGCAAATTGAGCATGGTAAAGGCTATACTTGACACTTTTATTGAAATAAAAGATACAAAACATTATTCTAAATAACATCAAGCAAATATCAACAAAATAAAATGACATTCCAGGCAAAACACATATCATGTGACGAATAAAAATATAACTCCAAGTAAGGTTGCCGATAATGTTGAAGACAAAAGAGGGGATGCCTTCCAGGGCATCCCAAGCTTAGGTTCTTGGGTATTCCTTGAATATTACCTTGGGGTGCCTTGGGAACCCCCAAGCTTATGGTCTTGCCACTCCTTGTTCCACTCTTTGTTAAGGTCTGTCGTGGTTTTGTCACAGCAGATGTCCTAGTGTGAGGACTTAGTCGTGAGGCCGACGCATCTACGTAGTAGCTTGAAAGGGGTTGAGTGGGACGAGAGACACGAGGTTTTTTACCCAGGTTCGGCCCCTCACGGTGGAGGTAAAAGCCTACATCTTGCTTCATTGATATTGATCATGGTGCTCACGATTACAAGGGTGCTCTTTGGCTACCTCTCTCTCGAGAGCTATTGACTTGTCTGTCTAAAAACATGTCCCCCTTGGGGTGCCCTGTCCCTCCTTATATAAGTTGGAGGGTGTAACACCCCATGTATTAAGCTACAGTGATCACCCTTTTGATTATGCCATGTCATCATGATCAACAGTGCTTAATCGTCATTAGTATCATATCTCTTTTCAAATTCAAATTCAAATGGAAATTCAAACTAAAAGTGAAAATAAAAGTTGTTCAAATCAGAAACTAAAATGTTCAATAGATAACAAATATTCCAGAGGCAATTCTAAAATTGTAACCAACATTTAATAAACAAATTAGGTAACTCAAACATCCTCTAACAGTGGCTGAAAACAATATTTAATAGCCTTTTATTTGATCTAAATTAAATATGAAATTATGTTTTGCCCAAACTAGTTTTTGGTGTTAGGATACAATGCACTATGATTTATGGACTAGGTCACATATTTTACAAAATTCATTTGGGAGCCAAACAATTAGCAAAACAGAAAAGAAAAGAAAACAGAAAAAGGAAAATAGAAAAAGGCCTAAAAGCGCTACTGTGCACTTAGGTCTACTGCTACAGCGCGGCCTAGCCCACCTGGCGCCGTCCCCTACCTCACTGCTCACCCGCGCCCTCGCTGTCGAACGCGCACGCGCGCGCGCACCCGGACCCCCCTCGCCTACGCTGGACAGCGCACGCCGCACGCCGCAGACGCGTACAAGGGAGGCCCCTCTCCCCCTTGGACGCTCCTGCTTCGCCTCCTCCCTCCCCATCTCTCGCCCCTTCCTTCCCGAACGCTGCCGCCGCCATGGACGCCGGCTAGCCGCGGCCACAGCCCACCTCTCACCTCCGTAGCCTGTCCAGCAGCTCCGCCGCAACGAGCCTGTCCTCCTCGACCACCAGCCCGAGCCCCGGGAGCCCTGCATCACCCCACGCCGCCGACTTCTTCCTGGGATCGCCGCCACACGCCATCGACGATTCCGGCGACCCCGAGCTTCCCCGAGCCCTCTGCCAGTTTCCTACAGCACCGCGGTGAGCAGCCACACCAGAACCCCCCTCCTTCCTGTCTTTCCCCGTAGCCGTAGCTTGCCGCCGCATTGCCGTGCTCCGACCGCCGCCATTGTCGCCGCCCGCGTGCCGTACGTGCTCCCGAGCCCCCGCGCGAGCCACTGGCGCGCTCCAGAGCACGAGATGCGTCGAACCCGGCCCCCAGCTAACTCCCTAGCTCGCTCCCGCCTCGTTTCCACATGGGGCCGAACGCCGGCGCCCGCCGCGGTCGATGCCGCCGTCGTTCCGGCCACCCCCGAGACCAACCACCACCACCACGCGATGCGGCTCGCCGCGCCTGTTCCAACGAGCCAAACCACAGCCCCGGGGATGCCCTGTGGGCGAATCCCGAGCCTCACCGGCGTGCTCCGCCGCGATGGAGCTCGCCGGAGTGCCCTCCGGCCGACGTTCGACGTGGCGCGTGGGGCCCACCCCCAGGGTCACTGACCAGTGGGCCTCCCTGACCCCCTTTGACCCCGTTGACTCGGGTCAAAGCCGACGTGGCCTCCCTGTGTCTATGACATATGGGCCCCACCCCATTAAACAAATTAAATAAAAAGAATAATTAGTTAATTAAATCACTAATTAGTCACTGACTACTGGGGCCCACCCACTATTTAACCCGATTAGTTAATTTTAACCCCTCTGTTAAGGCCACTGTGTATGACATGTGGGCCCCACATGTCAGGTTTGACCCTGGTCAGCCGGGTTTGACCTGCTGATGTCATGGTGATGTCATGCTAACATCATCAGACACTATTCTGGATAATGTTGATTTAAAATAAATAAATAAATTTAGAAAATCAATTAACCTTTATAAAATCATATCTTTTAAACCGTAACTCCGATGAAAATAATTTATATATGAAAGTTGCTCAGAATTTTGATACAAAGCTGAATACGCCCTCCGTATTCCTGTCAGATGCCCCTGACTATCTGAAGATGCAACTCTTTGCCTGTTTTCGATAAATGAATAGTGCTTGGCTTTTATAAAATAAATCCAAACAAATTCCAAAAATAACTAAATGACTTGGACATGTCTTTAGGCAACCCTGCACTGCACGTTAGCATAGCCTGCTTTGTGTTGCTCATGTTTGCTGTGTATTGATACTGTTTCCTCCCCCTCTTCTCTCTCGTTAGACCCCGACGCAGTTCCCGGTACCGACGCAGCTCCGGAGATCGACAACACCATTGACGACCTTGCCTCTGCCGCCGAGCAACCAGGCAAGCACCCCCCCCTTGAGCATACCGATATCGCCTATTCTTTCTCTCCAATGCTTGCATTAGAATTGCTGCTACTACTGCTTTACCTATTCTGATGCATAGCCTGTTTATTGTAACCTGTTGTTGATAATTACTTGCATATCCTAAACTGCTTAGTATAGGCTGGGTAGAGACCTATCAGTGACCCCACTTATCCCGACTGCCCCGCTGGATTATCCGAAGAACCGATCAACGGGATAGAAGACCAGACCCCGGCACCGCACATCACCCCCTTAGTTGTAACGACACTGCAGTGTTAATATCGAGTGCCGAGGGTGAAACCTCTTGTAGCACTTCTGATGTTAACTCTGTAGAGTGTCTATTTGGTCGTGGTCATCGAGGGAGATTCCTCCTTCACCACCTCCGATAACGACGCCGTCGTACAACACCTCAAGTGTGAACCCAAGGAGGGTGATTCCTCCGAGTTCACCTTGACGGATACATCGAGTAGGAATCCAACGAGGGTGATACCTCGGATTCCCCTGATGTTGAGGACACACGGATAATTGGACTTTACACTGTTACTTGGACGGCGGGTCGACCCTGAGGGGTACCCGCATGTGATGTGAACACGGGTTGCCTGGATGGTGCCCGAGTGAGAATACGAGGCATGGCCGGGCATTCTTGGCCCTTGCCGCAAGTCCTTGAGACGGGGCGAAGGGGTAACATCTTTCGTGAGTCTCTGCTCGTTACCGCACTACCAACACACTACGATTTGGATATTTGATTCGAGTGGGCCTCTGGCCCGATAGCACTAACCATCACGCGGGAAAAGTTATGGGCACTCTGCATCGTATGCATCAGCCAAAAGCTTTGTCAGACGTCCAGTTCAGCATTGCGGCTGGGACGGACCAGCGCCCCCCTGGTGCCTGGCTTCTCCCTGCACGCAACAACTCGGAGTGCACATGGCGATGGCCCAAGACCTCTGAGCGCTTAGGATGTAGACCGACGGGGACCTCTCTGCTGAGCTCTAGGTAGGGTTGCGGTGTGTTGTTTGGCCGAGGCCGGGCATGACCCGGAAAAGTGTGTCCGGCCGGAGTTAAGCGAGCATGGTGGGTAAGTTGGTGCACCCCTGCAGGGAAGAACTAATCTATGCATAGCCGGATCCTCGGTAACGGACACTAGGAGTTGTATCCCGGTCGATACAGCTAGAATTGGATACTATGGCTCTGGGATTGCTTCTCGCAGGGAGTCGAGAAGGGATCTCAGGACGAGGTTGATGACTATATGGCTCTGGGATTGCTTTCTCGTAGGGAGTCGAGAAACGATCTCTGGGTGAGGTTGAGACTTATCGATACTACTACTTTATACGGTACTAATCTACACTCTTCTAATGCTGCAAGACCTCTGAAGATGCTAGTCTTCAATAGGACTAGGCCTTCTCTCTATTCTGGCATTTCTGCAGCCCAGTCCACATATACAGCCTCCCTTTGATAATGTTGCATATGTAGCGTAGATCCTTGCTTGCTGAGTACTTCGGATGAGTACTCACGGTTGCTTTGCTTTCTTTTTCCCCCATACCCCTTTTGATGCAACCAGATGACGGAGCCACTGAGACAGCTACCCCCGCCGACGATCGACTACTACTACTACCCCGAGGGTGGATACTGCTATGAGTTGGCCGACGACCAGGAGTAGGATCGGAGGGTCCCAGGCAGGAGGCCTGCGCCTTTCGATCGTAGTGTTTTATTTTGTCCCACCTTTTAAAGGCCTTACTGTCTTTCCTTTATATCTCTACTCAGATACCTGATGCTTCCGCTGACGCTTGTATGCGAGCTTATGTATTCGAGCCCTCGAGGCCCCTGGCTTGTAATATAAAGCTTGTATGACATTATTTATGTTTTAGAGTTGTGTTGTGATATCTTCCCGTGAGTCCTTAGGCTTGATCATGTGCATTTGCGTGTATGATTAGTGCACGATTGAGCCGGGGGCGTCACAAGTTGGTATCAGAGCCGACTGCCTCTAGGAATCCCCCTTTCCAACTCCTTGGCCGAAGTTGAGTCTAGAAAACCAAAACTGTTTACTAACTTGGTTGTGTGGCTTACGGGCCCACGACACCGAATGGGTGGTATTAGGATCTTTTACTCCTCGACCCTTACTCTAGGACTCTGCTCTCTCTTCTATTCGGGTTAAAATTTTACTAACTCCAACCTTAGGTTCTCGTGATCACATCCACCCGGAGTTCTGAAAATATTCCCCCTTGCTTCAAGATTGTGGGCCTGGTTCTGCCTACGGGATCCTTTTATCAAGGGCACCCTGTGTTGTCACTTGCAGATTCCTCGCTCCAACAGTTTTCTCCGACGTTGATGTAGCCTTTGCTATGTCTCGTTGTGTACTTCCTTGCCGCGTGCCTACGCGCCGCCTAGCTTGTCTAGCTGCGTGCCTTGCCAAACTCCTATCACCATTTGTGTCCAACTCCGTACATTGTTCTGTATGTCTTTAATGACTACTAATATGCACCTAATGCCTTTCCTGTTCATTTCCCGTGTTACATCATGAATAACTCCATACACCTGCAGTTTTTCTTGCCAAACTGCCCCTGTTGAATTTGGCAGGATGGCTGACGATCCCCCACCTCCACCTTATATTGCCGCAATGATGCAGCAGTTTGAATTGAACCATCAGGTTATGACCGGAATATTGGCTCAGTTCCCAAATCAGAATGCTCATCAACAGCCTACACCAATAACTCTGCCGGAATTCGTGCGCCTCAATCCGTCCACTTTTCGCAGCTCGACTGATCCAATGGATGCTGATGATTGGCTACGTGACATTGCCTTCCAGATGAAGTCGGCCAATGTTATCCCTGATAGTTACGTCACCTATGCGACGTATCACCTGAGGGGTTCAGCTGCTCAATGGTGGGAAAGTCATAGGCATATGCTACATGCTGGAACTGTAACCACTTGGCAGGAATTTCAGTCAGCTTTTCGTGCATGGTACATTCCTCAAGGTCTGATGGACCAGAAGAAGCAGGAATTCCGCAAACTCACCCAGGGAATAATGACTGTGGATGAATATCAGAGGAAATTCCTTGAATTGTCCCGCTATGCTGAAGATGACATTTGCATTGACGCACGCAAGCAGGAGAAATTCCGTGAAGGACTGCATACTGATATAAACCTCGCACTTGCTGTCCATGATTGCATAGACTTCGCAACGCTTGTCAGCCAATCTTTCCAAGTTGAAACTGCTCTGACTAAGTACCAGGAGTCGCTCAAGCGCACTCGTGATGTTGGCTCATCCTCGAGTCAGCCTGTTCAAAAACGTCGAGTGTGGATTCCGCACAATGTTCATCACCGACCTGCCCATGTACCCAGGCCATCTTATGTTGCACCTCGTCTGCCTCCGCCGCCGAGACAGCTAACGATTCAGGGTGGACAGTCCAATGTTGAGTCGCCATCCCATAATGATCAGAATGTATCGCGGCCTCTTGATGGTCGTACGAAGGGCCATCAAACCCATCGTTGCAGAAATCGTAAGGCCAGGATGTCTGCTATGGACCGCGGCCAGGTCACTCACGTCAAAATGGGAGAAGCTCGTGAGTCTCCAAAAATCGTGATGGGAACTCTGCCAGTTAATTCAGTTGCAGCTTCTGTTCTCTTTGATTCCAGGGCATCACATTCCTTTGTGTCTCAACAATTTGCTCAGCGGCATGAGCTACCTCTAGAGTTATTGCCCACACCATTAGAGATTATCACTCCCCGTTCCAGGTGGCAAACCAAGATGGTAAGTCACAACAATCAGATCAGAATTGAAGGGTTGATGTTCTCTGCTTCCCTTATCGCTCTTGGACCTTCCGACATAGACATCATTCTCGGAATGGACTGGTTGACAGCCATAACGCTTTGATTGATTGTGCTACTAAGAAAGTACAACTTACCCATCCTTCCGGCCAAATAGTCAAATACTCAGCCCGAATAGCTCAAGATGCCGAGAATTAGATATATGTTCTAAATGCATTGAATGCTTCACCTCTTGAAGGCATCAAGAACGTTCCAGTTGTTCGTGATTTTCAAGATATATTTCCAGAAGAACTTCCAGGAATACCCCCTGCTAGAGCTGTCGAGTTTGTCATCAACTTGAAACCTGGCACTACCCCTATTGCGAAGCGTCCTTATAAGATGCCTCCGCACCACCTTCTTGAACTTAAGGAGGAAATCGACAAATCACTTAAAAAGGGTTTCATCCGCCCCAGTTCCTCTGCTTGGGGAGCACCTTCACTCTTTGTTAAGAAGAAGGATGGAACTAACCGATTGGTTCAGGATTATCGGCCCATTAACCAAGCCACAATCCAGAACAAATATCCGCTTCCCCGGATCAATGATTTGTATGATCAACTTACTGGATCATCGGTATTCTCTAAACTTGATTTGAGGTTGGGTTATCATCAGATCCGTGTTCGTGAAGAGGATATTCCCAAGACTGCATTTGTTACTCGCTATGGCTCTTATGAGTACACTGTAATGTCATTTGGCTTAACAAATGCTCCAGCCACATTCTCCCGTCTGATGAATTACATCTTCATGGATTATCTCGACAAATTTGTCATGGTGTATCTAGATGATATTCTGGTCTATTCAAAGAATAAAGAAGAACATGCCGAACACCTCCGTCTTGTACTGGAAAGGCTCCGCGAACACCAGTTGTATGCCAAATACTCCAAATGTGAATTCTGGCTTTCTGAAGTAACCTACCTTGATCATGTGATCTCCAAGGATGGCATTGCTGTTAACCCGGAACGAGTTCAGGCTATTCTTGACTGGACTCCCCCAAAAAACGTCAAGCAAGTGAGAAGTTTTCTTGGCCTTGCAAGCTATTGCCGTCGGTTTGTTGAGAATTTTTCTAAGATTGCTAAGCCTTTGACTGATCTGCTTCACAAGGGCATTAAGTTTGAATGGATGGACAAATTTCAGGAAAGTTTTCAATCACTCAAAGATAAGCTGACATCTGCCCCAGTACTTGCTCCACCAGATTCTCGCAAAGACTTTGTGATCTATTGTGACGCATCGCGTGAAGGATTAGGCTGTGTCCTAATCAGTGTTGGGGATATCGCTTATCGGGAACTTATCGGTCGACCCATGATAAGGGGTAAATCGGCTAGTTTATCGGCATATCGGCTGATTTATCGCCATATCGGCTCATTTATCGGCCGATTTATCTTATTGGTCAGACAACGGTACGCGATAAATCGGCCGATTTATCGGAATATCGGAAGATATCTTGAACAGTGGTCCTAATGCAAGAGCGTAAAGTGATTGCTTATGGCTCTCAACAGTTGCGCCCGCATGAAGAGAATTATCCGGTACATGATCTAGAACTAGCTGCTGTCATCTATGCACTGCAGTTGTGGCGACATTACCTCCTCGGTAATCGATGTGAGATCTACACGGATCATAAAAGTCTGAAGTACTTGTTCACTCAGCCATCTCTAAACCTCCGTCAGCAAAGATGGATGGAGGCCATTGCGGACTATGATTTGGGTATTTCCTATACCCCTGGCAAGGCTAACGTGATGGCTGATGCCTTAAGATGCAAGTCCTATTGCGACAACCTCATGGTTAGGCGAGCTCAACCTCGTCTTTTTGAAGAACTGTGCAAGCTGAATTTGCGTATTGTTCCACAGGGTTCTCTTAATAACCTTGTGATACAACCAGATCTTGAGAAAGATGTTAAGAATGCGCAAGCTAAAGATGCTGAAATTGATCTGATGAAGAAAGATCTTCACCTTGAAAAGTACAGGGATTTCTCGCTGTCTGAAGATGGAACCTTGTATTTCAGAAACCGCATTGTGGTCCCTCGCTTCGAACTCATGACTGACAAGGTCATGAAGGAGGCACATGATACCCCATTGTCTATTCATCCGGGTAGCACCAAGATGTATCGTGATCTCCGTCAAAGGTATTGGTGGTCTAAAATGAAGCAGGATATTGCTCGATATGTTGCTAAATGTGATGTGTGTCGTCGCGTTAAAGCAGAACATCAGAAGCCTGCTGGAATTCTGCAACCACTTCCTATTCCTCTATGGAAATGGGATAAGGTTCAGATGGATTTCATTACAGGACTTCCCAGGTCACAGAAGGGTCACGATGCTATTCTTGTAGTCGTCGACCAACTCTCTAAAGTTGCACACTTTCTGCCCGTTAAGGAAACTATTACTGCTAGTCAGTTAGCAGAGTTGTATATCTCCAGAATTGTTTCACTCCACGGTATTCCGAAGGAGATTAGTTCGGACCGTGGCGGCCTTTTCACTTCAAGGTTCTGGGAAAGTTTCCAAGAAGCTATGGGAACTCATATTACCTGGAGTTCAGCATATCAACCCCAGTCCCAAGGCCAAGTTGAGCGAGTCTATCAAGTGCTTGAAGACATGCTTCGAGCTTGTGTTATTTCTTTCGGTAAGAAGTGGGAAGAATCTCTCCCGTATGCCGAGTTCCCTTATAACAACAGCTATCAAGCCAGCTTGAAAATGGCCCCATTCGAAGTACTTTATGGACGTAAGTGTCGAACACCTCTGAATTGGTCAGAAACTGGGGAACGACCACTCGTGGGACCGGACATTATTCAACACGCCGAAGAACAAGTCTGTATCGTTCGAGAAAATCTTAAGGCGGCTCAGGACCGTCAGAAGAGCAATTACGATCGCAAACGATGGGGTTTGACTTATCAACCTGGTGATCAAGCTTATCTGCGTGTCACTCCTATGAAGGGCACTCACCGCTTCGGAATTAAGGGCAAGCTAGCTCCACGCTACATTGGTCCTTTCCGCATTATTGCAAGACGTGGTCAGGTGGCGTATAAATTGGAGTTGCCGCCGCAATTCTCTCATATCCACGACGTCTTCCATGTGTCGCAACTTCGTCGATGCTTCAAGGAATCTCCGCACCGAGCAGTGGACCATGAAATGCTCGAATTGCAAGATGATCTTTCTTATAAGGAGCATCCGATCTGCATCCTCGATGAAGCTGAACATCGAACCCGCCAGAAGGTTACCAAGTTCCTCAAAGTGCAGTGGTCAAATCATACAGAAGATGAAGCCACTTGGGAACGCGAGGATAATCTTCATGCGGAATACCCCGAACTTTTTCCTTCTACCTCTTAATTCTCAGGACGAGAATTCTTGTTAGTGGAGGAGATTTGTAACACCCATTGTATTAAGCTACAGTGATCACCCTTTTGATTATGCCATGTCATCATGATCAACAGTGCTTAATCGTCATTAGTATCATATCTCTTTTCAAATTCAAATTCAAATGGAAATTCAAACTAAAAGTGAAAATAAAAGTTGTTCAAATCAGAAACTAAAATGTTCAATAGATAACAAATATTCCAGAGGCAATTCTAAAATTGTAACCAACATTTAATAAACAAATTAGGTAACTCAAACATCCTCTAACAGTGGCTGAAAACAATATTTAATAGCCTTTTATTTGATCTAAATTAAATATGAAATTATGTTTTGCCCAAACTAGTTTTTGGTGTTAGGATACAATGCACTGTGATTTATGCCGCCGTCGTTCCGGCCACCCCCAAGACCAACCACCACCACCACGCGATGCGGCTCGCCGCGCCCGTTCCAACCAGCCAAACCACAGCCCCGGGGATGCCCTGTGGGTGAATCCCGAGCCTCGCCGGCATGCTCCGCCGCGATGGAGCTCGCCGGAGTGCCCTACGGCCGACGTCTGACGTGGCGCCTGGGGCCCACCCCCAGGGTCACTGACCAGTGGGCCCCCTGGCCCCCTTTGACCCCGTTGACTCGGGTCAAAGCCGACGTGGCCTCCTTGTGTCTATGAAATATGGGCCCCACCCCATTAAACAAATTAAATAAAAAGAATAATTAGTTAATTAATTAGTTAGTTAATTAAATCACAAATTAGTCACTGACTACTGGGGCCCACCCACTAATTAACCCGATTAGTTAATTTTAACCCCTCTGTTAAGGCCACTGTGTATGACATGTGGGCCCCACATGTCAGGTTTGACCCTGGTCAGCCGGGTTTGACCTGCTGACGTCATCAGACACTATTCTGGATAATGTTGATTTAAAATAAATAAATAAATTTAGAAAATCAATTAAACTTTAGAAAATCATATCTTTTAAACCGTAACTCCGATGAAAATAATTTATATATGAAAGTTGCTCAGAATTTCGATACGAAGCTGAATAGGCCCTCCGTATTCTTGTCAGATGCCCCTAACTATATGAACATGCAACTCTTTGCCTGTTTTCGATAAATGAATAGTGCCTGGCTTTTATAAAATAAATCCAAACAAATTCCAAAAATAACTAAATGACTTGGACATGTCTTTAGGCAACCCTGCACTGCACGTTAGCATAGCCTGCTTTGTGTTGCTCACATTTGCTGTGTATTTATACTGTTTCCTCCCCCTCTTCTCTCTCGTTAGACCCCGACGCAGTTCCCGGTACAGACGCAGCTCCGAAGACCGACGACACCATTGACGACCTTGCCTCTGCCGCCGAGCAACCAGGCAAGCACCCCCCCCCCCCTTGAGCATATCGATATCGCCTATTCTTTCTCTCCCATGCTTGCATTAGAATTGCTGCTACTACTGCTTTACCTATTCTGATGCATAGCCTGTTTATTGTAACCTGCTGTTGATAATTACCTGCATATCCTAAACTGCTTAGTATAGGCTGGGTAGAGACCTATCAGTGACCCCACTTATCCCGACTGCCCCGCTGGATTATGCGAAGACCCGATCAACGGGATTGAAGACCAGACCCCAGCACCGCACATCACCCCCTTAGTTGTAACGACACTGCAGCGTTAATATCGAGTGCCGAGGGTGAAACCTCTTGTAGCACTTCTGATGTTAACTCTGTAGAGTAGCTATTCGGTCGTGGTCATCGAGGGTGATTCCTCCTTCACCACCTCCGATAACGATGCCGTCGTACAACACCTCAAGTGTGAACCCAGCGAGGGTGATTCCTCCGAGTTCACCTTGACGGATACATCGAGTAGGAATCCAACGAGGGTGATACCTCGGATTCCCCTGATGTTGAGGACACATGGATAATTGGACTTTACACTGTTACTTGGACGGCGGGTCGACCCTGAGGGGTACCCGCGTGTGATGTGAACACGGGTTGCCTGGATGGTGCCCAAGTGAGAATACGAGGCGTGGCCAGGCATTCTTGGCCCTTGCCGCAAGTCCTCGAGACGGGGCGACGGGGTCACATCTTTCGTGAGTCTCTGCTCGTTACCGCACTACCAACACACTACGATTTGGATATTTGATTCGAGTGGGCCTCTGGCCCGATAGCACTAACCATCACGCGGGAAAAGTTATGGGCACTCTGCATCGTATGCATCAGCCGAAAGCTTTGTCAGACATCCAGTTCAGCATTGCGGCCGGGACGGACCGGCGCCCCCCTGGTGCCTGGCTTCCCCCTGCACGCAACGACTCGGAGTGCACAGGGCGATGGCCCAAGACCTCTGAGCGCTTAGGATGTAGACCGACGGGGACCTCTTTGCTGAGCTCTAGGTAGGGTTGCGGTGTGTCGTTTGGCCGAGGCCGGGCATGACCCGGAAAAGTGTGTCCGGCCGGAGTTAGGCGAGCGTGGTGTGTAAGTTGGTGCACCCCTGCAGGGAAGAACTAATCTGTGCATAGCCGGATCCTCGGTAACGGACACTCGGAGTTGTATCCCGGTCGATACAACTAGAATTGGATACTATGGCTTTGGGATTGCTTCTCGCAGGGAGTCGAGAAGGGATCTCAGGACAAGGTTGATGACTGTATGGCTCTGGGATTGCTTTCTCACAGGGAGTCGAGAAACGATCTCTGGGTGAGGTTGAGACTTATCGATACTACTACTTTATACGGTACTAATCTACACTCTTCTAATGCTGCAAGACCTCTGAAGATGCTAGTCTTCAATAGGACTAGGCCTTCTCTCTATTCTGGCATTTCTGCAGCCCAGTCCACATATACAGCCTTCCTGTGATAATGTTGCATATGTAGTGTAGATCCTTGCTTGCTGAGTACTTTGGATGAGTACTCACGGTTGCTTTGCTTTCTTTTTCCCCCATACCCATTTTGATGCAACCAGATGACGGAGCCACTGAGACAGCTACCCCCGCCGACGATCGACTACTACTACTACCCCGAGGGTGGATACTGCTACGAGTTGGCCGACGACCAGGAGTAGGATCGGAGGGTCCCAGGCAGGAGGCCTACGCCTTTCGATCATAGTGTTTTCTTTTGTCCCGCCTTTTAAAGGCCTTACTGTCTTTCCTTTATATATGTACTCAAATATCTGATGCTTCCGCTGACGCTTGTATGCGAGCTTATGTATTCGAGCCCTCGAGGCCCCTGGCTTGTAATGTAAAGCTTGTACGACTTTATTTATGTTTTAGAGTTGTGTTGTGATATCTTCCCGTGAGTCCTTAGGCTTGATCGTGTGCATTTGCGTGTATGATTAGTGCACAATTGAGCCGGGGGCGTCACAGAGGGACGGGTTACATGTGGAGTCCTAGTAGGACTAGGACTACTCTATTACAAGTGGAATCCTAGTCTTGCTTCCTTTGTAAGGGAAAAACTCCTTATCCTTTTCCTCTTAAGCCGACCTACCATAACATGAGCCGGCCTTCCATGAGCCGCCTTCTGGGCCACCGGGTCTTGTCGCTCTTCTGACCTGCCTGCCGGGTCACCAATGAGTCACCAGGCCCGGCCAGGTCATCAGTGAGTGGAGAGATCCGGGCGGGTCACTTAGTGAGTCGCCAAGTCAGGGCGGGTCACTAGTGAGTCGCCAAGTCCGGCCGGGTCATACTTCCGGCCGGGTCATACTGCGGGGTATATCCCCGACATTAGCCCCCAGTTTAATTTGGATTTATCCATGTTAAACTGATCCTGCAAAATAAACACAAGAACAAATTTGATAGGTTGTGCTCCGGGTTAAAAGTTTTTCTGAACCGGCACCTGATCATCCTTAAGTCCTTGTCATTTCCTTCTTGATACGTGTCCATGACTTCATAGCAAATCTCCTTTAGCAGATATGTTCAAACTTTGCCAATGAAAAAGATCCAGGTATTTCTTCTGAAAAGTCCGGGTCAATAGGCCAGCTTAAAAATCAATTTGCTGACATTAGTTTCTTGCAGAAAAATATTATAAAGAATAATCCATTTGATTCAGCTTCCAATGCTCTAGTTTGACAAGAATATTGGTCTTGAAATACTCATCTGATTTTCAGCCGGCTTGAAGATGTAGATCTTGCCAACTTATGATTGCCAAAATTGCCGGGTTACAAAACAGATGATGCCGGGTCATAATTGTTGCTGACGCCGGGTCAATCTTATACCGACTTGGTGCTTGCTGGTTTACTCCCTTATATGCATATCACTTGTAGCCCCCCAAGTCTTAAGAGGAGAACGCAGTGATAGCTTAAGACTTGCTTTAATATAAATGCTGCAACTTTGGAGAAATCCGGGTTATTCATGTAAGTCGCCAATCATAAATTGCACATTTTGAACTTCCCATGTGTAGCCCCCAAGTGCCGGGTCATTAGGCAATAATGAGCAGGGACTTTGTAGATCTGATTATGTGGACTTTGAGCAGCAATGTGTAGCCCCCAAGGGCCGGCTCATCACTATGTGATGGATCGGGTCTTCAATGAGGCGAGTTAAAATGACTTTGCATTAGCCCCCAAGTGCCATGGTGCATGCTTGTAGTGACATGGGACTTGCATACTCTATGTAATATTGATTTGAATAATGTAGCCCCCAAGTGCCGGGTCGTATGCCTGCAGCGACTCGGGACTAAATAAAACCATATCCATTATCCGGATGATGTTGCTGAAAGCCTTTGCATATCAATATTGAACCATGCTCTCTGTTGTGAACCGGTACTCTTGGATGAAGAAATAATAGCCGTTGCTCTGAAGCGGCTTTTGAAAACCTCAATTATAATACTGATTATTGATAACCATAATAAAAATCCAGCCATGTTGGCTATTGAAGATTTGAATTATATAATCCGGTATGAAATCCTCGATCATTCAATACCATAATGAAAATCCAGCCAAGTTTGGCTATTAAAGATTTGAATACTTTATCTGTTTGACAAGTAAATCCGGAGTTAAAATCCCGGCGGCTCTTGGCCGATGGCGACTTAATGCACATCCATTGTACTCCGGGATGCAACCCGGCGGCTTATAGCCTTTGTAAAAATCAAGAATTGATAACCCTTTTGAAACACCAATTTTAATCTTTGATGATGGTCTTAAACTTAATCATTTATGTAAGACATAGCTCTGCATGTCCTACACAAAGTTTAAACAACATATGCCCTGGCGACTTAACGTCAAAAGCCAAGGCGGGTAACAACCCAAACATAATATAGTCTTATGCATTTATGGAAAAGACTAGAATTAAGGCCATCAAAGCCAAAATATACTGGCGACTTAAAGTCAAAAGCCAGGGCGGGTTATCAAACCTCGCATATTCTTATAACAATTAAAAGCATACCTGTAAAATTGGCTCATACTGCCGGCTTACATCGCCATATCCAGTGAGGGTGACAACCCAAAGATTTATAAGCGCATGATTCCAATTGCGCAATCCAAAGTATACTGGCGACTTAACGTCAAAAGCCAGGGCGGGTTATCAAACCCCAAATATTCATACCGTTATTGAAAAACATAACTGTAGATTGACACCATGGTGATGCCTTTGTGATGAAAGAAATCCTTGACCGTTGTTGTAATATAACCCGGTACTTTATCGTTGTACGAATATCCTAGAATAATGCCAGTCCTTGATATGAAAACCCTGCTCGTGGTTGAAGTGCACCCCAGCAAATATATGTTTGAGAAATCCGTAAGTGTTGTAGTTTACTACAGAGTACGAGTTGGAAAAATCCAAGAACCGGTCAATTAGATGACTCGGCATTTATATGTGATAGGGCTGCTCTTCGAGAATAATCAATTCTTCTGAGCTGACTTAAAAAACCCAATCATTTAGTACTGGTTATAATAAACCACGATGAAGATCCAGCCATTTTGGCTATCAAAGATCTATTTGCTCCTGCAAAAATTTATGCTTTTAACCCGGTTTCAAGACCGGCATGATATGTATGTATGATGCATGATGCAATGTAGAATGATGTATGTGTATGATAAAGCAGGTGTGATAACCCATAATAAAGCGGCTTTGAAGGCACAATTTTTTTTTGCTTTGAAAAGCTAGGCCTAAAACCTTTTAACACCTATAGTCGGGTCTCACGTGGCGTAAATCTATCGTTTTAACATTACCAAGTTCAGGGTCTTATTGCGAGATTGACTGTCAAAAGACAAGTTCAGGGTCTCTTTGCGAGATTGACTGTCAAAAGACAAGTTCAGGGTCTCTTTGCAAGATTGACTGTCAAGAGACAAGTTCAGGGTCTTATTGCGAGATTGACTGTCAAAAGACAAGTTTAGGGTCTCTTTGCAAGATTGATTGTCAAGAGACAAGTTCAGGGTCTTATTGCGAGATTGACTGTCAAAAGACAAGTTCAGGGTCTCTTTGCAAGATTGACTGGCAAGAGTACGAACGGGCCACATAGCGGAGGGGTTACAGCATATAGGTGAGATTATCCCATAGCCGGCTCTCACGTGACAAGAGCCGCTGTTTTAACCTTGACAAGTTCAGGGTCTTATTTAAAAGATTGACTGTCAAGAGTGCGGCGGGTCATTCCAGGATTACCTGGGCGGAGTAACAACGACATACAGGTAGGATAACCCGGAATTCGGTGTTTACACCTGCCATGTAAGCCGATTAAGATGGTAAGCATTGCTATGCTCATTGAGCATGAAGCCCCCAAGTGACCTTTAATTTTTTCTGAGAACTCGAACTTGCGAGAGATGTCCTCCTCCTGAACCGGGTGTTAAACCGGATATTGAACCGGAATTTCTTTTGATAACCCGGAATTCTTTCATTGAGCCAGAGCTTTTTGATTGCCAGGCCTTTTTTAAACCGGAAATTTTCCTGACGGCCTTTTAAAACTTCATCAATGAGGTAGTAACTCCCGAGACTGGGTTATTTTCCCTCCAATGACCCGGGGTTCTTGAATTTGCTGAAACTGGCAACATTTGCTGAGTCATGTCCATGTAGCCCCCGAGTCTTAAGACGACTCGAGGAGTTGGCTTAAGATTCTCCATACATGACTGTTATATACTCCCGGTATGAGTCATTCAACAACTCAGTGACATAACGGTCCCTTTTGCAGTAGACAACTTGTCCTGCATTAAAGATTTTGCAAGCCAGAGTAATTGCTCTTTTTAAAGAAATTAATATGTAATATAAAAATATACTGGATGGATTTCACCTGATATGTTAGGCCGGAAATTAACCGCCGCGGAGTTGATGATCACTATGGTGAAATCAATCACGGGCGAGTTGGCCGCGGGAGCAGACACATGAGTCGGCCGCGACGTTGTAAGCCGGTGCGGACGGGCGAGTCAACCGTAGGCGCGATAAGCCGCGCGGACGGCGAGTCAATCGCCGGTGCGCGGACGGCGAGTCAATCGCGGGCGCGGTCCCAGCGAGTTGTAGATCGAGCTGTACGGGTGGCGGCTTGCGCACACCCGTTCAACAGCAAGCGGGCGCGGACGCCAGTTCATGATGATGCTAACGCACACTTCATAGGCACAGCATGGCACCACCTTTATAATGAATCATTGTCCTGCACAAAATATGGACCAGAGTAATTGTTCTTTGAAAAAAAATATGTGCTAATAAAATAGATTTAGATGGATATCACTTGAGATATTTATCAGACAAACGCGGGCACCGACGTTGGATGACGTAGTCAGACGAAAAGAGTTTTCAGATATACTTTTAACTTCGTCCGATCTTTTAAATCTCCGGACGCGTCTGACAACCTCATGGAGTAGTATTTTTGCACCATGGTCTTCCCGTGGCCTCATGTGTATATATTTTCCTTTGGATTCCCATGTTTGGTACTTGACGGTTGATGGTTCTTCAAACGTCGAACTGATTTGACGGTTGTCAGGAATGTTAATCAAAGTTGTACTGACGGGCTCTTTTATGTGATTCATCAACAGAAGTAGTGAGCAGCAGTTGAGTTTTTCTCGGGTTCATGCTTTCTGCTCTCACTTGCACCTTCAGTCAAGATAATGGATCTCCTCAGTAAATATCAACTTCAGATCTCCGGTACTCATCATGTAGAACGTAACTTATCCTTTGTTTACAGGTTAAATCCTTTTGACGTTTTCTTCGAGGCCTGACTCCGTATGATCTCCTTTCTCAATCTGGAAAACATATTTCTTGAGAATAGTTCAGCACCACTTAAAGAAAAGAAAGAAGCGTGGGCGGCATGTGTTGCAGCCTTGGCAAGGGTGGTCTTTGAACACCCAGGAGGACCATGCAAAAGCACATCACGAACTGGTGATATCCACAGTCTTGCAAATGCAGCAGTACGCTTGATGGGCCACTCAACAGCTTGCTCAAATGCAGGGGCGGCTCGTAGGATGCAGAGGCGAGCGGCAGAGGAGATGAGGTGATGCCAGCAGAGGCACAACTGCGGTGGCTCGACAGACGTGAGTCGAGGGCGCGGCTATGCTTGAAGGCGACTCTCAGACGGCGGCTCGTCAGAGCGGGGCGAGGCCTGCGGCGGCTTGGGGAGGCGTGGCCGCACAGGGCCGGTTTAAGGAGGCACGCTGCAGCGGTGGCGGGTCGACTCGGAGGCGGCCGGCGGACAGAAGCCGCACCCATGACCGCAGCGGCAGAGGCGAGGCGGGTCAACCACGACAAAAACAGGTCAAGGCAAGGTGAGGGCGGCGACTCGCGGCGGCCCACGCCAACGGCGACTTGAGGCAGGAGCGGCGACTCGGCGCGGCAGTGACGCACGGCAAAGGCGGGTCAATGAGGTAAGGGCGCCTCGGGGATGGAGGCGGCGCACTGGCGGCTTAAGGCCGGGCCCGGCAGAGGAGGAGCAAGGGCGTGGGCGTGGGCGGTAGGCCGGCGCGCGAGGAGCAGCAGTAGCGAGCCGGCGCGATGGGTGCCGGGGCCCAGGCAACCACGTGCGCACAGGGCAGCGCTGTAGTGGGGAGGCCGGGCGGAACAGGGGTAGAGGAGGCAAGGCGGCGACGAAGGACGGCCTGGCTCGGGCGACTCAGTCATGCAGCCATGGGGGCGCTCGCGGGCAAGGCCTCGGCGAAGGCGGTAGGAGCAGCGGTGGTGAGTCGGCTCAGCAGGGGCTGCTCGAGGCGGCGGGTTGGAGCAGCCAAGGCGGCTCAACGGGCCGCAGCCGGGACAGAGGCGACCGGCAGCGGCGACCGGCGAAGGCGGCTTGACAGCAGAGAGGCGCCGGTGAGGTGCAGCCGCGACGGCGGGGGCAGGACGGCGAGGATGCAGAGTCCGAGTCCAACCACCCGTCCGTGTCCTCGTCTTGGTCGTTGTGGTTTGATTGTCCATGTCTTCCTCCAAGTCGTGGCCTTCCTTTTCCCTTTTTCTTTTCTCTTTTTTTTCATTGATTTCCTCTATCCCAATTTGCAAACAGCGCACGATGACTAGGCCGGGGTCAAGCCCTCGGTTCCTTGTACTTCAATTCGGTTTTGAAGTAGATCGGATCGAACCGATGACTTCTTTTTTCCTTCAGTAGATATGCGCGGTTTTAATCCATGGCGACTTGACAGCTCTGACTTGATAACAGTTACAGATCAGAACCTGACGTGCCGACGAAATAGACTGCTGCGAAAAACACCGTCTGACTCATCTTGGACTTAAATATTGCACTTGCCGGAATCAAAGTTGACCAGCGAATTTTAATTAACCCGGCTGTGGCTCTGTCCAAGACTGTTGCTTCGTAAATTGTGAACCTCTAGATTCCTGAGGTAGATCCCTTCAAGAACTCAACATCACCATGCGTTGCCCTACGGTGGACGCCAACTGTCGTGGTTTTGTCACGGCAGATGTCCTAATGTGAGGACTTAGTCGTGAGGCCGACGCATCTACATAGTAGCTTCAAAGGGGTTGAGTGGGACGAGAGACGCGAGATTTTTTACCCAGGTTCGGCCCCTCACGGTGGAGGTAAAAACCTACATCCTGCTTCATTGATATTGATCATGGTGCTCACGATTACAAGGGTACTCTTTGGCTACCTCTCTCTCGAGAGCTATTGACTTGTCTGTCTAAAACCATGTCCCCCTTGGGGTGTCCTGTCCCTCCTTATATAAGTTGGAGGGGCGGGTTACATGTGGAGTCCTAGTAGGACTAGGACTACTCTATTACAAGTGGAATCCTAGTCTTGCTTCCTTTGTAAGGGAAAAACTCCTTATTCTTTTCCTCTTAAGCCGGCCTACCATAACATGAGCCGGCCTTCCATGAGCCGCCTTCTGGGCCACCGGGTCTTGTCGCTCTTCTGACCTGCCTGCGGGGTCACCAATGAGTCACCAGGCCCGGCCGGGTCATCAGTGAGTGGAGAGATCCAGGCGGGTCACTTAGTGAGTCGTCAAGTCAGGGTGGGTCACTAGTGAGTCGCCAAGTCCGGCCGGGTCATACTTCTGGCCGGGTCATACCGCGGGGTATATCCCCGACACTTAGGTTCTTGGGTATTCCTTGAATATTACCTTGGGGTGCCTTGGGAACCCCCAAGCTTATGGTCTTGCCACTCCTTGTTCCTCTCGTATCGATATCTCAGCCAAAACTGGAAAACTTCAATCACACAAAACTTAACAGAACTTCGTGAGATATGTTAGCATGATAAAGAGCAAATCATTCATTTTGGTACTGTCAAGACAAGATTCATAATTGTTCTCACATAGTGCCTACTGTACCCTATCATTTCTACAATTTATATTGACCAATATAAGCCATAGAAACCATAAACTAGCAAACTATGCATTGAAAACAGAATCTGTCAAAAACAGAACAACCTGTAATGATCCGAACAATGACCATACTTCTCTAACTCCAAAAAGTATGAAATCTTAGGACAACATAGGCAATTTGTATATCAATTATGTGTAAAAATTCAGAATTTTATCACGTTCCAGTGAATTTAAACAATTATGTTACTGGGCGCAAAAGTTTCTGTTTTTGCACAGAATCAAGTCAACTATCATCCACACTATCCCAAAGGCTTTACTTGGCACATTATTGAAACAAAAGCTATAAAACATGATAACTAAAGTAGCTTAATCATGCGAACACACAAAAACAGTAGGTATAAGTATTGGGTTGTCTCCCAACAAACGCTCTTCTTTAATACCTTTTTAGCTAGGCATGATGATTTTAATGATGCTCACATAGAAGTAAAGAATTGAAAAACAAAGAGAGCATCATGAATCACATGGAAAGCACATTTAAGCCTAACCCACTTCCTATGCATAGGGATTTTGTGAGAAAATAATTCATGGGAACAAGAATCATCTAGCATAGGAAGGCAAAACAAGCAAAACGTCAAGATTTTCAGCACATAGAGAGGAAACTTGATATTATTGTAATATGTAAAAGCATATGTTCCTCTCTCATAGTAATTTTCAGTAGCATCATGAATGAATTCAACAATATAACTATCACATAAAGCATTCTTTTCATGATTCATAAGCATAGAAATTTTACTACTCTCCACATAAGCAATTTCCTTCTCATTAATAGTAGTGGGAGTAAGCTCAACAAAATAACTATCATGAGATACTTGATTTACATAATCAATTTGAGTACTAAAATGACGATGACAAAATTCATGGTTATCATTATTATTTATAGCATACATGTCATCACAATAATCATCATAGATAGCAACTTTGTTGTCATAATCAATTGAAACCTCTTCCAAAATAGTGGATTCATTACTAAATAAAGTCATAACCTCTCTGTCGGTGTCATAACCGGCGGATCTCGGGTAGGGGGTCCCGAGTTGTGGATCTTGGATCAATGGGGAACAAGGGACGAAGGGCACGATGTTTACCCAGGTTCGGGCCCTCTCGAGGAGGTAAAATCCTACGTCCTGCTTGATTGTATTGAAGTGTATAGGATGATTACAGAGTTGATCTACCACGGGATCAGATGAACTAAACCCTAGGTGAGTAGGATGATGGTTGTTGGTCTATGATGTATGACATAATGATCTATCGACTAGCCTGGCCTCGGCTTATATAATGTACCGGAGGTCTAGGATAACAAGATTCCTAGTCGGATACGTCGGTGGAGAGGAGTCCTTGTCTTGATCACCAAGTCTTGTGTGATCTCCCTTCTAGAGCACGGGGTCGCCTGTAGTCCGGCCTTCCTTTGATAAATCAAGAGCGGCCCACCAGTCCGGCACATGAGAGATAGGCTGGAAGCCCGAGGACACCTTAGTCCGGGATACCCTCACTCTCTAAATCCACTTTTATCAATATTGTAAAAAGATTCAACACCCTCCAAATTAGTGGGATAATTACTACCCAGAGTTGACCCTATTCCAAACCCACTTTCATCATTGTAATCATCATAAATAGGAGGCATGCTATCATCATAATAAATTTGCTCATCAAAACTTGAGAGACTAAAAATATCATCTTCATCAAACATAGCATCCCCAAGCTTGTGGCTTTGCATATCACTAGCATCATGGATATTCAAAGAATTCATACTAGCAACATTGCAATCATGCTTATCATTCATGGATTTTATGCCAAATATTTTATTGAATTCTTCTTCTATCAATTGAGCACAAATTTTCGATCCATCATTTTCAAGAAAGACATTATAAAGATGAATAATATGAGGCAACCTCAATTCCATTTTTCTGTAGTTTTCTTTTATAAACCAAACTAGTGATAAAACAAGAAACTAAAAGATTAATTTGCAAGATCTAAAGATATACCTTCAAGCACTCACCTCCCCGGCAACGGCGCCAGAAAAGAGCTTGATGTCTACTACGTAACTTTATTCTTGTAGACTTGTGTTGGGCCTCCAAGCGCAGAGTTTTGTAGGACAGTAGCAAATTTCCCTCAAGTGGGTAACCTAAGGTTTATCAATCAGTGGGAGGCGTAGAATGAATATGGTATCTCTCAAACAACCCTGCAACCAAATACAAGAAATCTCTTGTGTCCCCAACAGACCCAATACAATGGCAAATTGTATAGGTGCACTAGTTCGGCAAAGAGATGGTGATACAAGTGTAGTATAGATAGTAGATATAGATTTTTGTAATATGAAAATATAAAAACAGCAATGTAGTAAGTAACAAAACGAACCACAAACGATATTGCAATGCTTAGAAACAAGGCCTAGAGTTCATACTTTCACTAGTGCAATCTCTCAACAGTGCTAACATAATTGAATCATATAACAATCCCTCAACATGCGACCAAGAATCACTCCATAGTTCTTATCTAGCGAAGAACATAAGAGAAATTGTTGTAGCGTATGAAACCACCTCAAAGTTATCCTTTCTGATCAATCTATTGAGCTATTCCTATAAGTGTCACAAACAGCTCTAGAGTTCGTACTAAAATAACACCATATGATACGCATCAACCAACTCTAATGTCACCTAGATACTCCAATGTCACCACAAGTATACGTCGGTTGATTATTCGATATGCATCAAACAACTTCAGATTCATAATATTCAATCCAACACAAAGAACTTCAAAGAGTGTCCAAAGATTTCTACCGGAGAAAGTAGGACGAAAACATGCATCAACCCCTATGCATAAATTACCCAAATGTCACCTCGGGAATCCGCGAGTTGAGTGCCAAAACATACAGCAAGTGAATCAATAGAACACCTCATTGTCACCACGGGTATCCACATGCAAGACATACATCAACTATTCCCAAATCCATGAAAGTATTCAATCCGATAATAGTGAAACCTCAAAGGTAAAAAGTCAATTCATCACAACAAGGTAGAGTGGGGGAAAACACCATATGATACAACTATATTAACAAAGCTCGTGGTACATCAAGATTGTGACAAATCAAGAACACGAGAGAGAGATAAAACACATAGCTACTGGTACATATCCTCAGCCCCGAGGGTGAACTACTCCCTCCTTGTCATGGAGACCGCCGAGATGATGAAGATGGCCTCCGATGATGATTTCCCCCTCCGGCAGGGTGCCGAAACAGGGCTCCAGATGGTATTTCGAAGGTACAGAGGCTTGCGGCGGCGGAGTCCAAGTTCTGGGGTTATTTCTGTGGGTTTGGTATTTATAAGAATTTTTAGAGTTGGAATCACGCGAAGATGGGCCACAGGGGGCTCACGAGGTACCAGGGCGCAGCCACCCCCCTAGGCGCGCCATGGTGCCTCGTGGGGCCCTGTGGGTCTTCTGGTACTCCCCCGAAGCTTCCTAGTTCTCTTTTGTTTCAAAAAAATTGTCAAAAAGTTTCGCTGCATTTGGACTTCATTTGATATGGATTTTCTGAAAAACCAAAAACAAATAGAAAACAACAACTGACACTTGGCACTAAGTCAATATGTTAGTTCATGAAAATCATATAAAAGTTATATAAAAAATGCACCAAAACCATATAAAATTATTGTAAACATGGCGTGAATACTTCATAAATTATAGATACGTTGGAGACGTATCAACCGTCGCCGAGTACACTCAGACAACGCCATGTCCAGGCCCTCGACTCCGTGTTGCCCGACAGTACCGTGAAGTCCCGACCACCACCAACGACCAC
The DNA here is from genome assembly GCA_011799875.1 of Thinopyrum elongatum. NCBI lineage: Eukaryota > Viridiplantae > Streptophyta > Magnoliopsida > Poales > Poaceae > Thinopyrum > Thinopyrum elongatum. The sequence continues at coordinate 70,869,489 of CM022297.1, forward strand.
CGTACCCACGGAGGGAGGGACCTCGCCGACCGCGGGTACATCCCAGATCGAGCCCAATCTCACCTACCCGGAGCCTCAACTCCGACTCACCTTGGGTCCCGAACAGATCCACCCGAGCGAGAGCCTCCGGTCACCGTCACGCCATCAATGTAGACCAAGGAGAAGGGAAGCCGCAACCGCCACTCTGCGCCGCCGGTGGGGCACGACCACCAAAGAACAGCGCCGCCCCCACAGACCCGCACCACCGACGCCCCGGCCAAGCCCATCACCGCAACTTCCACCACCTGACAAGCCCCACCACGCCGGACCACCACCCGTACCGGAAGCCACTGGAGGTAGCTGACCCACGCCGCCATAGCCCTCACCGCCAACGAAGAACCGGCCGGAGAGCCCGCGCCAGAACAGATCTGGTAGGTCCTCCGGCGCCGCCCCGAGCATGCCCTGCCACCACCACAGCCACAACGCCCCTTCCACCAGCCATCAGCCAAGATGGAGCCGGCCGCATATGGCCCAAGCTGCCCGCAGCCCGCGTCCCGCACGCCACCACCCGGAGCAGGGGAACGCGCAGCCGCCGCGCCGAGCCACCGCACCAGGACGCCGCCGCACCACCGCCAGAGGAGCACGCCGCCGCCCCCATGCCGGCTACCGCGCCGCCAGGCCCTGCGGCAGCCCAGCGACTCCTCACGCGAAGTCATCCCGCGCCGACCCCCGAGCCGCGAGGAGAGGAAGCAGACCCTGCCGCCACCCACGCCGGCTGGGCTTTGCACGGCGGCACCTCTGGGCGGCGACGGGGGGAGGGAGGCCAAGGGGGAACGGAGAAGCGGCGGTGCTAGGGTTTCCCCCCGTCGCTCGCGGGAGCGGCTCGGGGGACGGGGGGTCTGTTATGCACTTTGTGTCCAAGGTAGTCTGAGGGTACCTTCAACGAGTTCACAAGTTTAGTTTGTTCATATAGAGCGCGCTCACGTCATAGTCAGGACTTTTCCAGCTATGTGAACGTTAAGTCTTGTAGATAACTTTCATGAGCAAGTCTTTAGAGGAGTTATACTCATCTATGCAGATGCAAGTGCAAAACTATGTATAGCTAGGTTGACGCGGATATAGTCATTGTTGTAATTTACCGATCATGAATCTGATCGCTTGAGTTTTTTTTTTTAAATCTCGTCTACATATAGTTTTGGTCTTATATGACTTTACTATTTGCCGGCATATTTTTTTGTGTGTGTTTGTATTGGCTATGTGCATCCTAACTATGTAGAGATCAGATTATGTTTGTATTCCCTCGATGCTCCGTTATGGGACAATAAAATCCACTTTAATCGAAAAAGCGCAAAACTACACAACTCGAGGCTATGTCTGGCGATCTAGAAAGACTGGGCGATGTGTCCAACACTGTAAAAAGGAACAAAAAAAAACATTCTATTCACTATCGAACAAGCTACAGCTTGAGCCAAAATTTCCTTCAAGTGAACGAAGAAAGTAATGATCAGTTCCACACCTTGTACGTGTCAGATAGGACTGGTGTAAGCATGATCAAAGCTCAAAACTTGGTGCCAGGAACTAGCTTTCTAAGCATAACATTAACACTGCTTATTGTTTTCCTTATGTAACATCTGAATTTTTGCACATTTGGCTAAAAGAAAGCTCCTCAGAATTTTGGGTTTTGAGTACATATTCTTATCCGGACCTAAATGTTTTCAACTATAATGACAAAATAATCTGACATATGTGATATGTGATGCAGATAACTGTAACAACAGATGCACAAAAATGTCCACCAAATATATTTTCCTACGTATCCAAAAAAAGTAGAACGTACCATACAAAAACTACGCACAGCAATTATATTAAAAAAACTGACTGGATACTAAGATTAGGTACAAAATACAAAATGTTAGAGCTCCAAAGTATCTCCCTTATTTACACTCTTTTTTATCCCATTCTATGGGAGTTAGTATGGCTAAGCTTTTCTGCACGATGTGTTAACAGCTCACTTGAGAGTTCCTTCCTACATTGATAGCCAGGTTGAAATTGCCAACAGTATGCCCATACTTCCCAGGCCATACATCACAACAACATCAGAATTCTTGCCTTCCAGCTGTTCTAGCAGGTGCTCTGTCCATCCATGCGACCTTAATTGTGCTTCCTGGACGTTGCAATTAACAAAGTATTAGTCTCAAAATTCTATTGTATTTTTGCAAAATTTACTAAAACTCACTTTCATCTCTTCTATGTCTGATCTTCTTGCACTAGCCTCATCCTGTAACATGACATGGTCAAGTATATCATTTCCGGTAGGAAGGGGGGTTTCCGAGTCATGTGCAGCTAAGAAGCCTGTGTAGGCTGAATCGGTATGGATAGTCTTCATGACTGACCCAAAGAAATTTGTCACTGGGACCTGGTCAAAGACAGAATAGAAGGTGAAAAAAGGCTTAGTCATGGACAACAGAGCAGCCATTAGAGATAGATATTATCTTGCCATTACCTCGTTTAAGGCACGCTTGTAAAGATCCATTCGGTAATATGCAGTAGACAGCAGCATGGAAGGATCATATGAATTGAAAAGACTGGAACATAAAAGGCAAGGTTATAACACAAAATTATGAAGATCGAATGCTAATGTGGAGAACCACCCAGCTACTTTCAATTATTTTATGTAAGTTCAAAAGAAAGCACATTGATACACAAAGCACCCACATGATGCAGACCTCCCTTTCACATCATATCACATAGAAGTTTGAAAATCAAACAAGAACATCAACTATATCTTAATATAGAAACAGTGAAGCAAATTGTACAGCACACTTAAATCATCACCTTCACCTGGCATAACACAAAGTTCAACACCCAACACAAAAAAAGTAAATGGCTATTTTTTTCAGTAACAACATCACAATAAGACATAACACAAAGTTCAACACCTTGTCATGCAGATAATTGATGAACTTTCAACCGTATACATAATCCAAGAGAATAACATGCAAAGTATTATTACCTGTTCAATGAAGCATTGCTATACATGTTCAGCTTCTCAAAGAAAGCAAGTGTATGGAAGGTAAACCTATCCACAACAGAAACACCAATCTGCCACCAGAAATGTTTAACATTAACCAGCTTCATGACAAGTAATAAGGTAATAATAAGTTTGCAAATATTATGTTCTCACGTCTGAGTCAAGATGGTGAGAGTAAGAGTTTTCCCCTTTCATGCTGCTGCCAATCGCCAAAACGCCAGGTGATTGAAGCTGTATATATTAAACATATCAGGTACAGCCTTTAGACACAATTTTCAGATATAGAAAAGCCGAAAGGGTGAAGTCTACTCAAGCAGAACAGATCCTTGTCTGAATCTATAACTATGTGAACTACTCCCTCCGTCTCATAATATAAGACGTTTTCGCAAACTAATATAGCTTGCAAAAACGTCTTATATTGTGGGACGGAGAGAGTATTATTCAAATCATGAAACGCAGGTGGTTAGCATACCATTTGAACAAAAGCCATATGCAGCATTTGCCACTACTATATGCCAAACAGCTACTTCTTCCGTCCCATAATATAAGAGCGTTTTCAACACTACACTAGTGTCAAAAACGCTCCTATATTTCATAACAAAAAGGTAATGTACAGCAACAACTAATGTTACAAAGTGTATATGGTCATATGGAGAACAAATTCAGAAAGATGAACCCGGAATTAGTTGTGCCAAAAATAAATAGATAAATTGTGAAGAAAATGCATAGATGTACAACATGCTATAGTTTGCACACTTGCCAACAAATATATGAACGTCTGTGAACTGTACCCAAAAAGTAAAAAACATTGGACAGTTACAAAATGAAATGGATAATATGCATATCCGTGATTCAGTATGTGTCAAGATGAACTTGTGGCAACTAGCAACAAACCTGTGAAAACAGAGTAGCAGCCTGGCAGGTATCTACCATAATCAACAACTCTTTAAATCTGAAAGGAAGACCAAGGTGAAATGGTCAGAACCAATGAAGCCAGAAATGAAGGGGCGCAAGCCAACATCCAAATGTTGATAATTAACCAATTCAACCTATGTTTCTCCTTCATTTGCTTTACTGCATCTGCTAAATCATGGCTCTGAAGTTCTTCATTATCTTGGAACTTCAGAAATTCATCCCCACCATGCCCAGTCATGTACAAAAGAATATGGCTTCCTTCATCACTTAAGAGACGCTTTGATCTTGGTACAGCACTCTCATGTCTTCCAGTCAAAACTCGCAAAAAGTTTTCAACTGTAACCTCGTAACCTCGGTAATCAACCTGTCATTAGAAAACCAAAAGAGTAACATCAGCATACCAAGATCAGATATTACTTTTTTTAATAAAAATATCAGATTGCGTAGCATTATGAGTGGACAACTTGGAGAATTGTCAGCTGCCACCTTCCGTAAATGACCTAACTGGCCATATTGAACTGTGTAGACTGTAGAGTGCCTTAAGTATCCATCGTTTTGCAAAATTTGACCATCTTTTAGGAGGCATTGTTTCATGATATTATCAATGAGAAAATCAAGATTGTAGGTATTGCAATATATCAATCATATGCCTATGGGCGTCTACTTGTTGAAAAAGAGGTCAAGTAGTCGTAGTGTGTCATTTACTGTGGGCATGCATATGCTTAGATATCATCAACTATTTCGTAGCTTTGGTACCTCATTAGTATCAATGATACATGCACATCATGGGCTTGAGAAAATATTGCACCCTAGGGGCTATCAAACTACAATGTTATGAATTCAGCAGCAATATTTTCAGAGTAAAAGAGATTCACCTCAACATTGTCACCATAAAGATTAAGCTGGTGGTTCTCATTGTTGAACACTTGGGCGGGATAATTGTTCCGAGGATTACAAGCCATATCATCCGCCAACATAAGTATTATCCGCTCATCAGGTATTCCTAATCTCTTAACAGTCCTGGTAAAAATGGTATATTCAGTAATAAGAAATAACCTTACAAAGGACATTGATTAACAATTGCATATAATGGCATAACTATATTAAGTATACTACCTGTACAAAGACAGCGTGTTGGCCATATGTCTATAATTAAACCTGCATAACATTTCAATAATAGGTCAGAATTAAGTGACAACAGGGATAAGCAGCAGAACCCAACATCAACAAGACAACATAAAAGCATAAGCCACATATATTCAAATGTTATAGGTAGATGGGAACTAAACATGCATCTCAAAGGGAGAACTTCTAAAACATTGGCTGGTATTAACACAACTACAATTGTGCATATGCGCCTTCTTGCATTCTTCTTCTGCATATTCGAGGAAAAACTACAATTGTGCATGTGTTCATACCAAAATGCCTGTCAAAAGACACTTGTGCTAGCTGAACTTACATCATTAAAGTCTAGACATTTTAAGCCATCATCATTATTATTACACACCCACAGAGAGAACGAATAAACTCTATTCAATTATTAGTTGTAAAACCACTGAGATCTCCGGTCATACTGATAATCAATGACGGAGCCACCTCCTGGCGACCCTGGGCGGCTTGCCCAGGTTCATCCTGGAACCTTTGTTCAAGCTATAGCAGGGCAGGAGAATTCAACGGCAAATGTTCATCAGCACGGTGACCGTTAGCCTTGCCCAGGCTCTATGAACAGGCTGGCTCCACCACTGATGACAATATTAAACTATACGCAATCAGAAGAATAAAGCACTACAAATGGATCCCAGCCAATGAGAAAAATCAAATCGCTCCGTATAGTGACATCGATATACTTAGCAAACAGGGATGCACAAACTCATGAATACACAGGCGAATGCAATCTACACCAACTGGGATCCAGATCCTTGTATGAACCGCGCCCACTTGCCAGCACTTACAGCAACACCCTTGTTTCTCTAGACCTCTCCAGATCCTTGTATGAACCGCGCCCACTTGCCAGCACTTACAGCAACACCCTTGTTTCTCTAGACCTCTCACTGCTACATTTGGCACACTGAACCTGAACCCACTCCAGTTGCATTGATCCACAACAAACGGACGCACAGCTAGGAAGCAACGAACAGCGTGGTGACGGTATGACGCAGACATGATAGAGGGGGTCTCACCAGAAGCGGGATGTGCAGACGAGCACGGCCCAGTTGTTGTTGTGCACAGCCGCGGGAGACGACGCCGCCGGGGGCGCGGCGGAGGAGAAGGTGAGGAGCACGAGCAGCGGTAGCGTCTTGAGGAGGAAGAGGAGAGCGGGCCATGAGGGCCCGGGGTCCCGTCCGGCGAACGCCATGCTCGCCGCCGGAGCAGCGCGCGGGATCAGGAGCTGCCCTGAGCTGACGGCCGGAGGTGGGGCGGAGCAGAGGTGGCGGGGGCGTCGGCGTCGGCGTCGGGTGCGGAAGAGGTGGTAGGCGTCGGTGGTGCCGTAGAGGTCGCGGGGCGGCACGGTGCTACCGGCGGCGACGCGACGCAGGCTACCGTGGAGGAGGTGGCGGCGGCAGATCCGCTAACGTGGTGAAGCAAAGTCACTCGGGCACAGTTCCCTGATTTTTGTTTCATTGACAACCGTTAGATCAGAAATGAAAGGAGCAGATTGCATGTGGCACTAAATCTGAGCCCGACGGTCTGGACGAATCCGTACTGCGTCCTGTGGAGCAAACGATCCGGGGCAGCTGCGCTACGATTACGAGTCTTGCGCAAAAAAAAGAAAAAGAAAAAAAAGAAGAGAAATCAGTTTTTTGAAATTGTGTAAACCGCTGACATTTTTTTAGATTATATGAAATGGGTGAAATCAGTTTTTTGAAATTATTGAAATATGTATATTTGAAATGAGTGAAACCAGTTATTTGAAACAAGAGAAATTAGTTTTTTTAATTTACTAGAACCAGTTGTCTAAAATGTGATTTTTTAAATAAGTCAAATAAGTTTTTCTAATAAGTGAATCTTTCTTTTTTTTGTTTTAGAGAAATCGGTTTTTGAGAAGAGCAACCTTTTTTTGAAATTAGTGAAATCAGTTTTTGAAATTAGTGAAATCTGCTTTTTTCGGTGAGTGAAATTTGCTATCTTGAATGAGTGAAATCGGTTTTTTCAAATGAATGGAATTAATATTTTGAATTCAATGGAATCATTTTTTATTAGAAATGACTGGACACATTTTTTTATTTGAGTGAAATAGGTTTTTGTAATGAGTGTAAACATTTTGTAAATTGAGTGAAATGAGAAGAATAAAAGAGTGAAATCGAATTTTGGAAACTAGTCAACTCTATATTTTCGAAATGAGTGATTTTTTTAATTTAGTGAAATGAGTATTTTGAAAGGAGTGAAATAAATTTTTGAATGAGTGAAATATTATAATCGATTATATATAGTCAAATCAAGTTATTTGGGAAGAGATTCTTTTTTCAAAATGAATTTACTCGGTTTTATGAAATAAGCGAATATGTTTCTTGACATGCGCGATATCCGCTATCTGAAATGACTGAAATTAGTTATTTCAAATCAGTGTTTTTTTTAATTTAGTGAAATCAATTTTTGAATTGACTGAAATTAGTTTTTTCTAACATTGTGTAAAATAATTTTTTTGTAATTAGTGAAATGTTTATTTTTTAAATGAGTGAAATCGATTTTTTAGAATTTGTGAAATATGCACTTTTGATATGAGTGAAATCGATTATTTGAATGGGGTGAAATTATTTCTTGAATCTAGGGAAATCAATTTTTAGAAATGAGTAGTTTTTTAAATGAGTGTAATATTTTTTTCATGATTAAATCTTTTCTTTGATTTTAGTGAAATTGTTTTCTCAAAAGAGCGATTTTTTTATAAAAATGAGTGAAATCTGCTATCTGAAATGAGAAAAAAAAATTAAATGAGTGAAATTAATTTTTGAATTGGCTGAAATCCGACTTTATGAAATGAGTTAGCATTTTTTAATTGTCTGGAATGCATGAAACATTTTTTTGAAATTAGTGGAATATGTGCTTTTGAAATGAGTGAAATCAAGTATTGGAAATGAGTGAAATTATTATTTTTGAATCTGGTGCAATCCGTTTTTTGAAAGGAGTGGAAGATTCTTTTTAATGAATGAAATGTATTTTTTGAACGAGTGAAATTTGTTCTAGAATGGAGTGAAATCCTTGTTTTAAATGAGTGGAATCAGTGTTCTGAATTGAGGTATTTTAGTTGAGTTAAATTAGTTTCTTAAATTGGGTAAAATTATTTCATCGAGTGAAACTGTAATAAATATCAAAACTCAATTTCAGTGAAATAACCAGATTCACTTTAAAATATAGCTGAAATTGGAATATGATTGAAACAATAAATTTAAACTAGTCAAAATGTATCCGAGATCGAACTTATTTTAAAGGTCTTTATCGCCCTGAATTCAAATATGTAAAATGTTTTACAAATGAAAATTTGATTCAAGTGATATGAGCCATTCACATTGTCACATGGAATACAAAAATGCATCTCTTTAGTTGGAGAGAAACAATCTTGTGTGCATGGAGTAATCTGTCCTTCGCTCATCTCCCACTCTCCTACCGGAGAAAAGTTGGGGCATTGTAGGCCCTGTTAGTTTGTATTGTTATGTATTCATTTGAGAAACTGATTGACACCTTATATAGGACTAGTAGGCTAGGACTAGTAAACTAGTCAAAAGTACTCTATTTGGAAAGATAAATGGATTTTAGGAAGATGTTGCCTTAGCATTGAACCAAGACTAAAATCATAAAGTAAAAAACGACAATTCTTTTGGAAGGAAAAAACTTGTCAAGTTAAAGTGTGGAAGATTATAGAATAAATGAGAAGTGCCTATTTTTTGTGCATACTATGCATAGTAAATTATGAAATTAAATAGAATGGCTATTCTTTTAGTAGAGAAAATTAGGAATTAAAGTACGAAAGTGTCTAGAACAAAGAAGAAGTCTCTTTGTTTTGAGGTTTGTGCATATTATGCATGGTGCTTATGGCCAGGCGTGGAATCTTCTAGGCATTACCCGTGGCAGAATCCGGTGTAGTGAAGAGAATATCCAACAGGTAACAGTACTCAAATTTGAAATCTCACAACCGTTGGACCGGCTTCATCGAATCACAATACTGGAAGTTATTCGTACACTATATAGTGGTATAGAAAAAGTAGCATGAATCTCCAGGAAAAGAATGGGTGGTGGATTCCTCAGTGTTATGTATGGCAGATTTACCGCTTTTAGAGCCAACTTCCCTTGAGGTTGCTGCTTTGGCTAGTGGAAGATTATCCGTTAGAAAAATGGCACCTTGTATGTTCAGCTTGCTTGCAATGATCGCTGCTAGAAGCAATGGCTTGGTACATGAGGAGGGAGAGGAAGTGTTGTGTGTTGAATGTTGGATCATGATGCAGCTGGAGGAATTGTCTTCGTAGACCTGGATGAAAACATTGGTGTGTGTTGCTGGGAGGGTGCGGTCGATCTAGAATCTTAGAGCTTTTCCATGAGGTGTAAGAGAATATTTTTGGACATATAGTAAGAAGATTGGAAGATACAGAGCTGCATTGGGGAGGCAAAGTGGTGTGATCTATAGAACTTATTTGATGTGCCTCAGCCGATAGGTCTGTTCATCAGATTGAGCTTGTGTGGCTAGAATGATCTTTCCATTTGGTGCACTTGGTGGGGGGAAGGAGAGCTTCTTTCCAAAGACCTTGGTTTAGCATTCGAATCACCCATTCCTTTTTCTTTATTCAATCTGCCTTACATTCCTTATATGTATAACCTTTCAATCTATGTATTATTTCTATACAAATTGATCCTGACTTTTCAAAGACAGCATAAGAATGTAAAAGTATTTTGCAAGGAAGAATAAGGGTGATTCATAGAGATCAAGCTTTGAATTCTGCTTGGCATGGAATCATGGTCGTGAACAAGAACATGAAATATTAGAACCAAGGGCTAGCAAACCATGCATATATCTAGCAAATGTGTGAATGTAGAAGATATGAGTTTATTTTTTTATTTGATTACACTTGCAATAGATTTGGTTAACATGTACTGAGAATGTGCCAAGCTCTCAATCTAGTGGGAAAAAGCTTTCCTTAGGAGTCTAGAAGCAAACATTTGTACCCTAGGTGGCATGAGTTTTTTCTTATAGACCTGTTTGATAAGTTTTTTCTAAAGAATAAATGTAACGTGGTTGGTTACCGGGGAAGCCTGAATTTCCTGTAAGCAAAGCTTGTAAGTACTTTTGGAGTTACACTTGCTAGTAGACGTAAGATCCCAACACATAATTTCACCACAATAATCCTATATAATAGGAGTTTAAAGAATGGTTGAGACTACATGCTTTTCGAAAAAAAATGATGAGGTTTGGGTTCCATGCCCTCTAGCCAGGGATGCACAAATCCTTGACTTTGGCAAGGTAGACAAAGGGCCTATCCTAGATAATATGATGTCCATATATATACAAGGAGGACCCAAGGAGTGATCCAAATAGATGGAATAAGTGGGCATTGAGACGTGGAATCATCTTTAGAATGGAGGTCCAAAAAGTAGAATGGTGGTACAAAATACCAAAGTATCAATCTTGTCGGTAGAAAATAGCCTTCGCTATAAGATCGTCGATCTTACACACCCCCATATTATATATTGGTTGTGCTCACCTTAGTAACAACATCCAGGGTACTCTTGGTCACTTTGATGTGGCTAGAAGCACCCCCTAATCACACATTGTTTCCATTACAAAAACAACATCAATTTTCAAAAATATCTCTCTATTTTTATTGTTCAATCAATTGAGTGGTGTTTCTTTGGTTGCTCCAAGAGACTTGGCACCATTGCATCTAACTGTTTTTCAAACCCTTTGAGGGAGTGGTTTAAAAAAGTTGGATGCTATAGAAGCTAGTATGATCGGCGCCTCCGATCGCTTGAGCAACTACGTACAAGACTATGCAGTGTGACATTAGGTTTGATGGAGACTCGCCTAATGTTTCTATCAAGACAAACTGAAAAGTGATCAGTAGTGGAATCTTGGAGTTCCAATATAGATCGAAGCATCTAAATGGTGAGCGGTCAAAACCCTTGAGTTGGAACTTAGTGTGGCGTCCAATTGCTTTCCCTACTCAAACCTTGTATTAGTTAAATGATAGATACTAGAAGTATGTGTGGAGTCACCATGTGGATTTCATCTGGGACAGGTTCTTGTGGCTTTGAACAAGCTCAGCTTGTCCGAATAGTCAACTAGTCCATGTGAGATGTGCAAAACATTGTTGGGAAACGTTGCAGGGAAAACAAAAAAATTTCTATGCACACGCAAGATCTATCCATGGAGATGCATAGCAACGAGAGGGGAGAGTGTGTCTACATACCCTCGTAGACCATAAGCGGAAGCGTTTATTAACGCGGTTGATGTAGTCAAACTTCTTCGTGATCCAACCGATCGAGTACCGAACGTACGGCACCTCCGCATTCAGCACACGTTCAGCTCGGTGACATCCTCGCCTTCTTGATCCAGCAAGACGGCGAAGTAGTGGATGAGTTCTGGCAGCACAACATCATGGTGACAATGGTGGTGATGCTATCTCCACAGGGCATCGCCTAAGCACTATGAAAATATGACCGAGGGACGAAACTGTGGAGAGGGGCACCGCACACGACTAGGAGATTGTCGTTGTTATGTGTGGCGCCCCCTCCCACATATATATAGGTGGGGGGAGAGGGAGCAGCCAAGGAGGCGCCCCAAGGAGGCCGAATCCTCCTAGGGATCCTTCCCTAGCCGCGCCCCCCTTACCATATTTGCCGGAGGGGAAAAGGAAAGGGGGGAGAGGGAAGGAAGGGGGAGGCCGAATCCCCCTCCTTCCTTTCTCCCATAGGCCGGCTGCCATAGGGGGGGTGCGCCAGTCCCTTGTGGGCTGGTGTGCTCCCCTCTTTAGGACCATATGGCCCATATAACCCCCGGGGTGCCCGGAACCCCTTCCGGTGATCTGATGACTACCCGGTGCACTCCAAAACTCTTCCGGTGTCCTAATATCATCGTCCTATATATCAATCTTTACCTCCAAACCATTCCGGAGCTCCTCGTCATGTCCATGATCTCATCCGGGACTCCGAACAACATTCGGTCACCAAATCATATAACTCATATAACACTATATCGTCAACGAACGTTAAGCGTGCGGACCCTACGGGTTCGAGAACTATGTAGACATGACCGAGACACCTCTCCGGTCAATAACCAATAGCGGAACCTAGATGCCCATATTGGTTCCTACATGTTCTATGAAGATCTTTATCGGTCGAACCTTATGACAACATATGTAATTCCCTTTGTCTGTCGGTATGTTACTTGCCCGAGATTCGGTCGTCGGTATCTTCACACCTAGTTCAATCTCTTTACCGGCAAGTCTCTTTACTCATTCCGTAATACATCATCTTGTAACTAACTCCTTAGTCATTTGCTTGCAAGCTTATTATGATGTGTACTACCGAGAGGGCCCAGAGATACCTCTCCGATACACGGAGTGACAAATCCTAATCTCAATCTATGCCAACTCAACAAACACCTTCGGAGATACCTATAGAGCATCTTTATGATCACCCAGTTATGTTGTGACGTTTGATAGCACACAAGGTATTCCTCCGATATCCGGGAGTTGCATAATCTCATAGTCGAAGGAATATGTATTTGACATTAAGAAAGCAATAGCAATAAACTGAATGATCATATGCTAAGCTAACGGATGGGTCTTGTCCATCACATCATTCTCCTAATGATGTGATCCCGTTATCAAATGACAACACATGTCTATGGTTAGGAAACCTTAACCATCTTTGATTAACAAGCTAGTCTAGTACAGGCTTACTAGGGACACTGTATTTGTTTATGTATTCACACATGTATTTAAGTTTCCGATCAATACAATTCTAGCATGAATAATAAACATTTATCATGAATAAGGAAATATAAAATAACAACTTTATTATTGCCTATAGGGCATATTTCCTTCAGTCTCCCACTTGCACTAGAGTCAGTAATCTAGATCACATCGCCATGTGATTAACACCCATAGTTCACATCGTCATGTGACCAACACCCAAAGAGTTTACTAGAGTCAATAATCTAGTTCACATCGCCATGTGATTAACACCCAAAGAGTACTAAGGTGTGATCATGTTTTGCTTGTGAGAGAAGTAAACAATGGGTCTGTCACATTCAGATCCGTATGTATTTTGCAAATTTCTATGTCTACAATGCTCTGCATGGAGCTACTCTAGCTAACTGCTCCCACTTTCAATATGTATCCAGATTGAGACTCAGAGTCATCTGAATCGGTGTCAAAGCTTGCATCGATGTAACTCTTTACGACGAACCCTTTATCACCTCCATAACCGAGAAACATTTCCTTAGTCCTCTTTAAGTACCTAAGGATAATTTTGACCGCTGTCCAGTGATCCACTCCTGGATCACTATTGTACCCCCTTGGCAAAATCATGGCAAGGCACACAACATGTCTGGTACACAGCATGGCATACTTTATAGAACCTATGGCTGAGGCATAGGGAATGATTTTCATTCTCTCTCTATCTTCTACCGTGGTCGGGCTTTGAGTCTTACTCAACTTCACACCTTGTAACACAGGCAAGAACCCTTTCTTTGACTGATCCATTTTGAACTTCTTCAAAACTTTGTCGAGGTATGTGCTTTGTGAAAGTCCTATTAAGCGTCTCGATCTATCCCTATAGATCTTGATGCCCAATATATAAGCAGCTTCACCGAGGTATTTCATTGAAAAATTCTTATTCAAGTATCCTTTTATTCTATCCAGAAATTCTATATCATTTCCAATCAACAATATGTCATCCAGATATAATATCAGAACTGCTACAGAGCTCCCACTCACTTTCTTGTAAATACAGGCTTCACCGTAAGTCTGTATAAAACCATATGCTTTGGTCACCTCATCAAAGCATATATTCCAACTCCGAGATGCTTGCACTAGTCCATAGATGGATCGCTGGAGCTTGCACACTTTGTTAGCACCTTTAGGATCGACAAAACCTTCTGGTTGCATCATAAACAACTCTTCTTTAAGAAATCCATTAAGGAATGCAGTTTTGACGTCCATTTGCTAGATTTCATAATTATAAAATGCGGCAATTGCTAACATGATTCAGACGGATTTAAGCATCGCTACGGGTGAGAAGGTCTCATCGTAGTCAACCCCTTGAACTTGTCGAAAACCTTTTGCGAAAAGTCGAGCTTTGTAGACAGTAACATTACCATCAATGTCAGTCTTCTTCTTGAAGATCCATTTATTTTCTATGGCTTGCCGATCATCGGGCAAGTCCACCAAAGTCCATACTTTGTTCTCATGCATGGATCCTATCTTAGATTTCATGGCCTCAAGCCATTTATCGGAATCTGGGCTCATCGTAGCTTCTTCATAGTTCATAGATTCGCTATGGTCTAATAACATAACTTCCAGGACAGGATTATCGTACCACTCTGGTGCGGATCGTGCCTTGGTCGACCTATGAGGTTCAGTGGTAACTTGATCTGAAGTTACATGATCATCATCATTAGCTTCCTCTCCAGTTAGTGTAGGCATCACGGGAACTGTTTTCTCTGATGTGCTACTTTCCAATTCAAGAGAAGGTACATTTACCTAATCAAGTTCTGCTTTCCTCCCACTCACTTCTTTCGAGAGAAACTCCTTCTCTAGAAAGGATCCATTCTTAGCTACAAAGATCTTGCCTTTGGATCTGTGGTAGAAGGTGTACCCAATAATTTCTTTAGGGTAACCTATGAAGACGCACTTCTCCGATTTAAGTTCGAGCTTATCAGGCTGAAGCCTTTTGACATAAGCGTTGCATCCCCAAACTTTAAGAAACGACAGCTTAGGTTTCATGCCAAATCATAGTTCATACGGTGTCGTCTCAACGGATTTAGACGGTGCCATATTTAACGTGAATGCGGCTGTCTCTAATGCATAACCCCAAAATGATAAAGGAAAATCGGTAAGAGACATCATAGAATGCACCATATCTAATAAAGTACGGTTACGATGTTCGGACACACCATTACGCTGTGGTGTTCCAGGTGGTGTGACTTGTGAAACAATTTCACATTGTTTTAAATGAAGGCCAAACTCGTAACTCAAATATTCACCTCCACGATCAGATCGTAAAAACTTTATCTTCTTGTTACGATGATTCTCTACTTCACTCTAAAATTCTTTAAACTTTTCAAATGTTTTCAGATTTGTTTTTCATCAAGTAGATATACCTATATCTACTCAAATCATCTGTACAGGTTAGAAAATAACGATACCCGCCGTGTGCCTCAACACTCATTGGACCATATACATCGGTATGTATTATTTCCAATAAGTCATTACCTCGCTCCATTGTTCCGGAGAATGGAGTTTTAGTCATCTTGCCCATGAGGCATGGTTCGCAAGTATCAAATGATTCATAATCAAGTGATTCCAAAAGTCCATCCACATAGAGTTTCTTCATGCGCTTTATACCAATATGACCTAAACGGCAGTGCCATAAGTATGTTGCACTATCATTATCAACTTTGCATCTTTTGGCATAAATATTATGAATATGTGTATCACTACGATCGAGATTCAATAAACCATTCACATTGGGTGTATGACCATAGAAGGTTTTATTCATGTAAACAGAACAACAAGTATTCTCTGAATTAAATGAATAACCGTATTGCAATAAACATGATCTAATCATATTCATGCTCAACGCAAACACCAAATAACATTTATTTAGGCTTAACACTAATCCCGAAGGTAGAGGGAGTGTGCGATGGTGATCATATCAATCTTGGAAACACTTCCAACACACATCGTCACCTTGCCCTTTACTAGTCTCCGTTTATTCTGCAACTCCTGTTTCGATTTACTAATCTTAGCAAGTAAACCGGTATCAAATACCCAGGGGCTACTACGAATACTAGTAAGGCACACATCAATAACATGTATATCAAATATACCTTTGTTCACATTGCCATCCTTCTTATCCGCCAAGTATTTAGGGCAGTTCCGCTTCTAGTGACCATTCCCTTTGCAGTAGTAGAACTTAGTTTCAGTCTTAGGGCCAGCTTTGGGTTTCTTCACGGGAGTGGCAACTTGCTTGCCATTCTTCCTGAAGTTCCCTTTCCTTCCCTTGCCCTTTTTCTTGAAACTAGTGGTCTTGTTTAACCATCAACACTTGATGTTCTTTCTTGATTTCTACCTTCGCCAATTTCAGCATCGCGAAGAGCTCGGGAATCGTTTTCATCATCCCTTGCATATTATAGTTCATCACGAAGTTATAGTAGCTTGATGATAGTGACTAGAGAACTCTGTCAATCACTATCTTATCTGGAAGATTAACTCCCACTTGATTCAAGCGATTGTAGTACCCAGACATTTTGAGCACATGCTCACTGGCTGAGCTATTCTCCTCCATCTTGTAGGCAAAGTGGAGGTCTCATACCTCTCGACACGGGCATGAGTCTGAAATACCAATTTCAGCTCATGGAACATCTCATATGCTCCGTGGCATTCAAAACATTTTTGAAGTCCCGGTTCTAAGCCGTAAAGCATGGCGCACTAAACTATTAAGTAGTCATCATATCGAGCTTGCCAAACATTCATAACGTCTGCATCTGCTCCTACAGTAGGTTTGTCACCTAGTGGTGCATCAAGGACATAATTCTTCTGTGCAGAAATGAGGATAATCCTTAGATCACGGACCCAGTCCGCATCATTGCTACTATCATCTTTCAACTTAGTTTTCTCTAGGAACATATCAAAAATAGGGGAGCTATATTGCGAGCTATTGATCTACAACATAGATATGCAAAAACTATTAAGACTAAGTTCATGATAAATTTAAGTTCAATTAATCAAATTACTAATGAACTCCCACTTAAATTAACATCCCTCAAGTTATCTAAGTGATACATGATCCAAATCAACTAACCCATGTCCGATCATCACGTGAGATGGGGTAGTCATCAATGGTGAACATCTCTATGTTGATCATATCTACTATATGACTCATGTTTGACCTTTCGGTCTCCAGTGTTCCGAGACCATGTCTGTACATGCTAGGCTCGTCAAGTTTAACCCAAGTATTCTGCATGTGCAAAACTCTCTTACACCCGTTGTATGTGAACGTAGAGTCTATCACACCCGATCATCACGTGGTGCTTCGAAACGATGAACTTTGGCAATGGTGCATACTCGGGGAGAACACTTTTATCTTGAAATTTAGTGAAGGGATCATCTTATAGTGCTACCACCGTTCTAAGAAAAATAAGATGCATAAAGGATAAACATCACATGCAATCAAAATATGTGATATGATATGGCCATCATCATCTTGTGCTTTTGATCTCCATCTCCAAAGCATCATCATGATCTCCATCGTCACCGGCTCGACACCTTGATCTCTATCGTTGCGTCGGGGTCATCTCGCCAACTATTGTTTCTACAACTATTGCTAACGCATAGCGATAAAGTAAAGAAATTACATGGCGCTTGCATTTCATACAATAATTAAGAGACAACCCTAAGGCTCCTGCCGGTTGTCGATATTACAAAACATGATCATCTAATACATCAACATATATCACATCATATCTTGACCATATCACATCACAACATGCCCTGCAAAAACAAGTTAGACATCCTCTACTTTGTTGTTGCAAGTTTTACGTGGCTGCTACGGGCTTCTAGCAAGAACCGTTCTTAACTACGCAAAAACCACAACAGTGACTATCAAGTTTGCTGTTTTAACCTTCGTCAAGGACCGGCCGTAGTCAAATTTGATTCAACTAAAGTAGGAAAAACAGACACCCGCCAGCCACCTTTATGAAAAATAAGTTGCATGTCAGTCAGTGGAACCGGTCTCATGTGCGTGGACATGTAAGGTTTGTCCGGGCCGCTTCATCCCACAATACCGCCGAATCAAAATAAGATGTTGGTGGTAAGCAGTATGACTATCACCGCCCACAACTCTTTGTGTTCTACTCGTGCATATCATCTACGCATAGACCTCGCTCGGATGACACTGTTGGGGAATGTTGCATGGAAAACAAAAAAAAATTCTACGCATACGCATAGACCTAGCTCCGATGACTACCCGGTGCACTCCGAAACTCTTTCGGTGTCCGAATATCATCGTCCTATATATCAATATTTACCTCCGGACCATTCCGGAGCTCCTCGTCATGTCCATGATCTCATCCGGGACTCCGAACAACATTCGGTCACCAAATCATATAACTCATATAACACTATATCGTCAACGAATGTTAAGCGTGCGGACCCTATGGGTTCGAGAACTATGTAGACATGACCGAGACACCTCTCCGGTCAATAACCAATAGCGGAACCTGGATGTCCATATTGGTTCCTACATTTTCTATGAAGATCTTTATCGGTCGAACCTTATGACAACATACATAATTCCCTTTGTCTGTCGGTATGTTACTTGCCCGAGATTCGATCGTCGGTATCTTCATACCTAGTTCAATCTCGTTACCGGCAAGTCTCTTTACTTGTTCTGTAATAAATCATCTCGTAACTAACTCCTTAGTCATTTGCTTGCAAGCTTATTATGATGTGTATTACCGAGAGGGCCCAGAGATACCTCTCCAATACACGGAGTGACAAATCCTAATCTTGATCCATGCCAACTCAAAAAACACCTTCGGAGATACCTGTAGAGCATCTTTATGATCACCCAATTACGTTGTGACGTTTGATAGCACACAAGGTATTCCTCCGGTATCCGGGAGTTGCATAATCTCATAGTAGAAGGAATATGTATTTGACATTAAGAAAGCAATAGCAATAAACTGAACGATCATATGCTAAGCTAACGGATGGGTCTGGTCCATCACATCATTCTCCTAATGATGTGATCCCGTTATCAAATGACAACACATGTATATGGTTAGGAAACGTTAACCATCTTTGATCAACAAGCTAGTCTAGTAGAGGCTTATAGGGACACGATATTTGTTTATGTATTCACACATGTATTTAAGTTTCCGATCAATACAATTCTAGCATGAATAATAAACCTTTATCATGAATAAGGAAATATAAAATAACAACTTTATTATTGCCTCTAGGGCATATTTGCTTCAAACGCTTCCGCTTACGGTCTACGAGGGTACGTAGACACACTCTCCCCCTCGTTGCTATGCATCTCCATGGATAGATCTTGCGTGTGTGTAGAATTTTTTTTTGTTTTCCATGCAACGTTGCCCAACAGTGGCATCCGAGCTAGGTCTATGCGTAGATGATATGCACGAGTAGAACACAAAGAGTTGTGGGTGGTGATAGTCATACTGCTTATCACCAACATCTTATTTTGATTCGGCGGTATTGTGGGATGAAGCGGCCTGGACCAACCTTACATGTCCACGCACATGAGACCGGTTCCACCGACTGACATGCAACTTGTTTTCATATAGGTGGCTGGCTGGTGTCTGTTTCTCCTACTTTAGTTGAATCGAATTTGACTATGGCCGGTCCTTGAAGAAGGTTAAAACAACAAACTTGATAATCACCGTTGTGGTTTTTGCGTAGTTACGAACGGTTCTTGCTAGAAGCCCGTAGCAGCCACGAAAAACTTGCAACAACAAAGTAGAGGACGTCTAACTTGCTTTTGCAGGGCATGTTGTGATGTGATATGGTCAAGACGTGATGTGATATATGTTGATGTATGAGATGATCATGTTTTGTAATATCGACAACCGGCAGGAGCCTTAGGGTTGTCTCTTAATTATTGTATGAAATGCAAGCGCCATATAATTTCTTTACTTTATCGCTATGCGTTAGCAATAGTTGTAGAAGCAATAGTTGGCGAGACGACCCCGACGCAACGATGGAGATCAAGGTGTCGAGCCGGTGACGATGGAGATCATGACGATGCTTTGGAGATGGAGATCAAAAGCACAAGATGATGATGGCCATATCATGTCACATATTTTGATTGCATGTGATGTTTATCCTTTATGCATCTTATTTTGCTTCGAACGGTGGTAGCACTATAAGATGATCCCTTCACTAAATTTCAAGATAAAAGTGTTCTCCCCGAGTATGCACTGTTGCCAAAGTTCGTCGTTTCGAAGCACCACGTGATGATCGGGTGTGATAGACTCTACGTTCACATACAGCGGGTGTAAGACAGTTTTGCACATGCAGAATACTTGGGTTAAACCTGACGAGCCTAGCATGTACAGACATGGTCTCGGAACACTGGAGACCGAAAGGTCGAACGTGAGTCATATAGTAGATATGATCAACATAGAGATTTTCACCATTGATGACTACCCCATCTCACGTGATGATCAGACATGGGTTAGTTGATTTGGATCATGTATCGCTTAGATAACTTGAGGGATGTTAATTTAAGTGGGAGTTCATTAGTAATTTGATCAATTGAACTTAAATTTATCATGAACTTAGTCTTAATAGTTTTTGCATATCTATGTTGTAGATCAATAGCTCGCAATATAGCTCCCCTATTTTTGATATGTTCCTAGAGAAAACTAACTTGAAAGATGATAGTAGCAATGATGCAGACTGGGTCCATGATCTGAGGATTATCCTCATTGCTGCACACAAGAATTATGTCCTTGATTGTCGGTGTACTAAGTATTGGGCCATTAGTACCCCGTACTTGTGCACGGACAGTTGTAGCCATACTCGCGGCCAGGCTTGTCGGGGAATAGCTGGAGGTTAATTCAAGTTGTCGAAGAAACACCCAAGTTAAGGATCTGAGGATCAGCAGATAAGAAGAACTGAGGACCGAAAGCCAGCCTCCTCGGCAAGATCTTGCCAGGGTGGCCTGCGAAGCCCGACAAGATTTCGCGCCCGGCAAGATTCGGCGCCCGGCAAGATTCAGCGCCCGGCAAGGTTCTGCCACTGTGCCACCGCTTCGGCATAGCAACAAGCCTGACATTCTGGGTCCTTCTCTGGATGCGTGGCGGTGCACCAGTGGAGGAGAGCTTAAGCGGTGCTGATGGGATGGCTCCTTTTTCCATCCCCAAGAAGATGAGGACACCTAAACAGACACCTCACGGTGCATTAAATGCATTCGTCCTAATCCGTCAGTGGTTAGGTATGATAACCCTGTAGCTACTTTACACCTAAATGTATGTACATTTTGCCACTGTGGTGACCCCTTTGAACGTATAAAGGGAGGCCCAAGGCAACTGCTACAGGGGAGGAGGATCTTCTGGCCCATTCTGCATGCGTAGCTGCTCTTTGAACGTACTGTTCATCGCGAGCGCTCCTAGAGCCTGGGCTCAAGAACACTCTTAATAAAACAAGGCAGGAGTAGGGTTTTACGCTGATTAGCGTCCCGAACCTGGGTAAAATCGCCCCGCGTCGATCATTGGTTCTACTCTTTGTGCATACCTCTCTCCCTGCCGAATCGTAAAGGGGTCCTTTGGGATCCCATAGGTCTCGTACGCCGACATCTTTGGCGCGCCAGGTAGGGGGAAGAAGGTTGTGCGAACCTGATCCAGTGATCGGCGCCTTAGTTTCGTCATCATCTTCATCATCATGCCACCCAAGAAGAAGAGTGCCGCAATGGCGCTACCATCTGCATCTGTTTTGCCTGTACCCTCGCGTACGGGTGATGGTGTGGATGCAGAAGGAAGAGGTTTAGAGCCTCCATGGTGTTCTGGTGATCCAAGCCAGGTGAGCGACATCGTTCGCAGCGGCAGCGGCAACCCACACGCCGCTGGATCTAGAGATGGAGCTGTGCTGCCTACGGGCGGCGTGACGAACTCCAGAGATCGGAGGACGCCTTCTAGGACTCCCGCGCCGGTGCAAGCGTCACGGCCTTCCCAGGTCGTGTGCGATGAGCAGCGCCATGGCGCTGGTGGTTCAGGGCGTCCCCATGAAAGGACTTCTGCGCATCGATCCCAAGGTGTGCAGGCCCAGCATGCACGTCAAACTGCCGGTGGAAGTGGCGCGTGGTCGTGTGATCGTGGTGGTGCTCCTTCTAACATTGTTAGGAGTCAGAGCACCTCATGTACCTCGCACCTGTGGCCGCCGCCTACGCCAGCGGAAGCTTTGGCACATGCGCAGCTGCTCCTCGATTTCCCTCCTGCTCCGGAGAAGATGGAGGAGTGGCGAGCTACTATCCAGAGCCTCATTGGCTTCGCCAACAAAGATGGGCCGCAGGAGGCAGGGCCCTCACAACGGCGGTCCATCGATCCGGCGCGAGCCGATGTGGAGAAGACCGGAGGCGGTGCGACCACGGTGCACTCCCCTCCACGACACTAGCCGTGGTTGACAACCCGGCGGACTGATGGCCATGATGATGATTCCACGGCGTCGTCCGATCCACGGATGCGCCGTGACCAGCGTCAAGTTCTCCAGGAACGAAGCAAAGAGGACGCTCGAACTACCATCGAGCGGCAACGGGAAGCGCGCCATCAATCTGATAAGCACGCAGGGCCCGCTGTTGACAAGCCTGCGCCAGGGGACGCAGGCGACTTGCCTTACGAGGTAGGTACTCCAACGTTTACCCGTGAGCTGCGGCAAGTCCAGTGGCCCAATTCCCGAACCATCAAGCCAGAGGTCCCGGAGAAATATGACGGCAAGACTCACCCCTCGGAGTTCTTGAGCATCTACACCATTGCGGTGCAGGCTGCCGGGGGCCGAGATGACAAGATACTTGCCATCTACTTCCCGTTGGTGCTCAAACCCAACGTCAGGTCATGGCTGATGCATCTGCCGAAGAATTCTATTTCTTCTTGGTCAGATCTGTGCCATCAGTTTGTTGGCGCCTTTGTTGGAGGCCACCAAGCTCCTGGCTAAGAGAGTGATTTGCATCTCATCCCTCAGAAGGAGGGCGAATCCCTGTGCAAGTTTATCCAGAGATTTAGCCGAGTGCAATACAATATTCCTGACATTCACCCTGCCGCTGTTGTTAGCGCGTTTCATCAGAACATGCGTAACCGCAAAATCCGTGAAGAGCTGGCGATGAACAAGGTCAGGAGTATTGCCGAGCTTTACGCTTTGGCCGACAAGTGCGCTCGAGCTGAAGAAGGGAGGAAACTCCCTGGCGAGGCTGTTGGCGCAGGGGGCGAATCAGAAGATGAAGACGCTATAGCCCCGCCAAAGAAAGGCCAGCGGCGGAACAAGAAGCTCAGAGGCAAGGCCGTGCTTGCTGTCGAGGAATCCGGCAACCCCGGCACCGCCAAGAAGGCCAAGGTTGACGACCCCGGCAAGGAAGTTGCCGGGTGCGCCTCCTGCCAGGCCTTGGCGCCTGCCGACAAGTCGAAAAGCTCCGGCAAGCAGTATTGCAAGATCCATCGCACCAAGGGCCACGATCTCCAAAACTGCCGGCAAGTTGAGCAGCTTGCTGAGAAGCATAGAGCTGAGTACAAGAGACGAGACAAGGAGAAGGCCCAAGACGGTGCTGAGGGGTCCAGCAAGAAGCGTGGTGGCCGAGGGGGTCGCTGCGGCAAGGCCAAGCAACAGAGGGAGAGGCCCGCTCGAGGCCGTGACAAAGAAGAGGGTGATGATGATGATGAAGAAGATGATGAGTCCAGTGAGCAAGAATTTCAAAAAACTACAGAGGCCATGTGTATCGACGGAGGCGCCTCATTGCATTCTTCCCACCGTCGACTTAAATAGTGGGTGCGAGAGGTTAATGCAACAGAGCCATCGTTCGATGCGCGTAAACCCCTGAAGTGGTCCAACACGCCTATCATTTTTTACGCCAAGGATCACCCTGATCGCACAACCGCGGTCGGGTGCTTGCCATTGTTGGTCTCACCAACAACCCGCAACCTCAAGGTGACAAAAATGCTAGTTGACGGTGGGGCTGGATTGAACCTAATCTCGCCGGACGTGCTCAAGAGGCTCCAAATTCCTGATGAAGACCTCGAGGAAATGGGCACGTTTCAAGGGGTCAATCCAGGAAGGACCCAGCCAAAGGGCAAGATTACGCTACCGGTGACATTTGGTAGCGAGCTCAACTACAGGACAGAGAAGGTAGTGTTTGATGTCGCCAAGATCCCTATGTCATACAATGGGATCCTTGGCCGCCCAGCGCTGGCTAAGTTCATGGCGGCATCACACTATGCGTATAATGTGCTGAAGATGCCTGGGCCATTGAGTGTCATCACTATTCATTCCGACAAAAAGGATGCACTCATCTGTGCCGATCAACTCTACCGGGAAGCAGTTGCAGCACCTGCCATCAAGGCATCTGCTCCTGCCGCTGGAACTCCCGGGGGGAAGAAGAAAACTGGCAAGAATCTTGGCGCAAACTCCGGCAAGCGCACCTCCTCGGAGTGTTGCGGTTCCGTTGAGGACGCACCAGAGAGTTCCACTGGCAAGAACAAGAAACCCAAGGCTACTCCACCAGAGATCAAGAAGGTGTCCGTCAGGGAGGACGGAACGGGAGGAACTTTCACCATAAGTTCCACCCTAGATGACAAATAGGAAAGCACGCTCATTGCCTTCCTGCGGGCGAATGTCGACGTGTTTGCATGGCAACCGTCTGACATGCCCGGTGTTCCCAGGGAGGTAATTGAGCACCACCTTACTGTCTGTCCTCACGCGCGGCCCGTCAAACAGAGGGTCAGGAAGCAAGCCTTGGAGCGGCAAGAATTCATTGCCGAAGAAATCAGGAAGCTAGAAGCGGCAGGATTGGTCAGAGGAGTGCTTCACCCAACGTGGCTGGCTAATCCGGTTGTAGTGCGCAAGGCGAATGGGAAATGGAGGCTGTGTATTGATTATACAGATATCAATAAAGCGTGTCCAAAAGATACCTTTCCCTTGCTGCACATCGACCAGATTGTGGACTCCACTGCTGGTTGTGACCTACTGTCATTCCTTGATGCTTACTCAGGATACCATCAGATCTTCATGGCAAAAGAAGATGAAGAAAAGACCGCATTTATCACCCCATGTGGTACGTATTGTTTTATACGAATGCCTTTTGGGTTGAAAAGTGCTGGTTCTACATTTGCGAGAGCGGTCCAAATTGGTTTTGAGCCTCAGCTCCATAGAAATATGGAAGCATACATGGATGACATAGTGGTCAAAACCAAGGACAAAGCGACGCTCGTACAAGATCTAGAAGAAACATTTGCAAATCTGCGCAAGATCAATTTAAAGCTCAATCCTGAGAAGTGCGTGTTTGGTGTCCCTTCTGACAAGCTTCTCGGGTTCTTTGTATCTCAACGAGGGATCGAAGCGAACCCCGACAAGATCAAAGCTATTGAGCAGATTGAAGCGCCAAGACGCGTCAAGGATGTACATTGTCTTGTCGGCTGTGTTGCTGCCCTAAGCAGGTTTATTTCCAAATCTGCTGAGCGCGCCCTGCCCTTTTTCAAAATTTTGAAGCGGAGGCTGCGCTGCAAGATTTGAAGAGATACCTTTCTTCTCCGCCGACACTAGTCGCGCCTAAACTACAAGAGCCGTTGCTGCTGTACCTGGCAGCGACAAATCAAGTGATTAGTGCTGTGTTAGTGGCGCAGAGAGAAGCTGATGAGGAGGCAACACCAACGGCAGGACCGCCAAGTGACGCGGCAGGATCTTCCCCGGCAAGGATTGGTCCCGGCAAGACAGGATCTACGCAGTCAAAAGAATCAGTGCAAAAGAAAAAGATGGTGCAGTGCCCAGTTTATTTTGTTAGCTCCCTTTTGCAAGGAGCTAGGTCAAGATACTCTGGTGTGCAAAAGTTGCTCTTCGGCCTCCTTATGGCCTCGAGGAAGCTGCACCATTATTTTCAAGCACATGAAATCACCGTCGTCACTCGCTTTCCGTTGCAACGGATTTTGCGAAATCCAGAGGCAACCGGCAGGATTGTGGAGTGGGCGTTGGAGTTGTCAAGCTTTGGTCTCATGTTTGAAAGTACTTCGACAATTCAGAGCAGGGCCTTGGCAGAGTTCATTGCGGAATGGACCCCAACGCCAGACAAAGAGGTTCAAGAAACGACTCTCCCCGGCAAGGAAATTGATCAAGAATGGGTTATGTACTTTGACGGGGCTTTCTCGCTGCAAGGAGCCGGTGCTGGCGTGCTGCTTGTCGCACCCACCGGAGAGCACCTCAAGTATGTAATCCAGATGCATTTCCCACGGGAGAGTTCGACAAACAACACTGCGGACTACGAAGGGCTGCTTGCCGGTCTCAGGATCGCGGCAGACCTTGGTATCAAGAAGCTCGTCATCAGAGGCGATTCGCAGCTTGTTGTCAGGCAAGTTAACAAGAATTATCAGAGTCCATTGATGCAAGCTTACATGGATGAAGTGAGAAAAATGGAAGAGCACTTTGACGGTCTGCAAATGAAGCACATTCCTCGTGCCGAAAACAGTATTGCTGACGACCTATCAAAGCGCGCTGCCCTCAAGTTGCCTGTGGAACCAGGAACTTTTGTGCTCCATTTGACTCAACCATCTGTGGCCCCATCAATGAGACAAGAAAAGAGAAGAAAGTTGAATTCTGGACAGTACTTTCTGGCAGAGCTCCCTGGAGCCGTCGGAAAGGAACTTGCCGGGAGTAGCGACATGCCTGCCGGGGAACAACAGGCTCTGGCGGAACCTCACGCTTTCGCTGTCGAGACAAATGTTCCCCTGGCGGAAGAGATGCCTTTAGTCCTAGCTGTCGAGCCCCAGGCTCCAGCATGGGCACATCACATTGTCTATTTCCTTCAGACAGGAGAACTCCCTGAGGAACAGGAAGAGGCGGAAAAAGTAGCCCGTCGGTCTGTTATGTACAAGTTCGTCGATGACGTCCTGTACAGAAAGAGACCAAACGGTGTGAAATTGAAGTGTATTCCTCGGGAGGATGGACTAGAGCTATTGGCAGAGATACATGGAGGCATATGTGGCTCTCACATAGGATCAAGAGCACTTGTCGGGAAAGCATTCCGGCAAGGTTTCTTTTGGCCCAC
The DNA here is from genome assembly GCA_011799875.1 of Thinopyrum elongatum. NCBI lineage: Eukaryota > Viridiplantae > Streptophyta > Magnoliopsida > Poales > Poaceae > Thinopyrum > Thinopyrum elongatum. The sequence continues at coordinate 70,896,388 of CM022297.1, forward strand.
CGCTCTCCAGGATGCAACTGCACTAGTAACCAAGTGTGAAGCGTGCCAGTTTCATTCGAAGAAATCACATCAGCCAGCTCAAGCTCTTCAGACGATCCCTCTCTCCTGGCCATTTTTGGTCTGGGGGCTTGACATACTGGGCCCCTTCCCCCGTGCTACCGGGGGCTTTGAGTACTTGTATGTTGCAATCGACAAGTTCACAAAGTGGCCGGAGGTGGAAGCGGTGAGAAAGGTGACAGCACAATCAGCCGTCAAGTTCTTTAAAGGAATAGTTTGCCGTTTCGGTGTGCCCAACAGGATCATCACCGACAACGGCACGCAATTCACAAGTCGCACCTTCATGCAGTACGTCCAAGACCTTGGCGGCAAAATTTGTTTTGCCTCTGTTGCTCATCCGAGAAGCAATGACCAAGCAGAGAGGGCTAATGCTGAAGTACTGCGCGGTCTCAGGACCAGAACTTTTGACAAGCTGAGAAAATGTGGAAGATGCTGGATTGATGAGTTGCCGGCGGTTCTTTGGTCAATCAGAACGACACCAAATCAAGCCACCGGCTAGACGCCCTTCGCTCTGGTCTATGGAGCGGAAGCAGTTCTCCCCACGGAACTCTTATACGGATCACCTCGAGTGCTCGCTTATGATGAGCTTGAGCAAGAGCAACTGCGGCAAGATGACGCTGTGCTCCTTGAGGAGAATCGTCTTCAGGCTGCTGTGTGAGCTGCACGCTACCAGCAAGCTTTGTGCCGCTACCATAGCCACAAAGTTCATGCCCGAAGTCTTGAGGAAGGCGACCTTGTTCTTCGACGGATTCAGTCCGCCAAGAATTCAAACAAGTTGACGCAGAAGTGGGAAGGCCCTTATCGGGTAGTACGAGTCACCAGGCCCGGTGCTGTCCGCCTGGAGACCGAAGATGGCGTTCCAGTGAGCAACTCCTGGGATATCGAGCATCTTCGCAAGTTCTGCCCATAAGGCGCGGTTGCCGGGGGCCCCCGGCAACCACCTTTTTGTACAAGTCTTGCCGGCAAGGCATGTGATCCTTTGTACAAAGCTAGGCGCAGACCCTGAGCCCAGATGAATAAGTTTAAGTGTTGTGCTTTTCCTTATCGATCTCCATGTTCATATATATATATATATGCATGCTTGTCTAAGATGTTGTATGACACTTGTTCCTAGTAAGCACTAACGGACCGCCAAGATTCCATATCTTTATTTTCTCTTCTTTCTTTTTCTCAAAAGATAGAAGGATTCCTCGCGCGCACGTTTGCCGGGGGGGGGGGGGGGGAGGAAGATATGAGTACCAGTGGGCGACGTTCAGAATTGATGCCTTACCGAAGGAAGAACAGCGACATAAAGCTAAGTTATAAAACTTTAAGCGAGTTTCTTTTATTATGAAGCTATTTTCCTTAGACGATTTCGACTTTTGTATGGAAAACCTGCACGCGAAGGAATCCTTGTCATAATCGGTTGCGCCCTTATTTTGTTTCGAGTCCGCTCAACAATTTAAGTGGCTGCACTAAGAACGCCAAGGTGTCTTGCCGGCCGCTGCACCTCCAGCAGGCTGCTGAAGTCCCGCACCCAGCGCTCGTGGCAGGTTGCGCGCCGGCAAGTTTTCAGTAAGCGTAGGCTGTACTCCGTACATAAAGGAATCAGATAAGGGAAATAGCATGCATACACCCAAACATACGCAAGTTATATTACATCAATAAATTGTCGTAGTTCTAACATAAGACTTGATTGTCTTTTGGCATGGAATGGTGGCGACAAAGGAAAAATGAGGTGGCTAGTCCCTGTGTTGGCCCTCGATCCTCTTGATCGAATCTACCTTCTCGAGGATGGGCGCGACAAGCTCCTCAAGTGCTTTGAGATCTGCATCTTTCGGCAAGTGGCCGAGCACGTTGGAGAGATCAACGCCAGGGTTATTATGCACCACTTTGACGAGTACCTTGCAGAGGACGGCCCGGCAAAGTTTGCGGGATTCATTGGCCAGTTGGGTTGCTCAGTTGGACTGTAGCAGCTTCAAGGCGTCAATGATGCTTTCGAAGAACATGGTCAACCTGGCACTCGAAGATATCCTTTCTTCGGAGGAATACCTGAAGTTTTGCAGGCCATCCTGGCCCATGGTTGACAATTGTGCTGTGAGCCTTTCCGCGGCGTCGACAAGGCGATCAGTCCAGATTTTCACCCCCTTTTCATAGTCAACTTGGGCGGCGGCAGCGCTCTTAAGCAAGTTCCTCTCTTCCTGAAGATCTTTGCTTAAGGCCTTCTCGCGGGCCCTGCCGTCCTTGAGGGACTTCTCCAGCGTGGTCAGCTTTAGTTTCAGATCGGCAATGGCATCGTTGGCTGAAGTGAGCTGCTTGGTCTTGTCGGACATGGCGACTTGCATCTCCGCCAGGCTGTGGAGAGTTTTCTCCTTGTCCCCTTTGAGCGTCGAGAGCTCCTTGCCGTGTTCTTCAAGATCCACTTCCAGTTTCTTCACTTTGTCGCTCAGCTCGTTCTTGGCGGCCTCTGCAGCCTCGGCAGCATCGACGGCCTCCTTGAGCTTGCCGGCGTGATCTACAGTTAGAGCTTCGAGTGCCTCCTTGTGCTTTTGCTCCAGCTCCTGGATCCGCTGTGCGACAAGCTTGTCGATTTCCTCATCTTTGCCGCGAAGATTGGCGGTGAGCGCCTCCTCACGTGCGGCAAGATCTTCCTCATGGGCATCAAGCGCAATGCGACGCTCCGTGAGGAGAGCATCTTTAGCGGCAGTTCTTTGTGCAGCTTTTTCTTGCGCCTTCTCCATGTCAGATTGTTTCAAGAGGAGCTTCGTCCAGCTTTATCTCACTTGTTCCCGGGTAGCAGTCAACTCCTGAAGAGCCTCGGCGTACCAGATCTGCGTCTGCTCAATGCGCTTCTGAAGGCCTGCTTCGGCTTCTTCGACAACTGCCATCCTGGAATCTGCCTTCTCTTTTCGAGCCCGGTGGAGTGCTTGGAGCTTGCGGAAATTTTCGCCCATGGCCTGGAGGAGCTGATCCTCTTCAGATTTGCCACTGCTGGCGCTTGGATCATCAACAATTTCGAGCCCAGCAGCGGCGATGATTTCTTCATCGAAGGTTTCCCCTTCGGTCGGCGTTTCAATATTTGCCGTGCCCGGCAAGTTGATGAATAAGTTGTCGCCAACCTTGAGATATTTGCTCGATGAGGGAGTTTCGGATGTCGATGGTTGGTCCTCGACGTTTGTCTCGCTGGTGGCTGGGGGCTCTGTGGCCGATGTAGCGCCTGGCGCTCCTGCGGCAGGAATGCCGTCAGTGTGGTCATTGGTCTCCTCGCTGGCCCTCTCGGCAGGATCCTTGGCGGTTTCCTCGGCGACAGTTTCACCGACCTCGACAGTGGCGTCCTTGGCGGCCTCGCTAGCGGCAATCCTGTCAGCTTCGGCGGTGGCGTCTCTGGCGGTCTCCTCGATGACAACGTCGATGTCCATGTGTTCCATCACAGGGAATTCTGAAGGACGAGGGAAGGAAACAAAATAAGATCAAGATTGAAGTTCAAGAAGACAAAAAGAAAGAAAGATAAAGAAAAGGATAGCAAGCGCTCTAAGGCAAACAGTTACCTACGTCGAGTTGTTGAGAGGTGGCCTCGCCCCTCCCGGCAACATTGGCTGCCGGGGAAATGTTACCGGTACCCATGCGTACCGGCTCCTCCTCAACCAAGATAGGCTCATTGGTGGTGACTCTTGCCGGGGACGCGCTTGTGGATGGCGCGGTTGACAGAGGCGGCACGACGGGGGTAGTTTCCACCTCTCCCTGTTGCTGTTCTTCTCCTGCAAGCCCGAAGATATCAGCGGCAAGGGTAGAAACCTCGGCGCCTGCCAGCGGGAAACGAGTGAAGAACTCACGCTGGGGGCTGCGCTGGGGGCTGCGTTGAGGGCTGAGCCCCGGGCTGATGGCAACAGTTTCTGGCACGCTCGTAGAGCCAGCCGGGGGCTCATCGCCCGTGGAAGTTCTCAACCTCTTCGCCGCCCTTTCCGCCAAGGTTTCTGCATCGCTGCAGAGACAAGACAAAGCAAGGCTATGAGATTACCTCGAAATTTGGGAGATAAAGGCTATGACAGGATACTTACTCTTCCTCTTCTCGTTCCGGGCTGAAGCCGGAGATGTCGAAATTGACCTCCGTTGCAGTGTCTGTGTGGGGAGGAGGAGGAGGGGTCCTGGGTCGCTTGGCTATAGCAGGCGCAGGAGACTGGCATGGTTCCGCCACCTCAGCCTCTGGTGCGGTCGTGTGAGACTCCCCTGCTGCCTCAGTAGTTGCCGCAGGTGCGGGTCTCGCGCGCCGCGCAGGTTGCTGTCGGACTCCTTGCCGCGGCGCAGTCTTGCCGGCCGCCTTCTTGCCGGGAGCCTCGCTGCTCGAAGAGGGTTGGCTTGCCGGGATGCCAGAAGCGGCCTTTCGAAGAACGCGCTTGGTCTTCTTCGGAGCTGGGGGCTCCTCCTGCGGCTCTTCTTCGGCTACGTCCTCGTCGGACGAGCCCTCGGCGGCCGCGCTACTCTATTCACCGGCAGCCTCAGCCTCCCCGGCAAGATCTTCTTCCATCACAACATCCGCATCGCTGGTTTCCCATTCTGTGAAACCGACGCTACCGGCCTCCGCGGCAAGATTCGCCTCTTCCACCCTAGTGGCAATATATGCCACTTCTTCATCAGTGGTGGCGCGAATGAGGTTCGTCTCTTCCCAGATGGCCCTCTTCGACAAGTTGTCGAAGAACTCTTGTGCTTCCTCCTCAGTTGGCTCGGCCCAAGTCGCGTCAAGGTCATGGGCGTTGAACATTGGCATGAAGGCGATGATTGACCCCAGGGCGGGGTTGTTGCACAAAGGGACAATTCTTGCCGGCAACCGATGTTTGTCATCGCGCTGGAATAATTTGTGGCGGAGAGCGCCGAGCTGCATGGCCGTCAAATTGTTGTTCAATCCAGGGCGCAGCCTCATGATGTCTGCTGCATTCCGGTACTCCCAAGCTGGTCTTCCCCTGCTCTGTAGGGGGGCGATACTGTGGCGGAGGAAATCGAAGCCAATCATCTCCATTGTGAGCCCGGCAGCTTTCAAGCGAAGGATTCTGGTGGTGGCGATTGTGAGCCTCTCGTCCTCCGCGGCGAGATCGCTCCAGTCACTACCGCGGACCACTTTCTGCCATCGAGGCGAACAGAACGGATGGGGATCTGCTTCCTTGATCCAGCACCACTCAGACCGCCATTCATCCCACTTCTCGCGGTAAACCCCATCTAGGTATATCTCTTTATTCCAAGCCCGTGGAATCCAAGCAATAGAACCGGAAAGAGCCTCCCCCTTTTGGATGCGAGGAATAAAGTAATGGCGGAAAAGGGCAGTGTTGGGAGCTACTCCAGCAAAGTTTTCGCAAAGATGAGCGAAGACAAACATGCACATTATGGCGTTTGGCGTAAAATCAAGAAGATGGAAGCCGTATGTGTACATAATGTCGTTAAAGAAGTCAGAGAATGGAGGACAGAGTCCGCAATAGAAATAAGCGGTGAAGAAGTGATATCTGTCAGGCCCGCTTTTGGAACAAGAACCTGGAATCACGCGAGTTGCGGGGTGAGCTTGCATCTCCTTCGCCCACATGCACTGGTACCGGTTCTTCAAGGCCCTCGCATCGAGCATCGGAGCGAAGACGACATACTTCTTCCGCATCTTCACCAGCTCGCTCTCCGGGACATCGGCCTTCGTCTCCTTGCTCTTGCCTTTGCCCTTGCTAGCCTTGGGTGGCATGGCGATTGCGAAGGCGGAGGCTGAGGATAGAGCGGGTGCGGAAGCGAAGAGCGGATGAGGAGAAGTCTGGCTTTGAGCTCGAGAAGGGGGAAGGTAATGGCGGAGTCCAGATTGAGAAGAAGGGGGTGTAAATAGGCTGCGCCTCTGCAGTTTCCCTTTTTATGGGGAAGGGGCGAGGCCGTCTCTTTTACTCCCCAATGTAAATACGCCTCTGCAGGCGCGCTGCAGTTGCAGCCTTTCAGCGCACGCTTCCCACGTCGCGCATTCAGCGCGCGTAGTGGGGGGCACAGTAAGCGGGATATTTACGAGCAGTTAATCCCCTGCCACGCGTGCCCGTGCACTGTTTGGTCCTAGCCCAACAACGCCTCGCACTTGTGTGTGGCCTAGGCCCCGGGGCTCCTGTCGGTGTACTAAGTATTGGGCCATTAGTACCCCGTACTTGTGCATGGACAATTGTAGCCATACTCGCGGCCAGGCTTGTCGAGGAACAGCTGGAGGTTAATTCAAGTTGTCGAAGAAACACCCAAGTCAAGGATCTGAGGATTAGCAGATAAGAAGAACTGAAGACCGAAAGCCAGCCTCCCCGGCAAGATCTTGCCGGGGTGGCCTGCGAAGCCCGGCAAGATTCGGCGCCCGGCAAGATTCAGCGCCCGGCAAGGTTCTGCCACTGTGCCACCGCTTCGGCACAGCAACAAGCCTGACATTCTGGGTCCTTCTCTAGATGCGTGGCGACGCGCCAGTGGATGAGAGCTTAAGCGGTGCTGATGGGATGGCTCCTTTTTTCCATCCCCAAGAAGATGAGGACACCTAAACGGACACCTCACGGTGCATTAAATGCATTCGTCCTAATCCGTCAGTGGTTAGGTATGATAACCCTGTAGCTACTTTACTCCTCAATGTATGTACATTTTGCCACTGTGGTGACCCCTTTGAATGTATAACGGGAGGCCCAAGGCAACTGCTATAGGGGAGGAGGATCTTCTGGCCCATTCTGCATGCGTAGCTGCTCTTTGAACGTACTGTTCACCGCTAGCGCTCCTGGAGCCTGGGCTCAAGAACACTCTTAATAAAACAAGGCAGGAGTAGGGTTTTACGCTGATTAGCGGCCCGAACCTGGGTAAAATCGCCCCGCGTTGATCATTGGTTCTACTCTTTGTGCATACCTCTCTCCCTGCCGAATCGTAAAGGGGTCCTTTGGGATCCCATAGGTGTCGTACGCCGACATTGATGCACCACTAGGTGACAGACCTATTGCAGGAGCAGATGCAGACATTATGATTGTTTGGCAAGCTCGATATGATGACTACTTAATAGTTTAGTGCGCCATGCTTTATGGCTTAGAACCGAGACTTCAAAAACATTTTGAACGCCAGGGAGCATATGAGATGTTCCAAGAGCTGAAATTGGTATTTCAGACTCATTCCCGTGTTGAGAGGTATGAGACCTCTACTTTGCCTACAAGATGGAGGAGAATAGCTCAGCCAGTGAGCATGTGCTCAGAATGTCTGGGTACTACAACCGCTTGAATAAAGTGGGAGTTAATCTTCTAGATAAGATAGTGATTGACAGAGTTCTCTAGTCACTATCACCAAGCTACTAGAACTTCGTGATGAACTATAATATGCAAGGGATGACGAAAACGATTCCCAAGCACTTCACGATGCTGAAATCAGCGAAGGTAGAAATCAAGAAAGAGCATCAAGTGTTGATGGTTAAACAAGACCACTAGTTTCAAGAAAAAGGGCAAGGGAAAGAAAGGGAACTTCAAGAAGAATGGCAAGCAAGTTACCACTCCCGTGAAGAAGCCCAAAGCTAGACCTAAGCCTGATACTAAGTGCTTCTACTGCAAAGGGAATAGTCACTAGAAGCGGAACTACCCTAATTACTTGGTGGATAAGAAGGATGGCAATGTGAACAAAGGTATATTTGATATACATGTTATTGATGTGTGCCTTACTAGTATTCGTAGTAGCCCCTGGGTATTTGATATTGGTTTAGTTGCTAAGATTAGTAACTCGAAACAGGAGTTGCAGAATAAATGGAGACTAGTAAAGGGCAAGGTGACGATGTGTGTTGGAAGTGTTTCCAAGATTGATATGATCACCATCGTACACTCCCTCTACCTTCGGGATTAGTGTTAAGCCTAAATAAATGTTATTTGGTGTTTGCGTTGAGCATGAACATGATTAGATCGTGTTTATTGCAATACGGTTATTCATTTAATTCAGAGAATAATTGTTGTTCTGTTTACATGAATAAAACCTTCTATGGTCATACACCCAATGTTAATGGTTTATTGAATCTCGATCGTAGTGATACACATATTCATAATATTGATGCCAAAAGATGCAAAGTTGAAAATGATAGTACAACATACTTGTGCCACCGCTGTTTAGGTCATATTGGTGTAAAAGTTCATGAAGAAACTCCATGTGGATGGACTTTTGGAATCACTTGATTATGAATCATTTGATACTTGCGAACCATGCCTCATGGGCAAGATGACTAAAACTCCGTTCTCCGGAACAATGGAGTGAGCTAATGACTTATTGGAGATAATACATATCGATTTATACGGTCCAATGAGTGTTGAGGCACGCGACGGCTATCGTTATTTTCTAACCTTTACACATGATTTGAGTAGGTATGGGTATATCTACTTGATGAAACACAAGTCTGAAACATTTGAAAAGTTCAAAGAATTTCAGAGTGAAGTAGAGAATCATCGTAAAAAGAAAAATAAAGTTTCTACGATCTGATCGCGGAGGCGAATATTTGAGTTACGAGTTTGGCCTTCATTTAAGAAAATGTGGAATTGTTTGACAACTCACGCCACCTAGAACACCACAGCGTAATGATGTGTCCGGACGTCATAACCGTACTTTATTAGATATGGTGCGTTCTATGATGTCTCTTACCAATTTGCCTTTATCATTTTGGGGTTTATGCATTAGAGACAGCCGCATTCACGTTAGATAGGGCACCGTATAAATCCGTTGAGCTGACACCGTATGAACTATGGTTTGGCAAGAAATCTAAGCTATAGTTTCTTAAAAGTTTGGGGATGCGACGCTTATGTCAAAAAGGTATCAGCCTAATAAGCTCGAACCCAAAGCGGAAAAGTGTGTCTTCATAGGATACCCGAAAGAGACTATTGGGTATAGCTTCTACCAAAGATCCGAAGGCAAAATCTTTGTTGCTAAGAATGGGTCCTTTCTAGAGAAGGAGTTTCTCTCAAAAGAAGTGAGTGGGAGGAAAGTAGAACTTAATGAGGTAATTGTACCTTCTCTCGAATTGGAAAGTAGTACATCAGAGAAAGTCGTTCCCGTGATGCCTACACCAACCAGAGAGAAAGCAAATGATGATGATCATGAAACTTCAGATCAAGTTACTACTGAACCTCGTAGGTCGACCAGAACACATTCCACACCAGAGTGGTATGGCAATCCTGTCCTGGAAGTCATGTTGTTGGACAAACAGTGAACCTACAAACTATGAAGAAGCTATGATGAGCCCAGATTCCGATAAATGGCTTGAGGCCATGAAATCTGAGATAGGATCCATGTATGAGAACAAAGTATGGACTTTGGTGGATTTGCCCGATGATCGGCAAGCCATTGAGAATAAATGGATCTTCATGAGGAAAGAGGGACGCTGATGGTAATATCACTGTCTATAATGCTCAACTTGTCGCAAAAGTTTTTTGACAAGTTCAAGGGGTTGACTACAATGAGAGTTTCTCACCCGTAGCGATGCTTAAGTCTGTCCAAATCATGTTAGCAATTGCCGCATTTTATAATTATGAAATCTGGCAAATGGATGTCAAAACTACATTCCTTAATGGATTTCTTAAAGAAGAGTTGTATATGATGCAACCAGAAGGTTTTGTCAATCCTAAAGGTGCTAACAAAGTGTGCAAGCTCCAGCGATCCATCTATGGGCTGGTGCAAGTATCTCGGAGTTGGAATATACGCTTTGATGAGGTGATCAAAGCATATGATTTTATACAGACTTACGGTGAAGCCTGTATTTACAAAAAAGTGAGTAGGAGCTCTATGACATTTCTAATATTATATGTGGATGACATATTGCTGATTGGATATGATGTAGAATTTCTAGATAGCATAAAAGGATACTTGAATAAGAATTTTTCAATGAAAGACCTCGATGAAGCTGCTTACATATTGGGCATCAAGATCTATAGATCAAGATGCTTGATAAGACTTTCAATGAGTACATACCTTGACAAGATTTTGAAGGAGTTCAAAATGGACCAGTCAAAGAAGGAGTTCAAAATGGATCAGTCAAAGAAGGAGTTCTTGCCTGTATTGTAAGGTGTGAAGTTGAGTAAGACTCAAGGCCCAACCATGGCAGAAGATAGAGAGAGAATGAAAGTCATTCCCTATGCCTCAGCCATAAGTTCTATAAAGTATGCCATGCTGTGTACCTGACCTATTATGTGCCTTGCCATGAGTCTGGCAAGGGGGTACAATAGTGATCCAGGAGTGGATCACTGGACATCGGTCAAAATTATCCTTAGGTACCTAAAGAGGACTAAGGAAATGTTTCTCGGTTATCGAGATGATAAAGAGTTCGTCGTAAAGGGTTATGTCGATGCAAGTTTGACACCGATTCGGATGACTATGAGTCTCAATCTGGATACATATTGAAAGTGGGAGCAATTAGCTATAGTAGCTCCATGCAGAGCATTGTAGACATAGAAATTTGCAAAATATATACAGATCTGAATGTGGCAGACCCGTTGACTAAACTTCTCTCACAAGCAAAGCAAGATCACACCTTAGTGCTCTATGGGTGTTAATCACATGGCGATCTGAACTAGATTATTGACTCTAGTAAACTCTTTGGGTGTTGGTTACATGGCGATGAGAACTATGGGTGTTTATCACATGGCGATGTGAACTAGATTATTGACTCTAGTGAAAGTGGGAGACTGAAGGAAATATGCCCTAGAGGCAATAATAAAGTTGTTATTTTATATTTCCTTATTCATGATAAAGGTTTATTATTCATGTTAGAATTGTATTGATCGGAAACTTAAATACATGTGTGAATACATAAACAAATACCGTGTCCCTAGTAAGCCTCTAATAGACTAGCTTGTTGATCAAAGATGGTTAAGGTTTCCTAACCATAGACATGTGTTGTCATTTGATAACGGGTTCGCATCATTAGGAGAATGATGTGATGGACAAGACCCATCCATTAGCTTAGCATATGATCGTTCAGTTTATTGCTATTGCTTTCTTAATGTCAAATACATATTCGACTATGAGATTATGCAACTCCTGGATACCAGACGAATACCTTGTGTGCTATCAAACATCGCAAAGTAACTGGGTGATCATAAATATATTCTACAGGTATCTCCAAAGGTGTTTGTTGAGTTGGCATAAATCGAGATTAGGATTTGTCACTCCGTGTATCGGAGAGGTATCTCTGGGCCCTCTCGGTAATACACATCATAAGAAGCCTTGCAAGAAAAATGACTAAGGAGTTAGTTGCAAGATGATGTATTACAGAACGAGTAAAGAGACTTTCGGTAATGATATTGAACTAGGTATGAAGATACCGACGATCGAATCTCGGGCAAGTAACATACCGACAGGCAAAGGGAACTACGTATGTTGTCATAAGGTTTGACCGATAAAGATCTTTGTAGAATATGTAGGAACCAATATGGGCATCCAGGTTCCGCTATTGGTTATTGACTAGAGAGGTGTCTCGGTCATGTCTACATAGTTCTCGAACCCGTAGGGTCCGCACGCTTAACATTCATTGAAGATATAGTGTTATATGAGTTATGTGATTTGGTGACCGAATGTTGTTCGGAGTCTCGGATGAGATCACGGATATGACGAGGAGCTCCGAAATGGTCCGGAGGTAAAGATTGATATATAGGACGATGATATTCGGACACCGGAAGAGTTTCGGAGTGCACCGGGTTGTCATCGGATCACCGGAAGGGGTTCCGGGAAGCCCCGGGAGGTATGTGGGCCTTATGGGCCAAGAGGGGGAACACACGAGCCCACAAGGGGCTGGTGCGCCCCTTGCCTTGGCCGCCGGCCCTAGGGATGGAAAGGGGGAGGGCTATCCCCTCTTTCCTTCCCTCCACCTAGGAGGAAGGAAAAGGGGGGGAGGGGGGGGGGGCGCCAGCTCCTCCTCCCTTCCCACCGCAGGCAAATAAGGAAGGGGGGCGCGGCTAGGGCAGGAGCCCAAGGAGGATTCGACCTCCTTGGGGGTGCTTCCTGGCTGCCTCCTCCCTCCCCCCACCTATATATATGTGGGGAGGGGCACCGCACAACACCACGACAATCTCTTAGCCGTGTGCGGTGCCCCTATCCACAGTTTCGTCCCTCGGTCACATTTTTGTAGTGCTTAGGCGAAGCCCTATGGAGATAGCTTCACCATCACCATCACTACGCCGTTGTGCTGCTGGAACTCATCCACTACCTCGCCGTCTTGCTGGATCAAGAAGGCGAGGACGTCACCGAGCTGAACGTGTGCTGAACGCGGAGGTGCCGTACGTTCGGTACTCGATTGGTTGGATCATGAAGAAGTTCGACTACATCAACCACGTTACTAAACGCTTCCGCTTACAGTCTACGAGGGTACGTAGACACACTCTCCCCCTCGTTGCTATGCATCTCCATGGATAGATCTTGCGTGTGCGTAGAATTTTTTTGTTTTCCATGCAATGTTCCCCAACACATCTCTAGCGTATCTATAATTTTTTATTGTTTCATGCTACTATGTTACCAATCTTATATGCTTTATATGGAATTTTATATCATTTTTGTGGACTAACCTATTAACCTAGTGCCAGTGCCAGTTTATGTTTTTGCCTATTTCTTTGTTTTGCAGAAAAACCATACCAAGCGAAGTCCAAACATGATGAAAGTTTACGGTGATTTTTTCTCGAACATAAGAGACCCTAGAAGCTTCACGGATGCACCCGATGATGTTTAAAGGAACCACAAGCTCAGATGGTGTGCCCGATGGGGCCGCGCACGCGTGAGCTTGTGACTCCTTGATACGTCTCCAATGTGTTTATAATTTATGAAGTATTCATGCCATGTTTACAACAATTTTATATGGTTTTGGTATGATTTAATTAGAACTAACCCGGACTGACGTTGCTTTCAGCAGAACTACCGTGGTGTCTTTTTTGTGCATAAACAAAAGTTCTCGGAATGGGCTGGAAATTTAATGTGATTTTTTATGGACCAAAAGAGACCCCCGGATCTTCGTGCGAGGACGAGAAGGCCCACAAGGACACGACAAGCTCGCTAGGCGAGCCCTACCCCCAGGAAGGGGCGACCGAGCTTGTTGCTGCCTCGTGGACCCCCTTAACATGAGACCGACGCCAAAAATTACTATAAATACCCAAATCCCTAGAAAGAACCCTATATGAGAAGTTCCGCTGCCGCAAGCCTCTGTATCCACAAAAACTCAATCAGGAACCCGTTCCGGCACCCTGCCGAAGGGGGAAATTGGCACCGGAGGCCATCTTCATCATCCCGACAGCCACCATGATGAGGAGGGAGTAGTTCACCCTCGGGGCCGAGGGTATGTACCAGTAGCTATGTGTTTGATCTCTCTCTCTCTTGTGTTCTTGATTTCACACGATCTTGATGTACCGCGAGCTTTGTTAATATATTAGGATCTATGGTGTTCTTCCCTCTCTACCTTCTTGTGATGAATTGAATATTTTCCTTTGAGGTTTTGTTATGTTGGATTGAATCTTTTGGATGTGAGAGCACTTGATGTATGTCTTGCGATGGGATATCCGTGGTGAAATGGGATGTTCTATTGATTCACTTGATGTATGTTTCGGTTATCAACTTGTGGATTCCCGTGGTGACATTGGGGTAATCTATGCATAGGGGTTGATACGTGTTTTCATATTCCATTCTCCGATAGAAATCTTGGGGTACTCTTTGAAGTTCTTTATGTTGGATTGAATATTATGAATCTAAAGTTGTTTGATGCATATCGTATAATCAACTCACGGATACTTGTGGTGACATTGGAGTATCTAGGTGACATTAGAGTTGGTTGATGCATATCATATGGTGTTATTTTAGTATGAACTCTAGGGCTGTTTGTGACACTTATAGGAATAGCTCAATGGATTGATCGGAAAGAATAACTTTTAGGTGGTTTTGTACCCTACAAACCATTTCATCTTATGTTCTCCATGATAGGAACTTTGGAGTGATTCTTCGTAGCACATTGAGAGATTGTTATATGATCCAATTATGTTATCATTGTTGAGAGATTTTGAACTATTGAAAATATGAACACTAGGCCTTGTTTTCAAGCATTGCAATACCATTTTTGCTCACTTTTGTTACTAGTTACCTTGCTGTTTTTATATTTTAAGATTACAAAAACCTATATCTACTATCCATATAACACTTGTATCACCATCTCTTCACCGAACTAGTGCACCTATACAATTTACCAATGTATTGGGTGTGTTGGGGACACAAGAGACTCTTTGTTATTTGGTTGCAGGGTTATTTGAGAGAGACCATCTTCGTCCTATGCCTCCCATGGATTGATAAACCTTAGGTCATCCACTTGAGGGAAATTTGCTACTGTCCAACAAAATTCTGCATTTGAAGGCCCAACACGAGTCTACAAGAACAAATTGTGTAGTAGACATCAAGCTCTTTTCTGGCGCCGTTGCTGGTGAGGTGAGTGCTTGAAGGTATATCTTTAGATCTTGCAATCGAGTCTTATAGTTTCTTGTTTTATCACTAGTTTGGTTTATAAAAGAAAACTACAAAAAATGGAATTGAGGTTGCCTCATATTCTTCGTCTTTATCATGTCTTTCTTGAAAATGATAGATCGGAAAATTATGCACAATTGATTGATGAAGAATTCAATAAAATGTTTGGCATAAAATCTTTGAATGATGAGCATGATTGAAATGTTGTTAGTATGAATTCTTTGAATATCCATGATGCTAATGATATGCAAGTTCATTGATGTCAACTACACAACTTTATTCTTGTAGACTCGTGTTGGGCCTCCAAGCGCAGAGTTTTGTAGGACAGTGGCAATTTTCCCTCAAGTGGCTAACCTAAGGTTTATCAATCCGTGGGAGGCGTAGGATGTAGATGGTCTCTCTCAAACAACCCTGCAACCAAATAACAAAGAGTCTCTTGTGTCCCCAACACACCAAATACAATGGTAATTTGTATAGGTGCACTAGTTCGGCGAAGAGATGGTGATACAAGTGTAGTAATGATAGTAGATATTGATTTTTGTAATAGTAACAATAAAAAAAACAGCAAGGTAGCAAGTAACAAAAGTGAGTACAAATGGTATTGCAATTCTTGAAAATGAGGCCTAGGGTCCGTACTTTCGCTAGTGCAATCTCTCAACAATGCTAATATAATTGGATCATATAACCATCCCTTAACATGCAATGAAGAATCACTCCAGAGTTCCTATCTAGCGGAGAACATAAGAAATTGTTTGTAGGGTACGAAACCACCTCAAAGTTATCCTTTTCGATCGATCTATCTAAGAGTTCGTACTAAAATAACACCAAGTTATCCTTTCCAATCGATCTATCCAAGAGTTCGTACTAAAATAACACCATATGATACACATCAACCAACTCTAATGTCACCTAGATACTCCAATGTCACCGCGTGTCGTGGTTCAACACGGCCACCTATGGGGCCATCGGCCCCTTGTGGTTCGGCAAGGGGGAAGGGCGCGTTGCACAAAGAGCAGAGACCATAGAGCAGCACGATAGTGATGACACATGCAGTTTTTACCCAGGTCCTGCCCTACTCCTGCTTTGGTGGATTGATGAAAGGACCGTGGTGGAGACGCAGCGCTCCAGCCTGACAAGGTTTCCACGGGACGGGAGCAGCTACGCGCGTATGAGTGTACAAGGGTCTGAATCTTTTCTAAGGTTGCCATGGCCCTCCTTTTATAGGTCAAGGGATTACCACAATGGCAAAATAGTCATTATCCAGTGATTAGATAGCCACACTGCTATCATACCTAACTCTGCAGACAGGACACGGTGCATTAAATGCACCGCTTAGTGTCACATCACGGGGGAGCCCGACAAGCCTTGCCATGCTATTCATCCACCTTCTCGCCTTCCTGCGTGACACGCCTCTGGACGGGTGTCATCTGGGGATGATCTTCCTCAGAAATGGCTGCCACGTGCCAAATAACAACCACTTAATCACTTGGGGGCTCGACACCGCACCGATAGGTGACTTGCGTTGCTGTGAGGTGGAGCGATGGCGCCTTGGCGGGGTGATCCACCCTTGGCATCCCTGGCAAGCTTGCTGAGGGAGTCTTAAGACTTGTCTTCGGGGTGACCTCGACCTTGCCAGGCTCGCCTGCCCAACAAGGGAGGTTTTTCCTTAGTGAGATCTTGCTCATTTGGCTTATCTTGGTCTTCTTGATCCTCCCTTTGATTTATCAAAGAGCTATATCTTTTGCTTGGCCTTGTCTTGGATGCTGTAACCTTACCCTTGAGCCTGTGTACAGTCCGAGCAACATACACCAGGGTTTGTTGCACCGACAGGAGCCCCCGGGCCTGGTCCGAACACGCTGCCGAGCATCATCGGGGTAGGCCCTATCTAGTACACAGGCAAAGAGTTTGTGGTCGCTCATCCCTGAGATTTTCTTTGCTTCTTCATTAACCTGTGCTTGAGTTAGTTTCCGGTCTTTCCGCGCATCGTATGATGCCAATCGTGGTGGGGCCATGTTTGTAATGGCCCGTGAATGACTTTAACTCACGGGGGAGTAACTACCAATTCACGTATCCCACCACGCCCTTATCCTTTGCCACATATGCGGCATGCATCGAGTGGGGTAGGTATCGGAGGCGCGTGGTGCGGGGAAGAGCATCATGGCAAAGACCTGGTCTTCTTGGATTGGTGCGAGAGGGTGGCGATCGGATCCGGCCGTCGGTGGTAGCTTGGACGGGTCGGATCGGAAAGAGCCCCTCGGGGGTGACGCAACAGCCCCCAGCCCCAGCCTACCTATAAAAAAGGGGGTGCGAGGAGGAGTGGAGGCACCCATCCACGCACCTTTATTCTTTTAGTTCTTGCCTTCTTCTTTGTTATGTCGAGGGAGGGAGACCGGGGCCAGGCCCTGGGCTCTATCTTGGGGTGACGATGCTGAATACTCATGCTGATGCTTGGGGAGTGAGTCTGGTCCGGGGTTGTAGGAGATGTGACGGTTGCGGATGTGGGCGTCGAATCGACCGCAGTGTAGGAGGCGCTGCACTTCTCCAAAACGGTGGGGTGCTCGTTTTCCCCACATGAGCCAGCCGCCTGGAGGGGAGTACTTGCCCTTGCCGCAAGCCGATGAGGCTTGTCATCCCGTCGGCAAGGCCCCTGGGGCTTCCGACGCCCGCCCGTGGTGCCGTGCTTGGGATCCATGGTTATCCCAGCACTGCTCCTTCTAGCAGGGTCGGGATTGACGCTGAAGATGGCAGTGTCTTCCTGCCCGCCAAGGCGGGGGGCGGCACTCCTCGCACGCCTCGGACGAGGCTTCCTTCTGCCGCTTCTCTAGGGGAGGTGACGGGCCGCGGGGTCGGCGTCCTCCTGGAGTGATGGTGATGAGGAAAAAATGAGGGAAGATGGAGAAGGCGGGTGGCAGGCCATCAGGTCAGAGTACGATGGCACCGACGCCTTCGTCTCGTATTGCCGGCCCACTTCCTCATTTTTTCGCTCTTCCCCGGCACCATCATCACCGGCCTCTTCAGGATGGTTGCCGGGGAGGGGGACGCTCTCTTGGTGCCTTTGCCTCCTCCAGTAGTCTTCCAACTGAGCTCCGGTGGCCCTCCCCTCCGGCGCTTATGCTGGGGCTTCTTGCTGACCCTGGGGGTGGTGACCAAGGCACCGCCGAGCTGCTCTCTCCGTCCCCCTCCTTCACAGCCTCGCCACTCCCGATCTTGTTAGGGTGCGCCCGGCAGGTCCTGATGGGGTCGGGCTGGGCTTCTGTTAAGGCACTCCTTTTGCCCTCTTCACCTTCCACCGTAGTTCCTAGGAGGAGAGGGACAAGAAAGGGATTACAGGGCACTTATCTCTTTTTAGTCTAAACTATGTAGGCACTTGCCAAACTTTAGTCTAAAATATGTAATCTTCTTTATCCATGTTTGTGTCCTGTAAGATCTGTATTTGCTTATCTGCATATTAATGAAAAAAGACAAGCCTTGCCGGGTACTTGTGCATGTACCATGTCCATGCAGAGGTGGGATGCCTCTATACGTTTAAGCAAACAAGTTTTCTCCGGCAAGCTATCTTGCCGGCGCCTTTCGTTTGTTGCCGCAGGGCTTGGCCTACCGGGCACAAAACTATGGAAAGGGACCAACTCCTCGTCAAACCTCCTCCATCAAAGGCCACTACAACCACCCAGACCGAAGCAACGTTTGGGACACACGATGGGAGCACCTATGCTTCGAAGGTGACGAGGTTTTCATATGCACAAGTTTTCACCTTACAGAACAAGTATGGAAAAGAACTTATCTATTTGGCTTGTCGGGGACCGATATGTAGGCTTGTCTTCATTTCTTCTCTTTGGGACCGGGTCCACGGCAAGAACCCTGCAGCTTAGTGTAGAGGAAAACAATGCTACATATGCCCTGATCTACATGATCATGCTATGCTCATGTTATGCTTATGCATGCATGCAAGTTTTTGGGGTCCCCAGCGCTTCGTTTATTATCTGTTGCTCAGGGTCTGCGCCTGGCTTTGTACAAAGGGTTACATGCAACATCGGCAAGGCTTGTACAAAAGGGTGGCTGCCAGGCAGGGCCCGACAGCCGCGCCTTACGGGTAGAACTTACGGAGATGCTCAATGTTCCATGAGTTTTGCAACTGAATGCCATCTCCGGTCTCCAGATGGACTGCGCCAGGTCTGGTGACTCGTACTACCTGGTAAGGGCCTTCCCACTTTGGCGTCAACTTGTTTGTACCCTTGGCGGACTGAACGTGCCTAAGGACAAGGTCGCCTTCCTCAAGGCTCCGGGCATGAACCCTGCGGTTGTGATAGCGACGCAGGGCTTGCTGGTAGCGTGCAACACGCGTAGTAGCCTGGAGACGGTTCTCCTCAAGTAGCACAGCATCGTCACGCTGGTTCTGTTCTTGCGCTACTTCATCGTAAGCAAGTACTCGAGGTGACCCGTATATGGGTTCCGTGGGGATCACTGCTTCTGCCCCATAGACTAGGGAGAAGGGAGTCTAGCCGGTAGCTCGATTTGGTGTCGTACGGAGGGAGAAAAGAACCACCGGCATCTTGTTGATCCATCTCCTGCCACATTTCTGTAGCCTATCAAATGTTCTTGTCTTGAGTCCTCGTAGCACTTCAGCGTTCGCCCTCTTAGCTTGTCTGTTGCTTCTGGGATGAGCAACAGAGGCAAACGAGACCTTGCTTCCAAGGGCATGAACGTATTGCATGAAGGCGCGGCTTGTGAATTGGGTGCCATTGTCAGTGATGACTCTGGCAGGTACTCCGAAACGACACACCAATCCTTTCAAGAACTTGATAGCTGACTGTGCGGTCACCTTCCTCACGGGCTCCACTTCCGGCCACTTTGTAAACTTGTCGATTGCAACGTACAAGAATTCAAAGCCCCCGGTAGCACGGGGGAAGGGGCCCAAGATGTCGAGCCCCCAGACTAAAAATGGGCACGACAAAGGGATCGTCTAGAGAGCTTGAGCAGGCTGATGGATATTCTTGGAGTGGAACTGGCAGGCTTCACATCTGGTGACTAGCTCAATTGCATCTTGGAGGGCCATGGGCCAGTAGAAACCTTGCCAGAAAGCTTTTCCAACCAGGGCCCTTGACACAATGTGGGAGCCGCACATGCCTTTGTGTATCTCTGCCAACAGTTCCTTCCCTTCTTTCCGGCAAATGCACTTCAATTTCACACCGTTGGGCCTTCTTCTATATAGCGTGTTGTCGACGAACTGATACATACTGGCCCTCCGGGCTACTCTTTCAGCTTCTTTTTGCTCTTCGGGAAGTTCTCTTGTTTGGAGGTAATGGATTATGTGCCGCGCCCAAGTTGGAGCCTGAGGCTCGACAACAAGGATCAGCGGCACCTCCTCGTTCACGGGAGTGCATGCCTCAACCGCAAAGACTGGTAGTCCGGTGGGAGGGTATTGCTCACCAAGCGAAGGGGAGTTGTTCCCGCCAAGCTCTCTGCCAGGGGCTTCGGGAAGCTCTGCCGGGAGAGACTTGCCGAAGTCCAGTTTCCTCCTCTTTCTGGCCATTGTTGACGGGGATACGGAGGGCTGAGTCAGGTGGAGAACAAAAGTCCCTGGTTTGATGGATCTTGTAGTACGGTCCGTCAGCCTTCCCAGCCTTCTTGGCTGCCGCAGCTTCCCGACAGTAATTGCATGCGGCAACTTCCTTGCCAGGAGCTTTGGTCTTGGTCTTCTTGCCGGTACTAGGAATGCCAGACCCTTCGACAGCCAGAACTGCCTTCTCCTTGCGCTTCTTGTTGTGTTTCTTGTTCTTCTTCTTCTGATTGGCAGCGTCGTCATCGTCCTCCGAGTCAACGTCGACGCCGTCTTCTTCTCCGGGGAGTTGCCTCCCCTCCTCTGTTCGGGCACACTTATCCGCCAAAGTGTACAGCTCATTCACAGTCTTGGGCAACCGGACGTTCATCTTGGAACGTATCCTGCGGTTGCATACGTAGGACTGGAACGCAGCTATCACAGCTGCCGGGTGGATGTTCGGAATGTTCCTGTGCACTCGGCTGAATCTCTGCATATACTTTTGCAAACTCTCTCCTTCCTTCTGTGGGAGGAGCTGCAAGTCGCTGGGCCGCCCTGGTTCTTGATGGCCGCCTGTGAAGGCGCCAACAAACTCATTGCACAGGTCAGCCCAGGTCGAGATGGAGTTCTCCGGTAAGTGCATCAGCCATGACCTCACATTTGGCTTGAGGGCTAAAGGGAAGTAGTTCGCGAATACCTTCTCATCTCTTCTTCCGGCGGCTTGAACAATGATGGTGTAGATGCTCAAGAACTCTGCCGGGTTCAGTCTTCCATCGTACTTTTCTGGTATCTCTGGCTTGAACGTACGGGCAGACGGCCAACGGACTTGCCGCAGCTCGCGAGTGAAGGCAGGACACCCAACCTCGAAAGGCAGGTATCTGTCTCCACTAGACGCGGGCTCGTCGATGTCAGGACCATTGCGCCTATCAGACTGGCGGCGGGTGTCGCGGCGCCGTTCTATGGTGATGCGCGCGTCTTCCCCTCGCCTGTCTTCCAGGACCCGCCGATGATCTCGACGGGCTCGAGGATCAGACGAAGCCATTGATACCTCGTCGGGTTCTTGATTGCGTGGCTCTGGCCGTGGCCCCTGCGCTGGCTGCCGTGGAGGGGACTGCACCATAGGAGTGCCCCCTTCGGTACGGCCAGCGGCTCGGGCCTTTGTTGCTGCCTACGGAGGCCATGACGGGCCTGCTTGCTGTGATCCGCCCGCCTCAGCGAAACCAATCAGGCTTTGAATGGTGGCTCTCCACTCATCCATTTGATCGGCTGCTGGCGGAAATCTGAACAGGAGTTGGGCCCGCGCCATGGTTTCCAAAGCGGTGCTCGGCATAGACGACGATGCAGATGGCGATGTCGCCTGACTTCTGACGGTGCTGGTAGTGGCGGCGCCCTGCTCTTGTCACTGTGAGCCGGTCGCCAGGGTGGCGTGGCGACAAGGTGGATGTGCTTGGGGATTAGTGACCCCATTCGGCGCATCGTCTTGGCCAGCCTGCCTTGGGGATGGCACGTGCCCTGTAGCCGCACCCGCAGCGGGGGCAGCTAGAAGGTTGCGATTCACACCAGAGCAAGCGCCATCGCTGCGGCTGCGCCCTTTAGCGAGGTGGAGAGGCAGAGATGGGATATTCTCCCCACCCGCATCTTGTGGAGCATGGCCACTAGGATGCTGTTGACGCTGTCCTCCCCCGGCGCCCCCCGCTCCCACTTCGGCCGCAGGGGGAACGGTGATGGCGCCGCCTGCGCCGGTCATGTCCCCCGCGGCGTCCACGTCCCCGTAGCCCCCACGACATCAGTGGCTGCATGCGAGGGGGCCTTCAAGGTGGACGGGTGAGCTGTAGCACTGGACTTTTTCTTGGGCGCCATGGATGATGAATCCGTCGACGAAGAAGACGATGATAAAGATGACACGCTGCTTACACCCTCGGGTTCGCACATGCGCTTCCCCATACCTGGCGCGCCAAAGATGTCGTGGTTCAACACGGCCACCTATGGGGCCATCGGCCCCTTGTGGTTCGGCAAGGGGGGAGGGCGCATTGCACAAAGAGCGGAGACCGTAGAGCAGCATGGCAGTGATGAAACATGCAGTTTTTACCCAGGTTCGGGCCGCCGTGAGGCCTAAAACCCTACTCCTGTTTTGGGGGATTGATGAAAGGACCGTGGTGGAGACGCAGTGCTCCAGCCCGGCAAGGTTGCCTCGGGACGGGAGCAGCTAAGCGCGTATGAGTGTACAAGGGTCCGAATCCTTTCTAAGGTTGCCACGGCCCTCCTTTTATAGGTCAAGGGGTTACCACAATGGCAAAACAATCATTATCCAGTGATTAGATAGCCACAGTGCTATCATACCTAACTCTGCAGACAGGACAGGGTGCATTAAATGCACCACTTAGTGTCACATTGCGGGGGAGCCCGGCAAGCCTTGTCGTGCTATTCATCCACCTTCTCGCCTGCCTGCGTGACACGCCTCTAGATGGGTGTCATCTAGGGGTGATCTTCCTCAGAAATGGCTGCCACGTGCCAAATAACAGCCACTTAATCACTTGGGGGCTCGACACCACACCGATAGGTGACTTGCGTTGCTGTGAGGTGGAGCGGTGGCACCTTGGCGGGGTGATCCGCCCTTGGCATCCCCGGCAAGCTTGCCGAGGGAGTCTTGAGACTTGTCTTCGGGGTGACCTCGACCTCGCCAGGCTCACCTGCCCGACAAGGGAGGTTTTTCCTTAGTGAGATCTTGCTCATTTGGCTTGTCTTGGTCTTCTTGATCCGCACTTCGATTTCTTAAAGAGCTATATCTTCTGCTTGGCCTTGTCTTGGATGCTGTAACCTTACCCTTGAGCCTGTGTACAGTCCGGGCAACATACACCAGGGTTTGTTGCACAGACACTGCGAGTATCCGTGAGTTGATTATATGATATGCATCAAACAATTTCAGATTCATAATACTCAATCCAACACAAAGAACCTCAAAGAGGGCCCCAAGATTTCTACCAAGGAAACAAGGACGAAAACGTGCATCAACCCCTATGCATAGATTACCCCAATGTCACCTCGGGAATCTGCAAGTTGAGTGCCAAAACATATATCAAGTGAATCAATATGATACCCCATTGTCACCACGGGTATTCATAGCAAGACACACATCAAGTGCTCTCAAATCCATATAAAAGTATTCAATCCGATAAAATGAAATCTCAAAGGGAAAACTCAATTCATCACAACAAGATAGAGAGGGGAAAACACCATATGATCCAACTATATTAACAAAGCTCGCGATACATCAAGATCGTGCCAAATCAAGAACACGAGAGAGAGAGAGAGAGATTAAACAGATAGCTACCGGTACAAACCCTCAGCCCCGAGGGTGGACTACTGATGTCTACTACACAACTTTTTCTTGTAGACTTGTGTAGGGCCTCCAAGCACAGAGTTTTGCAGGATAGTAGCAAATTTCCCTCAAGTGAATGATCTAAGGTTTATCAATCCATGGGAGGCATAGGATGAAGATGGTCTCTCTCAAACAAACCTACAACCAAATAACAAAGAGTCTCTTGTGTCCCCAACACACCAAATACAATGGTAAATTGTATAGGTGCACTAATTCGGCGAAGAGATGGTGATACACGCATAGTAATGATAGTAGATATTGATTTTTGTAATAGGAACAATAAAAAACAGCAAGGTAGCACTTGATAAAATGGAGCACAAACGGTATTGCAATGCTTGAAAATGAGGCCTAGGGTCCGTACTTTCGCTAGTGCAATCTCTCAACAATGCTAATACAATTGGATCATATAACCATCCCTCAACGTGCGATGAAGAATCACTCCAAAGTTCTTATCTAGCGGAGAACATAAGAAGAAATTGTTTGTAGGGTACGAAACCACCTCAAAGTTATCCTTTCCGATCGATCTATTTAAGAGTTCGCACTAAAATAACAACAAGTTATCCTTTCCAATCGATCTATCCGAGAGTTCGTACTAAAATAACACCATATGATACACATCAACCTACTCTAATGTCACCTAGATACTCCAATGTCACCGCGAGTATCCGTGAGTTGATTATGTGATATGCATCAAACAATTTCAGATTCATAATACTTAATCGAACACAAAGAACCTCAAAGAGTGCCCCAAGATTTCTACTGAAGAAACAAGGACAAAAACGTGCATCAACCCCTATGCATAGATTACCCCAATGACACCTCGGGAATCCGCGAGTTGAGTACCAAGACATAGATCAATTGCTCTCAAATCCATAAAAGTATTCAATCCGATAAAAATGAAATCTCAAAGGGAAAACTCAATTCATCACAACAAGATAGAGAGGGGAAAACACCATATGATCCAACTATATTAACAAAGCCCGTGATACATCAAGGTGGTGCCATCTCAAGAACACGAGAGAGAGAGAGAGAGATTAAACACATAGCTACTGGTACAAACCCTCATCCCCGAGGGTGGACTACTCCCTCCTCATCATGGTGGCTGCCTGGATGATGAAGATGGCCACCGGTGATGATTTCCCCCTCCGGCAGGGTGCCGGAACGGGGTCTAGATTGGTTTTTTGTGGCTACAGTGGCTTGCAGCGGCGGAACTTCCGATCTAGTGTTATTTCTGATGGTTTCTCTATTTATAGGATTTTTCAGCATTGGAATCACGCGAAGATGGTCCTCGAGGTGAGCACAACCCATCGGGGCAAGCCAGGCCCCTCTGGCGTGCCCTTGTGGGTTGTGCCCACCTCGTGGGTCTTCTGGCCCTCCCACGAAGCTTCGGGGGTCTCTTTTATTCCAAAAAAATCGTGAAAAAGTTTCAGCTCATTTGGAGAACTTTCATTTCTGCACAAAAAACAACACCACGGTAGTTCTGCGAAAAACAGCGTCAGTCCGGGTTAGTTCCATCCAAATCATACCGAAACCATATAAAATTGTTGTAAACATGGTATGAATACTTCATAAATTATAGATACGTTGGAGACGTATAAACTACTCCCTCCTCATCATGGTGGCCGCTGGGATGATAAAGATCGCCTCCGGTGATGATTTCCCCCTTCGGCAGAGTGCCAGAACAGGGTCTGGATTGGATTTTCGTGGCTACAGAGGCTTGCAGCGGCGAAACTTCTGATCTAGGTTAACTCTCGGGGGTTTCTGAATATATAGGATTTTTCAACGTTGGAATCACGCGAAGATGGGCCTCAGGGGCCCACCACCCACCAGGGTGCGCCCTGGTGTCTTATGGGCAGCAGGGGGCCCCCTCTGGTGGTTCTTTGCTCCATTATTTCTCTTTTCTTCCAAAAAAATCATCAAAAAGTTTCATCCATTTCCGAGAACTTTTATTTCTGCACAAAAAACAACACCACGGTAGTTCTGCTGAAAACAGCGTCAGTCCGGGTTAGTTCCATTCAAATCATACCAAAACCATATAAAATTGTTGTAAACATGGCATGAATACTTCATAAATTATAGATACGTTGGAGACGTATCAGCATCCCCAAGCTTAATTCTTGCTCGTCCTCGAGTAGGTAAATGATAAAAGAAATAATTTATGAAGTGTGAATGCTAGCATAGTGTGTAAGTTTGATCAATGATAATTTCAATCACTTTTCCTAGCATCATAACAGCAACTCTTTCTCATAGAACTTCTCATGTTAAAGTGGCAACCAATTCACATGCTATGGTTCAAACAATGAATTCTCTTGAAACTTAACAATCTATAATCTTAGTCACCAAACAATTGCAATTCAACTTGTTCAACAAAGTCTAAGTAAGAGCTCCACATACTCAATCATCATATAGTCTTCTATGATTGCTAGTACTCAAAGCATATTTTTAGAACAAATGGCATCCATCGAACACAGAGAAAGATAGGGGCTTAATGTTTCGCCTCCCAACTCATTTATCATAGAGATAATTGTCAACAATAATAAATCATGATCAAATATATTCGACTGGCCATATGTGCCTAGATCTTTTCCCACCATATGATGCTTGCCAGCTAGAGAATAATTGAGGTTGAAATGGGAAGTAATACTATTGAATCTTGCATAAAAGTAAATACTGAAAAGTAAAAGATAGGCCCTTCGCAGAGGGAAGCAGAGGTTTTCTCGTGCTTTTAATTTTTGGATGCCCAAGATCTTAATGCAAAGGAACATCATGTTATATTGCCCCTGATGATAGAAACCTTTATTATGCAGTCCATCGCTTTTATTACTTTGCCATCACAAGTTTGTACAACGCTTATTTTCCCTTACAATAAAAGATCAAACATATTTAGGAGCCATTTTTATTGCTTTATGCACCGATGACAACTTACTTGAAGGATCTTATTCAATCCATAGGTTGGTATGGTGGACACTCATGGCAAGAAACTGGGTTTAAGGGTTTTTGGATGCACAAGTAGTATCTCTACTTAGTACGAATTTTTGGCTAGCAAAAGATCCTAAGCAAACACCACATGTTGGAGGATCCATAACAATATAACTTATATGCAAATATACACAACCATAACTCATTACGTTGTCTTCCTTGTCCAACTTCAACTAATTTTCTCAAGTTTGAAAATAATTAATGGGTATTCACAATCATAGAAGATGTCCAAGATAATATATTTGTATGCGAAAGTTCTCTTCCTTATACTAATCATTCACTACTAGGGAAAACCTTATACACAGAATCTTAGCAGCAGTGCGGGTCAGGAAGGGGCGCTACTGCTAATTAGCAGTAGCGCGTGCCCCAAACAGGCGCTACTGCTACCAACTTAGCAGTAGCGCGGCTTGGTAGAACCATGCTGCTACTAAAATTGACCTACCGTTCCCGCCACCCTAGGTTTAGCAGTAGCGCGCCCACGTTAACCGCGCTACTGCTAAAGCAATAGTAGTAGCACGCTTTTTTTGCAGGTCGCTACTGCTAATTTTGAACCTGGCCACAATGCGGCCCCCGCTTAGCAGTAGCGCGTTTGCCAATAGCGCGCTGGTGCTATCTTATTAGCAGTAGCGCGTTTTACGCCCAGCGCTACTGCTAAGCCGCAGCCATACCACCTTTTTCCTCCCCCCTCCCCCTCCCCCTCTTCCTCACTTTCCCCTAGCTCCCACCTCCTCTCTCCCTCACTTTGCTTCTTCCTCACTACTTCTCCCCCCATTACTCTCCTTCTTCTACCTATCTTTCTCTCTCTTTATTACTCCTAGCTAACTGCACCGCCTCCATTAATGCATCTCCTTTCTCTTTTTCCTTCCCCCTCCACTAGTTGAACTTGTCTTCTCCCAAACTAGCTAGCTAGGTAGATCTAGCATTTAGTGAAGTGACCTATGTACCTCCCTAACTAGATCTAGCCTTGTCAAGAAGAGCTTTGTCCACTTTTGATCATTCCATAGGTGTGTGTGGCGACACCTATCGACATCATCATCACCGTGCTCGCTCTTGAGATAGGTGATTAAAAATTTATGCTTTTGCAAGAATGGAAATATGTGTATGTGTGTGCGATATGACATAATTGGGCGATATGATGGAAATTGTGTGTGTGGCATGAGTTGACGCCGAATTGTGTTTGTGAGTTGCCTATGTTTTGCCGAAATGTTGATTTATTTCCGTTTCGACGAATTCCGGGCAAACTCTATATGTCCTATTTTTAGGGAAGGTCATGCCGAATTTTTGTATGACTTTGATGCATGAATGCATTTTTATAATCAATTTGTTTATTATTACCGTGCAGGCATTCATGATGGTTAGTGGAACGATGGTGGACAGGTGGTTGCCGTCGGTGGTGCAGGACATGATAGAAAATAACCTGACAGAGGTTTTATGTCCGTGTCGAAGATGCAAAGGACGAGTTTGGCTCGACCCCTATGACGATGGTCGTGTGATGGCGCACCTACTCATGACTGGTTTCATGGATGGCTATACTCGGTGGATAGTTGAAGATGTGGATGATGATGTTGAGGACGCCGACGGGGCAGGCAATGACGACACGGGGCAAGACGAAGAGATGATCGATAATGGTGGCAGAGAAGGGGCCGGACATGGTGGCGGGGAAGAGTCCGGACATGGCGGTGGAGAAGGGGCCAGACATGGCGGAGGAGAAGGGGCCGGACATGGCGGCAGAGAATGGGCCGGACATGGCGGTCTAGAAAACATGGACTCCACGTCGCAGAATTCGTCGGTACTAAGTTCAATCGTGCGGGACCCTCATATTCAAGTACTGCTTCGCAAGGAGACGAGTACTGACAGAGCTGCTTCTAGAGAGGAGGCCAAGCTGCAGCAACTGGTGATAGACTCGAACACTCCATTGTATCATGGTTGCAATCCCGAGGTGACCCACTTGAGTTTCACGCTCGAACTCCTGAAGACGAAGGCTAAAAACAAATGGACTGACACTAGCCTCGATGAGCTTCTCAAGTACCTAAAGGATGTTCTTCCCGCAGGGAATCTATGTCCTACTAGTGTGGATGAGGCCAAGAAGATCATGTGCCCTCTTGATCTGCCGCACATTAGATACCATGCATGCATCAACGATTGCATAATTTATCGGAAGGAGCACGCGGAAAAAACCAGCTGTCCGGTGTGCAATGCTTCTCGATACAAGAAGGCCGGGAAGAAATCTCCCCAGAAAGTTGTATGGTACTTACCGATCACTCCCTGTCTCCAACGGTATTTTGTAGATCCCAAGGAAGCAAAGCTCATGCGCTGGCATGCGGAGAGGAAGAAGCCCGACGATGGAGATGATCCAAAGCTGAGACACGTCGTGGATGGAAGCCAGTGGAGAGCGTTCAATGGCAAATATCGGTATTTCGCATGTGATGCAAGGAACGTCGTGCTTGGCATGTGTACCAATGGCATGAATCCGTTTGGCAACCAGAACACCAACCATAGCACATGGCCCGTGTTTGTATGGATGTACAACATCCCCCCTGTGTGTGCATGAAGTTGAAGTACATACACATGAGCATGCTGATTCAAGGGCCAAAACAACTGGGAAATAATATTAATCTGTATCTTGGGCTACTTTAAGAGGAGTTAGACACGTTATGGAAAACACCCGCGCTGACATGGGACGCCAGCAAAGGCGAGTATTTCTATATGAGAGCCGCGTTGTTCACGACGGTGCACGACTATCTTGGTTACGGATATGTCGCAGGCCAGGTGTGCCATGGATATTGCGGATGCACGCGGTGCATGGATGATATGACGTCTCAGCAGCTAACGCCAAGGAAAGATGGCGGGTCTGGGAAAATATTGTACATGGGGCATCGAAGATGGCTCGAGAAGGATGACCCGTGGAGAAACCGTGGAGATCTATTCAATGGTGAGGCTGAGCATCGAGGACCTCCATGTAAGCGGAGCGGCACCAAAATTGATGAGCTGTTCAAAAACTGGGAACAGTGCCCCGCACCAGGAAAGACGATGAAAAAGGCGCCGGAGCCGCTGCTGAAGGTATGGAAGACGAGGTCTGGTTTCTAGGACTTGGAGTACTGGCACGAACTCGACATGCCTCATTGCCTTGATCAAATGCATATCTGTAAAAATGTCCTTGAGAGCTTGCTTGCGACATTGATGAACATGCCGGATAAGACCAAGGATGGGCCAAAGGCAAGAAAAGACTTGCAAGATTTGGAGATCAGGGCAGATCTGCACATGCCGCCCCATAAAAAGTCAGAGGAGACAGAGACAGAGACAGAGGCGCGGGAGAAGAAGGGCAAAAAAGTAAAGGAAGAGGATTATTGCCCCCCTTCTTGCTTCACCTTAAGTCCGGCTGAGGTTAATCAATTCTTCAAGTGCCTTACCAGAATCAAAGTTAGTTCCGGTTACTGTGGCAAGATAAGCAGATATCTAGACACGAAGAAGAAAAGGTTCAGCGGGATGAAGTCCCATGACTATCATGTGATGATGACGCAGATACTACCTGTTGCCCTTAGAGGGATAATGGACAAGCACGTCCGTGACACGCTTATTGGTCTCTGCAACTTTTTTGACGTCATCTCTCGAAAGTCGATCAGTGTGAAGCAGCTCCGAAGGCTACAGGAAGAGATCGTTGTCATACTAAATGAGCTTGAGATGTACTTCCCGCCCGCGTTCTTTGACGTCATGGTGCATCTGTGTGTCCATATTGTGGACGACATAATTGTCGGTGTAGTAAGAACCAGGGTTCCACAAACCCTCCGAACATGGGCCATGACAGTATACTGCTGCACTGATGAGGAACTGATCTTTCTGGCAAGCCTTACATCAAATATTAAGGAGACAGATCACAGCGGCAAGCCTTGCCGGGCCGCAAGCCAAGCGGCAAGCCTTGCCGGGTCACAAGCCAAGCGGCAAGCCTTGCCAGGTCACAATCCTTGCCGGAGGAGTTGGCTCTACACTACCAGCAAATATGGGGGCGGCAAGCTCAAGATATTTCCACTACTTGCTGTACCTTCATGTACAGCCACGTGCTGTACCTTCATGTACAGCCACATACATATCCACCGCTTAGAGATACCCTTTACTGGAATCCTCCCAAGTACGTGTCAGGATGACATGAGCTGGATTTGTAAGCGGTGGTGAATGGACAGGCTGCTTTCCTGGTGGCCGAATAGAAGCAACGCACCCAAGCAATACATTAAATACGTTTGTCTTAGTCTGGCAGTGATAGGTATGATTCACTGTAGCAACTTTACACCTCGCCCTAATACTGTTTGCCACTATTGGTGACCCCTTTCTATGTATAAAAGGAGGCCCAAAGGCAACTGTAAAAGGGACGAGGACACTCTGTATTCGACTCTTCTGGCTCAGTTTTGCATGTAGCTGCTGTTCATCACAGCGCTCCTGAGCTAGAACACAAACACAATACACACAAAGCAGGAGTAGGGTTTTACGCTGATCAGCGGCCCGGACCTGGGTAAAAACTTCCCGCGTCGATCACTGGTTCTGCTCTTTGCGTGTACCTCTCCCCCCGCCGAATCGTAAAGGGGTCTCTTGGGATCCCATAGGTGTCGTGCCCCGACAATAATAGACCTGGGGCCTTCATTCCTACACAACATGATGCCATTTGAGAGGATGAATGGGATCATCAAAGGATTCATTCGTAACATGTCCCGTCCGGATGGAAGCATCGTCCAGGGCTATCTGACACAAGAGTGCATCTCTTTCTGCGAGAATTTACTATATGGCGCAGACCGGCCGCCTGGTGTTGGTTTGCCCATTAACAAGCACGATGGGAGGCTCGAAGGAGAAGGTCACTCCAACGGTCGCAGGGAACTGCATGTGGCCTACTCAGATCGACGCAACGACTTTGCCAAAGCAAACTTGGTAGTGCTACAACACCTACACCAGGTAGATCCTTTCGCGGCACTGCACAAAGAAACTATCGCAAAGAAGTATCATGATCAGGGGGTATGCAGGACGGACGCCGAAGTTACTAGAGAGCACAACTCCACTTTCCTGCATTGGTTCAAAGAGCATATTATTGCTAATCCCCCGGAAGAGGGCTCTAAGGATGGATTGCTCATATACGCCTTAGCACATGGCCCCTCGCCCAAGCTCGTCACCTATCAGGCATACGATATCAATGGATACAGGTTCTACACGGAGGCCAAAGATATGGACAGTGATGATTAGAACTCAGGGGTGACGATGGAATGCATGACCGGCAGCGACAACGGCACAACTGAGAGATTTTACGGAAGGGTCGAGGAGATCTAGGAGCTTGACTACTCTGGACTGCACAACGCAACGATGTTCCGTGTCAGATGGGCTAAGAATGTCGAAAGAGAAAACCGGTATTTCACTACCATGACTATACCCGACGCCAAGAGCGGTACCGTGAATGCTATCACAAAAAACGAGCCATGGGTACACGCTAAGCACGTGACACAATGCTTCTTCATAACCGACCCGTGCAATCCCAGCCGTGTTGTCGTGAGGAGAGGCAAAAGGAACATCATTGGAATGGATGGAGTCGCCAAAGAGGAAGACTATGACTAGTATGGCAACCCAATGAGGGAAGATGACGATGATGATGAGTATACGTCAAAAGAAGAATCAATACTACATTACCTAAGAAAGATCGTACTCCATGGAAAAGGAAAAGTCAAAATAAGGGGCTCAATTATTCTTCAACGAACAAGAAGGGAAAGAAGGTCACTCAAAAATGAAAACGTCGAAGCTGAGGAACCGTTATTGGTCAAATGATGTAATATATATGTTCCTATTTTGTGTACACACTTAACCGTTATGCATGGGTCAAATGATGTAATATATATGTTCCTATTTTGTATACATACTTAACCATCAAATGATGCAATATATATTGCCTTACTTATATACATTGTATCACCTTCCCTTGATTCCTGCTCTCAGGAAAAGTGGGAAAAGAAAAGAAAAGGAAAAGAAGAAAAGATTACCTTAAAGAAAAGAAAAGGAAAAGAAGAAAAGAAAAGGAATAGAAAAGAAGAAAAACAAGAAAAAAAGGAAATGAATAGAAAAAGAAGAAAAGAAAAGAAAAAGAAGAAAAGAAAAGGAAGAAAAGAAAAGGAAGAGAAAATAAAGGAAAAGAAAAATATAAGAAACAAATAGGAAAACTGCTATAGGTACTGGTTATAGAAGTAGCGCTTTTCCAAAAAAGAGTTATAGCTAGTCAAAATAGCAGTAGCGCCATTTGGAGAAACACGCTATAGCTACCTCTGATAGCAGTAGCGCTTCTCAGCAAAACACGCTATAGCTAACTTAGCTATAGCGCGTTTTGAGGTAACGTGATACTGCTATGTTGACTTAACCCGCCCCAGCGGGCTCCCTACCTCTCTTTCTTCCCCCAAATCCCCACTCTCTCTTCTCCCCCCTCATCGCCGCCGGAGCCCATGCCCTCGCCGTGCCCCCGACCTCATCGGAGTCCTGCCCTCGACCCCGACCCCGGCGCTGGCCCCCGACCCCCTGACCCCAGCGACCTCGCCCCCGACCCCGTCCCCGGCATGCCACGCCTCCCTCCTCTGCTTCCTCCCCTCCCAACCTCGGCCGTCGTCGGGCCTGCCTCCTCGCCCCTGCACCCTCTATAAGCCCCCACCGCTCCTCCTCTCTCTGCTAGCTAGGGTTCTTCAATTAATTTACTTAGGTTTTAGTTAGGGCAGTAGGTTAATTAGGTTATCTATTTAGTTATGAATTTAGCTAGGTATCAAACTAGTAGGTTAATTTGGCTATATATTATGAACCCTAGGTGAAATTTGAACCCTAGTTAGTCTGAACCTTAGTTAGGATTAACCCTAGTTAGTATGAACCCTAGGTTTCAAATTAGGACAAAAATTTAGGGTTAGGTGTTTTAGGTGTAGTTAAGAGAAAAAACAGAATTGATTATATAGGTTTCTTGCATTTTTTAGTTTAAGCAATTGTTGCTATTTAAAAAAACAGAATTAGTATGAACCCTAGTTAAAGAAATTTTTTTTAGTTTCAAATTTAGGAAGGCTGAATTTAGTTTCAAATATTGTGAAGAAAAATGACTTCTTGCATTTTTCTCCAAGTTCTATATTTTTCTTCCTTTTATATGCAAATTTGAAGTGGACATGTGATATGTGGACATGTGATTTGGACATGTCATATTTGGACATGTGATATTTTGGACATGTCATATTTGGAAAATGATGATTATGTGCAGGGTAAATGATCCGAGTGGCCTATGTTTCGCCGGAATGTTGATTCATTTCTGTTCCGGTGAATTTCAGGCGCTCGATATGTCCACTTTTTAGCAAAGGTCATGCCGAAATTTTCCGTGAATTTTGGCATGACTTGTGCTAGAAAGTAGGCATATCGAGTGCTGGGATTTGCTGGGAAATGACATTCCGGCAAACATAGATCTTTTTTATGTTTTTTTATAGTTTTAGAATTAAACGAGGAGACTTAATCATAGGAAGTATGTCGAATAATGAAGAAACTGGGCCTTCTGACCAAGATGCAGACGAGATGGATTATGAGGGTGAACAACAGTACCTCGACTTTTTGTCTGCTAAGTACAATCAAGGTTTGCAGGTCGGCCTCGATAATGGTACTGACGCCGACATCGACACCGACGGCGCCGGCACCGATGGCAGCGCCGAGACCGGCAGGGAAGGTACCGGCGCCGATGCCGCTACCGAAAAGAAGAAGCAGAGGATACGGAAACCTAACAAACTCGGCATCGGACGACTGGTGATCACAAAGATGGCCCCTGGCAAGTTTGAGCCATTAGAGCCGGAAGAACCTCGCAAGTGCTATGGGAACCAAGTAGGATGCATCCTACGGGAATGCGCGAGCATCAACGACGATGACTTAAGGAGTAAAGAACATTTGAGGCAGTTGCTCCTGACGAAGTTGCACAAGATATTCAAGTTCCCCGACCGAGATGATAGCATAGAACAACTGTGGGATGATCCGAAGATGAAAAAGATTAACAATCACACCATGGGCATGTTCAGCAATGATTTGGCCTCCTGGAAAGGGAGGGTGAAACGAGCTATTGAGGCTGAGAAACCCCTGTCCAAGATTCTGGAGGAAAATCCGACACTTACGGAAGAGGAGTTCGAAAAGTTCAAGGACACTTGCGCTACCGAGGCATCCAAGGCTAAGGCTGCGAAATTCAAGAGCCTTCAGCAAAGGAACACGGGGAAGCATCGCCTCGGAAGCCGTGGCTACCTTGGCAAAAGGCCCATATGGGATAAGGAGGACGCGGAACGTGAAGCCGCGGGTCTCCTAGACCCCTTCACGAAATTCACCAACCCCTTGGAGCGTGACTTCATCAGGGCCCGCTACAAGTGGGACAAGGAAAAGAAGGTTTTTTTACACGGATCCGATCACGAGGAAATTGATTAGAATACTGGTAATTATTCTTTTACCACCTTACATTTAGCTTCTGATCAAGTTGACTACACATTCGTAAATGGTTCATGTTCCTTCTGCAGGAGAAGCAACACCAGCTTGCAGCCGAAAGCCCTACTTCGCCGATGAGGCCCAAGTGGGACACCCCTCTCAACTGGGCCTTGAATGAACTTAAGGGACTCCCTTTGGGCCAGCGGCCGCAATATGGATGTGTGCACAGCGCCGGAGACGGCGCCATGTGGAAGGTGTTTTACAACAAGGGCCCGGAGGCCAAGAAGCAGAAAAAGAAGTTTAGTCAGGCGGACATCAACGACAAGGTGAAGCTTGCATTCGAGAAAAAAGCAGCTGAGGACGCAAAAAAAGCAGCCGAGGAGAAAATGAGTTGCTATAGAAGGCAGTCGATGCAGCTGTACATGCCTGCAGAAATGATTTTGCTACTAACTTGATCCCGACTATCATCAACTGGACGAAGGAAAATCTAGACAAGACGGTACATGATTTCCCCATGCCCAGTTTCGTCGGGAGCAACTCAGTGAACAACACCACCGCACCATCACCTGCTCACGCAACCGGACCTGCTCCCGCACCGGCACCCGCACCGGCACCCGCTCATAGCAGCTCGTCCTTAGTCTCTGGCGCGCTAGGCGGGCCTTCGTCTTTGGCTGAGCTCGACGCCCTCACGGTAATTACATGTCGCACCAACATATATCTAGAATATTCCATTTTTGTTGCCTTTCGGATGTTTTATGCCGTAGACATGTGTTTGCAGGCCGACAAAACCCCGTGCACCATACTCTACTTGATCAAAGGCCAGAAGGTGGATGTGGGAAAGGCGGTGATAATGAAGCCCTTGGAACTCACGTTCCACGGCCAGCCGATGTCCCGTGGGCACTTCAGGGTTACCTTGTCGAGTGTGAAATCGAGGCACGAGGATTTGCCTCCTCCAGTACGGCTAGGGGGAGAGGACGACGAGACCCCACCGCGGATTGGAAACTGTAAGGGTTGGGTGCTGCTATGGCCGAAGAATCTTCTTCATCTGGAGCCGGACGAGAGCACACCAATAACCACACATCAACAAGTAGGTACAAACACCACCACCCTACCAATGCAATTACCAGTGCCTGTAGTGCCGGGTGAGAGCGGCGGACGATGTGATGAAGGGGGTCCAATAGTGGCTGATGTAATTGCCCCCGTAGAACAAAGTATGCATGATGAGATGGAGGAGGACCCTCTTCGGTTCCTCAATACAGGCGCCTATGATGGTGACTTAGATATGATGAGTCAGCCATATGACGACTCGGGCTATCAGCATGCTGATGAGGATATGGATGATCTGCCCAGGCAGGAACGTCCTAGCAGGGATTGCAAGAAGTCTCTCTTCATGCAATCCTCATAGGACACGCCTGAAGATGCCGCCTCAACACAGGCTCAACTCGAGGGTTGTACAGTGCTTAGACCGACAACACTGGGGCAGGGGTTAAGGAAGGGTCTAGAAGGTCAGCCCATGAAAAAGGAGAGGAAGAGACCGGGGAAGAGAGGCTCTGCTGCCTACAAACAAGCCAGAGCACATAGCAGCCAGACGGCGGATTTTGAAGAGCGTGTACCTGTCAAAGGTGCGGCTATGTTCCATGCCACGGGCGAGCCGATGCTACCGACGAAACCGCTGGAGGCAATATCAGGGGATCTCAGGAGACTGCACGACCATGTGCTATCGACTGAGAAAAGCCTACTAGCCTCGAAGGATCCAGGATATCCGACATACGCGGCTCGTGTGCCTGAGTGGAAGTGCTACGTCGACACATGGCCCGCGGAGGTGTTCTTCCTGCGGTTTGAGCATATATTTGAGATGTTTCTGACATGGCGGCTCAATTGTACAATCGTCCGCCTTTTTGCGCTACATATGAGCTCCATCATGAAGAGAGAAGAAGTCTCGCAAATCTGTGTGGCGGATCCATACTACATGCACGAGTCCTTCTTGAGTCTCGGCGACTTTGAGCGTAAAACTGCTAGGGAGTACCTAAAAAACTTCATGGTACAGAATAAGGACCAGGAAATTGTCCTCCTGCCTTATCATCCAAAGTAAGTCAGTGCCAGAAAACCCTTTCGTACATTTAAATCATTCCTTCTCGCTCATATGGAGAATAATTTGAGGTGTTTTTTTCCCGCAGCAATGGGCGCGCCGTCCTTATCGTTCTTTACCCGCGAGTCTCCCACGCCGTGTATTTCGACCCTACCATTGACTACGAGAACAAGGACTACACCCACGTAATGAATATTCTAGATGATGCTCTCCAAGGCTTCAGCTTGAGGGGTGGCCACCTGCAGATCAGGAAACAAAGGAACAAGAAGATGGGTTTCTCGCATAAAACTAACTTCTGCTGCATCCATGTCCCAAAACCAAGAAAGAATAATGGATTCTACCTCCTCCATCTCATGATGGAGTTCAGAACGGATCACCAAAAGCTTGGCATGACAAGCAGAAATGATGATCATATCTGCAAGTGGGTAGAATGTCATGGAGAAGCGGATTATAAACTTAGAGATGACTTCTTTCGCATCTAGAGGGACATTGCGATGATCATCATGAAAGAAGTCGTCGAAGAGAAGGGGATGTTCCACCACGGCCCTATATCGCGAGCTGACATCCGAACTCGCATAGGCATGCAACGTCAGGACCTCACGTCATTCAAGAAGCTAGGGTCCATCCTCGATGATATGGAAGGATGGAACTTCTAGTGATTTACGATGTCGATGATGATGATATGTGTCGGTTGAACTTATATAGTTTATGTAGCGATGAAATTTTGTGATGTCCACGGTCCCTGCCGAATTTGCGTAACGCTACTTTTTGTTAGTTTGGGTACGATGACCTGCGTACCTCTAGTTAATTAGTTTGCGTACGATGAAACTGCGTTGATTATTTGTATGTTTACTATATGTTGCATCTAGTTGCTAACCCTTTCTTTTTCGTGTTGATCAAGTATATTTTGTTGCATATGATTGTACATTCTCTTGATGAAGATGCATCTCTATCAGGTACCTAGATTCTTGATGGCGAAGAAGCAGTGCTATGTCGTGTACAAAGGGAAGGTTCCGGGAGTGTACGACGAGTGGCCTGAGTGTCAGGCCCAAGTGGAGGGGGTCTCGGGTGCCAGCCATAAAGGCTTCAAAAGCAGACAAGAAGCAAAAACTAGTTACTTGAGGTTCACACTAGCATGAGAGAGGACTCATAACCGCCGCCTCATGTACTGCATAGTTCCGCTCTCACTCATAGTGATAGCTCTTCTCGTGTATATCATTGTTTAGATGGATGATGATGTAGTTGCAAGTATTCGAGACTTGTATCGCTATTTTTGAGATGATGACAAGAGACCACTTTGTGTTGGATGATGATTATGATGATGACATGATTTGATGAGACTTTTTGTATGTATATGCTATGATTACATTTGTATGTGTATGATGATGACATTTGTATGTGCTAAAGATTATTGTATAAAGCCTGTTCAAATACAAAACAAATATGCAGAAAAAAAATCAGAAACTAATATAACTAGCAGCAGCGCAGCTTAACCCAAAGCACTGCAGCTATTAGCAGCAGCGCGTTGTCGCGAAGCACGCTACTGCTACCGAAGTATAGCAGTAGCGCGGCTCAACACCAAGCGCTGCAGCTATTAGCAGTAGCGCCTTGCCGCAGAGCACACTACTGCTACCAAAGTATAGCAGTAGCACGGGCCAACACGCGCTACTGATACAGGTTAGCTATAGCTCCGTATCAGTAGCGCGGTACCCCGCGCTACTGATATACCTAAAACCCGTGCTACTGCTAGGGTTTTCCCTAGTAGTGATTCATGGATTGCTTACATGACCAATATTGTGATTGTCAAGCTTCAAAATATTTCACTTTCTAAACCCAATGTGAAGTTAGTACTAGGCATGATATGAACATATAATTTCAACTTCATGATATTCAATTCATTCAACAATTTACTCATAGGATATAAGTGAAGCAAAAGAGTAATGACAAACTACTCCAAAAAGATATAAGTGAAGTTCAAACGAGTAGTTAAGTAAATGGGTAGCTATTTGAGGACTCTCTCTCATTTAAAAATTTCAGATCTAAGTATTTTATTAAAACAGCAAACAAAACAAAATAAAATGACATTCCAAGAATAGCACAACTCATGTGAAGAAGCAAAAACCTAGGTTCAACCGATACTAACCGATAATTGTTGATGAGGAAAGGTGGGATGCCCTGTTAGCTTAGATGCTTGATAATTCTTGGAATATTATCTTGGGATGCCTTGGGCATCCCCAAGCTTGAGCTTTTGTGTCTCCTTAATTCCTTTTATATCACGGTTTCCCTAAATCTTAAAAACTTCATCCACACAAAACTCAACAAAACTCGTGAGATAAGTTAGTATAAATCAATGCAAAAACATTATCATTCTCTACTGTAGCAAATCACTAAAATTATTATTTAACATTTCATACTAAATTCCTCTGCATATTTAATACTCCTATCCTCAAATAGAATCATTAAACATGCAAACATAACAGCAATCTGTCTAAACAGGATAGTCTGTAAAGGATGCAAGAATATCAATACTACTTTAACTCAAAAAATTCTGAAAATTTACCAAAATGTAGAAAATTTATCATAGCTTTTTATTCAAAAAAAAATTCAACATTTTATCACATTCCGACTTTTCTCAAGAATTCACGCACTAGCGTGCAACTTTCTGTTTTCAAACAGCCACATATAGACTTGCAAAATAAGCATGGTAAAGGCTATACTTGACATTTTTATTGAAATTAAAGATGCAAAACATTATTCTAAATAACATCAAGAAAATTCTAAGAAAATAAAATGACGCTCCAAGCAAAACTCATATCAAGTGACGAATAAAAATATAGCCCCAAGTAAGGTTACCGATAATGTTGGAGACGAAAGAGGGGATGCCTTCCGGGGCATCCCCAAATTTAGTTGATTGGTTCTTATTTGAATATTACTTTGGGGTGCCTTGTGCATCTGAAATATTAGGGTCTTGCCACTCCTTATTCTCCTCATATCGATATATCACCCAAAACTTGAAAACTTCAATCACACAAAACTTAACGGAACTTCGTGAGATAGGTTAGTATGATAAAGACAAATCATTCACTTTGGTACTGTCAAAGACAAGATTCATAATTGTTATCACACAATTCCTACTGTACCTTATCATTTCCACAATTTATATTGAGCAATATAATCCATAGAAACTAGAAAACAAGCAAGCTATGCATTGAAAACAGAATCTGTCAAAAACAGAACAGTCTGTAATGATCTGGACACTGACCATACTTCTGCTACTCCAAAAATTCTGAAAAATTGGGAAAATGTAGGTAATTTGTATATAAATCATCTGTAAAAAAATTCAGAGAAAAAAAATGTTTCTGTGAATTTACAAAATTCGTGAACTGGGCGCAAAAGTTTCTGTTTTTGCACAGAATCGAGTCAACTATCATCCACACTATCCCAAAGGCTTTACTTGGTACTTTATTGAAAAAAAAGCTATTAAACATGATTACTACAGTAGATTAATCATTTGAACACACAAAAACAGTAGGTAAAAGTGTTGGGTTGTCTCCCAACAAGCGCTTTTCTTTAATGCTTTTTAGCTAGGCATGATGATTTCAATGATGCTCACATAAAAGATAAGAATTGAGACATAACGGGAGCATCATGAAGCAAATGACTAGCACATTTAAGCCTAACCCACTTCCTATGCATAGGGATTTTGTGATGAAACAATTTATGGGAACAAGAATCAACAAGCATAGGAAGGCAAAACAAGCATAACTTCAAGATTTTAAACACATAGAGAGGAAACTTGATATTATTGCTATATGTCATTGCATATGTTCCTCTATCATAATAATTTTCAGTAGCATCATGAATGAATTCAACAATATAAGCATCACATAAAGCATTCTTTTCATGATACATAAGCATAGAAATTTTGTTACTCTCCACATAAGCAAATTTATTCTCATCAATAGTAGTGGGAGCAAACTCAACAAAATAACTATCATGTGATTGAAAATTAAAGTCACGATGACAAGTTTCATGGTTATCATTATTCTTTATAGCATACATGTCATCACCATAATCATCATAGATAGCAACTTTGTTGTCATAATCAATTGAAACGTCTTTCGAAATAGTGGCTTCATCACTAAATAAAGTCATGACCTCTCCAAATCAATTTTTTTCAATATTGTAACAAGATTCAACACCCTCCAAAATAGTGGGATCATTACCTAGAGTTGACACTCTTCCAAAACCACTTTCATCAATATAATCATCATAAATAGGAGGCATGCAATCATTATAACAAATTTGCACATCAAATCTTGGGGGACTAAAAATATCATCTTCATCAAACATAGCATCCCCAAGCTTATGGCTTTGCATATCATTAGCATCATGGATATTCAAAGAATTCATACTAGCAACATTTCAATCATGCTCATCATTCAAAGATTTTATGCCAAACATTTTATTGAATTCTTCTTCTATCAATTGAGCACACTTTTCCTTTCCATCATTTTCAAGAAAGACATGATAAAGACGAATAATATGAGGCCACCTCAATTCCATTTTTTTTGTAATTTTCTTTTATAAACCAAACTAGTGATAAAACAAGAAACTAAAAGATTCAATTACAAGATCTGAAGATATACCTTCAAGCACTCACCTCCCCGGCAACGGCGCCAGAAAAGAGCTTGATGTCTACTACGCAACTTTATTCTTGTAGAATCGTGTTGGGCCTCCAAGCGCAGAGTTTTGTAGGACAATAGCAATTTTTCCTCAAGTGGATGACCTAAGGTTTATCAATCCCTGGGAGACGTAGGATGTAGATGGTCTATCTCAAACAACCCTGCAACCAAATAACAAAGAGTCTCTTGTGTCTCCAACACACCAAATACAATGGTAATTTGTATAGGT
Source organism: Thinopyrum elongatum (assembly GCA_011799875.1). Taxonomy (NCBI): domain Eukaryota; kingdom Viridiplantae; phylum Streptophyta; class Magnoliopsida; order Poales; family Poaceae; genus Thinopyrum; species Thinopyrum elongatum. The sequence continues at coordinate 70,938,232 of CM022297.1, forward strand.
GAACTAGTTTGGCGAAGAGATGGTGATACAAGTGTAGTAATGATAGTAGATATTGATTTCTGTAATAGTAACAATAAAAAAACAACAAGGTAGCGAGTAACAAAAGTGAGCACAAACGGTATTGCAATGCTTGAAAATGACGCCTAGGGTCCGTACTTTCGCTAGTGCAATCTCTCAACAATGCTAATATAATTGAATCATATAACCATCCGTCAACGTGCGATGAAGAATCACTCCAAAGTTCCTATCTAGCGGAGAACATAAGAAGAAATTGTTTGTAGGGTACGAAACCACCTCAAAGTTATCCTTTCCGATCGATCTATCTAACAGTTCGTACTAAAATAACACCAAGTTATCCTTTCCAATTGATCTATCTGTTGGGGATATAACCCCGCGGTGTGACCCGCCCAGGAGGGGCCGGGTTACACTGTTGGCGGCTCAATAAAGAAAGCCTAAGTAGGCCCAAGAAAAAAAGATATGAAGACTGGAGGCAGCTCACGAGGCGGGCCTGTTGATGGCCCAAGACCGGGCGATGATGCTGTAACCCGAAGAGGTGAGCCATTCGATGGCGACTTGTCTAGCAAGGCAAGGCGACTTAGAATACAAGTTGGACACGTTGTGTGATCCAACTTGGACTCTTGTAAGCCCAGGGCCTTGACCTGTGTATATAAAGGCGAGATCCTGCGGCGGGTTAACTCAAGTAACAATCAATTGATAGCTAGGTCAAGCGATTCCACTCCCTTGTAATCGATACTCAATCAATACAACACAAAGAAGGATGTAGGCTTTTACCTCATGAGTGAGGGGCCAAATCTGGGTAAACTCGTGTCTCTTGTCCCGTCCAACCCCTTCAAGCTAACCTACGTTGTGATGGCTCCACACCTAAGTCCTTTCACAAGGGCATCTGCCGTGACAAAACCACGACAGTTGGCGCCCACCGTGGGGCCAGCGCACGGTGGTTTCAAGTCTTGAAGGGCTCTTTTCATGGGATTGAGGGATACGCCGTTGGCAGGATGACCAAGAGTCGCCGTGGCAAGCTCTACATCAACGACGCTGGCTGGGGCCCTGAGGCCGACTCAATCGAGTACGGGTACCGGGTCCCCTTCGGCGGGATTCATGTCTTCATCGGCAAGATTAGCGGATCAGGGCCTAAGCCGAACATCTGCACCGACATCGTCGAGCCGGCTCGGCGTGCGCGACCCGCCAGGGTCCAACCTGGCCGGAAGCGTGTCTTCGTTGGATTTGCACATGGCACGGACCTTGCATAGGATTCTGTGTCCAGAGGAGAGACTCTCATCTACTCAGGTGATGAGTCCTTGACTAGAGAGATGGAGTCAATCTACCAGCTTCAAGACGGCGGGCTTGGGGGCTATTCCGATGGTGACAGTATTCTGGATCCCTATGAGCCGCCGTGTCGGGCTGCTATCTTTATGGCTGGTACAGGGCCGGCTCTCGATTCATCAACAGCAGCGGCTATGACGTCTGGATCGACTGCTGCTGCGTCAGCTGGGGCTAGCGGCTCAGCTCGACCGCCGGCTCAAGTTTTGTCTGAACTTTTGGGCACTTTGACAACCCTATTAACAACAGAGGTTACTATGGCGAATCAAGCACAACATAATGTAGAGGTTGCAAAGGTGCGAGATGAGGTAGCCAAGGCTCAGGAGGAGCTTAATGCAGAGAACGCCAGGATGGCAACAGAACGAGCTTTGATGGACGCCGAGTTACAGCGTATAAGGGCGGAGGCTTTTCGCCTGAGTCTGGATCAGAATGCGTCCAGTGCTATTCTTTGAAGGAGGTACCAAACCCGCCTGCCTTTGCAGTATGAGGCGCGGAACCTTTTCAACACGCCTGGTGCAGGGACAAGTAACCCGCCAGGTACAGCCCGAGCGACTGAAGCCCCAGGGAGCGGGACGGCGGCTCAGCCTCGATTACCAGACCCGCCCCGCAGGGATCAGACCCCGCCTCGATGTTTTTCAACACCATCTGGCCATTATTCTAACCCGATGGATAACATGATAGCGGCAGCTACCCGGCTCAATGCAATCCCTATTACGGATGAGATGCCTTTCGCAGCTGAGGCACGGAACGCAATTGAGCTCTTATAGACGGCGGTCGCACAGCAAGAGAAATATTCACACAGTCGTGAGCGAGTGCACTCGACCCCCCTCCCAAGCCGCAGTTACAGCCGGCGCATTGAGTCGCCGGTGGTTTCCAGTAGTGAACGATGTCGTCGACTGAATCAGGATGACCCACCCTGTGGGAATAACCCACCCCTTACTCATGCTCAGGCGATTGTGGACGATGCCAGAGCTCGCCGAGAGGCGGAGGCTGCAGCGGCGGCTCAACTGGGGTCTTATCAGCAGCCTCCGTTGACCCCTTCGGTGTCAGTAGGGGCTGGTGTAATTTCCAGGTCTATTGGGGTGCCTTGTTTAGTACCAGCTTTACATAATGAACGTCTGCCTAAGGATTTCAAGGGTCCTCGTAAGGTGGCTAATTGTACAACTAATCTCCCCCCTGAGGCCTGGGTTGAGAGTTATGGGTTAGCCATGGAGATGCTGGATGTCAATGATGCTGTATGTGCCAAATATTTTACTTTGATGTTGGATGGACCAGCTCGAACCTGGTTAAAAGGATTGCCTGCCAACTCCATCAATTCATGGGCAAAGTTGAAAGCATGGTTCATTCAGAATTTTAAAGGAACATGCAAGCAGCCTTTGACGATTATCGATCTTGATAACTGTGTGCAGCGTGAAGATGAGTCGGCTCATCATTGGGTCCGGTGGGTCTCGGCTATTATGCACTCTTCAGACAGTATTGCGGCGGGTCAGGCGGTTCTGGTTTTGGAAAAGAGTTGTCACTTTAAGCCCCTTTAGTAGAAGCTTGGGCAACTTAAACGTCATTATAATTATATGTGTGAGCTTATGGCGGCTCTCATTAAGTATGCCGACCCTGATACCACCAAGGACCCTGGATCTGATGATGATAAATCCAACAAGGACAAGAAAGGTGGTAATGGTAAGGGTCAGCAGCAGAATATGGCAGGACATAATGGAAACAACCAGGGTAACGGTGGTAAGCGCAGACAACCCGACGATGGGTCAGATCTCGTAGCTAACAACAACACTGGATATAAGAACCAGCGCCGTAACGGTAACGGTAAGCCATCCTTTGGAGGAAAAAAACTTTAATATTGAGGCAATGATGAATGAACCTTGCCCAAAACACAGTCTACCTAATAAGCCGGTGACTCATGCCTGGAAGGACTGTTTTATCATGCGAGAGTACATGAATTACAATTTTAATCAGAATCATGGTAACAATAATGGCCCGCCCGGCGGGTCAGGATCCGGTTCACAGGGACCTAGCTTTGGTGGCGGCGGGACAAATTCTGGTTATCAAAGCCAGGGCAGTCAGGGTGGTTATAACCAACAGTCTGGTCAGGGTAACCATCAACAAGGTAATTAGTCAGGATATCAGAGTAATCCAAAACAGCTCAACAGTGGCCAGTATCATGTTTTTACCACAAGTCTTTGCAAGTGAGATCAGAAGGTTCATAAGCGCGCGGTCAATACAATTGAGCCGGCGGTGCCTCAATACTTGCGGTGGTCAAAGTATCCAATCACATGGAGTCGGGAGGATCACCCGCCCCGGGTTGAGAATCCGGGTCATCTGGCATTGGTGGTAGCCCCTCAGGTCGGGGGTTATAAATTCACTAAAGTGCTCAAAGGATGGTGGCAGCAGTATCAACATCCTGTATTATGACACCTTTCGCCGGATGAACTTAACTGACAAGGATCTTAAGCCATCTTCTACAGTTTTCCATGGCGTGGTGCCTGGTAAGTCAGCGTATCCTATCGGAAAGATTGCCCTGGAAGTTGGTTTTGGTGATGACTATGACTACAGAGCAGAGACGCTATGGTTTGAAGTGGTCAAGATCAAGAGTCCGTATCATGCCTTGTTTTGGCGACTGGCTTATGCCAAATTTATGGCTCGACCTTGTTATGTTTATTTACAGCTTAAGATGCCAAGGCGTAAGGGCACTATTACGGTCCATGGTGATCTGAAAATTGCTTTGGAGTGTGAGGAAGGAGATGCGGCTTATGCAGAGTCGGCTTGTGCCACTAAGGAGCTTAAATTTTATAAAGATAATGTTGACCCGGCTGATATGACCCCTTTGAAGAAGCCCACCACTGAGCAAGATCCTTTGTTGAAGTTTAAGTCGGCTGATGACACTAAGCAGGTTGACTTTGTCCCTGGCGACTCATCTCATCAGTTCACAGTGGGGGCTAATATGGATCCTAAATAGGAAAGCGCGCTCATCGAGTTCATCCGTGAGACTCGGGACATCTTTGCATGGAAACCTTCTAACATGCCGGGTGTACCGAGAGAATTCACTGAGCACACTCTTAATGTGGATCCTAAGTTTAAGCCGGTTAAGCAATTCCTTCATCGCTTCAATGAAGAGCGACGTAAGGCTATTGGAGAGGAGGTAGCCCGGCTCTTAGCAGCTGGGTTTATTGTGGAAGTCTTTCACCCTGAGTGGTTGGCTAACCCTGTGCTTGTACTCAAGAAGAATGGCACATGGCATATGTGTGTTGATTACACAAATCTTAACAAGGCTTGTCCAGCTGATCCGTTTGCTCTCCCTTGTATCGACCAAATTATTGATGCCACGGCGGGTTGTGAGAGTTTATGTTTCCTGGATGCTTATTCTACTTATCATCAAATCAAGATGGCAGTTAAGGACCAAGAGAAGACGTCTTTTATCACCCCTTTTGGAGCTTTCTGCTATGTTTCGATGCCTTTTGGGCTTAAGAGTGCTCAGGCGACTTATCAACGCTGTGTTCAGAATTGTTTTCATAGTCAGATTGGGCGCAATGTGCATGCTTATGTGGATGATATTGTGGTCAAGTCTAGAAAGAAGGAGACTCTCTTGGATGATCTGAAGGAAACTTTTGACAATCTCCGGGTCTATAAAATGATGCTTAACCCGGCCAAGTGTGTTTTTGGCGTGCCTGCAGGTAAACTATTGGGTTTTCTGGTCTCAGAAAAGGGCATCGAAGCTAACTCGGAGAAGATCAAGGCCATCACCTCCCTTTCTAAGCCGGCGTGTGTCAATGACATCCAGCGTTTGGCGGGTCGTATTGCAGCTTTGAGCCATTTTATAAGTCGCCTGGGAGAGAAGTCAATTCCTTTATACCAGATGATGAAGAACACAAATCACTTTGTCTAGAGTGATGCTGCTAACAAGGCATTTGAGGCGCTCAAGAAACAGTTAGCTGAGCCGCCCGTCCTTGCTGCTCCTATTGAGAAAGAGCCTTTGCTCCTGTACGTGGCAGCTAATAGCAAGGCTGTCAGTGTTGCAGTTGTTGTGGAGCGTAAGGAGGCAGGTAAGGAGTACCCGGTTCAGCGGCCGGCTTATTATGTCAGTGAGGTGTTAATTGAGTCCAAACAACGATATCCACATTGGCAGAAACTAGTGTATGGGGTGTTCACAGCCAGTCGAGAGATGAAGCATTATTTTCTTGGCCATCCTATTACTGTGGTCAGTTCTGCTTCTTTAGGAGATATTATTCAAAACAGAGAAGCCACAGGCCGGGTTGCTAAGTGGGCAATTGAACTGGGGCCTCATAATTTGAAGTATGTGCCAAGAACAACCGTCAAATCTCAGGCTCTGGTGGATTTCATAAATGATTGGACGGAGTTTCAGACACCTGAGGAAAAACCTGACAACACATATTGGATAATTCACTTTGATGGGTCCAGGCAGTTGGAAGGCTAGGGGGCTGGAGTTATTTTGACTTCCCCACGATGTGACAAATTTTGTTATGTTTTAAGGCTAATGTTTCCTTGTACTAACAATGCGGCTGAATATGTGGTTTTACTCCATGGCCTTCATATGGCCAAAGAGATGAATTTAAGCCGGGTCAGGTGTCTAGGCGACTCAGACGTTGTGGCTTAGCAAGTCTCTGGCAAGTGGGACTCTAAAGACCCGCTAATGGCAGCTTATCGCCGTGCGGTTGACAATATTGCTGGTCACTTCAAGGGTTATCAGGTGGATCACCTTGATCGACAGAAGAATGAGGAGGCAGATACCTTAAGCCGGCTTGGGTCTCAACATAAGCCGATACCTCCTAATGTGTTTCTTGATGTATTACACAATCCTTCGGTCAAGTTACCATTTGAAGAAGACCTTGTTGTCCCTGACCCAGAGGCATAGTTGGTGGTGGCTCTTCATGCTATTCCTGATTGGACTTTGCCTTATCTGGCTTATATGACCCGGGGCGAGTTACCTGAGGATGGAACTTTGGCAAGGCAAATAACCAGGAAGTCTAAGTCTATGACTATCATCAACGGCAAGTTACACCGATGCAGTGTGACAGGTGTGTTCCAACATTGTGTTTCTCCTGAGGAGGACCGTGAAATTTTACGAGAGATTAATGAAGATGATTGTGGTCATCATGCCGGCTCTAAGTCTTTGGTGGCTAAAGCTTTTCGTCACGGGTTTTATTGGTTGACGGCTCATGCTGATGCAGAGGATATCGTTAGCAAGTGCGATGGGTGTTAGAAATTTGCAAGACAGGCTCATGTGCTGGCTCAAGAGTTGCGTACACAATAACTTGGCCGTTTGCAGTCTGGGGGCTTGATATGCTTGGACCGTTCAAGAGGTCTAAGGATAAAAAGACCCACCTTTTGGTGGCGGTTGACAAGTTTACCAAATGGGTTGAGGCAGAGCCAGTTAGCAATTGTGAGGCAGCCACAGCTGTTTAGTTTGTTAAAAAGCTGATTTTCCGTTTTGGATACCCTCATAGTATCATCGCTGATAATGACACTAATCTTTCTAAGGGTGCTATGAAGGAGTTTTGTCAAAGAGAGCATATTCGTCTTGACGTTTCCTCAGTGGCTCATCCACAGTCTAATGGTCAAGCAGAGCGAGCTAATCAAGAAATTTTGAGAGGCATCAAGCCCCGGCTCATGGTTCCTTTGAAGCGCACACCGGGTTGTTGGGTTGAGGAGCTACCTTCAGTGCTTTGGAGTATCAATACCACCCCCAACAGATCAACATGCTATACGCCTTTCTTTATGGTTTATGGTGCAGAGGAAGTTCTCCCAAGTGACATCCGTCATGACTCGCCTAGAGTGGTGGCTTATGTTGAAGCCGATAATGAGACGGCACGTAAGAACTCACTTGATGCTCTGGATTAAGAGTGTGACCTTGCAGCGGCTTGTTCGGCGATATATCAGCAAGATCTACGTCGCTATCATAGCCATAGAGTTCGAAGCCAGACCTTTCAAGAGGGCGACTTAGTGCTCCGTTTGATTCAAGATCACACAGGGATGCATAAGCTTTCTCCTCCTTGGGAAGGTCCTTTTTTGATCAGCAAAAATCTCAATAACGGGTCTTACTACCTCATTGATATACGAGAGCACAAGGATTCACTCAAGTCGGAAGAGGAGACCCGCCGGCCATGGAACATTGCTCATCTTCGGCCTTACTACACTTGAGCCACCGGCTCTCATCCTTGTACATACATTTGTTAATGCATATATCTTTTATGATCAATATAATAAAGCCGGCATCCCTGAAATTTAGGGCCTCTGTCATTTCATTTCTGTGCATCTGAGTCTTTGTTATTTGAGCACAAGGTCACTTGGGGCTTCCAACCCACCGGGTTTAGCTTTCATACCCTCTTGACTAGCATGAAACACCACATTATGGGTTATACCTGCCTGTTGCAACTTGCTACTCCGCCAGGTGACCCGCCGAACTCTTGACAAGCCAATCTTTTTTAAGGCCCTGAACTCGTCAAGGTTAAAACGGCGGTTTTGTGTTACGAGAGAGCAGGCTTACAGTGAGCTAGGATAAACTCACCTGTCTGTTTAGTGCTACTCCACTATATGGCCCGTCTTACTCTTAACAGTCAATCTTTTTTAAGACCCTGAACTTGTTAAGGATAAAACGACGGATTTATGTCATGGAGGCAGGCTTACAGGGTAAAAATGGCTATGCGACCTTGAAAGCAAAAGGCCAGTGAGCCAACTTTTTCGGTCGTGTCTTAAAAGCCGGCCTAACAAATATTTGAGATTTGTGTATATCTCTCTTTTGGGTTTCTTGGATGTTTTTATCTTAAGTTTTTTGCTTTTGTGCAAATTTTGACTACCCGGGTCGTGAGGCTCCGGGTTATGTTGCTCATGTTTGAATATCTCGGGTTGTCACCCGCCCTGGCTTTTGACTTTAAGTCGCCAGTATGTTTTGGCTTGCACAGCCGTGGTTATGATTTTTTCAGTAGTCGTATAAGGCTACCTGTCTTTGGGTTGTCACCCGCCCTGGCTTTTGACTTTAAGTTGCCAGCACATATGTTGATTGGTCTTCTGTAGGATATGCAAGACTTTAGGTGAAAACAAGAGTCGTGGTACGGCTCATATATATATGATCACATTGTCGGTGTCAAAACCGGTAGACCTCGGGGTAGGGGGTCCCGAGCTGTGGATCTAGGATCGATGGGTAACAAGGGACGATGAACATAGTGTTTACCCAGGTTCGGGCCCTCTCGAAGAGGTAATACCCTATGTCCTGCTTGATTGTATTGATTGTATAACGTGGTTTACAGAGTAGATCTACCTCGAGATCAGTATGAGCTAAACCCTAAGCTATGGGGGGATCAAGATAGCTCTCCCCCTAATGACTACAACCCTTGGTTTATATAGACACCAATAGGGTTAGGGTTACCAAAGATAGATTACAACAAGAGGGAAAGAGATCTCGTCCACCCTTGACTTGCAGGGCACACCACGACTTCATAGGTCTCTGGTCACCACACGTCTCCACCAGTCCGGCCCATGCACAATGGGCCGTCGCCCCGAGGACCCCTTAGTCCATGACTCCCTCTGTAGCCCCTGAACTTGCCTCCAACACCGCATGATCCGTCTGGGCAACCGATCCGGAGATGCTGCGGCCTCATCCGTACAGGATGGGGGCAAGGAGGAGGACGACGAAGAGGAGAGTGCCTCTTCGCACCCCAAAAAGAGACCGGCATCCGAGGACGCTGAGGAGGTCCAACCTTCCCCGGCCCCAAAGAGATGACACCGGCCTAAGCTGGTTATACATGACAGCTCGGATGACAAGAAGTCCAAGGCGTCCGAACAGCTACCAAAGAAGGGATCCAGGGTCAAGCCCCCTACCAGCAGGTAAGGTGTCTGTATTTTCAGCTATTATGCTTTCAGTAGTTTGTTTTAGTTGAAGGTTAACCCCTCCTAATTGCAGTCCCCCGCATAAGCGCCCCATCGAGCAAATCTCGAAAGGGACGTCTCCGCCCGCCGAGCTGGCGGACAGTGGGTCTATGGCGCACTTTGCGCCTCCTTTGGTCCCCGAAGAGGTTGAGGAGGTGCGGTCCCAAAGAACTCCTCCTCCTCTGAACACGGAGGGGGAGGTAGATGCCGTAATGGCTGAGGTCAACACCTCGGTCATCGAAGACCAGGAGGGAGCGTCCCTCCTGGCCGACGAGGGAAAAGAGTCCGGGCCATCCGGACCCCCTCCGTTGACTGCTCCCGAGCCTCTGAGTCCCTCGACGGCACAGATTCCTCCCAGCGGGGAGGGGGCCAGGGAGCCAACGCCAGCACCGAACATCTCCGCACGGGCGGTGGTGGGCTGGCCGGACACGCTGGAGGAGTTGGTGAGCAACTCTGTCATCGTTGAAGGGCACCGCACCCTTATGGGTGCGGTTATGCAGAGTGTTCGGTCCGTCCAATCCGGACTGAACGACGCTATCCAAGGCCTTCTAACAGGCTTTGAGGTAAGTCAAGTAATGATCCTTCCTCATAATGCGGTTATAGTTCTTAGTTTAAGTAGGCCGCATACATAGTAGCCCCCGAGACTCTGCCAGGATCTTCGAAGAGACCTATAGAGGATCAAATTCGGTAGGTCGGTTAACAATGTCGACATTTCTGATGTTAACGCAGGCATCTTCCGTGGCCGCGGCTGCTAATGCCGCGATGTTAGAGGAGATGGATCGGAAGCTCAAGCTTTGCGATCAAGAGCTGGACCTTGTCAACAAACGGCTTGACGAGGCGCAAGGTAAGCTATGTAAAAAGATGTGTATTTGCCAGATAGGGACTGGCCAGGACATTGACTGATCCTTTATCTTGATGATCTTGCAGCTGCTGTCGCCGAGGTCGAGGGCTTAAAGGAGGCCCTTCGGAAAGCTGAGGCCGAGGCGGCCGAGAAGAGGATAGCTGCTAAGAGGGCGGTGTCCGAACTTGAGCAGGCCAAGCGTGCTGCTAAGCAGCATGAATCTCAGGGTAACCGAGGTCCAAGGGGAGCTCCAGGATGCCGCTGAGAAGCTTGAGGCCCTTTAGAAGGGGCAGGAGGAGCAGTCCTCCTATCTGTCCAAGGAGGAGAAAGAGCTCCAGGAGGCGAGGAGTGACGCCCAAGGTCTCCGGGAGGAGCTTCGGCAAGCCGCACAAATTGCCAATGGTAAGAAATATTTATTGCAGAGTGTGTTCGGAGGCAATAGATTCGCCCTGATGATGAGGGTTTGGCACTCCACAGGCATCTTCACTGAACTCCCGAAGAATGCGGCGGCCGCGGCGAGGGACTATGCCACTCGCGAGGAAGATTCCACGCAGCGGCTCTTTTGGTCACAGTTTCCGGACTATGAGCGTCCTCCCCTCCTCAGCGATCAAATGAAGCAGCTGATGGAGATGCATCAGATGTCCGAGCTGGCCTTGTAGGACCTCTGTGTCAGCCTGTGGCCGGCCGAGCCCATTCCGGACACCTACTTCGACCTTGTGCAAAGACTGCGGGAGGCGCCGCTCCGGATTGACGCCGTGAAGCGGTTGGCATGCCTTGAGGGGGTGAGGCTCGCGTTTGCGAAGACCATGGTTCATTGGCCAAGGATTAATCCAATGGAGATGGCCACTGGTTCTCCGCCCCAGGGGAAGGAACATCGCCGCCCCGAGCAGTACTTCGCGCAGGTGATGACTGGAGCGCGGCCGATAGAGGGCCAGTGTTCGAAAAATGTAATGCTTGAGTAGATGTAGCAAGCTTGTACCAAGTGGGATTTATGCTTTATTATGCGTCCGGTGAACTTAGTGATTAAATTTTGACTCCTGTGTGGCCGTATGTTTAGTTCTGAAAGCTACCAGTCGTCGGCTTCAGCCCCCAAGTGAATATCACGAAGGGTGTTTTGTTTCCACACTGTTACCCTTAGCCAATGTCTTGGTGCCTAGAGGCGGTAGTGCGGGAACAAAACCAGGCGATCAGACTATTCAGTTTTACTACTTTCACTTAGCCTTAGGAGCTTGACTGTGGGGACTAGGGACTAGCCCCCGGTGTATTTGTGATGTACTTGGGGGTTGAAGCCTGCCCTTTCCGATCACATGGTTTGTGTTAAGACGAACCCTTCGTGTGACACGGCGAAATCACCAACGATTTTTAGAGTCCAACCTTGTCATCGGATCGTAGACCCGTTCACACTTACTATGACGATCAGTTTTTGGCTTTTTCCTACTGAGGTACTTGACCGAGCGAACCAGTAGTACAATTGTAGGGGTTCTCCCTTTGCCCTCTTAGCCGAACAAGCGGAACATAAGGGGCAAACACAAGAGCCGGGCAACCAAAATATTGACCCAAGACATAGTTCGGAACAGATGTATATAGTGCAATATCCAAGATGCCTGACACCTAGCGAGAAGCGGTGCTGGACTTGAAGATATTGAGCTGATGTATAAATCGAACTCGTAACTGATTAATATATTTGCATGCCGGGCTGTTCGAAGAGTGAGGGGAGAATCGGAAAGGGACAGAAAAATTGCAAGATGCAGATATCCGAACACCATAAAGGGTATTTTTATTATTTCTCGTAAGCTCAGGACGTCTAACCATACAATTCGAACTGCGAAGGCAGTAATTGCAAGAGAGAAAGAAAAAGAAAATTACAGAGTAAAGGTTGACACAGGGCCTTGATGCTTGAGTTGAAGCCTTCACTGTGCCCTGCTGCACATCTGCGCCTTGGCTTCTGATAGGTTGGGGTTGGGATCTTCGATAAGACCTTGATGGGCGAGGACCCTGCCGATGAAGCTTTAAACTTGGGGGTATTCAGAATTGGTCCCCGGGTCGTCCGAAGACGAGGTAATTCCGAAGTTTGGTTTAACCGAACATGTACTTCGGATTAATGTATGCCTCACGGCTGCCCATGGTATTTTGAGTGCGAAGTTGTGCTGACGAGGCACATGGAGCGTGAAGAATGTGGGCGTGCCGTGGGGCGCGTATCCCTATTTGCAGCGAACGCATGTGGGTTCCCATGATGGGGAACGGGTTCAAACCCGTTTATTGTTGTCGCCGGCCCTTACAGTGGGTTGGTATCCGGGCCTATATGGGCCGGTGTGGTCTTCGGCCGCTAGGGCCGCAGTGTGCTTGTCGGTTCAAAGTGAGCGTTCTGTGTTGCCGTTGATAGTTATGACGCCCGAAGGACCAGGCATTTTCAACTTGAGGTACGCGTAGTGCGGAACGACATTGAATTTAGTGAACGCTGTTCGGCCGAGGAGTGCGTGATAGCCACTGCAAAAAGGTGCAGTATCGAAGATCAAGTCCTCGCTTCAGAAATTATCCGGAGATCCGAACAAAACTTCAAGTGTCACAGTGCCCATGCAGCGGGCCTCCACCCCCGGAATGACTCCCTTGAAGGTCGTGTTACTGGGTTTAATCCTTGATGGATCGATCCCCATTTTCTTCACTGTATCCTCGTATATCAAATTGAGGCTACTTCCTCCGTCCATTAGGACTCTAGTGAGGTGGAATCCATCGATAATGGGGTCCAGCACTAGGGCTGCGGACCCTCCATGGTGTATACTGGTGGGATGATCCCTGCGATCGAACATGATCGGGCAGCCTGACGATGGATTGAACTTCGGCGCTACTGGCTCGATGGATTATACGTCCCCTAGCGCTCGCTTCCTCTCCTTCTTCGGTATGTGGGTTACGTAGATCATGTTTTACCGTCTTGACCTCAGAAGGGAAGGGTTTATGGCCTCCACTGTTCGGCCTGCGGGGCTCGTCATCGTCCTCGCTTCTTGGGCTTTTGCCCGAGTCTTCGGCTGTGAGTTTGCCGGCCTGTTTGATCACCCAACAATTTCGGTTGGAGTGGTTGGCGGGCTTCTCTGATGTGCCGTGGATCTGGCAAGGCCTGTCCAGAATTGTGTCCAGCCTAGACGGGCCATCGTTGTTGCCTTTAGGGGCTTTCTTTTGGGTTACGGACTTCTGGTTTCAGAATCCTTCATTTACTGCTGTATCCTCACCCTCGCCGTCATTGTGGCGATGTTTATTCTTGCTGCATCGGGGCTTTCCATTTCCGTCCCGAACCTCGAAGGTACCGGGTGTGTCTGGGTTAGTGTTCTTGCGAGCAAGCCAACTGTCTTCACCCGTGCAAAAGCGTGTCATGAGGGAAGTAAGGGCTGCCATAGTTCTTGGTTTGTCCTGACCGAGCTGCCATACAAGCCATTTGTCCTTGACACTATGCTTAAAGGGAGCCAGGGCTTTGGCATCCGGACAGTCAACGATCTGATTTTTCTTAGTCAGGAATCGGTTCCAAAATTGTCGAGCAAATTCTCCGGGTTGTTGCGTGATGTGATTTAAGTCGTCAGCATCCGAAGGCCTGACATAGGTGCCCTGGAAGTTTGCTCGAAAAGCGTCCTGAAGCTCTTCCCAGCTACCTATAGAGTTTTCGGGAAGGCTGTTCAGCCAGTGTCGAGCTGGGCCTTTAAGCTTGAGCGGTAAATATTTAATGGCGTGGAGGTCGTCTCCTCGCGCCATGTGGATGTGGAGGAGGAAATCCTCTATCCATACGGCTGGATCTGTGGTTCCCTCATATGATTCGATGCTCACAGACTTGAAGCCTTCTAGGAATTGGTGCTGCATTACCCTCTCTATGAAGCACAAGAGGTGTGCGGCGCCCCGAACTCGGGCTACGTCGCGACGGAGGTCTTCGGCCCTCCTACTCTGTTGCTGCTCCCGGACTCTATCGTTTCGGTTTAACCGATCATAGTATCCTTCCCGGTATGCGGGCAGATCCTCTCTGGGTCCGTAGATGGACCTGGTACGGCCTCCACGAGCATCTAGGTCATGGCGGAGGTCGTATTCGTAAGTGGGCCGCACCTGATCCTTGCCGTGACGGCGAGGTGGGGCGGCTGGATGTTCGGCCTCGTCAGCTTCCCTGTCCCGCCCTCTAGGGGGTCGGTTTGGCTGTTCGGCGTTTGTATACGTCGGGCGTGTTGGCTCTATAGGCTCGTCGTTGAACTGGGGCAATAGCCTTCATTTAGGGTAACTCCTGGTTGGCTGATCGTGGCCGTACCCCTCTTCGGCAGCTAGGACTTTAGTCCATCGGTCGTGTTCAGCCTTGATTTTGCGTTTTTGCTTCTTTAGGCTACTAGCGGTGGCTAAAAGCCTCCGCTTGAACCGTTCTTGCTCTAGAGGGTCTTCGGGGACAAAAAAATCGTCCTCCCCGAGACTGGCCTCCTCTTCCGAGAGTGGGAGGTAGCTGCTATCCTCAGAGTCTTCGTGGCTTTTCGGATTGAGCGGGTCCTCCTGCCCCGCGGGGTCATCCTAATGATGCTCGTTGGCCGCGTCTCCGGTGAGGTCATCCGTATTATTTACGGTGCCGTTCTCTGCCGAGTCTACGTTGCTTGCGTGGCTTCGACGTGGTTTTGATCGACGATGCTATTTTTGGCGTTTGGGAGGCTCATCTCTGGGTTTGCCTCGGTCCTGCTCAGGAGTGCCGTTGCCGTTCTTTGGGGTGTCCACCATGTAAATGTCGTAGGTGGATTTGGCCGACCAGCGGCCCGTGACGGGGGGACCGACCTCAGCATTAGCCGCGGTTACGTCCTCCTTGTTAGTGTATTCGGCATTCTCCGAATTATAGTCTAACATATCGGTTAAATCATCGATAGTTACTACCAAATGGGTGGTGGGTGGGGCGCAAAATTCCCTGTCGAATGCCTCGAAGGGTTGGTGATTGAAGGCGGAGGGCAGGTTCTCCTGGATAGTCATTTTCTGAATTCGGTCTAGTGCCTCGTTCAAAATATCGAGGGTTGCTGGACTTGAGGGCTCTAGGCTGGACTTTGTGGAGACGAAGCGGAGGTCGGTCTGTGACTCAACCGATCCTTGGTCCCAGACGGACCTATCTTCAGGATTCGGGACCGAAACCTCGAGGGGCACCGGATTGTACTCGGAAACTAAGGATGTACTTTGACCCTCCTGTGCACCTTCCACGCCAATGTTTGAGGTCGGGTCGTTTTGGGCCGGGGGTGACCCCTGGCCACTATTCGCCGACTTAGGGTGCGGGCTCGAGGCTTGCAAGGTGTTGTGGGGGAGGAGCTCAACTGAGATCGAATCTTGGCTTCTTACCTCTGGTTCTGCCTCGAGGGCCGGGGATAAATCCTCTGCCGATGTGAGTTCGGTTGACGGTGGTGTAAGGTCCCCTCTCTCAGGGAGTCCTTCCTGGCTCAAAGTCGTTTGGTGGACTAGGGCCAATTCACAGATCAGATCGGAGGTGTACGTCGGAGCAGGCGTGGCAAGGCCTGCGGGGGTGGTGAATCTGGTGAAAACCAAATCCCCCGCGTGTCAGTAACGTACTCCAGATTGCCGAACCGAATCCGGTGTTCGGGAGCGAAGTTGTCGACCTGGTCAAGACGGCCGGTCAAATCAGCATGCAGTACAATGCTGCCAAAGGACTAAGCGAGCCATCGATCCTTCCGGTGATCCAACAGTGGAACTCCCAATGAAAGCACCAATGTTGGTGTCAAAACCGGTAGACCTCGGGGTAGGGGGTCCCGAGCTGTGGATCTAGGATCGATGGATAACAAGGGACGACGAACAAAATATTTGCCCCAGGTTCAGCCCCTCTCGAAGAGGTAATACCCTACGTCCTGCTTGATTGTATTGATTGTATAACATGGTTTACAGAGTAGATCTACCTCGAGATCAGTATGAGCTAAACCCTAGGCTACGGGGGGATCAAGATAGCTCTCCCCCTAATGACTACAACCCTCGGTTTATATAGACACCGATAGGGTTAGGGTTACTGAAGATAGATTACAACAAGAGGGAAAGAGATCTCATCCACCCTTGACTTGGATGGCACACCACGGCTTCATAGGTCTCCGGTCACCACACGACTCCACCAGTCCGGCCCATGCACAATGGGCCGTCACCCCGAGGACCCCTTAGTCCATGACTCCCTCACACATCAAGCATGCAATAAAGTTCAGTTGTCGGATCAAAAGTTTAGATAAACATGCATGAAGGCATGACAAGGCGGATCACTATTTTAAGCTACCCTATTACAAGGCTTCCATTGAGCCCAAAAGATTTTGAACCAAGTTTTTTTTGGAGCTGCACTCCTGTAATCTGGCCTAAAAGACGTCTGGCTTATAATCACCATGCTCAGTTCTCTTCTTGACGCTTTGAAGATTCCGGGTCATCCCGTGCTGGCTCTTCCTCGTCGACCATCTGGAGGTCAGCCAATGTCCAGTCGATGCCGGTTAAAGCTTCGAATGTGGCCTCATCATTAAGAATTATGGAATGATCAACATTAGGGGCGAAGGTATGCTTAATCCTTGGAGGAATAAGGTTCATGACATCATGAGAAGGTGGCTTAATGTTCTTGTTGTTATCATCATAAGCTGGCGTGTATTTGTTCAAATTCAGCTCTTCTATGAGTTTGCATGCCACGGGCCGCACCTCTCTGACGCATTGGTTGAAGTCTTTTTCTTAAAAGCTTGACCCGTCATCTTTGAACTCTGGGCATCCAGTAGCTATTTCCTTCGGGTCAAGTTCTGATTGCCACGCCTTGGCCCGGCCTAGAGCAACAATGGCTCCGGCACGGGCGGCTGATAGTCTGACCTCATCAATTTGAGCCAGTATTGTGGAGAGATGATCCAGCACCATCTTGATATGAGTTGGAGGTTTCTTCCCACCTGATAAGGTGACAAGGCTGCGAAGTGTTCCATTGTACAACTGCTCAGTCAATGAATAAGCCGCCTTTAGTTTGAGCAGCATGTTCTGACCCAGACTGGCGCTTCTGGGGCCTATTCAATTTTTTGCACGAGAGTCGCTAGGCGGGTTAACAATTATATGTTATGAATTGCAGGCAGGTTAAGGAAATGTTGAATAGATGACGAGTTGCATATGAATCTTACCAAAGATGGTGGCTGACATTTGAGAGATATGTTCTTTTAAACCAGCTAACTCTTCAGTTACTAGCTTAAGCTCAGCGTTAGCGTCTTCTGCTCTTTTTAGCAGCGCAGCCTTATCAGTCTCCCAGGTGGTTCTCTCAGCATCAAAACCCGCCTTGATTTTCTCAATTTCCTCCACTGAAGATTTCAGCTTTGACTCGGCCTTGGAAGTTTCAGCTTGTTGCAGCTCAATATTCTTCTTTAAGTCGCCAAGATGCGACTCTTTCATGTTCAACTCCTCCTGAAATACAATATTGAAGCAATGGTTACTACACAAGGAGCAACTTTTAGTGATACAGTTACATTAAATCCCAAGCATGTTGCAAGCAATATACTTGGCACTTGGGGGCTAATGTAGGTCATTTCAATTTTTGTTAAGACACGGCTCATCTTGTCAAGAGTTAAGCCGGCCCTTTGGGGCTACATATTTGATTCTGTTAAGGTCATCAAGACCTGGCTCATCTTGTCAAGAGTTAAGCCGGCCCTTGGGGGCTACATATTTGATTCTGTTAAGGTCATCAAGACCCGGCTCATCTTGTCAAGAGTTAAGCCGGCCCTTGGGGGCTACATATTTGATTCTGTTAAGGTCATCAAGACCCGGCTCATCTTGTCAAAAGTTAAGCCAGCCCTTGGGGGCTACATATTCGGTTCTATAAAGACAATATAGACCCGGTCATCTTTTCAAGACAAGCCCGTCCTTGGGGGCTACTCTTCGGAAATTTTACAAGTCTAAAGCATAGTCAGCATTTTTCCTATACTTCAGACTTGGGGGCTAGTATGAACATATGTATATGCACAAGGCTAAAGAGAGGTTGGATATTTTCATACCTCATACTTCTGCTTCATCAACTGGACTAACCCAGCCTCCATATCTCGGCTTGTGTTCAGGCGGCTCAAATAGCCCGCGTACATGTCACCTGCGCTGAAGGAGGAATAGCTCTCGAGGTCCAGTTTGGCCTTGGCTTTCTCCAAGGAAGGTGATTCTTCTTTGGTGCTATGCTTGGCTAGCACGGTTGAGGCTCCTGGCGCTGTATAAGCCGTCCTAGTAACAGCAACATCATCAGAATTCTTCTCAGGAGATATCTCTTCAGTTAGCTTGGTAGGGCTGGGCGGCTTAAGGCTCGGCAGGTCCTGACTGGCAGCCGGGTTAATCTCAGTATCCATTTGCTCAAGAACTGTAGCATCAATTGACGGTGGCGGGTCATTGACAGGCTCTTCAGGGTCTTGAATGAGGGCTTCAGAAATTTCTGCCATCTGCTTCTCTAGTTCAGCAGCTTTGGGGTCTTTTGAAGACCCGCCCACCTTTTGTTTCTTGCCCGCCTTGGCAACACCTCTGCGACAAGGATACAAGAGTCCATGAGTATATCACTACAAGTCATTTATGAACAAATGAAAATACTTACCCATGGGCGATCTTGAAAGTAGGCATTTAAGTCCCAGTAGAGTCGCCGGATGACGGAGGCGTCCCCTGATAATTTGAGTCAGAAGGATTAAGAGGGTGACGAATGAGACCAACTTTTGGAAAGGAAAGAGTCGGGCTATGAGGCACCTCATTTCGACGCTTTCGAGGAGCTGGGGTGTTGGGTAAGCCGGACATGAGATCTTCAGTGCCATCACTCCGGGTCTTACACCTCAATTCATGTTAATGTTTCTTCAAAAGAAAGTTGGGATCCAAATAAGCAAGAGGGTGAGAAAACCTTACTTTTCGGGTGACCCGCCGATTTTTCTTTCTTGGCAAGGGTTCCGAGTCGGAGGAAAATTATAGTTACCTCTGCTGCATCTGCATGGCTGGTCTCTGCCTCTTCCTGAGAGGAATCAGCGTCAATAAGTTGCATGAAAATAAAGCCAAGGGAATCAAGTTGTACCTCCGACTCATCATCAAGATGGAGCAGCTCTTCGGCTGATGGTTTCTTGCGACGAACTGGGCCACGAGTTTTTGTTTTAGGCTTCTTGGCTGGGGCGGCGGCTTGAAGTTCTTTCTCCAGAAGGGAGAGTCGGCCTGTATACATGTGAGCAAACAGTTGAAATAAGGTGAAAATAAAAGAGATGAGTAAACATGATGAAGTTTGATCTGATTACTTACAGGAGGAGCTGGGTTAAGAGAGCAGAAAGGGTTCAGACCCACTTTACTGCAGTTCTCTAAAGATTCTCCAAGCAGCATTTTTTCCATATCATTGATCTCTTTGTCGGTTAGGCGGGTTTGGCTATAACGTTGTGGATCCTTTGTGTCACCAGTATACTGGCACATTAAGCCGGGCCGCCGGCTCAGTGGCAGAATTCTCCATGCAACCCAGCAGCGGACTAGATCAATCCCGGTTAGACCATTGGTGAGCAAAGCCCTTACCTTTGAAAAGGTGGAGGCAAAAGGAGCACGTTCTGCAGCAGTTAATCGGCCTGGAAGCAAGCCGGTGGTGGTGAGCCGGTAGGGACGGAAGCCCGGTAAAGGGTTTTCTCTAGCTGGGGAAGTGTCTCTGCAGTAGAGCCAAGTGTAATTCCAGTCTTTGGGATGACTGGGCAAGCCGGCCGAAGAAAAAATTACATCTCTTCGTCTTTGGATAGAGACACCTCCAAGTTCAAGACTAGGTCCGTCTGACATCTCAGTCTGGCGGTCGATGTAAAAATATTCCCTGAACAGATCAACAAAGGGCTCTTCCCCAAGATACACTTCGTAGAATACTTGAAAATTGCATATGTTGGAAACGGAGTTGGGACCAATATCTTGTGGATGAAGATTGTAGTAGTTCAGAACGTCCTGGAAGAATTTTGAGCTGGGCGGTGAGAAGCCATGGAGTAGGTGGTCCATGAAAACCACAACTTCACCCTCTTGGGGCTGAGGGGGACATTTAGAGCCTGGAACCCGCCAATGGACGACCTCCTTGGCGGGTAAAACCCCCATGGTCACATAGTCATTGAGCGAGTCTTCTGTGACTTTGGAAGCAATCCAGTCACATGAAGTGGGTGCTTTAGTCATAATGAGCCAGATAGCAAGTTGTGACCAAAGATGTGGCGGGTTAAAATTACTATGGAAATTGCTTAAATGATTATACGACAGTTCAACAATGATGAGATGGCTACAGTTAAAAGAATATATTATGATGAACTATTAAAGGAATTATGAGCCGCCTTAGCTATGGAGTGGAGTAATTATCAAGGTATGAGAAGCATAATGGGTCAAGTTACAGAAGCGTGAGCCGGCAACATATTGGCGGGTTAAGTGAAAGAAGCATCTTCGGAACTCTTGGCGGGTTATAAGTTCATGATTAAGCCAGCCAGGTGCTACCGGGTTACAAAGTCATTATTTAAGCCGCCCGGACAAAGAATGGCGGGTCAGTTGTTTATGAGCTAAAGGTTGTTGAAATTCTGCTAAGTGTTGGACAAACAAATTTTGTGGATTGCAGCTACAATAACAAATCTACGGCAGCTCAAGAAAAGATGAAAAATTACTAAGCCTAACAGGCGGCAGTGGAAGAACTAAAGATAATGCGCTGATTCTGAAGGAAAAGGGGATATGTTCAAGATACAAAACAACAACTAAAATAGCTACCGCTATGATTTTGCTCCGTTTTCAGATCGAAATACAAACTTCTAGGCAGGGGATGGATGAGCTCGGATGAACTAGGATGAACACCGATGAACTCTATGAACTAGGGTGTTCTAGTATGGATCTGAAGCAAAGAAAGAAGGAATACCTGACGGTGCTAAAGGATAGCGGGAGTGTGCCGCAGTTTTCTGGACCAGCCAGGTTGATGAAGCGGCCTTGTTGGAGCCATTGACGCAGTTCAGCGGTGGCGACGGAGCTCCAGTGGCGGCGGACGACATGAGGAAGAAAGAAGAAGAGGGGGCGACGGGGGTAAAAGTGAAAAGGGTACCCCCCATTCCTATTTATAAGGAAAAGTGAAACAGTGAAATGGCATGTGCAGAAATCAAGGAGGCGTCATGATTATCTTAACTAAGGAGGCGCCTCGATTCTCGGACAACTAGTTAATGCAGAAAGATCCGTTGTGATGTCATGGGTTTTTCTGAATTTATTTTACATGACGCATGGCGGGTTATGGTGATCTTTTCAAAATTAAACGATTGGGAGGAAGTAAAGAAGACTCGCCAACCAGAACCAGTGAAGATTGACATGAACAAGTTCAAATCAATCTGGGGCCTAATGTTGGGGATATAACCGTGCAGTGTGACCCGCCCAGGAGGGGCCGGGTTACACTGTTGGTGGCTAAATAGAGAAAGCCTAAGTAGGCCCAAGAAAAAAAGATAGGAAGACTGGAGGCGGCTCACGAGGCGGGCCCGTTGAAGGCCCAAGACCAGGCGATGATGCTGTAACCTGGAGAGGTGAGCCGCCCGAGGGTGACTTGTCTATCAAGGAAAGGCGACTTAGAATACAAGTTGGACAAGTTGTGTGATCCGACTTGGACTCTTGTAAGCCCAGGGCCTCGACCTGTGTATATAAAGGCGAGATCCTGCGGTGGGTTAAATCAAGTAACAATCAATCGATAGCTAGGTCAAGCGATTCCGCTCCCTTGTAATCGATACTCAATCAATACAACACAAAGTAGGAGGTAGGCTTTTACCTCGTGAGTGAGGGGCCAAACCTGGGTAAAATCGTGTCTCTCGTCCCGTCCAACCCCTTCAAGCTAACCTACGTTGTGATGGCTCGACACCTAAGTCCTTTCACACAGGCATCTGCCGTGACAAAACCACGACACTATCCAAGAGTTTGTACTAAAATAACACCATATGATACACATAAAAAACTCTAATGTCACCTAGATACTCCAATGTCACCGCGAGTATCCGTGAGCTGATTATACAATATGCATCAAACAATTTTAGATTCATAATACTCAATCCAACACAAAGAACCTCAAAGAGTGCCCCAAGATTTCTACCGGAGAAACAATGATGAAAACATGCATCAACCCCTATGCATAGATTACCGCAATGTCACCTCGAGAATCCACAAGTTGAGTGCCAAAACATATATCAAGTGAATCTATATGATACCCCATTGTCACCACGGGTATTCATAGCAAGACACACATCGAGTGCTCTCAAACCCATAAAAGTATTAAATCCGATAAAACGAAATCTCAAAGGGAAAACTCAATTCATCACAACAAGATAGAGAGGGGAAAATACCATATGATCCAACTATATTAACAAAGCTCGCGATACATCAAGTTCGTGCCAAATCAAGAACACGAGAGAGATAGAGAGATTAAACACATAGCTACGGGTACAAACCCACAGCCCTGAGGGTGGACTACTCCCTCATCATCATGGTGGCCGCCAGGATGATGAAGATGGCCTCCGGTGATGATTTCCCCCTCCGGCAGAGTGCCGGAACAGGGTCTAGATTGGTTTTTCACGGCTATAGAGGCTTGCGACGGTGGAACTTATGATCTAGGTTAACTTTTGGGGGTTTCTGAATACATAGGATTTTTCAACGTTGGAATCACGCGAAGATGGGCCTCAGGGGGGCCACCACCCACCAGGGCGCGTCAGGGGGGCTGGCGCACCCTGGTGTCTTGTGGGCAGCAGGAGGCCCCCTCTGGTGGTTCTTTGCTCCATTATTTCTTTTCTCTTCCAAAAAAATCATCAAAAAGTTTCGTCCAATCCGAGAACTTTTATTTCTGCACAAAAACCAACACCACGGTAGTTCTGCTAAAAACAATGTCAGTCCGGGTTAGTTCCATTCAAATCATAGCAAAACCATATAAAATTGTTGTAAACATGGCATGAATACTTCATAAATTATAGATACGTTGGAGACGTATCAGCATCCCCAAGCTAAATTCCTGCTCATCCTCGAGTAGGTAAATGATAAAAGAAATAATTTATGAAGTTTGAATGCTAGCATAGTGTGTAAGTTTGATCAATGATAATTTCAATCACTTTTCCTAGCATCATAACAGCAACACTTTCTCATAGAACTTCTCATGTTAAAGTAGCAACCAATTCACATGTTATGGTTCAAACAATGAATTCTCTTGAAACTTAACAACCTATATTCTTAGTCACCAAACAATTGCAATTCCACTTGTTCAACAAAGTCTAAGTAAGAGCTCCACATACTCAATCATCATATAGCACTACTGCAGGATGCTGCTAACGCGACACTATGATCAGAGACCCTTTGATGAAACTGTGTGCGATGCATTAATCACAAACGGTGATGTAAAAAAACCGTAAAAAAAGATGCAAAACATTTGCGATTGCTGATACATCAAACACGGTTCAGATTTTAGTTGCGTGTGCGATGCTGGGCATACGGTTCATCCATACGAACTGTTTGCGTTTAGACAGAACAACAGAAACGGGTAGCCATATCAATGTGTGTGCGATATACGGCATACAGGTTGCTCCGATGAACTATTTGCTATTAGGGAAAGCAACAGAAATGGTCAGCCAGATCAAGGTGTGTGTGTGATATACAACATACGGTTCACTAGAATGAACTATTTTCGATTAGGGAAGAGAACAGAGACGGTTCAACTTAACAAGATGTGTGTGATACGCGGCAAACAGGTCTGTAATCAGAAATGTGTGGGATGACCGATAACAACACAGACGATTCCTGTTAACAAGTCGTGTGTGTTGTGAGCAAATGATTGCTGGTATACAATTGTCAGTGATTGATGAAATCATCACCGACAGGTTCCATTGTTTAGTCCGTGTGTGATGTGATTTGCTCTATCCACACAACATCTACGCTCTGTCTACAGAGCATCAACATATACACTTAAAAAGATAGCATTGCAAAACCAAATTAAGCATACAATTACACAAGTGACTACACACATAACATTTCCACACACCAAAGTAAGCAATTACATGCATACTAAACTAGGAGAAACGAGCATCTAATCATCTACTTCTTGTTGCGACGACACTTGCCATTGCTCTGCTTCTGGCTAGATCCCTGGCCATTTTGGGGAAGGAGGCACTTCCTCATGTCAACGATCTGCCTGTACATCACGTAGCTCGTGTATGCCTCCTTGGCCACGTACACGATGTGATCTTTGTCGAGTTTCTCCATCCAGGCCGAGTGCCAGGCACGCTTCTCTTTGTTGCAGGAATCCTTCATGTCTCTGTAGTAGGGATCGATGATGGCCTCGGCGAGGTGAACCAGTGAGTCCTTCTCATGCTCGTTGCTGCCCCAGATCTTGTATTGGCCTTGGATGTCGACAAGATTCTGGCAGGTGATGCCCGAATTCTTGAGCACCTTTACATCGTTGGTGATGTCCACCGTAGCGAACATGTAGTGGGGGCTGTTGACAAACCTGGCGAAATGCTCGCAAGGCCTTGTGGCCAGGCAGTAGTGGTAGACAAGTACGTGATCGCGCACGCACATCTGGGCGACGGCGACCTTGGGACAAGACCCGGCACGAGCGCGGGTGTACTCGAGGTCGAACCCGACCACCTTGTACTTCTCCTCAGCAAGCAACAGCTCCTTGATGTGGATGGAGTGCTCCACCCAGACCGGGTTGTTGGTGTACACCACCGAGAGCTCCATGAACCTTCTATGGGTGTCCACCACGGCATGCATGGTGAGCTGCTGCTCGTCGTCGGCAGTCGCTCGGAGCGCCATTGGAGCCTCGCAGGATACCCTCTAAGAATTTGTCATGGTGGGTGTGCTTGCAATGGTGGGGCGCGATCGAAAGGTTAAAGAGACACAAGGGTTAAATGGCCGCTGTAATAAATGGTGGCCGGCCGGCCTGTAATCGTCACGTCTTGTCACCGCATTCATAGCGGAGGATTCCAGTGCACGCTTGACAACACCGCACCGCACGCGTTTCATTTGACCACGCGTGGGCTCGAAGAGGCGCCAAATGTATCATCGGTGAGCCTGTTCCCGCGCTACCGCGTAGTTTAACGCGCAAGCTTCCCGCCCGACTAGTTTGGCCACGCGTCGGCTAGAGGAGGGACAAATCATGGGCGTTTATTGGCAAAAAGCTTTGTAAAAACGAAGTGTGTGGAATGACTTCGGTCATAAGTTGACCAGTGGGTGATGAGGTCAAAGTTACACAGAAGGGTGATGATGGACACTCGAGTGCGATAATTAATTCTGCGCTCTACAGGGCACATGGTTGAAGAAACCAACTGTGTGCAATAATGTCGAAGATCGCAGTCGAGTTAGCTATACAGATCATGTGCTATGAGATCGACAAGGTAAATAGATTCGAGAATGGTTAATAAAATCTAAGTCCATTGCATACTAAGGTCAAAATAGTGCTACCAATATACGAGTCTCATACGATGCCATTTCAACGATTGTACCACAAAAGCTCGAAATATTACAAGGTTCAAATTCCAAAGTTATATGGCTCAAATTCGAAGATTACAAGGTTCAAACTGATATTAGAAATGAAATTCAGCTCATCAGCTACAAACACTCGCGCTGATCCGCTGAACATGGATATCAGAGAGGTTCAAACTAATATTAGCACTTGTAAGTTTGGTTTCGAAACCTCATAATTTTTGCAAAGGGGTCAGCCACTGAGAAGTCATGTATGGGGTTGACACGATGACTTCCGATTACTCTGTCATCTGAAGTTCCAAAATGAAATTCAGCATTTTCGGAGCCTATTCCATTCTGCCACAGCCGCCGGCGCTGACCAACAAACCATTCATTTTTGCGAAATAAATGGAGGGCAAACCTCACTACCTTAAGCACCCTTGCTCTGACAACAAAGGACCTGGCGAATATAATCTCCGGTAAGGTCCCTTGGTAGGAGTTCAAAGTAATTTCTGAGAGATGCAGATCTAGGCACTCGATGTGATTGTTATATTGTATCACATTATCCACCACCAGGCCTAATCTTATCCGCAAAAGAAGAAAACGTGTTAGTGCCTACATGCCGTTTTGAACACTACTAAAGGCCTATTTTGTTTGCAGGATTTGTAAAATGCACTAACATGCCATCTTCGATCCGACATGATTAACATGGGCATTTGATTACAATTTAGAAAAATGTAGCCTTCTTCACAAGAGGTTGGAGTGGATGAAAAGTTCCCTAAGAAAACTAGTACAGATAAATCCAAAGGAGAAATGCTTATGGATTGTAACCATATGTATCAAGCAACCAGTATGGGGGGAGAACATGTATGTACTGAAATCCTTCAAAAAATCCTTCAGAAATCATAGTACATTGTCATTGTAAACTTGGAAAAAGGTGTCACAAATTGAACTCCCTTATGGTTAACATTTAACAGGAAAGGAACATCACCTCGATATATAGCTTCTCCAGGCACAAAAAGCATCTCAGGAAACTGACAACTTGCTCCAGGTTGGGGCCGATAGATTCTAGTGCCAAGACCTTCTGATGCGGAGCATCCCATGGTCATCCCCATGTATACTCAGACTACTCTCCAAGCCCCAAGAGGACATATGATGAGACCTCAAACATACGCCATTGGACACAAGGTTAACTCGCTCCTCTCCGAACCTTCACTTTCCACACATGAGACATGGCTACTACCTCAAACATATGTGCTTTGCATGACCAGGAACCAAGAGGAAGACCATGGAACAACTAGGAGCATTGGACAAGCCGGCGAGGACACCAAGCGCGAGGAACAAGAGGAAGAGCTGCCAAGAAGCTATAGCTCTCGGACGTCCGACGACCTCCGGACGATCGACGATCTCCAGACGTCCGATGCCTGGAGACTCCACCAGCCAGATCGACTCCAGCCGAGGCAACCTACAGTGCCCGGACGACCGCCAGACAGTGGACGTCCAACACTCATCAGCACCTGGACGACCGACGCCGACCGGAAATCCGGCACTACCAGACCAGAGTCAAAACATCGGAAGTCCAAAGACTTCCGGACTACCGGACGCCCACGGGCGACCGGACGACCGATAGCCGTCGGACGTCCGACACCTGTCTACGCACAGTGTATTGGGCCTAAGCCCATGTACTCCTCACTTACCCCTTCGTGGCCCTAGACTATATATACTCCTCCACCTCCTCCTAGTTAGGGTTAGCATTGTGATAGCTCATTTGAGAGATAGAGCTTTGCTAATCCATCCAGATCTACTCCACCGAGAAAGACCGCGGCCTCTACGGAGAAGATCCATCTTGGATTCAAGACCCCTCACGAGAAGACCCTCAAGACCTCCTCACGGAGATGAACTAGTTACCTTTCCTTTGTTGTCTTTGGATCGTATATCTCTTTGTGTTTCGAGGATCTAGCACATGTGTACCCGAATCTTGTTGGTTTGAGTGAATCCTCTCATGTTTCCCCTCGTGTTTTCCCTCGTGTTCTTCGTGTTCTCCGCGGGATCCGCTCCAATCGTGAAAGATCGGGCATCTAGGGTTCTACCCTACATCATCTTGGATCAGAGCAAGGTTGATCACGAATTTGGAGCCCCTACCCTTCTTTTTCTAGCCTAATTTTGTTGTGTTCTTCCTCAATTTTGAAAATCCCCACCAAAAATAGCCCCAATTTTTTTATTGATTTGTTGGTTTGATGATGATTTGTTGATTTTGATCCATGGATTTGCTTGGTTTCAAGTGGATCTAGCATCTCCCCAAGTTTCCCCACTTTCGATCCACGAAATCTCATCAATTTTGACCCCAAAATCATCATTTTTCACCCAAAATCGCGTCCCGGATCTAAATCCCGAGTTGACCCAGACCCACCGGATGACCGACGTTTTCTCGGACGTCCGAAGTCCCTGGAAGCACCGGACGACCGGAACCCCTAACCAGAGCTGAAACCTCGGACTTCCGACAAGTCTCGGACGTCCGACACCCCTAACCAGAGAAAAAACCTTGGACTTCCGACAAGTCTCGGACGTCCGACATCTGTAGATTTTGACTTCGGCTGATTTTTGTTTCGCCCGTAACTGATTCATCCGAACTCCGATTTTGACGTTCTTTAGCTCGTTTTAAAGCTATTGACATCCCCCATCCCACAAAAATACTAACTCCATCATTTGACTCCATCAAATTTTTGGAACTTTGGCATCTTTGCCTAGGGCTTCCACCATATCTTCCGCATTACCACCACCGACTTCCGCAACCTAACCCATTTTGTTCCGCATAGCATTTGTGGTTGTTTGAGTTGTGATTCGAGTCTCCTAAGGTGTTTCAGCTACTTAGGGACAGTTACTTCTTCATCAACCACCACCATAACTTTCGCATAGGCTTGCCCACCATACACTTCCGCCACCCCAACCTAACCCAATTTTGTTTGAGCTTGTTTGAGTTGAGGCTTGTGTCTCTTAAGGTGTTTCGGCTACTTAGGGACGGTCACTTCAACTCCAACTCGGATAACCCATCTTTCCACTTCCGCATTGCCAACTTCGAAACCACCACTGCTTTTCCGCTACCACCATTTGACATTTGCCTTTGAGATTTTGAGTTCGTGGTTTTTCCGTTTCCTAAGGTGTTTAGGCTAATTAGGAACGGTTCGACATCGAGAACACCGCCACTCATCATCGCCACGAGGTCATCATCGTACATAAGGACGGTAACCTCGACGACACCATTGTATATTCCCCTTGCAATTGCATTGATAACCCCTAGCCCATTTTGCATAACTTGCCTATCGAGACTAGCCATTGAGTATTGCCGGCAATGTTACTTGTGCACATTAGTGATCATCAATCCGCCCTTCCATTGCATACATGCCATATCATATTGGTATGATCTTGGTATCATCATATCATCCCTTGTGTCACAAGATTGTTCCCGCATATACACAATTGCTATCTTGGTTTGTGCATTTCGCATAAGTGGCCATAACAAAAAAAAGAATAAAGCTTTTAAGCAAAAGAGAAAGAGCAAAGAAGCTTGTAAGCAAGAGCCATAGCATATCATATACCATCATTGATCATCTTGGATCATCATGTGAGAAACACCGGGAACCATACATAATAGCATACTTGGGATAGAAAGTTGATACATTTTGCATATTATAGGTTGTGCACAAGTGTCGTATCCGCCTATTGAGCAATCGTGCTTGCATCTCTCTTGAGTTGTGCAACACGAGCGTTTTCCATGGATTCCATATTTTGTGCTCATTCCTTGGTTGCACGACCCCATTTATCTATCCGTGTGTGTGTTTCCGTGTGCCACATATTGCTATTGGTCTACTTGTTTCACTTGCGAATTTGTGAATCTCTTTCAACATTATTGACTCTTGCTAACATTTTGCATCCAATTTTTGTGCCACTATCCTCACCAAGCTACTCCATAAGCCTTATTTGTGTAGGTGTGAGAATTGACAAGATCGGGTAACAATTGTGCTATTTCCTTGCTACACTATTGAGTGATCATTGATCCATTTTCAACATTGGATAAGGTACATTTGGTCTAGTTCTTCTCTTTCTCCCACTCACATTTGCTCGAGTCTTGTGATCGATAGGCAAAGCATTTCATCTCCGGTCTTCCACAACAACGACGGCGCGAACAACTACAACACCAAAACTCCAAACTTCGGACTACAACGAGCAATGCAAGTCATTGAGAACATCACCACCGACTTACGACATTCCGAAGCAAGGAGAAGGGACTACTTCGACATAAAGCTTTCTGCACAAAAGGAGGAGCAAGAGGCAAGGATGGAGGAGATTCGGGCCTTGGTCAAGTCTACTTCCCCTTCGTCATCTTCAAGGCGGCGGCGAGCAAGTCGATCATCTTCGAAGCGCCCAAGCGATGCAAGCGCAATTCGTCCACGTCCACATCTACATGGTGACCATCATCACTTTCGTGATCCACATCGTCATGAAGGGAAAGTCACCTTCAAGCATCATGTGCACGACGACGACAAACGCTATCAAACTCAAGCACGACAACGACACCATCAACATGAAGATGTTCAACACGCGCAAACCTACAAGTCCCAACAAGCTCTACATCAAGCTATGTCCAAACTTCATGAGCTCAAAAGAAGACCGCGAGACAAGCACCACCAAGAGGAAGCTACGGCTACCACCACTTCGGCATCTTCGCCAAGTGTTATCAAGGCATCTTCACCTTTGGACGTACGGCATCTTCGCCTACTTCCCATGAGTTCGCCTACATTGACATCTTCAACAACAAGGCGACCACCTACAAGCGAGGGCGACACTTCCATCTTCGAAAGCCCCTCAAGGAAGATGGCCGAGCATGGGAAATTCCCTTCGGTCATGCAGACGAGCTACGAGGTGCCACATCATATGGGCCTCCAACAACAAGACGGTGACAAGAAGGTCGAGCTAGGGCCATCCCCTTCGACCACGGCGACGAGCACGAACCTCTTCAACAACATGAAGATGGCGCACATATTGGACTCATACTCCGAGTCAAGCTACGCGACCGCACATGAGACTTTATCTTTGGTCTCGGAGGAGAGCGATGATTTGCCACTTCCTACGGCATTCATCTTTGGAGGCGTTATGGATGAGGAGGTTGAGCATGGGACTATCCCTTCAACCAAGGCGGTGATAGGAGTTGAGCATGGAGAAATTTGCACCTACATCTCTCCGACACCCACATATGATGAGACGCCCCAATTGCCATGTGAGGAGAGCCACCACCCCTTGAGTGAGATGAGTGACTCCACCATATGTGACATTGAGAGCATTTCCTATGAGAGGATGAGTGTGACCACCACTAGCCCCACACACGAGAGCATGCCACACACCCTATGTGAGGTTGAGAGCCATTTGAGTGACTCCACCAACCATACGAGTGAGAGCATCCGAGAGGGAGTGAGGGAGCCACAACACTTAGTGAGTGAGGTAGTTGAGAGGGCACGTGAGGCCACTATGATTTCTAACAACTTAACCTCTACCCCGAGTGTGTTTTCTTTGGTGTTAGGTCTCCTACATGACGACATGCCTACCCTCGACGAGTCCATCCCTCCAATGGGAAAACTGATGGCCATGATGGACGATATTGCACCCCCCACATGGTACCATCAAGTTGATGAAGCTATTGACCAAGTGTCAATTTTTCCAACCTCACCTACAACACAAGAGCGGAGCTCTAAAGGTAACATAGGTGATGGTACTTCTCTTGTCCCACTAGTGGACTATTTTTCTATTGATTGCTTGCATGATGTTGATCATCTTATGGATTCATCGCATACTATGTCTTGTTTCGATATGCCACCCATTTATGATGAATATGATGATGAGCATGTTGAATTGTCTAGTTGTGATGCTATGCTCCATAGGATATCATGTGAAAATTCTTTTGGTCACATCATGTTCGACAACCCTTTAAACTTGTCATATGCTAGGAGTGAGATCTCCCATATTGCATTATTTCAATCTCAATATAGTAACTATGCATGCCCCATTAAAATAAATCACATTTGCACTTATGGCATATATAACAAGGTCATGGTTATTGGAATGTGTTTCTCTTGTGATGATATTGCCATGCTTCCTTTACATGATTTGCGCAATTCATCTACTATGCCATGCCATGAACACATTGCTTCGGATATGCATTGTTTTGAATGTTGTCAATATTCTCCATGTGATGTTTCCACTATTTCTCATGAGGAGACCCCCATAGTTTCCTCATACATATTAGGAGATTTTGATGCATTTCATACTTTACGTGATTCCCATGATTGCGTGCACCCTATGCATTCCATGAATAACAATGCTCTACATATTTCTCATGATGCATTACACAATTTGAGTCTGCATTATGCTATACATAATAACAAACCTCTCATGATGGATGACATGTTTCTATATCACGCATCTCATTTATTTGAGCTTTGGATATTTTGTGCTAACCAACACATGCACGTGCACATCATGATGGATGATGTGTACATATACCACGCACACACAATTTTCCCTTTGTCTTTGTTTTGTGTAGGTACTCACATATACTCGTCAACCTCCCAATCCCAAGAGTTGACGAAACGAGCTCTTAAGAGCAACGATGATTTGGGATCACATGGATTGTCCTTACCACCATTCCCTTCGCGCAAGAACTACGCACATCTCTTTTACTTGGCTCTCACACGGCTTTGGGTTATATATCACTTGTTATTTTATGCCCATTGTATCATGTTCACTTTGCATGTTATACCTCTTTCTATGCCTTTGCCATGCAATTGTGACCCTTGCTTGCACTTACATACGATTCTCCATTCTACTACTTCGATGTGTATTTGCATGCTCGGTGGAGATCCTTGTTGCTATTGCCATGTTTACCATGTGCCACATGCTATTATTGATTGTTGTGTTGGGAGAGTCATGATGTCCCATTTCTATTTACATATGGCCTCTCGCCAATACATTGATGATATTTTGCTCATATCTTGCTTTCATGCTTGTGATATGTCATGTGCATTATTCATGACCACTATTTGCACACATGAAATACTTGCCATGATTCCTTCTAGTACGTTGCATCTTCGCACTACTAGCTTGCTTGACTTGATCACTATGATTGCTTGCTTTGTCGCATCACCCATGTCCCATTCTTACTCGCTTTCTTGGGTTGATGACATATATGTTCATGCCTCTCACTTGATTTGTCTTGATCATTGTCTCTTGTCTCCACTAGTTGCATCTCTCATATCACCTTGTATTGAGTGCCAACTTGCTATGCTTATTGATCGTGGAGACTTGGACATATTACTTGTGAAGCATGCTTGTTTACTTGAGCCTAATGTCTTTGGTTTTAGTCACATCATATGCTTTCATACCATGCCATATCTTGTATTTTCTTACGATAAGAATGATGATAACACTTGTTGGGTATCTCACCATTCGAATGATAGGTTTTGCATTTCCGCTAACCTCATTTGTTTTTTCCGAGCGTTTGTCCTGTTCTTTCATTTTGGAGGATTCACAACACAGTGCCATCATGCGACATATTGGATATGTGAAGGCGTACACGGTGTGCAACACCAACATTTTCGACATCCTCATAAAGGTGAACTCCTTCCCTTTGAGCCATCCTCAAATACACATATTGGATGGGCCATACTTTCATTGTTGTCTCCTTCTTCTTGTCTACATGTTACATCTATTAGATGGAGGACCGACATTGGAGATGGACCCTTTGGACCTTCAAGTTGAGGAGTGCTCGGACTTAGTGGATGCACCACCGAACCACCACTTCTACCACGACATTGAGCCATGGTACAACACCACCCATAACAAATTTGCATCTTATTGGATTGACTTGCATTATGATTGCCTTGTTGCATCTTGTATTTCCATGTCATCCATGATATATGAGCTTCCGCACTTCCTTAGCAAATTTGTTGTGATCTTCCTTGATGGCATATTCATACATCATCATCACATTGCCCACCATCAATTGCATGATAACATAATCACATTGAGCACCAATTACCATGTTCATGCTTTTAATACACCATCCCATTGTGACATCATTTTGCACAATGGTTGCATTTCTAACTTTCACTCCCCCTTTGCGTGCACCACAAAAGATTTTGCTCTCATGAATGCATTACATATCATTCTACATCTTTTGGATAAGCATCATGTGTCTTGCCACGCACAATCATGCCGAACGGACTCATACTTACTTGATGGACATTTTGTGCGCGCTAACCATTGTATTTCCGTGTGTCGCGTGTGTTTGCTTTTTTTGCATTTCTATCACTCCGGAGACACCTTGGACTACTTGGATTGCGCCATGTCTTCAACTCCGTCCATCTACAAGTCCTTCCACGACAACCATTTCCATGGTGATGAGGATCATGATCCGAGGTCGGATCTTTCCCAGGGGGGGGGGGGAGATGATGCAGAGCATCCCACGGTCATCCCCATGTACACTCAGACTACTCTCCAAGCCCCAAGAGGACATATGACGAGACCTCGAACATACGCCATTGGACACAAGGTTAACTCGCTCCTCTCCGAACCTTCAGTTTCCACACATGAGACATGGCTACTACCTCAAACATATGTGCTTTGCATGACCAGGAACCAAGAGGAAGACCATGGAACAACTAGGAGCATTGGGCAAGACGGCAAGGACACCAAGCGCGAGGAACAAGAGGAAGATCTGCCATGAAGCTACAGCTCTCAGATGTCCGACGACCTCCGGACGACCGATGATCTCCGGACGTCCGACGCCTGGAGACTCCACTAGCCAGATCGACTCTAGCCGAGGCAACCTACAGCGCCCGGACGACCGCCAGACACCGGACGTCCGACACTCATCAGCGCCCAGACGACTGACGCCGACCGGAAATCTGGCACTACCAGACCAGAGCCAAAACGTCAGAAGTCCGAAGACTTCTGGACGACCGGACGACCGACAGCCGTCGGACGTCCGACGCCAGTCTACGAACAGTGTATTGGGCCGAAGCCCATGTACTCCTCACTTACCCCTTCATGGCCCTAGACTATATATACTCCTCCACCTCCTCCTAGTTAGGGTTAGCATTGTGATAGCTCATTTGAGAGATAGAGCTTTGCTCATCCATCCGGATCTAGTCCACCGAGAGAGACCGCGGCCTCTACAGAGAAGATCCATCTTGGATTCAAGACCCCTCACGGGAAGACCCTCAAGACCTTCTCACAGAGATGAACTAGTTACCTTTGTATCTTTCCTTTGTTGTCTTTGGATCGTGTATCTCTTTGTGTTTCGAGGATCTAGCACATGTGTACTCGAATCTTGTTGGATTGAGTGAATTCTCTCATGTTTCGCCTCGTGTTTTCTCTCATGTTCTTCGTGTTCTCCGCGGGATCCGCTCCAATCGTGAAAGATCGGACATCTAGGGTTCTACCCTACATCACCTTAACTGTGCGCAGTTTCGGGGTCAAGCTTGTCGGAATCATTTTCTGGATGACAGACGAACATACATCTTCAAAATTAGAAATAATGTTAATTTCTAGAATGAGAGGTAGAAGGCGGTTGTCGTACCTGAACGGGTGTGGATCCAATAACATGTTCGGAGTATTTGTCAGACGAGTAGCCCACCACTTTCAATTTCGGCGCAGAAATGACATTGATTCTTGTTGGACCTTCTTGATCAACTACAAGTAATCTCTCAAGTGAAGGTGTGTCCTCAATGACCATACCATTGTACACATCTTGTGACATCTTCTTGCCGCACCAGCAACACACATAAATAGTCCGGAGAGTCATGGAGGTGATGTGGAAGCTACTCAACCCATTGATCGCCTGAAGACAAAGGTACTCGAGTGCAGTACAGCCACGGAGCAGGCGCTCCATGTCACTGTTTGGGAGGCAGATGAAAACGAGCTCGAGGTGCTTCAGTCATGGTAGATTAAGAGCGGGCGCATCATTAAGGGGGGGAATGGCAGTTCCTGAACTTGGCCACGCGCAGCATGGGCGCGAGGCGGAGCGCGGACGTTGGCGGCGAGCGCATATGCATATCATCAAAAGTGAGCTCCTCGAGCTGATCTAGGGCGGGGGATCGGAACCAGTGATCAAGCTTGGCTCGGTCCTTGCCGTTGTAATGAAACTTGCCCATGCTAAGGCCTCTGGTTGGGCCAGGGTGACTGCCGAGGATCTTGGAGAACACATCCAAGCTTTTGCGATAGCCATGGCAGAGCTCGTGGGTGTCGATGAGGTCGAGAGGGGTGGAGTTCCGTAGGGGGCGCCACCGCCGGGAAAGGACGGTTGTCTGCGCCCCATATTTGATTGGGAGGAGGGAGATGATGATTGTCAACATATCACCGGGGAGGCTGCTGATGAAGTCTAGGCCTGCTGGAGTCGCTTGCGATTCTTGCTCGACCCGCCTCCGCTTGTTGGTAGCCCTGTTCTCCACCTCCGGAGTCTCCTTGTCAGTAGCGCTTTCTGATAGAAGTGGGAGTACAGGGAATATTTAGTTAAAACAGGGCAATAGAAAAGTGTATTGGTAACTAGAAGTTAGTAGGTAGGAATAGAGTAAGAAAATGGAATAACAATTGGTTGCTTAAATACTACACTATTCATTTGATATTGCTGGGTAAGTCAACATGCAGATACTTGAAAAGAACACTTACTTCAAACAAAGTCTGGACGGATGATATCATCGGGGAAGTTAGCATATATCTCATGACCAGGCTCTTTTATGTGCAGTGCAATTTTAGTGCTGCTTTCAGTACATAAGTCGGTGCAACAAACCCCAACTATGTTGCCCAGACTGTACACAGGCTCAAGAACAAGATTGCAGTATCCAGGACAAGGCCAAGCAGAAGGGATCAGCTCTTTGAGGAATCAAAGGGCGGATCAAGAAGACCAAGATCAACCCAAGGAGTAAAATATCACGATGAGAAAACCTCCCCTATCGGGCAGGCGAGCCTGGCGGGGACGAGGTTGCCCCGAAGACAAGTCTCAAGATTACCCCGGCAAGATTACTGGGGACGATGAGGGTGGATTACCCCGCCAAGGCTCCACTGCTCCACCTCACAACAACGCAAGTCACTGATCGATGCGGTGTCGAGCCCCCAAGATGCTAAGTGGCCGTTATTTGGCACGTGGAAGCCATTCCCAGAGAAAATCACCTCCAAATGACACTCGTCCGGCGATGTGTCATGCAGGCAGGCGAGAAGGTGGCAAAACAGCATGGCAAGGCTTGCCGGGCTAGGCTACG
The DNA here is from genome assembly GCA_011799875.1 of Thinopyrum elongatum. Lineage (NCBI taxonomy): Eukaryota > Viridiplantae > Streptophyta > Magnoliopsida > Poales > Poaceae > Thinopyrum > Thinopyrum elongatum. The sequence continues at coordinate 70,975,012 of CM022297.1, forward strand.
ATATGACACTAAGTGGCGCATTTAATGCGCTCTGTCCAGTCTGCAGAGTTAGGTATGATGGCACTGTTTGCTATCTAATCAGTACACAATGACCGATTTGCCATTGTGGTGACCCCTTGTTCTATAAAAGGAGGGCCATGGCAACCTTAGAAAGGATTCAGACCCCTGTATTCTCATACGCGCGTAGTCGCTCTCGCCCCGAGGCGACCTTGCCGGGCTAGAGCGCTGCGCCTCCACCACGGTCCTCTCATCAAACCACCAAAGCAAGAGTAGGGTTTTACGCCTTGCGGCGGCCCGAACCTGGGTAAAAACTGCCCGTGTGATCACTGCCGTGCTGCCCCGCGCCCTCCGCTCTTTGTGCAATGCGTCCTTCCCCCCGCCGAACCACAAGGGGCCGATGGCCCCATAGGTGGCCGTGTTTTCCCACGACATCTTTGGCGCGCCAGGTAGGGGGAAGCGCTTGCGCGAACCCGAGAGCGTACGCAGCGCGTCATCTTCATCATCGTTTTCTTCATCGACGGCTTCATCATCCATGGCGCCCAAGAAGAGAACCGGTGCCGCAGCTCACCCATTCGCCTCGAAGGCCCCTCCATACGCGGCTGCCGACGCCATGGGTGCTACGGGGGCGCATGGGGACATGGACGCTGCGGGGGACGTGACCGGTGCAGGCGGCATCGCCACCACCTCCCCCGTAGCCGAAACGGGAGCAGGCGGCACCGGAGAAGGATAGCGCCAACAACATCCCGCGGCCACGCTCCACAAGGTGTGGGATGAGAGATCATTCCGTCCGTGCCTCTCCACCCCGCCGAAGCACGCGGCCGCAGCGGTGATGCTCGCCTTGGGGCGAACCGCGATCCTCCGGCCGCCCCCGCTGCGGATGCGGCCGCAGGGCATGCGTCACCCCCAGGATAGGCCGGCCAAGCTGATGCGCCTGACGGGGCCGCCGGTCCCCAAGCACATCCGCCTCGCCTCCGCGCCGCCCTGGCGACTGGCTCACGACGACAGGAGCACGGCGCTGCTACTACTGGCACCATCAGAAGCCAGGCGACACTACGGTCTACGTCATCATCCATGTCGAGCACAGCTTCAGAGGCCATGGCGCGGGCCAAACTCCTGTTGAGATTTCCGCCGGTGGATGATCAGATGGATGAGTGGAGAGCCACCATTCAGAGCTTGATTGGTTTCGCTGAGGCGGGAGGATCGCAGCGAGCAGACCCATCACAGCCTCCACCGGTGGCAATGGCCCGAGCTGCTGGCAGTACCGAAGGGGCCACCCCCATGGTGCAATCCCCTCCGCGGCGGCCAGCGTAGGGGCCACGGCCAGAGCAACGCAACCAAGAACCTGACGACGTATCGATGGCCTCGTCCGATCCTCGAGCACGACGAGAGCAGCGGCGAGTCCTAGAAGACAGGCGGGGGGAAGACGCACGCATCACCATCGAACGACGCTGCGAAACCCAATGCCGGTCTAATAGGTGCGATGGCTCCAACGTCGACGAGCCTACGCCCGGTGAGGGTGGGTGCCTACCTTTCGGGGTTGGGTGCCCTGCCTTCACTCGTGAGCTGCGGAAAGTCCGTTGGCCATCTGCCCGCACGTTCAAGCCAGGGATACCAGAGAAGTACGATGGAAGACTGAACCCGGCAGAGTTCTTGAGAATATACACCATTGTTGTTCAAGCTGCCGGGGGAAGAGACGGGAAGGTGTTCGCGAACTACTTCCCCTTGTACTCAAGCCAAATGTGAGGTCTTGGTTGATGCACTTGCCAGAGAATTCCATTTCGACCTGGGCTGACCTGTGCCATGAGTTTGTTGGCGCCTTCACGGGTGGCCACCAAGAACCAGGACAGCCCAGCGATTTACAGCTACTCCCGCAAAAGGAAGGAGAGAACCTGCAGAAGTACATGCAGAGGTTCAGCCGGGTGCACAGGAACATCCCAGACATCCACCCGGCAACTGTGATAGCTGCGTTCCAGTCCAACATGCGCAACCACCGGATACGTTCTAAAATGAACGTTTGTTTGCCCAAGATTGTGAATGGGCTATACACTTTGGTGGATAAGTGCACTCGAGTAGAAGAGGGGAGACGACTCCCAGGTGAAGAGGATGGCATCGACGTCGACTCAGAAGACGACGACGACGCCACCAGCCGGAAGAAGAAGAGCAAGAAGCGCTATGATAAAGTGGTGATGACCTTTGAAGGGTCGAGTGCACCTGGTACCGGCAAGAAGGCCAAGACCGAGGTCCCCGGCAAGGAAGTTGCCACGTGCACAGATTGCCGGGAAGCCGCGGCTGCCGAGAATGGGAAGAGCGAGGGGCCACACTACAAGATCCATCGGACCAATGGCCACGATCTCCAGGAGTGTCATCAGGTTGAGCAGCTCGTCCAGAAGCAGAGGGCTGAGTACAAGAAGCGTGATAAGGAGAAAAACCAAGATGGCGCTGGCGGGAAGGGCCGAGGTGGCAGAACAGGTCGCCCCGGCAAGGCTCCTCAGTATCAAGGGAAACCCGCCAAGGGCCGTGAGAAGAAGCACTACTGCAGGATGCTGCTAACGCGACACTACGATCAGAGACCCTTCGACAAAACTGTGTGCGATGCAATAATCGCAAACGGTGATGTAAAAAAACCGTCAAAAAAGATGCAAAATGTTTGCGATGATGGATGCATCAAACACGGTTTAGATTTTAGTTGCGTGTGCGATGCAGGGCATACGGTTCAGTTCAATGAACTGTTTGTGATGAGGCAGAAGAACAGAAACGGGCAGCCAGATGAAGGTGTGTGCGATATACGACATACGGTTCACTCGGATGAACTGTTTGTGATTAGGCGGAACAAAAAAAAACGGTCAGCCAGATCAAGGTGTGTGCGATATATGACATACGGTTCACTCGGATGAACTGTTTGCGTTGAGCCAAGAGAACAGAAACAGTTGAATTTAACAAGATGTGTGTGATACGCGGCAAACAGGTCTGTAATCAGAAATGTGTGCGAAGACCGATAATAACACAGACGATTGCTGCTAATAAGACGTGTGTGTTGTGTGTTGGGATTGCATATAGAACAACAACATATATATATACACACACTTATAAGGACATGGTTGCATAACCAAATTAAACATCCAATTACATAGGTGGCTACTACACACATGACATTTGCACACACCAAAGTAAACTATTACATGCATAATTACATAGGAGGGTACTACACACTGACATTTCCACACACCAAAGTCAACTATATATTACATGCATGATTAACTAGGATAAACGATCATCTGATCATCATCTACTTCTTGGGACGCTTGCCGCTACTGCTCTGCTTGTGGCTCGATCCGGCCTCGTCGATCTCGGTAACGAGGCACTTCCTCATGTCAACGATCCGCCTGTGCATCTCGTATCATGTGTACACCCTCTTGGCCGCGAACCTGAGGTGAGGTTCATCCAGTTGCCGCATCCAGGTCCCGTGCCAGGATACGGGACGTGTTCTGTTGGCATCCTGCTTCATCTTTTCGTAGTATGGGTCGATGATGGCCGAGGCGAGTTCAACCAGGGAGTCCTTCTTCATGCTACCCCAGATGAGGGAGTCCTGGATTAGGGGGGTCCTCGGGTGTCCGGTCTATTCTATATGGGCCGGACTGATGGGCCGTGAAGATAATGCAGAAGACTATCCCCCGTGTCCGGGTGGGACTCCTGTATGCGTGGATGGCAAGTTTGGTGTCCGGATGTACTCTTTCCTTCCTCTGTAAACTGACTTTGTACGACCCTGGGCCCCTCCGGTGTGTATATAAACCGGAGGGTTTAGTCCGTAGAGGCCATCAGAATAATCATAGGCTAGACAGCTAGGGTTTAGCCATTACGATCTCGAGGTAGATCAACTCTTGTAACCCCTATACTCATCGAATACAATCAAGTAGGACGTAGGGTTTTACCTCCATTAAGAGGGCCCGAACCTGGGGAAACATCATGTCCCCATTGTCCATTGTTACCATCGATCCTTAGACGCACAGCTTGAGCCCCCCTACCCAAGATCTGCCGGTTTTGACACCGACATTGGTGCTTTCATTGAGCGCTCCGCTGTGTAGTCGCGAGAAGCAATCTATGGCTCGCCTTGTCATCAACGATGATATCACCTCTGGAAGGAGCCTAACATCAAGACAGGACCTCCAGCTTGGCAGTTTTACCATGGGTGCTGGCATGGCCATCAAGCCGATAGCGCCCCCCGTGATCGCCAAACATCACCCCTGCATCGGTCTCGAATACTCCCAAAAGATGAATCCGGCGGATGTCTCGTCCTTAAACGAGCTGCTAGATCGCATCGCCGCCCTCGGGCTTTCAACGAATTATGATCGGATCGGGCTCAAACCCGACCAGAGGGAAATTAATTCCCCGCCGATCACCCACCTGGTAGCGGTCGTCGAGGAACGAGCCGAAAACAATTCTGCCCCTAAACTAAAGACCAGCTATGTTCGGGTCTCTGAACCTCTTGACTCGGACACCCTCCCTTTGGATGAGACTTCGCGTCCCCTGAACTCAGGGTCGGACATTGGGTCCGGGGAGCACTAGGATCTCCCTGGACCCGAACTGGTGACTTCAGAGATTTTACAGGCTCCGGATGCAATCCTGGGTCGGGATTCGAGTTTTTGCCCGCCCACCCACCACAATCAATACTCTCCAAGTAATTTAGGCCCTCCAGACATATGTGACCTAATGTATGTATGGAAGCAACCTCGGGAAATGGTCCATCACTTCTGGGCCAGATTCCTACTTGTCAAAAACAAGATTAAAGATTATTGCGACGATGACGCAGTCTCGGTCTTTCATCGCAATTGTACCGACGAGGGAATTCGGAATGCCCTCAACCGCCGTCACATACAGAGTTTCACGGAGCTATCGCACATAGTACGGAAGTATTGCATGATGGAAAGCACTTGGAAAGCACAGAAAACCGAATTGGAACCGGCTGCCTTTAAGCAGTGCACTGCCCGGGCAAAACGGATACACCCTTACGAGGCATCCGACCATAAGCCCGTCGGCAAGAAAAAACCTTCTACAGGATACAGGTCCGTTCTTGACGAACTCCTCGACAAGCCCTTTCCATTACATACAACGCCGAGCACTGACTCAACCCACAGCCTTCGAGCATGTTGGGTACTCCGGCAGGTAGCTAAAAGTGGAGAGGCCATCCTCACCACCACCACTCCAGAGAAGCATTCTCCGGAGGATGACGATTTTCACGTCCTTACGGTCTTCGAGACTTTCTCCTCAAATAATCAGCGTAAGGGGGCACTCCGCGACCTCACTGAAGTCCACCAAGTAACCGCAGTAAGCCCATGGAACGACACGGCAATAACCTTCACCGCTGACGACAAACCAAGGGCCCGATCAGTCCTAGTACCCGCCGCTTTAGTCCTAAACCCAATTGTGGATGGCTTTCGACTTACCAAAGTGCTCATGGACGGTGGCAGCGGGCTTAACCTCATCTACGAGGACACGCTCAAGAAAATGCAGATCGATAGAACACGCATCGAGCAAAGCAGTACCACCTTTCGAGGTATCATCCCCAGTAGAGGAGGACGATGCTCGAGGAGAATTAAACTCGATGTAGTATTCGGCACGCCTGAAAACTATAGGTCGGAGGAGCTGCTCTTTCACATCGCTCCCTTCAATAGCGGATACCACGCCCTCCTAGGGCGGGGCGCTTTTTTACGCTTCCAAGCCGTACCCCATTATGGGTACATGAAGCTTAAAATGCCGGGGGCCAATGGAATAATCACAGTTACAAGTGATCCGGATACAGCACTCCGCGCCGAAAACAAAACCGCATCCTTGGCCCTTGAGGCACTCTCCGAAGCCCTTGCGGCCGAAGAGTTAACTACCCTACGATCCATGGTGGACAGGGATGATGTGATTCTCGATAAGAGACCTAAATCCACCTCTTTCAAGCCAGCAGATGAAATAGTTAAATTTCAAGTGCACCCGACGGATCCTAACAAAATAGCGTCCATCGGAGCACAGCTGGATTTGACGGTAGATGCCGCCTTACGCGCTTTCCTACGTCAAAATTGGGATATCTTCGCCTGGCACCCTTCGGACATGCCCGGTATCCCACGTAGACGGGCCAAACACAGCCTCAACATAATTAAGGGGTTCAAACCAGTCAAGCAAATGCTACGGCGATTTTCCGAACCCAAACGACAAGCTATGGGTGAGGAGTAGCCAAACTTCTTGAAGCCGGGTTCATCAGAGAAATCAAACACCCGGATTGGCTAGCCAACTTGGTCATGGTGCCGAAGAAGGACAAGTCTTGGCGCCTTTGTGTCGATTTCAAAGACCTCAATAAGGCTTGTCCTAAAGACCCTTTCCCATTGCCCCGCATTGACCAGATTATTGACGCGACCGCGGGACACGACTCATTGTGTTTCCTCAACGCTTACTCCGAATACCATCAAATTAAAATGAAGGAGTCCGACCAGGCCATAACGGCATTCATCACCCCGTATGGGCCTTTCTGTTTCAACACTATGCCTTTTGGGCTCAAAAACACTGGTGCCACTTACCAACGCATGATTCAAACATGCTTGGAAAAACAAATCGGCAAGACGGTAGAAGCATATGTGGACGACATGGTCATCAAGACCAAGCACGTCAAATCATTGGTGGACGATCTCCGCCTCACATTTGACAACCTCCGAGCATACGACATACGGCTCAATCCGGAAAAATGCGTCTTCGGCGTTCCAGCCGGAAAGCTATTAGGGTTCATTGTCTCCCATAGAGGAATTGAAGCAAACCCAGCCAAAATCCGAGCCTTGTCACAATTGGCTACGCCAACAGACCTAAAACAGGTCCAAAAGCTAGCAGGGTGCGTAGCGGCCTTGAGCCGCTTTATCTCCAGATTAGGAGAAAAAACATTACCACTTTATAGACTGCTCAGACGCACCGACAACTTTGAATGGATGGAAGCGGCCACAGCCAGATTGGAAGAAATAAAAACCATATTAGCAGGCAATCCAATCCTAGCCGCCCCAAGTGTTGGTGAGCCTATGCTGCTTTATATCTCCGCAACTCACCAGGTAGTGAGCGCCGTACTCGTCATCGAGCGAGGGGAAGAGGGACATAAATTCCCCATCCAAAAGCCAGTGTATTATGTATCAGGGGTCCTTACACCCTGCAAATCCCGATACCCTCACTACCAAAAGAGAGCTTACGCGGTCTTTATGGCATCCCGAAAACTCCGACACTATTTTCAAGAGTGTTCGATCACGGTGGCATCTGAAGTACCACTTAACAACATTATAAATAACAGGGACGCCACTGGCCACATAGCTAAATGGGCCATTGAGCTCTTACCGTTTGAAATAACTTACAAGCCACGCCGAGCTATTAAATCTCAGGTGTTGGCGACTTCATCGCAGAGTGGACGGAAGCCGAGCTCCCCAAAGAGTACAGTTCCAACTCCAACTGGATCATGTACTTCGGCAGTTCTAAAATGTTGGCCGGACTGGGGGCTGGCATCATCTTGACATCCCCTATGGGGGACACAGTCCGCTACGTGTTGCAAATCATGTATACGGACTCCAATAACGCAACCGAATACGAGGCACTTCTACATGGTCTCCGCATGGCTGTCTCCATGGGCATACAACGCCTAGAGGTGCGCGGCGATTCGAACCTCGCAATATCCCAGGTAAATGGAGAGTTCGTTGCAAAAGATCCAAAAATGGCGGCATATCGAAACACCGTATTAAAAATATCAGCTCGGTTCGAGGGGCTCGAATTTCATCACGTCGCTAGAGACAGTAACCAAGCAGCGGATATACTCGCTCGCATGGGCGCCAAGCGCGACCCCGTCCCGCCTAATACATTCGTGGAAAGGCTTTTCAAGCCATCCATGGTATGGCAAGACAAGAGCGGAGATGCAAGTACGGACCTGATCACACCCCCATCAGCCGAACATGATACAGGTATCATTGGGGGTTCGGATACCGAAATAACACCCTTTGCTCATGAGATCATGGTCGTTATTGCTCCATGGACTGAACCCTTCCTAGCCTACCTTAATAGGCAGGAGCTTCTTGATGATCAAAATGAGGCCCGTCGCATAGTTCGGCATTCTAAAGCCTATAAAGTTCACGAAGGTGAACTGTACAAGAAAAGAACTACCGGAGTTCTCCAAAGGTGTATCTCCGAAGAGGAGGGATGACAACTCTTGGCTGAAATACATGCTGGTATGGGCGTCCATCACGCTACAGCTCGGGCCCTCGTAAGCAAAGCTTTCTGGACAGGTTTTTTCTGGCCAACGGCCCGAGCAGACGCACAATCCCTTGTCCAGCTTTGTGTGGGATGTCAGCTTTTCGCCAATCAAAGTCATATGCCTCCCACCGCCTTAAGAACAATCCCCATTACTTGGCCCTTTGCGGTCTGGGGGCTCGATATGGTCGGTCCCCTTAAAGGGGGAAGCCATAAAAAGAAATATTTACTGGTTATGGTGGATATATTCACTAAGTGGATAGAGGCCAAACCAGTAAAAACGGCTGAAGCAGGACCAGTGATTGACTTTATATCCGGCGTGGTACACCGTTATGGTGTCCTGCACAGTATCATCACTGACAATGGCTCCAATTTCACAGTTGATGAGGTGAAAAACTGGTGTGCTAATTTGGGCATTAAACTCGACTATGCATCCATCTACCACCCTCAAACAAACGGTCAGGTTGAATGGGCCAATGGCCTGATAATGAGCGGCATCAATCCCCGACTGGTGCGCTCCCTACAGGAGTCAGATAAACACTGGGTTGAGGAACTCGATTCCATGCTCTGGGGGCTGCGGACTACACCTAACCGAACAACCGGATACACACCTTTCTTCATGGTGTACGGCGCGGAAGCTGTTTTGCCCTGCGACATCATTCATGACTCACCTCGAGTGCACATGTACGAAGAGCAAGAAGCCGATCTCGATCGGCAGGACGACCTAGACGGTCTCGAAGAGGAGCGTGACATTACACAAGCCCGTTCCACACTTTATCAACAACAGGCCAGGCGATACCAAAGCAGAGAAGTGCGGGCCAAGACTTATAACGTTGGTGAACTCGTCTTGCGTCTCCCGGAGAAGAAGAAGGATAAGCTCAAACCAAGATGGGAGGGCCCCTTCATCATCGATGAAGTTCTCACAGGAGGAGCCTATCGCCTTCGTAATGCATCGGATAATCGCCTTGAGCCAAATCCATGGAACGCTGCTCGGCTCCGACGATTCTACAGATAGTTCGGTCGCATCCTTTTTTCTTTCTTTGATTAGGTTCCTTTTTTTTCTCCTCTTCTTTTTTTTCCTTCTTTTATCCCAGGGTATGTTCGGATCTACCGAACTGTTAGGGGTACACATCTTTAAATGTATACACCCCATTATAACTGGGGGCTTCTTTGACGAAGCTTATTACTGAAAGCTTGTTGCTTACATTGTTTATGTCGTTTGTTCTATACATCCTTTTGTCATTATATGCACCACTATGACTTAAGTTTTTGCAAAGCCGGGTTGCCTCGCTCCTGTGTTTATACCCTACGTTCCCGATTGTTCGGCTAGGGTGTAAAGGGAGCACCTCTGCGATTGTTACAACCGGGTACTCTGGACCTGTACCTCAGACGGGTGAAGCCGAAAGCTAGCGTTCTTAAGGGAATAATTGGTCGGCAAACAACGACAGATTATTTACATTTGTGTAATTCTTCTAACAAACACGGGATAGGCTACCCGTAACTCGGATCAAAGCCTAGGCATGCATACTTAAGCGTGCCGACCCAAGGAAAGGAACCCTTAGCGGAACTATTTTCCCTGGAAGATGTTTCTTACGTTAAAAAGTAATATAACATAACTCCCCGAACAAATTTTTATCTGTTCGAGCAACATGACCGGATTGCCTGGTTTCCAGACATAGTGAATGTTTATTACATTCCAACATGGTATCCGGAAACACTCCTACTTCTTGGTTTGGAGGTTGAAACCGAAGGCCTGCGATGACAAATTTTGACAAGTTCGGTTGGAGATAAGTTCGATGATAAAGTACATTTTTACATTGAATCGAACGCCTACTCTTTATCTATGTCATCTATAAGACTGCTTAAGCTACAGTCTTCTTGCGAATATTTCGCAGCTATCATCATTTGGCCATATACCAAGTTCACGGGAATCTCTTTTCCGTCTGGTCCCTGCGGTCCAACTCGGGCCATACGATTTGGATCAAGCTCGGTGTAGCTCGTCTTCACCATTGCCCATGCCTCTCATGCACCTTCCCGGCATGCTGACGTTTTCCATAGCTCAAAACGGCGTCGGGCACCTTTGAACAGGTTTGCCAACGCCTCCATACTTTCTGGAGGGGCATCGGATGGCCACAAGGCCTTGGCCATACTTCTCATGGCTTTCCGGGCTCGCTCATGCACTACGGACAGCTCTTTCAAAGCGTCGCCTCGTAATCCGGATACTTCTTCTTCATGACGCCCGGTTAATAGACCTGCACGAGCAACATTATAACACTCCAAATTACGGGATAATATGAGCAAATTGGATGGTTCAAAGGTCATACTGAATATGCCGCATTTTAACTTTTTATTCTCTTTTTGAGCGTCCGATAATTGAGCCTTTAAGCTCTTTATCTCTTCGGCTTGCTTATCATTTTTCTCCTCCAGTTTGTTCTTTTGATCAACGGTCATCGTGACCTTCTTCAGTTCTTCTAGCTCTGTGTTGGCGGTGTCTAGCTTTGTCCGGCTCGCTTCAAGCTCATGGGACAGTGCGTTGTTCTTCTCTTTGAGGACCTGCAGTCATAACGATCCTTAAATCGGTTGGCCTAAACCGCTTCAAGTCACGGGGGCTACTGGCATATATCTATTAAATTTACACAAACCATTACCTGCATATCTTTTGAAAACAGGTGGGCAACTCCAGCAAGTCCGTCCCGGGCGGCCCGGATATATGCATCCACGGTGCTGAGGGCATTAAATTCTTGCTCCGTAAAAGCTGGAGTGTGCATGGTCTCTTTCAGTCGTCGATGATTCATCATGCTCTCTACTTCGGAATTTGTGACTGATATGTCATCCGAATCTTCATGAGGCGGATGAGTTGGCGCTGCATCCGTATTGGCTCTTGTCCTGGTTGATGAGCCAGGCATCGGATTAGCTGATGATCGGCTAACAGGGATTTTGGACATGGTTCGCCGTGTGCTCCTCCTGGAATAAGATGGGAGGAGAAATACGACAATCTGGTTTTATGCCTAGGCATATATTAAAGGTTATACCTCTTTGATGAAGGAGGGGGGTCGACGGTGCTCCTGGCTTCCTTTCATTTTAAAGGCTCACCCTGCGCAGATGCTACCTTCCTAGGGGCCGCCCTCGATGGAGTATGGCTCGCCGAGCGCCGATCCTATAAAGCACGATTTAGTGTGATGGGTGAGGTGCAAGTGGGGACTCCTCTTTCTGAGGATGATTTCCAAAAACTTACCTTAGAGAAAGGGAGGAGGCCGGGGTAGTCGGCTATAATGGCCACTTCCGAACTGTCATGGCTTGCTTGATAAAACACTCCATCGTCAAACTCTAGAAATATATCCGGATCCTCGCAGAGGCCGGGATCTTCGTGGCGAGCATAATCCTCTGGTTGTGGAGAGGGGCAGTGCACATTTTCGATAACCTTCCTCCATGTCTGTTTTAAAGACGACCAGAACAATTCGATTAGTATGCCTCCATAATGAGGTAGGACAATGCTGATAATCAGAAAACTCACCCATTCAATGGGGTTATACATGGAGAAACCTTCCCGACAATTTAAACGGAGGAATTCTTCTTTCTCCCCCTTATGAAGATCTGCCAGAATGGCGACCAGAACGGCGGGGGTATCCGGGCCCTCGTGCCTATAGCGATATGCATCGTCCTCTCCATTGTAACACCAAAAAGGTGTCACTCTGGACTGAAGGGGCTGGATGCATCGCTTTATCGCGATAGCCATGACTTCGATTATCGAGAGTCCGGAATGGGCAAGTAACCTGACCTTGCCGACCAACCTCTTTACTTCCGCACTGTCTTCTTCTTTGGGGCTCCGGGGGCGCCAGTTGAGGCGTTTCTTCAAAGGAGCATTGGAGAATTCGGGGAGTCCACGTCGAACTGGGTCCGGAAGGGGAACATCCTCGATATAAAACCATTCCGAAGCCCATTCTTCGGATGCCTTCTTGGGAGTTCCGATGAGGTAACCTGATCCGGCTATGCGCCATACTTCGGCACCGCCCACTTCAAATATAGAACCCCCTTTATGATGGGGGATGAGGCAAAAGAACTTTCTCCATAGTTTGAAATGAGCCTCGCAGCCTAAGAATAGTTCGCAGAGAGCGACAAAACCAGAAATGTGCAGAATAGAACCTGGTGTGAGGTTGTGCAGCTGGATCCCATAGAATTCCAATAGACCTCTGAGGAAGGGGTGGATTACGAATCCTAAGCCCCTCAGAAGAAACGAGACAAAGCACACCCTCTCCTCCTTGTTGGGATTGGGGAAGTTCTCTGCTAGCACGTCATGGCCAATCGAAGCCAATCCCGCCCGCACGGAGACTAAATATGCGGGAGGGAGATATCCCTGCGTCTGAAGTTGATTCAGCTGAGGGTGAGACACTGAGCAGCTTCGCCAATCACCCGTTTGAGAGTGCGAGGAAGAACCAGGAGCGCTCGCCATGTTTTGATTTTTCGTGGTTTGCTTTGATGCTCTTTGCGTGATATGGGATGACATTAGGAGATCTAACCTCCTTAAATAGATACCGCCCTTGCATGATAAGGGGCTTATTTGTAAAAAATTATGGACTGTTCACATTCGCCCGATGCGTGGAAATCGAGGCGACGACAGGGAGGAATCATAAAGGCAGAACATGGAGGTCAAAGCCGTACTGTCGTCAATCTGGAGTATGATGAAGAACCCGCCTTGCAAAGCCGAACATATAAGCCGGATACTGTATCGTCATTGAAGGAAAGTTCGGGGGCTACTGAGGGAGTCCTGGATTAAGGGGGTCCTCGGGTGTTCGGTCTATTCTATATGGGCCGGACTGATGGGCCATGAAGATAAAGCAGAAGACTATCCCCCGTGTCCGGGTGGGACTCCTGTATGCGTGGATGGCAAGTTTGGTGTCCGGATGTACTCTTTCCTTCCTCTGTAAACCGACTTTGTATGACCCTGGGCCCCTCCGGTGTGTATATAAACCGGAGGGTTTAGTCCGTAGAGGCCATCAGAATAATCATAGGCTAGACAGCTAGGGTTTAGCCATTACGATCTCGAGGTAGATCAACTCTTGTAACCCCTATACTCATCGAATACAATCAAGCAGGACATAGGGTTTTACCTCCATTAAGAGGGCCCGAACCTGGGTAAACATCATGTCCCCATTGTCCATTGTTACCATCGATCCTTAGACGCACAGCTTGGGCCCCCCTACCTGAGATCTGCCGGTTTTGACACTGACACCAGACCCTGTAGTGCTCACGGATTTCGACAAGGTTCTTGCAGGCCAAGCCGTAACCCTGAGTGCTTTTACATTGTCGGTGGTTTCCACCGTAGCGAACTTGTAGTCGGTGCTGTTGGCAAACCTGGTGAAATGGTCGCAAGGCTCTATGGCCATGCAGTAGTGGTAGATGAGGACATGATGGCGCACACACAACTAGGCGACGGCAACCTTCTGATCTATGTTGGGACGACCGCCGGTGTACTGGAGGTCGATGCCGACCACCTTGTACTTGTCTTGAGCAAGCAACTGCTCAATGGTGTTGATGTAGTCGTCCACCACGGCCGGGTCAATGGTGTACACCACTGACAGATCCGTCTCCCTCGCGTGGGTCTCCACTTTATGCTCGCCGAACTCCATTGGAGCGCGCTAGACATCCCCTCTCTATGTGTCATCGTGGGTGTGCTTGTTGTGTTGTGGGGTGCGATCGAAAGGTTGAAGAGACTAAGGTTATAATGGCCGTGGGAATTAAAGGGGAAGCTAGACAGCCTGGAATATCGGCACGCCCGGATGGCAGTTCTAATTTGCAGCGCGTAACTGCATCGTGCCACACATAACTGCATCGCGTGGCGACGCACACGGCGCAACCGCATGCATATGGGGCCCCCGACGTGATCATGTGCAGGCCCAACCGCTGGTAGAGCAAGCGTGGAGGGAGGCGAGCAGAGCGCTCCGCGGTTGCCTCAACGGCGAGCAACCATATATATGCATATAGCAGTTGAACACGCAAGGAAAAGCTGTCCACAAGCCGAGCGCGCCGACGGACACGAGCAGAGTGCGCCGCGGCGCCTAACAGCGAGCACAGCGCGCTGCGGCGCCTAACGGCGAGCAGAGCTTGTCGAGGGATGCGAGTAGAGTCCGGCACAGTGATACGTGGCAAATAAGACGAACTATGCGAGCGATGTCGGAGACATCAAGCACGAATCAGATTAGAGTTACGTGTGCGATACATGGCATACAGTTGATCCATCCGAGCTATTTGTGATGGAATAAGCAATGTGTGTTGTGGGCAAACGCTTGCTGGTATATAACCGTTTGCGATTGATGAATTCATCACCGACGGGTTACCTAGTGTGGTCCGTGTGCGATGTGATATGCTGTGTCTGCAGAACATCTATGCTCTGTGTATAGAAGAACAACATATATATACTTGTAACAGGACATGATTGCAATACCAAATTAAACATCCAATTACGTTATATAACAAATACCATAAATATTGCAAGGTTCAAATTCAAAGATTACAATGCCCAAATTCAAACATTGCAAACCTCGTTATTTCTGCAAAGGGATCAGCCACTGACAAGTCATGTATGGGTTTGACACAATGACTTCCAATTACTCTGTCATATGCTCTTCCAATACGAAGTTTAGCTTTTTTGGAGCCTCTTCCATTCTGCAGTACCTGCCGGCTCTGATCAACAAACCATTCATCTTTCCTAATTAAATGTGTGTTCAAGCTCAGTACCCTCAGCACCCTTGCTCTGGCAAGAAAGAACCTGGCGAGTGTAATCTCCGGTAAGGTCCCTCGGTTGGAGTTCAAAGTAATATTTGAGAGATGCAGATCCAGGCATTCGATGTGATTGTCGTTATAAACATTATCCACCTCGGGGCCTATTATTATCTGTAAAAGAAGAGAACATGTTAGTGCCTACATGCAGTTTTGAACACTACTACACGCCTATTTGGTTTGTAGGATTTGTAAAATGCACCAACGTGCCATCTTCGATCTGACATGATTAACATGGGCATTTGATTACAATCTAGAAAAATGTAGCCTTCTTCACAAGAGGTTGGATTAGATGAAAAATTCCCTAAGAAAACTAGTACAGATGAATCCAAAGGAGAAATGCTTATGGATTGTAACCATATGAATCAAGCAACCAATATGGGGTGGGGGGTGTATGTCCTGAAATCCTCCAAAATTGCTTCAGAAATCGTAGTACATTGTCATTGTAAACTTGGGAAAAGGTGCAAAAAATTGAACTCCCTTATGGTTAACATTTAACAGGAAAGGAACATCACCTCGATATATAGCTTCTTCAGGCACGGAAAGCATCTCAGGAAACTAACAACTTGGTCCAGGTTGGGGCCGATAGATTCTAGTGCCAAGACCTTCACTGTGCCTAGAATCTGGGTGAACCTTTGCTGGATGATAGACGAACATACATCTTCAAAATTAGAAATAATGTTGATATCAAGAAGGAGAGGTATAAGGCAACTGTTGTACCTGAAAGTAGTAGTACTAGACAGACGAGTAGCCCACCACTGTCAATTTCGGTGCAGAAATGAGATTGATTCTTGTTGGACCTTGTTGAACAACTACAAGTAATCTCTCAAGTGAAGGTGTGTCCTCAATGAACCATATTGTGGTCCACCTTTTGTGATCTCTCATTGCAGCACCAGCAACACACATAAATAGTCCGAAGAGTCATGGAGGTGATGTGGAAGGTACTCGACTAATTCATCGCCTGAAGACGAAGGACCTCGAGTGCAGTACAGCCGCGGAGCAGGCGCTCCATGTCATCCTTTGGGATGCAGACGGCGACGAGCTCGAGGTGCTCCAGTCGTGGTAGAAAAATAGCGGGCTCGTCATTAAGGGGGGGGGGAATGGCAGTTCATGAACTTGGCGAGGCGCAGCGTGGGCGCGAAGCGGAGCGCGGACATTGGCAGCGAGCGCATATGCCCATCATTAAAACTTAGCTCCTCGAGCTGATCTAGGGCGGGGGATCGGAACCACTCGTTAAGCTTGGCACGGTCCTTGCCATTGGAACAGAACTTGCCCGTGATAAGGCCTCTGATTGGGCCATGGTGACTGCCGAGAATCTGGGAGAACGCATTCATGCTTTTGCGATAGCCATGGCAGAGCTCGTGGGCGTCGAGGAGGTCAACAGGGGTGGAGAGCCATAGGGGGCGCCACCGCCGGGAAAGGGCGGTTGTCCTTGCCCCATATTTGATTGGGTGGAGGGATATGATGACTGTCAACGTATCATCGGGGAGGCTGCTAATGAAGTCTAGGCCTGCTGGAGTCGCTTGCGGTTCTTTCTCGACCCACCACCGATTGTTGGCAGCCTCGTTCTCCACCTCATCGGCGGCGACGGAAACCTCTGTCTCCATACTTCAGTAGCCCTGGCGTCGCCACTCCCTCCGATGGGGCGCTTCGGCGGCATCCTCATACACTGACGGCTTTGAGGACTAAGAGCGGCGTCGAGGATGTGGGCGGAGAGAGAGGATTGTGTGTGTGGCGAGGATGGGGGGTGCGGCCGCTCAGGCGCGCCATTAATACAGACCAGTGGGAGCGAGGCGGGCAGCGGTCAAAGGCTGTCTCGCTTCCCGGTGAGCCTGCGCGGCGGACTTCTGGCATTCCTATACCATCATTTCACGGAGCGAGGCGGGCGCGCCATTAATATAGAGCAGTGGGACCGAGGTTAGCGGCGGTCAAAGGGCTGGCTTGCCTCCCAGTGAGCCTACGCGGCGGACTGTTGGCATGCCTACCGTCATTTCACACAGCTACTAGCACGCCCCGCACGCTGAGTGCGTAGCGAACACGCGCATGCCTCGGCCTCCCGGTCTGCCTGCTAGCATGCGTCTCGTCAACTCACGCATGCTCGTACGACACACGGGACGCGTGCGTGGCACGTATTATATTGATTTTTTCTTTTTGATGATTAATTCTGCCGCTTTATTGCTTAACTGAAGCACGGCACTTACATTGTTGGTCTAACGCCCACGGTTCAAATAAAGAGTTCGTTTGCCATATTGGTTGATAATTATTTATAATTTCTTGTATGTAAGAAGATTATATCAAAACTTGTCTCAAATTTGAAAAACAAATCACAGTCTATTGGTGTCCATATGACACCACAATAAGATTCATGAATTTCAACTTAGTTTTGGATTTATTGGATTTTAAAATCAAGATTCTAGATGTTAGAAATTTCTTGCATGGGGACTAAACATGCACCCAGGGACACGTACACATATGATTTTTCAATCCATTTTCGTGCACTATCACGGGTCTCATGTAGATCAAATTTGATTTGGCACATTTAAATCCCTGGGAAATCAATCAATGTATAAAAAATGAATAGATGTTATCTATTTTTTTTCAATTTTCAACACTAAACTCATTTGGTCGCATGTTCGCTGCAGAAAAACTTTGACATGCATCTTTGGGCCACATGCACGCGGTGGTCCTACGACACTCATTCGCGTGGGCCCATGAGGTCGCTGTCCAGCACTATGATATGTGATGAGAGAGGTTAATTTGACCAACATGGATGGTCATTTTTTGGTTTTTGTTATACTTACGGTAGGAGTATATATATATAGTACGCGTTGAAGAGGGTGGCCGGGCGCAATACTACGCGTCATATAGGACACTCACTCGCGTGCGATGCTTCCATCCATGGGCCCGCGAGGTTGTCCTCCAGCACTTTGACCCAGCAAGGAGGTTTATTTTTGGGTTGTGTTGCGGTAGGAGTATATAGTACGCATCGAAGAGGGGAGGAGGGGGCCGGGGCAGCACATATATACTACACACACATCATGAATCGATCTCGCTCCGTGTGGGGACTTTTCGGTTTCCGAGGCAGGTGCCGCAAAGAAGTTGTGCATATTGGGTATTAAAAACATCACCAACACATTGGGCCACATGCATACGATGGTTATCACTCATTCGCCTGCGACTCTTCCGTCCATGGGCCCGCGAGGTCATCGTCCATCTAATATATGACACAACGAGAAAGGTAATTTGACGAACAAGGAGGATTATTTTTGGGTTGTGTTACGGTACGTACGTACGAGTATATATTACACATCGAAGAGGGGAGGGGGCAACATATATATCTATACTACGTGTCATGAACCTCGGTTCGTCTGTGGGGGACTTAAAGGTTTCCGAGGCAGGTGCCACATCAAAGTTCTGCATATATATTAGGTATTCAAACATCACAACCACACATCTCCATACATATGTGTTTGGCCCACAAGCAAGCGATGGCGGTTGTCCTCTAGCACTCACTCACAGGGTTATCGGCGAGATGCTTCGTCCATCTCTGTGTGCCCGCTTGGTTAATCACATCGACCGACTGCGATAGAGGTTAATTTCACTTATAATTAGGAGGGGATTAAATGTTGGTTCATCTTATACGGTTTGGTACATGCAACTATACTTCGCGCGCAGGTGTACGCACGAATCCCTCCCACCGGGTCGAATTGGTGGGGGGGGGGGCGGAGCACGTGACGCATCATGAACCAGATCTATGTGGGGACTGTGCATTTTTTGACGCATGCATGCACCACATCAAAATGTTGTGCTTTTGGTATTCAAACATATATGCATGCATCACGCATGTCCATACATATGTTTGGGGCACATACATGGAGTGGTTGTCTTTGGACACTCTCCCTCGCTTGGTTATCATCGACGGCCTATATATTCATGGACCTGCGTGGACATCTCCATCACTTCGACCAACAACGCAAGAGAGGTTACCAGGGTGGATTCTTCTTCTCTTGGTTAGCGTTACCGTATAGTCGTATGTCGATCATGGTGAGATTCGAGACCTAAGTTTGATGGCTCGCATACACATGAATCAAAGTTGTGCATTGGTTATATTCGAACACCACATGACACTTCATACATATGTTTGGGCCACACATGCACGCAGTGGTTGTCTTCAGGCACTCCCTCGCGTCGTTATCGGCGACAAGCTAGCCTATTTTGTGGGGCCGCGTGTGGAACATCAATGCATGACTTTGACCCAACAAACAAGAGAGGTTATATGACCAAGGTGGTGATTCTTCTTGGTCAGTCTTACAATACGCCTTGGTGAGATGCCCCCTCCCACCGACTCAAAGTGTGTGTGGGGGGGGGCACAGTACTACTTCGTACTAGATGAACCTCCGTGGGGTTGGGGATGCCCGGTTAATTTGCGATGCACATGTGCCACATCAAATTTGTGATTTGGTTATTTAAATATCATATCACATCGTTTTCACACACACACACATCGGGCCACCCGCAGGTGTGGTTGGTAAGTGGTGTCACCCATCTAACACCAGATGAACACATCTGTGGGCCCGCACACGGTCCACATTTGATCAGAACCAAAGGGGTGGCATTGATGTACTTCTTTCAGTTTTGTGTTACAGTACAGTGAGATGTCAGACCTAGCTATTTGGGGGCATGCATTCATAGCTAGGATTCCCCTCCCGGCAACACGAAGTGTGTGTGTTTGGGGGGGCTAGCAATAATAACGTGTGCTTTGTGCGACAGGTGCCACATCAAAGTTGTGCATTGGGGATTTGAACATCAAACCACCCTTTTCATACATATATTTGGTCCACATGCAAGTGTGTTCGTGTTCTGACCCTTTCCCGCATTTTTTAGCCCAAATTTATAAACAGCAGACGAGTCGGACGCAGCAATCGTCTGTGATCGGGTACGAAACAGACACGGTTCCCTAGGACTACCCGTGTGCCGCGCCCCTGCCCCTGTCACCCACATGATCATAGTAGATTGGGCTCCACGAGGCTTCCCTCCCCCTCTCAAAAATATCTACTCCCTCGCAATCTCGAAAATATCTACCCGCGTCCACGTAGATGGTTTTTCTATTTGATAGCACACGATTAGTATGTCTGGACCGTGTGCGATGTCTGTTACTCCCGCTCTGCTTCAATCAGTAGATCCAAATTTTGTTAGCCCCGGCATTTTACTCCCGCCCCGCTCTGCTTCAATCCCTTGATCCAAATTTTCGGTAGCCCCGCCATTTTACTCCCGCCTAGTAAAATTTTCAGTACCCGCGGCATTTCCTCAAACACCACCTTGGACCCCTCCACACACACACCCCAAATCCTTCGCTCACCCCAAATCCCCCGCTCACACACATACACACCACCCCTCCCTCCCTCCAAACCTAGCTAGGTAGCCGCCGCCGCCTCCATCGTCAACCTCTGCCGGTCTGCCCATGCAGTTTACCCACCGATATACATACCCTCGTCGCCCTGAGTTTCTTAGATGACGCCTGTGAAACGCCCCCTTTCCCAGAGATCCCCATCCCCACCCCCTCCCCCACTCCAGAGCGTCGCAGCCTAAGCCCGACTACGCTTCCCGGGGAGCTCAAGGAGCGAATGGCCCAAAAGAGCTTTACCGCGGGCTCTTCGTCCGACGTCGGCTAGGTGGCCTCCGAGGAAGCTGACGACGATGACTGGACCTGGATTAAGCCTTTCAATCAGCGGGCTAGAGTATTCTGGCATGTCGCGGACGCCGGCTACGACATCGAGGTCGTCGACACTGATGGCTTGACGCGGGTTATGTCACAGGTTAAGTTGCCCACCCCCAACTCTTCGGGTTTGACAGCCATCGATCTCATCGATGGCCCTGCCGCTGATCTCCTG
Organism: Thinopyrum elongatum; assembly: GCA_011799875.1. NCBI lineage: Eukaryota > Viridiplantae > Streptophyta > Magnoliopsida > Poales > Poaceae > Thinopyrum > Thinopyrum elongatum. The sequence continues at coordinate 70,995,930 of CM022297.1, forward strand.
CGGCTCGTTATGAACAATTTGCCATCCTTCATCTCCATGGAGCCCCTTTTATCATTTCTGAAGGACACGTTCTGCGACGCTGGCCTGGGATCCACAGCTGGCAAGCCAGACCTCTTCAACGGCGACCACGAGGAGGGAGCCAATCTGTGACAAGTGAGGAAACCCATGATTTGTTTTCTCGAACCCCTTTTGTAGTGAGAACATGTCCAGTATTTATTGCTATATTAGGTTGTTTGCATTACGCCTTGTTTATTTCTGCAGTTTATGGTTGTTCGGTTGTTTGTAGTTAGCATATGTCCAGTTTCAATTGCCATCTTTGGTTGTTCATAGTATGCCTTGTTTATTTCAGCTATTAACAGTGTGATGTTCTATATGTGCTAGTATGAACTGTGTAGTTCAATTTCATCAATACCAAATTTAAAAATCGCTCTATGAATGATTATATTTGGTTGCTGTTAAGCATGTTGTACTCCCTCCGAATCTTTTTAGTTCGCATATAAGATTTGTCTAAAGTCAGGCCTCTTAAAGTTTGACCAACTTTATAGAACAAAATACCAACATTCACAATATGAAATAAATATCAGTACATGTGTCATGACTTAAATTTTCATATTGTATAACTTTAGCATACTAGATGTTGATATTTTTTCATATAAATAAGGTCAAACTTTATGAAGTTTGACTTTAGACAATTCTTATATGCAGAGTAAAAAGGACCGGAGGGAGTATTGAACACGCCTTTCCATTTGATTTAACAATGGCACTGTTTGGATACTCTAACTTAGCTAGAGGTTAGAGTTAGTTTCTAGCTCATGACAGTTAAAAGGGAGAGAGAGATTGGTGGAATAGTTGATTGTATTGCTTGAGCCTCGTGGGCATATATATAGGAGTACATGGTCATCTTGGAGTACAAGTCAAGGTAGAATAAATCCTACACTATCCTACGTTTCCTAAATAACAATGATACTCAACAATGACTAACCCTGAACTAACTCTAGCCAAAGAGGTGTTTGGATGACAGTGTTAGATTGACAATAAATGCACTAGGAGAACTAGCCCCAATTAGCACCTCTTGGGTGGGATAGTTGTTTTGGGTGGGTTTGACGCAACTAGCTCAAACTAGCCCTCATGTTTGGATACTTTAGGGCTATTTGAGCCCAAACTAACTCAAACTAACTCTAACCCATGGATCCAAACAGGGCCAATAACTAGCATACTTAGACCTGCACAATACAAGTTTGAATGACTACGTTTGCTTGTTTTTAAATATTAGGCCTGTTGTTAATAACACACCTTTCCACTTCTTATTTTTAAATATTAGGTTTTTAACAATTTGGTCTTGCACATGTAGGTCCTACTGTCAGAGTTTTTGACCCACTGTTTGACCCTTTTTGCATATGTGGAAATGAGTTCTCCATTAATATCAATCAAGTCAAGACACTCAGCAAGATTGTTACGATAAAGAAATTAGCGACAAAAAACAACAAGATCTTTGTCTGCACAATGAAGAAGACATCAGTTCACTACGGGATGGTACTAACTATTATACCTTGTCTTTTTAATTCCTTTGCGCCATTTCAAATCTGGAGAAGATATTTATGCATATCCTTGTTTTCAGGCCTTTCCAAAGCAGTTCACTGATGACTACCTCTCAAACCACCTGTATGGTCAGGAGGCGAGGAAGGTTTTCATACAACACCCACGGTTCAATATTGAAGTGTTCCTGAAGAGGATGAAGGATGGACAGTCAATCATCCACAGGCACTGGCCTAAAGTTGCAAAGACCTTCAACATCAATAAAGGCTCAATATTCGCCTTCCACTTTAGCAGTTTTCCAGATGAGATTCATCTGTCTATGTTCCGTCTATGATTCTAATTTCAAAAGGTTGTAGATGTTGCATCTGAAACTTGGTGCTGGTGCAGCTGTGTAATGGGGTAGCTGAGTGCTGAAGCTATATGATGTTGTACTCTGATGTATTTCAATTATGAAATCCTGCTTCCTTAATATGGAAATGAAATATATTGTGTGCTTAATATGAAATGTCAATTAGATTAATAAATGGATTATTAATAATAGGACAATTAGCCTGCTAATTGGATTTTTCTATTGCAAATGGTTATTGAGAAAACACCGTGGGCGATGACCTCAGACAACGCACACAGTTTCTAGGAATAAACCGTGTTGGATCAATGAACAATCACACACGACATCCTCTTGAAAGCTGTTTGCATTAGGCCACCTTGCGCAAACGATTACCACATAAAAAGTGTGTGTGATGGACAGCCTTTGCCACACAGTTTCTTCCACGCACCGTGTGTGATGTACATACTAACGGAAACGTATTCCTTCGATTGACTGTGTGGAATGTACATACGAATGGAAACGTTTAGCGAGGACTGACTGTGTGGGATGTACTTACGACTGAAAACGATTTTGCCTGTATAATTGTATTTTTTTAGCACTACTGTACGTATAACCGTATTTGATCTCTCGCTGGTCGCACACAACCTCATTTTGCCGAGCATGTGTGCCAGGAGGGCATATCCCCGTTGGTTTTTGGGTCGTGTGGGAAGGACCCCCCCTATCGCCCACACTCACTTGGCGATAGTTCCAAATGTCATCGAGGAAAGGGGTTAAAAACCGTGTGTATAGCACCTCACTGTACCAGTGAAGGATTGCGAGGATGGAAGTGACGAAGGAGATGAAGAGGAAACCAGCGAGCAGGAATTCCAGAAAGCCACTGACACCCTATGCATTGACGGGGGTGCATATCTGCACTCCTCTCACCGCCAACTTAAAAGGTGGGCGCATGAGGTCAATGCCGTGGAGCCAGCGGCAGATTCTCGGAAGCCGCTCAAGTGGTCCCGCACGCCCATCATCTTTGATGAGGAGGATCACCCTGACCGCACTACCGCGGTGGGGTGTTTTCCGTTCTTGGTTTCACCAACAATCCGCAACCTCAAACTCACAAAGATGTTGGTTGACGGCGGGGCCGGGTTGAATTTGATTTCTCCAAAGGTCATCAGCGAACTCCAGATAGCAGATGAAGAGCTCAAGGTTACTGGTACGTTCCAAGGGATCAACCCCGGTAGGAGTCGTCCTAAGGGGAAGATCACACTGCCGGTAACATTCGGAGGGGAGTTGAACTACCGGACTGAGAAGATCGTGTTTGATGTGGTTGACCTCCCCCTGCCGTACAACGGAATCCTTGGTCGTCCTGCCCTGGCCAAATTTATGGCGACATCCCACTATGCCTACAACACTTTGAAGATGCCAAGACCAATGGGCGTTATTTCTATCCCATCAGACAAGAAAGATGCAATCATATGCATGGACAAGATGTACCGAGAGGCAGTTGCTGCAGAAGCTGCGGAAGCCGCCGCCCCCGCCAAGGAAAGCAAGAAAAAGAAGAAAGGAAGCAAGGATGCTAGTGATGAATCCGGGAAGCGTGCCTCTTCGGAGTGTGCTGTGCCTGTTGAGGACTTGCCGGAGAGTTCCAATAGCAAGAGATCCAAGGCTGCCGCACCATGTGTGAAAAAGGTCCCGGCAGGGCTGGCTGGCTCTGGTGGTGTAACACCCCATGTATTAAGCTACAGTATTCACCCTTTTGATTATGCCAAGTCATCATGATCAACAGTGCTTAATCATCATTAGTATCATATCTCTTTTCAAATTCAAATTCAAAATGGAAAATTCAAACTTAAGTGAAACTAAAAGTTGTCCAAACCTGAAAACTAAAATGTGCCTCATGTTGCAAATATTCCCAAAGCATTGATAAAAATGATTGCAACATTTAATGGAGTTGGGAAAGGACTCAAACAACAAGAAACAACAGCAAACATCACTATTTCATACCTTTTTAATTCAATAAAATCCTAAATGAAAACCTTTGGACTCAAAACCTTTTTATAAAAGTGGCATATAATGCACTGATATTATTGGACTATGTCTCATATTTTGCAAAAGTCTTTTGGAATGAAATTGAAAGGCAAAACAATAAAGAAAAAGAAAAACTGAAAAGAAAAGGAAGAAAAGGAAAAAAGGCCTAGTCTACTATGCACTTACCGGCCTGCCCAGCACAGTGCCGGCCCAGCCCAACACCTCCTGTCCCCTTCCCCTGTTCACCACCGCACGCCGCTGTCGCCCGCACCGCGCGCCGTGCCCCGGCCCCCCTTCTCCTCGCTCGACACCGCGCCTCGCCGCTCGTCGTGGGTGGATAAGAGCCCCCCGTGGCTCCCTACTGGATCCTCTGGTTTCTCCCCCTCTCCATCGCTCCTCCTTCTCCTCCTCTCTCTGTCGAACACCGTCGCCGCTCGCCGCAGCCGACGCGGCCACCGGCGGCCCCGTACTCGCTGGTGTTGTCCACGAGCTCCGTAGCGGACGACCACCCCTCCTGGTGCCTCCAGACGGAGCCAAGGAGGCTTGCTGCTGCTGATTCTTCTTCCTCCCCATCTCCGGCCACCGCAAGCCCTCGCCGTCGATTCGCCGCCTCCCCCTGCGCTACCGGTCATCGAGGGGCCTCCGTGAGCCCGCGCGGTGAGCTCCGCCTCCTCCCCATCTCCTTTCGAGCTCGGTTTCGAGCTATTGCGTGCACCCACCAAAGCCCGAACTCTAGCAATCGCCGAGCTCGAGCGCGGCCGTAGCTCCGGCCATCCCCAGCTACCGCCGCTCGCTCCTTTGGATGCGCCACATCACAGCGATCCCGTAGGAGTGACCCGCGACCAAAATGGCCGCCCGCAGCGCGATTCCGGCGAAGCTCCGGCCGTCGCCGCCGTGTTTTTCCTCGCCGGCGCCGGCGCTGACGTGGCTCAGCCGGGCCCCACCGCTAGTGCCACTGACTGCGGGCCCCGCTGGCCCCGTTGACCTGGGTCAACTGCTGAGGTGGCACAGTGGCCCACTGACATACGGGCCCCACCCCATTTAAATGTTTTAAAATAAATAGATAAAAGTTAATTAACTATTAGTCACTGACAGGTGGGTCCCGCTAGTTGATTAGGATTAGATTAGTTAATTTAACTCTGTTAATTAGTCCTGTCTACGACATGTGGGGCCCACTGGTCAGGTTTGACCTGGCCGGCCCCCTGTTGACTGCTGACGTCAGCTTTACGTCATGATGACGTCACCCTATACTGTTTTGGATAATTCAAATTTAATTAATTAAATAAATTCCTGAAAATCAATAAAACTTTAGAAAATCATATCTTTTAATCCGTAACTCCGATGAAAATAATTTATATATGAAAAATGATCAGAAAAATGAGACGAAACCGAATACGCTACCCACATACCTGTTAAAGGCCTCTAACTATCTGAACATGCAACTTTTTGCCTGTTTCAGATAGATGAATAGTGCATGACTCTAATAAAATAATTCCAAGCAAATTCCTAAAATAACTAATTGACTTAGACATGTCTTCAGGCAACCCTGCACTGCACGTTAGCGTAGCCTGCTCTGTGTTGCTCCTGTTGTGGTGTATTTATACTGTTTCCTCCCCCTCTTCTCTCTCGTTAGACCCCGACGCAGTTCCGGGTACCGACGCAGCTCTGGTGATTGGCTACACTTCTGACGACCTTGCCCTTGCCGCCGAGCAACCAGGCAAGCCCCCCACTTTGATCATCCCGATATCGCCCATTCTATTTTCTCATGCTTGCATTAGAATTGCTGCTGCTACTGCTTTACCTATTCTGATGCATAGCCTGTCTATTGTAACTTGCAAATTGAAACCTTACCTGCTTACCCTAAACTGTATAGTATAGGCTGGGTAGAGACCTATCAGTGACCCCACTTATCCCGACTGCCCCGCTGGATAATCCGAAGACCCGATCAACGGGATTGAAGACCAGGCCCCGACACCTCACATCACCCCCCCTTAGTTGTAACGACACTGCAGCGTTACTATCGAGTGCCGAGGGTGATACCTCATGTAGCACTTCTGATGTCAACTCTGTAGAGTAGCTATTCGGTCGTGGTCATCGAGGGTGATTCCTCTTTCACCGCTTTCGTTAACGACGCTGTCGTGCACCACCTCAAGTGTGAACCCATCGAGGGTGAATCCTCCGAGTTCACCTTGACAGACACATCGAGTAGGAATCCAATGAGGGTGATACCTCGGATTCCCCTGATGTTATGGACACACGGATACTTGGACTTTACACTGTTACCTGGATAGGCGGGTCGACCCTGAGGGGTACCCGCGTGTGATGTGAAGACTGGTTGCCTGTATGGTGCCCGAGTGATGAATACGAGGCACGGCCGGGCATTCTTAACCCTTGCAGCAAGTCCTCGAGACGGGGCGACGGGGTCACATCTTTCGTGAGTCTCTGCTCGTTACCGCAAGCCCTAGTCCACTAACGATTTGGATATTTGATCCGAGCAGGCCTCTGGCCTGATAGCACTAACCATCACGTGGGCATAGTATGGGCGTTCTGCATCGTAGCATCAGCCGAAAGCTCTGTCAGACGTCTAGTTCAGCCTTGCGGCCGGGACGGACCGGCGCCCTCCTGGTGCCTGGCTTCACCCTGCTCGCAATGACCCGGAGTGCACAGGGCGATGTCTCAAGACCCCTGAGCGCTTAGGATGTAGACCGGCGGGGACCTCTCTGCTGAGCTGTAGGTAGGGCTACGGTGTATCGTTTGGCCGAGGCCGGGCATGACCCAGGAAAGTGTGCCCGGCCGGAGTTAATCGAGCGTGTTGGGTAAGTTGGTGCACCCCTGCAGGGAAGATAACTTCTATCGATAGCCGGTCCTACGGTAAAGGACACTCGGAGTTGTATCCTGATTGATACAATTTAGAACTGGATACTTGGATACTATGGCTCTGGGATTGCTTCTCGCAGGGAGTCGAGAAGGGATCTCAGGACGAGGTTGATGACTGTATGGCTATGGGATTGCTTTCTCGCAGGGAGTCGCGAAAGGATCTCTGGGTGAGGTTGAGACTTAATAATACTACTACATTATACTGTGCTGATCTACTCTCTTCTATTGCTGCAAGACCTCTGAAGATGCTAGTCTTCGATAGGACTAGGCCTTCTCTCTATTCTGGCATTTCTGCAGCCCAATCCACATATACAGCCTCCCCTTGAAAATGTTGCATATGTAGTGTAGATCCTTGCTTGCTGAGTACTTCTGAGTACTCACAGTTGCTTTGTTTTCTTTTCCCCCCATATCCTTTTGATGCGACCAGATGACGGAGCCCCGGATACAGCTGCCCCCGCTGACGACCGTTACTACTACCACCTCGAGGATGTTACTTCTACAAGTTGGCCGAAGACCAGGAGTAGGTTTAGAGGGTCCCAGGCAGGAGGCCTACGCCTTTCGATCGTAGTGTTTTATTTTGCCCCGCCTTTCTAAAGGCCTTGCTGTTTCTCTTTTAATATCTGTACCCAGATATCTGATGCTTCCGCTGACGCTTGTTCACAAGCTTATGTATTCGAGCCCTCGAGGCCCCTGGCTTGTAATATAAAGCTTGTATGACTTTATTTATGTTTTAGAGTTGTGTTGTGATATCTTCCCGTGAGTCCTTAGGCTTGATCGTGTGCATTTGCGTGTATGATTAGTGCACGATTGAGCCGGGGGCTTTACAAGTTGGTATCAGAGCCGACTGACTGTAGGAACCCCCTTTCCAACTCCTTGGCCGAAGTTGAGTCTAGTAACCGAAAACTGTTTTACTAACTTGGTTGTGTGGCTTACGGGCCCACGTCGCCAATTGGGTGGTATTAGGATCTTTTACTCCTCGACCTTTACTCTGGGACTCTGTTCTCTCTCCTATTCGGGTTAAATAAAGTTTACTAACGCCGACACTTAGGATCTCATAATTCTCGTCCACCCGGAGAGCTGGATATCTGTGCGATTTCCCTGATATTGATCTGATTAGTCTAATAATCATTTTCCTTTCCATTGTTTTGTTTAACCTTTCTCTCCGAGTTGTATTATACTCCGAGTTGTCATTCGATAAGACCGGATTCTGCATCAGAATGCACACGGAGAGTAGGATCCAGCAAGTTGATCGATCATTGGTGTTTTCTAAACTCGACTTGAGGTTGGGTTATCATCAGATCCGTGTTCGTGAAGAGGATATTCCGAAGACTGCATTTGTTACTCGTTATGGCTCCTACGAGTACACTGTCATGTCATTTGGCTTAACAAATGCTCCAGCCACATTCTCCCGTCTGATGAATTACATCTTCATGGATTACCTCGACAAGTTCGTCGTGGTTTATCTAGATGATATTCTGGTATATTCGAAGAATAAAGAAGAACATGCTAAACACCTCCGTCTTGTACTAGAAAAGCTCCGAGAACACCAGTTGTATGCCAAGTATTCCAAATGTGAATTCTGGCTTTCTGAAGTAACTTACCTTGGTCATGTGATTTCCAAGGATGGAATTGCTGTTAACCCAGAACGAGTTCAGGCTATTCTTGACTGGACACCTCCGAAGAACGTCAAGCAAGTGAGAAGTTTTCTGGGCCTTGCAAGCTATTGCCGTCGATTTGTTGAGAATTTTTCTAAGATTGCTAAGCCTTTGACTGATCTGCTTCACAAGGGCGTTAAGTTCGAATGGACCAAAAAATGCCAGGAAAGTTTTCAAACACTCAAAGACAAGCTAGCATCTGCCCCAGTACTTGCTCCATAAGATTCTCGCAAAGATTTTGTGATCTATTGTGACGCATCCCGTGAAGGATTAGGTTGTGTCCTAATGCAAGAGCGTAAAGTGATTGCCTATGGCTCTCGTCAGTTGCGCCCACATGAAGAGAATTATCCGGTACATGATCTAGAACTAGCTGTTGTCATCTATGCACTGCAGTTGTGGCGACATTACCTTCTCGGTAATCGTTGCGAGATCTACATGGATCATAAAAGTCTGAAGTACTTGTTTACTCAACCATCTCTAAACCTCCGTCAGCAAAGATGGATGGAGGCCATTGCGGATTATGATTTGGGTATTTCCTATACCCCTGGCAAGGCTAACGTGATGGCTGATGCCTTAAGCCGCAAGTCCTATTGCGACAACCTCGTGGTTAGGCGAGCTCAACCTCGTCTTTATCAAGAACTGTGCAAGCTGAATCTGCGGATTGTTCCACAGGGTTCTCTTAATAACCTTGTGATTCAGCCAGATCTTGAGAAAGCTGTTAAGAATGCGCAAGCTAAAGATGCCGAAATTGATCTCATGAAGAAAGATCTTCACCTTCAAAAGTATAGGGATTTCTCGCTGTCTGAAGATGGAACCTTGTATTTCAGAAACCGCATTGTGGTACCTCGCTTCGAACTCATGACTGACAAGGTCATGAAGGAGGCACATGATACCCCACTATTTATTCATCCGGGTAGCACCAAGATGTATCGTGATCTCCGTCAAAGGTACTGGTGGTCTAAAATGAAGCAGGATATTGCTCGATATGTTGCTGAATGTGATGTGTGTCGTCGCGTTAAAGCAGAACATCAGAAGCCAGCTGGAATTCTGCAACTGCTTCCTATTCCTTTATGGAAATGGGATAAGGTTCAGATGGATTTTATTACTGGCCTTCCCAGGCCACAGAAGGGTCACGATGCTATTCTTGTAGTCGTCGATCAACTCTCTAAAGTTGCACACTTTCTGCCTGTCAAAGAGACTATCACTGCTAGTCAGTTAGCAGAGTTGTATATCTCCAGAATTGTTTCACTCCACGGTATTCCAAAGGAGATTAGTTCGGACCGTGGCGGCCTTTTCACTTCCAAATTCTGGGAAAGTTTCCAAACAGCTATGGGAACTCATATTACCTGGAGTTCAGCTTATCACCCCCAATCCCAAGGCCAAGTCGAGCGAGTCAACCAAGTGCTTGAAGACATGCTTCGGGCTTGTGTTATTTCATTCGGCAAGAAGTGGGAAGAATCTCTCCCGTATGCCGAGTTCTCTTATAACAACAGCTATCAAGCCAGTTTGAAAATGGCCCGCTTCGAAATTCTATATGGACGTAAGTGTCGAACCCCTCTAAATTGGTCAGAAACTGGGGAACGACCGCTCGTGGGTCCGGATATTATTCAACACGCCGAAGACCAAGTCCGTATTGTCCGGGAAAATCTCAAGGCGGCTCAGGACCGCCAGAAGAGCAACTATGATCGCAAACGATGGGGTTTGACTTATCAACCTGGTGATCAGGCTTATCTGCGAGTCACCCCGATGAAAGGCACTCACCGTTTCGGAATCAAGGGCAAGTTAGCTCCCCGCTACATTGGTCCTTTCCGCATTGTTGCAAGACATGGTCAGGTGGCATATAAATTGGAGTTGCCGCCGCAATTCTCTCATATCCACGACGTATTCCATGTGTCGCAACTTCGTAAATGCTTCAAGGAATCTCCGCACCGAGCAGTGGATCATGAGGTGCTCGAATTGCATGATGATCTTTCATATAAGGAGCATTCGATCCGCATTCTCGATGAAGCTGAACGTCGAACCCGTCAGAAGGTTACCAAGTTCCTCAAGGTGCAGTGGTCAAATCATACTGAAGATGAAGCCACTTGGGAACGCGAGGATAATCTTCGTGCGGAATACCCCGAACTTTTTCCTTCTACCTCTTAATTCTCGGGACGAGAATTCTTGTTAGTAGTGGAGATTTGTAACACCCCATGTATTAAGCTACAGTATTCACCCTTTTGATTATGCCAAGTCATCATGATCAACAGTGCTTAATCATCATTAGTATCATATCTCTTTTCAAATTCAAATTCAAAATGGAAAATTCAAACTTAAGTGAAACTAAAAGTTGTCCAAACCTGAAAACTAAAATGTGCCTCATGTTGCAAATATTCCCAAAGCATTGATAAAAATGATTGCAACATTTAATGGAGTTGGGAAAGGACTCAAACAACAAGAAACAACAGCAAACATCACTATTTCATACCTTTTTAATTCAATAAAATCCCAAATGAAAACCTTTGGACTCAAAACCTTTTTATAACAGTGGCATATAATGCACTGATATTATTGGACTATGTCTCATATTTTGCAAAAGTCTTCTGGAATGAAATTGAAAGGCAAAACAGTAAAGAAAAAGAAAAACAGAAAAGAAAAGGAAAAAAGGCCTAGTCTACTATGCACTTACCGGCCTGCCCAGCACAGTGCCGGCCCAACCCAACACCTCTCGTCCCCTTCCCCTGTTCACCACCGCACGCCGCTGTCGCCCGCACCGCGCACCGTGCCCCGGCCCCACCTTCTCCTCGCTCGATACCGCGCCTCGCCGCTCGCCGTGGGTGGATAAGAGCCCTCCCTGGCTCCCCACTGGATCCTCTGGTCTCTCCCCCTCTCCATCGCTCCTCCTTCTCCTCCTCTCTCTGTCGAACACCGTCGCCGCTCGCCGCAGACGACGCGGCCACCAGCGGCCCCGTACTCGCTGGTGTTGTCCACGAGCTCCGCCGCGGATGACCACCCCTCCTCGTGCCTCCAAACGGAGCCAAGGAGGCCTGCTGTTGCTGATTCTTCTTCCTCCCCATCTCCAGCCACCTCAAGCCCTCACTGTCGATTCGCCGCCTCCCCCTGTGCTACCGATCGTCGAGGGGCCTCCGTGAGCCCGCGCGGTGAGCTCCGCCTCCTCCCCATCTCCTTTCGAGCTCGGTTTCGAGCTATTGCGTGCACCCACCGAAGCCCAAACTCTAGCAATCACCGAGCTCGAGCGCGGCCGTAGCTCCGGCCATCCCCAGCTGCCGCCGCTCGCTCCTTTGGATGCGCCACATCACAGCGATCCCGTATGAGTGACCCGCGACCAAAATGGCCACCCGTAGCGCGATTCCGGCGAAGCTCCGGCCGTTGCCGCCGTGTTTTGCCTCGCCGACGCCGGTGCTGACGTGGCTCAGCCGGGCCCCACCGCTAGTGCCACTGACTGCGGGCCCCACGGGCCCCGTTGACCAGGGTCAACTGCTGAGGTGGCACAGTGGCCCACTGACATACGGGCCCCACCCCATTTAAATGTTTTAAAATAAATAGATAAAAGTTAATTAACTATTAGTCACTGACAGGTGGGTCCCGCTAGTTGATTAGGATTAGATTAGTTAATTTCTGTTAATTAGTCCAATCTATGACATGTGGGGCCCACTGGTCAGGTTTGACCTGGCCGGCCCCCTGTTGACTGCTGACGTCAGCTTTACGTCATGATGACGTCACCCTGTACTGTTTTGGATAATTTGAATTTAATTAATTAAATAAATTCCAGAAAATCAATAAAACTTTAGAAAATCATATCTTTTAATCCGTAACTCCGATGAAAATAATTTATATATGAAAAATGATCAGAAAAATGAGACGAATCCGAATACGCTACCCACATACCTATTAAAGGCCTTTAACTATCTGAACATGCAACTTTTTGCCTGTTTCAGATAGATGAATAGTTCATGACTCTAATAAAATAATTCCAAGCAAATTCCTAAAATAACTAATTGACTTAGACATGTCTTCAGGCAACCCTGCACTGCACGTTAGCGTAGCCTGCTCTGTGTTGCTCTTGTTGCGGTGTATTTATACTGTTTCCTCCCCCTCTTCTCTCTCGTTAGACCCCGACGCAGTTCCCGGTACCGACGCAGCTCTGGTGATTGGCTACACTTCTAACGACCTTGCCCTTGCCGCCGAGCAACCAGGCAAGCCCCCCCCCCCTTTGATCATCCTGATATCGCCCATTCTATTTTCTCATGCTTGCATTAGAATTGCAACTGCTACTACTTTACCAATTCTGATGCATATCCTGTTTATTGTAACTTGCAAATTGAAACCTTACCTGCTTATCCTAAACTGTATAGTATAGGCTGGGTAGAGACCTATCAGTAACCCTACTTATCCCGACTGCCCCGCTGGATAATCTGAAGACCCGATCAACGGTATTGAAGACTAGGCCCCGACACAGCATATCACCCCCCCCCCTTAGTTGTAATGACACTGCAGCGTTACTATCGAGTGCCGAGGGTGATACCTCGTGTAGCACTTCTGATGTTAACTCTGTAGAGTAGCTATTCGGTCGTGGTCATCGAGGGTGATTCCTCTTTCACCGCTTCCGTTAACGACGCTGTCGTGCACCACCTCAAGTGTGAACCCATCGAGGGTGAATCCTCCGAGTTCACCTTGACAGACACATCGAGTAGGAATCCAACGAGGGTGATACCTCGGATTCCCCTGATGTTATGGACACACGGATACTTGGACTTTACACTATTACCTGGATAGGCGGGTCAACCCTGAGGGGTACCCGCGTGTGATGTGAAGACTGGTTGCCTGTATGGTGCCCGAGTGATGAATACGAGGTGCGGCCGGGCATTCTTAACCCTTGCAGCAAGTCCTCGAGATGGGGCAACGGGGTCAGATCTTTTGTGAGTCTCTGCTCGTTACCGCAAGCCCTAGTCCACTAACGATTTGGATATTTGATTCGAGCAGGCCTCTGGCCTGATAGCACTAACCATCACGTGGGCATAGTATGGGCGTTCTACATCGTAGCATCAGCCGAAAGCTCTGTCAGACGTCTAGTTCAGCCTTGCGGCTGGGACGGACCGGCGCCCTCCTGGTGCCTGGCTTCACCCTGCTCGCAACGACCCGGAGTGCATAGGGCGATGGCCCAAGACCCCTGAGTGCTTAGGATGTAGACCGGCGGGGACCTCTCTGCTGAGCTGTAGGTAGGGCTGCGGTGTATCATTTGGCCGAGGCCGGGCATGACCCAGGAAAGTGTGTCCGGCCGGAGTTAATCGAGCGTGTTGGGTAAGTTGGTGCACCCCTGCAGGGATGATAACTTCTATCGATAGCCGGTCCTACGGTAAAGGACACTCGGAGTTGTATCCTGATTGATACAATTTAGAACTGGATACTTGGATACTATGGCTCTGGGATTGCTTCTCGCAGGGAGTCGAGAAGGGATCTCAGGACGAGGTTGATGACTGTATGGCTCTGGGATTGCTTTCTCGCAGGGAGTCGAGAAAGGATCTCTAGGTGAGGTTGAGACTTAATAATACTACTACATTATACTGTACTGATCTACTCTCTTCTATTGCTGCAAGACCTCTGAAGATGCTAGTCTTCGAGAGGACTAGGCCTTCTCTCTATTCTGGCATTTCTGCAGCCCAGTCCACATATACAGCCTCCCCTTGAAAATGTTGCATATGTAGTGTAGATCCTTGCTTGCTGAGTACTTCTGAGTACTCACGGTTGCTTTGTTTTCTTTTTCCCCCATATCCTTTTGATGCAACCAGATGACGGAGCCCCGGATACAGCTGCCCCCGCTGACGACCGTTACTACTACCACCTCGAGGGTGTTACTTCTACAAGTTGGCTGAAGACCAGGAGTAGGTTCGGAGGGTCCCAGGCAGGAGGCCTACGCCTTTCGATCGTAGTGTTTTATTTTGCCCCGCCTTTCTAAAGGCCTTTCTGTTTCTCTTTTAATATCTGTACCCAGATATCTGATGCTTCCGCTGACGCTTGTTCGCAAGCTTATGTATTCGAGCCCTCGAGGCCCCTGGCTTGTAATATAAAGCTTGTATGACTTTATTTATGTTTCAGAGTTGTGTTGTGATATCTTCCCATGAGTCCTTAGGCTTGATCGTGTGCATTTGCATGTATGATTAGTGCATGATTGAGCCGGGGGCATTACAGGTGGTACATTTACCATCAGTGCCACTCTCAGTGACAAATAGGAAAGCGGGCTCATTGCCTTCCTGCTGGCGAATGTCGATGTGTTTGCTTGGCAACCATCTGACATCCCCGGTGTTCCCAGGGAGGTAATCGAGAACCACCTTGCTGTCTGCCCACATGCCCGGCCCGTTAAGCAGAAGGTCCGGAAGCAAGCTTTGGAGCGGCAACAGTTTATTGCCGAGGAGATCAAGAAACTTGAGGCAGCCGGATTGGCCAGAGGAGTATTGCATCCAACGTGGTTAGCAAACCCAGTGGTGGTGCGCAAGGAAAATGGGAAATGGAGGCTTTGCATAAATTTCACGGATCTTAACAAAGCATGCCCGAAGGACCCATTCCCCTTACCACGTATCGACCAGATTCTGGATTCCACCTCCGGATGCGACTTGCTCTCCTTCCTGGATGCCTACTCTGGATACCATCAGATCTTCATGTCCAAGGAGGACGAAGAAAAAACCACGTTCATAACTCCGTGTGGCACATACTGTTTTGTACGGATGCCCTTCAGGTTGAAGAGCGCTGGATCCACTTTTGCAAGAGCAGTACAGATTGGCTTTGAGTCCCAGTTGCACAGAAATGTTGAAGCCTACATAGATGATATTGTGGTCAAGACCAAGGACAGAATGACTCTCATTCAGGATTTGGAAGAGACCTTTGCAAATCTGCGCAGGCTCAACTTGAAGCTAAACCCGGAGAAGTGTGTGTTTGGCATTCCTTCCGGCAAGCTACTTGGCTTTTTTGTGTCCCACCGGGGGATAGAAGCCAACCCCGACAAGATCAAGGCTATCGATCAAATTCAAGCACCAAAGATGGTCAAGGACGTGAGGCGTTTGACTGGATGTGTTGCCGTGCTGAGCAGGTTCATTTCCAAGTCAACTGAACGCGCTTTGCCGTTTTTCAAAATCTTGAAAAAGGTAGGGCCCATGGAGTGGACCCCAGAGGCAGACGCTGCGCTACAAGATTTGAAGGCCTACCTTTCCTCTGTTCCCACCTTAGTCGCTCCTAAACCACAAGAGCCATTGCTGCTATATCTAGCAGCGACCAATCAAGTGGTTAGCGCAGCACTGGTGGCACAGCGGGAGGTAGATGAAGCAACAACCGCCGCCACCGTCCCCGCTGGAGAGAAAAGTGAACCAGTCCTGGCAAGATCAGATGCAGTTCAAGACAAAGAAGAGCAAAGCAGTGGAGACAGTCCCAAGATCATGGCAGGGAAGAAGGTGGTGCAGCGCCCAGTGTACTTCATCAGCTCCCTACTGCAGGGGGCTAGGTCGAGGTATTCTGGCGTGCAAAATTTGATTTTTGGCCTCATCATGGCCTCAAGGACACTGCGTCACTACTTCCAAGCCCACGAGATCATGGTTGTCACCCGCTTCCCCTTGGAACGCATACTCTGAAACCCTGAGGCTACTGGCAGGGTCGTGGAATGGGCTTTGGAGTTAGCCAGTTTTGGTTTAAGGTTTGAAAGCACATCAACTATTCATAGCAGAGCACTGGCAGAGTTCACTGCAGAGTGGATGCCAACCCCTGATGAGGAAGTACTAGAAACAGTTATCCCTGGCAAGGAAGTGCCCTAGAATGGATTATGTATTTTGATGGTGCCTTCTCCCTACAGGGTGCAGGAGCTGGCGTGCTTCTTGTTGCTCCCACTACGGAGCACCTTAAGTACGTCGTTCAAATGCATTTTCCTTGGGAGGAGGCTACCAACAATACTTCAGAGTATGAAGGGCTCCTTGCTGAGCTTAGGATTGCAACAGAGTTGGGAATCAAGAAGTTGATCATCCGTGAAGACTCACAACTTATGGTGAGACAAATCAACAAGGATTACCAAAGCCTATTGATGGAGGCATTCGTCGAGGAAGTGAGAAAGTTGGAGGAGCGCTTTGACGGATTGCAAATAGAGCACGTACCACGTGCGGAAAATAGCATTGCTGGTGATCTGTCAAAGTGCGCTGCGCAAAAACTCCCTGTGGAACCAGGGACTTTTGTTCTCCATCTGACTCAACCCTCCGTATCCCCGGAAACAATGGCCAGCAAGAGGAGGAAATTGAACTCCGGCAAGCCTCTCTCGGCAGAGCTTCCCGAAACCCCCGGCAAAAGGCTTGGCGAGAAAACTCCCCTTCGATCAGTGAGCTGCACCCTCCCGCCAAATTAACAGTCTTTGTGGTCAAGGCGTGCGCTCCTGTCGACAAGGAGGTGCCTCTAGTCCTTGTTGCCGAGCCCCAGGCTCCAACTTGGGCACGGCACATTGTTTGTTTCCTCCAAACAGGAGAACTTCCCGAAGAACAAGAAGAAGCTGAAAGAGTAGCCCGGAGGGCCAGTATGTATCAGTTTGTTGACGACACACTATACAGAAGAAGGCCCAACGGTGTGAAATTGAAGTGCATTTGCCGGGAAGAAGGAAAGGAACTGCTGGCAGAAATACACAAGGGTATGTGTGGCTCCCACATCGGATCAAGGGCCTTGGTTGGGAAAGCTTTCCGGCAAGGTTTCTACTGGCCCACTGCCCTCCAAGATGCAATCGAGATAGTCACTAAGTGTGAAGCCTGCCAGTTCCACTCCAAGAATATCCATCAGCCTGCTCAAGCTCTCCAAACAATCCCTTTGTCATGGCCATTTTTGGTCTGGGGGCTCGACATCCTGGGTCCCTTCCCTCGTGCTACCGGGGGCTTTGAATTCTTGTTCGTCGCAATCGACAAGTTTACAAAGTGGCCGGAAGTGGAGCCCGTGAGAAAGGTGACCGCGCAGTCAGCTATCAAGTTCTTGAAAGGATTTGTGTGCCACTTCGGGGTACCTGCCCGAATCATCACCGACAATGGCACCCAATTCACAAGCCACGCCTTCATGCAATACGTTCATGCCCTCGGAAGCAAGATTTCATTTGCCTCTGTGGCCCATCCCAGAAGCAATGGACAAGCTGAGAAGGCGAACGCTGAAGTGCTGTGAGGTCTCAAGACAAGAACTTTTGATAGACTGCAGAAGTGCGGTAGGCGATGGATTGATGAGCTACTAGTGGTTCTTTGATCCCTCCATACGACACCAAATCGAGCTACTGGACAGACTCCCTTCTCCCTAGTCTATGGGGCAGAAGCAGTTATCCCCACGGAACTCATATTCGGGTCTCCTCGAGTGCTTGCCTACGATGAAGTAGCGCAGGAACAGCACCGGCATGACGACGCTGTGCTACTTGAGGAGAACCGTCTCTGGGCTGCTACGCGTGCTGCACGCTACCAGCAAGCCCTGCGTTGCTATCACAGCCGCAGGGTTCATGCCCGGAGTTTTGAGGAAGGCGACCTTATCCTTAGGCGCGTTCAGTCCGCCAAGGGTGCAAACAAGTTGACACCGAAGTGGGAAGGCCCTTGCCGGGTAGTACGAGTCACCGGACCTGGCGCAGTCCGTCTGGAGACTGGATATGGCATTCAATTGCAAAAATCATGGAATATTGAGCATCCCCGTAAGTTCTACCCGTAAGGCGCGGCTGTCGCGCCCTGCCGGGTAGCCACCCTTTTGTACAAGCTTTGCCGATGTTGCATGTAACCCTTTGTACAAAGCCAGGCACAGACCCTGAGCAACAGAGAAATAAACGAAGCGCTGGGGGGGCCCCAAAACTTGCATGCATGCATAAGCATATCATGAGCATAGCATGATCATGCAAAAGAGGGCGCATGTGGCATTGTTTTCATCTGCATTAAGTTGCAGGATTCTTGTCGTGGACATGGTCCCGAAGAAAAGGACTGAAGACGAGCCCACGTGACGATCCTCGGCAAGCCAAACAGATAAGTTCCTTCTTGTCCATATTTGTTCTGTAATTTGCAAACGTGTGCGTATGAAAACCCCGCCACCTTCGAAACATAGGTGCTCCTACCCATTGACTTGAACGCTGCTTCAGTCAGGGTGGTCGGAGTGGCCTTTGACGAAAAGGGCTCGGCGGGGGGCTGGTCCCTTTTTTATGGTTGTGCCCGACAGGCCTAGCCCCGCGGCAACAAACTAAGGGTACCGACAGGATAACTTGCCGGAGAAACTTGTTTACCCAAATGTATAGAGGCATTTCACCTCTGCATGGAGATGATACATGCATAAGTGCCCGGCAAAGTTGTCTTTTTCATTAATATGCTGATAAACAAGTACAGATCTTACAAAATACAAACATGGATAAGGAGATTTACATTATTTAGACTAAAGTTTGGCCGATGCCTACATATTTTAAACTAAAAAAAGATAAGTGCCCCGTAATTCCTTTCTTGTCCCTCTCCTCCTAGGCACTGCGGTGAAAAAGGAAGAGGGCAAAAGGAGTGCCTGAGCGGAAGCCTAGCCCGATCCTGTCAGGGCTTGCCGGACGCAGCCTGACAAGATGAAGAGTGGCGAGGCTGTAAAGGAGAGGTGCGGGAGGAGCAGCTCGGCGGTGCCCTGGTCACCACCTCCAGGAGCAGCAAGAAGCCCCAGCACAGGCACCGGCAGGAGGAACCACCGGAGCCTAGCTGGAAGATTGCTGGAGGAGGCGAAGGCACCAAGAGAGCGACCCCCTCCCCGGCAACCGTCCTAAAGAAGCCGATGATGATGGTGCCAGGGAGGGAGGGGAAGAGCGGAAAGATGACGCGGCGGGCCGTCAGAACGAGACGAAGGCGTCGATGCCATCGTACTCCGACCTGATGCCCTGCCACCCGCCTTCTCCGTCTTCCCTCGTTCTTTCTTCATCACCACCACTCCGAGAGGACGCTGGCCCCTCGGGCCGTCACCTCCCCCGGAGAAGCAGCAGGCGACAACGGCGACCAAGGCTCGCAAGGAGCACCGCTCCCCACCTTGAAGGGCAGGAAGGTGCCATCGTCTTCAACGTCTGCCCAGACTCTGCCGGAAGGAATAGCACCGGGATTACCGAGGATTCCAAGTGCTGCGCCCCAGCCAAATGCCGGAACCCCCAAGGGCCCCGTCGGTAGGGCGACGGGCCTTGGCGACCCGCAACAAGGGCTAGCGCTCCTCGCCGAACGGCCGGCTCGCTCGGGAGAGGCGAGCGTTTCATCGTTCTGAAGAAGCGTGACACCTCCGACGTTGTGGGCGATTCGACACCCACAACCTCGACCACTGCTTCCTTCTCGGCCCCGGACCAGACCCACTCCCCAGGCGACTACACAAGTGTTCGGCGTCATCAACCCCAAGCTAGGGCCCGAGGGTTGGTCCCAGCCTATCCACCTCAGCATAGCAAGGAGGGAGGCAGAGAATGGAGGGGAGATGCAAGTAGATGAGCACCTCCACTCCCCCTCGCCCTTTTTATAGGCGAGCTGGGGGTGGGGGGCTGATCCCTCGGCAGGAGCTCACCATCCCGCTCCACCAACCCAAGAAGGCCGAGCCTCTGCCATGATGCTCTATCCCGCGCCACGTGCCTCCGTTACCTACCCCACTCGATGCATGCAACATACGTGGCCAAGGATAAGGGCGTGGTGGGAAGAGTGAATTGGCAGTTACTCACCCGTGTGTTAAAGTCATTCACGGGCCATTACAAGTATGGCCCAACTACAATTGGCGTTACACGATGCGCGGGCAAACCGGAAACTGACTTAAGCTCAGATTAATGAAGAAGCAAAGAAGATCTCAAGGGGTCAGCTACTACAACCTCCCCGCCTGTGTACTGGATAGGGCCTACCCCGACGACGCTCGGCAGCGCGTTCAGGACAGGCCCGGGGGCTCCTGTCGGTGCACCAAACCCCAGGTATATTGCCCATACTGTACACAGGCTCAAGAACAAGATTGTAGTATCCAGGACAAGGCCAAGCAGAAGGGATTAGCTCTTTGAGGAATCAAAGGGCAGATCAAGAAGACCAAGATCAACCCAAGGAGTAAACTATCACGATGAGAAAACCTCCCAGCAAGCTTACTGGGGACGAGCCTGGCGGGGATGAGGTTGCCCCAAAGACAAGTCTCAAGATTGCCCCAGCAAGCTTACTGGGGACGCCGACGGCAGATTACCCCGCCAAGGCTCCACCGCTCCACCTCACAGCAACGCAAGTCACTGATCGATGCGGCGTCGAGCCCCAAGATGCTAAGTAACCGTTATTTGGCACGTGGCAGCCATTCCCAGAAGAAATCACCTCCAAATGACACTCGTCCAGCGATGTGTCATGCAGGCAGGCGAGAAGGTGGCAAAACAGCACGGCAAGGCTTGCCGGGCTATGCTACGATGTGACACTAAGCGGCACATTTAATGCGCTCTGTCTAGTCTACAGAGTTAGGTATGGTGGCACTGTTTACTATCTAATCAGTACACAATGACTGACTTGCCATTGTGGTGACCCCTATATTCTCATACGCACATAGTCGCTCTCGCCCCGAGGCTACCTTGCCGGGCTAGAGCGCTGCACCTCCACCACAGTCCTCTCATCAATCCACCAAAGCAGGAGTAGGGTTTTACGCCTCGCGGCGGCCCGAACCTGGGTAAAAACTGCCCATGTGATCGCTACCGAACCACAAAGCAGGAGTAGTGTTTTACGCCTCTGCTCTTTGTGCAATGCGTCCTTCCCCCCTGCCGAACCACAAGGGGCCGATGGCCCCATAGGTGGCCGAGTTTTCCCATGACAACATAAAACTTAGAAATTTCTTTCCAAAGGCCAGTGCCAAAATAGGAGTCACCGCGTTCATCAAGTTTTACAGTAGCAACGATTGTAAATCCATGGTTTGTGTTCAGTATGACATCCCTGAAGTCTTGATTTATGTAAAGGGAAAGATTGTGTACTACAGATTCTGTTGCATAGCAAGGGACACGCTGCAGAAAATGGTAGGATTGTTAAAGAAAATATGGTAACATGCAAATATGTGCCCAAATTAAAAGAACTGTACAGCAGTTGAAATCGAAGGACAAAAATCTATAATTAAACAGATAGGGTAAACATCATGTCATGGAAATATGAGAGTAATCGAAAGAACAATACATCATTAATTTTCCTAATATAGAAAGAAGAGGAAAAAATCCCCTTTGACGTATATGGTGCATGTGGCACCTTTTATCCAAATGTAGCAATATTTAGTATATGTTCAGGAAAGTAGGCCATGCCAACCGATTTAGGGTGAGATTGAACATACCGCGCGCATCCTCAAGTCATCTGGTACGGTGAGATGGAACTCCATGGATGTCTGGCGGAGGCCGCAAAGTCCTGATGTGCCCGCACACTGTACACTCTATGAATGAAATAAAACCCTCAAATCAGCTCGAATAAAAATGAATTCACGGCGATTTCGGTTGGGTGATTAAAGGAGGCAGATGAACTGGGATAAGAGATGAGATAATATCTCATTAAATTAGTTATCTTGTTGTCCATGAGAAAAAACCCTCAATACAGTGGATTCCCCAACCGGGCGGAGCTGGGTCGACCGCGAGCAGCGTCGAGAAAGTCGATGGCAATAGGCGGCGGCAAGCAGAAGTGGCGAAATGCGGTGGGGTTTGCCGGCAGCCTATCGGCGGCGGCAGGTGATACGTCTCCAACGTATCTATAATTTTTTATTGTTCCATTCTATTATATTATCTATTTCGGATGTTTTATATGCATTAATATACAATTTTATATTATTTTTGGGACTAACCTATTAACCTAGGGCCCAGTGCCAGTTCCTGTTTTTTCCCTGTTTTTGAGTTTCGCAGAAAAGGAATACCAAACGGAGTCCAAACGGAATAAAACTTTTGCGATGATCTTTCTTGGACTAGAAGGAAACCAGGAGACTTGGAGATGAAGTCGGAGGAGCCACGAGGCGGCCACAAGGACGGAGGGCACGCCCAGGGGGTAGGGCGCGCCCCCCACTATTGTGGGCCCATCGTGCACCTCCTGACCTAATTCTTTCGCCTATATATACTCTTATATGCCCAAACCACCAGAGGCATCCACGAAAATACTTTTCCACCGCCGCAACCTTATATACCCGTGAGATCCCATCTAGGGGCCTTTTCCGGCGTCCTGCCGGAGGGGGATTCGATAACGGAGGGCTTCTACATCAACACCATTGCCCTTCCAATGAAGTGTGAGTAGTTTACCTCAGACCTATGGGTCCATAGCTAGTAGTTAGATGGCTTTTTATCTCTCTTTGATTCTCGATACCACGTTCTCCTCGATGTTCTTGGAGATCAATTCAATGTAATTCTTTTTTGCGGTGTGTTTGCCTAGATCCGATGAATTGTGGATTTATGATCAGCTTATCTATGAATATTATTTGAATCTTCTCTGAATTCTTTTATGCATGAGTTGATATCTTAGTAATTCTCTTCGAACTATCGGTTTGGTTTGGCCAACTAGATTGGTTTTTCTTGCAATGGGAGAAGTGCTTAGCTTTGGGTTCAATCTTGTGGTGTCCTTTCCCAGTGACAGTAGGGGCAGCAAGACACGTATTGTATTGTTGCCATCGAGGATAAAAAGATGGGGTTTTCATCATATTGCTTGAGTTAATTCCTCTACATCATGTCATCTTGCTTAATGCGTTACTCCGTTCTTTATGAACTTAATACTCTAGATGCATGCTGGATAGCGGTCGATGTGTGGAGTAATAGTAGTAGATGCAGAATCATTTTGGTCTACTTGACACAGACGTGATGCCTATATTCATGATCATTGCCTTAGATATCGTCATAACTTTGCACTTTTCTATCAATTGCTCGGCAGTAATTTGTTCACCCACCGTAATATTTTCTATCTTGAGAGAAGCCTCTAGTGAAACCTATGGCCCCCGGGTCTATTTTCCATCATATAATCTTCTACTTTCCAATCTACAAGTTTCCGATCTACTATTTTGCAATCTTTTACTTTCGGATCTATAAACCAAAACTACCAAAAATATTTACTTTACCTTTTTATCTAACTCTATCAGATCTCACTTTGCCAATAACCGTGAAGGGATTGACAACCCCTTTATCGCTTTGGGTGCAAGTTGTTGATTGTTTGTGCAGGTATTCGGTGACTTGTTCGTGGTCTCCTACTGGATTGATACCTTGGTTCTCAAACTAAGGGAAATACTTATCTCTACTTTGCTGCATCACCCTTTCCTCTTCAAGGGAAAAACCAACGCAAGCTTAAGAAGTAGCAGGAAGAATTTCTGGCGCCGTTGCCTGGGAGATCTACCCCAAGTCAAGCCATACCAAGTACCCATCATAAACTCTCATATCTCGCATTACATTATTCGCCATTCGTCTCTCGTTTTCCTCTCCCCCACTTCTAAAACGATTTTCGAAAAGATTTGCCTTTTTCTTCGCCCCTCTCTTTGCCTTTTCTTCGCCCTCTTCCGTTCGTCTTCTTTGTTTGCTTTTTGTGTGCTCGTGTGTTGGATTGTTTGCTTTGTCACGATGACTCAAGAGAATACCAAATTGTGTGATTTTTCCAACACCAATAACAATGATTTTATTAGTACTCCAATTGCTCCCGCTACTAATGCGGAATCTTGTGAAATTAATGCCGCTTTGCTGAATCTTGTTATGAAAGATCAATTTTCTGGCCTTCCTAGTGAAGATGCCGCATCCCATCTAAACAATTTCATTGATTTGTGTGATATGCAAAAGAAAAAAGATGTGGATAATGATATTGTTAAATTGAAGCTATTTCCGTTCTCACTTCGAGATCGTGCTAAAACTTGGTTTTCATCTTTGCCTAAAAATAGTATTAATTCATGGAATAATTGTAAAGATGCTTTTATTTCCAAGTATTTTCCTCCCGCTAAGATCATCTCCCTTAGGAACGATATTATGAATTTTAAGCAACTTGATCATGAGCATGTTGCACAATCTTGGGAGAGAATGAAATTGATGATACAAAATTGCCCTACTCATGGTTTGAATTTGTGGATGATTATACAAAAAAATTATGCCAGATTGAATTTTGCTTCTAGAAATCTTTTAGATTCGGCCGCGGGAGGCACTTTTATGGAAATTACTCAAGGAGAAGCTACTAAACTTCTAGATAATATTATGGTTAATTATTCTCAATGGCATACCGAAAGATCTTCCACTAGTAAAAAAGTGCATGCAATTGAAGAGATTAATGTTTTGAGTGGAAAGATGGATGAACTTATGAAATTATTTGCTAGCAAGAGTGCTTCTTTGGATCCTAATGATATGCCTTTGTCTACCTTGATTGAAAATAATAATGAATCTTTGGATGTGAATTTTGTTGGTAGGAACAATATTGGTAATAACGCGTATAGAGGTAATTTTAATCCTAGGCCGTTTCCTAGTAATTCCTCTAATAATTATGGTAATTCCGAAAACAATTCTTATGGAAATTATAATAATATGCCCTCTGAATTTGAGGATAGTGTTAAAGAATTTATGAGTTCGCAAAAGAATTTCAATGCTTTGATTGAAGAAAAATTGCTTAAGATTGATGATTTGGCTAGGAACGTGGATAGAATTACTCTTGATGTTGTTTCTTTGAAACTTATATCTATTCCACCCAAGCATGATATCAATGAGTCTCTCAAAGCTATGAGAATTTCCATTGATGAGTGCAAAGAAAGAACTGCCAAGATGCGTGCAAAAAAAGATTTGTTTGTAAAAACATGTTCTTCTAGTTTCCGTGAAAATAATGATGAAGATCTTAAAGTGATTGATGTGACTCCTATTGAATCTTTGTTTTCCAATATAAATCTTGATAAAGATGAGACTGGAGATGAGTCAACTTTAGTGAAAAGGCGTCCCAATGATTCAGAGTTTTTAGATCTTGATGCAAAAATTGATAAAAGTGGGATTGGAGAGGTCAAAACTTTAAGTAGCAATGAACCCACTCTTTTGGATTTCAAGGAATTTAATTATGATAATTGTTCTTTAATAGATTGTATTTCCTTGTCGCAATCCGTGTTGAATTCCCCTCATGCTTATAAACAAAACAAAGCTTTTACTAAACATATCGTTGATGCTATGATGCAATCTTTTGAAGAAAAGCTTGAATTGGAAGTTTCTATCCCTAGAAAACTTTATGATGAGTGGGAACCTACTATTAAGATTAAGATTAAAGATTATGTGTGTTATGCTTTGTGTGATTTGGGTGCTAGTGTTTCCACGATTCCAAAAAATTTATGTGATGTGTTAGGTTTTTGTGAATTTGATGATTGTTCTTTAAATTTGCATCTTGCGGATTCCACCATTAAGAAACCTATGGGAAGGATTAATGATGTTCTTATTGTTGCAAATAGGAATTATGTGCCCGTTGATTTCATTGTTCTTGATATAGATTGCAATCCTACATGTCCTATTATTCTTGGTAGACCTTTCCTTAGAACGATTGGTGCAATTATTGATATGAAAGAAGGAAACATTAGATTTCAATTTCCGTTAAGGAAGGGCATGGAGCACTTTCCTAGAAAGAAAATTAAATTGCCATATGAATCTATTATGAGAGCTACTTATGGATTGCATACCAAAGATGACAATACCTAGATCTATTCGTGTTTTTATGCCTAGCTAAGGGCGTTAAACAATAGCGCTTGTTGGGAGGCAACCCAATTTTATTTTTGTTTTTGCTTTTTTGGTTCTGTTTTGCAATAAATAATTCATCTGGCCTCTGGTTAGATGTGGTTTTTTGTTTTAGTTAGTGTTTGTGCCAAGTAAGACCTTTGGGATGGCTTACGGTAATAGTTGATTTGATCTTGCTGAAAAACAGAAACTTTTGCGTCCGGTCTCAGAATTTTAATAATTCACTGGAGTGTTGAAAAACCCTGAATTTTTATACAAGATTGATATATAAGTTTCCTATATTTTCCTAATTTTTCAGAACTTTTGGATTTACATAAGTATTAGAACAATTCAGATCTTCGCAGGCTGTTCTGTTTTTGACAGATTCTGTTTGCTTTGTGTTGTTTGCTTATTTTGATGAATCTATGGGTAGTATCGGGGGGTATGAACCATGGAAAAGTAGGAATACAGTAGATATTACACCAATATAAATAAATAATGAGTTCACAACAGTACCAAAGTGGTGATTTATTTTCTTATACTAACAGAGCTTATGAGATTTTCCATTGAGTTTTGTGTTGTGAAGTTTTCATGTTTTGGGTAAGGATTTGATGGACTATGGAATAAGGAGTGGCAAGAGCCTAAGCTTGGGGATGCCCAAGGCACCCCCAAGTTAATATTCAAGGAAAACCAAGAGCCTAAGCTTGGGGATGCCCCGGAAGGCATCCCCTCTTTCGTCTTCGTCTATCGGTAACTTTACTTGAGGCTATATTTTTATTAACCACATGATATGTGTTTTCCTTGGAGCGTCTTGTATGATTTGAGTCTTTGCTTTTTAGTTTGCCACAATAATCCTTGCTGTACACACCTTTTGAGAGGGACATGCATGAATCATGATTTATTAGAATACTCTTTAGGCTTCACTTATATCTTTTGAGCTAGGCAATTTTGCTCTAGTGCTTCACTTATATCTTTTTAGAGCACGGCGGTGGTTTTATTTTATAGAAATTGATGAACTCTCATGCTTCACTTATATTATTTTGGGAGTCTTTAAACAGCATGGTAATTTGCTTTGGTTATAAATTTAGTCCTAATATGATAGGCATCCAAGAGGGATATAATAAAAACTTTCATATAAAGTGCATTGAATACTATGAGAAGTTTGATTCCTTATGATTGTTTTGAGATATAAAGGTGGTGATATTAGAGTCATGCTAGTGAGTAATTGTGAATTTGAGAAATACTTGTGTTTAGGTTTGTGATTCCCGTAGCATGCACGTATGGTGAACCGTTATGTGATGAAGTCGGAGCATGATTTATTTATTGATCGTCTTCCTTATGAGTGGCGGTCGGGGACGAGCGATGGTCTTTTCCTACCAATCTATCCCCCTAGGAGCATGCGCGTAATACTTCGTTTCGATAACTAATAGATTTTTGCAATAAGTATGTGAGTTATTTATGACTAATGTTGAGTCCATGGATTATATGCACTCCCACCCTTCCACCATTGCTAGCCTCTCTAGTACCGCGCAACTTTCACTGGTGCCATAAACCCACCATATACCTTCCTCAAAACAGCCACCATACCTACCTATTATGGCATTTCCATAGCCATTCCGAGATATATTGCCAAGCAACTTTCCACCGTTCCGTTTATTATGACACGTTCCATCATTGTCATATTGCTTTCATGATCATGTAGTTGACATCGTATTTGTGGCAAAGCCACCTTTCATAATTTTTTCATACATGCCACTCTTGATTCATTGCACATCCCGGTACACTGCCGGAGGCATTCATATAGAGTCATATTTTGTTCTAAGTATTGAGTTGTAATTCTTGAGTTGTAAGTAAATAAAAGTGTGATGATCTTCATTATTAGAGCATTGTCCCATGTGAGGAGAAGGATGATGGAGACTACGATTCCCCCACAAGTCGGGATGAGACTCCGGACAAAAAAAAAGAGGCCAACAAAAATGAGAGAAGGCCCAAATAAAAAAAAAGAGAGAAAAGAGAGAAGGGGCAATGTTACTATCCTTTTACCACACTTGTGCTTCAAAAGTAGCACCATGATCTTCATGATAGAGAGTCTCCTTTGTTGTCACTTTCATATACTAGTGGGAATTTTCATTATAGAACTTGGCTTGTATATTCCAATGATGGGCTTCCTCAAATTGCCTTAGGTCTTCGTGAGCAAGCGAGTTGGATGCACACCCACTTAGTTTCTTTTCTGAGCTTTCATAAACTTATAGCTCTAAGTGCATCCGTTGCATGGCAATCTCTACTCACTCACATTGATATCTATTGATGGGCATCTCCATAGCCCATTGATATGCCTAGTTGATGTGAGACTATCTCCTTCTTTTTGTCTTCTCCACAACCACCTTCTATTCCACCTATAGTGCTATGCCCATGGCTCACGCTCATGTATTGCGTGAAAGTTGAAAAAGCTTGAATACATCAAAAGTATGAAACAATTGCTTGGCTTGTCATCGGGGTTGTGCATGATTTAAATACTTTGTGTGATGAAGATGGAGCATAGCCAGACTACATGATTTTGTAGGGATAAGCTTTCTTTGGCAATGTTATTTTGAGAAGACATAATTATCTTGTTAGTATGCTTGAAGTATTATTGTTTTTATGTCAATATTAAACTTTTGTTTTGAATCATACGGATCTGAACATTCATGCCACAATAAAGAAATTACATGGATAAATATGTTAGGTAGCATTCCACATCAAAAATTTTGTTTTTATCATTTACCTACTCGAGGACGAGCAGGAATTAAGCTTGGGGATGCTTGATACGTCTCCAACGTATCTATAATTTTTGATTGTTCCATGCTATTATATTATCTGTTTTGGATGTTTTATATGCATTAATATGATATTTTATATTATTTTTGGGACTAACCTATTAACCTAGGGCCCAGTGCCAGTTCCTATTTTTTCCCTATTTTTGAGTTTCACAGAAAAGGAATACCAAACGGAGTCCAAATGGAATAAAACTTTCGCGATGATCTTTCTTGGACCAGAAGGAAACCAGGAGACTTGGAGATGAAGTCGGAGGAGCCACGAGGCGGCCACAAGGACGGAGGGCACGCCCAGGGGGGTAGGGCGCGCCCCCCACCCTTGTGGGCCCCTCGTGCACCTCCTGACCTAATTCTTTCGCCTATATATACTCTTATATGCCCAAACCACCAGAGGCATCCACGAAAATACTTTTCCACCACCACAACCTTCTGTACCCGTGAGATCCCACCTAGGGGCCTTTTCCGGCGTCCTCCCGGAGGGGGATTCGATCATGGAGGGCATCTACATCAACACCATTGCCCTTCCGATGAAGCGTGAGTAGTTTACCTCAGACCTACGGGTCCATAGCTAGTAGCTAGATGGCTTTTTC
This sequence comes from Thinopyrum elongatum, assembly GCA_011799875.1. NCBI lineage: Eukaryota > Viridiplantae > Streptophyta > Magnoliopsida > Poales > Poaceae > Thinopyrum > Thinopyrum elongatum. Next base: position 71,025,380 of record CM022297.1, read on the forward strand.
TCTCTCTTTGATTCTCAATACCACGTTCTCCTCGATGTTCTTCGAGATCTATTTGATGTAATACTTTTTTGCGGTGTGTTTGCCGAGATCCGATGAATTGTGGATTTATAATCAGCTTATCTATGAATATTACTTGAATCTTCTCTGAATTCTTGTATGCATGATTTGATATCTTAGTAATTCTCTTCGAACTATCGGTTTGGTTTGGCCAACTAGATTGGTTTTTCTTGCAATGGGAGAAGTGCTTAGCTTTGGGTTCAATCTTGCGTTGTCCTTTCCCAGTGACAGTAGGGGCAGCAAGGCACGTATTGTATTGTTGCCATCGAGGATAAAAAGATGGGGTTTTCATCATATTGCTTGAGTTAATTCCTCTACATCATGTCATCTTGCTTAATGCGTTACTTCGTTCTTTATGAACTTAATACTCTAGATGCATGCTGGATAGCGGTCGATGTGTGGAGTAATAGTAATAGATGCAGAATAGTTTCGGTCTACTTGACACGGACGTGATGCCTATATTCATGATCATTGCCTTAGATATCGTCATAACTTTGCGCTTTTCTATCAATTGCTCGGCAGTAATTTGTTCACCCACCGTAATATTTTCTATCTTGAGAGAAGCCTCTAGTGAAACCTATGGCCCCCGAGTCTATTTTCCATCATATAATCTTCAACTTGCCAATCTACAAGTTTCTGATCTACTATTTTGCAATCTTTTACTTTCGGATATATAAACCAAAAATACAAAAAATATTTACTTTACCTTTTTATCTATCTCTATCAGATCTCACTTTGCAAATAACCGTGAAGGGATTGACAACCCCTTTATCGCGTTGGGTGCAAGTTGTTGATTGTTTGTGTAGGTATTCGGTGACTTGTTCGTGGTCTCCTACTGGATTGATACCTTGGTTCTCAAACTGAGGGAAATACTTATCTCTACTTTGCTGCATCATCCTTTCCTCTTCAAGGGAAAAACCAACGCAAGCTCAAGAAGTAGCAGCAGGCGTCGAGCTAAGTGGTTGCCGCCGCGATAGGCGGTGTCATGCATAGACGCGAAGGAGCTTGTGCAGGTGTGAATGGGGACCGGAGGGGGTGACAGGCGGGGTGAGGGTTTTTGTGACGTGGGGATGGTGAGGGTTTTCTTTTTTCTTTTTTGAATTGGGTGGTGAGGGTTTTCTGTCCCACAAAGAGTTTCGGAGGCAACGGTTTGCTAGAGCCAACCGTTTGTGATTGACGTAACAGGGAAAATGAAAGTCATTGCACACGGTTCCAATTCTGGGAACCGTGTGTGATTGACGTACTACCTCCGTCTTGGTTTATTGGTCCCCTTTGTAATTTGTACCAAATTTTGACCAAATATTTAACTAAAAAATGTTTATGCATGTCACCAAAAATTATATCATTGAACACTATGTTCAAATATGCATCCAACGATATAATTTTTGCTGACCTGCACTAACATTTTGTCAGTTAAATCCTTGGTCAAAATTTAACACAAATTACAAAGGGGCCCAATAAACCAGGACGGAGGTAGATTCCATCAACCGAACTGATTGCATCCATATCCCACATTTAGACATAAGTAAACATAGATTAAACATACTCAGACATAGATAATAAGTGTACACAAGCATAGTTCAACCATAAGTACATAGTTCAACCATCATTAAGCATACTCAAGCGTACATCATCTGCCGGCACGATCCCGAAGCTTCTCCAGGTACTCGGCGTACGCAGTGTGCGCCACCCTGCGAGAATACTTTTGCTTGAAGGAGCCAACGGCTCATCCTCTTGCATGCGCCAGAACACTTTCATATGCATCATGAAGCTTTTGGTTGCAAAATGGGCCTCGATAGCCGCCGTCCCAGGTCCTAATACGCCTGTTATGCACTCCCGCATAAAGCTCCCTCAGGATTTGCCTCTTGTACCTCCTCTGGCCATCTTCATCCTCATTGTCCACATTGTCAGACAGCACCTATACAAATAGTTAAAAATGTGGCGTCAAATTAATGTTTACAAACTAATCTCTAGCGAAAATTTGGCAGTTGCCAAAATTTGGCATCAAATCAATGTTTACATGCCGTGAAGTAGGATTAGGAATTTATGGCTATTTTTTTATACATATCCAGAGATTATGGTTCGATTTTTAAGCACAATCGTCTATGTACAGACCAATCTTGAAGAAAATAATGGCAAAAACATATATGTAGGTCATTCAAAATCAATTGTCAAGTCCTGGCTAGGAATTATTAGCACGAACACTAACCCTAGTCGGATTACTAGCAGAAATCATTTGCACAGATGAAACAACTAATCACTTATCACTTGTACCATTCAAACAATCAATACACTACAGGGATCTAATGAAACTTACTCAGATTTCATGGATTGGGAGAACATAACCATAGGATTTCTATTCCAAAAAGGGGGAGGCAGGAGTAACCAGAGAAACCCTAGGATCCATTTGACACATAAATGGGTATAGATGACTAACCGGTTGTCCGTCGTCGTCGGAGTTGTCACCGGAGTGGTCGTCGGAGTCGTCGCCGGGGTCGTCGCCCGAGTCGTCATCGGAGTTGGTGTGAACCTCCGCCTCCGGCTGCGGAAGCACGATGTCGTCGACGATGTCAGGGTGCAACGATACCTCGCCGGCGGTGATGGCAACCTCTGTCTCCATCTCTACGCCGTGCTCCGGTGCTTCAGCAGCCCCGGCGTCGCCACTCCCTCCGATGGGGCGCTTCGGCGGCATCCTCATACACTGATGGCTTTGAGGACTGAGAGCGGCGTCGAGGATGCAAGCGGAGAGAGAGGATTGTGTGTGTGGCGAGGATGGGGGGTGCGGCCGCTCGGTTGAGCCATTAATATGGAGTAGTGGGAGAGAGGCCGGCGACGGTCAAACAGCTGGCTCGCCTCCCGGTGAGCCTGTGCACCGGACTGCTGGCATGCCTACCGTCATTTCACACAGCTACTCGCACGCCTCCTGATGACACAGTGCAGCAAGCACGCCTACCATCAATTCACACACCTGCATGCACGCCTCCCGGTCTGCCTGCGCGGTGGACTGCTCGCATGCGTCCTGTCAACCCACGCCTGCTCGCACGGCACACGGGTCGCGTGGCGGCACGTATATTGTTTTTCTATTTGGATGATTAATGCTGCCGCTTTAGTGCTTAACCGAAGCATGGCACGTATCCATTGTTGGTCTAACGCTCACGGTTCGAATAAATAATCCATTTGCGATATTGGTTCCCAATTATTAATAATCTCCCGTTTGTAAGAAGATAAAGATTACATCAAAACTGGTCTCAAATTTGACAAAAAAAGTACAATGCCACTTTGTATTGGTGTCCATATGACAACACGATAGGTTTCATGAATTTCAAATAAGTTTTGGATGTACTAGAATTTAAAAATCAAGATTCTCAATGTTTGAAATTTCTTGCATGGGGAGTAAACATGCACCGAGTGAGACACATGTGTTTTTGCCATCCATTTAAGTGCACTGTCACATGTGCATGTAGCTCAAATTTGATTTTTGCAAATTATACCCCTAGAAAATCAATCAATGTACTAAAACATCTTAATGATCTCTGTTTTTTTTTCAAAATTAAAACGACCCTCCTTTGGTAACATATGTTCACTGCGGGATAATTTAACATGCATCATAGTTGCGGTGGATTCACGGTGTGTGTGTGTGTGTGCGTCTCGGGGGTGGGGGTGGCTGGCAGTACACTACGAGTCGTGAGCCACCATGTGGGTTGGCCATTTTGTGAGGCAGGGGCCACATCAGAGTCGTGAATTTGTTATTTAAAACATTACACAACCCTTTCATACATACATGTTTTGACCACATGCAGTCGATGGTTGTACTACACGACACTCGATACTCGCGTGTGACGCTTTCTGTGGGCCCGCGAGGTCGTCGTCCATCACTTTGACCAATAGCTGGCAGAGAGGTTAATTTGACCAGCAAGGTAGAATCTTTTTTTTTGTGTTATGGTGGGAGTATATAGTACGCGTCGAAGAGGTGGGAGGGGACTAGCATATATACTATACGTATGCGTCCATGAACAAGTACACCTCACTCAATGTCGGGACTTTTCGGTTTCCGAGGCACGTGCCACATCAAAGTTGTGAAATTGGCTATTCAAACATCGCACAACACCTCTTTGGGCCACATGCATGCAGGAGGTGGTTATCCTAGGACACTCACGTGTGACGCTTCCATCTGTGGGCCCGCGAGGCCATCGTCGATGCATGCATCACTTTGACCTACATCAGGAGAGGTTAATTAATTTCACCATCAAGGAGGATTCTTTTTGGGTTGTATTACGGTAGGAGCATATAGTATGCATCGAAGAGGGGGAAGGGGACCATCATATGTAGTACGCTTCATGAACCTCGCTCTGTGTGTGGACTTTACGGTTTTCGAGGCATGCCACATCAAAGTTGTGTAATTTGGGTATTCAACATATGTTTGGCCCACATGCAAAGCCATGGTGGTTGTCCTCTCGCACCCACTTAAGCGGATATCAGCGATATCGATGCTTTCCATCTATGGGCCCACTTGGTCCATCACTACTTTGCCTGACAATGAGAGAGGTTAATTTGACGTAGGAGGGGATTATTTTTTTGTTTGTAATACGGTATATATATAGGTCATGCTCTGGGATGACATGATACAGTTTGAGCACACACATGCATGTGTACGCATGAATCCCTCCCATCGAGTCGAAGTGGCTAGTACCACGACACGTCATGAACCGATCTCGCTCTGTGTGGGGATTGTATGATTTTTGACGCACGCGCCACATCAATGTTGTGAAATGGTATTCAAACATGCATGCACGCATCACCTCCATACATATGCATGTAGTGGTTGTCTTCGAACGGTACACTCCCTCGCGTGGTTATCGGTGACCATCCTATATATTCGTGGGCCCGCGTGGACATCCATGATCACCTTGACCGACAACAAGGTAGGTTACCATGGAGGATTCTTCCTTTGGTTCGTGTTATCATAGTATAGGTCATGGTGAGATTCAGACCTAATTAAGTTTGAGCGCATACGATGCACGCATGCATGCATGAATCCCCGTCATCGGCTTGAAGTGTGGTGTGACATACATATGCATCGTCAACTAACACTCGCTCAGTGTGGGGATTTCTGGTTCGAAAGCACGGTGCCACATCAAAGTTGTTCCATTGTGTATTCAAACACACCTCTCCATACATATGTTTGGGCCACACGCAGGCAGTGGTTGTCTTTGGGGACTAGCTACTTGCGTGATTATTGGCGAGCTAGCCCATCTCCAGGGTCGCATGGACGGCTATCACTTTGACCAACAACAAGAGAGAGGTTGTACGACCAAGGTGGATTACTCTTGGTCTATTTTACGATCCATCTTGGTGAGATGCCCTCTCTGGCCCGCCGACTGAAAGTGTGTGTGTGGGGGGGGGGGATTGCTACTTCGCACTTTGCTCGGTGAACCTCCGTGGGGGGGGGGGGGGCATGCATTCATAGCTTAGGATTCCCTTCCTGCCGACACGAGGGGGGGCAAGCAATACCGTGCGCTTTGCAAGATAGGTGCCACATCGAAGTTGCATTTGGTATTTGAACATCAAACCACCCTTTTCATCCATATATTTGGTCCACATGCAAGTGTGTTCGTGTTCTGACCCTCTCCCATGTCATTTTTCGCCAAATTTATGAACATTAGACAAGTCGGATGATGCAACAGACACGGTTCACTCACACTAACCGTGTGCCACGCCGGTGCCCCTGTCACGCACATCCGCATAGTACATTGGGCTCCACGAGGCTTCCCCTCTCAAAAATATCTACCCGCCTGCAGGTTTTTTTTGTTTGATAACACACGGTTATTATGTTTTGACCGTGTCTGATGTTTCTTGTTCCCGCTCCCGCCTGCATCCCTAAAAAATATCTGCCCGCCTCGAGGGTTTTTCTGTTTCATAACACACGGTTGTTATTTCCGGACCGTGTGCAATGCACCATCATCCAAATTTTCAATAGCCCCGGCATTTCACTCCGCGTTTGACTCCCGGGTAGTAAAATTTTCAGTAGCCGCCTCATTTCCTCAAACACACCCCCGCCCCCCCCCCCCTCCACACACACACGCGCGCACACACCAAAACCTCCTCGGGCGCGCGCGCACACACACACACACACCCCTCCCTCGCTCGAAACCCTAGCAAGGTCGCTGCTGCCGCCGCAAGGCCTCCATTGTCAACATCTGCCGGTTTGCCCATGCAGCTTACCCACCGATCTCCATACCTAGGCCACCCTGAGTTTCTTAGATGACGCCTGCCAAACGCCCCCCTTTTCCCACAGATCCCCATCCCCACCCCCACTCCAGAGCGTCACAGCCTAAGCCCGGCTACGCTTCCCGTGGAGCTCGAGGAGCGACTGGCCCAACAGAGGTGTATCGTGATCTCTTCGCCCGACGTCGACGAGGAAGCTGACGACCATTATTGGCCGCAAGCACTCAATCAGCGGGCTAGAGTATGTGGGTATGTCGCGGACGTCGGCTACAACATCGAGGTTGTCGACAGCGATGGCCTGACGCGGGCTATGTCACAGGTTAAGTGGCCCACCCCAACCCCTTGGGTTCAACCGCCGTCGATCTCATCCATGGCCCCGCCACTGATCTCCTCTGGCTCGCTGTCAAGAATTTGCCATCCTACATCGCCATCGAGCCCCTTTTGTCATTTCTGAAGGACATGTTCTGCGACGCTGGCTTGGGATCCACAGCTTCCAAGTCAGACCTCATCGACGGCGACCATGAGGAGGGCACCCTCTCCAGCTCTTCCAAGGGGAAAGAGCCCATCTGATCTTCCAAGGGGAAAGAGCCCGTCTGCGACATCAGGGAGGGCACCCTACAGCCGTGCTCTTCCAAGGGGAAGGAGCCCATCTATGACAACATGGAGCGTATCCAGGGTCCATGCTCTTCCCACGGGAATGAGCCCATCTGTGACAAATGAGGAAACCCGTGATTTGTTTTGCCGTGCCTCTTCACAAGCGGGAACCCATGATTTGTTTTGTCGAGTCCCTTTTGTAGTGTAGTGAGAATATGTCCAGTTTTAATTGCTATATTTGGTTGTTTGCAGTATGCCTTGTTTATTTCAGTTGTTCACAATGTGATGCTCTATATGTGCAACTATTTACTGTGCAGTACATTTCATCAATCCAGTTTTTAACATACCGATAGGAATGCATATATTTGCTTGCTGTTAAGCCTGTTATAGCTAGCATATGCCTCTTTTAAAGTTTTTTGATTGTTCAGTTGTTTGTAGTTAGAATATGTCCAGTTTCAAATGCTATCTTTGGTTGTTCGTAGTATGCCTTGTTTATTCCAGTTATTCACAATGTGATGTTCTATATGTGCTAGTATGAATTGTGTAGTTCAATTTCATCAATACCAGTTTCAACAATACCACTATGAATGACTACATTTGGTTGCTGCATCTTGTAGTTAACACGCCTTTCCATTTTTATTTAACAATAACAGTGTACTTAGACCAGCACAATACCAGTTTGAATGACTATGTTTGCTTGTTGTTAAATGTTAGGCCTGTTGCAGTTAACACACCTTTCCACTTGTTTTGCTTTACTAGCATGCTTAAGCTTGCACACTGAAGCTATCTTTTGGAGATTATTTTGTCTGCCATGGATATATTTGGTTGATGTTTAGCCTGTTGTGTTTAACATGCCTCTTGATTTACCTACACAGGACAATTTTGGGAACGACTGATGTTTTCCATCGAGGTTAGTTTCATCACATGGCTTATATATACTCACCGTTTAGGATATCGGTAGCTGGTACCATATAGGCCGGGGCTGATAAGGGACTAATCGGTGGATCGGACTTTTAACTGAATATATCTGTAACCCATTTATCGTTAGGTTAACTAGGGCCATATGTAATATATCTGAGGCTACATAGCAACATGCACTGTACTTAATGTCTAAATATGCAATCCTAGGCTACATAGCAACAAGGAAGAGTGTTACCTTAATGTTCTGATGATGTCTAGATATACATAAAAGAGCAGCAGCAACAACAACAACAACACAGCCCTGTTTGGATACTCAACTTAGCTAGAGGTTAGAGTTAGTTTCTAGCTCATGACTAACCCTGAACTAACTCCATCCAAAGAGGTGTTTGGATGACAGGGTTAGATTGACAATAAATGCACTAGGAGAACTAGCTCCAATTAGCACCTCTTGGGTGGGATAGTTTTTTTGGGTGGGTTAGATGCAACTAGCTCAAACTAGCCCTCATGTTTGGATATACTTTAGGGCTATTTGAGCCCGAACTAGCTCAAACTAACTCTAACCCATGGATACAGCAGCAGTTAATCAGCCGATAATTTGTAAAAATGCAATAAACTCCTTCCGGCCCATAATATAAGATGTTAATTCATCTAATATGTGAGTATATTGGATGTTATAAGATATTATAAAAGAGTGTTGTACTACATCATTGTGCAATTGTTGTTTAGCTTCTAATATTAACTTGGTGCTTTTAGGTACATATGTCATTGGTTAAGATCCGCGCTTCGACCCTTTCTGCGTATGGGGCAATGAGATATCGATGAACCAGCATCAAGTGAGGAAGCTAAAAAAGATTGTTAGTAAAATGGGTCAAAAGATGGCAATTAAACTATTTGTTTACACTTTATCCAAGACAACAGCGAACTGCAGGATGGTAAGTAAGAACTCTATAGCCTTCTTTTTACTGCCCATAATGAGTTGTGTTAGATGATAATGTCTGAATCTTTTTCCTTTGCAGTGGTTCCCAAACTAGTTTACTCAAGATTACCTCTCAAACTACATGATTGGTGGGCATGCAAAGGTTAAAGTATTTCTACCAGAACACGATGATTATCTAGATGTTTTCATGAAGACCGTGAAGGATGGGCGGTCGGCCATCACAAGGGGTTGGACTAGAGTCGTGCGTGCCTTCTACATGGAGGAGGGCACAATATGGGCATTCCGCTTCACCTTGTTCAGCAACTATAATGTATTTCGCCTCTTTCTTTACCGTCTTTAATAGTGCAAGTATACAACTGTGGTTCATCATTCTTTATTTGGTTCTTATGTAATTCTTGAACATATGTACCTATGAATTGAATAATGCATTGGTTGTTTGAACCTGGTGGATATGAATAAAGTTATAGCATACATTCAAATTCAAATCTGGTACAATTTGAAATAGTGGCAATTAAATTACAGTGAAATTACGCTCTCCAGGTCATTACGGCGCACACGGTTGGTAAAACACAAACGTTTGCGATATACACCATAATCCAACATGGTTCATAGAGAGGAAACGTGTGCAAGCATGCACACAGTAGCCGTTTGCAAAGCGTGTGCGATGTCAGACAATATCACAAATGATGTAGGCAAACTAAACGTTTGTGATAGTTTCCTTATCATACACGATTCGCATCCATGAACTGTTTCTGATGTGGTATGCATTGTAAACGTTGCACCATAGAATAGCATGTGCGATAGTTGTCATGTACAACGATGTTACAATGGTCCGACCTTTCATAATCCTGTCCGACACTCGTACGACGATTAGCTAATCTTCTTAATTAGTTATCGCATACGGTTTGGGAAAAGCAAATCTGTGTGATTGTCAGCTTATCATACACGTTCTATAATCGTGAACCGTTTGTGATGGGCCGCGCATCGTAAATGTAGCACCATAGAATACCGACTGCGATGGTAATGCGAGCACAAACGAGTTGCAAGGATGCAGTGTCTGGGTGGCTCCCTATCCCCGATGGTTTCTGGGTCGTGTGGAAGGACCCCCCTATTGCAGTCACTCACCTGGCGACGGTTCCAAATGCCATCGCGGAAAGGGGTTAAAAACTGTTTGTATAGCACCTCGCTATACCAGTGTAGTCTTCTGTGATTGCTAGTACTCAAAGCATATTTTTAGAACAAATGGCATCCATCGAACCCAGAGAAAGATAGGGGTTTAATGTTTCGCCTCCCAACTCATTTATCATAGAGATAATTGTCAACAATAATAAATCATGATCAAATATATTCGACTGGCCATATGTGCCTAGATCTTTCCCCACCACATGATGCTTGCCAACTAGAGAATAATTGAGGTTGAAATATGAAGTAATACTATTGACTCTTGCATAAAAGTAAATACTGAAAAGTAAAAGATAGGCCCTTCACAGAGGGAAGCAGAGGTTGTCATGCGCTTTTAATTTTTGGATGTCCAAGCTCTTAATGCAAAGGAACATCACGTTATATTGCCCCTTATGATAGCAACCTTTATTATGTAGTCCATCGCTTTTATTACTTTGCCATCACAAGTTTGTACAGTGCTTATTTTCCCTGACAATAAAAGATCAAACATATTTAGGAGCAATTTGTATTGCTTTATGCACCGATGACAACTTACTTGAAGGATCTTATTCAATTCATAGGAAGGTACGGTGGACACTCATGGCAAGAAACTGGGTTTAAGGGTTTTTGGATGCACAAGTAGTATCTCTACTTAGTACGATTTTTTGGCTAGCAAAAGATCCTAAGCAAACACCACATGTTGGAGGATCCATAACAATATAACTTCTATGCAAATATACACAACCATAACTCATTACGTTGTCTTCCTTGTCCAACTTCAACTAATTTGCTCAAGTTTGAAAATAATTAATGAGTATTCACAATCATAGAAGATGTCCAATATAATATATTTGTATGTGAAAGTTCTCTTCCTTATACTAATCATTCATGGATTGCTTGTATGACCAATATTGTGATTGTCAAGCTTCAAAAGATTTTACGATCTAAACCCAATGTGAAGCTACTACTTGGCATAAGAACATATAATTTCAAATTCATGATATTCAATTCATTCAACAATTTACTCATATGATATAAGTGGAGCACAAGAGTAAATGACAAATTACTCCAAAAAGATATAAGTGAAGTTCAAACGAGTAGTTAAGTAAATGGGTAGCTATTTGAGGACTCTCTCATTTAAAAATTTCAGATGTAAGTATTTTATTAAAACAAAAAAGAAAACAAAATAAAATGACATTCCAAGAATAGCACAACTCACGTGAAGAAGCAAAAACTTAGGTGCAACCGATACTAACCGATAATTGTTGATGAAGAAAGGTGGGATGCCTACCGGGGCATCCCCAAGCTTAGATGCTTGATACTTCTTGGAATATTATCTTGGGATTCCTTAGTCATCCCCAAGCTTTAGCTTCTGTGTCTCCTTAATTCCTTTTATATCACGGTTTCCCTAAATCTTAAAAACTTCATCCACACAAAACTCAATAAGAACTCGTGAGATAAGTTAGTATAAATCAATGCAAAAACCTTATCATTCCCTACTGTAGCAAATCATTAAAATTATTATTTAACATTGCATACTAAATGCCTCTGCATATTTAATACTCCTGTCCTCAAAAAGAATCATTAAACAAGCAAACATATGCAAACATAACAGCAATCTGTCTAAACAGGATAGTCTGTAAAGGATGCAAGAATATCAGTACTTAGTTAACTCCAAAAATTCTAAAAATTTACCACACTGTAGAAAATTTCTCATAGATTATTATGAAAAAAATTCAAAATTTTATCACATACTGAGTTTTCTCAAGAATTCACGCACTAGCATGCATCTTTCTGTTTTCAAACAGGCACATATAGACTTGCAAAATAATTATGGTAAAGAATATAGTTGAAATTTTTATTGAAATGAAAGATGAAAAACATTATTATAAATAACATAAAGAAAATCCTAACAAAATAAAATGACGCTCCAGGCAAAACTCATATCAAGTGACGAATAAAAATATAGCCCCATGTAAGGTTACCGATAATGTTGGAGACGAAAGAGGGGATGCCTTCCAGGGCATCCCCAAGCTTAGTTGCTTGGTTCTTCCTTGAATATTACCTTGGGGTGACTTGGGCATCCCCAAGCTTAGGGTATTGCCACTCGTTATTCTCCTCATATCGATATCTCACCCAAAACTTGAAAACTTCAATCACACAAAACTTAACGGAACTTCATGAGATAGGTTAGTATGATAAAGACAAATCATTCACTTTGGTACTGTCAAAGACAAGATTAATAATTGTTCTCACACATTCCTACTATACCTTATCATTTCCACAATTTATATTGAGCAATATAAGCCATAGAAACTAGAAAACAAGCAAGCTATGCATTGAAAATAGAATCTATGAAAAACAGAAAAGTCTGTAATGATCTGGACAATGACCATCTTCTACTACTACAAAAATTCTGAAAATTTGGGAAAACGTAGGGAATTTGTATATAAATCTTCTGTAAAAAATTCAGAGAAAAAGTACATTTCTGTGAATTTACAAAATTCCAGAACTGGGTGCAAAAGTTTCTGTTTTTGCACAGAATCAAGTCAACTATCATCCACACTATCCCAAAGGCTTTACTTGGTACTTTATTGAAAAAAAATCTATTAAACATGATTACTACCATAGCTTAATCATTTGAACACACAAAAACAGTAGGTAAAAGTGTTGGGTTGTCTCCCAACAAGCGCTTTTCTTTAATGCCTTTTTAGTTAGGCATGATGATTTCAATGATGCTCACATAAAAGATAAGACTTAAAACATAACGGGAGCATCTAGAAGATTTAAGCCTAACCCACTTCCTATGCATAGGGATTTTGTGAGCAAACAATTTATAGGAACAAGAATCAACTAGCATAGGAAGGCAAAACAAGCATAACTTCAAGGTTTTCAACACATAGAGAGGAAACTTGATATTATTGCTATATGTAATTGCATATGTCCCTCTCTCATAATAATTTTCAGTAGCATCATGAATGAATTCAACAATATAACCATCACATAAAGCATTCTTTTCATGATACATATGCATAGAAATTTTGTTACTCTCCGCATAAGCTTCTCATCATTGGTAGTGCGAGCAAACTCAACAAAATAACTATCATGTGATTGAAAATTAAAGTCGTGATGACAAGTTTCATGGTTATCATTATTCTTTATAGCATACATGTCATCACCATAGTCATCATAAATAGCAACTTTTTTGTCATAATCAATTGAAACCTCTTCCGAAATAGTGGATTCATCACTAAATAAAGTCATGACCTCTCCAAATCCACTTTTTCAATATTGTAACAAGATTCAACACCCTCCAAAATAGTGGGATCATTACCTATAGTTCACACTCTTCCAAACCCACTTTCATCAATATAATCATCATAAATAGGAGGCATGCAATCATTATAACAAATTTGCACATCAAATCTTGGGGGACTAAAAATATCATCTTCATCAAACATAGCATCCCCAAGCTTATGGCTTTGCATGTCATTAGCATCATGGATATTCAAACAATTCATACTAGCAACATTGCAATCATGCTCATCATTCAAAGATTTTATACCAAACATTTTATTGAATTCTTCTTCTATCAATTGAGCACAATTTTCCTTTCCATCATTTTCAAGAAAGACATGATAAAGACTAATAATATGAGGTCACCTCAATTCCATTTTTTGTAATTTTCTTTTATAAATCAAACTAGTGATAAAACAAGAAAATAAAAGATTTAATTGCAAGATCTAAAGATATACCTTCAAGCACTCACCTCCCCGGCAACGGCGCTACAAAAGAGCTTGATGTCTACTAAGCAACTTTATTCTTGTAGAGTCTTGTTGGGCCTCCAAGCGCAGAGTTTTGTAGGACAGTAGCAATTTTCCCTCAAGTGGATGACGTAAGGTTTATCAATCCGTGGGAGGCGTAGGATGTAGATGGTCTCACTCAAACAACCCTCCAACAAAATAACAAAGAGTCTCTTGTGTCCCCAACACACCAAATACAATGGTAATTTGTATAGGTGCACTAGTTCGGCGAAGAGATGCTGATACATGTGTAGTAATGATAGTAGATACTGATTTTTGTAATAGTAACAATAAAAAAACAGCAAGGTAGCAAGTAATAAAAGTGAGCACAAATAGTATTGCAATGCTTGAAAATGAGGCCTAGGGTCCGTACTTTCGCTAGTGCAATCTCTCAACAATGTTAATATAATTGGATCATATAACCATCCCTCAACGTGCGATGAAGAATCACTTCAAAGTTCCTATCTAGCGGAGAACATAAGAAGAAATTGTTTGTAGGGTAGGAAACCACCTCAAAGTTATCCTTTCTGGTCGATCTATCTAAGAGTTCGTACTAAAATAACACCAAGTTATCCTTTCCGATCGATCTATCCAAGAGTTCATACTAAAATAACACCATATGATACACATCAACCAACTCTAATGTCACCTAGATACTCCAATCTCACCGCGAGTATCCGTGAGTTGATTATACGATATGCATCAAACAATTTCAGATTCATAATACTCAATCCAACACAAAGAACCTCAAAGAGTGCCCCAAGATTTCTATCGGAGAAACAAGGATGAAAACATGCATCAACCCCTATGCATAGATTACCCCAATGTCACCTCGGGAATCCACAAGTTGAGTGCCAAAACATATATCAAGTGAATCAATATGATACCCCATTGTCACCATGGGTATTCATAGCAAGACACACATCAAGTGCTCTCAAATCCATAAAAGTATTCAATCTGATAAAATGAAATCTCAAAGGGAAAACTCAATTAATCACAATAAGATAGAGAGGGGGAAACACCATATGATCCAACTATATTAGCAAAGCTCGCGATACATCAAGGTCGTGCCAAATCAAGAACACGAGAGAGAGAAAGAGAGAGAGATTAAACACATAGCTACTAGTACAAACCCTCAGCCCCGAGGGTGGAATAATCCCTCCTCATAATGGTGGCCGCCGGGATAATGAAGATGGCCTCCGGTGATGATTTCCCCCTCCGGCAGAGTGCCGGAACAGGGTCTAGATTGGTTTTTCGTGGCTACAAAGGCTTGCAGCGGCAGAACCTAGTGTCTTTTGGGAAGTAGGGGCCCCCCCTCTGGTGGTTCTTTGCTCCATTATTTCTCTTTTATTCCAAAAAATCGTCAAAAAGTTTCGTCCATTTCCGAGAACTTTTATTTCTGCACAAAAAACAACACCACGGTAGTTCTGCTGAAAACAGCGCCAGTCCGGGTTAGTTCCATTCAAATCATACCAAAACCATATAAAATTGTTGTAAACATGGCATGAATACTTTATAAATTATCGATACGTTGCAGATGTATCAGTCATAAGCTTGGGGATGCTATGTTTGATGAAGATGATATTTTTAGTCCCCCAAGTTTT
Organism: Thinopyrum elongatum; assembly: GCA_011799875.1. Lineage (NCBI taxonomy): Eukaryota > Viridiplantae > Streptophyta > Magnoliopsida > Poales > Poaceae > Thinopyrum > Thinopyrum elongatum. The sequence goes on from CM022297.1 coordinate 71,040,682, forward strand.
GATGTGCAAATTTGTTATGATGATTGCATGCCTCCTATTTATCATTGTGGTATTTATGAAAGTGGGTTTGGAAGAGTGTCAACTTTAGATAATGATTATCCCACTATTTTGGAGGGTGTTGAATCTTATTATAATTATGAAAGTGGATTTGGGGAGGTCATGACTTTATTTAATGATGAATCCACTATTTTGGAAGAGGTTTCAATTGACTATGATAAAAAAGTTGCTATCTATGATGATTATTGTGATGATATGTATGGTATAAAGAGTAATGTTATCCATGAAATTTGTCATCTTGATTTAGTGGTCAAATTGATTATGTAAATCAAGTATCATGTGATGGTTATTTTGTTGAGTTTGCTCCCACTATTATTAATGAGAAGAAATTTGCTTATGTGGAGAGTAATAAAAGTTTTATGCTTGTGGATTATGAAAAGAATGCTTTATGTGATAGTTATATTGTCGAATTCATTCATGATGCTACAGAAAATTATTATGAGAGAGGAACTTATGCTTTTGCATGTCTCAATAATATCAAGTTTCCTCTCTACATGTTGAAAATCTTGAAGTTTTGCTTGTTTTGCTATCAAATCGCAGGCTCTGGTGGATTTCATCGATGACTGGACAGAGTTGCAGAAGCCTAAGGAGAAGCCTGATAACACATATTGGACACTTCACTTTGATGGGTCCAGGCAGCTAGAAGGCTCACGGGCTGGGGTTATATTGACCTCCCCGCGCGGTGACAAGTTTTGCTATGTTTTGAGGCTAATGTTTCCTTATACTATCAATGCAGCTGAATATGAGGCCTTACTCCACGGCCTTCGAATGGCCAAAGAGATGAATTTAAGCCGGGTCAGGTGTTTTGGCCACTCAAACCTTGTGGCTCAGCAAGTTTCAGGTACATGGGATTCCAAAGACCCGCTCATGGTGGCTTATCATCGAGCGGTTGATAACATTGCTGGTCACTTCAAGGGTTATCAAGTAGAAAATCTTGATCGATAGAAAAATGAGGTGGCTGATGCCTTAAGCCGGCTTGGGTCTCAACATAAGCCGGTACCTCCTAATGTATTTCTTGATGTATTGCATAATCCTTCAATCAAGTTATCATCAGAAGAGGACCTTGCTATTCCTGACCCGGAGGCTCAGTTGATGGCGGCTCTCCATGCTATTCCTGATTGGACACTTCCCTACTTGGCTTATATGACCCGGGGCGAGTTACCTGAGGATGAAACTTTGGCAAGGCAAATCATCAAGAGATCCAAGTCCATGACTATTGTTAATAGCGAGTTACACCGATGCAGTGTGATAGGCGTGTTTCTCCTGAGGAGGGCCGTGAGATTTTACGAGAAATCCATGAAGGTGATTGTGGTCATCATGCCGGCTCTAAGTCCGTAGTGGCTAAAGCTTTTCATCATGGATTTTATTGGTTAACGGCTCACGCTGATGCAGAGGATATCATCAGTAAGTGTGATGGATGTCAGAATTTTTCTCGACGGGCTCATGTGTCGGCTCAAGAGTTGAGGATGATTCCAATTACTTGGCCGTTTGCGGTCTGGGGGCTTGATATGGTTGGACCTTTCAAGAGGTCTAAAGACAAGAAAACCCACCTCTTGGTGGTGGTTGATAAATTTACCAAGTGGGTTGAAGCAGAGCCGGTCAGCAAGTGTGATGCAGCGACTGCAGTCCGGTTTGTTAAAAAACTGATCTTCCGTTTTGGTTAACCTCATAGTATCATCACTGACAATGGCACTAATCTATCTAAGGGTGCTATGAAGGAGTTCTGTCAACGAGAACATATTCGTCTTAATGTTTCTTCCGTGGCTCATCCACAGTCCAATGGTCAAGCTGAGAGGGCGAACCAAGAAATCTTGAGAGGCATAAAACCCTGGCTCATGGTTCCTTTGAAGAGAATGCTGGGTTGTTGGGTTGAGGAGTTACCTTCAGTACTCTGGAGTATCAATACCACCCCCCAACAGGCCAACAGGCTATACGCCTTTCTTCATGGTTTATGGTGCAGAGGCGGTTCTTCCAAGTGATATCTGTCATGACTCGCCTCGTGTGGCGGCTTATGTTGAAGCTGATAATGAAATAGCACATCAAAATGCACTCGATGCTTTGGATGAGGAGCGTGACCTTGCGGTGGCTTGTTCGGCGATATATCAACAAGACCTGCGTCGCTATCATAGCCGCAGAGTCAAGACCCGGGCATTTCAAGAAGGCGACTTGGTACTCCGGCTCATCCAAGATCAAACAGATATGCACAAGTTATCCCCACCTTGGGAAGGACCCTTTGTGGTCAGCAAAAACTTGAATAATGGGTCTTATTACCTCATTGATATATGACAACACAAGGATTCATGCAAGTCGGAGGAGGAGACCCGCCGGCCCTGGAATATTGCTCATCTTCGGCCTTATTACACCTGAGCCACCGGCTCTTGTCTTTGTACATACATTTGTCAGTGTATATATATTTTATGATCAATATAATAAAGCCGGCATCCCTGATAATTTAGGGCCTCTGTCGTTTCATTTATGTGTATCTAAGTCTTTATTATTTGGTCATAAGGTCACTTGGGGGCTTCCAACCCAACGGGTTTAGCTTTCATACCCTCTTGACTGGGTGTGGATGCCGAATCCTGAGTTATCCTGCCTGTTTGCAACTTGCAACTCCGCCAGGTGACCCGCCGAACTCCTAAAATTCAATCTTTTTCAAGACCCTGAACTTGTTAAGGTTAAAATGGCGGCTTGTGTCACGAGAAAGCCGGCTTGCAGTGAGCTAGGATTAACTCAAAGGCTGTGCGGCCTTTGAAAGCACATGGCCTTGCGAGGCAATTTTGTTTGGTCGTGCTTTGGTAAGCCGGCCAGGCAATCATTTAAGATTTTTTGAATTTTTATTTGGAGCCTTTTTGATTTGTTGCTCCTAAATATTTTTTCTGCAAAGTGTATTTTTTACAATCTGGGTCATGAAGCTCCGATTGTGTGACTCATGTTTGAGTATTTTGGGTTTGGTATCCCGCCCTGGCTATGGACTTTAAAGTCGCCAGTATGCTTTGGTTTGAACAATTGAGGTCATGATATTGCAAGTGTTTGGGTTGTTACCCGCACTGTATATTGAGGTGTAAGTCGGTAGTATGATCCAAATCAACAGGTATGTTTTCAATTGTTATATGAATATTCGAGGTTTGGTAACCCACTCTGGCTTTCAACTTTAAAGTCGCCAGTATGTTTTGTCTTGAATAGGCCTTAATTCTAGTCTTTTTCGTAATTGCATAAGACTATATTATGTTTGGGTTGTTGCCCGCCCTGGCTTTTGACGTTAAATCACCAGGGCATATGTTGTTTAAACTTTGTGCAGGACATGCAAAACTTTCAATGGAAATATGAGTACTGACATGGCCTATATATGTGAGTACATCAGGCAGGTCATAAAGATTAAATTGGCGGCTCAAAAGTCAAAGATTAACATGCACGAAGGCATGACATGGCAGATCATTGTTTTCAACTATCCTATTACAAGGCATTGCTTTGAGCCAGCAAAAGTTTTCAACTTCAAATGTTTTTGGAGTTGCTCTCCCTTACCCCAGCCTGAGAGCCGCCTGGATCATCATCTCTATGATCAGCTTTCTTCTTGTTGCCTTGATGATTGTGGATCATCTTGCGCCGGTTCTTCTTCGTCGATCATCTGAAGATCAGCCATTGTCCAGTCGATGCCGGTTAAAGCTTCGAAAGTGGCCTCATCATCGAGTATAACAGAATGATCAACATCTTGGGCAAAGATGTGCTTATGCCGGGGAGGAATAAGGTTGACAACATCATGAACTGGAGGCTTAATCTTCTGGTTCTTCTCGTCGTAAGGCGGCGTGTAGTGGTCTAAATCCAAATCTTCAATTAGCTTGCAAACGACGGGTCGCGTCTCTCTGGCGTAGTTGTTGAAGTCTTGTTCCTCGAAGGCAGACCCGTCATCCTTGAATTCTGGGCAACCGGTGGCTATTTCCATAGGGTCAAGTTCTGACTGCCATGCCTTGGCTCGGCCTAGTGCACAAATGGCTCTGGCTCGGGCAGCTGATAGTTTATATTCCATAACTTGAGCCGGCGCTGTTGAGAGTTGATCCAGCACAGTCTTGATCTACTTTGGAGGTCTTTTCCCACCTGATAAGGCCACAAGGCTTCACAAAGTTCCAGCGTATAGCTGCTCAGTCAATGAATATACTGCCTTGAGCTTCATCAGCATATTTTTGCCAAGGATGGCGCTTCTGGGGCCTGTTTATAAGTTGCCAAGCGAGTTAAACAGCATGAATTGAGAGTCGCCAGGCGGTTTCACATAATATTCGCATAGGCGTTGAAGTGCATATGAGTCTTACCAAAGATAGCGGCTCTCATACGGGTGATATGTTGTCTTAAGGCGGCAAGCTCATCAGCAACCGGTTTAAGTTGTGCTTCCACCTCTTTAGCTCTCTTCAAAAGTGCAGTCTTGTCAGATTCCCAGGCGGCTCTCTTCGTATCAAAACTTGCTTTAAGCTTCTCGACTTCCTCCAACGAAGTTTTCAGCTCTAGCTTGGCCTTGGAAGTCTCTGCCTGCTGCAACTTTATATTCTTCCTCAAATCACCCACTTACGATTCCTTCATGCTCAATTCGGCCTGAAATACAATGATAAAGTAATGGTTAAAAAGCAAGGTTGAACTATTAGTGATGATATTCTATTAAAGTCCCAAGCACACTACAAGTACTCTACTTGGAACTTGGGGGCTAATGTGGGTCAATTCGCCTTTTTGATTGAGACCCGGCGTCTCTTTATAAGGTTAAGCCGGCCTTGGGGGCTATGTTTTTGGATTTCTTAAGTGACTGTAAAGTCCCAGCTCAACTTGTCAGTTTAAGCCGGCCCTTGGGGGCTATGATTTTGGATTTCTTAAATGACTGTAAAATCCCGGCTCAACTTGTCAGTTTACGCCAGCCCTTGGGGGCTACGTGTTTGGTTTTCTTAAGTGACTATCAGTCCCGGCTCAACTTATCAGTTAAAGCCGGCCCTTGGGGGCTACATATTTGGATCTTAAAGGATAAGTTGGCACTGAGAGGCTACAGTTTGAAGATTATTCTTAACTCTACAGCATACTCAATTTTTTCCTATCCTCTAGACTTGGTGTCTATATGAATATATACGGAAAGAGGTTAGCAACATACCTCATAGCGTTCCTTCATAAGGTTCACTAAGCCGGCTTCCAGATCACGGCTAGTGTGGAGGCGGGTTAGATAGCCTGCGTGGATATCACTTGCGCTGAAGTCAGCATAGCTATCCAGATCCAACTTCAATTTACCCTTGTCGGCGGCTAATGGCTCTTCTTTGGCGCTGTGCTTTGCCAAGACTGTAGGATTTCCGGGCTCGGTATAGTCTGTACCAGTGATGATGACATCATCGGTGATCTTGTCAGAAGGGAACTCTTCAGTAGTCTTGGCAGGGCTGGGCGGTTTAAGACTTGGCTGGTTATGCGTAATTGCCGGGTCAACCTCAGTGTGCAGCGGTTGGGGGACTGTGATATCAACTTGTGGTGGTGGGTCATTGATAAGACTGTCAGGGTTTTCTGACACCTCAGTTGCTGCTGGTGTTTGTTTCTCCGGCTCAACAGTTTGGGGATCCTTGGAAGAACCGCCCACCTTCTGTTTCTTGCCTGCTTTGGCCACACCGCTGCTACAAGAGAACAGGAATTCGTAAATATATTATTTCAAGTTATGTATGAAACAAGTATAAAAGCTTACCCAGGGGCAACTTTGAAGATAGGCATCTGAGTCCCAGTAGACTCGCCAGATGACAAATGAGTTGTTCCCTGATAGTTTGAATCGAAAGAGTTAAGCGGTTGACGAATGAGACCCGCCTTTGGAAAGGAGAGGGATGGATTATGTGGCACCTCATTTCGGCGTTTGCGAGGGGCAGGCGTGTTAGGTAAGCCGGCTGCAAGGTCCCCGCCGCCGCTACTCCGGGTTGTACGCTTTGCCTCGTGCTGCTGCTTTTTCAAAAGAAAATTGGGGTCCAGATAAGCAAGAGGATGGGAAAATCTTACTTTTTGAGAGACCCGCCGAGTTTTCTGTCTTGGCAAAGATTCTGAGTTGCAGGAGATTATGGTTACCTCTGCTGCGTCTGCATGGCTGGTCTCCGCATCGTCCTGAGAGGAGTTAGTGTCAATAAGTTGCATAAAAAGAAAGCCAAGAGAATCGAGTTCTACCTCCGACTCATTGTCAAGGGCAAATAAGTCTTCAACGTCATGTTTCTTCCCTTTGGTCTTTTTTGGAGCCCGAGTTTTCACTTTGGCCTTTTTGGCCGGCTTGTCTTGCAGTTTCATGTTCCAGAAGGAAGAGCCAGCTTGAGAACATAAAGGACAATGAGAAGATGTGCAGTTTATGAGAGAATGATGAATGAGTTAAAGAATGGCTTAAAGCACTTATGTCGGGAGCCGGATTAAGAGCGCAGAAGGGGTTCAGTCACATTTTACTGCAGCTTTCTAAGGTCTCCCCGAGTAATGTCTTGGTCATTTCATTGATTTGCCGTTCTTCAAGTTGTACTTGGCTATACCGCTGCGGGTCCTTTACATCAAATGTATATTGGTACATTAAGCCGGTGCGGCGGCTCAAAGGCAAAATCCTCCAGGTGACACAGCAGCGGACCAGGTCAACTCCGGTTAAGCTGTCGGCTAATAAGGCCCTTATTTTTGAAAAAGTAGGCACGTACTTGGCCCGTTCTGCAGCAGTGATCCGGTCAGGAAGTTCATGCCTAGGGCTAAGCCGGAAGGAGTGGAAACCCGGCAGAGGGTTTTCATCTGTAGGAGAGGTATCTTGGCAGTAGAACCAAGTCTGGTTCCAGTCCTTGGGGTGACTGGGTAGTGAAGCTGTAGGGAAAACGGCGTCTCTCCGCCTCTGGATAGAAATCCCGCCGAGTTCAAGGCTAGGCCCGTCTGTCATCTCGGTCTGGTGGTTCAGGTAATAGTACTCTCGGAATAAATCAACGCTGGGCTCTTCTTGAAGGTACACCTCACAGAAGAGTTGAAAGTTGCATATATTGGAAACAGAGTTGGGGCCGATATTTTGGGGTGTAGCTTGTAGAAGTTCAGAACATCCCGAAAGAATTTCGACCCGGGTGGTGAGAAACCATGGAGAAGGTGATCTGCAAAGACTACAACTTCACCCTCTTTAGGTTGAGGTTTAGTTTCATCCCCTGGAACTCGCCAGTGAATGACATTTTTTGCTGGTAAAACACCCATCTCAACATATTCATTGAGAGATTGCTCAGTGACAATGGAAACAACCCAATCACAAGAGGTGGTGGATTTAGTCATTTTTTACAGTGGATGCCTGAGAATAAAGAGTTGACGGGTTAATATTATGATGTTAAACCGCTCAATGATCAACGACTGGTGATAAGGTGCAAAGTCAGTCACAATGATGAGTAAAAATAAACCGCCCAAAAGAGTCAGCTATATAATGGTGGGTTACAAGTCCTGATTATAAGGGACAACCATCTTGGCGGGTCATGGAAAAGGTTATAAGCTACATGGATAAGCCGGAAAGAGGCCAGCGGGTTATCGGTTCATGATTAAAATCATATAAGTATTAGCGGAATGCAAGGCTACCGCTATAAGTCGCCTGGGCAAGGGATGGTGGATAATTTGTCTAAGGATTGCAAGGCTATTGAAATTTTTGCTAACTGTGGATAAAACAGATTTCACAAATTGCGGCTACAATTGCAGATCTACCGCAGTTCAGAAAAAGAAGAAATTTAGACCTAAAACATATGGCTGCGGAAGAACTGAGGAACTATATGTTGACTGTAAAGGGAAAGGGATCTACCTGAGATTGAAATAGCAAAGGAGGATACCGCTACTGATTCTCCTGGAGTATGGATTGAACAATGTTTTCTAAGTAACGTTGGATGAACTTGGAGGAGCTTGACGGAACGATGATGAACTCGACGAACTAGGGCATTATAATGTGGATCTGAGAAGAAGATGGATAATACCTGATGGAGTTGATGGAGAGCAGGAGTGCGCCGCATTTTTTTGGTTCATTCAGGTTGATGCAGCGGCCCTTGTTGGAGTCGCCGGTGAAGGTCTGCCGGAGTGGCAGAGCTCTGGCGGTGAAGGTCGCGAGGAGGAAGAAGAAGTGGAAGCGAAAGGGGATAAAAGTGAAAAGGAAACCCCCTCGGGCCTATTTATAAGGAAAAAGGTGGAACAGTGAAATGGCAGGTGCGGGAATCAAGGAGATGTCATGATTATCTAAACACTGGAAGCGCCTCGATTTTCGGATGACCAAATAATGCGAAAAGATCCGTTGTAATGTCATGGATTTTCTCTATATTTATTTTGCATGACGTCATGGCGGGTTATATGATTTGTTCAATGTTAAACTTTGAAAGGAAGAATCGCCAAATTGAAGCAGCGAAGATTGACATGAACAAGTTCAAATCAATCTGGGGCCTAATGTTGGGGATATAACCCGAAGGTGTGACCCGCCCAGGAGGGGTCGGGTTACACCATTGGCGACTCAATGAAGAAGGCCCAGTTAGGCCCAAGAAGATGAAGCGTGAAGACGGCGGCTCATAGAGGCGGGCCTGGTGGTGGCCCAAGACCCGGATGTATGAACCGCCATACGGTGGCTTGCCTGGTAAGGCAAGGTGACTTAGAACCGGTTCGGTCACATTGTATGATCCGGCTCGGACTCTTGTAAGCCTCGGGCCTCGACCTGTGTATATAAAGGCAAGACCCGGCGGCGGTTTAACTCAAGAAATGACTGATCGATAGCTAGGTCAAGCGTGATCGCTCCCTTGTAATCAAAACTCAAGCAATACAACTAGAAGCAGGACGTAGGCTTTTACCTCATTGTGAGGGGCCGAACCTAGGTAAAGCCTTGTGTCCTTTGTCCTGTCCAACCCCTTCGAGCTAACCTACGTTGCGATGGCTCCACACCTAAGTCCTTTCACAACGGCATCTGTCGGGTTAAAACCACGACACCTTCCTATGCTAGTTGATTCTTGTTCCCATGAATTATTTGCTCACAAAATCCCTATGCATAGGAAGTGGGTTTGGCTTAAATGTGCTAGTCATATGCTTCATGATGCTCCCATTATGTTTCAATTCTTATCTTTTATGTGAGCATCATTGAAATCATCATGCCTAGCTAAAAAAGGCATTAAACAAAAGCGCTTGTTGGGAGACAACCCAATACTTATACCTACTATTTTTGTGTGTTCACATGATTAAGCTACTGTATTAATCATGTTTTATAGCTTTTGTTTCAATAAAGTGCCAAGTAAAGCCTTTGGGATAGTGTGGATGATAGTTGACTAGATTCTTTGCCAAAACAGAAACTTTTGTGCCCAGTAACAGAATTGTTTAAAATCACTGGTTTGTCGAAAAATTATGAATGTTTCATAAATTATTTATATACAAATTTCTTACGTTTTCCTAATTAGTCAGAATTTTTGGAGTAACAGAAGTGTAGTCATTATTCAGATCTTTACAGACTGTTCCGTTTTTGACAGATTCTGTTTGCAATGCATAGTTTGCTTGTTTTATGGTCTCTATGGATTATATTGCTTAATATAAATTGTAGAAAATATAGGGTACAATAGGAATTATGTGGAAACAATTATGAATCTTGTATTTAACAGTACCCAAGTGAATGGTTCGTTTTATTATGCTAACCCATCTCACAAAGTTCCGTTAAGTTTTGTGTGATTGAAGTTTTCAAGTTTTGGGTGAGATATTGATGACCCACAAGTATAGGGGATCTATCATAGTCCTTTCGATAAGTAAGAGTGTCGAACCCAACGAGGAGCAGAAGGAAATGACAAGCGGTTTTCAGCAAGGTATTCTCTGCAAGCACTGAAATTATCGGTAACAGATAGTTTTGTGATAAGATAATTCGTAATGGGTAACAATTAACAAGTGTAACAAAGGTGCAGCAAGGTAGCCCAATCCTTTTTCTAGCAAAGGACAAGCCTGGACGAACTCTTATATAAAGCAAAGCGCTCCCAAGGACACATGGGAATTATTGTCAAGTTAGTTTTCATCATGCTCATATGATTCGCGTTCGTTACTTTGATAATTTGATATGTGGGTGGACCGGTGCTTGGGTGCTGTCCTTACTTGGACAAGCCTCCCACTTATGATTAATACCTCTCGCAAGTATCCGCAACTACGAAATAAGAATTAAGATAAATCTAGCCATAGCATGAAACATATGGATCCAAATCAGCCCCTTACGAAGCAACGCATAAACTAGGGTTTAAGCTTCTGTCACTCTAGCAACCCATCATCTACTTATTACTTCCCAATGCCTTCCCCTAGGCCCAAATCATGGTGAAGTGTCATGTAGTCGATGTTCATATAACACCACTAGAGGAAAGACAACATACATCTCATCAAAATATCAAACGAATACCAAATTCACATGATTAGTTATAACAAGACTTCTCCCATGTCCTCAGGAACAAACGTAACTACTCACAAAGCATATTCATGTTCATAATCAGAGGGGTAATAAATATCATCAAGGATCTGAACATATGATCTTCCACCGAATAAACCAACTAGCATCAACTACAAGGAGTAATCAACACTACTAGCAACCCACAGGTACCAATCTGAGGTTTTGAGACAAAGATCGAATACAAGAGATGAACTAGGGTTTGGAGAGGAGATGGTGCTGGTGAAGATGTTGATGGAGATTGACCCCCTCTTGATGAGAGCATCGTTAGTGATGACGATGGCTTCGATTTCCCCCTCTCGAAGGGAAGTTTCCCCGGCAGAACAGCTCCGCCGGAGCCCTAGATTTCTTCTGCCCAGTTTCCGCCTCGAGACGGCGGTGCTTCATCCCGAAAGCTTCCTTCTAATTTTTTCCAGGTCAAAAGCCACCATATAGCAGAAGATGGGCACCGGAGACCTGCCAGGGGGCCCACAAGCCCTAGGGGCGCGCCCAGGGGGGTATGCCACGCCCCCCAGGCTGGTGGCCACCTAGTGGGTCCCCTCTGGTATTTTCTTCGCCCAATATTTTTTATATATTCTGAAATAATTCTCCGTAAATTTTTAGGACTTTTGGAGTTGTGCAGAATAGGTCTCTCAGATTTGCTCCTTTCCGATCTAGAATTCCAGATGCCGACATTCTCCCTCTTTGTGTAAACCTTGTAAAATAAGAGAGAAAAGGCATAAGTATTATACCATAATGTGTAATAACAGCCCATAATGCAATAAATATCAATATAAAAGCATGATGCAAAATGGACGTATCAACTCCCCCAAGCTTAGACCTCGCTTGTCCTCAAGCGGAAACCGGAATCGATGATCATATCCACATGTTTAGAGATAGAGGTGTCGATAAAATAAAATACGGACATGGAGGCATCATGATCATCTTTAGAACAACAACATAACTTGTCATATAATTTCTTATGCTAAAGTAACAATTTGTTCACAAGGTAAAGTACGAAACAAGAACTTTATTGAAAACCAACAAACCATGATCTAGGTCATTGAAACAATTGCAATTTATCATAACATCAGAAAGAGTCAATGTAAGAGCTTTTCAGCAAGCTCACATACTCAACTCTCATTTAGTCTTCAATAATTGCTAACAGTCATGCGATACTTATGAGATCAAAGTTTCAATCGGACACAGAGAAAGATAGGGGCTTATAACTTCGCCTCCCAACCTTTTACCTCAAGGGTAATGTCAACAATAATAGTTTATGAATATGTACATCCGAGTGGGTATATATGATTGGATCTTCACCAACTTTTTAGCCTTAGGATTCTTTATGACGGGTAGCACATAAAATATTCTTTGCAAGGTAGGGTGAGTACGAATAAATTTATTTTCAAGTTTTAGAACTAGTGCTGAGATAGCTTCCGCATAAGATTTAGTCCTTTTAAGCATAGGAACATCATCAAGACTTAAATTTCCAACACAATTGAAAAATTCTTGGATACGTTCTTTTCCTATAACATTCCCTTGCCCCAAAACAAAAGTTTTAGCATCCAGATTGCCAGATCGTCCAATTTTAGGAGTTAGGCCATCATCTGTTTCTGTCATACCAAAGTCACTCATGATGACAAGTTCAAGCAATTAAGAGATCTGACGAGAAAACGGCGAATGAAAAAGAGGGCGAATAAAACGGCAAAATTTTGTGAAGTGGGGGAGAGGAAAACGAGAGGCAAATGGAAAATAATGTAAATTGCAAGGAGATGAGATTTGTGATTAGGAACCTGGTAGATGTTGATGATGTCTCCCGGCAACGGCGCCAGAAATTGGCGAGTTGTCGGGAGACTATCTTGACTTGATCCTCCCCGGCAACGGCGCCACAAATTCCTTTTGATGTTGGCTTGAACTAGGTCGGTATTTCCCCAATGAGGAAGGGATGATGCAGCACAGCAACGGTAGGTATTTCCCTCAGTGATGAGACCATGGTTATCGAACCAGTAGGAGAACCAAGCAACACTACGTAAACAGCACCTGCACACAAAGAACAAATACTTGCAACCCGACATGTTAAAGGGTTGTCAATCCCTTTCGGGTAACGGCGCCAGAAATTGGCAAACGGACGTGAGATAAATTGTAGTAGATTGATAAATAGGTCGCAAATAAAATAAAGTGAAGCAAAATATTATTGGGTTTTTGGAAATATAGATCTGAAAATAAAAGTGGCAAATAAATAAAAAAGGCAAATAGCAAAATAGATCTGAAAATATATGATGAGAAAATAGACCCGGGGGCTGTAGATTTCACTAGTGGCTTCTCTCGATAAAAGTAGCATACGGTGGGTAAACAAATTACTGTTGGGCAATTTATACAACTTCAAATAATTATGACGATATCCAGGCAATGATCATTATATAGGCATCACGTCCAAGATTAGTAGACCGACTCCTGCCTGCATCTACTACTATTACTCCACACATCGACCGCTATCCAGCATGCATCTAGTGTATTAAGTTCATGGAGAAATGGAGTAATCCAATAAGAATGATGACATGATGTAGACAAGATCTATTTATGTAGAAATAGACCCCATCTTGTTATCCTTAATAGCAACAATACATACGTGTCGGTTCCCCTTCTGTCACTGGGATCAAGCACCGTAAGATCGAACCCATCACAAAGCACCTCTTCCCATGGCAAGAAAAATCGATCTAGTTGGCCTAACTAAACCAAAGATTCGAAGAAGAAATACTAGGCTATAAGTAATCATGCATATAAGAGATCAAAAGACTCAAATAACTTTCATGGATAAAAACATAGATCTGATCATAAACTCAAAGTTCATCGGATCCCAACAAACACACCGCAAAAAAGAGTTACATCAAATAGATCTCCAAGAGACATTGTATTGAGAATCAAAAGAGAGAGAGGAAGCCATCTAGCTACTGCCTACGGACCCGTAGGTCTACAATGAACTACTCACGCATCATCGGAGAGGCACCAATGAGGATGATGAACCCCTCCGTGATGGTGTCTAGATTGGATCTGTGGTTTCTGGAACTTGCGGCGGCTGGAATTGATTTTCGTTGACTCCCCTAGGGTTTTTGGACGTCCAGGGTATTTATAGAGCAAAGAGGCGATGTGGGAGGCGGCCGAGGTGGGCCCAACCCACCTGGGCGCGCCTGGGCCCCCAGGCACGCCCTAGTGGGTTGTGCTCCCCTCGAAGCCCCCCTCTAGTACTTCTTTGGCCCAACAGGTGTCTTCTATTCCAGAAAAAATCACCAAAAAGTTTTGCTGCGTTTGGACTCCATTTGGTATTGATTTCCTGTGAAGTAAAAAAAAGCAAAAAATAGCAACTGGCACTGGGCACTATGTCAATAGGTTAGTCCCAAAACATGATATAAAGTTGGTATAAAATGATTGTAAAACATCCAAGAATGATAATATAACAGCAAGGAACAATCAAAAATTATAGATACGTTGGATACGTATCAGTAGCATAATTTCTTTGAGCACTGTCTAGAGTTTTACTAGCATAATGGATAACATTTAATTTCTTATCAACTCTTTGTCCTAAAACAGCACCAACAGCATAATCACTAGCATCACACATAATTTCAAAGGGTAGGTTCCAATCAGGTGGTTGAACAATAGGTGCAGAAATCAAGGCTTTCTTAAGTATTTCAAATGCTTCTACACAATCATCATCAAAGACAAATGGAACATACTTTTGCAAGAGATTAGTGAGAGGCCTAGAAATTTTAGAGAAGTCTTTAATAAACCTCCTATAGAAACCAGCATGACCAAGGAAACTTCTTATACCTTCGATATCTTTAGGACACGGCATCTTTTCAATAGCATCAACTTTAGCTTTGTCAACTTCAATTCCTCTTTTAGAAATTTTATGCCCCAAGACAATACTTTCATTAACCATAAAGTGGCACTTCTCCCAATTCAAGACAAGATTAGTTTCTTCACATCTCTGCAAAACTCGATCAAGGATGATTAAGCAATCATCAAAGAAGTTCCGTAAACGGAGAAATCATCCACGAGAACCTCAACAATCTTTTCACAAAAGTCAGAGAATATAGCAGTCATACATCTTTGAAAATTAGCACGTGCATTACATAAACCAAAAGGCATACGTATATAAGCAAAGGTACCAAAAGGGCAGGTAAAAGTAGTTTTTTCTTGATCCTCTTGTGACACAGATTGTTGGGGATATTATTACTGGGTGTAAACCGGCCAGGAGAGGCCGGGTTATCCCCATAATGAGTTATTTATATTTGAAGCCCATGAAGACAAGGAGTATGGCGCTTTATGAAGGCCCAGGGCCCAAAGGCGGATTAAGGGCTGGTAGGCATAAACCGCCATATTATATGTAACTTGTAAGATAAGAAAAGAGTAAAGACCGAGCCGGACACGTTTATGAGCCGGCCTCGGGATTCTGTAAATCGATGGGCGTCAACCCATGTATATAAGGGGACGACCCGGTGGCGGTTTGAGGGGGACAACAACTCGAGAGCCAGGCATGGCGGATTCGCTCCCTGGTCATCGAAACCCTAGCAATTCCACAACAACTGGATTAGGCCTTTACCTTCACCGTAAGGGGCCGAACCAGTATAAACTCTCTGTGTCCCTTGTCTGCTTTAACCCCTTTAAGCTAACCCGTCGCGATGGCTCCATGACTAAGTCCTTTCTCTAGGACATCTGCCGTGATAAGGCCACGACAGTTGGCGCCCACCGTGGGGCTATCGCATGATGGTTTCGAGTTCTTAGAGGGCAGCTTCGAAGGACTCAAGGGATACGCTGTGGGCCGGATGACCAAAAGTCGTCGCGGCAAGCTCAACATCGATGACGCAGGCTGGGGCCCCGAGGTCGGCTCGATTGAGTACGGGTACCGGGTCCCCTTCAGCGGCATTCACGTGTTCATTGGCAAGATTGGCGAATCGGGCCCTGAGCCGGACATCTGCACTGACATCGTTGAAACGGCTCAGCGTGCGAGGTCTGCCCGGGTTAAGCCTGTCATGAAGCATGCCTTCGTGGGAGTCATCCACGGAGTGGAATCTGAAGATGGATCGGAGTATGATGGCGAAACCATTGTTTATTCCGGTGACGAGTCATCTACTGGAGAGACCGAGTCATTGTACCAGCTGCAAGATGGCCGGTTTGGTGGTTGTTCCGATGACGATAGTATTCCGGACTCTCTCGACCCGCCAAGCCGGGTTGCGATCTTCATGGCCGGTACGCAGTCAGTGCCACAATCTTCGACCGCTGTGGCGATGATCTTCGGTTCAGTAGCGGCGACGGCCGCTGGGGCAGGAGGCCCTGCGCTATCACCGGCTCAGGCTCTGTCTGATTTATTCGACACCTTGGCAGCACTATTAGCGGCCGAAGTCCGCCCAGCGGATCAGGAGCGGCACAACGCAGAAGTGGCGAAGGTGAAGGATCAGATAGCCCAAGCCAAGGTGGATTTGGCAGCTGAAAACACCAGGATGGCTGCAGAGCGGGCCGAGTTAGATGCACAGGCCTATCGGCTTACGTTGGATCAGAACGCGTCCAATGATGTAATGAGGAGAAGGTACCGGTCTCACCTGCCTCCGGTTTACGAAGCCAGGAATCTCTTCAATACGCCAGGGGCCGGAACCAGCAACCAGCCAGTGGTAAACCGGGTAGAAGCGCCTGGAACGGGGACGCCGGTTCAGCCGCACGCAATGGATCTGCCTCTTCAGAATAACCCATCCCAGCATGTGCCCACACCTCAGGGTCATTATTCCAACCCCTTGGATAACATAGTCACGGCCGCTTCACGATTGGCAGCCCTTCCGGTCAATGGTGAGTCCCTTGTAGCGGTGGAGACGCGACGGGCTAGGGAGCTCCTTCAGACAGCTTTGACTCAGCAACAGGCTTATTCGTACAGTCGCGAGAGGATTCATTCCACCCCCCGCCCAAGCCGGAGTTACAGCAGGCATGTTGATGAACCGGGTGTGCCTAGCGGTGCCCGCAATTGTAATCCGCTACGAGGCCATAACCCGGCAGGTAGCGGTGTTGATGCTCAGGATGTGGTGGACCGTGCTAGGACACGTCGAGAGGCTGAGTTAGCAGCACAGAACGCGGCCCGCCAGCTTACTCCGGTTCGTCCAACAACTCCGGTGGAACCAGGGGTTACCTCCAGCTCTTTGGGGGTGCCGTGTCTCGTCCCAGCATTACGCAATGTATGGCTGCCGAAGGACTTCAAGGGCCCACGTAAAGTGCCGAATTACACTGCTAATTTATCCCCCGAGTCATGGGTGGAGAATTATGAGATGGCGATGGAGATGCTGGACGTAGATGATGCGGCATGTGCTAAGTACTTCACCATGATGTTGGAAGGGACAGCTCGCACTTGGTTGAAAAACCTACCAGCTAACTCCATTGGGTCATGGGCCGAGCTAAGAGCCCGGTTTATTCAGAATTTCAAAGACACGTGCAAGCAGCCCATGTCAATTGTGGATTTAGCTGCCTGTGTCCAGGAGGAAGGAGAATCAACAACCCATTGGGTGCGCCGGGTTTCAGAGATTTTGCATTCATCGGACCGCATCAACGCTGATACGGCCGTTTTGACGTTGGAAGGCAATTACCGGTTTACGCCTCTTAAGTTGAAGCTGGGACGGCTCAAACGCCATTGCAATGACATGGGGACGCTTATGGCGGCTCTGGTGAAATACGCCGACTCTGATAGTACCAAGGACCCTGAATCTGATGATGACAAGACAGGAAAGGGAAAGAAGGGTGGCAGCACCAAAGGGCAGCAGCATAACTCGGCGGGGCCTGGAAACAGCGGTAAACGTAAAGCGGATAACAGTTCAGATTTTGTAGCTAATACCAACGCGCAGGGTAATGGTCAGCATCGGAAGGGTAAACTGCCCTCGTGTGGAGGAGAACCAAGTCCCAATCCGGAGCGCCTGAATTACCTGTTGAACCAGCCCTGCCCAAAGCACGGATCGCGGGACAAGCCGGCCACGCACCTCTGGAAGGATTG
Organism: Thinopyrum elongatum; assembly: GCA_011799875.1. Lineage (NCBI taxonomy): Eukaryota > Viridiplantae > Streptophyta > Magnoliopsida > Poales > Poaceae > Thinopyrum > Thinopyrum elongatum. The sequence continues at coordinate 71,058,162 of CM022297.1, forward strand.
TTATATTATGCGAGAATTCAAAGATTCAAATTTTTTCTGGAATGATAATGGACCGGCTGGCGGTTCAGGCCCTGGGTCTCATGGGCCGGGTTATGGTAGAGGCAGTTCCGGTTCAGGGTTCCATGGTAATCAAAGTGGACATGGCAATCAAGGCAATCAAGGCAACCAAGGTGGTTATAATCATCAGGGGAACCAACAGCAGCAGCAGTCGGGTTACCAGAGCAACCCGAAGCAGTTAAACAGTGGACAGTACCATGTCTTCACCACCAGCCTATGCAAGCGCGATCAGAAGCTTCATAAAAGGGCAGTGAACTCCATTGAACCGGCGGTGCCTCGTTACTTACGCTGGTCTGAACAGCCCATTGTGTGGAGTCGAGAGGATCACCCACCTCGGGTTGATAATCCGGGTCATCTGGCATTGGTGGTGGCACCTCAGGTGGGAGGTTACATGTTCACTAAAGTACTCATGGATGGGGGGAGCAGTATCAATATCCTTTATTATGAAACCTTCCGTTGCTTGGGGTTAACAGATAAAAATCTTAAACCGTCCAGCACGGTCTTCCATGGTGTGGTACCTGGTAAATTGGCGTATCCGGTCGGTAAGATAGCTCTGGAGGTTGCTTTTGGTGATGAGCATGATTCAAGATCAGAAACATTGACCTTTGAAGTGGTGAAAATCAAGAGCCCGTATCATGCCCTATTTGGGCGGCCGGCTTATGCTAAATTCATGGCGAGGCCCTGTTATGTTTATCTGCAGCTCAAGATGCCGGGTCATAAGGGGACCATCACGGTACATGGGAGTCGTAAGATCGCTTTGGAATGTGAAGAAGGTGATGCGGCTTATGCGGAGTTGGTTTGTGCAACAGAGGAGTTGAAGTTTTACAAAGACAATGTTGATCCGGCAGATATGACTTCCTTGAAGAAGCCAACTACAGAGCATGATCCGGCTTTGAAGTTTAAGTCGGCTGATGAGACTAAGCTGGTTGATTTCGTTCCTGGCGATTCATCCCAGCAGTTCAGCATCAGCGCTACCCTGGATCCGAAATAGGAAAGCGCGCTCATCGAGTTCACCTGTGAGAACCAGGACATCTTTGCGTGGAAGCCTTCTGACATGCCAGGTGTACCGAGGGAACTCGCTGAGCACACTCTTAATGTTGATCCCAAGTTTAAACCGGTCAAACAGTTTCTCCGCCGGTTCAATGAAGAAAGACGCAAGGCTATTGGTGAGGAAGTGGCCAGGATCTTGGCAGCTGGCTTTATTGTGGAGGTATTTCATCCTGAGTGGTTGGCTAATCCGGTGCTAGTACTTAAGAAAAACGGCACTTGGCGTATGTGTGTGGACTACACAGATTTGAACAAGGCTTGTCCAGCGGATCCTTTTGCCCTCCCTCGTATTGATCAAATCATTGATGCTACGGCGGGTTGCGAGTGTTTGAGTTTTTTGGATGCGTATTCTGGCTACCATCAGATCAAAATGGCAGTTAAGGACCAGAAGAAGACAGCTTTCATAACTCCCTTTGGAGCCTTCTGCTATATGTCTATGCCCTTTGAGCTAAAGAGTGCCCAGGCGACTTATCAGCGCTGTGTGCAGAACTGTCTTCATGATCAGATCGGCCGCAATGTTCATGCTTATGTGGATGATATTGTGGTGAAATCCAGAGAGAAGAAGACATTGATAGATGACTTGAAGGAGACCTTTGATAACCTCCGGGTTTATAAGATGATGCTTAATCCGGCCAAATGTGTCTTTGGTGTACCGGCAGGCAAGCTTTTGGGCTTTCTGGTGTCTAACAGGGGCATTGAAGCTAATCCGGAGAAAATCAAGGCCATAACTTCTTTGGCTAAACCGAAGTGCATCAATGATGTTCAACGCTTGGCAGGCCGGATTGCAGCCTTGAGCTGGTTTATCAGTCGCCTCGGGGAGAAGGCTATCCCTTTATATCAGATGCTGAAGAAGACGGACAATTTCGTCTGGAGCGACGCCGCCAATGAAGCGTTTGAGGATTTAAAGCGGCAGCTAGCTGAGCCACCTATCCTTGCTGCTCCTGTTGATAAAGAGCCTTTGCTGTTATATGTGGCTGCCAATGCCCGGGCAGTTAGCGTGGCTATTGTGGTGGAGCGCAAGGAGACCGGAAAGGAGTATCCGGTTCAACGGCCGGTTTATTACATCAGTGAGGTACTTATTGAGTCTAAGCAAAGGTACCCACATTGGCAGAAGCTGGTATATGGAGTTTTTATGGCAAGCCGGAAGCTTAAGCAATATTTCCAGGGTCATCCCATCACTGTGGTCAGCTCTGCTCCTTTGGGGGAAATAATCCGGAACAGGGAAGCGACTGGCCGGATTGCCAAGTGGGCCATTGAGCTTGGACCTCACGGGTTAAATTACGTGCCTCGGACGGCAATCAAATCACAAGCATTGGTGGATTTCATCAATGATTGGACAGAGTTACAGGCGCCAGAAGAGAAGCCGGATCATACTTATTGGACTATTCATTTTGATGGGTCCAGGCAATTGGAGGGCTCGGGGGCTGGAGTCGTATTAACCTCCCCACGAGGTGATAAGTTTTGTTATGTTCTCCGTTTAATGTTCCCTTGCACTAACAATGCAGCTGAATATGAGGCCTTACTCCACGGTCTTCGGATGGCTAAGGAGATGAATTTGAGCCGGGTTAAGTGCTTCGGTGACTCGGACCTGGTGGCTCAACAAGTGTCTGGTACTTGGGATTCTAGGGATCCGCTCATGGCTGCATATCGTCGAGAGGTGGATATTGTTGCAGGTCACTTCAAAGGCTATCAGGTTGATCATGTGGACCGGCGGAAGAATGAAGCGGCGGACGCTTTAAGCCGTTTGGGTTCCCAGCGTAAGCCGGTTCCACCCAACGTCTTTTTGGATGTGCTGCATAATCCGTCGGTTAAACTTCCCACAGAGGAGGATCTGGCTGTTCCTGATCCAGAGGCTCAATTGGTGGCAGCACTTCATGTTATTCCAGATTGGACCGTCCCGTATCTGGCGTACATGAACCGGGGCGAGTTACCAGAGGATGAGACTTTGGCCAGACAGATAATCCGGCGATCCAAGTCAATGACTATTGTCAATGGCGAATTACATCACTGCAGTGTAACAGGGGCGTTTCAACGTTGTGTATCTCCGGAAGAGGGCCGTGAGATCCACGAAGGGGATTGTGGTCACCATGCCGGTTCAAAGTCCCTGGTAGCTAAAGCTTTTCGGCATGGTTTTTATTGGCTGACGGCTCATGCTGATGCGGAAGACTTGGTGAAAAAATGCGATGGTTGTCAGAAGTTTTCACGCCGAGCTCATGTCCCGGCCCAGAAATTGAGGATGATTCCAATTACTTGGCCGTTTGCAACTTGGGGGCTAGATATGGTTGGGCCCTTTAAGAGATCCAAGGACAAGAAGACCCACCTTTTGGTGGCGGTTGATAAGTTCACTAAGTGGGTGGAGGCAGAGCCAGTCAGTAAGTGTGATGCAGCTACGGCGGTTCAATTCATCAAGAAGGTGATTTTCCGGTTTGGCTTTCCACACAGCATTATAACTGATAATGGTACTAATCTATCCAAAGGGGCTATGAAAGAGTTCTGTCAGCGTGAGCACATCCGGCTTGACGTATCTTCAGTGGCTCACCCCCAATCTAATGGTCAAGCAGAGAGAGCCAATCAGGAGATCTTGAGAGGCATCAAGCCCCGGCTTATGGTTCCTTTGCAAAGGACGCCGGGTTGTTGGGTGGAGGAGTTACCTTCTGTGTTATGGAGCATCAATACCACGCCCAACAGGTCTATGGGTTACACACCTTTCTTCATGGTCTACGGAGCAGAGGCGGTTCTCCCGAGTGACATCTGTCATGACTCGCCTCGTGTGGCGGCTTATGTTGAAGCTGATAATGAGAAGGCACGGCAGGAAGCACTTGACCTGTTAGATGAGGAGCGTGACATTGCAGCAGCCCGTTCGGCGATTTATCAGCAAGATCTGCGTCGTTATCACAGCCGCCGGGTTAGAACCAGAACTTTTCAAGAAGGTGATCTGGTGCTCCGACTCATCCAGGATCAGTCGGATATGCACAAGTTATCCCCGCCTTGGGAAGGACCCTTTGTGGTCAGCAAGAACCTGCACAACGGGTCATACTATCTAATCGATGTTCGAGAGCACAAAGACTCACATAAATCGGAGGAGGAGACCCACCGGCCGTGGAATATCGCTCATCTACGGCCTTACTATACCTGAGCCCTAGGCTCTGCCATGTACATAGTTATGACAATGTATATATTATGATCAATATAATAAATCGGAGCCTCAGCTAAAGCGGGGTATCTATTGTTTTTTACATCAGGTGTGGTTACATGGAGATTTCTGCTTATAAAGCGGCGTCCGGTTTATCCCTTGATTCGGCTTATCAAGCCATATATATAAATCACTTGGGGGCTTGGTCGTATTCGAACCTTAGCTACACCTCTTGATAGGCGCAAGGCCACCAGAAAAATCACTTGGGGGCTTGGTCATACTCGAACCATAGCTACACCTCTTGATTGGCTCAGAGCCAAAAAGAAAAATTACTTAGGGGCCAAAGAGAGTGTTCCAGAAGAACAACTCAAACATAGGCACCCACTGAGCACAGCTCAAAATATTGCTTGGGGATTCTTTGCTATCGCAATGAACAAAGAATCTACACTTGTAATAGGCTATCAAGCCACGGCTTGGAAGCCTGGTGTATACACCTAAAACCCCGGGTTAACCTGCCTTTTTTAAGTAAGTCACTCCGTCCAGGTAAACCTGTTATGACCCGTCGAACTTCGACAAGTCAATCTCATAAGACCCTGAACTTGTCAAAGTTAAAACGACGATTGGTTAAAGATTGAGGTCCATCTTAAAAGGCTTTGTAAAATGGTTTAACTCAGCGGCCTGGCAGCCCATGAAAAGCCTAGGATTTGGGGCCTGGCAGCCCATGAAAAGCCTAGGATTTGGGGCCTGGCAGCCCGTGAAAAAAGCCTCGACTACAAGTTTTCATATGCTTTTATTTGCTAAGTTTTTTCTCCTTTGATGAGATTTATGATGATTTTGGTAAACCGGCTTTAATCAACCTGGCTCGGCTTTCAACTACAAGTTGTCAGTACATGATTAGTCATATTCCGGTGCTTATTAACCCGGTCTGGTTTTGACTATAAGTCACCAGTATTATATATGAGTAATCTGGTGTTTTTCACAACCCGGTATGGGTTTGTCATAAACCGGCACAATATGGAAGGAGTTATCAATACTCAGGTTTGGGGTATCGCCCTTACTACAAAAGTTGGTCAACCTACGATGTGATTCAATGTCACATGTATCATTTATTTCATATTTGATTATTTTTAACAGCCTTGTTTATAAACCCAGGCTATATGCTTGGGCATCATGACACGTCCGGTGGTAAACCGCCAGGACAAGTTCAACTTTTTGTATGCAGGAACAGCCTGAATAAATCGCTCTGGATTATGAGCATCATATATCTTAAGCATGGTGAATTAACAGTATCAAGCAAAGAAAATATGCATGATGGCATAGCAGACCAAGTGTTTAAACTAGCTTATTACAAGGCGTTTCAGTACCCAAAAGAATAATTGTTTTTTGGCAAGTATTGCAGCACGCGGAAGGTTAAATCGGCCTCCGGATCATGACTCGTCGCCGGGGTGCCCTGACGGTTGTGGATCGCCTTGCGCCGGTTCATCCTCTTCCTCTCTACCCAGCGACTGGAAGTCAATGGTGGCCCAATCGATCCCAGTTAAGGCTCGGAACATAGCTTCATCGCTTATAAGTGTGGACGGTTCAACGTCAGGGGCATAGGTGTGCTTACGGATTGGCGGGATAAGATTTTGAGCCTCAGGGGTTGGTGCAGCAACCCGTTTGTTGTTGACATCATAACTCGCCTGGTAATATGAAAGATCAGTTTCTTCAGCCAGTTGGCAAGCCAGTGGACGTACTTCCCGGTTTATTGCTCGGAGGTCCTCATGGCAAAATTCTGATCCGTCTTCTTTTAAGCTTGGATGGCCTTTAGCCACATCCACTGGATCAAGATCAGGCACCCATGCTTTTGCCCGGGTTAGTGCGGTCAAAGCACCAGCCCTGGCAGCAGATCTCTTTAGCTCTTCTACCTGGACAGGCAGCATTGACAACCTTTCTAAGGTCTCCTTGATTAAAGTTGGGGGCGGCTTGTTGCGAGAAGCAGTGCAGATGATCCGTTGCGCGCCGGTATATAACTGCTCTATCAGAGTATAGGCAGCCTTCAGCTTCTTCTGTACGTCAGAGCCCAGATGACTAATGCAAGTTCCTGCGCCATTACAAACATCAGTAAACCGGCTATGTATGGGCTGATATGTTGAAAATTTAAAGCCAGGATATTTACCAAACACAGCAGCAGTCATGGCATGTATTTGCCGCTTTACACCAGTTAGTTCATCCACCACCGGTTTGAGAGCTGCTTCTGCGTCCTCGGCTCTTTTTTGCAATGCGGATTTTTCTTTGTCCCAATCCGCCCGCTCCTTGTTGAAACTCTCCTTCAGCTTTTCCATAGCGGCTAAGGCACTGGTAAGCTCATCTTTGGTTTTGGAGGTTTCTGCCTGCTGGGACTTGATGTTTTCTTGCAAATCAACGGTTTGAGTTTCCTTTTTGCTCAGCTCAGCCTATAAGAGACAAACATATCATGAATTGGCAGTGCATATTTGAAGTACCAAGCACATAACAAGTCATGCACCTGATACTTGGGGGCTAATGCATATTTGCTCGTAATCAGAAATTTCTGCAAGTCACAAGTGCAATACAAGTATTACTCTTGGCACTTGGGGGCTAATGTATGCTGGTTCAAAGTGACATTATGAGTATTCTTCTAAAAGTCCCGGTTCATCTTCATCAGTTAAACCGGCCCTTGGGGACTATACCGGCGAAAGTTGTAATATTGCAATTCTAAGGTACCGTTTCATCTTAGAAAGATAACCCAGCCCTTGGAGGCTAAGCATGCAAAGTTGAGATATTACAAAGTCCCAGTTTAGATGACTATCATAAACCGGCACTTGGGGGCTACTGGAGTTAATATTTGGAATTGAACACAAGAGAGAAGCAGTTATGCAGTTACCTCATATCGCTCCTTCATTAGATTCACTAAACCGGCTTCAAAGTCGCGGCTTGTGTACAGGCGGTTTAAAAAACCAGAATGGATGTCTTGGGCGTTGAGGTGAGCATAGGTTGACAAATCTGTGTTCCATTTGCCTTTGCCCATAGCAGAAACCTCATCCTTGGCACTATGCTTCGATAAAGCAACAGGATTGCCAAGAGCGGTGTGGCCGACGCCAGTAATCATAATATCATCTTCTTTATCATCAGCAGCCTTCACGGGAGTTGACGGTTTATCAGCAGCCTTAGCTGGGCTGGCCGACTTATCATCCGCGCGAGCCGGGCTAGTCGGTTTATCAGTGTGGCCTGTGGTGTCAACTTCTATTTGTTCAACTATGAAGTTATAATCTTGAGGCGGGGGATCATCATGTGTAACATCAGTATTTGTTCTTTCCAGATCTGGAGTCTTCTCTGGTTCAATATCCACATTGTCATCAGACGGTCTATTTAACCGGGCCTTCTTACTAGGTCTAGGCTTGGCACTGAGAAGAACAAGAATAAAGATCAGTACAGTATGCAAAAATAACACATTAAGGATAAGATTAAAGCATAACCTACCCAGGGACCGTCTTGAGGGTTGGAAGTTGTGTGGCCGTTGATTCGCCAGAGGACGAATTAGGTGTTCCCTGATAATTTGAATCAGACGGATTAAGGGGCTGTCGAAAACAACCCGCCTTGGGGCAAGAGATATCAGGAGTATAAGAGACCTCTGTTCGACGTTTCCGGACTGGAGTGTTTGGTAAACCAGCAGAGGTAACTACCTGGCCACTGTGCCGGGTTGTGGGGCGGGCTTCGTGTTGCTGTTTCTTCAAAAGAAAGTTTGGGTCCAAGTGAGCTAAGGGGTGAGAAAATTTTATTTTTCGGTTTGCTTGACGGCGTTTCTGTGTTGGCAGAGGGTCTAAACCGGAAGAAAGAATAGTTACCTCTGCATCGTCAGCCTGGCTGCCTTCGGCGTCGTCCTGATAACAGTCGTTGTCAATAAGGTGTATGAAGAAAGAACCGAGAGAGTCAAGTTCTACCTCTGAGTCCGGATTAGCCAGATCCGCGTCAGCATTTGGTTCAGAAGATTCAGTGATCCTCTTCTTGGCAGGTTTCTTGGTGACCTTGGTCTTCGGGCGAAGTGGTTTGGCAGGTTTATCCTGTGGTTTTTTCTTCCAGAATGGGTCATCGCCCTGTGAAAGATGGACAAAATTTTGAGACTATTTGAAAAGGGGTAAGCTAAAACAAGAAAGTTGTGATTCTTACAGTGGGCGGCCTGTTGGAGACGCAGAAAGGGCTTAACCCGGTCTGGCTACAGACAGCTTCCGGTTCATTCAGTATTTTCTTGACAGCCTCAGTAATTTCGGCTTCTGTTAGCTGAATGTCGATGTGTCATTGAGGGTCTTTCAAATCCCCTGTGTACTCACACATTAAACCGGGGCGCCGGCTTAAGGGCAGAATGCTCCAAGTTATCCAACAGCGAACAAAGTCGACACCTGTCAAACCATTTGCCATAAAGGCTCTGAGCTTTGACAGTTGTGGTGCATAGTTGGACCATTCCTTGGCAGTCAGCCTTTGAGGGAAGGGATGAGTGTTGCTAAGCCGGTGGGGACGGTAACCCGGCAGAGGATTTTCATCAGTTGGAGATGTGTCTTTGCAGTAAAACCAAGTCTGATTCCAGTCCTTGGGGTGACTATGAAGCTTGGCATGAGGGAAGCTGACATCCTTCCTCTTTTGAATTGCCATTCCACCAAGCTCAGTGTTGGGTCCGTCTATGAACTCTGTGCGATGGTTTAAGTAAAAGAAATCCCTGAACAGTTCAACTGTGGGTTCCTCTTGAAGATAGGCCTCACAAAATACTTGGAAATTGCAAATATTGGACACAGAGTTTGGTCCAATATCTTGAGGGTGAAGTTGGAAGCTGGCCAGCACATCCCGGAAAAATTTTGAACTGGGAGGGCTAAAGCCTCGACCCAGATGGTCAGTGAATACAACTACTTCTCCATCCTTGGGTTCAGGAGGATTTTCCGGACCAAGGACCCTCTAGTGGATGACTTCTTTCTTGGCTAAAGCTCCAGTTGTGACACATATGTTTAATTGCTCTTCAGTAACCCGGGAAGGAACCCAGTTGCACTCGTAAACTTGTTTGGCCATTTCAATGGGAAGCTGAAACACATTTATTGCCGGTTTAAGATTTATGACGGGCGAGCATAAAGCAATGCAAGATAAGCAGAAGCAGAGGTATATACATATTGTAAAACCGGAGTTTGGTATTACTAAACCGGAGTCTGACAGTGGAGAAGGTGCAAAGATCAATGAATTAGCGGTTTAAGAGGGGACTAATGATGCCTACTGGATTATTGTTCTTTGACAAAGCTAAACCGCCTATATTGGTATGAAAGATACAGATCTAAAATACCTAAGTGAGGGAAAAACAAGTTTCACAAAGTGATATGATAATTTCAGATCTGCAGCGTGACAGAAAACTAGAATATACTCAGACCTAAACTTCAGGTACTTAAACAGTTCATTAGGTTCAGATGAGTTTTTCTGTATGAAAGGGATGCTCTAATGGGGAAAAAGGGAGCTTTAACTACAAAGCCACCGGAAAATATCAGATCTAACTTGCCATTTGCGCTACTGAGAAGAACAGGGAAGAACAGCTCTAGAACTTCGAAGAACTCCGATGAGTACAAACCCTAATGATAAGATCTAGGGTGGAAGGAGAGAAGGCTTACCAGTATAAAAGGAACAGCGGAGAGGCGTCGCGGTTTTCTGGTCCGATCAGGTCGATGCAGCGGCCTGCGTTGATGCGGCGGTCAGAGGTCGCGGCGGCGGAGCTCGAGCGCTGGTGCGGCTGTGCGAAGGAGGAAGACGAAGGAGGAAACGAAGGGGGAAATGATAAGGACCCCTGTCCCTATTTATAAGGGGGTGGATACAAGGCATGCGCGGGAATCGAGGAGGCCAAAATCATCATATGGCTATATGGACGCCTCGATTCTCGGGACGGTTATTAAGATAAAGATCAGTTAAGATGTTCTAGGCCACGTGCGAGGTTAATGTGAAGCGACGTCATGGCGGTTTAAGAAAATTCTGTGAGCTGACGTCATGGCGGGTTATAGCAAGGTTTATCAGACAAGTGATGCAAGATTGTGACAAGTCAGGTATTGATGATTGATGTGAACAAGTTCAAATCAATCTGGGGCCTAATGTTGGGGATATTATTACTGGGCGTAAACCGGCTAGGAGAGGCCGGGTTATCCCCATAATGAGTTATTTATATTTGAAGCCCATGAAGACAAGGAGTATGGCGCTTTATGAAGGCCCAGGGCCCAAAGGCGGATTAAGGGCTGGTAGGTGTAAACCGCCATATTATATGTAACTTGTAAGATAAGAAAAGAGTAGAGACCGAGCCGGACACGTTTATGAGCCGGCCTCGGGATTCTGTAAACTGACGGGCGTCAACCCATGTATATAAGGGGATGACCCGGCGGCGGTTTGAGGGGGACAACAACTCGAGAGCCAGGCATAGCGGATTCGCTCCCTGGTCATCAAAACCCTAGCAATTCCACAACAACTGGATTAGGCCTTTACCTTCACCGTAAGGGGCCGAACCAGTATAAACTCTCTGCGTCCCTTGTCCGCTTTAACCCCTTTAAGCTAACCCATCGCGATGGCTCCACGACTAAGTCCTTTCTCTAGGACATCTGCCGTGATAAGGCCACGACACTGGTATTTGGGAAAAACCAGAATAACCATCTAGAAAGCAGAAGTGTGTATATTTTGATAGTCTTTCTAGCATTTGATCAATAAAAGGTAGAGGATAATGGTCTTTCTTAGTAGCTTTGTTTAACTTTCTAAAATCAATAACCATTCTATAACCTGTGACAATTCTTTGCGGAATCAATTCATTTTTATCATTAGGAACAACGGTAATACCTCCCTTCTTAGGGACACAATGAACAGGACTTACCCATCTACTATCAGCAACAGGATAAATTATACCTGCTTCCAGAAGCTTTAGTATTTCCTTTCTTACCACTTCTTTCATTTTTGGATTCAACCGTCGCTGGTGATCAACAACAGGTTTAGCATCGGGTTCCATATTAATTTTGTGCTGACATAGAGTGGGACTAATGCCTTTAAGATCATCCAGAGTAAATCCAATAGCTGCACGGTGCTTTCTCAGAGTTTTCAATAATTTATTTTCTTCATGCTTTGAAAGGTTAGCACTAATAATAACAGGATATATCTTCTTTTCATCAAGATAAGCATATTTCAAAGTATCAGGTAATTGTTTAAGATCAAATACAGGATAACTCTTGGGTGGTAGAGGATCTCCAAGAATTTCAACAGGCAAATTGTGTTTCAAAACAGGCATTTTTTTAAAGAAAAACTCATCTAATTCCTTTCTTTCATTCATGAACATATCATTTTTATGGTCTAGCAAATATTGTTCTAAGGGATCAGTAGGAAGCATGGCAATAGAAGCAAGACCAATAATTTCATCTTTACTAGGCAATTCTTTATCATGGGGTTGTCTACGAAATTTGGAGAAATTAAACTCATGAGACACATCCCCAAAACTTACAGTAACAGTTTCTTTCTCACAATCTATTTTGGCATTGACAGTGTTCAAGAAAGGTCTACCAAATATAATGGGACAAAAATCATCTTGTGGGGAACCAAAAACTAGAAAATCAGTAGGGTATTTTATTTTCCCACACAAGACTTCAACATCTCTAACAATCCCAATTGGTGATATAGTATCTCTATTAGCAAGCTTAATAGTGACATCAATATCTTCTATTTCAGCAGGTGCAATATCATTCATAATTTCTTGATATAAGATAAAGGGAATTGCACTCACACTAGCACCCAAATCAGAAAAGCCATGATAACAATGATCTCCTATTTTAACAGAAACAACAGCCATGCCAACAACAGGTCTATGTTTATATTTATCACCAGGTCTAGCAATTCTAGCAGCTTCATCACAGAAATAAAGAGCATGCCCATCAATATTATCGACCAAGAGATCTTTAACCATAGCAATACTAGATTCAACTTTAATTTGCTCAGGGGGTGTAGGTGTTCTAGTGTAACTCTTACGAACCATGGATGAAGCTTTAGCATGTTCCTTTATCCTAACAGGGAAAGGTGGTTTCTCAATATAAGCAGTAGGAATAACGGGATCAACATTATAAGTAATAGTTTCCTCTTCAGCTTTAATAGGTTCTACTATTTTCACTTCAATGCGAGGATGATATTTAAACCTCTCCTTAGGGAGATCAACATGAATAGCAAATGATTCATAGAAAGAAGCTACTATCTTAGAGTCAAGTCCATATTTAGTGCTAAATTCACGAAAAGCATCGGTATCCATAAAAGATTTAGCACAATCAAACTTAAGGTTTATACCTGACTCCTTACCTTCGTCGAGTTCCCAATCTTCAGAGTTGCATTTAATTCTTTCCAAGAGATCCCATTTGAATTCAATAGTCCTCTTCATAAAAGAACCAGTACAAGAAGTATCGAGCATGGATTGATCATTATGAGAAAGCCGAGCATAAAAGTTCTGAATAATAATTTCCCTTGAGAGCTCATGATTGGGGCGTGAATATAACATTGACTTAAGCCTCCCCCAAGCTTGAGCGATACTTTCTCCTTCATGAGGCCAAAAATTATATATATAATTCTGATCACGATGAACCAGATGCATAGGATAAAACTTCTGATGAAATTCCAATTTCAATCGGTTGTAATTCCAAGTCCCAATATCATCGCATAGCCTATACCATGTCAATGCCTTCTCCTTCAAAGATAAAGGGAAGACCTTCTTCTTGACTTCATCCTCGGGCAAACCTGCAAGCTTAAATAATCCACAAACTTCATCCACATAGATTAGATGCATATCAGGATGTAATGTTCCATCTCCTGTATAAGGATTAGCTAGCAGTTTCTCTATCATACCCGAAGGAATTTCATAATAAATATTTTCAGTAGGTTCAGTAGGTTGAGGGGCAACTCTTTGCTCTTCCGGTCGGGGTGAAGATACCCCGAACAAACCCCTCAAAGGATGGAGTTCCATAGTAACAACTGACAGTAATTTCAGCATGTAATATAAATGTTTCCTTACCAAATTTCACTTACCAAAGGTGCTTCACTCCCCGGAAATGGCGCCAGAAATGAGTCTTGATGAACCACAAGTATATGGGATCTATCATAGTCCTTTCGATAAGTAAGAGTGTCGAACCCAACGAGGAGCAGAAGGAAATGACAAGCGGTTTTCAGCAAGGTATTCTCTGCAAGCACTGAAATTATCGGTAACAGATAGTTTTGTGATAAGATAACTAGTAACGGGTAACAAGTAACAAGTATAACAAAGGTGCATCAAGGTGGCCCAATCCTTTTTGTAGCAAAGGGCAAGCCTAGACGAACTCTTATATAAAGCAAAGCGCTCCCGAGGACACATGGGAATCATTGTCAAGTTAGTTTTCATCATGCTCATATGATTCGCGTTCGTTACTTTGATAATTTGATATGTGGGTGGACCGGTGCTTGGGTGCTGTCCTTACTTGGACAAGCCTCCCACTTATGATTAACCCCTCTCGCAAAAATCCGCAACTGCGAAAGAAGAATTAAGATAAATCTAACCATATCATGAAACATGTGGATCCAAATCAGCCCCTTACAAAGCAACGCATAAACTAGGGTTTAAGCTTCTGTCACTCTAGCAACCCATCATCTACTTATTACTTCCCAATGCCTTCCCCTAGGCCCAAATCATGGTGAAGTGTCATGTAGTCGATGTTCACATAACACCACTAGAGGAAAGACAACATACAACTCATCAAAATATCAAACGAATACCAAATTCACATGACTACTTATAACAAGACTTCTCCCATGTCCTCAGGAACAAACATAACTACTCACAAAGCATATTCATGTTCATAATCAGAGGGGTAATAAATATCACCAAGGATCTGAACATATGATCTTCCACCAAATAAACCAACTAGCATCAACTACAAGGAGTAATCAACACTACTAGCAACCCACAGGTACCAATCTGAGGTTTTGAGAAAAAAGATCGGATACAAGAGATGAACTAGGGTTTGTAGAGGAGATGGTGCTGGTGAAGATGTTGATGGAGATTAACCCCCTCTCAATGAGAGGATTGTTGGTGATGACGATGGCTTCGATTTCCCCCTCCCAGAGGGAAGTTTCCCCAGCAGAACAGCTCCGCCGGAGCCCTAGATTGCTTCTACCCAGGTTCAGCCTCGAGACAGCGGCACTTTGTCCCGAAAGCTTCCTTCTAATTTTTCCAGGTCAAAAGCCACCATATAGCAGAAGATGGGCACCAGAGACCTGCCAGGGGTCCCACAAGCCCTAGGGGCGCGCCCAGGGGGCTACGGCGCGCCCTCTAGGCTTGTGGCCACCTGGTGGGTCCCCTCTGGTATTTCTTCACCCAATATTTTTTATATATTCCAAAATAATTCTTCATAAATTTACGGGGCTTTTGGAGTTGTGCAGAATAGGTCTATCAGATTTGCTCCTTTCCGGTCCAGAATTCCAGCTGCCGGCATTCTCCCTCTTTGTGGAAACCTTGTGAAATAAGAGAGAAAAGGCATAAGTATTGTACCATAATGTGTAATAACAGCCCATAATGCAATAAATATCAATACAAAAGCATGATGCAAAATGGACGTATCATATATCGATATGAGAAGAATGAAGAGTGGCAAGAACCTAAGATTGGGGATGCCCAAGGAACCCCAAGGTAATATTCAAGGAAGACCTAAGCAACTAAGCTTGGGGATGCCCCGGAACGCATCCCCTCTTTCGTCTCCAACATTATCGGTAACCTCACTTGGAGCTATATTTTTATTCGTCACATGATATGAGTTTTGGTTGGAGCGTCATTTTATTTTATTACGATTTGATTTCTGTTATTTAGAATAATGTTTTGCATCTTTTATTTCAATAAAAATGTCAAGTATATCCTTTACCATGCTTATTTGGCAAGTCCATATGTTGTTGTTTGAAAACAGAAAGTTTGTTTTTTATGTTTTGAATATTTGTGAATAGTCAGAACTTGATAAAATCTTGAAATTTTTACACGGTGAGACATGATAAATTTTCTATAGTGTGGTATTTTTTCAGAATTGTTACTGTTAGGGAAGTATGAATATTATTGCACTCTTTACAGACTGTCCTGTTTAGACAAATTGCTGTTATGTTTGCATTGTTTGCATATGTTTGCTTGTTTAATGATTCTATTTGAGGATAGGAGTATTAAATATGCAGAGGCATTTAGTATGCAATGTTAAGTTATAATTTTAGTGATTTTCTACAGTAGAGAATGATAAGGCTTTGCATTGATTTATACTAACGTATCTTACGAGTTCTTGTTGAGTTTTGTGTGGATGAAGTTTTTAAGAATTAGGGAAACCCTGTTATGAAAGGAATCAAGAAGACACAAGATCTCAAGTTTGGGGATGCCCAAGGCTTCCCAAGTTAATACTCCAAGAAGTCTCAAGTATCAAAGCTTGGGGATGCCCCGGTAGGCATCCCACCTTTCTTCATCAACAATTATCGGTTAGTTTCGGTTGAGCCTAAGTTTTTGCTTATTCACATGAGTTGTGCTATCCTTGATGTGTTCTTTTATTTTCATTTTATTTGTTGTTTTAATAAAATACTTGGATCTGAGATCTTTATTTGGAGAGAGTCTTCACATAGCTACTCAATTGTTTGACTACTCATTGATCTTCACTTATATCCTTTTGGATTAGTTTCTCATTCATTCTTGTGCTTCACTTATATCCTATGAGTAAATTGTTGAATGAATTGAATATCATAAATCTGAAATTATATATGTTTCATATGCTTATCCCATGGGGAGTAATGACTTCACATATAAGAAGTATAGGTGGTAAAATTTATTGAAAGTTAGCAAACACAGCATTGGTCACTTGAACAATTCATGAAAGAATATTGAAGGAAGAGAGATTTCACATATAAATATACTATCTTGGACATCTTCTATGATTGTGAGCCCATTAATTATTTTCAAACTTGAGCAAATTAGTTGAAGTTGGACAAGGAAGACAACGTAATGAGTTATGTTTGGGTATATTTGTATAGAAGTTATATTGTTATGGATCCTCCAACATGTGGTGCTTGCTTAGGATCTTTTGCTAGCAAAAAATTCATACTGAGTAGAGATACTACTTGTGCATCCAAAAACCCTCAAACCCAGTTTCTTGCCATAAGTGTCCACCATATCTACCTATGAATTGAATAAGATCGTTCAAGTAAGTTGTCATCGGTGCAAAAAGCAATAAAAATTGCTCCTAAATATGTATGATCTTTTATTGTAAGGGAAAATAAGTGTTGTACGAACTTGTGATGGTAAAGAAATAAAAGCAACGGACTGCATAATAAAGGTCTATCACAAAGGGCAATATAACATGACGTTCCTTTGCATTAAGGGTTTGCACATCCAAAAATAAAAAGTGCATGACAACCGCTGCTTCCCTCTGCAAAGGGCCTATCTTTTACTTTTATGTATTCAGTTTTGTGCAAGACTCAATAGCATTCCTTCTCACACTACTGGGATCAGCTTCTTTGCCGTCTGCCATGGCGGACGGCAAAGGCATACATGCAGGACGGCAAAATGATTTGCCGTCAGCCAGCGGACGGCAAATAGTCCGGCTGAACGAGTGCCAGCAAAGGCCTACTTTGTCGTCTGCTTCTTGGAAACGGACGGCAAAGTATTGTGCCGTCCGCCGTCGGAGGCCAGCAGACGGCAAAGATCATGGATGGCAGTGGGGTGGGGTGAGAGCCGTTAGGGGGTTAATGGCGCTCTTTGCCGTCCGCCAGCAGACGGCAAAGAGGCAAAGATCTTTGCCGTCTGCTGACAGACGACAAAGAGCTCAGCTCGGCCAGCACTGAGAAGCTGCCACGTGGCCAGCTATGCCATCCGCCAGCAGACGGCAAAGATGTTTGAATCTTTGCCGTCTGCTGGCGGACGGCATAGCTGGCCCTGTTTGCTAGTCCTATTTGGTCACTTTGCCGTCCGCCAGCGGACGGCAAAGATTCAAACCTCTTTGCCGTCCGCTGGCAGACGGCAAAGTGACCAAAATAGGCAACCAGTGTTCCAAGTTTCTACAGGTGGCTGCCACGTGTCCTCTTTGCCGTCTGCTAGCGGACGACAAAGCTCTTTGCCGTCCGCTAGCGGACGGCAAAGAGGCTATATATCACCTGTTTTTATTTGAATCCATTTAATTTGACAGGATTTCACACACAGATATACATGCATACATATCCAACAACATATAACAGCATGTCCAACAACATATTTCATCAAATCCAACATATATATCCAACAACATAGTTCAACAAAGTCCAACATATCCATATATACATACATAACCAGAAACAAGTTTCCAACAACATATCCATATAGACATACATATCCAAACAAGTTTTCATAAACAAAAGGAAGCACCAGAAGAATAGTACACTCCATGAATCCAAGCTTCCTCATGTAAGGCAAATCTGCAAATTGGGAAAGATGTAAGTTAGAAGAAGAAGAAGACTAGCTAGAAGAAAAGGAAGAGGAGGAAAAGAAGAAGAAGAAGAATTTATCTTCTCTTTCTTTCTCTCCTCTCCTATTATTTATCTTCTTCTTTTCTAACTAATGTAGGCAAAAATGCCATTTTTGGGCTAAGGTAGGTAAAAATGCTAAGTGTGTAGGTCAATTTAGAGCTAAGCTAGGCAAATAGGTCATTTTGGAGCTAACATAGGTTAAATGGATCATATTGGAGCTAACCTAGCTAAACTTGGTCATTGTTGAGCTAACCTAGCTAATTATGCCATTTTTGACCTAACTAAGCTTATTGTGTCATTTTAGAGGACAACAAGCTAAGTATATGACATTTATGAGGTTAGCAAGGTTATTATGCCATTTACGAATAAAAACAAGTAAGAGGAGGAAAAGAAGAAGAAGAAGAAGAAGAAGAAGAAGAAGAAGAAATTCTTCTTCTTCTTCTTCTTTTCTTCCTATTCCTTCTTTCCTTCCTCTTCCTTGATTTTCTTCATCTTATTATGTCATTTATGGACTAAATAGGCTAAATTATGTCAAAAATGGACTAAACAGGCTAAATAAGAAGAAAAATACCGTTATCACGGAGGTGTAGGAATGGTCGGGGCTGCGCTAGTGGCAGACGAAGGTGAAGGACCGGTCGGCGTTCCGCCATTGGCAGACGCAGAATGATTGGTCGATGCTTGTCGGGAGCCATGCTGCACCAAAGATCATTTCCAATAATGTCTCATTAGCATGATGCAAACTGAAATGTGAATACTAGTAACTAACGACCATTCAAATCAAACTCACCGTGGTCGCCGGAGCAATCTGGGGCATCGGCGGAGGGGGCTGACCATTTTTCTCGCACATGGTCTGCACATTTGGTTCTCACGAGTCAGTCATATTAGTTAGTAATGCAAACATTACGTGCATGATTGGGCTAATATGCACGAGAAACGTACCACGATGAGCTCGTATAGGGCCCGGTTAGACGCCTCGTTCCGGTTCCTCTCCTCCTCCAACAGCTTAGCCGTCCTCTCCTCCAACTCCCTCTCCCTCTCCCTCTCCGCCGCCTCCCTTTTTTCCTCCTCCAAAAGCGCCTGGGTGTTCAATCTCTCTTTCTCAACCAAGGCCTGCAACACACCACTCCTCGTTAGCATTGTAATCATCGGCGGATGCACACGCAATGTAATGGAGGAAAGGTGAGAGAGTCCATATAACTAACCGCCATGGCGAGCTCCGCGGGCCGTGCACGAGGCGTTATCTCAGGATCAGAGCTACTCTGGCGCTTCTTGATCTGCGGGAGAGTCCTAGGACAACGTATCAGTCCATCACCAATGGCTACGGAGCCATGGGACCTCCCGCCACCAGATATCATCACCAGCTCTATATCAAAAGGATCCTGGCTCGGGTTAAAGTCCTCCTCTTTCCTTGCCTTCCCCTCGTCTCTGTACTTCACAAGCATGTGGTGGGAGGAGATGTTGGTGAAGCTCTCTGGATGATCTAGGTCAGACTCCGTGAATGGCTTGGCCTTCTTGTACGGGGCCATATGGGCCATGCCATACAGGTCGAACAGATTTGGCACAGGCTTCTTGTGGTGGTGCGCCTGAGAGAGAGGAACAAAATATTAGTTAAGGGCTCAAGCTAGCATGAAGAATGATATTGCTATGTAAATAGGTCATTTTGGAGCTAAGTAAGGTTATTATGTCATTTTCGAGGAAAATAAGCTAAGTTTAGGTCATTTTCGAGGTAACCAAGATTATTATGCCATTTTTGACCAAAGTATGCTAATTATGTCATTATTGAGCTATCCAAGGTAGTTATGCCATTTTTTAGCTAACTAAAGCATATTTAGGGATTCTATAGAGCTATCTAAGGTTATTATGTCATTTTAGAGCTAATTATGTCATGAATGAACTAGCTAAGAGTAGTTCAGGTCGTTATTGAGCTATCGAAGGTAGTTATGCCATTTTTTAACTAACTAAAGCATATTAAGTCATTTTATAGAGCTATCTAAGGTTATTATGTCATTTTAGAGCTAAATATGTCATAAATGAACTAGCTAAGATTAGTTTAGGTCATTATTTAGCTATCCTAAGTAGTTATGCCATTTTTTTAACTAACTAAAGCATATTTAGTTATTTTATAGAGCTATCTAAGGTTATTATGTCATTTTAGAGCTCATTATGTCATAAATGAACTATCCAAGGTAGTTATGCCATTTTTTAACTAACTAAGCATATTAAATCATTTTGGAAGGGATAAATGCTAGCATGAAGAATGAAACATGTAGCAAACCACATACCCAGTTATCCCCGTACTCAAACAGGTTGGAGCTCCCTTGATGGTGTGGCACACCTTCCATTTGGTCGCGCTTATCCTTGGCCCTATGGTGTTCGACTAGCCATTGGGGAGAGCACCACGCATCCACTAACGCCTCCCAACAGTCCATCTTATCCACACACCATCTCGGGGGCACCTAAGTGAGTCAAGAGAAATTTCAGCGCTACGCCTACGAATCAAATCAAGAAAACTAAGTTCAAGGCCTTAAGAATAGGTAATTACCTGCATGTACTTCTCCTTACTCAGAAACTTGCCGTGACACTTCTTCTTGGCCCTCCTAATACCCTTCGAGGCGTAGTAGTCTCGAACGGCCTGCACCCGAGCCTCGTGCCGTAAGTTCTGAAGTAGGCGCTTGCACTCGGTTTCGACAACCATAGACGCGGCCTCCTGCTCTCCCTCTGAAACCCTGTAGAAGGTCTGCAATCAAACAAGACAACACTGATTAGTACAATCACTAGGTAGTGTTGATTTTTAATTCTGTAAAGGAGAAATTACCCAAAACCGACGGAACACAATGTCGGCCACCTTCTCGCACAAGACACCGGCGACCATCTCCTCCGGCGGGGCCGGGGCAACCGAGTACAGCTCCCAGCTCAGTGCTAGCTGTGGAACCTGACCCTCACCGGGCAACGTGACCCACCCAGGGAAGTGCTCCCGGCAAAGCACACCAAGGACCTGGTTGGGCCTGCGGACACCACGGGGGTGTACCCAGCCCCTGTAGTATGACAAGGCCAATGCATTAGATATTAATTTGAAGGAACATGAAGGCAAAAGGTTAAAAAAATAGTAAATGCACTTACTTCAACCCTTTAGGCGCAATCAACCACCTCTAGTCGGGGGTCATCGGCACGGGCGGGAGCTTTGTACAGCCACGCTTGTAGACCTTCTTGCCCTTCTCAACCAGCTCGTCATCGCTGTAGCTATCATCTGAAAAGGTGTCCTCGCTACCATCAGTACGGCCACTAGCCTCCGGAGTCCCGTGGGACGAAGGCTCCGTGACCGGAGTCTTCTGGGACGAAGACTCTGGGACCGGACTCACGTGGGGCGAAAGATCGGCGACACGAGTCTGGTGGGCCGAAGGATCGGCGACCCGAGTCTGGTGGGGTGAAGGATCGGCGACCGGAGGCTCATGGACCGGAGTCCGAGACGGGTCCACGTCAGACGGAGCAGTCCTGTGGTCGGGTGAATCAGCTGAGGGTGGCGGCGAGGAAGGCATAGCAGCCTTCCTACCTCTCCCGCTGTCACGTCCACCTCTAGCAGCCTTCTTCGTCCTCCCCCGACCTCTCCCAGCCGAAGAAGAAGCGCCCGCCGCAACTGTCTGCATACTGTCTAGCAGCGCTCTCCGGAGGGGCTGGGCTGGAATAATGGAACCACCCCTCCCAGTAGCGCTCGCAGGAGGCTCGGGGCGCTCTGGACCCTTGCCCACCATCCTGTCAACACATGCAATGACAAAAAGTAAACGAATTTAGTACAACATAAAAATTTTGAATACCTGACATGAACATAATAATATGTATATAATTTAAGTGTATCATCATCATGAACATAATAAAAAATTGAATACCTCACATTACTAATATTACTCTGAATCGTCTATATATGCTTCGGGATCATTAAATGCATCATCATCATCACTATCAGTGACGTGCTCATCATCATCATCAATAAATGCATCAACATGTGGAAGGCCTCCTTTACGTAATCGTTCAAGCATTGACAGGTCATCTGCAGCAGTAACTTCTTCTTGTTCCGGCTCTTCTTGTTCCGGCTCAGGGGTGAAGTCGGATTCACTATCGTTGTCTACTTCAATGTTCTGGGGTGGAGTAGAGCGGTTCTTGAAACATTTTTTGGAAAGACGTGTTGCTTGGAAGAATTCTCCTTCGTCATATGTGTCTTGGTTAATGTGAGGTTCATAATCCTCTTCATTGGGGGGAGGTGGTCTAACACGTGGCGGCACTTCATAAACGACATCCCAACCACTGAGATTTGGATCACTTTGACAGGCCCACGGTAGATAGAAAACTTGGGTTGCCTGTTGAGCCATAATATAGACATCGGGAACATCCAAATGGGTGCTTTGTTTGATTTCGACTAGCCCTATATGTTCATGAGTCCTTCTAGTCTCCCTCGGCTGGAACCAATAACATCTGAATACTATGACGTTTGGTGGGTTTTCACCATAGAATTGAAGTTCATAAATTGCTTCAACTCTTCCATAATACTCGATATCTCCTTCGCCGATAGCAGAGACACAACAATTTGTAGACTTTCGGTCGGCCATAGATAGCTCTTTGCCATAGGTACGAAAGCGATACCCGTTGATGTCGTATTTGTCAAATGAACGGACCTTATAGTCAAAACCATTAGCTACTTGTCTCAATTCGGCATCCATAATCTCTGAATTAGCCTACAAGTTTAATACGAAAGGATTGTTGCATTAGTCGCAAATTAGCCAAAGAAATGAAATGGTCTAATGGAAATTACCGTTTTTTGAACCAAGAGATGAAACCGGGATATTTGCCTCCTTGCTTTGCCAGAAGCTCATACTCTTCGACGGAATCCTTTTGGATCACCGCTCCATACGAGAATATGGCGACGTATCGACTGCATCAAATATCCAAGAATAAGAGCAGTTCAAAGGAATTAGAAGTTGTGAAACAATGTACCGAGATCTTACTCGATGTACGGCCGCACTTCTGTTAGGTTGTTGAAGAGATACAGCGAAATGGTCCGCCATTCTTCAACATCCAACGATACTGGTTTCCAACCACTGGCTGGTGCGAGATTCCCTTTGAATAGGCTGAGGTTGGATCGACCCTTTTTAGGGTCGTCAGCATTGTACCGAGGCTTCGGATTATGCAAATGATGATTTTTGGCTTCGTAGTGTGCTGTCACGAAGTTTGCCGCCTCCTCAGTGATGAATGCCTCGGCCATCGATGCTTCAATTCTACGTTTATTTTTACATTTTGCTCAAAGCGTCTTCTGCATCCTCTCAGTTGAGTAGCACCAACGATTTTGCACGGGCCCCCCCAATCGTGCCTCGGTCGGGAGATGCAAAATCAAGTGTTGCATTGGATTAAAGAAGCTTGGCGGAAAGATCATCTCTAACTTGCAGATCAACTCCGGCGCCAACTGTTCCATTTCTTCTAGGAGGCCAGGCGATAGTTCTTTCGCACAAAGAACACAGAAGAAATAGCTCAGCTCTGCCAGTACTAGCCATTCATCCTCAGGGATGAAGCCACGCAACATCACCAGCATTATCCGCTCAATCCATATGTGCCAATCATGACTTTTTAGACCAAATATTTTCAATTTTTCAAGACTCGCTCCCCTCTTTAGATTTGCTGCATACCCATCGGGGAACATCAACTGCATTTTCACCCACAAAATAATTTCCTTCATAGCTGGCCTTCCAAGATTGAACCATGCCTTTGGCTTCGTCCCGTTCCGCTTTCCTTTCAGTTCTTGCATGTTTTGTAACGGTCTATCACATAGCTCCTCTTGATCGACTCTAGCCTTAGTATTATCCTTTGATTTCCCCTCTATGCCGAACAATGTACCAAAAATGGCTTCGGCGATATTCTTTTCAGTGTACATCACATCAATGTTGTGTGGGCAAAGAAGGTCTTTGAAGTAAGGCAGATCCCAGAAGCATGTCTTGTGAGTCCAGGCGTGTTCCTTATTATACCCCTTGAAATACCCTGGACGCTCTAGATCTGGCTCGAGAGAGTTTAACTGATCTAGGGTCTGTTGGCCTGTCAACGCAGGTGGTGCAGAGTGTTTGACAACTCTACCATTGATGAAGTTCTTCTTGTCTTTCCTAAACTTATGGCGAGGATCTAGAAACGGTCTATGCAAGTCGAAGCAAGTATACTTGTGCCCTGCCGTCAGCCAACAAAACTCAAGAGCTCCCTTGCATGTGGGGCACGGGAACCTTCCATGCACACACCAGCCAACGAATAGCGCATATGCCGGCAAGTCATGCGTCGAGTACATGTACCAGGCACGCATTATGAAGTTCCGTTTGCTAAAGGCGTCGTATGTCTTGAACCCATTATCCCAAGCTTCTTGCAATTCGTCCTTAAGCGGCTGCATGTACACATTCACATTCTTCCCCGGATAGTTGGGCCCTGGAATTATCAACGTCAGGAAAATGTTCTTTCTTTGCATAATCTGCCCGGGGGGGAGATTGAGTGGAATGACAAACACGGGCCAACAACTGTATTGGGCTGCCGTCTGACCAAACACACTGAACCCATCCGTGCTGACGGCGACTCGAGGATGCCTTGGATATGCCGTTCTTTCCTTATGTAATGCATCGAAGCGCTTCCACGCTTCACCATCCGATGTGTGCACCAGCATTCCCATCTGCATCTAGTTCGGTTCTTTTGCCCGTTTTGTGCCATGTCATCTGTCTGGCCGTCTCTTTGACCATGAAAAGACGTTGAAGTCTTGGTACGATTGGCATATACCGAAGAACATTAACGGGTATTTTGGTCTGCGTCTTCTCACCCATACCGTTGTCTACCACAACATACCTGGAAGACTTGCAAATGGGACAATAGTTCAAGTCCTCATACTGAAGCCTAAATAAGACACATCCTTTCTCACAGGCATGTATCTTCTCGTAGGGCATCTTAAGAGCACGGAGGATTTTGTCTGACTGGTACAGGTTTGGAGGTAGCACATGGCCTTTGGGTAGAAATCGTCCGAATACTGTCATCATCGCGTCGTAGCATTCTCTACCCAAGTTGAATTGAGCCTTCAAAGCCATTATTTGTGAGATGGCATCCAGCTGACAAAGCTCAGTGTGCTCGTGGAGAGGACGTTTTGAGGACTCCAACATTTCAGTGAAGGCCTTTGCAGATTCCTCCATCTCCTTGTCCGAGTCCCGAGCATCGTCAAAGTCTTGCACCATGTCTTCCATCCCGGTACCATGCTCGTCGGTGCAACGACGAACCACCTCGGCTCTGGCACGTTGGGCAGACTCACCATGTAATGTCCAGACCCTGTAACCAGGCGTAAAACCAAACTTCTGCAGGTCTTTACTCATTTCAAGCTCGTCCCTCATTTTATAGTTGTCGCACCGGACACAGGGGCACCAGCTTAATTTCTGGCCATTTGCAAATGCGGCTCTAACAAACCCCTTGGTTTTTGTTAACCATTCCTCGGTCCAAACTTTCTGACTAGTGTAACCGGTGTACATCCACGCACGATCACTCATATTGACTTCCTACTGGACACACAAGAAATATATACATAATTAAGCAAACCATATCCATCAGTTAATGGAGTTTGTCAGTTTTATTATGTCCATGCAACCTACACGCTAATAGGTAAAGATAGGTCCTAATCCCACCCGAGTATGTGTAGATTGGGTTCGTTTTCCCATGCTCTACTCCGGATCCGACGCAAAATTTTGGCAGCACCTCCCCGCTGTTCTCCTGATACATGTCTCGGCAATAAGCAGAGAGGATGTGTACCCGGAGAACAACAGGGAGGCACTGACGAAATTCTGCATCGGATCCGGAGCAGAGCATATGGGAAAATGAACCCAATCTACACATACTCGGGCTGTCCATGGATAACGTTGGACAATTCGAAAGAATCACGATTATAAATATGCAAATGCATGCATATTTATAGATGTAACCCTTTCGAATGGGAGATGCATAGTGGTTACGCATACTGATGATTGACACCTATAACTAGCAAGTTTCATCGGCACGAAGACCGGAACAGAGCAAATGAAGGGGGAGGAGATGTCATTTGTGCTCACCAACGAACGCAGGGGCGGAGCTCGTCGAACGCACAGGGAGGTCGTCAAACAGCACACCCTCGCAGCGACGAAACAACTGCACATTTAAATACACCCGATCAACACAAATATATATGATGTTTTGCATAACAAAATCGAAAAATATACGACCTAACTCATAATTCACAAATATATGACCGTTGGGGTCGGGGGTCGGGGTCGGGGTGGGTGTTGGTTGTGGTGTAAGGGTGTCGGGGTCGAATCAGACGTGTCAGGCGTAGGAATTCGTAGGCGAGGTAGGGCGAAAGGGGTAGCAGGCAAATGCAAAGGGTGTAGGGGTGTCGGAGTAAGGGTGGTGGGGGAAAGGGGGTACGGGGGAGGCCCATTACTGAATCGCAGCTGAAGGGGTAGGAGCGAGCGGTGTAAGCGGTGGCCCGCTGTAGGGGTAGGGGTAGGGGAAGGCGAGGCTGGGAAGGGGCGGAGGGTGTAAGGGTGTAGGGGGCGGGTGGAAGGTAGGGTTAAGAGAGCCGTCAGGTGGGTGTAAGGAGTGTTCAGGGGAGCGGGGTGTCGGGGTCGGGTGGTAGGGGTGGGTTGTAAGGTGTCGGTGTCGGGGTAGGGGTGGGGGGGAGGGGGAGGGGGGGGAAGGGGGGAGGGCGGGGGGGGGGGAGGAGGGGGGGGAAGGGGAGGGGGAGGAGGAGAGGAGGAGTGGGGGAGATGGGGGAATGGGGGGCGGAGAGGAGGGGAGGAGAAGAGAAGAGAAGAGGAGGAGGAGAAGAAGAAGGAGCATGAAGGAGTGACGTCAATGTAGGCAGCCGATGAAGCCCTCCGCCCGCCGCCGCGGCCGTGCGTGCGTTACGTCTGGCGGCGTTTCTCGGGCGCGTGCGGCTGCTGTCGGCTGGGGCTGCTGCTTCGGCGGCGGCGGCGGCTGCTGCGGCGCCGCGGCGCGCCGCCGCGACGCCTCTCGACGCGTCGGCGGCGTCGTAAACGAAAACGAAAAAACGAGCGAAAAGAAACTAAAACTAAAAAACAAAACTAAACTAAAACTAAAACTAAAACTAAAACTAAAACAAAACTAACTATAACTAAAAAAGAAACTAAAAAAATAAACTAAAAAAAGGGGGGAAGAAAACTCACCTGCAGGGGATCGCCGGTGGAGGAGGCGCGGTGGGAGCCGGTGGATGGGGGGACGGCGGCCGCGGAGGAGGCGGCGGCCGGTGGAGGGGGAGGCCGGACGACCGCGGCGGGACGGGGCGGGGACGGCGACGCAGGGGAGGGGGCGGGGCAGCTGGACGAACGCGGGCGACTGGACGGCCGCGGCGCGGTGGCCGACGGAAGGCGGCGGGGGGGCGGGTGGAGGTCGGGGTCGTCGCAGGGGGGGAGGGGGTGCGGGGAAGCCGACGGGGCATGGAGGGCGAAGGGGAAAGGCGGAGCGATGGCAAAGGGACGGTAACAGGAGAGGGGGGGAAAGCCGGGACCGGAGGAAGGCGTGGAAGGGGATCGATGGGGAAGAGTGCCATAGGCTGCGGGAGGCGCAGACCAAGTGGCAGGCATAGGGATTGAACCCCCCCACACTTCCGCCCCCCCAATACCATTACCGCCTATGGACCACTTTACTCTAATCTTCCCAGCACCCACCACCACGCCCTTCCCCGCCCCACAATTGTCCGGGGGTTTTTTGGTTTGTGGGGGAGGAGGCGGCGGTGGTAGGGCCCGGTGGATCGAGGGGTGGATGGTGGCGGGGGCGGCGGCGGGTGGCGGTGGTCGTCGGGGAGAGAAGACAGAAACGGGGTGGGGCTCGGCCGTTAGTTAGGTCAACTCTTTGCCGTCCGCGCTCCTTTGCCGTCCGCTTTATTCTCTTTGCCGTCTGCTAGCAGACGGCAAAGAGGGGGGCCGTTAGGTTTTCCCTAAGCAGCTCGTTAGTGGGCCCACCTCTCTCTTTTGCCATCCGCCAGCTGACGGCAAAGATTCTTTGTCGTCCGCTAGCAGACGGCAAAGAAATGGCTGATGGCAAAGAAGGTCTTTGCCATCAGCCATTTCTTTGCCGTCCGTTTTACGTAAGCGGACGGCAAAGACCTTCTTTGCCGTCAGCCAGCAGACGACAAAGAATTGGCAGACGGCAAATAAGCTAATTCCAGTAGTGTCATTTCAACGTCAATTATTCTCTAGTTGGCACGTATCATGTGGTGGGAAAAGATCCAAGCATATATGGCCATTCAAATATATTTGATCATGAATTATTATTGTGGACAATTATCTATATGATAAATAAGTTGGGAGGCGAAACATTAAGCCCCTATCTTTCTCTGTGTTCGATGGATGCTATTTGTTCTAAAAATATGCTTTGAGTGTTAGCAATCATGGAAGACTATATGATAGTTGAGTATGTGGAATTAGCTAAATCCAAGCTCTTACATAGACCTTCCTGAAAATAAGATGAATTGCAATTGTTTGATGACTGAGAACATAGTTTGTTAGTTTTAAAGAAAGTTTATGGTCTATACTTTAACATGTGAATAGCTTGTTACTTGATCATGAGAAGTTTTATGAGATGAGCTACTGTTTATGATATATAATGATGCTAGAAAAAGTGTTTGGAACTACCATTGATCAAATTTATGCACTATGCTAGCATTCACACTTCATAAATTATTTCTTTTATCATTTACCTACTCGAGGACGAGCAGGAATTAAGCTTGGGGATGCTAATACATCTCCAACGTATCTATAATTTATGAAGTATTCATGCCATGTTTACAACAATTTTATACGGTTTTGGTATGATTTGATTAGAACTAACCCAGACTGATGTTATTTTCAGCAGAACTACCGTGGTGTCATTTTTTGTGCGGAAATAAAAGTTCTCGGAATGGGCTGAAAATTTACGGTGATTTTTATGGACCAAAAGAGACCCCCGAAGTTTCGTGGGAGGACCAGATGATCCACGAGGACACGACAAGATTGCTAGGTGCGCCCTACCCCCAGGGAGGGGCGACCGAGCTTGTCGCTGCCTTGTGGACCCCCTTGATGTGAGACTGACGCCAAAAATTCCTATAAATACCCAAACCCCCAGAAAGAACCCTAGATGAGAAGTTCCGCCACCGCAAGCCTCTATATCCATGAAAAATCAATCGGGACCCTGTTTCGGCACCCTGCCGGAGGGGGAAATCATCACCGGAGGCCATCTTCATCATCTCGGCGGCCACCACTCAGGGCTGAGGGTATGTACCAGTAGCTATGTGTTTGATCTCTCTCTCTCTCTCTCTCATGTTGTTGATTTGGCACGATCTTGATGTACCGCGAGCTTTGTTAATATATTTGGATCTTATGGTGTTCTTCCCTCTCTACCTTCTTGTGATGATTTGAATCTTTTCCTTTGAGGTTTTGTTATGTCGGATTGAATCTTTTAGATGTGAGAGCACTTGATGTATGTCTTGCGATGGGATATCCATGGTGACAATGGGATGTTCTATTGATTCATTTGATGTATGTTTCATTTATCAACTTGCGGATTCCCGTGGTGACATTGGGGTAATCTATGCATAGGGATTGATACGCGTTTTCATATTCCTTTCTCCGATAGAAATCTTGGGGTACTCTTTGAAGTTCTTTGTGTTGGATTGAATATTGTGAATCTAAAGTTGTTTTATGCATATCGTATAATCAACTCACGGATACTTCTGGTGACATTGGAGTATCTAGGTGACATTAGAGTTGGTTGATGTGTATCATATGGTGTTATTTTAATACAAACTCTAGGGCTGTTTGTGACACTTATAGGAATAGCTCAATGGATTGATCGGAAAGAATAACTTTGAGGTGGTTTCGTACCCTACACAAAATTTCATCTTATGCTCTCCGCGATAGGAACTTTGGAGTGATTCTTTCTTGCACGTTGAGGGGTTCTTATATGATCCAATTATGTTATCATTGTTGAGAGAATTTGCACTGGTGAAAATATGAACCCTAGGCCTTGTTTTCAAGCATTGCAATACCGTTTTTGCTCACTTTTGTTACTAGTTACCTTGCTGTTTTTATATTTTCAGATTACAAAAACCTATATCTACTAGCCATATTACACTTGTATCACCATCTCTTCGCCGAACTAGTGCACCTATACAGTTTACCATTGTATTGGTTGTGTTGGGGACGCAAGAGACTCTTTGTTATTTGGTTGCAGGATTGTTTGAGAGAGACCATCTTCATCCTACGCCTCCCACACATTGATAAACCTTAGGTCATCCACTTGAGGAAAAATTTCTACTGTCCTACAAAACTCTGCACTTGGAGGCCCAACACGAGTCTACAAGAACAAGTTTTGTAGTAGACATCACTCCCTCGTGGGATCGTTTGACCAAATTCCAATTCTATAAATTCCCTAAAATCCAGAAATCACCAGAGCGAGACTCGAAACAATTATTCTGCCACCGCAAGGCTCTGTTCTTCCGCGATCCCATCTGCAAGCCTTTTCGTCGGTACTTTGCCGGAGGGGGAAACCATTGGGGAGGCATTCTTCATCCACCTTGCTGCCTCCATGGTGATGTGTGAGTAATTCCTACAGGACCTACAGGTTCATAGCAATAGCTAGATGGCTTTCCCTCTCTCTTTTTGATCTTCAATACAATGATCTCCTCGGAGATCTGTTCGATGTAATTCTCGCGGTGTATTTGTTGGGATCCGATGAATTGTGGGTTTTGATCAGATTATTCATTGAAAGATATTGAGTCTATTATGAGATTTATCATGTGTGATTTCATAGCCATGTATTTCTCCCCGATCTATCTATCTCTTCTGGCCAATTACATTGATTTATCTTCAGTGAGAGAGGTGCTTGGTAGTAGGTTCAATCTTGCGGTGTCCTTAGTCTGTGACAGGAGGAGTTGCAAGGCACATATTTGTATTGTTGCTACTAAGGGTAAAATGATGGGGTTACAACATATTATTTGGTCTTACTTTGTCTGTATTATGTCATCATGCTCCAAGCATTACTCTGTTTGTTATGAACTTAATATCTTAAGATGCATGCTAGACAGCGGTCCAGGGGTGGAGTAATAGTAGTAGACGTTAGTAAGTTTGACGGTCTACTTGTCACGGACGTAATGCCTGTGTATTGATCATGCCATGAATCATCATAACTATGCACTATTCTATCAATTGCCCAACAATAATTTGTTTACCCACCGTACTATGCTCATGAAAGAGATGCCTCTAGTGAAACTATGGCCCTCGGGTCCATTCACTTTATATTTACTAAAACTCTAAGAATACTTGCTGCAATTTATTTACTTTCATTTTCCTTTTTATTCTATCTATCACTACTAGATTTAATCCTTGCAATTGGCGAGAAAAAGGGGATTGACAACCCCCTACTGTCGTTGGGTGCAAGCATTTGTTTGTGTGTGTGCAGGTACCGTTTATCTTGTTCGTGTGGTGTCTCCTATTGGTTCAATAAACCTTGGTTCTGAACTGAGGGGAACACTTTTTGCTACTGCACTACTTCGCCCTTCCTCTTCGGGGAATCCCAACGCCTATCATAAGAAGCACTCCGCATAACAGCGCTACCAGGACAAACTTACAGGTAAAAAAACGCCAGACCCAAACAACCAGATGTGAAGACGCACCATCTTTCACACGCCAACCAGTGATACGAGGAAGCATGACCGCAGACCTTGATTAGGATTGTCCAAGCGAAGTGAACTTCAAACTACACATCTGGTTTTGCGATTCTCCACCCTATCTCTTGCAACACAATACTATTTTTTTGTCCTTGGTGAACTTGATCGGACATTGGCTCTCTTTGCGATGCAAGCACATGTCTGCCCCTTGGTGAAGTATTGTGGTGAGTTCCATAGTCCTTATAGTCTAGGTCGATATGCGACCTTCTATGACACATGTTTCCATCTCCTTCGTAAAGTTATAGGGTTTTATTTATAATGGAGTTTGAGGCTGAGATGCATTTCTTTGCCGCAGTATTAGTTTTTGCAATATCTTTGAATAGCGTTAGTGCAATGCCAATAGTAGACCAGGTCAGTGATCTACCATATGCAGCATGGAACACGAAAACGTAATGATATGTATCACAGTTTCATCTGTCAAGAGATACAGAGAGCACAAAATACTGTCCATGGCTGAAAAGGAAACGTGGGATGTTAGGAATTTGATCCAATGCACTCGTCATGTCGTCCCTTTGGCTTGTTGGAAGCCAATTATTTTTTCCCAACCGGAGAAACAATATGCTTGATCCTCGGTGCAATGCAAATGGCAAATCCTATACGGCGCTTTAAGCGCCCGTTATAGGGTTAAGCACTCTTCGCTACGGGCCAGCCCATTTCCCTTTTTGTCTTTCCTCTAAAATGAAAGAAAAAAAAAGAGTGTTGAGGTGGATTCAAACCCGCGCCGCAGGGGTTCAGTGCACCACGCGATAACAACCCCAGCCACCTAACCTTCTATGATTACATACATCTTCTACCCTCATTTGTTCTTTCTTTTTCTTTTTCTTTTTCTTTTTTCCTTGTTCTTCCTTCTTTTCTTTTTCTTTTTTCTTTTTCCCTTTTTCTAATTCGACGAAAAAAGTTCACCGGATTTTATGAATGTTTTTTCAAATTTGATGCAAAAAGTTCACCAGATTTTTGTGAATGTTTTTTTCAAATTCGACGAACTTTTCCTAAGTTGATGAACTTTTATCAAAATAGATGTTTTTTTTAAATTCGATGAAATTTTTTCTAATTTGTTGAACATTTTTTAAAATTGATGAACTTTTTTTCAAATTTTATGAATTTTTTTTCAAATTCGATCAACTTTTTTTTAAGTCGATGAACTTTTTTTGAGGTCGATAATTTTTTTAAAAGTTTCTGAACATTTCTTAAAATCCGTGAACTTTTTGATATTCACGAATTTTTTATTTTTTGTGAATTCCTCTTTTTTATTTTTTCTAAAAGTCAACAGGTGACTAGTCAACTGGTCAACCGCGACCAATCAAAACTACGCTCGAGCGACCAGGGGGAAACCGAGCGCTCACCTTAGATGGGCCGGCCTAGGACAAAGGTTCAATGTGCGCCCGGTGCTCCAAGTGGCGCTTAAGGCACCAGTTAGGAGCTCCCGGTGCAAACCCGATAAACTTCTGCCTGTAAATACAATTTGCTTCTTGCGTGGTTTTTGTTTGCTCCTATTGCGTCAATTCAGTCTGGCGGTTTCAAGAAATTCATTCAGATGTGGAGTCACCCTCCATGACGGGGCACAGTTCAGTGTTACTCCCAAGCAATTTTTTTGTTTCATCCTGTTCTCATGATTTTGGATGCAATTATGTATTTTTCATTGAATTATTATCACCTTCAATGGTAGATTCCAAGCGTTCATTCTCTTTCAGTGAAGGCATTGTAATTTCAAGTTTTTTTACCTTACCTGGTGGCTAAGCTGTCAAGTGAAGTTCACACCTGTACTAGACAACATATCGGTTATACATATTAGACATAGTAAGACCATAGGATTGAAATAAATAACATAAATATACCATACTAAACTTTATAATACAAATATTCTTTTCTAGCATTTTGGTCATGTCGTCTTATATTTTGAGGTCTTGTTTTTTTTCTTCTAAAAGGAGTTCCGTTAAGAACGAGACATAATTGAGGAGTACTTTACGAATACTTCTTAAGCCAGCATTTCGGTAATCCTCGTTCTTAATAGTATAGGTTCATTTTTATATATAGAACTATGTACTCCCACTCCCCATATACCCGTTGGATGAACAGATTATACCTCTTTATCATTTTTAATACACCCCATTTCCCAAAATGAGTTATTATAGTATAAAACATTGTTTGTCTCCATAAATTTAAACAGTTTGTATATATATCGTTTTCCTAGAGTACAATAGTACTCCCTTTGTAAACTAATATAAAACGTTTTAGGTCTATACGAGTAATATGAAAAAATAGTACTCACTTTGACCTAAAACATCTTATACTAGTTTACAGAGGGAGTATATTGCAAAAACTATGGACCCTAGTGATATTTTTCCATACTACTCGTATAGAGGTGTTTTATCAAATAGTTAATAAGGTATACTGAGATGAAAAAGGGTACAATACATTCATTTAATAGGCATATTTAATGTTGATGTATGCACTCACTAGGAGTATAGCGTGTAGTCGCACCCATGTCACATATGCTATCATGTGGTAGTATATGTATTATGTTATCATTTAGAGTACTATTTTTTAGATACTTCAAAGCAAACTACAAAATCTCTTTTGCAAGTGATAGTTTGAGGTATGTTTTGTGAAATACCTTCATATGTGTAGATAAAAGAAGTATGTGAAAAAACTATACATACTAGCTCAAAAGTTATTAAATGTGTCCTACCTAAGTGACCAAGATACCACATGTGACATACTCTCCAGTATGATAAATACTGCCTAAATTACAAGAAACACGTCGGGAGTAACTACACCCGCTAGTACCGCTGAACCTGACCTCACAGTTTCCCTTTGTTTTTGTATATTTTCTGAGATGCGACACAAGGAAGCAACGGAAATTGGACGTTATCTTTGCAAGATAGCTAAAATTCTGTGATGCTGGTTTCTATTATCATGGTAATAACATCACTGTTTCTGATATCAACAACAGTTGTGTTCTCGTATTGGTTTCAAGCCTTTCTCTCAAAAAAATTAGAGAAAAGGCGATGACCGAGCCCGAAAGAAGGCTCGAGCCGAGCCCAAAAGAAGGCTCGAACCTAGCCCGACTTTGAACTAACAAAGCCATCAACCAGCAAGGATTACAACCGAACAACTTACAAGGATAACCACAAAGATATAAAGTGCTAGAACAACTCACAACCTAACAACAATACAAGCAAACGAAAGGTAGATGAAGGAGCCCAGCCTGAATTACCAAGGCCAAATATCTAGAACATCAGCTACACCAGGAACAGGGTGAGAACACAAGCAGCACCAGCATCAGTGGCCATCGCCATCGCCTACTCCCGCAGAGCCTGCCAGCAAGCCATCCAATTCAACCTCCAAAGAGGACCACAATCCTCTCGCTCTGGCTCGAAGGGCACCATACCGTCGGAAGGTAGAAAGCTTACCAAGAGCGGCATGAACAGAACCAACAGAGCACCCGGACACGAGGAACCATAGCTCGAACCACAACCACATGGCTCCCGCGACCTCACCACCGGGCACAGCCAACCGCACATCCAAACGCGAGTTGAAGACCGACGGAAGAGGATGTACATGAAGCCGCCACCATCCGCCCTCAAACAAGCAGCAAACGCCAACCTTGCATCCACGCACCACGGACGACGCCTCCAGGAAGGGATGCGACGACAGCACGTCGCTGCTGTCCGCAAGGGGAGTGAGAGCTTTCGGCACAAGGATGCAAGGCGGTGAGCGGGAGGGGACCTCAGCAAGGCCTCCAAGGAGGGAGCTAATGCCAAATGGCGCCGCCAATAACCAAGGGTTTCCCCCGATCCCGCTCCACACCCCACCCACATGGACACAGATCAGACCAGAAGGGCGCAAGTCAACTGAGAGGGACGGAGGTCTTCATCAAAATCAGGAACGCCAGCTGACGGGGCGCCCCGCCACCACAGAACACGTCCGTCGCAACCTCACCGCCCACATGGCCGAAGTCACGAATTAGCACCCACAATCGCTGCTCGCTGTAGAGACGACGTCGTCCGCACATTCAAGGGCCTCCACCCCGGCATCCAGCCACCACGTGCATCACATCTGCTGACAATCGACAGCCCCGCCACAACCACAAGGAACACCTCAGCAGTCACCACACACCTCCTCGGAGAACATAATTGCATTTGCAGCATCCAACCCGGCCAGATCCGACCAGAATCTTTGTTCAACAGCCGCCAAAGCTCTGGATCCGGTGACTCCAGGACGGCTGTGGCAAGCCTGAGCAGGTGCAGGGCCGCCACCCTGGCCCGATGCAAGGTAGATGGATCTAGCGGCCTGCGGCCACTAGAGCCACCACCAGCGTCGGATCCGGTGGATGGGGCGGCGCCAGGGCAGCCAACAAGGTCCGCCGTGGCCTGAGTCGAGGAAGAGAGCTACGCTGCCGCAGAAAGAGGAAGGGCGGAACCCACAGCGGCGGCCAGGGAGCGCATGGGGGAAGTGGGGCTAAACGGCGCAGATGGCATGAGGGGACGCCTTGCCGCCGTCTACCATCGCGCGAGCCAGGACCGGGAACGGTGGGGAGGGAGAGCATGGAGGTGGGCTTGTGGCGGCAGGCCCCAAGTCGCCCAGGGAGGACGACGCGGTGAGGAGGGAGGGGGAGTCTTGCTAGAAGATGTTCAGTAGTACTGTTTTGGTATTACATGGAAACATATATTGTTGCGATTTACTATGTACTCTCTCCGTTCCATAATATAGAAGCATTTTTTACACTAAGCTCTTATATTATGGGACGGAGGGAGTACTAAGGCCAACTCCAGCGCACGACCCCATCCCGTCCGACCCTGTCTATTTGGGGCAAAACGGGCAAACCCCACGGCCCAACACGCGACGGCCTGGACCCATCTTGTCTGTTTTGTGTCCGGCCCGACCCATTTCTAGCGCAAACATGCGCCTGGTTTGGGTCCAGGCGGACAGCAAACGGACGCGCCTCTCGTCTGCATCGGGGCCGCGTGGCAGGCGGCCACCTACCTCCCACCGCCCAAATTAACTGCCCACGCACGGTCGGCCCCACCTGTCATCCGCCCATGCGAGCGGTCACCGTCCTTCTTAAAGGGGAAGTCGTGGACCGGTCACAGTCCACGCTCCCACTCCAGTCCTGTTACCTCCTCGAAACCCAACCGCAAACCCTACTTCTCCCCCTCCCCTTCCTCGAGCTCGCCGGCCGCCGGCAGCCATGGTGAGGTGGAGCACCGGCCGCAAGGGGGCGCACGACCACGAGGCTGGTCCGTCCTCCGGCCGACGCCACGCCGCCAGATTAGAGCCCGCGCCACCCCCACGGGGGGCCCCCGCGCCGCCTGCATTCGCCATCGCCCCTCAGGCCGCCGGCGAGCGCGACCGGCACTACATCCACGCGGATGTTTGCCGGCGTTATTGGGAAACCAGGACGCCGCTCCCCTGGAGCGACGTTCACCTGCCCAATAACTGGCATCTATCCGCGGATCGGGTGCCGATCCCGATGAGCGGCCGTGCACGTCGCGAGGAGATCGACCGCATCCGCCGCCTCCTGCCTGACGACCTCTACTACGACCCCAGGTACGCCGTCGACTCCGCACTGTGGGACATTTGGTTCCGGGACGAGCACGACACCAAGCGCGCGTCCTACTTTGTTGGTAGCTCATTGGGCCCACGACGGCCACATACAGAGCGCCGAGCGCGTGCTTCGAGCCCTTCCTAGGTGCGCGGGCGTACGCGGGTGCCCGGCATCACGCCGACGCCGTCGCCTTCGCCCTCTCCATCGCCACCACCACCTCCTCGCATGACAGAGGAGGAGGAGGCCCGGCTCATTCAACGTGTCATGGAAGACTCCATGAACACGCACGATGAGCGCCAATGGGAGGGCCTGGACACCATGCTGGCCCTCTCTGTGGCCGACGACGTGGCCGTACCGGAGCTGGAGATGATGGACGTCAAAGAGGAGGTGAAGGAGGAGGTGTTGGAGAAGCAGCCCGTTACCGCGTTCCACCCGCATCTGGTGGGCCAGCGGTGGAGCTGGTCGTGCACGGCCACGGACATGGCCGACGCCGTGGGGGCCGTGAACTGGCGCCCCACGCCGCCGCGGTCACCGGAGCGCGAGACGTCGCCACGGGGGGAGGTGGTGCAGGCGCCTCCCACCTTCTAGGGACCACCATCCCACCTCTGGACGCCGCAGCCCTACATCAACCTCATTGGCGACGAGGACGACAACGTCAGCGCGTGAGATGGCGATGGGCACGGCAGCAGCGCGCCGGCGGTGCTTTTCTTTTGTTTTAGTTTTTATGTTAATTATGTTTATGAGCACTATGGAGGCCGTGAAGACTGTTTAATTATGTTTTAATCTTTATGTTTGCGTATTATTTCATTTTTTCGGCATTTCTTTTAGTTTTGCGATTTTTTTTATATCACGTCCGCCCCGGACATGATTTGGGGTGCGGCCACGCGTTGGGCGCACCGACACGGCAACGGCCCGATCCGGACATGGACGACCCCATTGCCGCGCCAAACGGACAAAAGCTGACTAAGACAGACGTCCGTCTGGGGTCGTGCGCTGAAGTTGGCCTAACTAATTGATTAAACTCCCTCCCTACAAACACATTATGGGTCGGAGGGAGTTCCCAATCGAGGTGTATGTGCGCTGCTTTGTCAATACAGCCAAGGAAATTATTGCCATCTTTCTCGCTGCTCCCGAAGGTGTGGCGGCGATGAGCTACTTCATGGCTAAAGATACTCTAGAGAGATCGATGATCTAAAAAAAATAGATAGGGCTCGGTTGGACTACATGTATGGGAAAAATTGGACAATTTGAGACGAGGCTTGGTACTGTCATTTTGGGTGTGGTCTTCGTGAGGAATACAGTGATTGATGCAATGACATTTATGGAGCTCTTTGTTACATGATGGTTACTCATCACCATTTTTTTTTCTAATTCGCACTGCCCTTTCTCTCTAAATTGCATCAAAGAACTCCTAGGCCTTATCCCAAGAAAATATTATCTTCATGTATGATTTTGAGCCGTCACGCCCATCGTTTCTGTTGATTTTAATTTTACCCTCCCATGCATTTGCAGCAGGTGCCACCAAGGCAGGGCGGCAACAGTTTGATGACAAGCCATGTTTATCATCTATACAAGCCCCACTACACATCATCAAAATTGTTCAGCAGCTGGATTTGCTAGCTTGTCCGTTATCATCCGTCCGATCTAGACATGAGCCTCCCTATTACTACTATGCAACATGCATTAGTGTGTTTCAAGTGGATTTTACACAGGGTCACAATGGACGATGCTGTTGTTCACCGTCGAGATTAGTTCCATCCCAATGTCTTATAATATTTTGCATCATTTGTGCAATTGCATTTTAGCTTCTAATATTTACTTGTATCTTGTAGGTACATATGTCAGTGCTACTGATCCACGCTTCGACCTGGAGGAACACCTCGCCTCCGCCGCCGCCGACCTGGGGCGAGCTTTGGCTCAAATGAAGTGCCCCCAGCAACTACCCTCGGGATTTACCAAGTATGAACTGTCCAGTTCAATTTTATCAATACTAGTTACAATGACTGTTTTGTACCGTTGATGTATTAAGCATGTTGTAGTAAACGTGCCTAACCCATCTTAGATATTTTCCCTATATTTTTCTAGATAACTGGGTCATTCTCTACTCTAGCAGCACTTGCCTTGCGATGTTTAACTTTGTCAATTTCAATTTCATCGGGACCAGTTTCAATGACTATAGTAGGTTTCACCCGTCCAATCTAGACACGAGCATCCCTATTATACTACCATGCAACATGCATTAGTGCATTTCAAGTGGATTTTAAATCTGATCACAAATTAGTTATGATTTTTTCAACCTTTTAAGTTAAGATTTTTGTTTTGTCGTAGAAATGTCCGACATATTTCGTATTTTAAGAAACGAATTTATATTGCATACGACACTGAGAGATCAAACCTCCCATTCGTGGGAGGCAACGCATGCATGGGGTATGGCTAGTTGATGTAAAAAAGAAGAGGAGAGAAAACTTGAGACGTGCGAATGCCCTATATATTTTCCAGGGTATGATAGCCCTATATATTTTCAAAACAATCCATGCATACTGTAATCAAGCCCCACTATATCTATCTACAGTTTCATGGGCTCACGTAGGTACGTGTATCACATACATTTGCACAATGCATGTCATGTAATGGAGAAGCCGGTGTTGGTGCAGTTTCCAACAAGGTCGGAGGAGGACGTGGAGAATGAGGATCTCTTACCGTGCCTGCCGCTGCCGGCAGCGAGCGGCTCGACGGGTTGGTGGCCTGCGAAGAGGGAGACATGCCCGGCGAGCTTGTCTTTGCGGGAGAAAGTGGTGCCGCAGGAGCATATCCAGCGGTGGTCGCCGCTGTGCTTCTCGTGGGTGCGGAGGTCGGAGAGGACGGAGAAGTGCTTGCCGTTGCAGCGGTTGCAGACGTACATCTTGGGGCAGTGGCTGCGCTTGTAGTGGTTCTTGACGCAGATGACCGACTTGAGTGGCTGGAACTTGGCGTGCCTCCGGTTCCACCGGCAGCCGTCCTGCGGGCACGAGTACTTGTTCCTTCTCCCCGCGGCCTCCACCGCCGCGTCCTCGCCGGAGGGCCCGAACAACCTGGTCGGGTTGGCGAGCGCCGCCTTGCTTTTGTACTCGTCGCCGTGCGCGCGCATGTGCATGCGCAGGTTGGCGTCGCGCTTGAACCCCTTGCCGCACACCTGGCAGTAGTGCGTGTACTTGGCCAGCAGCTCGGCCGCGTCTAGCTCGATGATCGTGTCCACCGCCGTCGTCGTTTGCGTCGACGATGACACGGCGGCCGCCTCCACGGGGATGTCGTGGCCGCCACCATGGTGCTGCTGCTGCCACTGCCGCATGGCATCGACCATGGCCTCCTGGTCATCATCCGCTTCGCCGTTCTTTGCATGGCCGTGGACCACACCCCCCGGCGTGGCCGCGTTATTAACGGATGTCAACGCGCCGAGGCCGTAAGGGTGCTGTAGGGCGTACAGCATGGATGTAGCCGCGGCGATGATCTCCTGGACGACGGCGCTGCTGGCTCCGGGCACCACGGGGTCGACGACGTGGCCGCGACCGACCGCGAGGCCGACGAGCGGCTCCAGCTGCTGCACCTTGTCCTTGAGCACGGACAGGTTGTACAGCAGGGTGCTGCGGTGGGTGTCGTTCACCGCTAGCCCGCCGTCTCCAATGCCATTGATTCCATGGAACAGCTGCTGCTGATTTTGTAGGAAGTATGGGCTTGCACCGGCATCTGGGAACATCTCGCTAACCCTATCCTATATTGAGCAACAATATGCATATGATCTGCCCAGACGACTCAACAGGAATTTCAACAAGTAGCTAGGGAAGAAGAGATGAATAGGGTGAGGAGCCTGACGGGTCGATTGGGGGATTGGGATAGAACTAGAAGAGGGGAAAGGGCAAGTCAACTGGGGCTGCGCACTTGGCAACATCCCTACTTGGAGCCTCCCTCGAATGGAACCGGACCAGAACTCACACTGCACCACATATGTCATAGGTATAATATATACTACT
Source organism: Thinopyrum elongatum (assembly GCA_011799875.1). Classification (NCBI taxonomy): domain Eukaryota; kingdom Viridiplantae; phylum Streptophyta; class Magnoliopsida; order Poales; family Poaceae; genus Thinopyrum; species Thinopyrum elongatum. The sequence continues at coordinate 71,099,222 of CM022297.1, forward strand.
GCTTAAGTTTTTTATTTTTTGCGAAGAATATACTATCATCTCTGTTCCAAATTACAAGATGTTTTCGGATATTTTCATATGGAGTACAAACGGACTGAAAGGAGTGAACAAACACACTAAAACACGTCTATACACATTCGATTCAGAAAATCCGATTTAGAAAAGCTAGTACATCTTATAATTTGGAATAGAGAAAATAGTTATGTTTCTACCCTTCTGAACCGAAGTACTGCAGCTTCAATAGAAAAATATGTATGACCAAGTAGACGAATTGTTCGTTTATTTTACTCCAATAATGGTCTGGATGCCACTGTTTTCTAGGGTTGATCTTATTTTCTTAGAGAAGGGTGACCCTTTTGAGGAAATATTGTAAGGAGCAGCTCAGCAAGAATCTATCAAGAGCACACGCTCAAGCATAGTCTCTGATCAGTTGGCTTGCATGTGTCGAGATCTGACTGCCCAGTAGGGCCTCCGTAAGACCCACAGGCTGTCTCCTGTTTGGTTGTGCGCAAGGTCAATTTCCGATTAAATATATGTGAATTCCGATTTATTATCGACATTTCACTACTGAGGAGTGGAAATATGCAGAGGAGCACTTAGAAAAGCGTTGATTAGTCTTGATCAACTCCGTCCTCAGAAATATGGTTATCTATATGGTTTTCTTTTTTCAACTCCCAAAATGGGTCTTGCAGAGGCTGGATTATTTCAGATCTAGATTCTTTTGGCAAGAAGAAAATAAAAAGAAAAGGTACAGACTGGCTAATTGGAGCGTGGTTTGTAAGCCAAAAGATCAAGGTGGATTTGGCATTCATGACCTGTTGTTGGGAAACGTTGCATGGAAAATAAAAAAAATCTACGCACACGCAAGATCTATCCATGGAGATGCATAGCAACGAGAGGGGAGAGTATGTCTACGTACCCTCGTAGACCGTAAGCGGAAGCGTTTGTTAACGCGGTTGATGTAGTCGAACTTCTTCGCGCTCCAACCGATCGAGTACCGAACGTACGGCACCTCCGCGTTCAGCACACGTTCAGCTCGGTGATGTCCTCCACCTTCTTGATCCAGCAAGATGGCGAGGTAGTGGATGAGTTCCGGCAGCACGACGGCGTGGTGACGGTGATGGTGAAGCTATCTCCGCAGGGCTTCGCCTAAGCACTACGAAAATATGACCGGGGGTGTAAATGGTGGAGGGGGGCGCCGCATACGGCTAAGCAATTGTTCTGGTTGTGCTAGGCGCCCCCCTCCCACATATATATAGGTGTGGGGGGGGGAGCAGCCACGAGGCGCCCCAAGTAGGCCGAATCCTGCTTGGGGTCCTCCCCAAGTGGCGCCCCCCTTCCTTATATAGGTGCGGGAGGAAGGCGGGAGGAGGTGGCGCCCCCCCCCCCCCCCCCCCCCCTTTCCTTTCTCCCATGAGGAGGGAAAGGCAGGAGGGGCCACCCCTCCCCTTTCCTTCCCCATAGGGCCGGCCAGCCAGGGAAGGGGCGCACCAGCCCCCTTGTGGGCTGGTCTGTCCCCCCCCCCCTTGGCCCATTAGGCCCATATACCTACCGGGGGTGTCCGGAACCCCTTCCGGTGACCCGATGACTATCCGGTGCATCCCGAAACTCTTCCGGTGTCCGAATACCATCGTCCTATATATCAATCTTTACCTCTCGACCATTACGAGACTCCTCGTCATATCCGTGATCTCATCCGGGACTCCGAACAACATTCGGTCAACAAATCATATAACTCATATAACACTATATCGTGAACGAACGTTAAGCGTGCGGACCCTACGGGTTCGAGAACTATGTAGACATGACCGAGACACCTCTCTGGTCAATAACCAATAGCGGAACCTGGATGCCCATATTGATTCCTACATATTCTACGAAAATCTTTATCGGTCGAACCGTTATGACAACATACGCAATTCCCTTTGTCCATCGGTATGTTACTTGTCCGAGATTCGATTGTCGGTATCTTCATACCTAGTTCAATCTCGTTACCGACAAGTATCTTTACTCGTTCCGTAATACATCATCTTGCAACTAACTCATTATTCACTTTGCTTGCAAGGCTTCTTATGATGTGTATTACCGAGAGGGCCTAAAGATACCTCTCCGATATTCGGAGTGACAAATCATAATCTCGATCTATGCCAACTTAACAAACACCTTCAGAGATACCTGTAAAGCATATTTATGATCACCCAGTTACGTTGTGACGTTTGATAGCACACAAGGTATTCCTCCGGTATCCGGAAGTTGCATAATCTCATAGTCGAAGGAATATGTATTTGACATGAAGAAATCAATAGCAATAAACTGAACGATCAATATGCTAAGCTAACGGATGGGTCTTGTCCATCACATCATTCTCCTAATGATGTGACCCCGTTATCAAATGACAACACATGTCTATGGTTAGGAAACCTTAACCATCTTTGATCAACGAGCTAGTCTAGTAGAGGCTTACTAGGGACACGGTATTTGTTTATGTATTCACACATGTATTTAAGTTTCCGATCAATACAATTCTAGCATGAATAATAAACTTTTATCATGAATAAGGAAAAATAACAAGTTTGTTATTGCCTCTAGGGCATATTTTCTTCAGTCTCCCGCTTGTACTAGAGTCAATAATCTAGATTACATTGTAATGAATCTAACACCCATGGAGTCTTGGTGCTAATCTTGTTTTGCTCGCGGAAGAGGCTTAGTCAACGGGTCTGCCACATTCAGATCCGTATGTATTTTGCAAATTTCTATGTCTCCATCCTTAACCTTTTCACGAATGGAGTTGAAGCGTCTCTTGATGTGTTTGGTTCTCTTGTGAAACCTGGATTCGTTCGCCAAGGCAATTGCTCCGGTGTTGTCACAAAAGATTTTCATTGGACCCGATGCACTGGGTATTACACCCAGATCGGATATAAACTCCTTCATCCAGACTCCTTCATGTGCTGCTTCCGAAGCAGCTATGTACTCCGCTTCACACGTAGATCCCGCCACGACACTCTGCTTGGAACTGCACCAACTGACAGCTCCACCATTTAATATAAACACGTATCCGGTTTGTGACTTAGAGTCATCCGGATCAGTGTCGAAGCTAGCATCGATGTAACCATTTACGATGAGCCCTTCGTCACCTCCATAAATGAGAAACATATCCTTGGTCCTTTTCAGGTACTTCAGGATGTTCTTGACCGCTGTCCAGTGATCCACTCCTAGATTACTTTGGTACCTCCCTGCTAGACTTATGGCAAGGCACACATCAGGTCTGGTACATAGCATAGCATACATGATAGAACCTATGGCTGAGGCATAGGGAATGACTTTCATTTTCTCTCTATCTTCTGCAGTGGTCGGGCTTTGAGTCTGACTCAACTTCACACCTTGTAACACAGGCAAGAACCCTTTCTTTGATTGATCCATTTTGAATTTCTTCAAACCTTTATCAAGGTATGTGCTTTGTGAAAGTCCTATTAAGCGTTTCGATCTATCTCTATAGATCTTGATGCCCAATATATAAGCAGCTTCACCGAGGTCTTTCATTGAAAAATTCTTATTCAAGTATCCTTTTATGCTATCCAAAAATTCTATATCATTTCCAATCAACAATATGTCATCCACATATAATATCAGAAATGCTACAGAGCTCCCACTCACTTTCTTGTAAATACAGGCTTCACCGTAAGTCTGTATAAAACCATATGCTATGATCACCTCATCAAAGCATATATTCCAACTCCGAGATGCTTGCACCAGTCCATAGATGGATCGCTGGAGCTTGCACACTTTGTTAGCACCTTTAGGATCGACAAAACCTTCCGGTTGTATCATATACAACTCTTCTTTAAGAAATCCATTAAGGAATGCAGTTTTGACGTCCATTTGCCAGATTTCATAATTATAAAATGCGGCAATTGCTAACATGATTCGAACAGACTTAAGCATCTCTACGGGTGAGAAAATCTCATCGTAGTCAACTCCTTGAACTTGTCGAAAACCTTTCGCGACAAGTCGAGCTTTGTAGACAGTAAAATTACCATCAGCATCAGTCTTCTTCTTGAAGATCCATTTATTCTCAATGGCTTGCCGATCATCAGGCAAGTCCACCAAAGTCCAGACTTTATTCTCATACATGGATCCTATCTCAGATTTCATGGCCTCAAGCCATTTATCGGAATCTAGGCTCATCATAGCTTCTTCATAATTTGTAGGTTCGCCTTGGTCTAATAACATGACTTCCAGAACAGGATTACCGTACCACTCTGGTGCGGATCATTCTCTGGTCGACCTACGAGATTCAGTAGTAACTTGATCTGAAGTTTCATGATCATTATCATTTGCTTCCTCTCTAGTTGGTGTAGGCATCACGGGAACGGTTTTCTGTGATGTGCTATTTTCCAATTCGAGAGAAGGTACAATTACCTCATCAAGTTCTACTTTCCTCCCACTCACTTCTTTCGAGATAAACTCCTTCTCTAGAAAGGTTCCATTTTTGGCAACAAAGATCTTGCCTTCGGATCTGTGGTAGAAGGTGTACCCAATTGTTTCCTTAGGGTATCCTATGAAGACGCACTTCTCCGATTTGGGTTCGAGCTTATCAGGCTGAAGCCTTTTGACATAAGTGTCGCAACCCCAAACTTTAAGAAACGACAGCTTAGGTTTCTTGCCAAACCACAGTTCATATGGTGTCGTCTCAACGGATTTAGATGGTGCCCTATTTAACGTGAATGCGGCTATCTCTAATGCATAACCCCAAAACGATAGTGGTAAATCGGTAAGAAACATCATAGATCGCACCATATCTAATAAAGTACGGTTACGATGTTCGGACACACCATTACGCTGTGGTGTTCCAGGTGGCGTGAGTTGTGAAACAATTCCACATTGTTTTAAATGAAGGCCAAACTCGTAACTCAAATATTCGCCTCCGCGATCAGATCGTAGAAACTTTATTTTCTTGTTATGATGATTCTCCACTTCACTCTGAAATTCTTTGAACTTTTAAATGCTTCAGACTTGTGTTTCATCAAGTAGATATACCCATACCTACTCAAATCATCTGTGAAGGTCAGAAAATAACGATACCCACCGCGTGCCTCAACACTCATCGGACAGCATACATCGGTATGTATTATTTCCAATAAGTCATTAGCTCGCTCCATTGTTCCGGAGAACGGACTTTTAATCATCTTGCACATGAGGCATGGTTCGCAAGTATCAAATGATTCATAATCAAGTGATTTCAAAAGTCCATCCGTATGGAGTTTCTTCATGCGCTTTACACCAATATGACCTAAACGGCAGTGCCACAAGTATGTTGCACTATCATTATCAACTTTGCATCTTTTGGCATCAATATTATGAATATGTGTATCACTACTATCGAGATTCAACAAGAATAGACCACTCATCAAGGGTGCATGACCATAAAAGATATTACTCATATAAATAGAACAACCATTATTCTCTGATTTAAATGAATAACCGTCTCGCAATAAACAAGATCCAGATATAATGTTCATGCTCAACGCGGGCACCAAATAACAATTATTGAGGTCTAAAACTAATCCCGAAGGTAGATGTAGAGGTAGTGTCCCGACGGTGATCACATCGACCTTGGAACCATTTCCGACGCGCATCGTCACCTCGTCCTTAGCCAATCTTCGTTTATTCTGCAGCTCCTGTTTCGGGTTACAAATATGAGCAACCGAACCACTATCAAATACCCAGGCGCTGCTATGAGCATTAGTAAGGTACACATCAATAACATGTATATAAAATATACCTTTGTTCACTTTGCCATCCTTATTATCTGCCAAGTATTTGGAGCAGTTCCGCTTCTAGTGACCATTCCCTTTGCAGTAGAAGCACTCAGTTTCAGGCTTGGCTCCAGCTTTGGGCTTCTTCCTTTGAGTGGCAACTTTCTTGCCATTCTTCTTGAAGTTCCCTTTCTTTCCCTTGCCCTTTTTCTTGAAACTAGTGGTCTTGTTAACCATCAACACTCGATGCTCCTTCTTGATTTCTACCTCCGCGGCCTTAAGCATTGCGAAGAGCTCAGGAATCGTTTTATTCATCCCTTGCATATTATAGTTCATCACGAAGCCTTTGTAGCTTGGTGGTAGTGATTGAAGAACTCTGTCAATAAAACTATCAACTGGAAGATCAACTCCCAGCTGAGTCAAGTGATTATGATACCCAGACATTTTGAGTATGTGTTCACTAACAGATCTGTTCTCCTCCATCTTGTAGCTATAGAACTTGTTGGAGACTTCATATCTCTCAACCTGGGCATTTGCTTGAAATATTAACTTCAACTCTTGGAACATCTCGTATGCTCCATGACTTTCAAAACGTCTTTGAAGTCCCGGTTCTAAGCCGTAAAACATGGCACACTGAACTATCGAGTAGTCATTAGATAGAGCTTGCCAGACGTTCATAACATCTGCTTCAGCTCCTGCAGCAGGCCTGTCACCCAGCGGTGCATCAAGGACATAATTCTTCTGTGCAGTAATGAGGATAATCCTCAAGTTACGGACCCAGTCCGTGTAGTTGCTACCATCATCTTTCAACTTAGCTTTCTCTAGGAACGCATTAAAATTCAGGGGAACAGTAGCTCGGGCCATTGATCTACAACATAGATATGCAAAACTATAAGACTAAGTTCATGATAAATTAAGTTGAATTAATCAAATTACTAATGAACTCCCACTTAAATAAACATCCCTCAAGTTATCTAAGTGATACGTGATCCAAATCAACTAACCCATGACCGATCATCATGTGAGATGGGGTAGTCATCAATGGTGAACATCTCTATGTTGATCATATCTACTATATGACTCACGTTCGACCTTTCGGTCTCCAGTGTTCCGAGACCATGTCTGTACATGCTAGGCTCGTCAAGTTTAACCCAAGTATTCTGCATGTGCAAAACTATCTTACACCCATTGTATGTGAACGTAGAGTCTATCACACCCGATCATCACGAGGTGCTTCGAAACGGCGAACTTTGGCAATGGTGCATACTCGGGGAGAACACTTTTATCTTGAAATTTAGTGAAGGGATCATCTTATAATGCTACTGTCATTCTAAGCAAAATAAGATGCATAAAGGATAAACATCACATGCAATCAAAATATGTGACATGTTATGGCCATCATCATCTTGTGCTTTTGATCTCCATCTCCAAAGCATCGTCATGATCTCCATCGTCACCGGCTCGACACCTTGATCTCCATCATTGCGTCGGGGTCGTCTCGCCAACTATTGCTTCTACAACTATCGCTAACACATAGTGATAAAGTAAAGCAATTACATGGCGCTTGCATTTCATACAATAAAGAGACAACCCTAAGGCTCCTGCCAGTTGTCGATATTACAAAACATGATCATCTCATACATCAACATATATCACATCATATCTTGACCATATCACATCACAACATGCCCTGCAAAAACAAGTTAGACGTCCTCTACTTTGTTGTTGCAAGTTTTACGTGGCTGCTACAGGCTTCTATCAAGAACTGTTCTTACCTACAGCAAAAACCACAACGGTGATTCATCAAGTTTGCTGTTTTAACCTTCTTCAAGGACCGGCCGTAGTCAAATTCAATTCAACTAAAGTAGGAGAAACAGACACCCACCAGCCACCTTTATGCAAAACTAGTTGCATGTCTGTCGGTGGAACCGGTCTCATGTGCGTGGACATGTAAGGTTGGTCCGGGCCGCTTCATCCCACAAAACTGCCGAATCAAACTAAGACGTTGGTGGTAAGCAGTATGACTATCACCGCCCACAACTCTTTGTGTTCTACTCGTGCATATCATCTACGCATAGACCTGGCTCGGATGCCACTGTTGGGAAACGTTGCATGGAAAACAAAAAAATTCTACGCACACGCAAGATCTATCCATGGAGATGCATAGCAACGAAAGGGGAGAGTGTGTCTACGTACCCTCGTAGACCGTAAGCGGAAGCGTTTGTTAATGCGGTTGATGTAGTCGAACTTGTTCGCGCTCCAACCGATCGAGTATCGAACGTACGACACCTCCATGTTCAACAAACGTTCGGCTCGGTGACGTCCTCCGCCTTCTTGATCCAGCAAGACGGCGAGGTAGTGGATGAGTTCCGGAAGCACGACGGCGTGGTGACAGTCATGGTGAAGCTATCTCCGCAGGGCTTCGCCTAAGCACTACGAAAATATGACCGGGGGTGTAAACGGTGGAGGGGGGCGCCGCACACGGCTAAGCAATTGTTCTGGTTGTGCTAGGCGCCCCCTCCCACATATATATAGGTGGGGGAGGAGGGAGTAGCCAGGAGGCGCCCCCAAGTAGGCCGAATCCTACTTGGGGTCCTTCCCAAGTGGCGCACCCCCCTTCCTTATATAGGTGCGGGAGGAAGGCAGGAGGAGGTGGCGCCCTCCCCCCCCCCCCCCCCCCTCTCCTTTCTCCCATGAGGAGGGAAAGGCAGGAGGGGCCACCCCTCCCCTTTCCTTCCCCATAGGGCCGGCCGGCCAGGGAAGGGGCACCAGCCGCCTTGTGGGCTGGTCTGTCCCCCCCCCCCCTTGGCCCATTAGGCCCATATACCTACCGGGGGTGTCTGGAACCCCTTCCGGTGACCCGATGACTACCCGGTGCATCCCGAAACTCTTCCGGTGTCCGAATACCATCGTCCTATATGTCATTCTTTACCTCTCAACCATTTCGATACTCCTCGTCATATCCGTGATCTCATCCGGGACTCCGAAGAGTATTCAGTCACCAAATCATATAACTCATATAACACTATATCGTGAACGAACGTTAAACGTGCGGACCCTACGGGTTCAAGAACTATGTAGACATGACCGAGACACCTCTCTAGTCAATAACCAATAGCGGAACCTGGATGCCCATATTGGTTCCTACATATTCTATGAAGATCTTTATCGGTCGAACCGTTATGACAACATACGCAATTCCCTTTGTCCATCGGTATGTTACTTGCCCGAGATTCGATCGTCGGTATCTTCATACCTAGTTCAATCTCGTTACCGGCAAGTCTCTTTACTTGTTCCGTAATACATCATCTTGCAACTAACTCATTAGTCACTTTGCTTGCAAGGCTTCTTATGATGTGTGAGGGAGTTATGGACTAAGGGGTCCTCGGGGTGACGGCCCATCGTACATGGGCCGAACTGGTGGAGCCGTACAATGATAGGAGATCTATGAAGCCGTGGTGTGCCTTCCAAGTCAAGAAGGCACAGGATCTCTTTAATCCCTTATTGTAATCTATCTTCGGTAACCCTAACCCTACTGGTGTCTATATAAACCAGGGGTTTTTAGTCTTTAGGGCTAGAGCTACATTCATCACCTCATCTCCTTAGGGTTTAGCTCATGCTGATCTCGAGGTAGATCTACTCTGTAAACCACATTATACATCCAATACAATCAAGAAGGACGTAGGGTATTACCTCTTCGAGAGGGCCCGAACCTGGGTAAATACTGTGTTCGTCATCCCTTGTTCGCCATCAATCCTAGATCCACAGCTCGGGACCCCCTACCCCGAGGTCTGCCGGTTTTGACACCGACATTGGTGCTTTCATTGAGAGTTCCATTGTGGGATCGCGAGAGGAATCGATGGCTAAACCGGTCGTTCGAGACCACACCAGCGCCAAGGGCTTCCCCGCCCCTGGTCACCTCCTCGTCTTCGGCGGCATGTTAGTGCGCGCCGATCCCACTAGTCGCCTTGACCAGATCAAAGGTTTCACCCCCGTTGAAGGGTTCATTGGTTCAGGGGCCTCGACCCCAGGACCAGCAGACTCACAAAAATCTGGTATCTCTCAGAGTCCGGCCCTGAAGCCCGACTCCGACAGACCACCCATAAGATCTTCCGCTGAATCGCCGGAGTGTCCGGCACCCCCATGTGCCCAGCCGGCAGACCACTTGGTGAGTCTTTTCCATGCAGTGGGAATCTCTGTCATCAGGCCCACGGCCTACGATCGGATCGGGCTTAAACCCGATGACCGAGAAATCAACACCCCTCCGATCACGCACCTCGTCGCCACGGTCGAGGAGGCCCAGGAGGGACTACAGCCTGGCAAGCTAAGAACGGTGTACACTCGAATCTCCAGCTCGGAGTCAGACACCAGCTCAGATGTACGTTCGGACTCGAGCCCCAACACTAGATCCGGCCTCGAGCCGATCCAGCCGCACACTATTCCGGATCCGAGCCCTGCACGATCAGAACCGGACATGACTCAACCACCCATCAAGGATAGTCCGGGTCCGCTGCAGGAGGGAATTCTCGAAATTTTCCCACCCACCACCACACGGAATATTCTCCGGATTCGGGAAACCCAGACATATGGGACCTCATGTATGTCAAACAACTGCCAAACAAGACAGTCCATCATTATTGGGCTAGATTTCTCCTGGTGAAGAACAGGATGGCACCTTGCTGTGACAAAGAAATAATTAAACCCTTCCAGTTTAACTGCAAGGATGAGGGCCTCTCAAACACCCTCGCGCGTCACCAAATTCAAAGCTTCACCGAACTATCAGACATGGTACACAAATATTGCGCCATGGAGAACACGTGGAGGGCGCAACAGATGAACATGGGGCCACCGCCCGCCGCGCATCACGGAAGGCCTCGCTTTAAACGAGCTTACACAAATCGGTCGCCGGATCGCAAGCCTAACGAAAAGAAAACTAGGCCTAGATCGGTGTTAGACGAGTTGCTGGATAAACCATGCCCAATACACTCGGTCTTGCTAGACGCAAACCCAACCCACAGACTTCGAGCCTGTTGGGTGGTAAGACAAGTGGCCAAATATGGCGAGCCAATCTTGGGCCTTACACCCCCAGATAAGCAGCCCTCGGCTTCACCACAGGACCACAATGTCCTTACGGTATATGAGACGTTCGCTTCAAACAATAAAAGGAAAAAGGCTCTTCGAGAGCTCAACCAAATATATCAAGTGACGGTCGCACAGCCATGGGCAGCCAAGCCTATCACCTTCAATGAGAAGGACGAGCCAAGCCTCCGTAAAAACCACGCACCAGCCGCACTGGTCCTCGACCCCATTGTCGATGGTTTCCGGCTGACTAAAGTGCTGATGGACGGAGGCAGCGGCCTCAACCTCATTTATGAGGATACTCTAGACAAGATGCAGTTCAACAGGTCTCGCATTGAATGCAGTCATACCACATTCCGAGGTATAATACCCGGTAGGGAGGCACACTGCTCGGGACGCGTAACCCTGGACGTTGTGTTCGGCACACCCGATAACTACAGATCCGAACCTTTATTATTTCACGGTGTGGCCTTCCATAGCGGATACCACGCCCTTCTAGGATGTGAGGCATTCTCAAGATTTCAGGCGATACCACATTACGGGTATATGAAACTCAAGATGCCAGGGCCCAATGGGGTAATCTCGCTTAAAAGCGACCCGAGCAAAGCCTTGCAAGCTGAAAATAAGACGGCATCCCTCGCCCTAGAGGCACTATTCGAAGCCCTCGCGGCCAAAGAGTTGACAGCGCTCCACACTACAGTCGACAGGGATGATGTGGTTCTCAGTAAAAGACAAAAACCCACATCATTCAAGCCAGCAGATGAAATAGTAAAATTTCAAGTCCACCCAACAGATCCCAACAAAACGGCATCCATAGGAGCACAGCTGGACCCCGTAGTCGACAAGGCGCTAAGGACATTCCTGCGTGAAAACTGGGAAATATTCGCCTGGCACCCATCAGATATGCCAGGAATCCCACGCAGGCTAGCAGAGCACAACCTCAACATTTTAAAAGGCTTCAAGCCAGTGAAACAAACCTTGTGCTGATTTTCCGAACCCAAATGGCAGGCCATGGGCGAAGAACTTGCAAAAGTGCTAGAGGCCGGATTCATCCGCGAGATCAAGCACCCCAAGTGGTTAGCAAATCTGGTTATGGTACCCAAGAAGGATAAATCCTGGCGGCTATGTGTCGACTTTAAAGACCTCAACAAGGCCTGCCCTAAGGATCCATTCCCCCTGCCAAGGATAGACCAGATCATCGACGCCACCGCCGGACACGACTCATTATGCTTCCTTGACGCATACTCTGGATACCATCAGATTAAGATGAAGGAGTCCGATCAGGCAGCAACCGCATTCATCACCTCTTACGGGCCTTTCTGCTTCAACACCATGCCGTTCGGGCTAAAAAACACAGGAGCCACATAATAGCTCATGATTCAAACATGCCTTGAAAACAAAATCGCAGAACAGTCGAGGCATACGTGGATGACGTGATTGTCAAAACCAAACATATCGACCAACTGATAGACGACCTACGCCAAACCTTCGACAACCTGCGGGCCTACGACATACGGCTCAACCCGGAGAAATGTGTCTTCGGGGTGCCTGCCGGAAAGCTACTCGTATTCATCGTTTCCCATAGAGGAATCGAAGCCAATCCGGCCAAAATTAGAGCGCTGTCTCAGCTCGCAATACCAACAGAGCTCAAGCATGTCCAGAAGCTAGCGGGATGCGTGGCCGCCTTGAGCCGCTTCATATCTCGCCTCGGAGAAAAGGCATTACCACTCTACAAGCTTCTCAAAAAGACCAAGAACTTCCAGTGGATAGATGAAGCAACCATGGCACTCGAGGAGATTAAACACTCCTCGCCGGCAACCCTATCCTGACTGCACCCGGCATCAGCGAACCCATGCTACTATACATTTCAGCCACCAATCAGGTGGTCAGCGCGGTGCTCATCGTGGAGTGGGAGTCCGAGGGCCACAAGTTCCAAGTCCAGAAGCCGGTCTACTACGTGTCCGAGGTGCTTACGCCATGCAAATCACGATACTCGCACTATCAAAAGATAGCCTACACGGTTTTTATGGCATCCCGAAAGCTACGACACTACTTTCAAGAATGTTCGGTCATAGTGGCATCAGAGGTTCCCTTCAATGACATAATCAATAACAGGGACGCCACGGGCCGCATCGCCAAATGGGCCATTGAGCTCCTCCCCTTCGAGATAACATACAAGCCACGCCGAGCCATTAAATCTCAGGTGTTGGCCGATTTCATAGCCGAATGGACCGAGGCCGAACTACCCCGGGAGTACTCTACATACTCACACTGGACAATGTATTTTGACGGCTCAAAGATGTTATCCGGACTGGGGGCTGGGGTCATCCTAATCTCCCCCACAGGCGACACTGTTCGGTATGTCCTCCAAATAATGTACACGGACTCCAACAACGCAGCCGAGTACGACGCACTACTACTTGGTCTTCATATGGCTACGTCAATGGGCGTGCAGCGCCTCGAGGTAAGGGGAGATTCAAACCTGGCGATCTCTCAAGTCAACGGCGAATTCGACGCCAAAGACCCCAAGATGGCGGCGTATAGAAATGCGGTCCTCCGGATATCAGCCCGATTCGAGGGCCTAGAATTTCACCATGTCTCTAGAGACAGCAATCAAGCAGTCGACGTCCTCACCCGCATGGGCGCGAAGCATGAACCGGTTCCCAAAAACACCTTCCTCGAGCGGCTCTTTAAGCCCTCTGTGGTGTGGCAGGACGACGTCACCGGTGCACTATCCAACGAGCCCGCTCACAATACCTCGCCCGCAAATGAACAAGACGATCACGTCATCGGCGGCTCCGCACTCGAGGAAACACCTTCCGCACACGAAGTCATGGCCGTAATCCCACCCTGGACCGAACCCCTGCTAGCCTACCTCACACAACATCAGCTTTCGGAGGATCAAACCAAAGCACAACGCATAGTTCAGCGCTCTAAAGCATACAAGGTCCATGAGGGTGAACTCTATAAGAAGAGTACCATAGGAGTTTTACAAAGGTGCATCTCCGAAGAAAAGGGGCAGTAGCTCTTGGCAGAGATACACGCGGGCATGGGCGGACACCACGCGGTAGCTCGGGCTTTGGTCAGCAAGGCTTTCCGAGAAGGTTTTTTCTGGCCTACTGCCCGTGAAGACGCCCGGACATTAGTCCAACATTGCGTCAGATGCCAGCTATTCGCAAATCAAAGCCACATGCCCCCCACAGCTCTTCGGACGATACCGATCACATGGCCTTTTGCGGTCTGGGGTCTCGACATCGTCGGGCCACTTAAAGGGGGGACAAACAAAAAGAAGTACCTATTGGTCATGGTCGACAAATTCACCAAGTGGATCGAGGCAAGACCCGTCACTTCGGCAGAATCCGGACCAGTCGTCGACTTCTTATCCGATGTCGTACACCGTTATGGTGTCCCCCACAGCATAATTACCGATAATGGTACCAACTTCACCGCCCAGGAAGTTAAAGACTGGTGCGGTAAAATGGGCATTAAGCTCGATTACGCCTCGGTGTACCACCCATAGACCAATGGACAGTTCGAACGAGCCAACGGACTCATTATGAGCGGCATTAAGCCCCACCTAGTTCGATCCCTTGAACAATCAGACTGCCATTGGGTCGAAGAACTCGATTCCGTACTATGGGGGCTGCGCACCACTCCTAATCGGTCAACCGGATACACACCATTTTTTATGGTGTATGATGCAGAAGCAGTTCTCCCATGCGACCTTATCCATGACACGCCTAGAGTATGCATGTACGAAGAAAAGGAAGCTGAGCTCGATCGGCAGGATGATCTGGATGCTCTGGAAGAAGAACGGGACATAGCTCGAGCTCGGTCCGCGTTCTATCAACAGCAAGCGCGACGTTACCACAACCGTGAAGTCCGGGCGAAGACATATAACGTGGGAGACCTCGTCCTCCGACTCCTTGAGAAATAGAAGAATAAACTATCACCTAAATGGGAGGGACCGTACATCATCGATGAAGTACTCATTGGAGGAGCATATCGTCTTCGCCGCCCGTCCGACGACTGCATCAAGCCGAACCCGTGGAACGCAGCCCGGCTACGGCATTTTACGCCTGAGCTTGACATACATCTCCACCTTTTTCCTTCTTTTATTTTCCTTTTTTTCTCTCTTTTCGACATGGTGCTAGTTCGACTAAACCGAACCATACCATGCTCGTATTACATACATCATTGAATGTAACACCCTGCTTTGCATGGGGACTCACTCACAAGAGCCGAATAAATGTATAAATCGCATTCGTACTGATTGCACCCTTCTCACACATGTTAAGCCAACACATGCACTTGTTTGACTTCAGATCTTTGCCAAGCTGGATTGCCTGGCTCCTGTGTTTTCCCCTACGTTCCCGATCGTTCGGCTAGGGAGTAAAGGGAGCACCTCTGTGATTGTTACGACCGGGTCATCCGGGACCGTACCTCAGATGAGTGAAGCCGAAAGCTAGCGTTCTTACAGAATACAATAAGTCGGCCTAAGAGAAGTGAACATAGCCTCACGCTTATCACCAGGGTTTTCTCGCAGCCATTGGTCTCCATTGATCTCACGCATCCGGATTATAAACTTACCCAAAGAAAAGAACCTTTGGAGGAACTATTTTCGTCGGAAGATGTTTCTTACGTCAAACAGTAATATAACATAACTCTCCGCACATGTTTCGTCCGTTCGAGCCAAATGGCCGGATTGCCTGGTTCCCGAAGTACTGCCTTGATTCCCTCGGCACACAGTACGGAACACTTCCCGATCACTGATCTGGGAGGTGGAAGCCGATCGCCGGTTAAGACAACATTTCTTTTAAAATAAGACCGCGGATTGAGCTCGGTCAATGTACAGTACATAGATACATAGAATTGACACAACTACTCTTGATCTATATTGTCTATCAATTGCTCTAAAGCGCAATCCTTCTGAGAATGATGAGCGGCGGGCATCACATCATCATACACCAAGCTTAGGGGTATCTCTTGGCCGTCAGGGCCCACTGGACCAACCCGGTCCATATGCTCCGGGTCCAGCTTGGTGAAACGGGTCTTTACCATAGCCCATGCCTCGCGTGCCCCTTCTCGGCAAGAAGAGATCTTCCACAATTCAAACCTTCGCCGAGCTCCTTTGAAGCACCGGCTAGTTCGGCCATGCTCTCCGGCGGCACCTACGACGGCCATAACGCCTTTGCCATACTCTTCATGGCCTTCCGGGCCCTCTCGTAGGTCTTCGACAGCTCCTTTAAAAGATTCCCGTCATAGGCGCTGACCTCTTCCACGGGCCGCCCAGTCAGGAGACCTAACAAGCAGATGCAGCATATCATCATTACAACGCCACTGCCACTGGAACAACGTACCGGTCAGAGCAGTACTTACCAACTATGCCACCTTTTAGCTTCTGGTTTTCCTCCAAGGCTTGCGCCAGCTGAGTTCTCAAGTTTTCAATTTCCTCGGCTTTCCGCCGATTCTCTTCCTTGAGCTCATTTTTCTCCTCCTGACTTCGCGTCAGCACCCGTTTGCTAGCCTCTAGCTCCCTACGCAGCTTGTTTGCAGCTCCCGTGGCTATACGGAGAATACGGTTTTAATGCATAAAATACAACGTATACCTGCGAAACAAGTCTTTTTTACTTACTAGATAACTTGTTGCTGGCTTTTCGAGCCGCATCCAGTTCGGCCTTGGTTTCGACCAACTGTGTCCGACTCACTTTAAGGTCCTCGGACAGCTTTTCGTTCTGCTCTCTTGCGGACTACAAAAATGATATCATTAAACACCCTTAACTCGGCCGTCCCGCCCAAATTAAGGCCTGGGGGCTAGGTGGTTAGGGAACGTGATCTGCTTTCAAGCTATATACCTGCACCTTGGCGGCAAAAAGACCGGCGATCCCTTCAAGACCTGTCCGGGCCGCTCCAAGGTACGCATCCACCGAACTAAAAGCACTAAATTCATGTTCGGCAAAGGCAGTATGGCGTAACATCTCCCTCCGGTGGCGATGATTCATTACGCTCTCGACTTCGGAGTTGGTGACGGAAACATTGTTGGAGTCCGCCGGAGGCGCGCCGGCCACCGTGTGTTCGGGGGAGGCTCTGGCTTGTGCCGAAGACTTGGGACCGGAGCTGCGATTCGACACGCCCAGGGAATCTTCGGATTGGTGCAAAGGCATACGCTTCTGCAAAATTGAGCAAGTTTTAGTAAAAGAGTGCTAAAATTAACCCTCACTGCAATTCGGAAATACGTTACCGCTGGACCGAGGGGGCAGGTGCTTCCGCTTCGGCGGAGGCTTTCCGCTTTGATCTCCCATTAGGGGCCGAAGTTGGCACAGTCTGCGCTCCTCCCAAGACGGTCTTATGCGTAGTGTGGCGACCCTTGGGAGCATAAGTCAGCACGTGGGGAATAGCGCGAGATGACCGCCCTGTTCGGGTAAGGGTCTTCTTTTCACTTACTATGGAAGAGGGAAGAGCCCCGGGGTGATCGGTTGTCACAGCAACTTTGACACCGTCAAGGCTCTCCTGATAGAACACCCCGTCTTCGAAATCTATCGATGTCTCTGGGTCGTCATGCACTACAAAAAAAAGACACATCCGTGACATTTTGGCCCAAACGAAATTTTTTCTATCATGCTTATGACACTTCTATGACGATAATTGTGACAAAACCCGGTATCATCATAGATGTGGTGGGCTCCTACTTCTATGACAAAAAATCATGACAAAAAATTGGCTTTTCACCCTGGGCGGGCCGGAGACGCACCTGCATGACATTCTTTGGGCCGTCCATGACGGAAAAAATCGTGGTAGAACCAAGGGCGAGGAAAATTTTGGGGAGTTCCCTGTTACGGTGGGTGGTCAGGGCCGAGTGATGCACAGAGGGATTGCGCGTTTCTCTCGTACACGTACGCATGTGTGTGTGTGCAGTGAGGCGTTGGGCTCTAACTGAACTCGAGCGAGGCGTTCGCTTACTGAACCCGAGCGATTGCACTAGCTACGTTACTGAACCCGAGCGATCGATCCGTGGCTGTTAACTGAACCCGATCAAGCGATTCCGTCGCTACTGCTGCTAACTGAAGCCGATCGAACCTGCTGCCTCTTGATGAACAGTGACCGTTGTTGGTGTTGGATGAACAATTCCCGGTGGGGGTTGGATGAATATGACCCCGTGGTAGTAGAGGTCGTTGCCGCCGGATGAACAGGACCCCGATCGAGGCGAGGCCGGTGGAGGGTGGATGAACAAGACCCCGTGGAGGCTCCATGAACAGTAGCCGGTGGATGGCGGATGAACAGGATCCCGTGGAGGGCTGGTTGAACAGTAGCCGGTGGAGGCTGGATGAACATGACCCCATGGATGAACAGTAGCTGGTGGAGGCTGGAGGAAGTCGATGGTGGATGAACAGTAGCAGGGGGAGGCTGGAGGAAGTCGACGGTGGATGAACAGTAGCTCATGGAGGCTGGAGCGAGGCAGTAGATGGTGGATGAACAGTAGCCCGTGGAGTCCCATTTTGCCGTACGTCACACCCCTCCCGATGAACAGGACCCCGTTTCGACCGTAGGCACTCCAACACAAGTCCATTTCCTCCGTTTTGCGGTACGCCACACCCCTCCCGATCAACAACACCTGTTTCGACCGTAGCCGGTTGAACAGAAGGCCGTTTCCTCTGTTCTGCGGTACGCCAGACCCTTCCCGATGAACAGGACCCCGTTTTGACCGTACGCGGTCGAACAGAAGGCCGTTTTCCTCCGTTTTGCGGTACGCCAGACCCCGTTCCGGCTGTTCCGTCCAAGCCGGTTGGCTCCCGATGAACAGGACGCATTCCGACCCAGTGGCTTCGCTCCCGATGAACATGAAGCGTTCCGACCCAGTCACTTGGCTCCTGGTGAACACGACGTTGTTTCCTCCGTTCCGACCCAGCCGGTTAGCTGCCGATGAACAGGACAACGTCACTGCCATCCGTTGCCTCTCCATGTACACGAGCCCTGGTCGTCCATATGCGCGAGTACGCGTTTCGAGACCCCGCTCGTATGTACGTATGTGGCCGTATTTTTTGGCGTGTGGCTGTATGTACGTGTACAGACGGGAGAGCCTGAACTGCTATGTGGGGGGCTCTACTATGACATGTGCCGCTACTTACTCGGCCACGGTTCATCGTTGCAGAGCGACCGATCGACCAGTATGTACGTACACGTTTGCGACAAGACAGACAATGCTACGTACGCTTCGACCAGGTGGGTCCCAGCTGTCAGGGAGGATAAGGACGCACTTCCTTGCGTGCGAAGATATAGCTGCTGGGTCCCAGCTATCAGGGGAAGGAATCATTTTTTTGCCTGTAATAAGGACGCACTTCCTTGCATACGAAGATGTAGCTGGTGGGTCCCAGCTGTCAGGGGGAGAAAACATTATTTTTCAGGGTAAAAAGGATGCAGTTGCATGCATGCGTCCATGGGCGTGGTGCGTCCCCACTATCAGCTCTCACGGACAGTCATCTTCCGATGACTCTCGTTTGTTGACCACGTTGACCACACCATGCCGAGAGCACCAAGGCCGATGGACAACGGCGAGGCTCTAGACTGGAACGACCCGGAGATGGGGAAGATGCGGCAGTGGAGTCGCAGATGGAGAGGAGTGGGAAACTTGACTGGTTCGGGTGCGCAGCAGCACTGCCGCTCACGGGAGACAGGAGCAAGAACAAAGGTTGAAGAAGCAGCACGACTGTTGGATTAACATCCAACAGTCCAGCTGCTAGAATCTTTTGTTGATTAAGTTGACAAAGCCCTGCGTACACGCCAGCTTAGTAGGCCCAAAAGTCAGCCACCAAATCTGCCGGGTCCCAGCTGTCATCGGGAGGAATAGTTTTTTTCGCATAACAAGGAGGCACTTCCTTCCGTGCAAAGATACAGCTGGTGGGTCCCAGCTATCAGTGGAAGGAAACATTTTCTTCAGCTTAATAGGGAGGAACTTTCCTTGCATGCAACCATGGACCTCATGGGTCCCAGCTGTCAGGCTCTTCACGTACAGTCCTCTTCCGATGACTCTCGTTTGTTGACCATGCCGCGCCAAGCGCAGCAAGGCGGTGGACGACGGCGAGGCCTCGGACGGGAACGACCCGGAGATGGGAAGACGCGGCAGTGGAGTTGTAGATTGAGAGGAGTACAAGGGTTATAACTGGTTCTGGTGTGGCGTGGGGCAGCAGTCGGTGGAGAATAACAGGAGGTGTGGACAGATGGAAGGATAGCCTGGCCGGTGGTGGGGTAGCGCTTCGCAACGATGCGTGCTAACAGAGCCGCTACCCGCCGGAGGCTGGAGCGGGCGGTCCCGGCGATGCTGGAGGAAGAAGACAAAGAGATTGAAGGTGCATGCCGGCCGTTGGATATAAATCCAATGGCTATGGATGTCAGAATCATTTGTTGACTAAGTTGACAACGCCTTGTGTAGGCTTCGACCTATTGACCCACATGTCAGCCTGCAAACGTGGCATATATTTAACCCAATGTTTTCTAGAATTTACAGTCCATTTGCCGGGCTGGGTGAACAAATAATTTCGCGTCAATGCGGCCCATTTAATATTTTCTAAGAAATCCCAACCCATTTGCACTTTCTTGAAATACACAAATTAGCTAGCTTGTTCTATATTTAATGTTAGGTTAGAAGGAGTAATTAATATCAAAAAATAAACCGGAGCTACACATTTTATTATATATAAAATAAAAAAATTAGCGAGTTATTGCTCAAAAGAAAAATGAGCGCGTTATTATTACATTGGTCCTTAAAATCTTCGCAAGCTTTTGTACGCAATCACCAGGATTTTCCTTGTCTGTGAGTCAAAAACAACCAGGATTTTCCCTGCCAACTTCTGTTAAACATTTACTTTTATAAGTTAATAAGATGTGGGATGTTTTTATAATGTATATATAAGTCTCTATTAAATATACGATAATAGTAATAATATAAATATATATAATGTGGTTAGAAGGAAAAACATAAATTGGACACTGCATTATTATTCTTATATATAGATAAATAGAACAGAGATCTGTGTTTTATTAAAAAAAATACATTGGGTTGCCGATGTTTAAGAAAAAGTAAAACCTACGCTGGGAGGCCCATAGGCCGGTACGTACATGATGGACCTAAAAAATAAGTTGAAACCACTATCTCGGTATGTCGTGGGCTACGCATGTTAAAAAACAAAACCTAGGCCTAGCTGATACTTGTTCGCCCTCTGAAAAAAATGATACCAGCTAGATCCCCGATACCCCTTTCCCGCAACAAAAAAAAAGATCCCCGATACCCCTGGAAAAAAAAGCTCCCCGATGACAGTCATCGTTGGAAATTTATTTTGTTTATTGACTAGGTTTTTTTCCAATTAGGAGGAAGCTTTTTTTTCCAATGAGGCACTTGCTTGCGTACGGCTTGGACCTGGTGGGTCCCCACTGTCAGCCTCTTGGCGTACAGTCCTCTCCGGATTCCTCTCGTTTGTTGAGCATGTTGACAATGGCATACGGCGGCGCCACGGCGAGCGCACACGGACGGGAAAGAACCGGAGCCGGGGAAGACGCCTTCATTCTTTCGAACATACCGCACTAGCCCGGTGGCTGCAGCCCTCTCACCCAAAAGTTGTACTACCCGGGTTCGATTCCAACTAGTGCAGTTGAAAAATATCTAACACTTACCAAAATTTCGTCCCTAGTTTATTCGCACACTCAACATTGTCTTGCCATTTTGAAAATAGCATATCTTTTTGACTTTGCATCATATGAAGATGTGCTATACATGAATGTTGATCAGCATGATGTTAACTTGTTGTTAGTTCCATTTTTTACCATGAATAAAATTTCCAACATTCTGTTATCCATGATTGAAAAGTGCGTGTTGATTTAAATGCTCTGCCTCTGAAACATGTAGTTTCTTATCTGAAAATCCTTGGACAAGCAGCCATCACCGGTGTTGGATTCGATGTTGCCCTTCTTCAATCCCCCGGCAGCGCGAGGGGGAAATAAACTTATGTCCCGTGCTGTCGGTTGGGGAATGGAGCGAATTGGATTAAAGAGGGGGCCGGCGGCGCGACTGAAGAAGCACATCAGACGTGATTTTTTTTCAGTGGATGGCTCTCGATGGCATTTTTTTTACTTGCCTCTGCACCATACAACTTGTATTTTTAACCTCCCAGTCCGTGGTGGACCAGCAGCCCATTTGCTGGGCAAACCAACCTACAGAAAGCAGCACTTGATTTTTCATCAAGGCCCAAAAACAACGCAGTACTATGTTTGTTTTGAGGCCGAAAACATTACGGCAGGGGTTGAGCGGGGGAGGGGGGAAGACAGAGCAAAAAGATAAAAAAAGAGTTGATGCACCATTGCTACCCTAACAAGCAGGTGCAATTCTTCTCGGGAAGAAGGTGTGTCGTTGACACTCACACGTCACAATCCCATAGTAGACATTCTAACAAGCTCACACACAAGTACAACAGAAAAGGTAAACATTCGTATCAAACTCAGGTTCACAGGACACATTCATGTTCATAGCCAACATTCACAATCAACAACTCAAAAGATTCATATATACACAAGTTCAGCATGTCTATGCATCCAAATGATTGATAGATCACAAGACAATATTCATAGATAATTCTCAAAAAGATTCAGATATACACATGTTCAGCATGTTTATGCATCCAAATGATTGAGAGATCATAGCCAATATCATCCATGGACAAACTTTAATTACCTAGGGTACAGACTGGTAAGTGGTGTTCACTTGGTGGTACTTCTTGCTAAAATTAATGCCTGTACGAGCAAACTTTTGAGTACATAGGAGGCACCACAGACAATCTAAACTTTGCTTGTAGGTTTATCCTCAAGATAGTGGCCTCGATACCGAGGGAGGTTTGAGCAACTTGGCCACTACTTTCATCCAACTAGTTTATTAGCTCATCTTGGTACTGTAGCTCGCCAAAATTCTACATTGCAGACAAGAAAGGAGGCGGTCGATAAAATGAACCACCCAAATTTTTTTGTGCAGTTCAACTGAAATGGAGCATCCCTGGCGTGCAGACTGATTAAGTGCCAGATGAATATACACGTTAACCAACTTGTCTGGAATCTTTAGACTCCATGCCATACAGTTTGCTACCATATGTGCCGATAACCAAAAGGCACAAGTTGGGACCAAAGACTGGACTGCGTTTTTCTGGGCTATGCGCCAAGCAATATTGTTGGCGTTAACTCTGGCACTTCTTCTTGTCAACATCGATGCTTGTCTGAGTGAACTTTTGAGTACATAGCAGCAGCATAAGTATTTGTCCATCTGATCTTTTTGTGCAGATCTACTGAAATCGTCCAATGTAATGATTTGTCTGCGACTTCAGGCTCCAAGTTACTCCTTTATGAAATCGGCAAACAGTAGCACAATACCAAATTACCAATACATATGACAAGCACAATAATCAGGATAAAGACCGGTACCAACCTGTGTGAGGAAGCATATCAATTACTATTTCCTTTGACTGGAAGCCGAGATAAGCGACTGACAGGAAAGGAAGGATGCAGTCGAGGCAATGAAGCACCCAAAGTTTTTGTGCAGTTCCACCAAAATCGAGCATCCCTATTAGCACATATATTGAGAGAGTGAGATTACTGTAATAGTGGGACTAGTTGATGAAACATACACTAACAAATAGAAGCACCCTCATTATCTTAATGGGTAAAGTTAGCAACATAGTAGTCTTGCTTAAAGAGAGGTATTAGTTTATTTAATCAGTGCCAATTAGCTCAACACTCAAAGCATTGTCATGTATCATAGGTTGCAAAACTTTAACGTGCAAAGATAAAGGAGTTCCTCATGACAGTAGCAACATAGTAGCACGATACAAATAGAGATGACAGCAAACTAATATGGATGATGGCCTTAGGCCGGTACCAACCTGAGCAAGAAGCTTATTCAAGTAGTCCCAGAAGAGATGATAAAGCACTCACTGGAATCATTCAATAGTATATATTTTTGTGCACTTCAAATGTATGGTTGACATCACTCTTGTTTACCAGTGGTGAGATTATATCGAAAGATTATCAAGAACTTCCAACAGAGTTAAAGCACTGGCTGGGATATAGTTCATTGTATTCACTTGTGCAGTTTCACTAAAATGTACGATTGGCACAACATGATCCCTGTTTGCACAAGTAGGAATAAGGTGAAACCTTCATTATCTTAGTGAGAAAGGATAGAAAGACATTAGCATATTACTTTAACAGTAGCATCAAATTCATGATGGACAATACGCAAAACATTGCCTCATTGAACCAGTGGCAATAAATTGACATGCAAAACAATAGCATTATTATGTCATGACACTACCAAGGTTCCCTCCCTGCTCCACCACATACACACATACACACGTACATGATTCAGCATAGGGTGCTACTAAAGATTTGTTTAACTCCGACAGGAAAATTAGGCAGCAATTAATTAGTGCTACTTAAGTACTCCTAATTAATTAAGTGACCTTGCAGGAGAGACAGCAGAAGTGGAAGGGCTCCTGGAGGATCGTCTCACCTGTAAGGGAGACGTTGCCGGAGCCCTTGAATGGCCTCGACTGAGGCCTCGACTTCAGCATGATCACCTTGGCACTGTTGATCGTGTAGAGCTGGGTCACACATGCATCCAGAATCCAGTTAATTAGTATGATGTGTCGTCAAGCCAAGTACTACTCTGCTGCATTTCTCTATCTATCTACTCTTATAAAAAAATAGAGTTGGTGATGATGGTGTGCCTGCCATCCTACAATATAGGCCGTCCGATTTATATCTGACGGACAGGAAGGAAACTCTGGCAATTTTGCAAAAAGATACCCACACCCCTCTCCACATTTGCAAATAAGGCCTTCCCTCGTTCATCCTTTTCTCTCACAAGATAAACTACTCATACAAATGCATCTTGATGTTACGTGCAACGCACGGGCATCTTGCTAGTCTTCCAAGTAAATTAAGACTAGTAGCAACAGAGCAATACAATACCACTAGCAAGATGTCAGGATAACATAGGACGGTACCATCGTGTGATCTTCTTCATTTCCTCCTTCTTCTTCTTCTTCGTCTTCCTCTTCATGCTCTATTTCTCTTTCTCCTCACCAGTTGGTGAAACCAAGTACATGATTGGCCTTCTATTTCATACTTGGTTTTCTCAGTGAGGGAGTACAAGTGTACTAGTAAACAATAGCATTATTTTCTCATGGCAGTCGCAAAATAGAGGTGAACACATGCATTAAATATCATTCTTACCTAAAGGAAGGTTATGGTGCCAATATGGAGGATGAAGATTGGAACACAGATCTCCCTTTGTGCAGTTCCACCGAAATGAACCAACAGTTCCATTCTGACATTCCAGTTAAACAGCACAAAAGTCACTTCTTTTAAGAAGTGACTTTTGTGCAGTGCACCAAAAGGTCGCAATAGCAACAAGGTGAAATGGATATCCCTGTTTACACAAAAAGCTACAGAGGAAACAGTCAGAGTCTCAAACAATTACTGGCAAAAACAATTGGTTAAACTTGTCATGGTTTATAACAGTGGCATGGCTTCATTTTACCAGGGGCATTAGATTAAGAACAGCTAAATATTTTCTATATGGGCATGGGACAGTGGGTGCACCAGCAGTCCAGCACCATGTACCTAAACCGGGGCATAAAGTGGTGATTCAGAGTTTGTTGCCCCGAGAAACAAACATCCAAGAAACATATCTGGGTTGGTCCCATTTTTGTTCACTCTAGCCACCTATTCCTATGTATGGATAGCAAATCTAGTCCTGGTCATACCAATGTGTACAGCGTTTCCCCTATATTTCTCTTTTCGACCAAGAGACCGGTTGGATGACTAGTCTATACTACTTTCACCCCCTTTCTTTCCTGTTTGTACCAAGTCTGATGTACATACTAAATTCCCCCCCCCCCTTTATTTCTTGTTTGAACCAAGTACAAGATTCGACTCCATGAAGTAGCTTTACCTTTAACAATAGAAAAAAATGAGGTGACATTGGACCATCCGATCGAGCCTAGCTATGAGGGGGGCTGAGAGGTAGAAAATGATGCACATGCAGCGACATAGCGAGCTGGGGAAGTAGAGCTAGGCCAGTTTCGAAGGAAGATATACGTGAAGGTCGTCGGGGTGTGGATAGGTGGGCGGCGGGAGGCCGGATCCGCCCACACTAGGTCAGCGACGAAGGGATCGGAGGACCTCCCGCGCCGGCGCTCGACCAGAGATAACGGTGCGGCCGGCAGTGGGTCTCCTCCCTCGCTGTCGACGGCGGCCTAAAATCTTCCCCTCCTCCCCTTCACCGGCGGAGGGGGATACGTCCGAATCTGTAACCAGCGCTGAGGATAGAAATACAGTGTTAGCACCGCTATCTTGTTTAGATCTGGAGAGGATGAGAGTGTGTGAATAGAGCAACCCTAGCACGCAAGCGCGCAGGCTCCTGCCTATATATATACGTATAGTGGGGTAGTTTTCTTTTTTCACTCCATCAAAACAATCGTTTAAAATTGTGTACGTGCCAGGTCGCCGTTTTTTTTAGTTGTTGATTGTTTTTTGAGATAGCTACTCGCTTATTCCAAGTGGTGTTATAGGGGTGGATTAACGAGCTGCTCGGCTCGGTTCGTTCGAAGCTCGTTAAAAGAAAATTCATGTAAGATGAGACATGTGTTGTGTTGTTACTAATGAACGTAGCGTGAAACTTGTTAGCTGGTTCGTTAAGCTCCTTAATAAATTGATGATTGGCTTTGTTCATTAAGAAGCGACCCACGAGGATAACAAGCCGAACTATCGAGGGATCATTGCTCGCGAGCTACGATCTTTTGTTCCAGCCCTAACGGTGTGCCAGGTCGCACTTTGTATCGTTCAAGTTTGGTACTAGACCCTCCATTAAGTGAACAACCATTGCCTCGTAAAAATTGTGAACAAGCCCACGGCTAAAATTATCGGAAACGTGGGCTGCACCAACATGCATTATTATTTATATTTTCTATGTGGGAGTATCCTCAAAACAAAATGTGAGAGTACAATCTTTATTGGGCCCCTTTGTAATTTGTGCTAAATTTTGACCAAAGATTTAACTGACAAAATGTTAGTGCATGTTAACAAAAGTTATATCCTTGGATTCGTATTTGAACATAGTTTTCAATGATGTAATTTTTTGTGACATGCATGAACATTTGGTTAGTTAAATTTATAGTCAAAATTTGGCACAGATTATCATAGGGACCAATAAACTAGGACGAAGCTCCTCGTCTATCGTCCAAACTACTATATGACTAGCCGCTCTATTACATGCGGGACATCAAGCATTCGGGCCCGTGTGCCATCCACCAAATCACAGCGAGGTGCTACAGTGGAGACTCACCAGTCACCCCGGTGTGGCCGTCATGACCCGTCATATCACAAAACCCACACCTTTACCAGCAGTGGTAAAGTGGCCTCGAAGTTGGACTGGACGAAGCAACCATCATTTCACTGGAATGCTCGTTGAAGCCCTTTCTCCCCTATCTTGAAGAAAACCTCACTCCAGGCTACTCACTTCTGCCATTTTTCTTCTATACCGACGAAGGAAAGGTGGGCGAATCAGTGATTCTACTATATTTTCATTCCAAGAATCTTCTTTTTGCGAAGCACCGACCGATTCTCACTGCCTATTCTTTTCCCGTTTTCATTGCGATTGTGGTTTCCTTTCGATTGCTTTTTGTTTGTCAGTTTATTGATGGATCCTGGAGCACTAGGCAAAGAGTTGCCGACGGACAACCCACTCGAGACAGAGATATCCAGGAAGCGAGCACTGACCAACGAGTTGGCCATGTTGGCGGCCCAACCCATGGAGACGAAGAACTCCAAGAAACAAGCACTGGCCAAAGAGTTGACGACGTTGGCGGACGAACTCCTCAAAGAAAGCTGCAAGAACAGCAAGAGCCCCACCGTGCCTACCCCAGAAACTCTAATGGCCACCTATGAGAGGCTCAAGGCCGAGTTTGAGGAGATAGTCGCCGTTGAGAAGCAGTATTTCCCTGGCAAGGCGATGGCCCCCATCGAGGAGATGGCCCCCGGAGGGATGGGATCCCCCGGTGAGCTGTGATACGTCTCCAACGTATCTATAATTTTTTATTATTCCATGCTATTATATTATCTATCTTGGATGTTTTATATGCATTTATATGCTATTTTATATGATTTTTGGGACTAACCTATTAACCTAGAGCCCAGTGCCAATTTCTATTTTTTCCTTGTTTTTGAGCTTCGCGGAAAAGGAAAATCAAACGGAGTCCAATTGACCTGAAAATCCACGGAGAATATTTTTGGGAAATATAAAAAATACTAGAACAAAAAGTTATCGGAGAGGAGTCCCGAGGCCACCAAGAGGATGGAGGGTGCCCCCCCTAGGGCGCGCCCCTCGTCCTTGTCGTCGCCTCGTGGGCCCCCTTGACTTGTCCCTGACGCCAACACCTCCTATAAATCCCAAAACCTCCAGAACTTAACCTAGATCGGCAGTTCCGCCACCGCAAGCCTCTGTAGCCACCAAAAACCAATCGGGAACCTGTTCCGGCACCCTGCCGGAGGGGAAAATCATCACTGGTGGCCATCTTCATCATCCCGGCGCTCTCCATGACGAGGAGGGAGTAGTTCACCCTCGGGCATGAGGGTATGTACCAGTAGCTATGTGTTTGATCTCTCTCTCTCGTGTTCTTGATTTGGCACGATCTTGATGTACCGCGAGCTTTGCTATTATAGTTGGATCTTAT
The DNA here is from genome assembly GCA_011799875.1 of Thinopyrum elongatum. Classification (NCBI taxonomy): domain Eukaryota; kingdom Viridiplantae; phylum Streptophyta; class Magnoliopsida; order Poales; family Poaceae; genus Thinopyrum; species Thinopyrum elongatum. The sequence goes on from CM022297.1 coordinate 71,127,825, forward strand.
GATGTTTCTTCCCCTCTACCTTCTTGTAATGAATTGAGTTTTCCCTTTGAAGTTATCTTATCGGATTGAGTCTTTAAGGATTTGAAAACACTTGATGTATGTCTTGCATGTGTTTATCTGTGGTGACAATGGGATATTCACGTGATCCACTTGATGTATGTTTTGGTGATCAACTTGCGGGTTCTGTGACCTTGTGAACTTATGCATAGGGGTTGGCACACGTTTTCGTCTTGACTCTCCGGTAGAAACTTTGGGGCACTCTTTGAAGTTCTTTGTGTTGGTTTGAATAGATGAATCCGAGATTGTGTGATGCATTTCGTATAATCAAACCCGCGGATAATTGTGGTGACATTGGAGTATCTAGGTGACATTAGGGTTTTGGTTGATGTGTGTCTTAAGTTGTTATTTTAGTACGAACTCTACGGCTGTTTGTGACACTTATAGGAATAGCCCAATAGATCAATCAGAAAGAACAACTTTGAGGTGGTTTCGTACCCTACAATAATCTCTTCGTTTGTTCTCCGCTATTAGTGACTTTGGAGTGACTCTTTGTTGCATGTTGAGGGATTGTTATATGATCTAATTATGTTATCATTGTTGAGAGAACTTGCACTAGTGAAAGTATGAACCCTAGGCCTTGTTTCTAAGCATTGCAATACCATTTGAGCTCACTTTTATCATTAGTTACCTTGCTGTTTTTATATTTTCAGATTACAAAAACCTATATCTACCATCCATATTGCACTTGTATCACCATCTCTTCGCCGAACTAGTGCACCTATACAATTTACCATTGTATTGGGTGTGTTGGGGACACAAGAGACTCTTTGTTATTTGGTTGCAGGGTTGTTTGAGAGAGACCATCTTCATCCTACGCCTCCCACGGATTGATAAACCTTAGGTCATCCACTTGAGGGAAATTTGCTACTGTCCTACAAAACTCTGCGCTTGGAGGCCCAACACGAGTCTACAAAAAGAAGGTTGCATAGTAGACATCAAGCTCTTTCTGGCGCCGTTGCCGGGGAGGTGAGTGCTTGAAGGTATATCTTTAGAGCTTGCAATCGAATCTTTTAGTTTCTTGTTTTATCACTAGTTTAGTTTACAAAAGAAAACTACAAAAAAATGGAATTGAGGTTGCCTCATATGCTTCATCTTTTTAATGTCTTTCGTGAAAATGATGGAAAGGAAAATTGTGCTCAAGTGTTAGAAGAAGAAGTCTATAAAATGTTTGGCACTAAATCTTTGTATGATGAGCATGATTGCAATGTTGTTAGTATGAACTCTTTGAATATCCATGATGCTAATGATATGCAAAGCCACAAGCTTGGGGATGCTATATTTGATGAAGATGATATTTTTAGTCCCCCAAGTTTTGATGAGAATATTTATTATGATGATAGCATGCCTCCTATTTATGATGATTATATTGATGAAAGTGAGTTTGGAAGAGTGTCAACTCTGGGTACTAATGATCCCACTATTTTGGAGGGTGTTGAATCTTTTCACAATATTGATAAAAGTGGATTTGGAGAGGTCATGACTTTATTTAGTGATGAATCCACTATTTTGGAAGAGGTTTCAATTGATTATGAAAACAAAGTTGCTATCTATGATGATTATTGTGATGACATGTATGCTTTAAAGAATAATGATAATCATGAAACTTGTCATCATGATTTTAATTTTCAATTGGATTATGCCTCACATGATAGTTATTTTATTGAGTTTGCTCCCACTACTATTCATGAGAATAAATTTGCTTATGTGGAGAGTAATAAAATTTCTATGCTTGTGCATCATGAAAAGAATGCTTTATGTTATAGTTATATTGTTGAATTCATTCATGATGCTACTGAAAATTATTATGAGAGAGGAACTTATGCTTTTACATATCTCAATAATATCAAGTTTCCTCTCTATGTGTTGAAAGTTTTGAAGTTGCACTTGTTTTGTCTTCCTATGCTAGTTGATTCTTGCTCCCATAAATTGTTTGCTCACAAAATCCCTACGCATAGGAAGTGGGTTAGACTTAAATGTGCAAGTTATATGCTTCATGATGCTCCCGTTATGTTTCAATTCTTATCTTTTATGTGAGCATCATTGAAATCATCATGCCTAGCTAAAAAGGCATTAAAGAAAAGCGCTTGTTGGAGACAACCCAATATTTACCCCTACTGTTTTTGTGTGTTCACATGATTAAGCTACTGTAGTAATCATGTTTTATAGCTTTTGTTTCAATAAAGTGCCAAGTAAAGCCTTTGGGATAGTGTGGATGATAGTTGACTTGATTCTGTGCAAAAACAGAAACTTTTGCGCCCAGTAACAGAATTGTTAGAATTCACTGGTACTTCAAAATACTATGAATTTTTTACATAGGATTGATAAACAAATTTTCTACGTTTTCCTAATTTTTCAGAATTTTTGGAGTAACAGAAGTATGATCTCAATTCCGATCTTCACATACTGTTTTGTTTTTGACAGATTCTGTTTTCGATGCATAGTTTGCTTGTTTTCTAGTTTCTATGGCTTATATTGCTTAATATAAATTGTAGAAATGATAGGGTACATTAGGCATCATGTAAGAAAAGTTATGAATCTTGTCTTGACAGTACCAAAGTGAATGATTTGTTTTATTATACTAATGGATCTCACGAAGGTTTTGTTAAGTTTTGTGTGATTGAAGTTTTCAAGTTTTGAGTGAGATATCGATATGAGGAGAATAAGGATTGACAAGACCCTAAGCTTGGGGATGCCCAAGGCACCCCAAGGTAATATTCAAGGAAGATCCAAGCAACTAAGCTTGGGGATGCCCCGGAAGGCACCCCCTCTTTCGTCTACAACATCATCGGTAAATTTACTTGAGGCTATATTTTTATTCACCACATGATATGTGTTTTGCTTGGAGCATCATTTTATTTTATTATTATATGCTTTCTGTTATTTAGAGTAATGTTTTTCATCTTTTAGTTCAATAAAAAGGTCAAGTATAGCCTTTACCATGCTTATTTTGCAAGTCTATATGTTGCTGTTTTGAAAACAGAAAGTTTTCTATTGTTGTCTGAATTCTTCTGGAAAGTCAGAACATGATAAAATCTTGAAATTTTTACACGTTGAGCAATAACAAATTTTATACCGTGTCGTAATGTTTCAGCATTTTTGGAGTTAGGTAAGTATGAGTACAATTGCACTCTTTACAGACTGTCCTGTTTTGACAGATTGCTGTTATGTTTGCATATGTTTGCTTGTTTAATGATTCTATTTGAGGATAGGAGTATTAAATATGCAGAGGCATTTAGTATGCAATGTTAAATAATAATTTTAGTGATTTGCTACAGTAGAGAATGATAAGGTTTTGCATTTGATTTATACTAACTTTTCTCACGAGTTCTTGTTGAGTTTTGTGTGGATGAAGTGTTTAATAATTAGGGAAACCATCATATAAAAGGAATTAAGGAGACACAAAAGCTCAAGCTTGGGGATGCCCAAGGCATCCCAATATAATATTTCAAGAAGTCTCAAGCATCTAAGCTTGGGGATGCCCCGGTAGGCATCCCACCTTTCTTCATCAAGAATTATCGGTTAGTATCGGTTGAGCCTAAGTTTTTGCTTCTTCACATGATGTGTGCTATTTTTAGAATGTTATTTTACTTTGTTTTGCTTGCTGTTTGAATAAAGTACTTAAGATCTAAATTTTCTTTATGAGAGAGAGTCTTCACATAGCTACTTAATTATTTGACTACTCATTGATCTTTACTTATATCTTTATGGAGTAGTTTGTCATTTACTCACGTGCTTCACTTATATCCTATGAGTAAATGGTTGAATGAATTGAATATCATAAATCTAAAATTATATATGCTTCATATGCTTATGCCATGGGGAGTAATGACTTCACATATAAGAAGTAGAGGTGGTAAATTTATTGAAAGTTAGCAAACATAGTATTGGTCACTTGAACAATTCATGAAAGAATATTGAAGGAAGAGAGATTTCACATATAAATATACTATCTTGGACATCTTCTATGATTGTGAGCCCCATTAATTATTTTCAAACTTTATCAAATGAGTTGAAGTTGGACAAGGAAAACAACATAATGAGTTATGCTTGGGTATATTTGTATAGAAGTTATATTGTTATGGATCCTCCAACATGTGGTGCTTGCTATTTAGAATCTTTTGCTATCCAAAATTTCTGTACTAAGCGGGAATACTGCTTGTGCATCCAAACTCCTTGAACCAAGTTTCTTCCATGAGTGTCCACCATATCTACCTATATGCGGTATTTACGTGTCGTTCCAAGTAAATTTGCATGTGCCAAACTCTAAACCTTCAAATAATAATCTATTTTATATGCCCGAATCGCTCATGTAGCGACTAGGGGCTGTCAATATCTTCCATGCTAGGTGGGTTATTCTCACGATGAGTGGACTCCGCTCATCATTCACGAGAGAGTGGCTGGTAATTGGGATGCCCAGTCCTATGATCAAAAGATCAAAAACAAAATCACAAATAATTGCAAAAAAAACTCCCCCAGGATTGTTGATAGTTGGACGGTACCCGTTGTTTTGGACAAGCCGTGGAGTGTGATTGTTGGTGGAGGGGGAGTAAAAAAACTTTACCTTTCTGTTTGGGAACCGCCTATAATGTATCTAGTATGGAAGATATTGGGAACTCTTGGTTGTTATGTTGACAATGAAAGAATACCTCTCAAAATTATTTTCATCTCTGTTTTAAAAGTTTCGAGCTCTGGCACCTCTGCAAATCCCTGCTTCCCTTTGCGAAGGGCCTATCTTTTACTTTTATGCAAGAGTCAGTAGTATTCCTTCTCATTCCAACCTACTTTTTAGTTGGCAAGCATCATGTGATGGGGAAAGATCTAAGCATATATGGCCATTCAAATATATTTGATCATGAATTATTATTGTTGACAATTATCTATATGATAAATAAGTTGGGAGGCAAAAAATTAAGCCCCTATCTTTCTCTGTGTTCAATGGATGCTATTTGTTCTAAAAATATGCTTTGAGTGGTAGCAATCATGGAAGACTATATGATAGTTGAGTATGTGGGATTTGCTAAATCAAAGCTCTTACATAGACCCTTCCTGAAAATAAGATGAATTGCAATTGTTTGATGACTGAGAACCTAGTTTGTTAGTTTTCAAGAAAGTTTATGATCTATGCTTTAACATGTGAATAGTTTGCTACTTGATCATCAGAAGTTTTATGAGATGAGCTACTGTTTATGATTTATAATGATGCTAGAAAAAGTGATTGAAATTATCATTGATCAAACTTATGCACTTGCTAGCATTCCACATCAAAAATTCTGTTTTTATCATTTACCTACTCGTGGACGAGCAGGAATTAAGCTTGGGGATGCTTGATATGTCTCAAACGTATCTATAATTTTTGATTGTTCCATGCTATTATATTATCTATCTTGGATGTTTTATATGCATTTATATGCTATTTTGTATGATTTTTGGGACTAACCTATTAACCTAGAGCCCAGTGCCAGTTTCTGTTTTTTCCTTGTTTTTGAGCTTCGCAGAAAAGGAATATCAAACGGAGTCCAAATGACCTGAAAATCCACGGAGAATATTTTTGGGAAATACAAAAAGTACTGGAACGAAAAGTTATCGGAGAGGAGTCCCGAGGCCACCACAAGGACGGAGGCCCCCCCCCCCCCCCCGCCGTCCATGTCGTCGCCTCATGGGCCCCCTTGACTTGTCCCTGACGCCAACACCTCCTATAAATCCCAAAACCTCCAGAACTTAACCTAGATCGGGAGTTCCGCCGCTGCAAGCCTTTGTAGCCACCAAAAACCAATCGGGACCCTGTTCCGGCAACCTGCCGGAGGGGGAAATCATCACCGATGGCCATCTTCATCATCCCGGCGCTCTCCATGACGAGAAGGGAGTAGTTCACCCTCGAGGCTGAGGGTATGTACCAGTAGCTATGTGTTTGATCTCTCTCTCTCTCTCTCTCGTGTTCTTGATTTGGCACGATCTTGATGTACCACGAGCTTTGCTATTATAGTTGGATCTTATGATGTTTCTCCCCCTCTACCTTCTTGTAATGAATTGAGTTTTCCCTTTGAAGTTATCTTATCGGATTGAGTCTTTAAGGATTTGAAAACACTTGATGTATGTCTTGCATGTGTTTATCTGTGGTGACAATGGGATATTCACGTGATCCACTTGATGTATGTTTTGGTGATCAACTTGCGGGTTCTGTGACCTTGTGAACTTATGCATAGGGGTTGGCACACGTTTTCGTCTTGACTCTCCGGTAGAAACTTTGGGCCACTCTTTGAAGTTCTTTGTGTTGGTTTGAATAGATGAATCTGAGATTGTGTGATGCATATCGTATAATCAAACCCGCGGATACTTGTGGTGACATTGGAGTATCTAGGTGACATTAGGGTTTTGGTTGATGTGTGTCTTAAGGTGTTATTTTAGTACGAACTTTAGGTCTGTTTGTGACACTTATAGGAATAGCCCAATAGATCAATCAGAAAGAATAACTTTGAGGTGGTTTCGTACCCTACAATAATCTCTTCGTTTGTTCTCCGCTATTAGTGACTTTGAAGTGACTCTTTGTTGCACGTTGAGGGATTGTTATATGATCTAATTATGTTATCATTGTTGAGAGAACTTGCACTAGTGAAAGTATGAACCCTAGGCCTTGTTTCTAAGCATTGCAATACCGTTTGTGCTCACTCTTATCATTAGTTACCTTGCTGTTTTTATATTTTCAGATTACAAAAACCTATATCTACCATCCATATTGCACTTGTATCACCATCTCTTCGCCGAACTAGTGCACCTATACAATTTACCATTGTATTGGGTGTGTTGGGGACACAAGAGACTCTTTGTTATTTGGTTGCAGGATTGTTTGAGAGAGACCATCTTCATCCTACGCCTCCCACGGATTGATAAACCTTAGGTCATCCACTTGAGGGAAATTTGCTACTGTCCGACAAAACTCTGTGCTTGGAGGCCCAACACGAGTCTACGAGAAGAAGGTTGCGTAGTAGACATCAAGCTCTTTTCTGGCGCCGTTGCCGGGGAGGTGAGTGCTTGAAGGTATATCTTTAGATCTTGCAATCGAATCTTTTAGTTTCTTGTTTTATCACTAGTTTAGTTTACAAAATAAAACTACAAAAAAATGGAATTGAGGTTGCCACATATGCTTCATCTTTTTAATGTCTTTCGTGAAAATGATGGAAAGGAAAATTGTGCTCAAGTGTTAGAAGAAGAAGCCTATAAAATGTTTGGCACTAAATCTTTGTATGATGAGCATGATTGCAATGTTGTTAGTATGAACTCTTTGAATATCCATGATGCTAATGATATGCAAAGCCACAAGCTTGGGGATGCTATATTTGATGAAGATGATATTTTTAGTCCCCCAAGTTTTGATGAGAATATTTATTATGATGATAGCATGCCTCCTATTTATGATGATTATATTGATGAAAGTGGGTTTGGAAGAGTGTCAACTCTAGGTACTAATGATCCCACTATTTTGGAGGGTGTTGAATCTTTTCACAATATTGATAAAAGTGGATTTGGAGAGGACATGACTTTATTTAGTGATGAATCCACTATTTTGGAAGAGGTTTCAATTGATTATGAAAACAAAGTTGCTATCTATGATGATTATTGTGATGACATGTATGCTTTAAAGAATAATGATAATCATGAAACTTGTCATCATGATTTTAATTTTCAATTGGATTATACCTCACATGATAGTTATTTTGTTGAGTTTGCTCCCACTACTATTCATGAGAATAAATTTGCTTATGTGGAGAGTAATAAAATTTCTATGCTTGTGCATCATGAAAAGAATGCTTTATGTGATAGTTATATTGTTGAATTCATTCATGATGCTACTGAAAATTATTATGAGAGAGAAACTTATGCTTTTACATATCTCAATAATATCAAGTTTCTTCTCTATGTGTTGAAAGTTTTGAAGTTGCACTTGTTTTGCCTTCCTATGCTAGTTGATTCTTGCTCCCATAAATTGTTTTCTCACAAAATCCCTATGCATAGGAAGTGGGTTAGACTTAAATGTGCAAGTTATATGCTTCATGATGCTCCTGTTATGTTTCAATTCTTATCTTTTATGTGAGCATCATTGAAATCATCATGCCTAGCTAAAAAGGCATTAAAGAAAAGCGCTTGTTGGAGACAACCCAATATTTACCCCTACTGTTTTTATGTGTTCACATGATTAAGCTACTATAGTAATCATGTTTTATAGCTTTTGCTTCAATAAAGTGCCAAGTAAAGCCTTTGGGATAGTGTGGATGATAGTTGACTTGATTCTGTGCAAAAACAGAAACTTTTGCGCCTAGGAACAGAATTGTTAAAATTCACTGGTACGTGAAAATACTCTGAATTTTTTACATAGGATTTATATACAAATTGTCTACGTTTTTCCTTTTCAGAATTTTTGGAGTAACATAAGTATGAGCTCAATTCCGATCTTCACAGACTGTTCTGTTTTTGACAGATTCTGTTTTCGATGCATAGTTTGCTTGTTTTCTAGTTTCTATGGCTTATATTGCTTAATATAAATTATAGAAATGATAGGGTACATTAGGCATCATGTGAGAAAAGTTATGAATCTTTTCTTGACAGTACCAAAGTGAATGATTTATTTTATTATACTAACGGATCTCACGAAGGTTTTGTTAAGTTTTGTGTGATTGAAGTTTTTAAGTTTTGGGTGAGATATCGATATGAGGAGAATGAGGAGTGACAAGACCCTAAGCTTGGGGATGCCCAAGGCACCCCAATGTAATATTCAAGGAAGATCTAAGCAACTAAGCTTGGGGATGCCCCGGAAGGCATCCCCTCTTTCGTCTCCAACATCATCGGTAAATTTACTTGAGGCTATATTTTTATTCACCACATGATATGTGTTTTGCTTGGAGCATCATTTTATTTTATTAGTATTTGCTTTCTGTTATTTAGAGTAATGTTTTTCATCTTTTAGTTCAATAAGAAGGTCAAGTATAGCCTTTACCATGCTTATTTTGCAAGTCTATATGTTGCTGTTTTGAAAACAGAAAGTTATCTATTGTTGTCTGAATTTTTATGGAAAGTCAGAACATGATAAAATCTTGAAATTTTTACAAATTGAGCAGTAACAAATTTTATACAGTTTGATAATTTTTCAGAACTTTTGGAGTTAGGTAATTATGAGTACAATTTCACTCTTTACAGACTGTCCTGTTTTGACAGATTGCTATTATGTTTGCATATGTTTGCTTGTTTAATGATTCTATTTGAGGATAGGAGTATTAAATATGCATAGGCATTTAGTATGCAATGTTAAATAATAATTTTAGTGATTTGCTACAGTAGATAATGATAAGGTTTTGCATTTGATTTATACTAACTTTTCTCACGAGTTCTTGTTGAGTTTTGTGTGGATGAAGTGTTTAATAATTAGGGAAACCATCATATAAAAGGAATTAAGGAGACACAAAAGCTCAAGCTTGGCGATGCCCAAGGCATCCTAATATAATATTTCAAGAAGTCTCAAGCATCTAAGCTTGGGGATGCCCCGGTAGGCATCCCACCTTTCTTCATCAAGAATTATCGGTTAGTATCGGTTGAGCCTAAGTTTTTTCTTCTTCACATGATGTCTGCTATTTTTAGAATGTCATTTTACTTTGTTTTGTTTGCTGTTTGAATAAATTACTTAAGATCTAAATTTTCTTTATGACAGAGAGTCTTCACATAGCTACTTAATTATTTGACTACTCATTGATCTTCACTTATATCTTTATGGAGTAGTTTGTCATTTACTCACGTGCTTCACTTATATCCTATGAGTAAATGGTTGAATGAATTGAATATCATAAATCTAAAATTATATATGCTTCATATGCTTATACCATGGGGAGTAATGACTTCACACATAAGAAGTAGAGGTGGTAAATTTATTGAAAGTAGCTATGTGTACCAGTAGCTATGGGGAGTAATGACTTCACATATAAGAAGCTGAGGGTATGTACCAGTAGCTACGTGTTTGATCTCTCTCTCTCTCGTGTTCTTGATTTGGCACGATCTTGATGTACCACGAGCTTTGCTATTATAGTTGGATCTAATGATGTTTCTCCCCCTCTACCTTCTTGTAATGAATTGAGTTTTCCCTTTGAAGTTATCTTATCGGATTGAGTCTTTAAGGATTTGAAAACACTTGATGTATGTCTTGCACGTGTTTATCTGTGGTGACAATGGGATATTCACGTGATCCACTTGATGTATGTTTTGGTGATCAACTTGCGGATTCTGTGACCTTGTGAACTTATGCATAGGGGTTGGCACACGTTTTCGTCTTGACTCTCCGGTAGAAACTTTGGGGCACTCTTTGAAGTTCTTTGTGTTGGTTTGAATAGATGAATCTGAGATTGTGTGATGCATATCGTAAAATCAAACCCGCGGATACTTGTGGTGACACTGGAGTATCTAGGTGACATTAGGGTTTTGGTTGATGTGAGTCTTAAGGTGTTATTTTAGTATGAACTCTAGGGCTGTTTGTGACACTTATAGGAATAGCCCAATAGATCGATCAGAAAGAACAACTTTGAGGTGGTTTCGTACCCTACAATAATCTCTTCGTTTGTTCTCCGCTATTAGTGACTTTGGAGTGACTCTTTGTTGCATGTTGAGGGATTGTTATATGATCTAATTATGTTATCATTGTTGAGAGAACTTGCACTAGTGAAAGTATGAACCCTAGGCCTTGTTTCTAAGCATTGCAATACTGTTTGTGCTCACTTTTATCATTAGTTACCTTGCTGTTTTTATATTTTCAGATTACAAAAACCTATATCTACCATCCATATTGCACTTGTATCACCATCTCTTCGCCGAACTAGTGCACCTATACAATTTACCATTGTATTGGGTGTGTTGGGGACACAAGAGACTCTTTATTATTTGGTTGCAGGGTTGTTTGAGAGAGACCATCTTCATCCTACGCCTCCCACGGATTGATAAACCTTAGGTCATCCACTTGAGGGAAATTTGCTACTATCCTATAAAACTCTGCGCTTGGAGGCCCAACACGAGTCTACAAGAAGAAGGTTGTGTAGTAGACATCAAGCTGCACAAGGTAAAAAAATGGCTTGTCATAGTTGTGGTTTTTGAATATTTGCAATGTGCTTGCTAATATGTTAGGGTTGTGCAGGTGCCGGTGGACGTCCTTGATGATTTTGATGTCGCGGTCTGTCCTGTGGACATCGCCCCAGAGATCGTTTTCGATGTCGCGGTCCGTCCTGTGGACATCGCCTTGGAGATTGATTCCCATGCAGCTGTCCGTCCTGTGGACATCGCCCCAGAGATTGATTCCGATGTCGCGGTCCGTCCTGTGGACATCGCCCCAGAGATCGATTCCCATGCCATTGTCTGTGTTGTGTTCATTGCCCGAGAGATCGATGACAAGAAATAGTTGGTCGCGCTAATCCTTCAAGGTAGTTTGCATTGTGTTTAATTACCAGAACGATGCGTGTTATCAAACCATCTTAGGGCTTGTGCACTGTCTTGTGTCGATGGTACTTGCTACTTTTGTTTGATAGTGAATCATGCGAACCCTCTCCGAGTTATGGAAACAGATGTATCCTCACCAGCTTTTGATATAATATATGGCATGCTTAGATGTAAGTTTGAATTGTTTATCATATCAGCAGGGCTTGTTTGATGATTCTTGGTGTTAGTAGGCTAGCTACTGTGCGAGCTATAGTACTTGCAAACACTCACCGAAGAGAAACGTTGGGGCTGATGATCTCGTGGTACGCTTATAGGTCTGATCCGTCGTCGATCGGCCAATAGCCCAAGCTCCTAAAATTGTAGGCTTAGCGATCGATCAGACAATAGTCCACAATTATACATTAATTCACATCGAACTCAAAGACTTGGTTCACGGATACATTCACATTAATAGCCAGCAAAATTGGCACGTACTTGTAACATGCATGAATGTGTAATTTTTTTGTTGGAAGCATGAATGTGTAGTGACGTCGTACTTTCGGAGTGGCTACAGAGAGTGTGTACGTGTGCTAGAGGGGTTCTAGGATGGAGAGAGATCTAGAGAGAGAGAAAGACCCTCCGGCCTCCTTTGGTTTGTAGGAACTTTGTAGGAACTCTATAGGATAGGATTTGCAAAGGAAAAATTCCTTTGAAACCCTTTCATTTATAGGAATGGATTCCTATTCCTATGTAGGATAGGAATCAATCCTTCACATTTTGGAGGAAAAAAACATTAGCCTAGACTCAATGGAAAAATTCCTATCCTATGCACCAAATAACATCTCTTTCTCTATAGGAATTGAGATGAATGTCATCTCACTTCCTATTATTTTCCTATTCCTATAAAATTCCTATCCTATGAACCAAAGGAGGCCTCCATTTCTTTCTACTCCTAGTCGTTAGATTGACAAAGGATATTTTTTGAGAACACAAAATCATAGCAGTACAGAGACGTACAAATCCTAGGCGGGCTAGTTTGGCCTAGTGGGTTTCAGTGATATGACTGATGGAAATATGCCCTAGAGGAAATCATAAAATGGTTATTATTATATTTCCTAAATCATGATAAAGGTTTATTATTCATGCTAGAATTGTATTGATCGGAAACCTTAATACATGTGTGAATACATAAACAAACAACGTGTCCCTAGTGAGCCTCTACTAGACTAGCTCATTGACCAAAGATGGTTAAGGTTTCCTGACCATGGACATGAGTTGTCATTTGATAACGGGATCACATCATTAGGAGAATGATGTGATGGACAAGACCCATCCGTTAGCTTAGCATAATGATCATTCAGTTTTATTGCTATTGCTTTCTTCATGTCAAATACATATTCCTTCGACTATGAGATTATGCAACTCCTGGATACCGGAGGAATGCCTTGTGTGCTATCAAACATCACAATGTAACTGGGTGATTATAAAGATGCTCTACAGGTATCTCCGAAGGTGTTTGTTGGGTTGGCATAGATCGAGATTAGGATTTGTCACTCCGAGTATCGGAGAGGTATCCCTGGGCCCTCTCGGTAATACACATCATAAGAAGCCTTGCAAGCAAAGTGACTAATGAGTTAGTTGCAGGATGATGTATTACGGAACGAGTAAAGAGACTTGCCGGTAACGAGATTGAACTAGGTATGAAGATACCGACGATCGAATCTCGAGCAAGTAACATACCGATGGACAAAGGGAATAACGTATGTTGTCATAACGGTTCGACCGATAAAGATCTTCATAGAATATGTAGGAGCCAATATGAGCATCCAGGTTCCGCTATTGGTTATTAACCGGAGAGGTGTCTCGGTCATGTCTACATAGTTCTCGAACCCGTAGGGTCCGCACGCTTAACGTTCAATGACGATATAGTATTATATGAGTTATGTGATTTGGTGACCGAATGTTGTTTGGAGTCCCAGATGAGATCACGGACATGACGAGGAGTCTCAAAATGGTCGATAGGTAAAGATTGATATGTAGGACGATGGTATTCGGACACCGGAAGTGTTCCAGAGGGTACCGGGTACATATCGGGTCACCGGAAGGGGTTCCAGACACCCCCGGCAAAAGATATGGGCCTTATGGGCCAAGAGGGGAAACGCACCAGCCACAAGGGGCTGGTGCGCCCCCCATATGGGCCGGCCAAGAAGGAGAAGGAAAGAGGGGAAGGGAAAGGAAAGAGAGGGAATAGGATTCCCCCTTCCTTCCCTCTCCCCCTCTCTTTCCTTCCCCCTCCGGCAAATAAGAAAAGGAGGGGCGCACCACTTGGGAAACCCCAAGTAGGATTCGGATCCTACTTGGGGCGCCCCCTGGCTGCCTCTCCTCCCCTCCAACCTATATATATGAGGGGGGGAGCACCGCTAGAACACACAACATTGATTCCTAGCCGTGTGCGGCGCTCCCCTCCACAGTTTACGCCTCTGGTCATATTCACGTAGTGCTTAGGCGAAGCCCTGCGCGGATCACTTCACTATCACCATCACCAGGCCGTCGCGCTGACGGAACTCTCCCTCTACACTTTGCTGGATCAAGAGTTCGAGGGACGTCATCGAGCTGAACGTGTGCAGAACTCGGAGGTGCCGTACGTTCGGTGCTTGATCGGTCGGAACGAGAAGAAGTTCGACTACATCAACCGCGTTAACAAACGCTTCCGCTTTCGGTCTATGAGGGTACGTGGACACACTCTCCCCCTCTTGTTGCTATGCATCTCCTAGATAGATCTTGCGTGAGTGTAGGAAATTTTTTGAAATTGCATGCTACGTTTCCCAACAATGACGTGATACAGTGCCGTCCAGTCTTCGCGTGTGGTAGCAGTATTGCGGGTACAGTAAGTTTTCTTGAAGAAGCGGATTCAACGAAGTCATGATGGTTCCTTCGTCCGACCAACTTACAGTGGGAAAGGTTGGGCCTGCGCTACGACCTGGGTGACTCTCCCCTACAGCATTGTCTGGTACACTACAGTATAATTTTGTGCATGGCAAGTGGACCAGGATGGTCGACGTCCCACATGTCGGCAAATGAAAGTATTCTTTCCGATATCGAGGACGAGCAAGGAGTATTCATTGTTTATTTTTTATGAAAGCTATTGTCTCCACTGTTAGACGAAGGAGTGTGAAACACAGCAGCCCAGTGAACTTGGCATGTGCACAACTCCCTCCTTCCTCATGTACCATAGTGTTGACTATAAGGTTGGCTATAAGGTTACAACTTTTTCTCACTTTCTCTCTATCTATTTCCTCTCAAGAAAAAATGTACCTTCTTTTTTTGGACATAATTGTTTTTTTATACCTAGGAGCACGTGTAGAGACGGGCTCTTGTAGATCCCAGTATTGTACTTGCTCTGAATGCGGACAGCTGGCGCCTGGGGGGGAGCGCGCGCGGGAGGGGGGAGGGGTTTTCTGGTGGGCCAGGGTGGTCAGAAGCGGGCTTGGAAGCGGTCCAGACTCCCGCACGGCCCACCTCACATTATCACCATATTTCTTGGAGTCCGTGCGCGGCGAGCGGGCGGTCTCTTCTCCCTCCCCCGTCTCTCTCTTCTCAGCCGATGCTCGCCGAGTGATTAGATTTCGGCTATCGACGGTTTATTCAATTGCAGTCCCACATGTCAGTGAAAATGCAGGACAACGCATGTCCCCTTTGGTGAGCGGCGTGCGAGAAGGACTGTCGGGGGTGCGTCGCGAACGCGACAGGCGTTCTTTAAGTGTGCCTCATTTTGCTTTTGAACTTGCAAAGTGTAACATTTTCGTGCGATCGATCGATAGAAATCCAGAACAAAATGACGAGGGCGGGGCTTTCCCGCGCGTTAGGCGGGCTAGTTTGGCCTAGTGGGTTTGAGTGATATGACGTGCTACAGTCCCGTCCACTTGCTCCATTTTTATGTAAGCAAGCGTCTCCACTCTTACGTGGGAGGAGTGCGAAACACGACGGATCTGATTTTGATCGAGGGACAACTATTCCCTGTGAAATAATGGAGCACTGTTAGCGATTATAGCATGATACTAGTTAGGGCATCTCCAGCGCTGACCCACAAATTTACATCGGCATTTGTTTGAGGACACTGATGCCAGAGGATGCCATCCAATGCTGCCCGCATACCTTTCGACAACTATATGAACTAACCGGACGAAATTCGTGCAAACAAAGCAAATTTCAAATTAACCGGATGAAATTCATTACATTTCGAAAACTTTTCCTATAAACCGGACGAAATTCATTACATATTTCGCACAAACCGTACTAAAACCTACTGTAAACCTAATCTAAACGATCGCCGGCGCCCGACCACCATGTCCGGCCATGAGCCCCGAGAACTGGCGCTCCGGCTATTGCCTTTGCCTCCTCCTTATCCGCCTCGGCTTTGTCCAGCTCCACCTCGATAACCTCCTCCTCTGGAGCACAAGGTTCTGAAGATTTCTGCCTCCACGTCGCCATCAAGTGGCTAATCGGCCGCCGATGTTTACCCCACCAAGCTTGGCGTCGACTGAGTGGAGGAGCGGTGGCCTTCTTGGGACCAGAGCGGCAGTGACCTACCATGTACTACTCTTCCTCGCTGCCGGCAGCGCCCGTGCACGCGTGCCGGCTTTGTGGTCGTGACGGCGGAGGGCAGCCGGGGGGGAGCCGGCGATGTCCTTCGTCTGCTCCTGCGACAGTATGTCCAAGAGAGCTTTGGAGCGTGCCCGGAGCGGAGCCGGCGATGTCCTTCGTCTGCTCCTGCGACAGTACGTCCAAGAGAGCTTTGGAGCGCGAGGAGGCCATGGTTGGAGTGGCGCCGACAGAAGGAAGGGACGGGAGGGGAATGATTGTGGGTCTTTGGCTATGGCTGGGGCTGAAGTTAATATAGCGGGCGAATGGCAATGAGTCGTGGCAGACGGATGGACGGCTGGCGCCGGAGTAGGTTCGTCGGCAGTGGGCGGCGGACGGACGGATGGCCGTGGTGTCGTTAACGTAGAGCAGTCGCTTGCACCGGGATGCCGCGCGGGTGGCGCTCTCTCGGCCGTTGCGCTGCTGCAATGCCGGCGCCAGTGAGAGGTCGCGTCGGGCGTTAATGCGGCATTGACGTTCTGGAGCGACGGTGACCATTTCAGGCGGGAAGCGCGCGCTAGCGATGGAAGGGGTTTCGGTGGGCCAGGGCGGTCAAACGCTGGCGTGGTGGTATATTGTTTTTGGTGTTTGCAAAAGTACTCAATTAATGTGGCAGTTCACTTTTTTTCTACGATCAACATACACCTTACAAAGCACCGTGTTCAAATTTGGCACTTCTCCAGGTTCATTTACCATATTTAGGCCATTATGTGCATTTTGTAGAAATTTACTACCACTATAAGAATTAAACGAACATCTACATCATGCATATATGACTCAAAGCTTACATGCTATAGTGTGGTATTATTCATAATTTGGTTGCCAAATCTCATGCGTGCAATGCACGTGTACCTTACTAATAAACATTAGTTTCTAGTGATATTATTTGTGGTTACATGCATCAACCAGGACGGAGGTGCAGAAACATCAAATCCCAGCTACAGCTACACGAGTGTGATGATAGGGACGTGGAATGCCATTCGATCACGGTGCACGCGCGCGATCCGCGTGGCTGGGGTGGCGGCCAATCAGAAAGCAACCCACAATTGGGTCAGCGCACACAGTTCCCACAGGCAACGGAAAGTAACCGTGTGCGGTAATAAAGAGTAAAATGCACTAGCGGTCATCGAACTTGTCTCGGTAGCTTACTTTGGTCACTGTACTTAAGAATACGATCAATACGGTCACTATATACGACTTAAGATGATTATACGGTCACTGGCTTAGCGTATAGCTCCGTATTTTGTCTGGTTGACCGGTCAAGTAGTCCACATGCGCCTCACCCAGGTTCTACGGCCCCACCCGTCAATGGGTAAAAAATAAATAAATTAGAAAAGCTAAATTATGCATTGCATGGGTGGGGAATTAACCCCGAACCTCTCCAATAAAGCCCCACGAGCTAACCAAATGAGGTATTTTTGCAAGGAGCAAACGCGACGCACAAGCATGCATGCGGACGACCCACACACACGCAGTATGCACGCGCACGCACACAATACATACTAGCATGCACGCGGACGCACTTACACAGTTACGCTTATGATTGTACTGGAATAAATTATGTGAACTCATGGATGACGAGCCTTTGAAGCGTATGCGGCACGTATAGACAACCAGGCGTTCATGCAACCACTCTTGTCGCCAGCTAGCCTTCGATGACCACCATTAGACACACACAACCATGCATAACTTACGAATAATGGATGAATCGATCAAACACACTCGTGTGCAGTGGCACTATGATCGGTCGCTCACGATACATATATGGGTACCATAGTACCCTCTCTAGCTAGGCTGTTTATAGATTGTCGTTGTGATGGATGATATACATGAGCAAGGCGCCGAGTCACGTCGTCGCGTCGTGTGCAGAGCCATGGCTAATGTCGAGCAGCTCGGCGCCCAAGCACGAGTATGACTTTGGTGTTGAGCCAGGTGAATACATGCTCGGTGTTCGCGAAGGCCGCCAGCAAACGTCTAAAGAGTAATGTCAGGCACCGCCGGGGCGCGCAGGTGACGGGCTCGCCGTTTGCGTTGCGCCATGAGCAGGACTTTGATTGAGAGGGCGACGTGCATGCATTACCATGGTTTGACAGCGTGAGCGTGAGTGTCTGCACGCGTACATGCTACTTGCGTCTATGGACGGTGTGCGCTAATGTGTGCATCACGTATAATATAAAAAAATCGGTTTGTGCATTTAACGCAAAGTATTTCATTTTCATTTGGCTGACGAGTGTGCGTTGCAGCGACGAGTCCGTGGTTTGATTCCTCACATACGCATAATTTTGGTTTTTATTTCTTTCTCCACTGACAGGTAGGCCCGCATAGATCGATAGATACAGAACACGAGCTGATGAGGCGCATGTGGACTGTTTGACTGGTCAACCAGACAAATACGGAGCTATACGCTGAGCCAGTGACCGTATAATCACCATATCTCGTATATAATGACAGTATTGAACGTATTCTTAAGTACAATGATCAAAGTGAGCTATCAAGACAAGTTCGATGACCGCCAATGCATTTTACTTGGTAATAAATGACCAGGATTGAAGGGGAATCCAAATTTCCTTTGTCGTCTGTCCTTGAGCTCTTGACAAACCAATGCACTATACGGTTGTCCGGCCACTCCGCCCCAGAGCTCTCACCAAGCGTCGTTCATGCCACCGCGCCGCACACTAACCGGTAAGGAAGCGATGGCATCCTGCCGCGCCGAGTTCCTCGCTGCCCATGACCGCACACAAAATGGTAGGGAAGCGATGGCATCCCGCCATGCCGAGTTCATCGCCGCTCGCGACCTCACACCTACGTGGGCGTACTTTGAAGCTGCCAAGGCCGAATGGGCGGTAGAGCAAGAGGCGGCCAAAGCCGCACAGAGGGAGTGGAAAAGGCAGAAAGCACTCAAGAAAAGAGATTCCCGCCGCCGCAAGAAAGAAGAAGACGCACGCGCTGCTGCGGAGAGCTCGGCGGAGATCCAAGCACGATGGGGTGTTGCCAACAAAGCCGGGAAGGAGAACGACGGCGTCTAGCTAGCATGTGAGAAGTAGTAGTACTAGTAGTTAGTGTGTGTGTCTGTGTCGCCCATACGTTTGTTTAATTAATTACGAGCATGTACCAGTACTAGTTACTACTATAGTTTTTAGAGCAAATTACCACTACATTAGCCTAGACTCAATGGAAAAATTCCTATCCTATGCATCAAATGGCATCTCTTTCTCTATAGGAATTGAGATGCATGTCATCTCACTTCCTATGATTTTCATATTCCTATAAAATTCCTATCCTATGAACCAAAGAAGGCCTCCGCTGGCGTACAGTACTACTGTAGCTAGCAGTATTGCTCGTACAGTAGTTTTCTTCAAGAAGCGGAATTCAATGAAGTCATGATGGTTCCTTCGTCCGAGCAACTTTACAGTGGAAAAGGTTGGGCCTATGATTTGACGGCTCATTAGTCATTATTACTGCGGCGCAATGACCGGGGTGACTCTCCCTTGGAGTTCTGCGTGCATGGCAAGTGGACCAGGATGGTCGACGTCCCACATGTCGGCGAACGGAAGTATTCTTTCCGATATCGAGGAGCAAGGAAACCGCGTGGTATAGTATCACTGCTGAATTATATTTATTTTTTATTTTTGATGAAAGCTAGCGTTTCAACTCTTACGATGAAGGAGTGCCAAACACGGCACGTGCTAGATGTCCCACACGTCAGCGAAAGGAGTGCGACATGAATAGCGTGGTAGAGCGTCTCCACTTCTTCCACTTCTAGGTCGGAGACCACACGTAGTACTAGTAGTATGTAACGATACAAAGTGTGATCCGGAGAGAAAGACGCGTCTAGTTGGAAGGTCTCGGGCCATACACGTAAACAAATATGAAACCTAATATGTGCCTCCAATTAATATAGTAGTAGAGTACTTAGGAATGTACATCATAATATCACCGTGCATTGCACGTACAACATTTAGTGGTACTAAGATAAATGCCTATATGCCACGCATGTTCATACTATTTGTGCCTTTCTACTTCACTTACTGCGCTACATTACTCAGGTTCGTACATCCCTAGGTACATATCCGTCTCGTAGTTCCAGTCCCTTCGGAAAGGATGTTCTGCGGGCGCGCATTAGTGCAGTTTATATTTGAGACTAGCAAGAGGCCCATGCGTTGCACGGAACATCAAGATGCATTTATACGAGCTGTTTATCTCGTGGGAGACGAAGATGAACGAGGGAAGGCCTTATCTGCAAATGTGGAGAGGGGTGCGGGTATCTTTTTGCAAAATTGCCATAGTTTGCTTTCTATCCGTCAGATATAGATCGGACGGTCTATATTGCAGGATGGCAGGCACACCATCATCATCAACTTGGTTTTTTATTTTTATTTATTATTATTATTATAAGAGTAGAGATAGAGATTAGGGAGCTGGCGGGCGGTTCGTTGTACGGCACGTTCGCGTCCATCCACTAGCCTGGAATTAAAGCACGCACGACATTTACAGCGACTGGGATTAGTTGTTTTCCGGGCGCATGGACCAACGTGGACTAGCAGACCTGGCCACCCTTTTTCGAGCACGCCTTCGACAAGTACGTGCGTGACATGCGTGCATGCAAATCTTGCGTGACCAAATCGTGCGAAGCGGAGTGGTAGGCTGTCGAACTGCAGCCTGCATGTTGCAGCCATGTCATCCACACGCAACCTAAAGGCCAATTCATACTCCGCTGGACTATACTGTACTACTATGCATTGTTTGGCACGAACGTTCCTTGGAGCTCATGCTGCAACTGCCGTACTCCATAGCCCGCTTCCCTTCTCCTTCCTCTGCCACCACCCGCGCACGTCCGCGGGAAGCGACTGGTCAACCCTTATATAGGAGTGCTAGCACAAAAAGATGCATGCATGACCACTAAAATTTCCTTTCTCTTATCTCTATGAAATAAATGTGGCGTGAAACTCAAAGCCCTTTAAGTCTAAGTATAATGGAAATCATCGTCCTCCTCCGGCCCCGCTTCGCCCGCATCGTCGTCCTCCTGTTCCGGCTCCGCGTCGTCGTTCTCCTCCTCCGGCTCCACGTGTTGCTCCGTCTCCAATGCCTCCTCGTCCGGCTCCGGCTAGTCCGGACTCCGGAGGCAGGGCGGCTGCGATCCGGGCTTTGCGCCACCTCCAGATCAAAGCGTCGCTCCGGCGGGAGCATGGCATATGTCGTTACCTTCGGCCGGGCCATGGCTATCGGGCGACGGCGACCAGAGAAGAGGCGATGGGAGGGGAATGAATGCATCTACTGTTTGGGTTCGCCGTCCGGCTTAAATAAATGCGCACCATCATGTGTACCCGCAGGTGAACAAATTATAACATACGGGTCTGCTTAGGGGGCGTCACATAACTGGTATGTGTGTGAGATTCTGAGAGACAGAGTGCGTGTGTGCGACTCTACTCTTCGGACATGTACTCCACTTTTTGCATCGGGATATAAGTATAATGGTATTACACTTTAGCTTGTGATTTACGTGGCCATGTTAACGTGGTTGTGTAAAAAAAATGTTACTCCCTGCTCGTGATTTGCGTTATATAATTATGAGAAGTTTGCTAACTACTCCCTCCGTCCCATAATATAAGAACGTTTTTCAAGCTTACATAGCTTGAAAATCATTCTTATATTATGGGACAGAGGGAGTACTAAAATAAAGTGGAATTTGTCCATGTTATATAAGTAAATTAAGGTGATTGTTTATCATACGGGTAAGGTTGGACCAAGGGTGGTAGGAACAAATGCTCCACCTAGAGCATGTGTGTGTGAGATGGAGTCTTAGTGTGTGTGTGCGTGTGTGTGTGTGTGTGTGAAGCGGAGTCTTCGGTGGCGAAAGTAATTTAAGTGTGTGTGGCTTCATCGTAGAGAGGTGATATGTATGGCAGAGGCCACCAATGAGGGGGGTGTGAGAGAGAAGAGGCCCGTAAAGAGGGAAGAGAAGGCGTGTGCGCGTGAGAGGAGTCGACATCGAGATAACGTGTTTGTTCAAGAGACACCGAGGAAGACTACTATATATCAATGGTGCATGTAGGTGGGAATTAAACGAAGGGATGGTCTTATTGGTTTCGGGGATATAGGGGAAGAGTAAGAGAGTGGGTAGCTAGAAGGAGATTGTTAAGTGTGAGTGTGTGTTTTAGAGAAGAGACCCATCCAGACGGAAGTCATGTGCACACAAGAAGAGAACGATTCGATGTGGGGTTAGGGCTGAGGGTAATTAACTATGTATGAAGACATAGGAGACCTTGAACGTGCATGTGTGAGAGGTATACATGTATACGTGGGATGTGTGTGTGTGTGCGCGCGCGCATGATCGAGATAAAAGAAAGAAGACACAAGTCATAAGATCAACGGCATGGAAGAGACGGATCGGTATGACAATATGCATGCATGTGAGAGTGGAGGGAAGAAGGCCCGATAATTGAGCATGTGTTTTTGTCTTTAAGAGATAGTGACGTGGGCTGGAGCATGCATCTATGGCGAGCAGAGAGAGCGAGATACAACGATTGTGCAAAAGAGATCAACCTATAGATGCATGTATAGAGAGACAGATATAGTGTGCGTGATAGGAAGCAAGAGTGCGTGCGAGAAAGAAAGGTTGACGGATAAACTGCAGATAGATAGAGAGATAGAGATGCTAGCTAGAGGGACATCGGCTAGTTTGTGTGTTAGAGATGACCGCCGAGTGGTTTAGAGGGGTGAAGTTATGTGTGTGTGTGAGAAAGTTAAAAAGAGTGCGCATGACTGCATGTAGAGAGAAACATATATAGTGTGCGTGATAGGAAGCAAGAGTGAGGGCGAGAAAGAAGGTTGATGGAGAAACAGATAAATAGAAAGATAAAGATGCTAGCTAGAGGGAGATCGGCTAGCTAGTGTGTGTGTTAGAGATAAGGGTCGAGTGGATCAGAAGACCGAGTTATGTGTGTGGGTGTGAGAGAGATAGAGAGAGGGTGCGTGTGAGTCACATACAAACAAATATCAGAGAGAAATGAGATCCCGAGAGACGGAGTTTTGTGTTTGTGAGAGAGAAAGATATTTCACAAGGAGATTGATAGCTATAGAGACATATCAGGGAACGCGAGATATCCCAAGGGAGAGAGAGTGTGTGTGAGCGACATACAAGGGAATGGTGGAGAGATATGAGACCCTGTGAGACAGAGTTTGTGTTTGTGTGTGAGAAAGAGATATTTAAGAGGGAGAGTCGTAGCTTCTCATACCTAAGGAGCACAAGACATCTCTGTGTAAGAGGGGGTGTGCGAGCGGCACACGGGGGAATAGCAGAGAGAAATGAGACCCCGAGAGACGAAGTTTGTGTTTGTGTGAGAGAAAGAGATTTCACAGGGAGAATCATAGTTAGAGACACATAGCAGGGAGCGAGATATACTTAGAGAGAGATAGAGTGAAGGTCGAGGGAGAGAGTACCGTCAGTGTGTTACGAAGGTAAAAGATCATTAATTGTCGACATACAAGTAGCATGAGAGATACCCGAGATACGATGAAAGTGTATAGGTCTAGAGAGACATATAAGCATGAGTGATAGCTATATGAGACGAATATCTGGATTAAAGGGGATTCAAATATTTAAACTAGAGATCACGACATCGATAATATCATAACGAAAATTGGTCTATCAAACATGCATATTCATTTGAATTTGGAGACACGTGTAATGTTATATAGTTTATCAATATTAGTGATCCATAGATTCTTTAATTAGAGACAATGCATGGTTTATATGCAATTAATGTCTAAACGGGATTACACTATATGTTGCGTGTGTCAAACACATTATACGTGTTTGAGAAGTAGAAAAAAAATCCGCATGAAACACACATTAATTGAAGACAGTTAGCGAGGAATGCATACATTGGATTTCAACATAAAGTGGTTTCAAATATTTGAAAATCCAAATTAAGATGGATCCAGCCATATGAATCTGAGATCATGCCATTTGTAAACCATATTTATGTATAAAGGGTGTTGTGCTTTTGAAAGTATATATAAAAAA
Organism: Thinopyrum elongatum; assembly: GCA_011799875.1. NCBI lineage: Eukaryota > Viridiplantae > Streptophyta > Magnoliopsida > Poales > Poaceae > Thinopyrum > Thinopyrum elongatum. The sequence goes on from CM022297.1 coordinate 71,151,994, forward strand.
TGATGTATATAAATTTGTATTCGAATACAAAATGGATCCTGCCCGAAAAAAAATACAAACTGGATTCGAATTCAGTAGGCACGGTAAACGTGCACTCTTTCTGTGCAAAAAATTGAACGAAGTGGGGAAACTCACAGTAACCGGCCGAAACCAAAATCTGCGAGATGGAAATTACTGCCTATCCCTGACAGGCAAAGCCTATCGGCTCGATTTCTATAGGTTTCGATAGGGGTAGGCTTGTAATTTCACTCAAATGTGACATAACCGCCTCCGCCTCTCACCTCCCCGGATTCATACATGGTGGGCGCCAAAACACAGTTTCTACTCGGCCGAAATCGCCTTTCACCTCCCTCCCTGATTCATACACGGTGGGCGCTAAACAAACTCTCTTCGGCCGAAATCTACATCGGCAAATATTCGATGTATGCAAGATTACCGTCCTATCCCCAACCGACTAATATTGCTGTGGTGTAGGAAATTTTTAATGGGGGCTAAGTTTGTAAATTTCCTCGCATTTGAGACAAGCGCGCCCTGAAGACATGGTTCCCCCCTACCTCTCTCCCTCCATTTCCCCATTCATACTCCGTGGGCGCCAAAACACCCTCTCCACCGCAGTCTCCTCCGTCCGCCACCCCATCCACCGTCGTCCTCCTCCACCATGCCGGAGCTGATACCCCGACGCCGTCGTCCATTACAAGAGATCGACCACTCTCATCCATGGCTTCAGACCAGGATCCTTGCATCACGTCCTCTCGCTTCATCCGCGCCGTCGTCCACCTTGCCGAGGCCGCTCGTACGACCGTCTCATCCACTGCACGGGATATTTCCCTCGCCGCCACCGTCTGCCCTCCTAGATCTGCTTCCACACCGCCGACAGCCATCGCTATCGCAGCACCCTCAATGCATCAGCAGATGCTTACACGGCGCCACACCAGAGGCGGTACTCTTTCGTATCTGCTCAAGTTATTTATCTCAGCAAGAAAATAGATCGCCACTGCTTTACTGTGATTTCTTGTCCATCACTTAGAATCTTACTTGTTAGTTGAACCAAACATTGGTTGCGAAGTTGCCTTTGTCCGGTTTGCACCTTCAGATCTGCCATGGCACGCTCACCACTATACTTGCAATGCTTATGGTTTTCCCCTTTTATATTCCACATTAGCTTAAAATGGCAGTCGACTGAATTTCAAATTGGGGTCAGTCCATTTTTGGGAGTTCGCCGGAGGGAAGGAAGGGACTCGCCGGAGGGCTGCCCCATTATCTATCTTAGGGTTTCGGGTGGGAACAGTGGTTGTGGGGGCTGTCGTCGGGCTATGGTGGGGCCTCGCTGGAGGCAAAACTCGACGCGGGTGGGGTGTGTTTAGCTAGAGGGATGGCCGGGGGCGGCGAAATACCGGAGGTGGTGGGCGGTTCAGGGGAGGGCGGGGGCCGGTGGTTTGGCCGGCGGCCCGTGCGGTGGTCTTTAGGGGAAGAATAAGAGGCGAGGAAGAAGAAGGGTTAGGAGACGTAGGATCTTCATCCAACCGCCTCAAATGGTCGACTGGCCCAAATGATGAAAGTCAGACGACTTGCATGTAGACATTCCCATATATTCAGTACCATCATCGTAGGTGCTTCGAGACGTACGTGCAAGCAGTGCTCCTCAAACCATCAAGCTAAACAACATGCCACTCATAATTCCAAACTTAGTTGCTCAAATACGAATCTGATATGATGCTGACATGTACTAAAACAGAGAATGTTTAATTGGTCAGCTAATGTTCCTACTTTACTTTTGAAAAGCACATGCGCCACATATCGAGGGACAGTAGGGAGTTGCATTCTTTATGCGCTCTGGTTCATCATGTGTGGCCAACCAACATTTTATTATCCAAAATCTGCTTGCTCTTCTTTAGCATGCTCCTCTTCTGTTCTTCTTTTGTATGTACTCTCTCCGTACCTAAATATAAGTCTTTGTACAGATTCCTCCATGGACTACATACGGAGCAAAATGAGTGAACCTACACTCTAAAATGTATCTATGTACATCCGTATGTGATCCATAGTGGAATCTCTACAAAGACTTGTATTTAGGAACAGAGGGAGTATAATAGTTGTACAGTATGTTCTTTGTAGTCAAGAGGAGCAGGGACATTTGCAGTGTATAGGTCTATTTGGTCGCTTGTCATGGACGCTTTCAAATCTTCGTGTTGGTCTTCATGTCGATTGTAATGGACGCTTTCAACTCTTCGTATTCGGTCGTATGTGTCGCTTTGAGAGTTAGACTGATAGTAACAGTACTGTACCTTCAGTTGTAGAGAGCTGGTATCCGAAGCCTTTCTAGCCGTACCGGCAATACTAGCACATATTTTCCAGCAAGTTCCACTTTCCTGATTTTACTCCTGATGCTTAGGGTTTTCCCATTATATCTACACTATGATCTGTGTAGGTGCTTTATGTCCTACTAGCAGCTGTCCACCCTTTAAAGCTAAATAACACACCAATCATACGTCCTAAGCTTCTTCAAATACAAATGTGATATGACACTGACATTAGCTAACAGACACACATTTAATTGGTTAGCTAATGCTCCCACTTGAGTTTCCAAATGCATGTGGCCACATATAGAGAGACATCATGGAATGGCATTTCTTTGGGCGCTCTGATTCATCATGGGTGGGCAACCAACATTGTATAGAAAGAAGGGGAATCTCAATAATATGATTCCCCTTCTATTCTTAACATGTTCCTCTTCTGTTCTTCTTTAGTAAGTACAGTATGTTCCTTGTCAGGAAGGGGAGTAGGGACATCTACAGTCGACAGCTCTATTGGGCCGGTTCTGCTACATGATTTCGCACTTCGAGTTGGTCTGCCATAATATCCCGGAAATGTTGGGAGCCGCGCGGTCTTTGATAGACTAGACTGATAGTAACAGCAGTGCGCCTTCAGATGAATAGAGATGGCCTGTAGGTGATCGATAGGCTGCATATTAGTAGCGGCAAAACCCTGTATTTTCCAGCCAGTTCCACTTTCTCGATTTATTTATGGTGGTTATGGTGTACCCCTTTTATCTACACTACGATCTACCTAGTGGCTATGCGCTCTCGTTATCATGGTTTGGCAATAAACTTTCTATACGGTATATTATGAACCTATCATCTGCCAACTATCCTTATATCTGGAGCTCCCAACAGGAAGCCTATTTTTTGTGTAGTTGTGCCAGATTATATTAATCTACTCACCATATTACAGCACACATGGGCTCTCTCATCAGAATCCAGTGATAGCACACAAGGATTTACAGGGAGCCCCTATTATATTACAATATCCTCTGCATTACAAAGATAATCTCACTACTATTTATGTTTTCATGCTTTTCAGATATTGTACGTAATCACAATGAATATAAGAATGCGCACATCAGAAGAATATTGCAGAACAGTTCAATGGGTAACAAACTTGGCATCAAGGGATTGAGGTCCATTGTGGATGCAATGAAACCCACATGCTCCTGACCTATAGATTCGTATTCAGAGTATGATCCTAATGACTATTCTGAGCTCAAGGAGTCAAAGGCAGATGGCCTATCATGTTCACCCAATAAGGTGCCTGTTCTAATTTGGCAAGGTTTTATTGGTTGCACGTATCTTGCATAAGGTGTCTTGCATTTCTTTTGCTTCATTGCACCGCCATCTGCTTAGTTTACTCATGATATATGTGAAGATGCCATGCCCATCCATTATCAATACCTATTCCATTTGTCGTCATACCATGTTTTTCCATTCAAATGTTGTTCTTGTGTTTCAGACATCCAAAAGGAAGAGGGTGATTGCAGAACCTGAAGGAGTACAAGCAAAGTCCTTGAAAAAGGTGGTGCTACCGGAGAAATCAGATAGCACCCCACTTATATTGGCGATAGAACCAGCGCCGCAAAACCTAGGATATCGCAACTATGTTGGTCGCTGCTTTGCTCTTGTGAGTACCTATTGTCCTATCGCTGTACTTACATTCATACCTGATGGATTATGTGACATCATTGTGCATTATAGCTTGCTTATCCACTGTTCGCTCCAAATTATCAGATCTATATTAATGCTTACATTAATGTAGAATAAACCCAATGCTTATGAAGAAATTTAGTTCTGCATTATTCTTATAAGTATCTGCTGTCCTTCATCACTGTACTTATATTGTCAGCTAGTTCTTCATGTACACTTTGCAGCTTATTTTCTCTTGCCCTCCATTTTCTACACATCAGATCTACATTTACTCTTGCCAAAATATTGAATAAAACCAATATTACTAAAGAAGTTTAGCTCTGCATTGCTCTTGTCAGTGCCTTTTGCATGTATGCTGTATTTACATTTGTACTCTGCATCTTAGGTTAAATAATCATCATTTGTTCCTATATTTTCATATCTATATTTACTCTTAACAAAATGTAGAATAAAGGCAATGCTCATGAAGAAGAGTGTGTGGTAAACTTCTTGAATTGCCCCCCCCCCCCCCCCATCAATATGGACAAGGGCTTTATAGAGCCGGTCTTCACTACTAATGTAAGTTTGTCCTCCTCGAGCCTTCAAACTTTGTTGTGTATATTTGGATAGCTATGAGTGCAAAAGCTGTTTATTTTTGTCGTCTGCATCAAATTGCTTGTTCAAAGTTTATAACAAAGAAGTACATAAACATAAGTTTGTCCTTCTCAATTTCAGTCTTTAGTTGTACAACCTAGTTCCTTATTCATACTATGTAAATTAAACTAAACATAGCAAGTTATATTCTTTAGCACTGCGTGTATGCTTGTGTTCTTGATCTGTAATCCAGTGGTGCGATGAAATTACCAACTCCAGCACAATGGCATATCCTGCTATGTCTCAACTATGAACAATGCCATATTATATTAATGTTATTTAAATCATGTCTCTTTATTTACCAATCTGAAATGGTATAAATTGACAGTACACTCACCATTCATGCTTATACGTTGTTTAGCACTACATGTATGCTTGTGTTCTTGATCTGTAATCCAGTGATATGGTGAAGCTGGCCGCTCTTGCACAATGCCATTTCCTGCCGTCTTAACTATGAACAATGCCTATTATGTTAATGCTATTTTAAACCGTGTCTCTTTATTTCTGACAAAGAAATGAGATGAATTGACAGCGCTGATGCTTATACGTGCAAAACCTGTTATCTACCTACTTGTTTCTCTTTCAGGGTGACAGCACTGATGCTAGGAAGAACTGCCACAATGAGAGTGAGACGAACCCATTGCTTGTCCCTCTAACATATATTCCAGAGAAGAAGGCCACACATCTTGAGGGTAGCGATACAACCCCAAAGTCATGTCTTGATGTAGTGTCGAACTTACTCAGTGACACAAGCTCGATGAAGTCACCGCCTGAATCTGTTCGACTTCTTCAGTCTGAAATTCAAGCAGAAAGACATGCTTCCGCTCAAATCCGACTGGAACTCCAATATCTATGCAAGATTAACCATAAGTACATGATGTCTATTGATGCTATGCAGCTTGAGTTGGTGGATATAAGCGTCAAACAAGAGCAGTCTCATCAGGTTGCTAAGCTGCTTGCGTTGCAGCTCCTGGGCCGGGCTAACCTTTCTTGAAATGTGTTGAAGTGTTGTCGGTTCTGGCTATCATTTTGTCGGCCTGTTTACTTCCACTGGTGGCGACCTGCCCAGTTTATGGAATCTGCTATCTTGTTGCCCTTTATTATCACTGGCGGCGAACTTTGATGCCCAGGGGATGTAATATGCTGTAATTTCTTTGTTGTATAGTCTAGGTTTATTCTTCGTCACAATGCTGTAATTTATTTGCTGTTTATGATGTCGTCGCTCTGAGAAAAGGTCGTAATCTTCGATCGGAGCACAATGAGCCAATAGATTAGGTTTATAAAATAATAATTTCGGTACTTAAACTGGCCGGTCGCCAATTGCTAGTTCGGGCCGAATCGTGGGCCTACAATCATCTTGGGCCGTTAGTTAGGTCTAGACTTAATCTGGCCCACTATTAGTTTCGGGCCTTTGAAAGGCCGAGTAAACCGCTTGCCTTAATTGGGCCAGAAAATTAAATAGGCTTTTAACAGGTTGAGATCTAGATTGAGCCTTAATTGTGGCGAACAAATCACGGGCCGACAGCAGGCTGTAATATACATTGGCCCATTATTGGCCCATTTGTATGACGGGCCATTAACAGGCTGAAATGTTTTTGGGCCTTGGCTGACCCAAGTACATGACGGGCTGGAAGCAGGACGGATGTATAACGGGCCAAAATTAGGCCCAACACTATCAAGGTCCTTTAACGGGCCGATAGGCAGTTTGGGCTAGAATGTATCCACGAAGACTACGGGCCAGAATTAGGCCCAGGTGCAACTCGGGCCTTTAAATGGCCGAAAGTGAAACTGGGCCGAAAGAGGCCCATATGTAGACAGGGCTGCTGATAGGCCAAAACTAATATCGGGCTGAACTGTTAAACGGGCCATTAAAAGGCCGAAGAGCAAATCAGGCCCCCAATGGGCCCGATGGCACAATAGCTGTTAAAGGGCCGTATCTGTTATGGGCCGTAATTTGGCCCAAGATATGAAAGTCAGTTAACGGGCTGGATCAGGTATGGACCGTAATTTGGCCCAAACTATTGCAGGCTATTAACGGGCCGGATCTGATATGGGCCGTAAACTGGCCTAGAATATTGTAGTCCTTTACCGGCCCATATCTGATGTGGGCCATAATTTGGTCCAGAAAATGTTAGGCTGTTAACGGGCCGGCCCATTAGATCTGACGAAATCTTGTGGGCCTGTTCCTGGGCCGGCTTTTAAACCTATATGGGCCTCTATTGGGCCGTCCCACATGTCAACATTTCATTGGCGATTCTTGTCCAATGGACGGTTGACATCTGTCCCAACGCTGAGCTGACACGTGGATCGTCGGCGAATGAGAATTTTACACGTGGTAAATCGCCATTGGTCTGGGTTGTTAACGGGTTATCGAATCCAAACTGGAACCCGATAGCTTAACGGCGACCCGTTATGGTGGATGCCACGTGTCGGTTACCCTTGACGAAAGCACTTCCATGATGCGCCATTTATCGTCATGGAAGTGGACACTTCCGTGATGATAATTTTGGTAATGTCATGGAACACTTCTACGACAGCACAGGTATGACTATCTTGATTTTGTCATAAAATCGTCATGGATGTACATGCATGACAGAAAACATGACCTACTGTGACAAACACGTATCATCACGGAAGTGTATTTTTTTTGTAGTGATGATACCCCGGATCGTCATCACGAGAATGATTCTCCGGTTGAGGAGAAGGGCAATTAATGGACACAACCTGACACCTTCAGCCCTGTTCAAATACAACCAGTCAGAGTTTGGGTGTAATCCGTGAGCTCAAGACAGTGGATCGTGGCTTACCCAGTCGGCCGGATTGTATCCGGAGCAGCCCTCCCGAATACTCATGCGAGCGAACTCTGTCTCCTCTCCCTTGAAGAGATCGGCCAATATTTTGGCCAGAGCCACCTTGTTGTCTGGCCCTTGTCGTTGATAATGGGTTACGTCGTTGGTCCCGTTATAGCACCATAAAGGATGACCCCGCTGCTACAAGGGTTGCACGCATCGGGTAATGGTGATGGCCATTACCTCAACCATGGTCAGTTTACTACTAGTAAGCAGCCTGATCTTGTCCGCCAGTGCACGCACCTCTTCACTGTACTGTTGGGAAGGGCCTCTGGGCCGCCAGTTGAACCGCTTTATAGGCGGGTCATTGGAGTATTCGGGCAACCCTTGCCGAATTGGATCGGTGAGGGGAACGTCCTCAATATAAAACCACTCCGAAGTCCATCCTTCGGGGTCTTTCTGTGGGGTCCCAATTGGGTACCCTGACCCGGCTATCCGCCATACTTCGGCGCCGCCCACCTCGAATATGGATCCCTCCCGGAGGCGAGGGACAAGACAGAAATACTTCCTCCACAAGTCAAAGTGGGCCTCGCAACTCAGAAATATCTCGCACAGGGCTACGAAGCCGGAGATGTGCAATATGGACCCTGGGGTGAGGTTGTGGAGCTGGATCCCGTAGAACTCTAACAAACCCCACAAAAAGGGATGAATAGGAAAACCCAAACCTCTTAGTAGGAAGGACACAAGACATACCCTCTCCTCCTTACTCGGAGCGAGGGAGTTCTCGGCGAGGGCGCATCCATCGATTGAGATGAGACCAGCGCGGACAGGAACCAAATCTGCTGGGGGGAGGAAACACCACTTCTGCAAGTGCCTCAGATGAAGGTGTGAAATTGAACAGCTCGACCAATCGCTTGGAAGTGGACCATGCGGGCGCGAGGATGAATCCGGGAGATCAGCCATGGTGCTGGGGGATTTCTTCGGTGTTGTTCCTTGTGAGCAAGGGGAAGTAAGTTGTCCCCCGCACCATTGGATCTATAAATAGGCGTATCGCCTTGAAGCTAGAAGGACGGGCTCGTGGAAAGTCGGCATTGGGCCGCACGACACTCTTGCCCCGAGGAATGGCATTAAAACTCTGATGGTCCCACCTTGATCTCGAGATGTCTTCGGAGCCTAGGGTCCTGAACCTGTCCGGGCTTGAAACATACTAGTCCGGGTTCCGAATAGGGTTCGGCGAAACTAACACAGCTCCAAGTTGAATAAAGGAATAGAAGAACTCGTCTCGCAAGCCGCCGATCTGAAGATTCTAGAGGACAATCCCCGGCGTTGGAGGCAAGTTCGGGGGCTACTGAGGGAGTTATGGACTAAGGGGTCCTCGGGGCAATGGCCCATCGTACATGGGCCAGACTGGTGGAGCCGTACAATGACAGGAGATCTATGAAGCCGTGGTGTGCCCTCCAAGTCAAGAAGGCACAGGATCTCTTTAATCCCTTATTGTAATCTATCTTCAGTAACCCTAACCCTACTGGTGTCTATATAAACCAGGGGTTTTTAGTCTTTAGGGCTAGAGCTACATTCATCACCTCATCTCCTTAGGGTTTAGCTCATGCTGATCTCAAGGTAGATCTACTTTGTAAACCACATTATACATCCAATACAATCAAGCAGGACGTAGGGCATTACCTCTTCGAGAGGGCCCGAACCTGGGTAAACACTGTGTTCATCGTCCCTTGTTCCCCATCGATCCTAGATCCACAGCTCGGGACCCCCTACCCCGAGGTCTGCCGGTTTTGACACCGACATTGGTGCTTTCATTGAGAGTTCCGCTGTGGGATCGCCAGAGGAATCGATGGCTCAACCGGTCGTTGGAGACCACACCCGCGCCGAGGGCTTCCCCACCCCTGGTCATCTCCTCGTCTTCGGCGGCATGTTAGTGCGCACCGATCCCACTAGTCGCCTTGACCAGATCAAAGGCTTCACCCCCGTTGAAGGGTTCATTGGTTCAGGGGCCTCGACCCCAGGACCAGCAGACTCACAAAAATCCGGTATCTCTCAGAGTCCGGCCCTGAAGCCTGACTCCGACAGACCACCCACAAGATCTCCCGCCGAATCGCCGGAGTGTCCGGCACCCCCATGTGCCTAGCCGGCAGACCACTTGGCGAGTCTTTTCTGTGCAATGGGAATCTCTGTCATCAGGCCCACGGCCTACGATCGGATCGGGCTTAAACCCGACGACCGAGAAATCAACACCCCTCCGGTCACGCACCTCGTCGCCACGGTCGAGGAGGCCCAGGAGGGACTACAGCCTGGCAAGCTAAGAACGGTGAACACTCGAATCTCTAGCTCGGAGTCAGACACCAGCTCAGATGTACGTCCGGACTCGAGCCCCAACACTAGATCCGGCCTCGAGCCGATCCAGCCGCACACTAGTCCGGATCCGAGCCCTGCACGATCAGAACCGGACATGACTCAACCACCCATCAAGGATAGTCCGGGTCCGCTGCATGAGGGAATTCTCGAAATTTTCCCACCCACCCACCACATGGAATACTCTCCGGATTCGGGAAACCCAGACATATGGGACCTCATGTGTGTCAAACAACTGCCAAACGAGACAGTCCATCATTATTGGGCTAGATTTCTCCTGGTGAAGAATAGGATGGCACCTTGCTGTGACAAAGAAATAATTAAACCCTTCCAGTTTAACTGCAGGGACGAGGGCCTCTCAAACGCCCTCGCGCGTCGCCAAATTCAAAGCTTCACTGAACTATCAGACATGGTACGCAAATATTGCGCCATGGAGAACACATGGAGGGCGCAACAGATGAACATGGGGCCACCGCCCGCCGCGCATCACGGAAGGCCTCGCTTTAAACGAGCTTACACAAATCATTCGCCGGATCGCGAGCCTAACAAAAAGAAAACTAGGCCCAGATCGGTGTTAGACGAGTTACTGGATAAACCATGCCCAATACACTCGGTCTTGCTAGACGCAAACCCAACCCACAGACTTCAAGCCTGTTGGGTGGTAAGACAAGTGGCCAAATATGGCGAGCCAATCTTGGGCCTTACACCCCCAGATAAGCAGTCCTCGGCTTCACCACAGGACCACAATGTCCTTACGGTATACGAGACATTTGCTTCAAACAATAAAAGGCAAAAGGCTCTTCGAGAGCTCAACCAAATATATCAAGTGACGGCCGCACAGCCATGGGCAGCCATGCCTATCACCTTCAACGAGAAGGACGAGCCAAGCCCCCGTAACAACCACGCACCGGCCGCACTAGTCCTCGACCCCATTGTCGACGGTTTCCAGCTGACTAAAGTGCTGATGGACGGAGGCAGCGGCCTCAACCTCATTTATGAGGATACTCTAGACAAGATGCAGTTCAACAGGTCTCGCATTGAACGCAGTCATACCACATTCTGAGGTATAATACCCGGTAGGGAGGCACACTGCTCGGGATGCGTAACCCTGGACGTTGTGTTCGGCACACCAGATAACTACAGATCCGAACCTTTATTATTTCACGTTGTGCCCTTCCGTAGCGGATACCACGCCCTTCTAGGACGTGAGGCATTCTCAAGATTTCAGGGCATCCATACCACATTACCGGTATATGAAACTCAAGATGCCAGGGCCCAACGGGGTAATCTCGCTTAAAAACGACCCGAGCAAAGCCTTGCGAGCCGAAAACAAGACGGCATCCCTCGCCCTAGAGGCACTATCCGAAGCCCTCGCGGCCGAAGAGTGACAGCGCTACGCACTACAGTCGACAGGGATGATGTGGTTCTTAGTAAAAGACAAAAACCCACATCATTCAAGCCAGCAGATGAAATAGTAAAATTTCAAGTGCACCCAACAGATCCCAACAAAACGGCATCCATAGGAGCACAGCTGGACCCCGCAGTCGACGAGGCGCTAAGGACATTCCTGCGTGAAAACTGGGAAATATTCGCCTGGCACCCATCAGATATGCCAGGAATCCCACGCAGGCTAGCAGAGCACAACCTCAACATTTTAAAAGGCTTCAAGCCAGTGAAACAAACCCTGCGCCGATTTTCCGAACCCAAACGGCAAGCCATGGTGAAGAACTTGCAAAACTGCTAGAGGCTGGATTCATCCGCGAGATCAAGCACCCCGAGTGGTTAGCAAATCTTGTTATGGTACCCAAGAAGGATAAATCCTGGCGGCTATGTGTCGACTTTAAAGACCTCAACAAGGCCTGCCCTAAGGATCCATTCCCCCTGCCAAGGATAGACCAAATCATCAACGCCACCGCCGGACACGACTCGTTATGCTTCCTTGACGCATACTCCGGATACCATCAGATTAAGATGAAGGAGTCCGATCAGGCAGCAACCGCATTCATCACCCCTTACGGGCCTTTCTGCTTCAACACCATGCCGTTCGGGCTAAAAAACGTAGGAGCCACATACCAGCGCATGATTCAAACATGCCTCGAAAACCAAATCGGCAGAACAGTCGAGGCATACGTGGATGACGTGATTGTCAAAACCAAACATATCGACCAACTGATAGACGACCTACGCCAAACCTTCGACAACCTGCGGGCCTACGACATACGGCTCAACCCGGAGAAATGCGTCTTCGGGGTGCCTGCCGGAAAGCTACTCGGATTCATCGTTTCCATAGAGGAATCGAAGCCAATCCGGCCAAAATTAGAGCGTTGTCTCAGCTTGCAATACCAACAGAGCTCAAGCATGTCCAGAAGCTAGCGGGATGCGTGGCCGCCTTGAGCCGCTTCATATCTCGCCTCGGAGAAAAGGCATTGCCACTCTACAAGCTACTCAAAAAGACCAAGAACTTCCAGTGGACAGATGAAGCAACCATGGCACTCGAGGAGATTAAAACACTCCTCGCCGGCAACCCTATCCTGGCCGCACCCGGCGTCGGCGAACCCATGCTACTATACATTTCAGCCACCAATCAGGTGGTCAGCGCGGTGCTCGTCGTGGAGCGGGAGTCCGAGGGCCACAAGTTCCAAGTCCAGAAGTCGGTCTACTACGTGTCTGAGGTGCTTACGCCATGCAAATCACGATACCCGCACTATCAAAAGATAGCCTACACGGTTTTCATGGCATCCCGAAAGCTGCGACACTACTTTCAAGAATGTTCGGTCACAGTGGCATCAGAGGTTCCCTTGAATGACATAATCAATAACAGTGGCATCCCGAAAGCTATGACACCCCGAGGTATGCCGGTTTTGACACTGACAATGTGTATTACAGAGAGGGCCCAAAGATACCTCTCCGATACTCGGAGTGACAAATCATAATCTCGATCTATGCCAACTCAACAAACACCTTCAGAGATACCTGTAGAGCATCTTTATGATCACCCAGTTACGTTGTGACGTTTGATAGCACACAAGGTATTCCTCCGGTATCTGGGAGTTGCATAATCTCATAGTCGAAGGAATATGTATTTGGCATGAAGAAAGCAATAGCAATAAACTGAACGATCAATATGTTAAGCTAACGGATGGGTCTTGTCCATCACATCATTCTCCTAATGATGTGATCCCGTTATCAAATAAAAACACATGTCTATGGTTAGGAAACCTTAACCATCTTTGATCAACGAGCTAGTCTAGTAGAGGCTTACTAGGGACATGGTATTTGTTTATGTATTCACACATTTATTTAAGTTTCCGATCAATACAATTCTATCATGAATAATAAACTTTTATCATGAATAAGGAAAAATAACAACTTTATTATTGCCTCTAGGGCATATTTCCTTCACCTGCAAATCAAGAATGATGTCTTACTTAGTAAATGGTTGTTCAAACTACTTACTGAGGATGGTGTTTAGCAAACCCTGCTTCGCAATAAGTATCTAGGCCATAAATTTGTGTCCCATGTTTATTGAAAACCTGGTGACTTGCACTTTTGGGCTGGTCTAATGGCGCGAAGAAGCAACTTTTTCGCTTTGGATCCTTCATGATAAAAGATGGGTCGGAGACTCGTTTCTGGGAGAAAATTTGGCTAGGCAATGCCGGCCTCTAAGAACAATATCCAGCTTTGTACCGCATTGTTCGTAATAAGAATGATACTCTTGCGCAGATGCACAATTCATTCCCGCCGAATATTTCTTTCGGGCGGGATTTAATTGGCCTCCGTCTTATGTCATGGCAAAATCTGCCATCCCAATTGGAATCGATTAACCTGACACAAGGATGAAATGTGTTTGGCTGGAACCTCACAATATTTGGGTCTTGCACAATCGACTCTATGTACTGTACGCTCACACATTCAAATATCCCAATGGATAATAACAAAAAAATTGGATGTCGAAGATTCCACTAAAAGTTAAAAATTTTATGTGGTATCTTCGAAGGAGAGTTGTGCTAACCACAGACAACCTCGCTCGTCTCAATTGGCAAAGAAGCAAAAAGTGTAGATTTTGTACTCATGAGATGACAACTTGAGACATGTCATGCAGACGATAGACAAAGTCGCCACTGTGGCTACTGTGTAAGGATGCTTGAGAGGTATGAAGTGTCCATATTTAGAGAATTTGTCGATGACGACGAGGATAGAGTCGAATCCACCCAAGCGGGGCAGTCCTCTACTGACCGCTTCGCCGAGCATCGCGCTCGCCTGATTTGCACTGGGCTGCCCCCAATAATGCCAGACTTACATAATTGGCCTTACCTACTGTATGCTATTTTATTTTATTTTGAGTGGTGTAGTACCCCAGAACGTCAAATTACAATATTTCTAGGGATATATAAGCTCTCAAGCGGATCTGAAAGCCAAATGTATCGGTCAATATTACTTCGGAGCGATGATCGGGCGAGCCTGTGGGCTTCAAAGTTTGAAATTCACTGAACTCAACCCCGTCAAACCACGCGCAGAGAGTCTGGCGAGCTCACGAACAAGCTCTAGGAGCATCTTCAACAGGCGGACAACACGTGGTGTGCTAAATAATTTTTACAGCATCAAAATAGCATTTTTTTTGCGCGCAGCAGAGCGCTGGCTCCAGCGGCCGCTGTAAAATATGGCGCGCGCGAGCAGCTTTAGCAGGCGCTGCAAAATCCGGCGCGCGCGAGCAACCGGTACTACGATGCAATACATACGAACAATATGAAAAAACATATAGATAAAATTCAAATAGCATAGTTTAAGCCCAACACCATAAACTAGTCCATACGATACAAATAAAAATAGATAAAAACAATACTGCGATGCAAATATACTAGAAACTACTCCTCGTTGTCGTCCTCCTCCTCGGTGGTGTAGTCCGATGACAGAAACGCATCATCCCACCGAGGATCATTGTCGTCAAAGGTCGACACAGATCCCAGTTCGCACTGCGCTATCGCCAGTGCCTTCCGCGCACGCCTGTCCACCCGATCCGCGGCTCGTTGCGCCCTCCTCTGCGTCCAGAAGTCGTTCTCGGCGGCGACATCCTCCGGGAAGCGCTGGCGTCACTCCGCCATGGCGTACTCGTCCGCCTCGGCGATGAGGAGGCGGCGCTCCCGCCTACACTGGATGCGGCGGTCCTCGTCGGTGACTAGCCGCGACGGAGGTGCGAGATCCTGCGCCTGCTGGCGCGTCCGGGCGTCTGAGAAAGTCATCTGTGAACGTGGCCGGTTGAGGTGCCACGCCGCCGCGTCGTACGCGCGGGCGGTCTCGAACGTCCCGAGACCGAGACGTATATCACCGGAGCAGATCCGCGTAATACACGCCGAAGGGGCGGGCGCGGATGCCGTGGTAGCCGGAGCTGCTCCGGGCGCGCGGCGGCATGTCGGCGGCGGGGGAGAAAGCGCGGCGGCGGCGGGGCGCTGAAGGCGAGGAAGAAGGGCGCTGCGAGGAAGAAGAAGACGATGGAGTGACGGTTAGCGGGCTCGCGCGCGCGGTTTTTATAGGGCGCGCCCGACGCCGCGAGCCAAAACTGCCGCACGCGCAGTTAATTTTCCCGCGCCTGCTGGAGCGCGCCAAACCGACCCGCGCGCGCCAAAAATACATTTTTCCCCACGCACGGCATATCGGTTTTTTTTTAACACAGTACAGACGCAAGCCAGAAACATTACCCCCTCTGCTCCGTGTAAGTCCAATAGGCCCGTCCCAATACTAGTCGCCAGTCCTCTTCTGCTTGCTATATATGCACACGCCGCGAACCAACCTGTGGTTGGATGGTTAGAGGGACTGTGGTATCCCCAGCCCACCAGGGTTCAAATCCTGGTGCTCGCATTTATTTCTGGATTTATTTCAGGATTTCCGGCGATGCGCATTCAGTGAGAGGAGACGTTCCCGTCGATGACGAGGTGCCTACGGTGATTTCGTAAATTTCAAGATGATATGCCGGCTCAGTCTTTCGGAGGTGCTCATAGGGGTAGGGTGTGCGTGTGTGCGTTTATAGGGGTGAGTGTATGCGCGTGTATATGAGCGCTTGTGTCTGCACTGATGTTAAAAAAAAAATATGCACACGCCCAATCCTTCCCGTGTGATCTGGGCATCTCTCTCCTGTCCTACTCTTTGCTTCCGACCCTCCCGTCTGGTGTGAGCGAGCGAGTTGCCGGGGATGGAGGCGAGGCGGGAGATCGCCAAGCGGGCGCGCACCGCCGGCACGGTGAGAGCCACCCTACCACCCACCCACCTTCCCCTCACTCTCTCTGTCCCTCTCGTGCTTGTTCGATTCGATCGTGTTCCCGAGCGCGCCTGCGGATTTCGGGCCGGTGCGTGTCTCGCCGCGGCCAGTTCTGGAATTAGGGATTCGAGCACCCTCTGTTGTTGCCTCGCGTGAGTTTGATCGAGCGATTCGGTTCCGAGTTTGATTCCCTGGTGTGTGTGTGTGGGCGAGGGCTTTTGATTTGGCTTGGGGGATTTCGAGTTCGATTCCGGCCTTTTGGGATGGAGCACGCGATGGGGAGCATTCGAGTCGAATCGGGGATTTGGAGCACGCTCGTGATCGAGTTTCGGAGTCGAATTCGAGTTTCCCGTGAAGTTAACTCAACTCGCCATTTCGAGTTCGCGAGTAATCATAATGCTCCACGCGTTTGTGCAGAGCAACGACGGCGACGACACCGCGAGCCAGGGGAGCGCGGGAGGGGGAGCGGCGGCGTCCTCCGGGGTCGCCGTGAGCGGGGCCGTCGCGGAGATGGACGGGGACGAGACGGCCGTCGTGGTGGCGGCGGAGGCTGAGTTTGTGGGGTCGGTGGAGACGGAGGAGCACGTCCAGCGCATCCTCCTCGCCATCGACAACTTCACCCGCAAGGTCCGCCTCTTCACCCTCTCCCTCTATCCTCCTCCATCGGTTCCACCTTAATCGGGCGGCGAACGGCGGGTGGCATTGCAGGTGTCGGAGATGCTGGACTCCGGGCGCGCCATGTTCAGGGACCTCGCCGCCGACTTCGAGGACCGCCTCTGCACGTAAGAAACTCGCCGCAGCAAGCACCATCATGCATGCATGCTCCTCGGGCGGGCGCTCACCAAGTGCTTGCTGTATTGCGTCGCAGGATCCACAAGGAGAGGGTGGAGAAGTGGGAGGAGGAGATCAGGGAGCTGCGCGCCCGCGACGCCGCCAACGAGCACACCAGCGCCGTCCTCCACAACGCCCAGCTCCAGCTCTTCCACATCCGCGAGTAGCTCTCGCCTCATCTGCTTCCATTCCATCAGCTAGCAGCTCGCTGTTCCACGACATCTTCAGCAAAGGCAAACAACCCGTCGATCTTCATACAACAGCTCCCTGTTTCTTCTGCTCTCTGAACCTATCAGCACAGCCACATTAACAAGTCCAGTTTGATGTACTAACACTCTATGCTCGTATGAACCTGCCACCAGCACTTAGTTGCCACTACTGAATCTGAACATGAATACCTTGCACTTATTTTGGAAGTTAAATAGTACATTGCACTTCTCATTGTACACATTAGCTACACGAACATCATTGGATGTTAAATACATTGCACTTCTGAATCTGAAAAATGTTGTTTGGTTGATCCAAACCTGTCTGTGCACACGAGCATCATCGAGTCCGTAGTCTCTTTCTCAAGAACTCTTTCTTGTTTGTGATACGTTTCTCCTGGTCCAATGCAGCATGAAACGGTAGATACTTGATCTGTTTCCTGTCCAGCCGTGCCAGCACATTTTCAACCTTTCTACATGTCTCAATCTGCAAACAGAAAGTAGGAGACTAGTTTTCAGACACTGGAACTTTTTGTTATGTTTGTTTGGTATTGAAGTAGACTGGCAGAAAAAATTGTTCTACAAACAGGAGATTTCTCAATAATCTTTAGAAGTGTTATTCTCTTCATCTTGTTCAAAAAGGTTGTTTCCGGATTCTTTTCGTCATTGTCGTCTCCACTGCAGTCCAGAAGAATCTGCAGCGTAATAATAGAAATGAGACCAATACCATACTACGGACTTCATGCTTTACGCAATTACTATATATCTAAGTCATTCATATATTTGTATCATATGCAAACAATTGTAAAATTGGATATGATATCAGTAGCAACAGAGATACATGCTGCTTCAGGAGTATTTCGTAAAAAGACGTTTGTACACAGTATATGCAAAATAGTACTCCCTCCGTCCAAAAAAATTTGTCCCTGCTTTTGCTTTTTCGGACGGAGGGAGTAAAAGGGTACAAAAATTGATAGAGTAAAAAGCATTGGCGGTTCTAACTCTTTTCTATGGGTGCCAAATTAGTCTTAATTCTTCGAAAATGCAAATTTGCTTTCTAAAAGTTTGCAAGTTGTCCACAGCAGATCCTATGCAGCCCCTATGACGTCTGACTTGCACGTCTGGCAGGTTGACTGCGCCACATAGGCAACATTTTGCACAAAATCCCTTGTGGACTTTTCGCTTTTTCTAACAGTGTGGCTCTTCTTTTTTGTAATTAATTTCGAATTGCTGAAAAGTGTTTCAGCTATATAAAACAATATGTTCTTGTAACTTACAAACATATTCAATTATTAATTTTTAAGAAAAAAAAAACATGTAAGCAAAAAAATGTTCACGCAATTGTAAAAGTGACCAACATATATTTAAAAAACCTTGTATTTACAAATGTATTCACGCTTTTAAGGAAAAATATTGTCTAACTGATAAAGGTAATCACATATTTACATCGAATATTCTTCTAACTTTTAAAATATACAGCTATTTTTTAAATCATGTATTGATACATAGATATAAAAAATGTTCATGTAATTTTAAATTGTTCATGCATTTTAAAAAAACTTGTATTATCAAAAACAATTATATATTTCAAAAATAAACTAAAGGAAGTGATATATAAATAACAAAGAAAAAAAGTAAAAGAAACATAAATGAAAACCCACGAAAAAGGGAAAATAAAAACCTTAATATAAAAATCCAAAAAATCGTAATTTCAAAAATTATTCTTGTTTACCAAAAAGTGTTGAGAAAATTGAAAAGTATTTTATTTTCCCCATAAAAATCACAATTTAAAAATCTCCTCAAGGTGCTCCTATAGTATTTCATAGAGGACTTGTAGAGTTGTGTCGGTGCCCTTGCTTAGTTATTTTGTTTGCCAAAAAAATGGTCTATGTCATCTTTGTACTAACATAAAAGTGCGAACTCAGGCACGTATATGTGGTAAACTAAGATTCCTTGTCGAATTAATGTTTTTTTGGTTGCTTTCTCGTGGAAACGGTTTAACTAAAAATATTTGATCATCGGGGGTGGAAGGGGAGGGAGAAGTGTTAGTTCTCCGGTGCTAATGAAACGATGGATCAATTTGTCGTTCTTTTCACCACGTGACACATGTGATAAGCAATCCAAACAATTCAAAAATAAACTTGGAGTTCTTTTCAGTGTATAACATATAATATAGGATTGAGCCTATATGCGCACACTAATGTGTACTATGTCACACAATGCAAAAAATGAAATATATTGATCTTCTTTTTTGTAGAACTCTTCTTATCACCACTTTTCTAGAGACTTTAATTATCTACCATCAGTTTTTTTGTAGGGAAGTTATTTATCATCAGTTGTTCAGCAACTTTTTAGGGCAATTTTTTTATCATCAGTTTTTCAGCAACTTTTTTTTGACATAATCTCGCGAAGCTTTATTTAATTCGACCCAATGTTTACAGGTACGAAAGAGAGATCACCGGGGTGTCCTAACCAAACATGGCGGCACACCCCTAAACTTAAAACACGCTTCGCTCAATTGTGAGCCTCGAAATTTGAGCTCCTAAACTCATGAACAAAATTACATCTAATGAAAGAACTACTATAGTCTATGAATTCATGTAAGATAGCTCCATAATTGGCCAAGCTCTTCTGTTTGATGTCATCCACCACAACCTTACAATCTGAAGCAACATGAATACTTTGAAGGTTGAGGTCTTCGACGAGGACTAGTGCCTCTCGAACCGCCAAAGCTTCTAGGGTTGGAGGATCAATGATACCCTTGAAAATGATAGTTGATGCCCCCTGAAAAACACCACTGTGATCGCGACATATACCAGCGGCAACTCCACGTCCGTGGTTGCGAGCAACAGAAGCATCAGCATTTATCTTAAAAGACATGTCAGGCGGCTGAATCCAGTGTGTTGGTCGGACCATTGGTTGTCTCACCGTGTTGTTACTTGGCTTGTCAGTAGCATATAGATCCGCAAGACAAGATTGGATGAACTGGTTTGTAGATAGCGGGCTCTGAAAGACATCCTCGTATATGGCCTTTCTCCATGCTCGCCACACGGCCCCGAGTGTAACTACCATATGTTCGAAATCCTTCTGAGATAGTTCATCATGCATCGCAAAGAGCCAATTCTTTGCATCAGTGTCCCAGTTTAGACTCAACTGCTCCACCGGAACACCATCAGATAGAGACCATATGCAGCTGGCCATGGTACACTCCAACAAAGCGTGCCTCCATGAGTCTTCGCCTCCACATAGAGCACACAAAGTGCGTGTTTGACATATGGCGATGGTGCAGCAGATCTGCCGTCGGCATTGAATGCGGCGCTAAGCGCCACAAAAAAGACAAGTGGAGCTTTGATAGTGTTATTTTGTGGGCCGTTCTGTTTGGCACGGGCAGCTACGGGCTTGGGCTTTGTTAGTTGGGTCGATCTGTGGTGTAGGCTGCTAGAACAGAGATGGGCTCACGGGGGGATCTGCAGTAGGCCTTCGCATCGATGGGAACTAGATCGGGGCGTCGCCTCAGCTCGCCGCCGCCGCATGGAGCTTGCCGCGGGCGTACTCCACGAGATGCCGACCTCATCAGCGCCCTCCCCGACGACCTCCTCTTCCTGGTGCTGGTGCGCCTACGCTGCGTCCTCGCCGCCGCGCGCACCGGCCTCCTCGCGCGCCGGTGGCGCGGCCTCTGGACCCGCCTCCCGGATCTCGCCTTCGACCACGTCGCGCCCGCCACGGTCGAACCGGCGCTCGCCCGCTTCGCTGCTTCGCCCGCAGTGTCCCTCATCGACATCCGTCTCCGGTTTGGACACACCGCCGCCCAAGCCAACTCGTTGCTGCGCGCCGCCGCAGCAGTCTCGCCGGCGGAGCTGGTCTGCGAGTGCCCGGGGTCTCGCCAGGACCATTACAGCCACATTGAGCTGCCTTGCTTCCACCGTACCACCTCGATCGAGCTGGAGACCTTGATCGGCGTCAAGCCGCCGACGGCCGGCGAGTTCGCCGCGCTAGAGAGGCTGTCCCTCAACGCTGACGTCTTCGACCTTGGCGCCTTGCTCAATCGCTGCCCGCGCCTGCGCGTGCTCAGCGCAACCTTCTGGGACACGGAGCTCCTCATGCTGCTGTCGGTCCGCGAGCTCCCGGCACTCGAGAGGCTGACCCTTAACGGCAACATTGAGGACCTTGGCACCTTCCTCAACCGCTGCCCACGGCTGCGCTTGATCAGCATCACCTTCCGCAGCGTCACCTCTGACTCGCTCGAAGAGGCGCTAGCCACCAATCGCCGCGGTGGCAGCACACGGCACTGCGGTGTCCCTCCTCGGCATCCGCATCCCCGGTGAATACAGTGATGACACCGTCATTCTCCGTGCCGCAGCGAGGCTGTCGCCGCAGGAGTTCGCCCTCATTCACCTGCTTGATGCACAAGGCCCGCAATACACCAATGCCGACCTGCCCTGCAGTGGCGGAGCTAGACAAAAATGTCTGGGGGGGCCAAAAGACAAAAAAATATATGTAGTGAGCTACTGCTATTGAGAGAACAAATTTATAATGCATATAGTCCAATTCAATCAAGCACTAACCAACAGAGAGAAAAAATTGTAGTGCTAAATTCAACTGGATCAAATCACCCAACGGAAGAAAAAGAAAAAAGAAAAATCCACTTTTTTACTCATAATGTACAGCAGTATTGATGTAGAGACTTCAGACAAATTGTGCAGGGTCTCCGTTACCATTTTCCAATGGCCAGTGGTGATAGTGGGCTCGCCCTTACCCCCCAGCGCTGGAGTCATGGCCACTGGCCCAACCGCGGAGCTCCTCCGAACCTCCTTGCCTTCTCCTCGGCAACGGCCGACGTATCCGTCGCGCCGCCGTCGGCTGGTTGAGTGAAGCACACCACAGGAGCTGAGAAGTAGCCGAGCCCACGGCTAGTTGAGTGAAGCACACCACAAGAGCTGAGAAGTAGGCGAGCTGGTGTGTCAAGAGAGCTAGTTCGTTAGCTCCACGGTCATTCTTTTAAGCAGCGGCGCGCATCTGAGAATCAATTTCAAGGCATCAAACTCATGGACCTCTCCTATTACGCCCTTGATCTCCACTTCCTCCAGATGATTCATGGAGATACTTTGGCTTCTCCAAATTTTTGGGGAATCACAAGGACAATTCTCTGAGCATGCTTGTGTCACCTAAAGCAAGTGAAGAGTATTACAATGCATTATTTTCCATTCATACTAGCTCCACACTCCAGACCTTATCACACAAATACCTAGAGGAATTGTCACAAGTACTATGTATGTGAGAAATATATGTAGATGGAAGAGTTACCTCTGATTTCTTCGACATCAGTAGGTTGACCTTAAGTATTTTCATAGCACTATGAACCTGGAGCACGCTAAAGAGCTGCAACAAAGTTGCTCCATACACGTGACCCATTGTTCGGAGGCTTAGGTTCAAAACAGAGAAGTCAGTAGCCATATTTTTCTGTATTTCTTGTGCAAAGTCCAGTTCTGCATCTGAGGAGTCCTAAAAAACAATATGGCAGGATGTCACATATAAAAACAATTTAGTCGGTAAATCCAGTAAATTGAGCAGGACAAGGAGATGTACCGAGGCACACATGTCCATGAACAGGGCATGGTTGTTTGCGAGCATCCGCTGTCCATCTGAGCTCGGATTTTGAAGGTTCTTGTCTGTGAGCACCCTCTGTCTCTCTAAGCTCAGATTTCGAAGGTGCCAAACACCAAACACCAAACACAATGGGCGAACCTGTATATGAGCGCCGCCACGAGACCATCTCCAGCAATGGTGCGGAGATGAACACCCGGATGTCCTTGTCGGCCTGCACTTCCATTTTCAGTTGCTTAAGCATGGGAGTTACGATCTCGATGCCACGACATTCCGTATGGGTGCCAAAAACAAGCTCCTGCAGCGATGCTGAGTGGACTTTGATGTCATGTCTGGACATAGCTGTCTTCACCTTGAGCACACGCAGGCGCAGGCAGCGGGAGAGCAAGGTGCCTAGGTCGTTGATGATGCATCCTTCGAGGGACAGCCTCTCAAGCTTGGAGAACTCGCCGTCCAGCAGCCGTGTGAAGCAGATGTTATGCACGGCAATCTTGATGGAGGTGGTGCGGGGGAAGCAGGCAGCAACGGCGGAGCTATGTTATGGCCTGAGGGGGCCGTGGCCCCCCCAGCCCAAACGATTATTTTCCATTACTACGTAGTACTGGCTCCTACGGGCTGCAGTTCGGCTTGGAATCAGGCTCATCTTCACGTACAATACACCATTCAGAGCAGGGTATTTTTACTCTTTTTTTTTTCATGTGTCATACTTACATTTTGCAGAGTCAAAACCAAACATATTCATGATTAGTTACTAACTAACTGAAGTTGACAGACAATGCCTGCTGATGGGCACCAGGCATAGTTTCTCTCTGCATATATTCATGAATTGTCATTGACCAACTGAAGTTGGTTTTGCACTATTGCCCTGTTTCCCGACAGTCCGGGATTTGGTAGTCAGTTTTCAGTAGCGATTTGCTATCCGTTATCCTGGGCGAGCATTGTCAAGTCTACAAAATCTAACTACCATAACAGCCGCACCGTCAGTGTCATTTATCGCAAACTGAACCTGGAACAGGCTCGACCATACCAGCCGAATGCAAGGTAACTGATAACATTTCAAGTCGTTTCTTCGACTAAAAGCAAAATCTCCGAAGCTCGCCAAAGTCTGACGAGAAAATCAATAGAAATGAACTTTACCAAATCAATAGAAATGAACTTTACCACAAAAATGGTGTGTTTTAAGTACGGCTCAGGGGTCCCTCATATATTCACGAGAGAGCAATGTGAACCACTACTGTATTTAGCTGACATGGTCTTAACTCTACCTCAGGAATACACAACTTTGCACTGATTATTGCAGGCCAATCTTGTATTGCGCATTTCTTAGGTAAAGGCAGGCAAGTGCCAAGTTTGGTAGAGCTTGTGTTCAGAAAAATAAGAAAAATAGAAGAGCAACCGGAATACACTGGTCAATGATAAGAATTGCAAAGAAAGTGGGGGTCAACCGAAACTTTGCTGCCGACACATGTCCTGAAGCCTAAGCAACAAAAGCAGAGTCAGACCAGGCAGTCAAAACCCGCGTTAACACGTCCAATCCCAACTTTACTACAATTCTTGGAGTCTTGATTCAGAGGAAAGAAGAAGAAAAAAATCTACCAATATGAAGCACATTCTTGAAACAAGAAGCATCATGCGACATCGAAATTGAGGATTGTTTTCCATAGATTTGATCCTTCCTTCAGGCGGCCAAGTTCTCTTGTGTTGTGTCAACCTAGGCAAACACCAAAGGCTTTAGAGGACTTGTACATCATTTCCCCTTTTTTTACCTTTGGTACGTAAGAAATATGAAAATCACATATTTATTATGCAATCTGCCCACATCCTCTGTGCAATATCGTCTCTTAAAGCATCGCCCGTGTCACACTGATTGTTGAGTGCTGAAACATCATGGCCATGTGCGTCATCCCCACTTTCACGGGTATCGATTGGGATTGTTCGGTTAACTGAGGGTCCTTCAGCATCTTCTTGCCTCTGAATTATGTTATGCAACACCACTGCCGCTGCTGGAATTTTCAGTTGAGTCTCTAACCGGTACGATGTCGCAACCTTTAAAACTGGAAATCTCATCTTTAATAGACCTATAGCATTTTTCATATGGCCATGCAGTTGTGCATGACGAAGGTTGAACAACTCCTTGTAGTCTCTTGCATGGCAACTTCTCTGCTCCTGCTCTTCAATATGGTAAGGGACCCCGCTATAAGGAGCAAGAAAGGAAGGAGTGTTCGGATAACCCCCATCTACCAAATAGTATTTGCCTCTTGAAACTTGAAATCCAGATTCAGCGGCAGAATACAAGACATCTGCATCAGATGCAGACCCTTCCCGGCCAGAGGACACATGGACAAAATTGAGATCAAAATCACAAGCAAGCATCACGTTTTGAGTAATGGATCCTTCTCCATTTCGATATGGAGCCGCTTCCCTATCTGATATTGTCAACGGGACATGAATTCCATCGATTGCTCCTATGCAGTCCTGCAAGAGAAAAACATCTACTAAGTAATTGAGATGCAACAGAAAATCATACAAGTTACGAGAATATGCAAGCTTAAGTTAGACACAGTTACCTCAAAGTAAGGCCCGTAATGCGGATCAGATAATATTTTCCAATGAGCCTTAGTTCCAGGATGCTTCACAAAGTCACCTTTCAGTGAGACGATTGCATCAAAGCATGCCTTGATATGTCTATGGATGGTCTCTCTGCTGCGCTCAAATCTATCACTTAATTGGTCAAAATTAGCATTTCGTGAGAGCATATACACAAACATGCCGATCTGCTCTTCCACAGAAACACCTCTCGTATTCCGCAGGAGATGTTTTAACCTGACATACTGTGAAAATTCACGGAGAACATGAGGTTCAATCCGAAGTTTCGGATAGCCCTGACCTCGGTCATCTTCGAGAACTTTGCATATCCATTCTGCGCCACTGCGATATCGTGTACGTTTTGCCTCGTACCCGGCGGAAGCTAGATATAAAGCTGGCAAAATGAGTAGCATCATCTCATCATCTTCTTCCTCTGAGTCACTGAGATCTTCAGGATCCATTTTGCCAAAAATCACTAGCATTCGGAAAAGATTAAATTTCAAATGAAGAACCGGGAAGCAAATATATGTCTGCAGAAAGTTAAAAAGAGGTGCTGGACAATAACAATCAAGAAGTAGAGGGAAAAGTAGCATGGATATTAATATTAGCTTGACCAAGGAATTTCCCACAGCAATAAGTTAATTCATTCGTCATTGAGGAATAGAAGAATTTATCGGTAACTGCTTAAGAAAAAGAGCTGGCAGCTCACATTTGGGTCTCAAAATTGATGACACAAATGTTGAAGCAGCATTTCATGTTTAAAAATGGAGGCGTTTTGGAAAGTACAGAGTGCGCCGACCCATGTTCTTATTTCTTGGAAGGTAATATGGGAGGTCAATAATATGATGACATAAATGATCCAAGGCAGGGTAAACAGTTGAGATCCCCCAAAGCCAATTTACTAAAAATTCACCAGATAAGTATGGCAAGAAACTGGGGGAAACACTTTTTCGTCATAAGTATGGCAAGAAACTGGAACAAAGATTAAAAATAAAAACCTCTTCCTGTTATCTAGCTATATACTTAAATTTATTTAGTCCCCGACGTCAAGAGCAAATGAGGAACCGGAAGGAAATATTTCCGATACATTTTGTTTGGCGGTAGAATCCATCCTTCCTACACGTTTGTGAAGTACTAAGAACACCTTGTAAATGCGTATTACTAACATATGATGCAGCAGATGATGAGATGAGATTACATATCCCTCATGTAATTAACGAATATTACCAACACATGAGCCATAAGTAACAACAGGCTAACGGATGCATCAAGCATTGGTGACACTAGTCCTCCGATCTACAAAAGCATACTCTATCTGTACTAGAGCGAATTGGGGAGGCATCGGGCGCTACCTGAGGATTGGCGACGGAGCCGAGGCTGCCCAAGCCGTCGCCGGCAAGGAAGGAGGGCGCAGGATACGAGACGGACAGTGGCGACGGGGACCGGGACGGTGGGGGAGGGGGGGGTCACACCAGGCGAAGCCACCGGCCACCGCAGATGAGCGCCGTCGGTCGGCGAGGAAAGAGAAACTGGACTGTCGTTGAAGAAGTCGTCGTTCTGGGCTGCTGGGCCACCTTTACACATGTACACATGGGCCTCATCTACGCGCAGCCCAACCGACATTTCTTCCCAGCATTGTTCAGTCTCGTTCGTAGCGAAGCAAGTCAACAGACTTCACTCCATACTGCTAAAAGAAAAATTCACTGCATACGAAGATACCGTTCATTCAAGTTTTCATTGGGCACATTTAGCATGCCTCAAATTCACTTTTCCTTTGAATTACTCTTTTTTTGTATAAATTTCGCATGGAAAACTTTTATAGGACAAGTTTGAACTCGTCCTATTCAGATATTGATCGTTCTTGGTTTGAAATGCTTTAGTTGCCTACAGAATTTGGGCAGCTTTTACTCTTCTTTTTTTTTAGCAAAGGGCAGCCTTTGCTAAAGTTTTTTTTTTTTTTTAGAAGAGCCTTTGCTCTTTTTTTTTTGAGCGGTCGAGAAGAGCCTTTGCTAAAGTTAGATCCACAAAAGATGCATGAAAAATGGAAGCCCAATTACGTTAGCGAAAATGAGGCCTGCACCGCCAACGGGCTTCGTAGTCTCGTAGAAAAAAAAACTCCGAGGCTCCGAGGTCTCCACGCCTCCACCGCCCCACTCACAACCTTATCGTCGCCGCGTGTCTCAAAAAAAAAAAAAACTTATCGTCGCCGCGGCACGAGCACAGATGGCGCCGCCGGCCGCAGCGCCGCCTCCCGCCATGTCCGCCCTCCCCACCTTCGCCTCCTCCCACCCATACCCCTCCCTCCCCACGCCCAGAACCGCCGCCCCCAAACCACGCCTCAACCTGGCCTACGCCGGGGCCGCCGCGGCTCCCAATGCCGTCCCCCACCGCAGCGCCGCCGCCTCCAACGACCGCCTGCGAGGTCTGGTCCGCCGCGGCGACCTCGAGGAGGCCCTCCGGCTCGTCGATTCCATGGCGGGCCTCGAGCCGTCCGCCGCCGCCGCGGGGCCCTGCGCCGCGCTCATCAAGAAGCTGTGCGCGTCCGGGCGCACCGCGGAGGCCCGGCGCGTGCTGGCCGCCTGCGAGCCCGACGTCATGGCCTACAACGCCATGGTCGCCGGGTACTGCGTCACGGGGCAGCTCGACAACGCCCGCCGGCTCGTCGCGGCGATGCCCATGGAGCCCGACGCCTACACCTACAACACCCTCATCCGCGGCCTGTGCGGGCGCGGCAGGACCGACAACGCCCTCGCGGTTCTCGACGATATGCTCCACCGAGGGTGCGTCCCCGACGTGGTCACCTACACCATCCTGCTCGAGGCCACCTGCAAGAGGAGCGGGTACAAGCAGGCCATGAAGCTGCTCGACGAGATGCGCGACAAGGGGTGCACCCCGGACATAATCACCTACAACGTCGTCGTTAACGGCATTTGCCAGGAAGGGCGGGTCGATGATGCCATGGAGTTCTTGAAGAGCCTGCCGTCCAATGGATGCGAGCCAAACACCGTTAGCTACAACATTGTGTTGAAGGGCTTGTGCACCGCGGAGCGGTGGGAGGACGCCGAGAAGCTCATGGCTGAGATGAGTCGCAAGGGGTGCCCCCCAAATGTGGTGACATTCAACATGCTCATCAGCTTCTTGTGCCGGAGAGGATTGGTTGAGCCTGCGATGGAGATTCTTGATCAGATCCCAAAGTACGGGTGCACGCCCAATTCATTGAGTTACAACCCAATACTTCACGCGTTCTGCAAGCAAAAGAAGATGGACAGAGCCATGGCGTTTGTGGAACTGATGGTGTCCAGCGGCTGTTACCCCGACATCGTTTCATACAACACTCTTCTTACCGCGCTGTGTCGCGGCGGGGAGGTTGATGCCGCTGTTGAGCTGCTTCATCAACTGAAGGACAAAGGCTGCACCCCTGTCTTGATTAGCTACAACACCGTCATCGATGGCCTTACCAAAGCCGGCAAGACAGAGGAAGCTTTAGAGCTGCTGAATGAGATGGTAACCAAAGGGCTTCAGCCAGACATAATCACTTACTCGACAATATCTTCTGGCCTTTGTCGGGAAGACAGGATCGAAGAAGCGATCAAAGCATTTTGTAAGGTGCAAGACATGGGCATAAGGCCCAACACTGTGCTGTACAACGCGATACTTCTTGGGCTTTGCAAAAGGCGCGAAACGCATAGTGCTATCGATCTGTTTACTTATATGGTATCAAATGGCTGCATGCCAAATGAATCGACCTACACTATATTGATTGAAGGCTTGGCTTACGAAGGCTTGGTCAAGGAGGCACGGGAAATGCTGGCTGAGTTGTGCTCCAGAGGGGTGGTGAGTAAGACTTTGGTAAATAAGGGAGCCATTCGGTTACTTGATGCTTGATGGAACTATGCATACGTAAAAGGTTGACCAGACCAGTAGGAGTGTGTGGATCCAGGAATATGTTCTTGTGCATCTTCGGCAATAGAGATACTTCATTGTTCTTAATGATGTCTTATTTGACGCTGTGTTCTTATGAACATTTGAGTGTCCTTTCTTAATGTGAAGCGCACAGCCTCCTCCAGTTCAACTTGCTAGAAACTTGTACAGGATTCCTCTCTCTTCTTTAATATACTCAATAGGAGCTATCCTATCTTGTTTCCACAGAACTGTTCTGACTGGAAAATAGTTTTGTTTTCTTAGATTATAAGAAAGGAATGCGTTGACACTCTATTCTGATTCAAACTACTTATTCTGCTTTCTCAGTTGAGTTCGCAATAAAAACTGAGACAAATTCAATGTTTATGCGATTTTCCCAGATAATCTTAGACACCTAAATTTTCTAAAGTTTGCCTATCTGCTGCAACTATCCACTAAGCTTTTTGGTTATGCAAAGTTTATACTTTTATCATTCATCATTGTATCATGTATGAATATAACACCTGCATTTACTACTCTGGTCATAGTTGTGATGTTCAGTTATATATTCTATTCTAAGTTTCCAGCAAAACATTAGAAACTTCAGTTGGCATTGCGCTGTTCATAGTGTTGGATCCATGCAGTTTGTGCTTTCCCGGTTTGCATAAAAAGGTTATTTCGTAGGTGACGAAGCATTGGCAATTGGTCAGAGTGACACAGTAGATATTACTTATCTACTAAACTTGTGAAGGAAGTTTTCAATAGTACTTCTGTTCTTACATTTCTACTGAATATTTGAGTCCGAGTACTGTAAACTTTCGAGTTCCGACAGAATTTCAACTAAGCATGACTTTGCCCAGACTGTAGACACAACTATGATTGACCCCATAGAAAGAAATGCAGGGGAACATTTTTATTTTTTTCTGAAAGATCCTGCTAAGTGCTGGCCCAAAGGAGCAAAGTTTACATGCAGGTCCAAAGGATTTTTTGAATGTTGGCAGGAGGACTGCCAAATTCATTGATCAGAAGAATGTGTTACAAGAGTCCTCAGAGGAGGAAAGCACCGCAAAGGCAGCGCAAAAAGAAAAGAAAGAAAAGGACCCGTCGGCAGCACCACAAACCCAAGCTCTACCATCAATCGTGAACACCATCGGAACCCATCGGCGGGATCACCAAGGTGACGCCTCCAAGGAGGAAAACGAAGTTGAGGACTCCGCCGTCACCCGATCTGGCACTGCCCGATCTTAGGTTTTCACCTGGAGATCTCACACTATTGGGAAGGAAGGGCAAGCGGCTCCACAACGATACCTTCAAGGAGGAAGACGACATCCATGGACGCCGTTACCGCCGGCAACGACATAGTCGATGCATGATTTTCATCCGGAACCGAGTCTTCCACCAACAATCCCAGGATCCGAGGCCACCAGCGCCACAATGCAACATGAGCCCAAAGCAGGCACTGCCAGAAACTAATTGGTCAGGCCGCACGCAGGAACTAGGCGAGCACACGCCAACCCGACCGGTCCGCCCTGGGCGAGCCAAGCCGGATCTGGCCATCCTCTACCTCCGTGCGCAGAACTGGGCGATCCTCCGCACCGCAGCGCACAGGAAAGGTCGAGGGAGAGCCAAACATAGCCGGTCCGCACCGCCGCGCGCAGGACTGGGCAGGAACCAGGCCAAACTGTGCAGCTCGCACCGCCGCGCGCAAGAACATGACTCTCCGTGCTAGATCTGGCCTGCCCGAGCCTTCTGTAGCACAGGACAACTAAACGGCACCACAGCTCCAGGAGCCGGGCATGGACGCGCTTGAAGGAGAGACAACCACCGGCAATCCCCGACACCATCGCTACAGCCACCACACGGTAAAAATACGTTGCCGGACTAGGCGCGAAACGCAGCCACACTCCAACGGCGCCTAATGCCTTCTCGAGCCAGCCCTCCAGCCACAGGTCGGCAGAGGCCAGATCTAGCAAAAACCGACCACAGCGGCCCCGCATTTGCACGGCGCCCGAGCGAGCAGCAGGTGCCAACGAAGGCCACCCGCAACCCACGCGCCACGCCCGACGTGCGCAGCCACGCGCAATGGCACCAGCCCGTCGTGCCCGCCGCGCACCCCGGCGCCACCTCGTCGCGCCCATCGCGCCCTCCGCGCACCGCGACGCCACCTCGCCGCGCACGTCGCGCCCTCCGCGCACCACGGCGCGCTCTCGCCGCACCCGTCGCGACCGCTGGCACCGGCTCGCCGCGCGCCTCCACGCCGCCCATGGCAGCCGCCACGCCAAGCAAGCAGGCAGAAAAAAGGAAAGGGCCCCGCCGCCACCTTCACAGGAGTCGGCCCGGTCTTCGCCGGCCGCTCCTCCGGCGACGGCGAGCCGAGGGGAGGGAGGAGAGAGGGGCGAGTCGCCTCGATCTAGAGTTTCCCCCGTGTCGCCAGGGAGGGCGACGCGGGGGACGCGGTATTCGAATTGGACGCGGGGGACGCAGGTCCAAAGGATCAAAGGAGGAAAGAAAGGAAATGAAAAAGGCCCCCCTCCGGAGGCAGCGACGTCCGGCTGATTTCTCACGACGGGTCCCCGAAAGGGGACTCCAGGCACTTTGCCCCAGCTATTCGCCATAGCTCCAGGCATCTCCACAACTGAAGGGCCTTGCACCAATGAAAAATTCACTACAAGACCTATTACTAGCGCTGGTGCCCACTTTAGTCCCTGTGGTTACAAATACCCGAAATACAGTCACCAAACTTGCACTTGGGGGTCATCTACGGTCCATTGTACGGGTTGGTGTACGTATGTGCTGATCTGGCGCGAGTCAACCGCTGCCAAGTGTGCTTTGACTGCCACATCTGCCAGCTCGCTCGAATACGCATGCACGCAGGTTTTTTTTTGCAAATTTGCCAGTTATTAAAAGATCCCCACCTGGTCGGACCGAGCGCATCCCCTGGTCCGACCGAGCCACCCCCTGTCTCGCTTCTCCCCTGTTCGTCGTCGCTGCCGAGGTGGTTGCCTTGACGTCGCCGGCGTGGGCGAGCGTGGAGACGGCCCCATGAGCTCGTCGTCGGACGCTGAGCCGCCGCCGTCCGCGCCATTTGGGAGGGGCCTGCGTGACGTCCCTCTCGCACCGACGCGTCGTCAGGACCATGCCTTGCCGCCCCTCTATGGTACGTCACCGTCGCCGGCACGTTGTGTACTCGATCTGTCCATTGTAGCTCCGGGGAAGAGTTTGCGTTCGAGTCAATTGCGCACAGGTGCTAGGGTTTGGGCTATTTCTCTCCCCTTTTGCCACGGATGGTGTAGGGTTTAGGGTTTTAGCAGCGGATGTTGAACAGGGCCACAGATGAAAGTTAGGGTTTCGTATGGGCTATGGATGTTGTGTTTGGAGATGATCTAGGGTTTGCAGAGCAAAATTAGGGTTTGATTTTGGATATGTTAGGGGAAGACCATGCTCGCTTCTCCCCTGTCTCTTTGCTTTATATGGCCTGGTTGTTGATCATAAGGCGTTTTGCCCATGAGATGATCGTTTTGCCCATGAAAGATCATATATTTGTTCAGTGGAGGCCATGAATCAGTGCTTTTTTTCTGCAACATGTATGAATTTTGCTGTGTAAGATAACTGAATTTTTATGTGTGAACCTGTCTGAATTTTGAAATGTCTGGACTTGATTTAGTACAATAACTGAATGTTGTCACTAAGCATTGCATCTTTGCTTGTTTTGGTCCAATTACATTCTTTACTGCTTGCTTAGTACCCTTGATTAGGTCCTGCTTACTCAGTTAACTGAGCTACTGGTGGTTTGATACAATAACTGAACTTTTGAAATTAACTGAACATTTTCAGCTTGACTGAACCTTCATAAATGTCTATGTTTATCTTGTCTGAACATTGCCACTTTGATTGTTTTGCAGGACCCCTAAGCAACCATTTCTCTGTTGAGGTCATACATGGTGGCAATTTCCTTTGTGCAAGCAAGCATAGGGATTACCACAAAGGCCACTCCATTTGGTATGACTACTGTGACATAGATAACTGGACACCTACTGTTGTTGCTAGTCTAGTGGAGGAAATTGGGTATGAGTTTGAGGGCAGGATGAGGGCTTACTGGTGTGTTCCTGGGTTGGCAGTGTACAAGAATGGATTAAGAGAGACTAAGATAGGGGACAACACTATGACAGAGAACATGAAGGATTGTGCTCTGAATGGGAACCATTTTCAGCAAATATTTCTTGATCATGATGAGAGCATGAGATCATATATTTCACCTGTTCCTGTTCATTCTGATGATGAGGATCCTCCATTTGCCAAATTCAGTGGAAGTAGGCCAAAGAAAGAGCAAGTGCATGATCAAGATGAACATCAAGAGGACCATGTTGAGCAAGTTGTACTGGCACAGGAGCAGGCTGAGCAAGATCAAGATGAACAGCAAGAGGACAATGTTGAGCAAGTTGTAGTGGCACAGGAGCAGGTTGAGCAAGATCAAGATCATGAGGCTGAGCAAGGTCTAGTTGACGATGCACTATCAGAAAGTGAGGAAGAGTCAGAAGAAGAGGATTACATGCCAGGACCACCTCAACCAGGAGAGTACATGCATACATTTCAGTTTGAGTTCAGGGGCAGAAGAAAAAGCTGTAGGGTTTTAAACATGGATGCAGTGGATACAGTTGGTTGTTCAGTAATGCAGGATTCAGATGAAGATTTCATTCCACAAATTGTTGATTCAGACATTGATCTGCAAGATGATGATGACTTGTTTGACAAAAATGTTGATTGTGAGAAAGGCAAAGGTAAAGCAGTCCAAGAAGAAGCTGATGATCCTACTGAAGATGTGGACATGTGCTTGCCTTCTTATGATGAAGATAAGGTTAAGCTGAATTTCAAATGTTTCAGAGAAGAGGACCTGTCTAAACCAGAGTTCCAAGTGGGTCAGACATTTGCTAGTGTTGAGTTACTGAGGAGGGCTATCAAGGAGTATAGCTGTCATGAAAGGGTTGACATCAAGTGCCCTAGAAATGATAGGAAAAGAGTTAAGGCCATTTGTGAAGATGGGTGTCCATGGTCTTTGTTTGCATCATTTGATGGAGAATCAATCGCTTCATGATCAAGAAGTATAACCCAAAGCATACCTTCTTAAAGAAATGGAGTGTCAAGTCATTCACTGCTCCCTTCATGGCAGGAAAATATCTTGATTCATTCAGAGCAGATGAAAACATGAACATGAAGAATTTTGCAAGGGTTGTTCAGAAGGACTGGAACATGACAACAATAAGGAGCAAACTTAGAAGGGCCAGGAGACTAGTGAAGAAAGTCATTGAAGGAGATGAGTTAGAGCAGTATAACAGTATGTGGGATTATGCAGCAGAATTCAGAAGATCAAACCCAGGCAGCTCTTTCTATGTAGGTGTCAATGATGGCATATTTGGAAGTTGTTATTTCTCTCTGGATGCCTGCAAAAGGGGTTTCATGCAAGCCTGTAGGCCTGTCATTTGTTTGGATGGATGCCACCTGAAGACAAAGTATGGAGGTGTTATGTTGTGTGCTGTTGGCATGGATCCTAATGACTGCATTTACCCTCTAGCTTTTGCAGTTGTTGAGGTAGAGAACACTGACACATGGAAATGGTTTCTGTCAAATCTGAAGAGTGACTTGGGAATTCTGAACACAGAGCCATGGACTATAATGTCAGACAAGCAAAAGGGGCTGATCAAGGGAGTGAGGCAGCACTTTCCTGATGCAGAGCACAGACACTGTGTTAGGCATATATGGCAGAATTTTTAGCAAACACACAAAGGAGATGTTCTTAAGAACCAGTTATGGAAGTGTGCAAGGAGCACAACACCAGAACTGTGGGCTGCAAGCATGGAGGAAATGAAGGTCATCAGCTTAGAAGCATACAAATGGCTTGAGCAGCTACCACCCAACACTTGGGTTAGGGGCTTCCAAAGAGAATTGGTCAAGTGTGATATCCTTCTGAACAACAACTGTGAGATTTTCAACAAATATATTCTTGAGGCCAGGGAGATGCATCTCAGATCAATGATTGAGAAGATCAAAATCCAGCTCATGGTCAGATTCTACAACAAAAGAAAAGAGGCAGAGAACTGGCATGGTTCTGTATGCCCAAAAATAAGAAAAAGAATTGAAAGGAATATAGAGCTGGTAGCTACATGCATGGTTTCAAGGGCTGGTGATGGCATTTTCCAGGTTGACAACAGGAGCAAGACATACATTGTTGACCTCAAGGAAGAGAGTTGTTCATGCAAAAGGTGGGATCTTAGTGGAGTTCCATGCCACCATGCAATTGCATGCTGCAGACATGAGAGAATTGACCCAGAGAGTTTGGTGCACTCCTGCTACAGTATTGAAGCATTCAAGTTAGCATACAAACCAATTATCAAGCCTTGCAGAGATAGGAGTGAGTGGCAGAAGATGAATGGTTGTGAAATTAAGCCACCTGTCTATGAAAAGAAAGTAGGGAGTCCTTCAAACAAGAGTAGGAGAAAGCAGCCTTATGAGATTGAAAAGAAAGATGGCACAAAGGTACTGACCAGACATGGAGGCACAATAACATGTTCATACTACCATGAACAGGGCCACAACATCAAAGGATGTAATACTAGAAAAGCTGGCATTTTGCCAAAACTACCAGTGAGAAGGGGGCCAAGGGCTATTCCTGAGGATGTGTCTGATGATGAACTAGTTATGGCACAACAGGATGATGGGCAAGTCACACAGGAGGAGGTTCATGTCACACAAGATGATGGCCAACTTACACAGGAGGAGGTCCATGTCACACAAGATGATGGCCAACTTACATAGGAGGATGTCAATGCCACACAAAATGATTGCCCAGTGCAGCAACAAGAGGATGAATATGATACACCAGTTGTCTTTCAGGTAAATTCTAATCTTTTTTGTCCATTTCTTTTAGGTTGTATTTAATATGATACACCAGTGATGGTAGCATGTGATGATTGGCTGTGTACAGGTGCAAGACTTTGGATGTACAATGCTTCATAAGATGCAGCAGTCTAGGCCTGTACCTAGACAAGAAACTGAAGGCACTCTGCCAGATTCATCATTCATATTACAGGCATCCAGTTCTCAAGCTTCAGCGCATACAACAACAGCTACAAATGGTGGCAAACTGACCATGAAGTTGCTGAAGATGAAAAGAGACAAAGAAAGGCAGATTGTAGCCAGAAGAGATGAAGCACTAGAGGCAATGAATGAGATGGCAGAGAGGAGAGCAGAGGAGGCTGAAGCAAAAAGGCAGGAAATTGCTATCAGGAAAGCAGAGAAGGCAGCCAGAAGAAGAAGAGCAGCAAAAGAGAAGAAGGCTGAGGAAACAGCAGCAAAGCTGGAAGCTTCAGCAGCAAGAAAAGCTGCATTACAAGAAGAGAAGGAGGCTAGGGCAATTGAAGCAATTGCAGCTAAGGCAGAGGCAGCAATGAAGAGAAGAGAAGAGCAAGAAGCAAAGAGAGCTATTGCAGCACTGGAAAAAAAAGATCAAGAAGCAAAGAAGAAACAGCAAGAAGAGGCCAAGAGAAGAAGAGCTGAAGAGAAGAAGCAAGCAGGAGGGCCAAGTGGACATGTGCCAAGAAGAAAAGAGTCAACATGTTTGATGAGTTCAAATGAAGCAGTGCTGTTGCACTTGCATTTTAGTGATTTTTTGGCAGAAACTTAAATCTGAGTGTTTGAAACTACTAGAGCTCAAATGTAGTTCATTCAGTGTCTCATTTCAAATGTACCAGACATAAGTGGTTCATTTAGTAATTTGGTGCAAACTGAAAATGCTTCTCTATCCACTAATTATTGCTGAATTTTTATGACTGAATTTGATGCAAACTGAACTTTGATGCAAACTGAACATGCTTCTCTGTCCATTATTGCTGAATTTGATGGACAATTTGATGCAAACTGAACTTTGATGCACCGTCCATTATTGATTTTTATTGCTGAATTTGATGCAAACTGAACATGTGTACCAAATTTTGATTAAAGAAAAAAAATCAAACAAAAAAGTTTTGCCTGGGTCTCGAACCCAGGACCTGTGGTATTGAACATTGGGGGCAATGCCAGTGGGGTAGTACTAGTGCTTTGATCAAGGGCTAGGTACTAAACTAGCTATTTACTAGTTGCTAGTGGCCCAATGGCCCATGCTGATTCGGTTTCCTTCTCTGCTCTTTAAGCCCACCCACCCACCGCTCCACTCGCCACTCACCTCCAGTCCACAGTCCACCCACGTCGCCTCGGTTACCCCGCTACCAAACTTCCACTCCGCCGTCAAGAAAACCACCGCCGCCGAGCACCACACCGCCGTCGACGCCATGGACAACTCACCCGTCTGGCAGAGGCTGATCGAGGACCTGGCACGCGACGACAAGGCCATGCGCGCAGACCTGAAGGAGATCGCGCAGTGGTTCCCCAGCATCGGAATGATGCGTCACCACGCGCGTGGCCTCCTCAAGGTCATGACCGACGATGAGCTGGACCGCGCCATCACCGACCCCAAAGGTATCTCTCCGGCGTTGGTCCTCCGTTTCGGGATGCAGGAGACGCGCTCCGACGACCCGCGGCAGCGCGCGCGGTGGTGGATGTACCGGTCCGCCATCGCGTTTCCTCCAGGATGGAGCGCGTCAAGGATGTCGAAGTGGTCGTCCTCGCGCCTGTCAACATGGTGTACTGGGACCGCTTCCAGCCCGAGCTGCTGGTGCGCGACGACGTCTCCGACACCGACTCGTCCTCCTCGGAGTACGACTCCGACGACACCTTTGGCTACGATGTCGACTTGTCCGAGTCGTCTGGCGAGGAGGAGATTGAGGTGATTGTCCTCTCTGACGACGAGCCGGAGATCAAAGTGGCGGCTCCCATCGTCCCTGAGCCGGAGGTCCAGATGATGGCGCCCGTCGCCAGGGAGGGTGACAAGCACCGCCCCATTGACGTCGAGCTGCTTCCAGATGTTCCTGACATCGTCAAGCAGGAGGTGGTCTTGGGCCTGGAAGCACAGGTTGACGTCGCAGCACAGCCAGAGAGGAAGAAGAAGAGGAAGGTGGCAGTTGCCATGGAGGTTCGCCGCTCGGAGCGCCTGCAGAAGATGAAGAACTGAAGATGAGGAGGCCAACATGAAGAAGATGCAGTTGCAGTTAGTTAGGTATGCTGAAATATACAAATTTTCAGCATATAAGTTATAAAATAGTGTAGTTTTGTTAGGTGTGCTTGTATATTCAGCACATAAGTTATTTCTAATTTCTGTTGGCAATGTTGAAGTACTATTTGCTGTTGAACTTATGTTTATGATGTTGATGCTGTCTTGTTGAACTAAGTAAGTGGCAATGATGAAGTGCTATAAAATAGTGTAGTTTATGCTGTTGATGCTGTCTTGTTGATGCTGTTGATGCTGTTGATGTTGTCTTGTTGCTATATAAGGCAACAATCCAAAAGTGTGTTGTTGCTATATAAGGCAACAATCCAAAAGAAGTTAACTGAATTTTGTCTTAACTGAACTTTTGGAGTTAACTGAATTTTGTCTGTTGATGTAGCTGTCTTGTTGAATCTTTGTCTTAACTGAACTTTGTCAGTTAACTGATTTTTGAAAGTTAACTGAAAAAGTGTTCAACATTTAGTAGTTCAGTCATTGAGCAGTGAACTGAGAATTTTGTTATGTATTTAACTTCCAGAATTCAGTCATTGAGCAGTGAACTGAGAATTTTGTTATGTATTTAACTTCCAGAATTCAGTCATTGAGCAGTGAACTGTAAAAATTCAGTCAACTGTTAAAATGGCTTGAGCAGTGAACTGTACAAATTCAGTTATCTTTTCAAAGCTACAAATTTTGTCAGCAAATTCAGTTAACTTGCTCCAGAGCTTTGCCTTATGCATGCACCTTTGGTCCACCAACTGGTTCAAATTTGTACTTGCACACCCTGTAACTTGCATTCTGCATGCACCTTTGGTCCACCAACACCACCAGAGCAACCACCAGATCCACCACCACCAGATCCCCTTCTTCTTCCTTCTCTTCCACCAGATCTTCATCTTCATCCTCTATTTGCCCTTCTTCTGCTCCTGTTCCCCTGGTCTCCAGCAGCAACCATGGTGTCCTAGGATGATCTCCCAACCTCTTCTGAAGATGACTCGGTGACTAGCAAGGTTAGTCATGTCCTCTCCTCCACGCAGCTAGGGTTAAACAGCTTCTAGGGTTATACTTAACAAATGCAATTTTTTATTTGTTTTAGCCTCCTGCCATAATTTTCTGCAAAGAATGGACTGGCCTGGCCACAGATCTGCCTAGCTTTACATGTGAGCATGGATCTTTGTGTGAGAAGCTTGTGGCTTTTCAATCAGTTGACAGTGGAAGAAGGTTCCTGGCTTGTGCACACAAGGTTTGTAAAAATCCAGATAATAGTGCCATTTTAATTTCATTTCAATCATTTGACAGTGGCAGGGTGGCTAGCTACTGCTATAGTGCCATTTTATCTGAAGATTTGCAGATAACTGAATAATGTCACTTAACTGAATCTTTGTTTGGATGATAGGAAGTACCTAAATGCACCTATGTGGAATGGATAGACCCTGAGTGGCCTGAAGCATTGAAGATGAGCCTAGCTACCATATGGAGCATGTATGAAGAGGAGACAAAACAGAGGCTAACACAAAATGTGTTGAGTGCTGAAGAGAACTTGAAGATCATGGAAGAGAAGACAAAAATGGAGAATGAGCTGAGACATTTCAAGCTTGATTTTGACAAGATGGTGGCTGAAAAGGAGCAGGCAATGAGCCAATTAGGCACCACACAAATTGCTCTGGCTGATCTCAAGGAAGAGCTTGAGAAGAAGAAGAGCACTGACAAATCAGTAACAAACATTCATCAGGTATTCAGGGCTAAGGCAGAGAAAGAGAGGGACCAAGTCATGCAGGAGAGGGATCAATTGAAGCAAGAGAAGAGAAAGCTTGAGTACATGATTGGTGACTTATTCAAACACAAAGAGGAGACCAAGGAGAAGATAAGGAAGCTTAAGGGGATGCTGAATGATTTTGACTGATATTATCTTGTTCTTGTCCCAGTGTAAACTGATTTTGTCTCAGTTATGTTGTGAAATGGATTTGGTTGTCAACTAAATTTATCTTGCCTGTCAACTGAATTTTAAGTGCAATGGATTTGATTGTCAACTGTAATATGTTGTGAAATGATTAGAATTGAATCGACATGTTGTGTTGTTGTTTAAATAAAGAAGTAACATAACAACATTGGTACATATTCAACATACCAAGATAAGATTGGTACATAACTCCAGTCTTCATATTACTTGATCAATTATCCATTACAACCATCACAGCATGCAACCATTACAACCATCACAGCCTGCATCCAAACCCAAAACAAGTACTTAATCTACTTAGTGTGCTCACTGAAGAACAACTTCACATACCACTGATTTGACTACATCTCACTTCTTCATAACTACTATGAAACACAGCACACAAAGCACCATAACAGCAGGCATCACCAGCTTTAGCAGCACTAGGATTTCTCTACCTAATCCAAGCAGCATAGCAACTTGCTGCTTGGTAGCAAAGTTCTTCTCACTAGGGGTGCCAAAAGACCCAAAATCTACTCTGGCAGCACCTCTCCCAGCCATGCCCCTTCCAGCTATGCTTCTTGAGTTCATTGCTTCAGTCCTCTTCCTCTCAAGCTCCTCCCTTTTATACTCAGCTGCTCCTATTGCATCCACAGCAGCATCACCAACAAGAACCCTATGTTCAACAAGATGCTGCACATATTCTAGCTCCCAACGCCAGAAATCACAGGTGACCTATAAAACAGAGGAAACACATCATATTTAGTTAACTGAAAAAGTTCAGTTAACTATAAAGTTCAGTTAACTATTATTGATCACCAACCAATTGCAGTACCCTAATGCAGTTAACTAAGTTCAATCGGACCCAAAACCCTAATGCAGTCTTATAGATCACCTACTTACAGATCAATCTGATGCAGAACCAGTGAAGAAAGATCTACCACACAGGCTTCAAATCGAACATATCAAAGGCAGAGGAACTTGACCTGGTGTTTGGTGCACCTGTAGAAGAC
The DNA here is from genome assembly GCA_011799875.1 of Thinopyrum elongatum. Lineage (NCBI taxonomy): Eukaryota > Viridiplantae > Streptophyta > Magnoliopsida > Poales > Poaceae > Thinopyrum > Thinopyrum elongatum. The sequence goes on from CM022297.1 coordinate 71,193,225, forward strand.
CCACCCCTCGTGCTCGTCGGTGCCAGAGCAGTAGAACTTGACCTGGTCGCCACAATCCGGGCACGGGATCAATGGAACTACAACGGACCGGCCACGTAGCCCAGATCGAACAGAGCTCGAAGATGACATGAGGAGAGAGGGCGGCGACAATGGCTACGGCGGCGGAGAGAGGGCGGCGGCGGCGACGAGGCGGAGGGTGGCGGCGACGACGGAGTTTGCGAGCTAGGGTTGGGAGAGCAGAGAGCGAGGGAGAGGGCAGCGGGTGGGCTCGGTCGGAGCGGGTGCGGCTCGGTCCGACCAGGTGTGCGACCAGGTGGGGGGGCAGATCTTTTATTCTGGCAAATTTGCAAAAAAAAAACCTGCGTGCATGCGTATTTGAGCGAGCTGGCAGATGTGGCAGTCAATGCACACTTGGCGGCGGTTGACTCGGGCCAGATCAGCACATACGTACACAAAACCGTATAATGGACAGTAGATGACCCCCAAGTGCAAGTTTGGTGACTGTATTTTGGGTATATTGTCTCCAAACCAATTTCTGGCAGTAGTAGATAATACATAGCATTTAATGGACTAAGTCACATATTTTGTAAAAGTCCTCCGGTGGCTTAGGAATTTGCAAAGCAGAAAAGGATAAATAAAAATAGAAAAGAAATAAAACAAAGTAAAAAGTAAAAAGGAAAACAAAAACCCCCTCCCTGGCCCAACTGGGCCACGGCCCAGCCAGCATCCTACCAGGCCGGCCCACGGTGCCCCCCCCCCTTATATGGCCTCGCCACCACCAAACCCTAGCCCAGATCCCCCTCACTCCCTCCCTCATCTCCCCCCCTTCATCCCGATCCAGATCGGGGCAGCGCCCCTGCGCTCGCCACCGTTCGCTGTCGCCCCCGACCCGGAGCCGCTCAACCCCGTCACCCTCGACGACCATCGCCACCACCACGACGCCGTCGACCGCTGGAGCACCACCAGCCACATTGCCGGAGCCCCGCGCCACCCCGACCCCGTCGCCGTCGTCCCCATCCTCCTCCCCGAGCCCCACTGCCCTGTCCCTACGGCTCCGCGGTGAGGCCCCGTCCTCTCCTCCTCCCCGCGCGCGCGCTCGACACACCCACCCCCCGTGCCGCGCACGGCGCGCCCCTGCCATGCTGCTCCTCCTGCCGCCCGTGCACCCACGCGCGCTCGCTCGCGCGGGGCTGCGCCCGAGCCTCCAACGCTCAGCGCTCCGCCGCCCGCGCCCGCGCTCACTGCGGCCCCCGCACCGCCCCTGCTGCTGCTCCCCGTCGTCCCGGGCCTCCAGCGCCCTGCCGAGCTCTGTCACCCTCGCGCTGCTCGCCGCTGCCGCTCGCCCCGCCTACCGCGCGCGGGCCTCGTCCCGCCGCTGCTCGTGGCTCGCCTCGCTCGCTGCTCTGCAGCGCCCGCTTGCCCCGCTCCGCCCGGCTGCGCGCTTAGCCGCTCGCGCCTGCCTCTGCTGCTACCCGCCACCACTGCCACCGCTCCCGCCCACCTGACGCCTGCGCGCGCACGCGCTACCGCGCCATCGCGCCCGCGCCCACGCTCGCCATCCCCTCCGCCGTCTCCCTTGGACTTGGCCGCCGTCGCCGGCGTGCGCCGGACGTGCCCAGCGCCCCCGGGCACGTGCCCGCTCGGGCTGCGCCCGACGCCCGCGCCCGCTAACGGCCACACGGGCCACTGGCGGTTGGGCCCCGCCCCATGTGTCTATGACACAGGGGCCCCACTGCCCAGGACGAAAAATAAAAATAAATAATAAAAATAAAAATGAATTTAATAAATCAATAATTAATTAATTAAGTTTAATTAAACTAATTAATTAGTAGTCTAATTAATCTGTAATTAGTTTAATTAAACTAATTAATTAGTAGTCTAATTAATCTATAATTAGTTTAATTAAACCCTAATTAACCTAAACAGACAATGACGTGCGGGACCCACATGTCGGTTTGACCCAGTCAACAGTGCAGTTGACTGCTGACATCATGCTGACATCATAATTGTATTTTCGAATTAAATTAATTAATAATAATTTCAAAAAATGATTAAAACTTTAGAAAATCATATAAAATAATCCGTAACTCCGATGAAAATAATTTATATATGAAAGTTGCTCAGAATTTCGATACGAGTCTGAATACGCCCTCCGTATTCCTGTCAGATGCCCCTAGCTAGATGAACATGGAACTTTTAGACCGATTTCAATAAATGAATAGTGTCCAACTTTAATTAAATAAATCCGGATAAATTCCTAAATTAACTAAATCATTTAGATAGGCAGTAGAACATCCCTGCATATCATTTAGACATGTCATGCATATTGTTTGCATCTTTGCCGTGAATTTACTGTTTCTTCCCCCCCTCCTTCTCTCTCGATAGACGTCGAGACCGACGCCGTTGCAGCTGAGTACGACTACGCTCCAGACGAGCAGCCCGTTGACGACCCCTCTTTCTTGCCAGAGCAACCAGGCAAGCCCCCCCCCTTGAGCATCCAGATATCGCCCATTCCATTTCTCCTGCTTGCATTGGATTTTTGCTACTGTTAATGTTTGCTCCTATTCTGATGCATAGCCTGCTTTTGTAACCTGTTTATTGTTACCTTACCTGCCTATGTTAAACTGCTTAGTATAGGTTGGTAGTGAACCATCAGTGACCCCCACCACCTTACCCTCGTTGTCCCTGCTTGATCATCGACGATTCGACCAATGTGATCGTCGACCAGAGACCGACACATCACTTCACCCCCTTAGTTGTACGACTCTGCATAGTTACTATCGAGTGCCGAGGGTGATACCTCGTAACGCACTCCTCATGAATACTCTGCAGTGTAGCTATTCGGTCGTGGTCATCGAGGGTGATTCCTCCTTCTCCACTTCCGATACGACTCTGTCGTGCAACCCCTCAGTGTGGACCTCGAGGGTGATGCCTCATACGTTCACCCTGATGATTTCATCGAGTGGAATCCACCGAGGGTGATTCCTCAGGGTTTCCCACTTGATGTTATGACCACACGGGTACTTTGACCTCTGTTACAGGCGGGTCGACCCTGATGGGTACCCGCAGGGGATCTATGATGTCGGGTGTGCCGGAAGGGCACTCGAGTGTGATATTGTGGCGGAGCTTCAGAAACTCTGATCGTCTCCGCGTGTTACTAAATCAGCCTATCGGATTTGGGTATTTGATCTGAGTGGGTCGACGTGCCCTATACGCACTACCACCACGCGAGATTATGGTTTATGGGGCCCTCTACGTCGTACGTTTCTCCTGAAAGCTCTTCAGACGTCACGGTTCACCGTGCGGGCTGATCGCCGGGAATGGGCTGGATACTTCACTGACGAGTTCAGTGTCGCGCCTGCACCCCGGCCAGCCACGCAACGCGCAGGGTGCCCAGGGCGATGGCCCAAGACCTCTGGGTGCATAGGTTAGTCCGGCGTGCTGACCTCTCTGCTGAGCCTAGGTAGGGCGCTGCTTCGTGTTGATCTTCCAAGGCCGGGCATTACCCAGCAAGTGTGTCTGACCGGAGTTGATCGAGCGTGTTGGGTAACAGTAGTGCACCCCTGCAGGGATGAATAATCTATCGATAGCCGGTCCTACGGTAAAGGACGCTCAGTTTGTTTATCCCGATCTACTACTTGAACTGGATACTTGTTACTTAATTGAAGTTTCGGGATCGCTTTCTCGCTGGGAGTCGAGGAAGGATCTCTAAGCTGTACTTCAACATGTTTGCTTAATTAAATGCTATTATACTCTCTTCTATTGATGCAAGATGGTGGCTTCGTGAAGATGTTTGAAGATGCTAGTCTTCGATAGGACTAGGCCTTCTCTCTATTCTGGCATTTCTACAGCCCAGTCCACATATACAGCCTTTCCCCTTTGATAAAGTTGCATATATAGTGTAGATCCTTGCTTGCTGAGTACTTCAGATGAGTACTCACGGTTGCTTTGCTTCCTCTTTTTCCCTATATTCCCCTACTTGGTGATACATCAGACGATGGAGCCCAGGAGCCAGATGCCACTGCAAGAGCTTACTACCAGATGGGTCCAGATGGTACTTACTACTGGATCGAGCCAGCCGACCAGGAGTAGGATCGGAGGCTCCCAGGCAGGAGGCCTACGCCTTTCGATCTAGAGTCGTTGTTTGTGCTAGCCTTCCTAAGGCAAAACTTGTCTAACTATGTCTGTACTCAGATATTATTTGTATGGCTGACTTATGTATTCGGATCTTCGTGATCCCTGGTCTGTAATATTATGGATCTCCGTTTATTTGTGTTAGAGTTGTGTTGTGATATCTTCCCGTGAGTCCTTGTGCTTGACCGTGCATGTTTGCGTGTATGATTAGTGCATGATTGAGTCGGGGGCGTCACACAAACCCCTAGGCTGAACGGCACCCCTCATATCCAGCCCAAATATGGGGCGCCCGGGCACGCCTGCCACGTCGGACCCGGCCACGCTGGCCCACCCGACCCCACATAAATTCCTCCCCATCCGCTCGTCGGACCAAACCCTAACCACTTCACTCCCCTCCACCACTCAAGCTCGCCTCCGGCTCCTTCCGGCCGTCTTCGGCAATGGCGGGCAGCGGATCCGAGTCCTTCACCTCCAGATCCGTCGACCCCGAGCTCATCCCACGCGGTCCCGAGGAGGAGATGGCCGTCCGGCTTGTGCTCAGACTCCATCCATCGGGAATCCATTGCGTCCGCCCAAATGGTGCATGGATCCGGCGCTAGGCCGGCCGTAGCTGCCTCGCCGGAGGCCGTGCGGTCCGGTTGGCGCCCGGACGTGCTGGCAGACGCGCAACCCCTTCGTTGGCGCGCCGAGCATCGGGGCCTCGTCCGACGAGGCCATGGCACGGCGTGCCCGCCGTGCAAGCACCTGGCGCGGGAGATGGCGGCAGCCCTCGCGGCGGTGGACGTCGGCGAGGCGGAGTCGCATTCTCCGGCGCCCCGTACGGCGCATCAGTCCGGGCGGCGCAACCGCATCGTGGTGGACGTCGGCGGCTCGTCCCCGGATGAATTCGTCGTCGATCTGACATCCACGACACCCAACGGGTTCCGGGCTCCGACGAGGAAGAGTAGGGCATGGGAGACGGCGGGTCCTTGAGTCACGTGAGCCGGCTCGTGTCCCATGCCCTACTCTACCTTGCCGGCGACCGTACCAACACTCTGAGGAGTGCAGCTGGCCGCCGGACATGGCCAGGGCGGAGTCGGGCGAGCGGGGAGCAGAACCAGATGAAGTTCCGCTCAAAGATCCCCGCGTTGCATGTAATAATATGGATTTGAGGTATCTGGCTGTGGAATGAATTTTTTGAGGCGTGACGGTCACTGTAAATGCTCTTAGGTTTTGAAAAAGTGCTTCACTTTTGAGGGCTCACGACCGTTGAGCTTGCCAGACACAAGGAAGACATGACGTGGAACACAGACGGCCCTACGGCGGCGAAGATTTAGACTAGGTTAAAAAGTGCCATCATTTTTTAGTTGAAATATGTTGAAAATGTAATGAATTTGAAAATCATCTTGTTTGCATGAATATCATATGGTCTGTTCAAATTACATTTGATATGTGTGCGGACGAATGTAAAGCACACCATGCGTGGACACGTGTCCGTAAACAGATAGAGTGCCCGTTTTAGGGCTAGATGCGTGGTGAACTTGCAGGGAATCCGATCTGATGAAGCTCACACACGAGGAGACTTACCCAACAGTACCAGCCGGGTTTGCGAACCAACCTGTAGTTGGATGGTTAGAGGGACTGTGGTATTCCCAGCCCACCAGGGGTTCAAATCCTGGTGCTCGCATTTATTCCTCGATTTATTTCAGGATTTCTGGCGATGCACATTCAGTGGAAGGAGACTTTCCCGTCGATGACGAGGTGCGTATGATGACTTCGTAAATTTCAAGATGATATGTCGGCTTAGTCTTTCGGAGGTGCTCATAGGGGTAGGGTGTGCGTGTGTGCGTTCGTAGGGGTGAGTGTATGCACGTGTATATGAGCGCTTGCGTCTGTACTGTGTTAAAAAAAAAGTACCAGCCGGGTTTCGAAATCACGACACGTGCATCCTATTTCCTGTTCTCTCCTTCACAAAGCAAAAACATGCGCATGCATGACACTTGCACTTACCCTAATAAGCTCTTCCAACTAACCACAAGTTTAGCTTGCAAACTACGGCGCCATGGTGCAATAGACCCATGAAAGAACGAAGCACCACACCACCAGAAAAGAACACATACAAACCCTCCCCTAAAACCAACTCGGTAGTGCTACCATGCCTTTTCCAATTTAAACGAACAAGAAAAATATCTAGGAAGTGACCTTTCTCCTATTTGATGATGGACGCAGGGTCAGAGGCGCGATGCCCGTTTGACTCACCAGCGCTCGTCGGGACTCCCCCAGCCACGCCTCCTTGTGCCCACACATCCACCACGCTGACAAGCCGGGCCCACCAGCCATTGGGCCCCACCCGCCTGTACGTCAGGTCACCCACCTCGGTAGGCGACGAGAGGAAACCAGGCCAATCCTAGACACCACCCTTCCTTCCTCGAGACCAGGGAACGGCCCGGCGGGGCGGGCGGGGCACCGGCGGGTGGGCCCGCGAGGCCGCACGCCCCGGGACACGCGCAGCAGGCTGGGCCACAGGCGCAGCGGGCGCAGGAAATCCGCTCCCATCGGAGCGAGTGAAAGGGGAGCGAGCGTGGGAGTGGGATGGCAGACCCGAGGGGAGAGCAGAGGAGAAGACGCTCGGCTCGGCGCACGCAGTCACACACTAGCAGACAGCGGCAGCCGCAGCAGCAGTGGAAAGAGAGAGTGAGAAGCAGAAGAAGAACAAGAACAGCAAAGAAGGCCCGGAGGAGAGAGAGAGGGGGAGAACAGGAGAGGTAAGAGATTTTTTTCTTCTTCCCTGCCCTGCAATGGCGTGCCTTCGATCCGTTCTTTCAGTTCTTGCTCTCGCAGAAACCACTGCATGTTCTTATACATATCCGTGAGGAAAGAGGGGATAGGCGGAGAGATTTTTTTCCCCCCATTTGATTCGGTGAATGCAGGAGTAAAAGGGGCGGGGAGAGGACGATAGATTTGGCATTGGATGCCTCCGTTTTCTCCTTTGTTTGTCGAGTAGGAACAGCTATTAGTGCAGAAGTTCAAGAAAAGTTTCTGCTTTCTTTTTTTAGCATCCCTACTTTGTAGTTTGTTTTGATTTTATTAGATGCTTTGATCTCTTTCATGTGTTTTTCTTTGGAACAAGTTATTTTCCTTTCTGAATCTCTTGAGCCCTCTTTTCTTGTTCTTGCCGAGTACTACAAACCCACGAATAAATGACCCTCCCAGTACTGTTACGGCTTGTACAACATCCGTGCCCTAATCCGCTATCAATCCACTGCAAGTTTCTACTACTACTACAAATCTGCACAGTGCTTCAATGCCAATCATCCTTTTGAGCAAATGTTTATCCTCCTCCTGCACTTGTTCTTCCCCATCAATGCATTCCTCCTCCACTCAACCTGCAACAGCAGGATCTACTAGCCTACGCTCATTGGGGACAGATTCATAATAACAATGCCTCTTTATCACCACAGGGCCATTCTCTGTAACTGTGCAAGTTACCGCAGCTCCTCTCCCACCTCTGAAATTTTCACCACTCCCATTTCTTTACTCTCTATTGCTCCATTCCATGAGAGTCAGGCTGGCTCCCATTATTGTTCCCCACCCTGGAAAAGAGGAATGGATGCCCTTGGTGCTCACTGTGCTGGTTGCATGAATCAAGGGTGGTTTGCCATGTCTGCAATATTTTAGGTTTGTAGTGGTAGTAGGTTTGCTGCTGTTTGCTGGATTCCTTCAACCTGACGGCTCCTTAGATTGGGCCAAAGTCCTTGTGTGCAGTGCAAAGTGGTGTACTGTTACCTCTGCCTGAGGCTATAGGGCGTGTGAGGTGAGGGGTGAGGCTGCGCATTTTTTTAATTTGGACATAAAGAGGAATGACCTAGCACCACACTTCTTTTTCAGCTTTCATGGACTGTAACTATATCAGGTTACTTTAGTCCTTATGCCATTTTTCTTGGAATTTTAACTTTGCTGAATCTGGTTTTTGAAATTTGAACTGCTAGTAATCTGCATCCTGTGATTTTTTATGATCTTCAACTGTAGTTTTTTTTATGATCTTCAACTGTAGTTATGTCAAGCTAATTAGCAATCATGTATTTACTCTCTGTACCAAGTCTCGTGTTTGAGTTCTAGCATCTTAACCTCGGTACTGTGGTGATTTTTGCAGAAGTTGAGTTGAGTGCACAAGGATTTGGTTAGGGATCTCATCATGCAGAACTCAAAAACCAGGTAGCCTTCATGTGTTTCTTCCTTCCTTCCTTCCTTTTGTGCATGTGTTTGTTTGCCAAGCACATCTGTAGTCCTTTCTACACATGCATGTGCGTCTCTGAGCCAGTGTCTACCACCTCGGTGGACAGCAGTACCCAAATGATGGCATATCGTTTCTAGTATTAAATGTGTCTAATGTACTGGGACCAGTGCAGGTCAAAATAGCCATTTACTTCTGCATAGTGAAATAATATTTACAGATCTTGTGTTGACTAGGCATTTTCTTTCTTTATCTTTGTCAAGGCACTAAGATGGTTGTATGATTTGTATCTATTGGTCAATTGGTGGTAGCATATTAGCAGCACTGTAAAATATACCTGTTTTCTATTGCAAGTGAAGGTTCTCAGTCACTGGTACCATTATCATTTTGGTTTGAAATGAATAACCAAACTGGCATCAGCAAAGCTGCTGAGCATATGTATACTAATTAATATTATGCTCTGTTCATCGTTTTGTACAAATACTAGCATTAGATATGTATTTTATACTAAGTTTTTTGTCGTTCTGTGTTCTGTAGGAATGGCTCTTCAGATGCTCCGCAGAGAACGTCTCCAGCAACTCCGCGGTCGTCTCGTGTGGCAAAAACCGGAGGGAATGAAACTGACTCTGCCGGGATCACACCAACAAGGACACCTACAGAGAGGAGCCCAAAGGTCATCGAGCGCCGTTCACCACGGAGCCCAGTTACTGAGGTAGAAAGTTACTTGTTTGGCAGTCGTTGCGTTGCTGATTGCCCTCACTGGATTTGAATTTGCTGCTTTCTGTTCAGTTCAAAAACAGTCGACATTCCAAAGTAGCCCTTTCAATGTTTTTTACAAGAACTGAACTTCCATTTCTCAAATAGCCTTGTACATTCCAATGCACCCTCAAGTAGCTATCCTGGAAGTAGCATGATGATAGGCTTTAGCATCTATAATCCGTTCAGCACTGGAAAATGCAGAATCTTTTGCAGAAAGCTTCATTTATATTACTTAATTAATACTGTCTGCATTCATTTTTCAGAAGAAGCGCCCAAGTAGGCTAACTGAGCTGGACTCTAAGGTCAACCAGCTCCAAGATGAGCTTAAGAAGACCAAGGAACAGCTGAGCGCATCAGAGGCTCGAAGGCGCCAAGCACAGCAGGAGGCCGATGAAGCAAAGAAGCAGGGGCAGGATGCATCGTCCAAGCTGGAAGAGTCACAGTGCCAGCTTGTTGAGCTCTCAGCAGCAGAGGAATCCCGTCTCCAGGAGCTGCGCAAGATCCAACAGGAGCGTGACTGCACCTGGCAGGCCGAGCTCGAGGCATTGCAGAAACAGCAGTCGGTGGATGCTGCTGCACTCAGCTCGGCCTTGTCTGAGATCCAGAGGCTGAAGTTGCAGCTGGAGGCGACAGTGCAATCCGATACAGCCCGTGCCAAGCAATGTGAGCATGCGGACTCTGAGCTCGAGGGGCTGAAGCAGGAGATGGAGCTCAGGCTTGCAACGATTGAAGGCCTGAAAGTAAATGTCAGTGAAAGTGACAAGGCTGCAGCTGATGCGAATGCCATGGCAACTGAGACCAAGCTGCAGCTTGAGACTGCAAAGGCCACCATTGACACACTCCTAGCTGAGGCCGCCCGGTTGCAAGAATGCCTGAGGTCAAAGGACATAGAGCTCGGTGAGTCTAAAGCTCGGGTAGTAGCACTTGAGGAAGATCTGAAGAAGGCACAGGCTGCAGGTAATGAAATTCTGAACGAGGCACAGGCAGGCAATGCCAATGGTGGCTTTGGCAGTCCGTTGACTGAAGTTCTGAAGAAGAGCCCGCATCCCACCAGTGACATCAATGGAAGCTGTGGAAGTCCTGACCCAGAGATTGAGCACTTGCGGATGGCGCTTGAGGTGGCTGAGATGAGGTACCAGGAGGAGCAAACTCGGATGGCCTTCGAGACAAAGACAGTCTATGAGATGCTGGAGAATGTCAAGTCTGAGTGCACGCGCCAAGTGTGTGATATTGAGCTCAAGCTGAAGAGCAAGACTGACGAGCTCATGGCAGCGCAGGCAGCACTGACAGGCAAGCCGCAGGAGGACCTTCACAGGTCAGACGGGCTCAGTGAAATGCAGCCAGAGCTGGAGGCGAAGCTGATGAAGTCGATCACCGACATCGCGGAGCTCAAGGCGAACCTGATGGACAAGGAGAACGCGTTGCAGAGCCTGGCGGAGGAGAACGAGACCCTCAAGTCGGAGGCAGGCAGGAAGGAGGCGGAGGTGCAGCAGCGGTACGAGGCGGCGGTGGCGGAGCTGGAGCTGGCCAAGGCGGCGGAGCAGGACGTGCGGATGCGGCTTGGGTACGTGACGGAGGAGGCCGACAAGAGCAGCCGGCGCGCTGCCCGGGCCTCGGAGCAGCTGGACGCTGCGCAGGCGGCGAGCGCGGAGGCTGACGCGGAGCTGCGCCGGCTGCGCGTGCAGTCCGACCAGTGGCGCAAGGCCGCGGAGGCCGCCGCCGCCGCCCTCGCGGGCGGTGGCAACAATGGCGGCCGGATGGTGGAGAGGACCGGGTCGCTGGACACGGAGTACAACGGGTCCATCGGCGGGAAGCTGATGGGGTCGCCGTTCTCGGATGAGGAGTCCCCGAAGCGGCGCAACAGCGGCGTGCTGCGGAGGATGAGCGGGCTCTGGAAGAAGGGCCCCAAGTGAAGCCGGGTCGACTGAGTCCCTCAACGAGGAAAGGTAAGATGAGAGTAGCAGCAAGAAACCGACTTCTTGCAGGGTTGACAAGACGAGCAGATTCAGTCAGAGCTGGTCACTGATCGGAGTAGTAGTCTAGTAGAGGTTGCTGGTGATGAGTAGTAGAAATCTGTCTGTAGCTGAGCTTCTAGGATTTCTTAGGATGATGGGATGGAATGGAATGATAGATGGATATCTGCACCGAGTTACAGTAGTTTGAAGAAACCTTGTGGGTATCATCAGATCCTGGAGCAGCCGCTTTTGTTTGGCTGCCTGCTTGCCTATGTTTGTTATGTTGAAATAGACCTTTGTTCTTTTGGTTATTCTGTACTTACCATCATCTAATTCCAGTTCTGGCTTTTATGCACATCCATTTTTGTGCCTGTAAAGATGCAAACTGCAAAAGAAGCCAGGTAGGTACAGTAGATAATTCTAAAAACAGTGTAGTTTGGAAGTCTCTGGGGGTAAAAGAGGCGATGAAGTGTCAGGTAAGTAATTTGTGGGTGTGATATTCAGAGCTTCACTGCTGTCATCTTGATGGCAACACTATCAGCAGCACAAACCCTGAGAAAGAAAAACCAGAGATTCGGCACATCAGCAGCAACTCCTGACAAAGGCATGCATATATACATGAGAAAAACGATGCGTGTATGTCTGTTCTCCACGCTGAGTTTAATTTCACAGCTTGGTCTTTTTCTGGTGGTTGCTCTCAGGTATACAAATCTGAGAAAAGTCAGCAGCAACAAACAATGATATAGATCAACCGATTCTGCCAAATGGCTTGCGAACCACATTATAACACATTTAGCTATCTGGCATATACTTGTACATCAGGCAAAAAGGTGTAAACAAATATAAAAGGAGAAGAGAATACCAGAGAGCAAAAATATCACAGTGATGGATTTCGATCACAGGGCGATTAAGATTTTCCAATGGAACATCTTCAGGAATGCAGCGAAACCCGGGCAGGCCAGACGAGCCCTGTTGAAAGAGAAGGCCACCGGCGATTATTCATGGCCGCCGCTAGGGGATATCGACACTGACTGCCTTTTTTTTTGAGGTGTTACTGACTGCCTTTTTAAGTGAACCATTTTTTTTAGAATCAAATGACCCAATCTGGCCTATTTAAACTGCCCGCATAAGCCTCGTTTTTTTTTGAGGGGTGCATAGGCCTAGTAGCCCAGGAGAGCTGAAGCAACGCAGGCCCACGCACAGGCTATTCAGTTATCCAGCTGGGAGGCCCAATCAGTATCTCGTAGCCCAGGTCACTACTTAAACCAAGCCCTAGCTCGTACTACGGTCTCTTCCGCCAAACTGTATCCCGGAGGCCCAAGCAACGCAGGCCCCCTCGCAACGTACCGCCGCCGCAGCAATGGCGGAAGAAGCAGCAGCCGCCGCCGCCGCCGCCGCCACCAACTTCGAGGTGGACCTGGGCCACCTCCTGGCCTACGACCCCTCGCACCACCTCGCCGCCGCCGCCGCGTCCTCCAGGGCCGAGCTGCGGGACGAGTGCCTGCGGAAGGCCACGGAGCTGGCGCAGGCCGTCGCCAACGCCCTCTTCTCGCTGCCCGCCACCGAGGGCCGCGACGGCCCCGTCGTCCGCCTGCCGCCGCCCGCCGCCCGCCTACCCCGCGAGAAGCACGTGAGAATATTACTGCATCCCTCTCTCTCCCCCTCGTGCTATCTCTGCTCGATACCGTCGGTTGCTCTCAATTTGTTTTTGAGAATGGTTACAGTCGGCTAGTAGATTGGTGTAGGTTACAGACGCGAGGGTGACATAGTAGGATGGAACTATGGCTGCCATAACCAGCATATCACTTTAATTTTGTTTTATGGATTCTAATTTCTCATTCCTGCTCTGTGCTAATCCGTAAACGAGATGTCAAGCTGAACGGAAACTTATTTTATGCTGATATATATGCATGTGTTTGCAAACTGCAAAATGTTTAATCTTTACCTCTCCTGTCACCAGTTACCAAGGCCGAAGCCTCCTACCAAGTGGGAGCAGTTTGCGAAATCGAAAGGTGAACTTGTTATTCTGAGTTGCGAAATCGAAAGATGTCAAGTTGAACTTTGTGGGAGCAGTTTGCTGGCTTTCTGAGTTGCTTTTATTGTAAGTGTACTTGCTTGGGTTTAATATGACAGGAACCTACCTGCAGGGATTATCAAGCACAAGAAGAACAAGCGTGCATGGGATGAGCAAACTAATTCCTGGAAGCGGACTTACGGCTATGATCGTGTCAATGATGACAGAGACGTTCCCATCATTGAAGCCAAATTGACAGACGGTGAGCAACTTCGTTTCTGTGTCTATGGACGGTGAATCTTGTTTTTGTGGCAAGAGTAGTAATCTTTTCAAGCTTTCCCGGGCCAAGTACACATTGCAGTTATCATGAGCTGTCACACAAATGCTTAACAGCCTGCATGCTCCTGCTTATGTACACTGACTTGTTCTAGTGTTTATTTTAAATCTCCAATACTCTTTTCATATACCCAACTGAACGTCTCGAGTCCTCATTGTCATTCTAATTAATTCTAAAATGTATATGTCTTGAAACCTGTTTGCAAACCACTACCCTTTTAACTAAATATGGTTTATTGCAGAGCCTGGTGTTGATCCTTTTGCTCAAAGAAGGGAAGAGAAGAAGGGCAGGGTAGATAAACAAGAAAAGAACAGACTTGGAAATTTGAAGAATGCTGCAAAAGTTGGTGCTCTGCCAAGGTAATCCTTTCCTACTAGCTAGTATCATCTATATATATACCTCATGCACTACTTAGTTTATTATTCATTACATTAGCAACTCAACTTTCTCATATAACAGCTTTCTGAAAAAACATTATGCAGTCACATACAGCTTGCTGCCACGTCCGTGCCCATCACAGGGACAAAAGCTGATCTGCCTAGAAAAGCTAAGAAGGAAGATCTCGAGAATGTTGCTGGTATGGCTTCTGCAGCAACTGCTAGTGGTGGAAAGTTTGACAAAAAGTTACCTGGCGAGAAACCTCTTAAGAAGGCTGGCAAAAATAGAAAGGTTTTCTCCTCATGAATTTATTTGCTTTTGTAAATCCAAGTGCCTTTGTGAGTTGATAGTTTGGATTGGCTTAACTGTTACTTTTCTGCAGTTCCTCCCTGTCGTTGAAGGGAAAGGAATGGGCAACCTGGAGAAACAGCAAAACGACAAGATCCTGAACAGCCTACTGGCCAAGAACTTCGAGGAGCCGTTGGATGTCAGCAAGGTAAGCCTCCAGGATTCAGTATATGTTACTTTTTCCATTTGTCTAGCCCACCGTCTAACAGCAGCTGTGCATAACTTTGATACCAGGCAATCACGATGTACAAGGTGAAGAAGGACAACAAGAGGAGGAAGGACAAACAATCATCATCATCCGGATCGAATAAGTTGAAGCCCCAGAAGAAAATCCACAAGAAATCTTCAAAGAAAAGTGCTTAGGTCCGCATCATCCTCGAGACGTGGTTTGCTGTAGGCGGCGAGCGCAGTTTCCAAGCATCATGGAGAGTGTTGGCAAAATTTGTATGGTTATTGTCCTGTTTAAGTCCCAAGGGAGAAAGATTGTTAATCCAGTTATACTGGTTATGACACAAGAACCTGAGTGTTGTCAGAAGTTTGGAAAATATTTCTGGAAAGCTTTGTTAGCAGTATAGAAAGCAACCTAACACCAAAGAAATTTGATGTCTGAGCACACGCCTTAATTTAGTCTGTTAATCAAGTAAAGCTTCTACGCTCTACTTGAAAGCTCATGTCATTGTAGTCTGTTAACATTGATTAGGGTAACACATAGCCTTATGCTCAACACAATTAAGAGTTCAATGCCGCCACCCCAAGTTGTGCTGGCCGTTGTTGTGATTAAAAGTTAGCTGCCTGAAGAGCATGCCGACCATTCAGTGCTTCCTTGCCGCTGCCTTTGAAGGCTTCCGTGCCCTAAATGAAAAGGGGCGGCCCGGTGCACATAGCTCCTGTTTGTAGGACTCAAAACCCTTGACCTCATGGTCACAATGCAACAACTTTACCGATACACCAAGGCTCTTGTGCCCTCATATTGACAAATTAAATACAAGATGACAAATGTGTTCATAAGAAGAGATGGTCAACTAAGATGGAGGTGTGGTGGCGGGGGAGTGCCTCGGGAGTGGCCCGGGAGCGACTCGGAAGGCGGCTACGGTTTTACCTATCTCTAGATATTGAAGAACTACAACCCAAAACAACAACAATATCACCGGTTGCACGCCAAAATGTGGCCATTAACATTTTTTTTCAATCTAATTGGTCACAAAGCCTATTTGCCACCGGGTCACATCACTTGCCTGTTCTGTCGGAGGAAGGCAAACAAACAAATCTTAAGAAAAATCAAACTTCAGAATCATCAACTACTCCAGCCAAAAATTAGAGGGTTTCATCTTTTCTTTCAAGATAATCGAACATCTAACTGTCCACCGCATTCTGAAAAACATCTCATCATATGACCCTCAAGATATCGTGGTCACCTGCGACCTTTGTATCTTTTTTTTAGAGATCTTGGGATCTCATGTAGTCACACAGAAATCTAAAAGAAGCAATTCCTGTTAGTGTGCAAAAGGTGGTGGTTCACACCCTGTAGTCATGTAAATGCAGAGAAATTACTAGGAGCTGCAGCAATGCCTAACAACAAACGAAACTTTAGACCAGAAAGACTTGACATGTACTACCTCTGTACCATGATATAAGACGTTTTTGCAGTTCAATTATATGATACGGAGGGAGTATATCGTCGAACCAGAACCGTGAAGGCGAGGCAAAATGTCAGCAAGTCCACGCTAAGCCTTTAGCATAAACGAGCAAGGCTGATACTTTTTTGAGGTAACCTGAAGGGTTTTCTCCCGACTCTATTTTTGTACTAATATTTAAGTTATGAATACAGAGCTAACGGCATCAATCAGCTGAGATAGCTGATTTTAAACTGAAAGCCACACAAAGCCTAGAAGGTAAAGAAGAGCTAGAAGAAAACCCAGCAAAAGGATCTGGCCCAGTTCTCGAAACAAGGTTGGCACCTAAAGTGTATTATCCTCATCATCAGTATCAGAGTAGGATCTTCGTTGAACAGCAGGAGTTGGGGCATTTCCTCAAACACTGGATCTGCTGGCCGCTGAGACTTCAAGGTTTATCCTCCTAGTCCTCATCCTCCTCCTCATCATCAAACTCTTCCTCATGATCATCATCCAACTCTTCCTCATTATCCTCCTCCTCCTCCTCCTCCTCATAATCATCGTCCTCATGATCATCATCCAACTCTTCCTCATTATCGTCCTCCTCCTCTTCCTTATGATCCTCCTCCTCCTCCTCCTTCTCAACATCACAAGTATCGGGACTTTGTTCAAGTGCAGGAGCCGGACCCATTTCTCGAAAACAAGATCTGCTGAGACCTAAAGGTTGACGATGAATGGTGGCTTTGAGCATGATGCCGTTTTCATCATCAGAAACCTTTCCCTTGGGAAGTATCAAGTCATACACTGTCGGAAGCCCATCGGAGAGTGAAGAGCTCCTTATGTGGCAGCTTGTACTTCCACAACAGCCGGTCGTTATGCAGTCGTAGCTCATATTACATGTGAACCTGAATTCCGTAACGTTTGGTTGGACGCAGATGACTGAGATGGCATGTCCAAAAGGCTCTGATGCCATGCTGAGCAAGAAAAAGTAGCTGGTGTCGATGCATTGCAGAACATGTAAGCCCGGTTTTAGGCGGAGAGACACCGTGCCAGAGTCTGGAAGGTTTGTAGACGGACACTTGTGCTGGGCAGCGAAATGGTCCAGGAGCATCTTTGTTGGCCCAGCGAATTCACAACCGGACTCTAGGCAGAAGCATGGGGCATTCGGGCATGCTTTCTCGTGTTCTTCTTTCTTGTAGTAGGTGAACTTCTCCGCACATCCGTACTTGTCATTGGAGCAAGCAACTGTGACTGACTGGACGACATGTTCCATTCCAAAGCAGCGCTTGAAGTAAGTTTTGATAGAGCACGCGGGGCACTTGTAGTCCAGTTGATCCTCAGATTCACGGCATGTGGAGCATATGAAATGCCCCACAGAGCACTGGGGGTAGAAAGAATTAAAAGGATTCCTGTAAGAATAAATCTTACCAGAAACAAAGAATTGAAATACTACATGACAATATGGTAGGTTACTACCACACACATTCCATTATTTGAGCTAACATAGCTATTATGTAATGTTTACAAGAAACACTTTCTTTCCAATCAAGTAGCACTACATCCAAAAATAGATTCATCAAAGCTCTTCTTTTAACTTCTGCTTTATCATAAATGAAATAAAAGCTTGAGTTCAAAGACAACGACCACGTATATAAATGTAGTACCTGGAATATCGGAGGCCTGAGGGGCGCAGAGCAGATAGTACAGTCAAGGGTCTCCAACCCCACGGTGACATTCAGCTTCTTGGAGCTGCTCTCCCCCTCTCGCTGCGCTTCAACTTTTCTCTTGCTGGAGCTACTACCGTTGATCGCCATTTGCCAACAAAATTCCAAGGTGCCCGCACTATCTTTCTTGGTGTGTACTGCTAGAATCACAGACGCAAACCGAGATGCAAACCTATTGATCAACACGATCTCACTGCTCCTTTCACCTGTTCCACAAGATGGACTGCCAAAAATCATGGAACTGGAACGGCAATTGCCTTGTGCGGCAGGCATAAGCTAGAAAGGCAATTGTTTTGAGCAAAATACCAAAGGAAAAGCAACAAAACAAGTAAGTATTTACAGGCGCCCTAATGAACAAAAAAAAAAAAGTAAGCTGCGATTAAACAGAATATCAAAGGAAAAGCCACAAAGCAATTAAACACTTACAGGCGCCCTAATTACCCAATAAAACAAGTAAACTGCAATTTAACACATATGTTGGTTTCTTGTTTGAAGAAGAAAGTATTTGAGATATAAGAGCGACAATGCATATATGCAAGTAATAATCTGACAAAGAAGCCATATAAACAAGAGATTTGTTCCGATTCAGAGGCAGGCAGTGCGACCGTGGCAATTGAGGAAGGTTACGAATCGAGAAGGACGCAGCCGTACCTGAACTACCTGGTCGCCCGCGTTGTCTAACCACTGCAAGACCTGGTCGGCCTCGAGGTCGCCGTTTCCTGATGGTGGCGCCGCCGGAGAGGAGATCGCTTGCCTCGGGTGACCTCCTACTCCGAAGAAAGAGGGGAGAAGGCTGATCGTCCCTTGCCGGCGAGCTCTCCGACGGACCCCGCCGCCCGCGCTCGTCGACCTGAGCCTGATCGGAGAGACGGAGCGGGGAAGAGGAGGCGAGCGCGACGGCTGCAGCAGGGTTTGGAAGCGCGAGAGGCGAGAGGTGTACGAGCTGGAATATGGGCCTGGGCGTCTTCTCGGTTTTTTGGGTTTAAAACATGCTTAATTTTATCTCTTTATATTTTCTTGGCAAATTTCAGAGAACATTAGTTTAAAAAATCTCCTGTTTGAGCTTTATAATTTGCTATAATATGCCCACACAATACGTTTGAAGTTATTGCACCTTTGGGCGATAACTAGTAGCAAAATGGCCCGTGCCTTGCAACGGGTAAATTACATAATCAATCTCATTTTCGTGAAATCGTGAACAATTTTTGAAAAGCATGAAAATTTTTTTAAACTCGTGAACATATCTAAAATCGTGAATTTTTTTCAAATTCGTGAACATTTTTATGTATTTTCAAACATTCTCTAAAATCATGAACATTTTTTGAATTCATGAACATTCTATACTATTTGCAAACTTAAAAAAAAATTGTAAATATTTTTTTAAAATATTTTCTTGAATAGGAGAATATTTCTAGAGTCGACAAACATTTTTCTGGAAATTGGTGGAACAATTTTGGAAATTCACAATTTTTTTTTGATTTAACAAACATTTTTTGAAATGCATGATCATTTTTTGAATCAGTAACATTTTATGAATCAATAAACTATTTTGTAAGTCACAAACAGTTTTTTAATTTTTAGGGTATTTTTCAATTCATGAACATTTTTTGAATTGGTGAAATTTTGTTCAATTTCATTAACATTTTTTTAATACACGAACTCTTTTAAAAAATCATGAACATTTTTTCATTTCACGAACATTTTTTCTCAAAATTGCGACAACGACAACGGAAGCGGTAGCTATTCTGCGATGACTAGAGTTGGTTGAAGGGCTCGGCTGTCAACAAGTCATTGTTGAATCTGATTTGCTGGAAGTTATTCAAGCATGCAATGGCGTGATCGAGATTTGGAGCCCTTGTACTATTATTTTGGCTGACTGTTTTAAAAAAGCATACCGTATTTGTGCGGTATCCTTCATTAGATATAGTTTCAATTCAATTTCTATTTTTGTTTGGGATGGTGATCCTCCCAACTTTTTTACTTCCGGGCATTGTGGATGATGCAACCTTTTTTGTTGCATGAGAAATTTTCAATCTATTCATCTTCAATCATGACAGTACAAATAACACCAGTGGTGATAAAAGATTACAATCAGATTCATGGATCACCTAGTGACGACTACAAGCACTAGAGCGAGCCGAAGGCATGCCGCTGATACGTCTCCAACGTATCTATAATTTATGAAGTATTCATGCCATGTTTACAACAATTTTATATGGTTTTGGTATGATTTGATTAGAACTAACCCGGACTAACGCTGTTTTCAGCAGAACTACCGTGGTGTCGTTTTTATGCAGAAATAAATGTTCTCGGAATGGGCTGAAAACTTACTGTGATTTTTTATGGACCAAAAGAGACCCTCGAAGCACCGGAGCTGGGCTAGGAAGTGACCGAGGAGGCCACAAGCCTAGGGGGCGCGCCCACCCCCCTAGGGCGCCCCCCGGCTTGTGGGCCCCTCGGGCACCCCCTTGACGTGAGACTGACGCCAAAAATTCTTATAAATACCAAAACTCCCGGAAAGAACCCTAGATTGGAAGTTCCGCTGCCGCAACCCTCTGTAGCCACGAAAAACCAATCGGGAGCCCGTTTCGGCACCCTGCCGGAGGGGGAAACCATCACCGGAGGCCATCTTCATCATCCCGGCGGTCTCCATGACGAGGAGGGAGTAGTTGACCCTCGGGGCTGAGGGTATGTACCAGTAGCTATGTGTTTGATCTCTCTTTCTCTCTCTCTCTCTCTCTCTCTCTCTCTCTCTCTCTCTCTCGTGTTCTTGATTTGGCACGATCTTGATGTACCGCGAGCTTTGTTACTATAGTTGGATCATATGGTGTTTCTCCCCCTCTATCTTCTTGTGATGAATTGAGTTTTAACTTTGAGGTTTCACTATTATCGGATTGAATACTTTTATGGATTTGAGAACACTTGATGTATGTCTTGCGTGGGATACCTGTGGTGACAATGGGGTGTTCTATTTATTCACTTGATGTATGTTTTGGCACTCAACTCGCGGATTCCCGAGGTGACATTGGGATAATCTATGCATAGGGGTTGATGCACACTTTCATCCTTGTTTCTCCAGTAGAAATTTTGGGGCACTCTTTGAGGTTCTTTGTGTTGGATTGAATATTATGAATCTGAAGTTGTTTGATGCATATTGTATAATTAACCCACGGATACTTGTGGTGACATTGGAGTATCTAGGTGACATTAGGGTTGATTGTTGTATATCATATGGTGTTATTTTAGTACGAACTCTAGGGCTGTTTGTGACACTTATAGGAATATCTCAAAAGATTGACCAGAAAGAATAACTCTGAGGTGGGTTCGTACCCTACAAGCAATTTCATCTTATGTTCTCCGCGATAGGAACTTTGAAGTGACTCTTTGTCGCACATTGAGGGATTGCCATATGATTTAATTATGTTATCATTGTTGAGAGACTTTGCACTAGTGAAAGCATGAACCCTAGGCCTTGTTTTCAAGCATTGCAATACCGTTTTTACTCACTTTTGTTACTAGTTACCTTGGTGTTTTTATATTTTCAGATTACAAAAACCTATATCTAATATCCATATTACACTTGTATCACCATCTCTTCGCCGAACTAGTGCACCTATACAATTTATCATTGTATTGGGTGTGTTGGGGACACAAGAGACTCTTTGTTATTTGGTTGCAGGGTTGTATGAGAGAGACCATCTTCATCCTACGCCTCCCACGGATTGATAAACCTTAGGTCATCCACTTGAGGGAAAATTGCTACTGTCCTACAAAACTCTGCGCTTGGAGGCCCAACATGAGTCTACAAGAAGAAATGTTGCGCAGTAGACATCAAACTCTTTTCTGGCGCCGTTGTCGGGGAGGTGAGTGCTTGAAGGTATATCTTTAGATCTTGCAATTGAATCTTTTAGTTTCTTGTTTTATCACTAGTTTAGTCTATAAAATAAAACTACAAAAAAAATGGAATTGAGGTTGCCTCATATGCTTCATCTTTTTAATGTCTTTCATGAAAATGATGGAAAGGAAAATTGTGCCAAAGTGTTAGAAGAAGAAGTCAATAAAATGTTTGGCACTAAATCTTTGAATGATGAGCATGATTGCAATATTGTTGGTATGAATTCTTTGAATATCCATGATGCTAATGATATGCAAAGCCATAATCTTGGGGATGCTATGTTTGATGAAGATGATATTTTTAGTCCCCCAAGTTTTGATGAGAAAATTTATTATGATGATAGCATGCCTCCTATTTATGATGATTATATTGATGAAAGTGGGTTTGGAAGAATGTTAACTCTAGGTAATGATCTCACTATTTTGGAGGGTGTTGAATCTTATAATATTTATGAAAGTGGATTTGGAGAGGTCATGACTTTATTTAGTGATGAATCCACTATTTTGCAAGAGGTTTCAATTGACTATGATAACAAAGTTGCTATCTATGATGATTATTGTGATGACATCTATGCTATAAATAATAATGATAACCATGAAACTTGTCATCATGAATTTAATGTTCAATTTGATTATGTCAATCAAGTATCCCATGATAGCTATTTTGTTGAGTTTGCTCCCACTATTATGAATGAGAAGAAATTTGCTTATGTGGAGAGTAATAAAATTTCTATGCTTATGAATCATGAAACGAATGCTTTATGTGATAGTTATATTGTTGAATTCATTCATGATGCTACTAAAAATTACTATGAGAGAGTAACATATGCTTTTACGTATTGCAATAATATCAAGTTTCCTCTCTATGTGTTGAAAGTTTTGAAGTCATGCTTGTTTTGCCTTCCTATGCTAGTTGATTCTTGTTCCCATAAATTGTTTGCTCACAAAATCCCTATGCATAGGAAATGGGTTAGACTTAAATTTGCTAGTCATATGCTTCATCATGCTCCCATTATGTTTCAATTCTTATCTTTTATGTGGGCATCATTGAAATCATCATGCCTAGCTAGAAAGGCATTAAAGAAAAGCGCTTGTTGGGAGACAACCCAACATTTACCCCTACTGTTTGTGTGTGTTCACATGATTAGGTTACTATGGTAATCATGTTTTATAGCTTTTGTTTCAATAAAGTGCAAAGTAAAGCCTTTAGGATATTGTGGAAGATAGTTGACTTGATTCTGTGAAAAAACATAAACTTTTGCACCCAGTTCTGGAATTTTGTAAATTCACAGAAACGTGCTTTTGCTATGAATTTTTTACACATGATTGATATACAAATTTCCCAGGCTATCCTAATTTTCAGAAGTTTTGGAGTAGTAGAAGTATGGTCAATGTTCAGATTACTACAGACTGTTCTGTTTTTGACAGATTCTGTTTTCAATGCATAGTTTGCTTGTTTTATGGTTTTTATTGCTTAATATAAATTGTGGAAATTATAGAGTACAGTAGGTATTATATGGAAACAATTGTGAATCTTGCCTTTGAAAGTACCCAAGTGAATGATTTGTTTTACTATACTAACCTATCTCACGAAGTTCCGTTATGTTTTGTGTGATTGAAGTTTTCAAGTTTTGGGTGAGACATCAATATGAGGAGAATAAGGAGTGTCAAGACCCTAAGCTTGGGGATGCCCAAGGCACCCCAAGATAATATTCAAGGAATACCCAAGCAACTAAGCTTGGGGATGCCCCGGATGGCATCCCCTCTTTCGTCTCCAATATTACCGGTAACCTCACTTGGAGCTATATTTTTATTCGTCACATGATATGTGTTTTGCTTGGAGCATCATTTTATTTTATTAGGATTTACTTGCTGTTATTTAGAATAATGTTTTGCATCTTTTATTTCAATAAAAGTGTCAGGTATAGCCTTTACCATGCTTATTTTGCAAGTCTATATGTTGCTGTTTGAAAACATAAAGTTTGTTGTTATGTTTTGAATATTTGTGAATAGTCAGAACATGATAAAATCTTGAAATTTTTAAACTATATGGTACAAATTTTTTTATACAGTGTGGTAATTTTTCAGAATTTTTGGAGTTAGAGAAGTATGAATCTTCTTGCATTCTTTACAGACTATTCTGTTTAGACATATTGCTGTTATGTTTGCATATGTTTGCTTGTTTAATGATTATATTTGATGATAGGAGTATTAAATATGCAGAAGTATTTAGTATGCAATATCAAATTATAATTTTAGTGATTTTCTACAGTAGATAATGATAAGGTTCTGCATTGATTTATACTAACTTATCTCACGAGTTCTTGTTGAGTTTTGTGTGGATGAAGTTTTTAAGAATTAGGGAAACCGTGATATGAGAGGAATTAAGGAGACACAAGAGCTCAATCTTGGGGATGCCCAAGACATCCCTAGTTAATATTTCAAGAAGTCTCAAGCATCTAAGCTTGGGGATGCCCCGGTTGGCATCCCACCTTTCTTCTTCAACAATGATCGGTCAGTTTTGGTTGAGCCTAAGTTTTTGCTTCTTCACATGATATGTGCTATCCTTGGAATGTCATTTTATTTTGTTTTTCTTGCTGTTTGAATAAAATACTTAAGATCTGTAATTTTTAAATGAGAGAGAGTCCTCACATAGCTATATAACTATTCAACTACTCTTTGTGCTTCACTCATATCTTTTGGAGTAGTTTGTCATTTACTCTCGTTCTTCACTTATATCATATGAGTAAATGGTTAAATGAATTGAATATCATAAATCTAAAATTATATATGTTTCATATGCTTATCCCATGGGGAGTAATGACTTCACATATAATAAGTATATGTGGTAAAATTTATTGAAAGTTAGCAAACACATCATTGGTCACTTGAACAATTCATGAAAGAATATTGAAGGAAGAGAGATTCCACATATAAATATACTATCTTGGACATCTTCTATGATTGTGAGCTCCATTAATTAGTTTCAAACTTGAGCAAATTAGTTGAAGTTGGACAAGGAAGACAACGTAATGAGTTATGTTTTGGTATATTTGTATAGAAGTTATATTGTTATGGATCCTCCAACATGTGGTACTTGCTTAGGATCTTTTGCTAGCCTTCACCTGTACTAAGCGGGAATACTGCTTGTGCATTGATGACCCACAAGTATAGGGGATTAATCGTAGTCCTTTCGATAAGTAAGAGTGTCGAACCCAACGAGGAGCAGAAGGAAATGACAAGCCGTTTTCAGCAAGGTATTCTCTGCAAGCACTGAAATTATCGGTAACAGATAGTTTTGTGATAACATAATTCGTAACGGGTAACAAGTAACAAGTGTAACTAAGGTGCAGCAAGGTGGCCCAATCCTTTTTGTAGCAAAGGACAAGCCTGGACAAACTCTTATATAAAGCAAAGCGCTCCCGAGGACACATGGGAATTACTGTCAAGCTAGTTTTCATCATGCTCATATGATTCGTGTTCGTTACTTTAATAATTTGATATGTGGGTGGACCGGTGCTTGGGTGCTGTCCTTACTTGGACAAACCTCCCACTTATGATTAACCACTCTCGCAAGCATCCACAACTACGAAAGAAGAATTAAGATAAATCTAACCATAGCATGAAACATATGGATCCAAATCAACCCCTTACGAAGCAACGCATAAACTAGGGTTTAAGCTTCTGTTACTCTAGCAACCCATCATCTACTTATTACTTCCCAATGCCTTCCCCTAGGCCCAAACAATGGTGAAGTGTCATGTAGTCGACGTTCACATAACACCACTAGAGGAAAGACAACATACATCTCATCAAAATATCAAACGAATACCAAATTCACATGATTACTTATAACAAGACTTCTCCCATGTCCTCAGGAACAAACGTAACTACTCACAAAGTATATTCATGTTCATAATCAGAGGAGTATTAATTATCATTAAGGATCTGAACATATGATCTTCCACCAAATAAACCAACTAGCATCAACTATAAGGAGTAATCAACACTACTAGCAACCCACAGGTACCAATCTGAGGTTTTGAGACAAAGATCGGATACAAGAGATGAACTAGGGTTTGGAGAGGAGATGGTGCTGGTGAAGGTGTTGATGGAGATTGACCCCCCTCGATGAGAGGATCATTGGTGATGACGATGGCTTCGATTTCCCCCTCCGGGAGGGAAGTTTCCCCGACAGAACAGCTCCGCCGGAGCCCTAGATTGGTTCTGCCCAAGTTCCGCCTCGAGACAGCGGTGCTTCGTCCCGAAAGCTTCTTCCTTATTTTTTTCAGGTCAAAAGACATCATATAGCAGAAGAGGGGCACCAAAGGCCTGCCAGGGGGCCCACAAGCCAGGGGGGCGCGCCCCCACCCTTATGGCCACCTGGTGGGTCCCCTCTGGTATTTTCTTCGCCCAGTATTTTTTATATATTCCAAAATAATTCCCCGTAAATTTTCAGGACTTTTGGAGTTGTGCAGAAATAGGTCTCTCAGATTTGCACCCTTTCCGGTCCAGAATTCCAGCTGCCTGCATTCTCCCTCTTCATGTAAACCTTGTAAAATAAGAGAGAAAAGGCGTAAGTAATGTACCATAATGTATAATAACAGCCCATAATGCAATAAATATCAATATAAAAGCATGATGCAAAATGGACGTATCAACTCCCCCAAGCTTAGACCTCGCTTGTCCTCAAGCGAAAGCCGAAATCGATAAATATGTCCACATGTTTAGAGATAGAGGTGTCGATAAAATAAAATACGGACATGAGGGCATCATGATCATCTTTAAAGCAGCAATATATATTGACATATAACTTCTTATGCTAGAGTGACAATTCATTCACAAAGTAGAGTATGAATCAGAAACTTTATTGAAAACTAACAAACTATGATCTCAGTCATTGAAGCAATTGCAATTTATCATAACATAAAAAATAGTCAATGTAAGAGCTTTTGTATAGCAAGTCCACATACTCAACCATCTCTTAGTCTTTCATAATTGCTAACACTCACGCGATACTTATGAGTTCAAAGCCTCAGTCGAACACAGAGAAAGATAGGGGCTTATAGTTTCGCCTCCCAACCTTTTAGCTCAAGGGTAATGTCAACAACAATACTTTATGATAACCCATATCTGAGTGGATATATATATCTGGATCTTCCCCAACATATAGTGCTTGCCAAAAGGAAAAAGTGTAAAAAGGAAAGGTGAAGATCACCATGACTCTTGTATAAGGGTAGAAAGTAAAAGTAAAAGATAGGCCCTTCGCAGAGGGAAGCAGAGGTTGTCATGCGCTTTTATGGTTGGATGCACAAAATCTTAATGCAAAAGAACGTCACTTTATATTGCCGCTTGTCATAAAGAACTTTATTATACAGTCCGTCGCTTTTATTTCTTCCATATCACAAGTTCGTATAAAGTTTATTTTCCTCACACTAATAGATCATACATATTTAGAGAGCAATTTTTATTGCTTGCACCGATGACAACTTACTTGAAGGATCTTACTCAATCCATAGGTAGGTATAGTGGACTCTCATGGCAAAACTGGTTTAAGGGATGTTTGGAAGCACAAGTAGTATCTCTACTTGGTGCAAAAGATTTGGCTAGCATAAGAGGGAAAGGCAAACCCAACATGTTGGAGGATCCATGACAATATAACTTCTATTCGGATATAGGAAAACATAACTCATTATGTTGTCTTCCTTGTCCAACATCAACCTTTTAGCATATAATATTTTAATGAGTGCTCACAATCACAAAAGATGTCTGAGATAGTGTATTTATATGTGAAACCCCTCTTTCTTGATTACTTCCTATTAATTGCAACAATGACCAAAACTATGTTTGTCAACTCTCAACAAATTTTATTCATCATACTCTTTATATGTGAAGTCATCAATATCCATAAGATCATTATATAAGCTTAGTATTTCTTTTATTCTATTCTTTTCTTTATTTCTTTTTTCTCAAGATCATAGCAAGAAAGCAAAGCCCTCAACTCAAAACTACTCTTTATTATATAACTCTCGGACTCGATTACATAGAGGGAACATAAAGCAAAACTCAAGGCTAGATCATACTAAAAACTTTAATTCTACTAAACTAGGATATAACCAAAAGGATCAAACTAAGAAAAACGATAAGGGTAAAGAGGTGATGGTGATACGATACCGGGACACCACCCCCAAGCTTGGCACAAGCCAAGGGGAGTGCCCATACCCATGTATTTAGATCTCTTTCTTCGGGGGTGGTGATGATGGAGTTTTTGATGTTGAAAGAATCTTATCCTTCGTCTTCCAAGGCATAGGTTCACCATCGTAAAAAGATGAACGAGTCTCCGGGATCCTCAAATCTGCAGCCAAACTCATGCTCTTAAATCTGTATTCATACTCACAGTTTTGGTTTTGCAGGTCATAGATCTGGGCTTGGAGATGCTCGATTCTCTCATGAAGCTTGAAGATGGCCTCTCCGATGTTCTTGGCGTCCAGCTTGTGGTCACGGGTAAATTTCGTGATTATCAAGTGATTGGCGTTGAGTCCATGTTCCACCATCCCTTGGCACTTGAAGACTTGCTGCTCCATTGCTTCGAGTCTTGTCTCCACGCTTCCGGTCTTCTTTGGCCTTTCAACATTGCGGATGTGCAGCACCCCCTCACGCATCTCAATGGTCTGAGGGTGTTGCAGCACCTCCGCGAGGTAAGGGTTGATGACCTTCTCGAAAAACTTGTCCTTGGGGGCGCTTGGAGACGTCATGGCGATCTAGATCTGTTAGAAAAACAACTCGAAACAAGAACAGAGGATTTTGCCGTGGTATGGTCGTCAAAACCTTTGAGAGATTATATAATGAATTTTTACCGACAAAAAGAAGTGTTCCACAAGAAAACGGAGTCCGGAGGGCACACGAGGTGGCCAGAAGGCAGGGAGGCGCGCCCCTAGGCCTTGTCGCCTCCTCGTGCACTTTTCGGACTACTTTTAATTTTCCTAATTTTTTAAATATTCCAAAATGGAGTAAAATTGCCATTGGAAAAGTTTTGGAGTCGGTTTACTTACCGTACCACATACCTATTCCTTTTCGGAGTCTGAAACGTTCTGGTAAGTCTCCTTTGTGTACTCCTCCGGGGTTATGGTATTAATAATATTGGTCTCAACATTTATGGGGGTACCTGAGATATAATGTTTGATTCTTTGCCCGTTTACCACTTTCGGGTTATTGCCTTCGGCGTTGTTGATCTTGATGGCACCGGAATGATAAACTTCCTCGACAATGTAAGGCCCTTCCCATTTAGAGAGAAGCTTTCCTGCAAAAAATCTTAAACGAGAATTGTATAGCAAGACATGGTCACCTACATTGAATTCTCGCTTTTGTATTCTTTTATCATGCCATCTTTTAACTTTTTCTTTAAACAACTTGGCATTCTCATAGGCCTGGGTTCTCCATTCATCAAGTGAGCTAATGTCAAATAACCTCTTCTCACCAGCAAGTCTGAAATCATAGTTGAGCTCTTTAATTGCCCAATAAGCTTTTTGTTCTAGTTCTAGAGGTAAGTGACATGCTTTTCCATAAACCGTTTTATACGGAGACATACCCATAGGGTTTTTTATAAGCAGTTCTATAAGCCCATAATGCATCATCAAGTTTCTTAGACCAATTCTTTCTAGATCTATTAACAATCTTTTGCAAGATCAACTTTATTTCTCGGTTACTCAATTCTACTTGATCACTAGACTGAGGATGATAGGGAGATGCAATTCTATGGTTGACATCATATTTAGCAGGCAATTTACGGAAAGCACCATGAATAAAGTGTGAACCACCATCAGTCATCAAATATCTAGGGACTCCAAACCTCGGGAAAATAACTTCTTTAAGCATTTTAATGGAGGTGTTATGATCAGCACTACTAGTTGGAATAGCTTCTACCCACTTAGTAACATAATCAACATCAACCAAAATATGTGTATACCCATTGGAGGAAGGAAAATGTTTCATATAATCAAAACCCCAAACATCAAATGGTTCAATAACAAGTGAATAATTCATAGGCATTTCCTGACGTCTACTAATGTTACCAATTCTTTGACATTCATCACAAGACAAGACAAACTTACGAGCATCCTTGAAAAGAGTAGGCCAATAAAAACCGGATTGTAATACCTTGTGTGCAGTTCTATCTCCAGCATGGTGTCCTCCGTAGGCCTCGGAGTGACACTTGCGTCGGATCTGTTCCTGTTCATGCTCAGGTACACAACGTCTAATAACACTATCTACTCCTTTATAAATATGTGAGTCATCCCAGAAGTAATGTCTTAAATCATAGAAAAACTTTTTCTTTTGTTGGTATGTGAAGCTAGGTGGTATAAATTTAGCAACAATATAATTAGCATAATCAGCATATGATGGAGCACTACATGAAGCATTTATGATAGCTAATTGTTCATCAGGAAAGCTATCATCAATAGGTAGTGGGTCATCAAGAACATTCTCTAACCTAGACAAGTTATCTGCTACGGGGTTCTCGGCACCCTTTCTATCAATAATATGCAAATCAAATTCTTGTAGTAAGAGAACCCATCTAATAAGTCTAGGTTTAGCATCTTTCTTTTCCATAAGATATTTAATAGCAGCATGATCAGTATGAACAGTTACTTTGGAATCAACAATATAAGATCTGAACTTATCACAAGCAAACACAACTGCTAAAAATTCTTGTTCAGTAGTAGCATAATTTCTTTGAGCACTGTCTAGAGTTTTACTAGCATAATGGATAACATTTAATTTCTTATCAACTCTTTGTCCAAGAACAGCACCAACAGCATAATCACTAGCATCACACATAATTTCAAAGGGTAGGTTCCAATCAGGTGGTTGAACAATAGGTGCAGAAATCAAGGCTTTCTTAAGTATTTCAAATGCTTCTACGCAATCATCATCAAAAACAAATGGAACATCTTTTTGCAAGAGATTAGTGAGAGGCCTAGAAATTTTAGAGAAGTCTTTAATAAACCTCCTGTAGAAACCAACATGACCAAGGAAACTTCTTATACCTTTGATATCTTTAGGACACGGCATCTTTTCAATAGCATCAACTTTAGCTTTATCAACTTCAATACCTCTTTCAGAAATTTTATACCCCAAGACAATACCTTCATTAACCATAAAGTGGCATTTCTCCCAGTTCAAGACAAGATTAGTTTCTTCACATCTCTGCAAAACTCGATCAAGGTTGCTTAAGCAATCATCAAAACAAGTTCCGTAAACGGAGAAATCATCCATGAAAACCTCAACAATCTTTTCACAAAAGTCAGAGAATATAGCAGTCATACATCTTTGAAAGGTAGCAGGTGCATTACATAAACTAAAAGGCATACGTCTATAAGCAAAGATACCGAAAGGGCAAGTAAAAGTAGTCTTTTCTTGATCCTCTTGTGACACAGGTATTTGAGAGAAACCATAATAACCATCTAGAAAGCAAAAGTGTGTATGTTTTGATAGTCTTTCTAGCATTTGATCAATAAAAGGTAGAGGATAATGATCTTTCCTAGTAGCTTTATTTAATTTTCTAAAATCAATAATCATTCTATAACCTGTGACAATTCTTTGCGGGATCAATTCATTTTTATCATTAGGAACAACGGTAATACCTCCCTTCTTAGGCACACAATGAACAGGACTTACCCATTTACTATCAAAAATAGGATAAATTATACCTGCTTCCAGAAGCTTTAATATTTCATTTCTTACCACTTCTTTCATCTTAGGATTTAACCGTCGTTGATGATCGACAACTGGTTTAGCATCAGGCTCCATATTAATTTTATGCTGACATAGAGTAGGACTAATGCCCTTAAGATCATCAAGAGTACATCCAATAGCGGCACAGTGCTTCTTCAGAGTTTTTAATAATCTCTTTTCTTCATGCTCTGAAAGGTTAGCACTAATAATAATAGGATATATCTTTTTCTCATCAAGATAAACATATTTCAAAGTGTCAGGCAATTGTTTAAGATCGAACACAGGATCACACTTGGGTGGTAGAGGGTCTCCAAGAGTCTTGACAGGCAAATTGTGTTTCAAAACAGGCATCTGTTTAAAGAAAATCTCGTCTAATTCCCTTCTTTCATTCATGAACATATCATTTTCATGGTCTAGCAAATATTGTTCTAAAGGATCAGTAGGAGGCACTGCAATAGAAGCAAGACCAATAATTTCATATTTATTTGGCAATTCTTTGTCATGGGGTTGTCTAAGAAATTTGGAGAAATTAAACTCATGGGACACATCCCCAAAACTTACACTAACTATTTCTTTCTTACAATCTATCTTAGCATTGACAGTGTTCAAGAAAGGTCTACCAAATATAATGGGACAAAACTCATCTTGTGGGGAACCAAGAGCGAGAAAATCAGTAGGGTATTTTATTTTCCCACACATGACTTCGACATCTCTTACAATCCCAATTGGTGATATAGTATCTCTATTAGCAAGCTTAATAGTAACATCAATTTCTTCTATATCAGTTGGTGCAATATCATTCATAATTTCTTGATATAAGGTAAAGGGAATTGCACTCACACTAGCACCCAAATCACATAATCCATGATAACAATGATCTCCTATTTTAACAGAAACAACAGGCATGCCAACAACATGTCTATGTTTATCTTTATTATCGGGTCTAGCAATTCTAGCAGCTTCATTGCAGAAGTAAATAACATGCCCATCAATATTATCGACCAAGAGATCTTTAACCATAGAAATACTAGGTTCAACTTTAATTTGTTCAGGGGGTGTAGGTGTTCTAGTATAACTCGTATGAACCACAGTTGAAGCTTTAGCATGATCCTTTATTCTAACAGGGAAAGGTGGTTTCTCAATATAAGCAGTAGGAATAACAGGATTAACATTATAAGTAATAGTTTCTTCTTCAACTTTAATAGGTTCTACTACTTTTACTTCAATGGGAGGATGATATTTAAACCACTTCTCCTTAGGGAGATCAACATGAGTAGCAAATGATTCACAGAAAGAAGCTACTATCTCATAGTCAAGTCCATATTTAGTGCTAAATTCACGAAAAGCATCGGTATCCATAAAAGATTTAACACAATCAAACTTAAGGTTTATACCTGACTCCTCACCTTCGTTGGGTTCCCAATCTTCAGAGTTGCGTTTAATTCTTTCCAATAAATCCCATTTGAATTCAATAGTCTTCTTCATAAAAGAACCAGTACAAGAAGTATCGAGCATGGATTGATCATTACGAGAAAGCCGAGCATAATAATTCTGAATAATAATTTCTCTTGAGAGCTCATGATTGGGGCATGAATATAACATTGACTTAAGCCTCCCCCAAGCTTGAGCAATACTTTCTCCTTCATGAGGCCAAAAATTATAAATATAATTCCGGTCATGATGAACTAGATGCATAGGATAAAACTTCTGATGAAATTCCAATTTCAATCGGTTGTAGTTCCAAGTCCCAATATCATCGCATAGCCTATACCATGTCAATGCCTTCTCCTTCAAAGATAAAGGGAAGACCTTCTTCTTGACTTCATCCTCGGGCAAACCTGCAAGCTTAAATAATCCGCAAACTTCATCCACATAGATTAGATGCATATCAGGATGTAATGTTCCATCTCCTGCATACGAATTAGCTAGCAGTTTCTCTATCATACCCGAAGGAATTTCATAATAAAAATTTTCAGTAGGTTCAGTAGGTTGAGGAGCAACTCTTTGTTCTTCCGATCGAGGTGCAGATACCCCGAACAAGCCCCTCAAAGGATTATTTTCCATAGTAACAAGTGACAATAAATTTCAGCACACTATATAAATTTTTCCTTACCAAATTCCACTTACCAAAGGCACTTCACTCCCCGGCAACGGCGTCAGAAAAGAGTCTTGATGACCCAAAAGTATAGGGGATCTATCATAGTCCTTTCGATAAGTAAGAGTGTCGAACCCAACAAGGAGCAGAAGGAAATGACAAGCGGTTTTCAGCAAGGTATTCTCTGCAAGCACTGAAATTATCGGTAACAGATAGTTTTGTGATAAGATAATTCGTAACGGGTAACAAGTAACAAGTGTAATTAAGGTGCAGCAAGGTGGCCCAATCCTTTTTGTAGCAAAGGACAAGCCTGGACAAACTCTTATATAAAGCAAAGCGCTCCCGAGGACACATGGGAATTACTGTCAAGCTAGTTTTCATCATACTCATATGATTTGCGTTCGTTACTTTGATAATTTGATATGTGGGTGGACCGGTGCTTGGGTGCTGTCCTTACTTGGACAAACCTCCCACTTATGATTAACCACTCTCGCAAGCATCCGCAACTACGAAAGAAGAATTAAGATAAATCTAACCATAGCATGAAACATATGGATCCAAATCAGCCCCTTACGAAGCAACGCATAAACTAGGGTTTAAGCTTATGTCACTCTAGCAACCCATCATCTACTTATTACTTCGCAATGCCTTCCCCCAGGCCCAAACAATGGTGAAGTGTCATGTAGTCGACGTTCACATAACACCACTAGAAGAAAGACAACATACATCTCATCAAAATATTGAACGAATACCAAATTCACATGATTACTTATAACAAGACTTCTCCCATGTCCTCAGGAACAAACGTAACTACTCACAAAGCATATTCATGTTCATAATTAGAAGAGTATTAATTATCATTAAGGATCTGAACATATGATCTTCCACCAAATAAACCAACTAGCATCAACTACAAGGAGTAATCAACACTACTAGCAACCCACAGGTACCAATCTGAGGTTTTGAGACAAAGATCGAATACAAGAGATGAACTAGGGTTTGGAGAGGAGGTGGTGCTGGTGAAGATGTTGATGGAGATTGACCCCCCCTCGATGAGAGGATCGTTGGTGATGACGATGGCTTCGATTTCCCCCTCCGGGAGGGAAGTTTCCTCGGCAGAACAGCTCCGCCGGAGCCCTAGATTGGTTCTGCCCAAGTTCCGCCTCGAGACGGCGGTGCTTCGTCCCGAAAGCTCCTTCCTTATTTTTTCAGGTCGAAAGACATCATATAGCAGAAGAGGGGCACCGGAGGCCTGCCAGGGGGCCCACAAGCCAGGGGGCGTGCCCAGGGGGTAGGGCGTGACCCCGACCCTTGTGGCCACCTGGTGGGTCCCCTCTGGTATTTTCTTCGCCCAATATTTTTTATATATTCCAAAATAATTCTCCATAAATTTTCAGGACTTTTGGAGTTTTGTAGAATAGGTCTCACAGATTTGCACCCTTTCCGGTCCAGAATTCGAGCTGCCGGCATTCTCCCTCTTCATGTAAACCTTGTAAAATAAGAGAGAAAATGCATAAGTAATGTACCATAATGTATAATAACAGCCCATAATGCAATAAATATCAATATAAAAGCATGATGCAAAATGGACGTATCATGCATCTACTTCCTTAAACCCAAAGCTATTCCATATGAGTCCACCATACCTACCTATATGCGGTATTTACCTATATGCGGTATTTACCTATCGTTCCAAGTAAATTTGCATGTGCCAAACTCTAAATCTTCAAATGATAATATGTTTTGTATGCCCAAATCGCTCATGAAGCGACAGGGGGCGGTCAGTATCTTCCGTGCTAGGTGGGTTATTCTCACGATGAGTGTTTATTCGCTTGTCATTCACGAGAAAGTAGCTGGTAATTGGGATGCCAGTCCTATGATCAAAATCAAAATATAATAATAAAACAAAACTCCCCCGGATTGTTGTTGGTATGGAGGGCACCCGAGGATTCGGCTAGCCATGGCTTGTGTTTGTTGGTGGAGGGGGAGTAAAAATTTACCTTTCTGTTTGGGAACCGCCTATAATGTGTCTAGCATGGAAGATGTTGAAAACTCTCGGTCGCTGATAACCCACAAGTATAGGGGATCGTTTGTAGCCTTCTTCGATAAATAAGAGTGTCGAACCCAACGAGGAGCTAAAGGTAGAACAAATATTCCCTCAAGTTCTATCGACCACCGATACAACTCTACGCACACTTGACGTTTGCTTTACCTAGAACAAGTATGAAACTATTTTGCAAGAATAAAACTACGAGTACTTTGCGAGAATAAAACTACAAATAAATTGCAAGGTAATAAAAGTGGATAGCTTTTGTC
This sequence comes from Thinopyrum elongatum, assembly GCA_011799875.1. NCBI lineage: Eukaryota > Viridiplantae > Streptophyta > Magnoliopsida > Poales > Poaceae > Thinopyrum > Thinopyrum elongatum. Next base: position 71,228,740 of record CM022297.1, read on the forward strand.
AACAAGAAAGTCATTTGTCCCTAGGCAATCGATAACAAGTACCGGTAATCATTCTTGTAATTTTATATGAGGGAGAGGCATGAGCTAACATACTTTCTCTACTTGGATCATATGCACTTATGATTGGAACTCTAGCAAGCATCCGCAACTACTAAAGATCATTAAGGTCGTGAAACCCAACCATAGCATTAAGTATCAAGTCCTCTTTACTCCCATACGCCATAACCCACTTATCCGCGTTTAGGCTACTGTCACCCCCGCAACACTGACAATAAGCAAACCATGAACATATTGCAACACCCTACAGAGAGGATCCCTCACGTTTGCGTGAGATGAAGGGCACCGTAGGACAACACCATAAATAAAATATACAATCATACCAACCAAGATCACGATTAACCCATAGGACAAAATGGATCTACTCAAACATCATAGGATAACCAAATATCATTGGGAAATAATATATGGAGTTGAGCACCATGTTTAAGTAGAGATTACAACGGGGAGAAGAGGTGTTACACCGCTGCATAGAGGGGGAGAGAGTTGGTGTTGATGGTAGCAAGATTGTTGATGTAGATCGCCGTCACGATCCTCACCCCGGCGGCACTTCAGCGCCACTGGGAGAGAGGGGGAGAGAGCCCCCCTCCTCCTTCTTCTTCCTTGGCCTCCCCCCTAGATGGGAGGAGAGTTCCCCCTCTGGTCCATGGCCTCCATGGCGGCGGAAGGGCGGGAGCCCCTCCGAGATTGGATCTACCTCCCTGTTCTCTTCTGTTTCGCGTTCCCCAGATCTGGCCGAAAACCGTTTCTTATATTCCCGGAGATCCGTAACTCCGATTGCGCTAAGATTTTAACATGATTTTTTTCAGGATATAAGCTTCCTTGTGCCCGAAGTAGAGCTCCAACCGACGTACGAGGTGGGCATAAGACACCTGGGCGTGCCTGGGCCTCCAGGCGCGCCCTGGTGGGTTGTGGTCACTGTGGGCCCCCTCTTCTGATGATTCCAACTCCCAAAAATCACAAATATTCCAAAATAATTCTCCGTAAAATTTTATTGCATTTGGACTTCGTTTGATATGGATTTTCTGCAAAACAAAAAACATGCAACAAACAGGAACTGGCACTGGGCACTAGATCAATATGTTAGTCCAATAAATCATATAAAAAGTTGCCAAAAATATGTGAAAGTTGTATAATATTGGCATGAAACAATAAAAAATTATAGATACGACAGAGACGTATCAGCATCCCCATGCTTAATTCTTGCTCGTCCTCGAGTAGGTAAATGATAAAAAAGATAATTTTTGATGTGGAATGCTACCTAACATAAACTTGATCATATGTCTAGTCATGGCATGAATATGAAGACACAAGTGATTCAAAGCAATAGTCTATAATTTGACATAAAGACATCAATACTCAGGCATCCCAACAAACAATCATGTCTTTCAAAATATCAACGCTAAAGAAAGCTATCCCTATAAAATCATATAATCTTGTCATGCTCTGTCTTCTTAACACTAAGTATAAATCATGTACTACCCCGGTGTCAGCCAAGCAATTGGTTCATACTTTTTAACGCGCTTCAGCTTTTTCAACCCTCAAGCAATACATGAGCGCAAGCCATGGATATAGCACTACGGGTGGAATAGAGTACAATGATAGGGGTAAATATAGAGAAGACAAAAAACTAAGAAAGTCTCACATCAACGCGGCTAACCAACGGGCTATGGAGATGCACATCAATTGATATCAACGTGAGGAGTAGGGATTGCCATGCAACGGATGCACTAAGAGCTATAAGTGTATGAAAGCTCAATATGAAAACTAAGTGGGTGTGCATCCAATCCTATAATGAAAAATTCCCACTAGTATATGAAAGTGACAACATTGGAGACTCTTTATATGAAAAACATGGTGCTACTTTGAAGCACAAGTGTGGTAAAAGATAGTAGCAATGCCCCTTCTCTCTCTTTTTTTCTTTCTTTTTTTTTCTTCCTTTTTTTCCTTTTTTCCTTTTCCTTTTTTTTTCTCTCATTGTCCGGAGTCTCATCCCGACTTGTGGGGGAATCATAGTCTCCATCATCCTTTCCTCACTGGGACATGCTCTAATAATGAATAATGATGATCATCACACTTCTATTTACTTATAACTCAAAAGAAATAAAAATTACAACTCGATACCTATAACAAAGTATGACTCTATATGAATGCCTCTGGCAGTGTACTAGGATGTGCAATGATCTAGCGTAACATGTATAAAAATGATGAACGGTGGCTGAGCCACAACTACTATGTCAGCTATATGATCATGCAAAGCAATATGACAATGAATGCTCAAGTCATCAAAACGGAAGCGGTGGAAGTTGCATGGTAATATATCTCGGAATGGCTATGGAAAGGCCATAATAAGTAGGTATGGTGGATGTTTTGAGGAAGATATAATAAGGCTTATGTGTGATAGAGCGTATCATATCACGGGGTTTGGATGCACCGGCGAAGTTTGCACTGACTCTCGAGGTGAGAAAGGGCAATGCACGGTACCGTAGAGGCTAGCAAATTGCGGAAAGGTAAGAGCGCGTATAATCCATGGACTCACATTAGTCATAAAGAACTCATATACTTATTGCAAAAGTTTATTAGCCCTCGAAGAAAAGTACTACTACGCATGCCCCTAGGGGGGAGGTTGGTAGGAGTTAACCATCGCGCGCCCCCGACCTTCACACAAAGATAGACAATCAAGGATAAATTGTGCTCCAACTTTCTGGCATAACGGGAGACTATACGTGCATGCTTCGGGAATCACAAACCTTAACACCAATATTCTTTACTAAACATAACCATCCACTAGTACCTCCCACATATTCCATCTCTATATCGCAAAACTATTGCAAGGAATCAAACATATCATATTCAGTGATCCACAAGTTTTATGTAGGATTTTATGACTAACCATGCAAATGACCAATTCCTGTTGACTCTCTAAATAGATATAAGTGAAGCAAGAGAGTTTAATTCTTTCTATAAAATACCATGCTCTAACAAGTATAAGTGAAGCAAAAGAGCATTCTACAAATAACGGTTTTCTATGTGAAGAGAAACAGGCAATCCAAACTTCTAATGATATAAGTGAAGCACATGAAGCATTCTATAAAGCCATACTCAAAGGATATAAGTGAAGTGCAATGAGCATTCTATAAATCAACCATGGACTATCTCATACCAGCATGGTGCATAAAATAAAAATGAAAAATAAACACAAAAGACGCTCCAAGATTCACACATATCACATGAACGAAACGAAGACGAAAACATACCGATACTTGTTGAAGAAAGATGGGATGCCTTCCGGGGCATCCCCAAGCTTAGACGCTTGAGTCTCCTTGAATATTTACTTGGGGTGCCTTGGGCATCCCCAAGCTTGAGCTCTTGCCTCTCCTCCTTCTCCTCACATCGAGACCTCCTCGATCTTTGATCACTTCATCCACACAAAACTCAACAGAAACCTCGGTAAGATCCGTTAGTATAATAATGCAAATCACTACTCTAAGTACTGTTGAAAACCAATTCATATTTTTTTTTGCATTGTAGCTACTGTAATATAACTTTTCCATGGCTTATACCACCGATAAAAATCGATAGCTTCATCAAAACAAGCAAAACAATGCATCAAAAACAGAATCTGTCTTAAACAGGACAGTCTGTAGCAATATGAACACCTACCATACTTATGTACTCCAAAAATTCTTAAAAATTAGGAAAAAATAAAAAATTTGTATATAAAGACTGTGCAAAAAGTTTCATAACCTTTTGATGTTCTAGTAAAACATGTAAAATCGCGCACTACAGCCAAAGTTTCTGTTTCTGCACCGTACATACCAACAAGCAATCTAATCATCCTAAAGGCAAATATTGGCACATTATTTTTATAATAAAATGGATTTGTACAAGGGGATAATTATTTTTGTGAGAAACTTCCATGAAAATTTTACATTGTTTCCATGAGCATGAACACAAGTGTTCAAGGTCGATCCTCACTTCTCCAATGCATCACCTTTCAATCGCTTCTCTTTTTGTGAAGTTTTAAGATTCCCCTCTATATTTTTTTTTGTTTTTAAATTTTATAAAAGCACTCAACAGAAATAAATGACTCTCTAAAACTTCCGGGTTGTCTCCCTGGCAGCGCTTTCTTTAAAGCCATTAAGCTAGGCATAAAGTGCTCAAGTAATGGATCCACCTGGATCCCAAGGTATATCAAAGCCAATTTTAAGTAACAATGATTTGGCATTTAGTAGTGAGCACAAAGCAACATATATCATGCAATGACGAAGTCTAACTCTCTTCCTATGCATCGACATGTCATTCAAGAACAATTCATGCACATCAAGTAGAGGCCAATACATAGCATAAGCAGTTTCTTGCAATTTTATCGTGTTGGAAACATAGAGAGGCGGAGATATAGTTCCTCTCTCATAATAATTGCAAGTAGGAGCAGCAAGCACATGCATATTATATTCATCAAAATCATCATGTGTAACGGTAAAAGGCAACCCATCAACATAATCCATAATAAGAGCAAACTTCTCCGATATAGTGTAGTTGGGAGAATTCAAAAAGATAATAGGACTATCATGTGTGGGTGCAATAGCAACAATTTCATTCTTAACATAAGGAACTATAGCAAGTTCATCTCCACAAGCATAATTCATATTGGCATCTTGGCCACAAGCATAGCAATCATCAAGTTCATCAAAAAGGGATATTTCAAATGAATCAACGAGATCATAGCAATTATCATGGCAATCATCCTTCGGTAAGCACGAAGGGAAATTAAATAATGTATGAGTTGAAGAGTTACTCTCTTTAGAAGGTGGACACGGGTAGCTAATCTGCTCTTCCTCATTTTGTTCTTCGCTCTCCTCGTCATCTTTTTCATCCAATGAGCTCACAGTTTCATCAATTTCTTCTTCCATAGACTCCTGCAAAATATTAGTCTCTTCTTGGACAGCGGAGACTTTCTCAATAAATATATCAATATCGGAATTGTATTTATAATTTTCATAGCAATATTTAAGGATGGCAAAATTTTCAGGTCTATAAACATCATCATCAAAAGCTTCATACTTTAAAAACAAAGATTCAATTTCATAAGCACCCTTAAAAGCAACAAATTCTTCTATTCGTTCCACATCATAATAATCATATCTACCATTGGCATAAGAAGCCAAGGTTTCATTATCATTAAATTTGCATGAAAAGGGAAGGTGTGGAGCATTCATCCTAGAGCAACAAGTAAAATCATATCTCTGGCATAAATTCCAAGCATACCAATGCAACATATCAATTTGATCCCATAACAATGTCCCTTTTTGTGTTAAGCGATAATCCCTAAAGTATTCACGTTGATCCAATGTGTCTCCCATTATCATGTTGAATGGGGCTTTCTCAGGATTATCAAAGTAGTGCATAATATTTTCACATAACGAGCATCGAGGGTTTTAGGAGGTTCCCCATCTCCATGAGTAGCAAGTACAACTAATTTTTTTGGTGTTTCGTGTTCCATATCCATAACTAAAGATAGAGAACAACTTAGAACAGAAAATAAAAACTACTTAGTGATAAAGCAAACAAGCACACACGAGAATAATCACCCCACGCTATTGCTCCCCGGCAACGGCGCCAGAAAAAGGTCTTGATAACCCACAAGTATAGGGGATCGTTTGTAGCCTTATTCGATAAATAAGAGTGTCAAACCCAACGAGGAGCTAAAGGTAGAACAAATATTCCCTCAAGTTCTATCGACCACCGATACAACTCTACGCACACTTGACGTTTGCTTTACCTAGAACAAGTATGAAACTATTTTGCAAGAATAAAACTACAAGTACTTTGCGAGAATAAAACTACAAATAAATTGCAAGGTAATAAAAGTGGATAGCTTTTGTCAACAAGAAAGTCATTTGTCCCTAGGCAATCGATAACAATTACCGGTAATCATTCTTGTAATTTTATATGAGGGAGAGGAATGAGCTAACATACTTTCTCTACTTGGATCATATGCACTTATGATTGGAACTCTAGCAAGCATCCGCAACTACTAAAGATCATTAAGGTCGTGAAACCCAACCATAGCATTAAGTATCAAGTCCTCTTTACTCCCATACGCCATAACCCACTTATCCAAGTTTAGGCTGCTGTCACCCCCGCAACACCGACAATAAGCAAACCATGAACATATTGCAACACCCTACAGCGAGGATCCCTCACGTTTGCGCGAGACGGAGGGCACCATAGGACAGCACCATAAATAAAATATACAATCATACCAACCAAGATCACGATTAACCCATAGGACAAAATGGATCTACTCAAACATCATAGGATAACCAAATATCATTGGGAAATAATATATGGAGTTGAGCACCATGTTTAAGTAGAGATTACAGCGGGGAGAAGAGGTGTTACACCGCTGCATAGAGGGGGAGAGAGTTGGTGTTGACGGTAGCAAGATTGTTGATGTAGATCGCCGTCACGATCCTCGCCCCGGCGGCACTCCGGCGCCACCGGCAGAGAGGGGGAGAGAGCCCCCCCTCCTTCTTCTTCTTCTTCTTACTTGGCCTCCCCCCTAGATGGGAGGAGAGTTCCCCCTCTAGTCCATGGCCTCCATGGCGGCGGAGGGGCAGAAGCCCCTCCGAGATTGGATCTCCCTCTCTTTTCTCTTCTGTTTCGCGTTCCCCAGATCTGGCCGAAAACCATTTCTTATATTCCCGGAGATCCGTAACTCCGATTGCGCTGAGATTTTAACACGGTTTTTTTTTCCGAATATAAGCTTCCTTGCGCCCGAAGTAGAGCTCCAACCGATGTACGAGGTGGGCATAAGACACCTGGGCGCGCCTGGGCCCCCAGGCGCGCCCTGGTGAGTTGTGGTCACTGTGGGCCCCCTCTTCTGATGATTCCAACTCCCAAAAATCACAAATATTCCCGAATAATTCTCCGTAAAATTTTATTGCATTTGGACTTCGTTTGATATGGATTTTCTATGAAACAAAAAACATGCAACAAACAGGAACTGGCACTAGGCAGTGGATCAATAGGTTAGTCTAATAAATCATATAAAAAGTTGCCAAAAATATGTGTAAGTTGTATAATATTGGCATGAAACAATAAAAAATTATAGATACGACGGAGACGTATCAGTCGCTACGTTGAAAATGAAAGCATACCTCCTAAAATTATATTCATCTCTGTTTTAAGCTTCGAGCTCTAGCACCTCTGCAAATCCCTGCTTCCTTCTGTGAAGGGCCTATCTTTTACTTTTATGCAAGACTCAGTAGTATTCCTTCTCATTTCAACCTCAATTATTCTCTAGTTGGCAAGTATCATGTGGTGGGGAAAGATCCAAGCATATATGGCCATTCAAATATATTTGATCATGAATTATTATTGTTGACAATTATCTATATGATAAATAAGTTGGGAGGCGAAACATTAAGCCCCTATCTTTCTATGTGTTCGATGGATGCTATTTGTTCTAAAAATATGCTTTGAGTGTCGGCAATCATGGAAGACTATATGATAGTTGAGTATGTGGAATTTGCTAAATCAAAGCTCTTACATAGACCCTTCCTAAAAATAAGATGAATTGCAATTGTTTGATGACTGAGAATATAGTTTGTTAGTTTTCAAGAAAGTTTATGGTCTATGCTTTAACATGTGAATAGCTTGCTACTTGATCATGAGAAGTTTTATGAGATGAGAAACTATTTATGATATATATTAATGCTAGAAAAAGTGTTTGGAACTATTATTGATCAAACTTATGCACTATGCTAGCATTCACACTTCATAAATTATTTCTTTTATCATTTACCTACTCGAGGACGAGCAGGAATTAATCTTGGGGATGCTGATACGTCTCCAACATATCTATAATTTATGAAGTATTCATGCCATGCTTACAACAATTTTATATGGTTTTGTTATGATTTGATTAGAACTAACCCGGACTAACGCTATTTTCAGCAGAACTACCGTGGTGTCGTTTTTGTGCAGAAATAAAAGTTCTCGGAATGGGCTGAAAATTTATGGTGATTTTTTGTGGACCAAAAGAGACCCACGAAGCACCTGAGCTGGGCCAGGAAGTGATCGAGGAGGCCGCAAGCCTAGGGGGCGCGCCCCCCAGCTTGTGGGCCCCTCAGGCACCCCCTTGACGTGATACCGACGCCAAAAATTCTTATAAATACCAAAACCCCCGAAAAGAACCCTAGATCGGAAGTTCCACTGCCGCAAGCCTCTGTTGCCATGAAAAACCAATCAGGAGCCCGTTCCGGCACCCTGTCGGAGGGGGAAACCATCACCGGAGGCCATCTTCATCATCCCGGTGGTCTCCATGACGAGGAGGGAGTAGTTCATCCTCGGGGCTGAGGGTATGTACCAGTAGCTATGTGTTTGATCTCTCTCTCGTGTTCTTGATATGGCACGATCTTGACGTACCGCGAGCTTTGTTACTATAGTTGGATCATATGGTGTTTATCCCTCTCTATCTTCTTGTGATGAATTGAGTTTTACCTTTGAGGTTTCACTATTATCGGATTGAATACTTTTATGGATTTGATAACACTTGATGTATGTCTTGCGTGGGATACCCGTGGTGACAATGGAGCGTTCTATTGATTCACTTGATGTAGGTTTTGTCACTCAACTCACGGATTCCTGAGGTGACATTGGGGTAATCTATGCATAGGGGTTGATGCATGTTTTCATCCTTGTTTCTCCGGTAGAAATCTTGGGGCACTCTTTGAGGTTCTTTGTGTTGGATTGAATATTATGAATCTGAAGTTGTTTGATGCATATCGTATAATTGACCCACGGATACTTGTGGTGACATTGGAGTATCTAGGTGACATTAGGGTTGATTGATGTGTATCATATGGTGTTATTTTAGTACGAACTCTAGGGCTGTTTGTGACACTTATAGGAATAGCTCAAAAGATTGATTAGAAAGAATAACTTTGAGTTGGTTTCGTACCCTACAAGCAATTTCATCTTATGTTCGCCGTGATAGGAACTTTGGAGTGACTCTTTGTCGCACGTTGAGGGATTGTCATATGATTTAATTATGTTATCATTGTTGAGAGACTTTGCACTAGTAAAAGTATGAATCCTAGGCCTTGTTTTCAAGCATTGCAATACCGTTTTTACTCACTTTTGTTACTAGTTACCTTGCTGTTTTTATATTTTCAGATTACAGAAACCTATATCTACTATCCATATTACACTTGTATCACCATCTCTTCGCCGAACTAGTGCACCTATACAATTTACCATTGTATTGGGTGTGTTGGGGACACAAGAGACTCTTTGTTATTTGGTTGCAGGGTTGCTTGAGAGAGACCATCTTCATCCTACGCCTCCCACGGATTGATAAACGTTAGGTCATCCACTTGAGGGAAAATTGCTACTGTCCTACAAAACTCTACGCTTAGAGGCCCAACACGAGTCTACAAGAAGAAAGGTTGCATAGTAGACATCAGCCGCCGTCGTTGCCCCTGCCTTGCTGTAGCTGGGCAAACCTTGTTATAGTAGACAGTCGGGAAGTCGTCGTGCTAAGACCCCATAGGACCAGTGCACCAGAGCATCAACTATCACCGATGAAGAAATTCGTACATTAGAAGGATCAAACCTGTAAACATCCAAACAAAGATGAATGAAGATTGGATCCAAGCGGATCCACCAAAGACGAACACCTACCGAATCCTGCGAGATCTGTCGGAGACAAACCCCACACGCTCCTCGACGATGCTAGAAGCATCCTCGGGATGGGGGCTAGGCGGGGAGAATCTTATTCCATCTTCAGGGAGCCTCCGCCGCCGCCTCATCTTCCTGCGCAGGACATAAAACCTGCCAACACTCAAAGAAATACCTAAAAATGAAGCCCTCCCGGTGGCAAGGACCAGGATCCACCGCGCCTCCATGGCCCTAAGACCACAGGAGACGAGGCAGCCCGACGACTGCACGACGGGAGGCAGTGGAAACCCTAGGCTTTTGTGGCCCTATCCACTAGGGAACGAAGGGCTGCATGGTAATAGACCAAGTTGATCATTTCATTATGTTTCAAATCGTTTCATTATGGCGCTTTATTAGAGTTCCTGACCGATGGGACTCGTCCGTCAGAGATGGCATGGCAGCACAAGGCGCCACACAAGCGAAAGTCATCTAATGATCGTGAGCTCATTTGAGCTCGTGATGAACAGTAAAATCCAAAAAAATATTTTTATTTTTATTTTTATGGCTTACTTTGACAAATGTTTTCAGTGCTTTCAAAATTTCATCATGAAATGGCATTCGAGGAAGTCGTGGAAGAAACAAAATTATCACTCCAAAATGCTTTCGAAAAAATAATTTTGGAGCATAGATTTAGTTTTTCTGCCATGATTTCCACGATTATTATTTCATGAGGAAAATTTATGAGCACTGAAAATATTTGTTCCCAAAAATACCAGTTTTTTTGGATTTTACTGTTCACCAGAGCTCATTTGAGCTTGAGGTCAGAAACACCACGTCCCCACACAAGCCTCCTTTTGTTACAACTTCATAATAACCTGTAATTAAGTGAATCTACCCTTTTCTAACCGAAGCACACCTTGCAACGGACGTGTCCCGTCTTTCTCCCTTCTCTCAACCGTCGTGACTTCTTGTCTATGACGGTTCTTGTAAAGATGCCTCTTATTCATGTATGTTGTACTCATATAAATAGTGTCAATCAATAAAGAAAGATCAGTTCATTTTACTCAAAACATGTTATCAGTAAATTTTCCATACAAATTGTCTTAATTCTACATTCTGGATAATGGGCTTGTAACATAATGACTTGCCTCATTATCTTGGCAAATGCATGGTCCCGTGTGGATAGAACACACACGTGTGACCATCGTGTAGATGCGTCAACGAAAACCCTGAAATACCTAAAGGTCTAGACAATGGTTGGATGAACCACAAATGTCTCCTTGAATATGTTAAGAAAATGAAGTGGTTCAGCTTCTATTTTTAGGTGTAAGGGCCTCAAAATTAGCTTTCTTGTCGCACAAGATGTGCACACAAAGTATAAAGATTGAAGAAATTTTGACTCAAACAAATTATGCCCAATGTAATTGCTAGTAATTTGTCTCATCATCCTAATTCCTGGATGGCCTAGGCAATCATGCCAGATTCATTTACTGATCTAAAAGGTGTTACAAAGTCCTTAAATCTTGCAAGAAACGTGCCCAAAAGAGTGGAGGTACCAATAAAAACCACTCAAATCCCTGTAAATGCAAGTCAACTCAACGTTGACAAACACCTGATGGATAGTATACACCCAGTGGAAGGGAAACCTCCACAATCTAGCTCTAGTTTGCACGCACTGGTTGGGCCACCTGAACACTCGGACTCACGCCTATTGGGAAATCACGAAGTCATGAAGGGTACCTGAAATTTCCATCAACTATATCAATTCTGGAGAATCTTTCAACCGCAAGTCTATGATTGTCAACATTGTTTTTTTGCTACAATTGCAAATACCCTTCTCAATGATCACGCTCTGAGAACTATCATCGAGTGCCAAAAACGTCCCCACTGGCCTCAATGGAAGGATAAAATACAAGCGAAAATTGCATCGCTTAACAAAAGATTGGTATTCTGAAGCAATACCAACACCTCCCAATGTTTTCCCTATGGGATACAAATGGGTATTATATTTCTCAGGAAACGGAATGAGAACAATGAGTTGGTGAGATATAAAGCAAGGCTCATAGCATAAGGGTTCATGCAGAGACCTAACATTGATTTCAATGAGACATATTCTCCCGTAAGGAGTGGAACCAGTTTCCGATATCCTATATCTTTGGCAGTGCAAAGCCGTCTATCTATGCACTTGATGGATGTTGTGATCGCATATCTTTAAGGGTCACTAGATTATGACATTTACATGAAGGTTCCTGATGGAATATCTGTCCCGAATGCAAGCGTAAAATGCAACATGTATTGTGTAAAACTAAATAAGTCATTATATGACTTAAAGCAATCGGGACAGATGTGGTACAACTGACTCAGTGAGTTCCTGATACGTCTCCAACGTATCTATAATTTTTGATTGTTCCATGCTGTTATATTATCATTCTTGGATGTTTTACAATCATTTTATAGCAACTTTATATCATTTTTTGGGACTAACCTATTGACATAGTGCCTAGTGCCAGTTCCTGTTTTTTCCTTGTTTTTTACTTCGCAGAAAATCAATACCAAACGGAGTCCAAACGCAGCGAAACTTTTTGGAGATTTTTTATGGACCAGAAGGAACAACTTGGGCCGAAGAAGTACCAGAGGGGTGCCCCGAGGGGGGCACAACCCACCTGGGCGCGCCCTGGTGGGTTGTGACCACCTCGGTGGCCTCCCACACCGCCTCTTTGCTCTATAAATACCCCAATATTCCAAAAACCCTAGGGGAGTCGACGAAACACAATTCCAGCCACCGCAAGTTCCAGAAACCACATATCCAATCTAGACACCATCACGGAGGGGTTCATCATCCTCATTGGCGCCTCTCCGATGATGCGTGAGTAGTTCATTGTAGACCTACGGGTCCGTAGTTAGTAGATAGATGGCTTCCTCTCTCTCTTTTGATTCTCAATACAATGGTCTCTTGGAGATCTATTTGATGTAAGTCTTTTTGCGGTGTGTTTGTTGGGATCCGATGAACTTTGAGTTTATGATCAGATCTATGTTTTTATCCATGAAAGTTATTTGAGTCTTTTGATCTCTTATATGCATGATTACTTATATCCTCGTATTTCTTCTTCGAATCTTTGGTTTAGTTAGGCCGACTAGATCGATTTTTCTTGCCATGGGAAGAGGTGCTTTGTGATGGGTTCGATCTTACGGTGCTCAATCCCAGTGACAGAAGGGGAAATGACACGTATGTATCGTTGCTATTAAGGATAACAAGATGGGGTCTATTCCTACATGAATAGATCTTGTCTACATCATGTCATCATTCTTATTGCATTACTCCGTTTCTCCATGAACTTAATACACTAGATGCATGCTGGATAGCGGTCGATGTGTGGAGTAATAGTAGTACATGCAGGCAGGAGTCGGTCTACTAATCTTGGACGTGATGCATATATAATGATCATTGCCTGGATATCGTCATGATTATTTGAAGTTCTATCAATTGCCCAACAGTAATTTGTTTACCCACCGTATGCTATCTTTCTCGAGAGAAGCCACTAGTGAAATCTACGGCCCCCGGGTCTATTTTCCTATCATATACTTTCAGATCTATATTGCTATTTGCCTTTTTATTTATTTGCTTTTATTTTGAGATCTATATTTCCAAAAACCCAAAAATACCTTGCTGCACTTTATTTTATTCACGTTTTATCGAGATCTATTTATCCAATCTATCATATTTATTCTCCCGTCCACGTGACAATTTCTGTAACCGTTACCCGAAAGGGATTGACAACCCTTTTAACACGTCGGGTTGCAAGTATTTGTTCTTTGTGTGCAGGTACCGTTCATGTAGTTTTGCGTGGTTCTCCTACTAGTTCGATAACCTTGGTCTCATCACTGAGGGAAATACCTACCGTAGCTGTGCTGCATCATCCCTTCCTCTTTGGAGAAATACCGACGTAGTTCAAGCGACATCAAAAGGAATTTCTGGCGCCATTGCCGGGGAGATATCATCAACATCTACTAGGTTCCTAATCAAAAATCTCATCTCCTTGCAATTTACATGATTTGCCATTTGCCTCTCATTTTCATCTCCTCCACTTCACAAAAATTGCCGTTTTATTCACCCTCTTTTTCATCCGCTTTTCTCGTTGGAAATCTTGTCTGCTAGGATTTGTCACCATGAGTGACTTTGGTATGGCAGAAGCAGATGATGGCTTAACTCCTAAAATTGGATGATCTGGCAATCTGGATGGTAAAACTTTTGTTTTGGTGCAAGGGAATGTTATAGGAAAAGAACGTATCCAAGAATTTTTCAATTGTGTTGGAAATTTAAGTCTTGACGATGTTCCTATACTTAAAAGAACTAAATCTTATGCGGAAGCCATATCAGCACTAGTTCTAAAACTTGAAAATAAATTTATCCATACCCATCCTACCTTGCAAAGATTGTTTTTTGAATTACCCATTATAAAGAATCCCAAAGCTTAAAAGTTGGCCATCCTTGTTCTTATGAATGAATTTGATTACATAGTACGGGAAGCTAGGGAAATTTTTGATCTCTATGGTTTGAATCATGAAAAACCGGTGATAGATGAAATCCTTTACAATAGTGATTATGTGCTAAGACATTCGCTTGGGGATAATCAAATCTTTGATGAGAAACTTAAAAAGGATGTACCCGTTTTAGATATAATCCAACAAGTTTTCAATGATGTTAATCAACACTATTCTTGGATTGTTGCCGGAAATCAAAGGGGATATGATGATAAGCAACTTGATAGTGCTAAAGTCTCTATGGATAAGGTGTTTTATGTTGTTTTTGCAAAACCTCCTTACAAAAACACCTCTAAGGAAAATGAAACCAAAGATGACAACACTTGAATCTTTGCATTATGCCTAGCTAGGGGCATAAAACGATAGCGCTTGTTGGGAGGCAACCCAATGAATAAAATTTATTTTTGTCTTTTTCTTTTTGTTATTGAGTCTTTGCACAATTATGCTAATGTTATGATTGTGTTTTTATGTTTTAGTTAGTGTTTGTGCCAGGCAAAGCCTTTGGGATCATGTTGGGTGATATTTGATTTGATCTTGTTGAAAAACAGAAACTTTTGCGTCCAGTAAAACAATTTTGAAAATTCACCGAAGCGACGAAAAATTCTGATTTTTTTACACAAGATTTATGTTCAAATTTCCTACGTTTTTCTATTGTTTCAGAATTTTTGGAGGTACAGAAGTATTCGAAGTTTTCAGATTGCTACAGACTGTTCTGTTTTTGACAGATTCTGTTTTCTTTGCATTGTGTGCTTATTTCGATGAATCTATGGTTTGTATTGGAGGGTATAAGCTATAGAAAAGTTGGAATACAGTAGATATAATGCAACAATAAAATATGAATGGGTTTGCAACAGTACTTAGAGTTGTGATTTGCTTTGTTATACTAACGGATCTCACGAAGGTTTTGTTGAGTTTTGTGTGATTGAAGTTTTCAAGTTTTGGGTGAGATCACGATGGATGAAGGAATAAGGAGTAAGAAGAGCCTAAGCTTGGGGATGCCCATGGCATCCCAAGCTATTATCTAAAAGAGAAGCAAGCAACTAAGCTTGGGGATGCCCAAGTGGCATCCCCTCTTTCTTCTAACGACCATCAATATTTTACTTGGAGCTATATTTTTATTCGTCACATTTCATGAGTTTTGCTTGGAGCGTCTTGTATGATATGAGTCTTTGATTGTTTTGATTTTTATTGTGTCATCTATCCTTGCTGAACACACCTATTTGAGAGAGCCAAAATTATGCTATGATTTGTTAGAATTGCTCTCTATGCTTCACTTAAATCTTTTCGAGCTATGGAATTGCTCTAGTGCTTCACTTATATCTTTTTGAGCATGGTGTGCTTTAGTAATTTTGAAGAAATGCTCTCATGCTTCACTTAGATTTATTTGAGAGTTAGAATTTTTTTTTAGAAATTCTCTCATGCTTCACTTATATTATTTTGAGAGAAGAAAATTTTATGCTCATGTTCTTCACTTAGATTTGTTTGAGCTATCAAAAGCAACATATTAAACTAGTCCCAAAGTGATAGATATCCAAGGGGGATATAATAAAAACTTTCACGAAGATCATTGGACAAAATAAACTTGATTCTTGGTAATAGTTTTGCGATATGATGATATAATATGTGAGTCATGTTGATGAGTAATTATGGTTTAGTAAGAATATTGATGTTAAGGTTTGTGATTCCCTATGCAAGCACGAAAGTCAATAGTTATGCAATGAAATTACATCCTACTTGTGGTGCATTATTTGGTGTTAGTTATGCTTAATGCTTGCTTATGAGATTTTTTGTTTCTTGGTTGGATGCTTCTCAATCTTTTGCTAGCCTTCATTTGCATTAAGTATGATCACTACTTGTGCATCCAAAATCCTTAAACCAGTTTTGCCATATGAGTCCACTATACCTACCTATATGCGGTATTCTTTTGCCGTTCTAAGCAAATTTGTATGTGCCATCTCTAATTTTCAAAATAAATTTCCTTTTTGTGTGCTCATACCGCTCATGAAACGGTAGGGGGTGGCTGATATTTTTCCATGCTAGATGTGTTATTCTCAAGATGAGTGTTTATTCACTTGTCATTGCACAAGAGTACGGCAAAGGTATTAGGGATGCCCAGTCCCGAAATGAAAAATGAATTTACTTTATGTTGTCAAATAATAAATTCCTTGTAAAGTGTTGGTATGGACGGCACCCGTGGATTCGGTTAGCCGTGGAATGTGAAAGTATGGTGGAAAAAGAAATAAACTTTACTTTCTGTTTGGGAACCGCCTATGATATATCTAGCATGGAAAGTATTGGGAACTACTCAATTGTTTTCGTTGATAGGAAAGGCATGCCACCCAAAATGTTTTATCTCTATCTTTTTCGCTTTGAGCTCTGGCACCTCTACAAATCCCTACTTCCCTCTGCGAAGGGCCTTTCTATTTACTTTATGCAATTTTTATTTTTTACTTGAGTCTCCATCTTCTCTATTAAAGCACCAACTAAGGGGCACTATGATCGTACTTGAGCATTGGGTGTAGCTAATATGCGAGTGTGTTTCACGAATGGATCAATGATTGAGCATAATGGGCTAGGGATAACTTGCTTTAGTGTTGATATTTTGAAAGACATGGTTGCTTATTGATATGCTTGGGTATTGAAATCTTCATGTCAAAACTAGACTATTGCTTTGAATCATATAAAAGTCCAAATGTCCATGCTACAAAGAAAAGAATATGTGATAAACATGTTAGGCAGCATTCCACATCAAAAATTCTGTTTTTATCATTTACCTACTCGAGGACGAGCAGGAATTAAGCTTGGGGATGCTGATACGTCTCCAACGTATCTATAATTTTTGATTGTTCCATGCTGTTATATTATCATTCTTGGATGTTTTACAATCATTTTATAGCAACTTTATATCATTTTTTGGGACTAACCTATTGACATACTACCCAGCGCCAGTTCCTGTTTTCCCTTGTATTTTACTTCACAGAAAATCAATACCAAACGGAGTCCAAACGCAGCGAAACTTTTTGGAGATTTTTTATGGACCAGAAGGAACAACTTGGGCCGAAGAAGTACCAGAGGGGTGCCCCGAGGGGGGCACAACCCACCTGGGCGCGCCTGGGGGCCCAGGCGCACCCTGGTGGGTTGTGCCCACCTCAGTGGCCTCCCGCACTGCCTCTTTGCTCTATAAATACCCCAATATTCCAAAAACCTTAGGGGAGTCGACGAAACACAATTCCAGCCGCCGCAAGTTCCAGAAACCACAAATCCAATCTAGACACCATCACAGAGGGGTTCATCATCCTCATTGGTGCCTCTCCGATGATGCGTGAGTAGTTCATTGTAGACCTACGGGTCCGTAGTTAGTAGGTAGATGGCTTCCTCTCTCTCTTTTGATTCTCAATACAATGATCACTTGGAGATCTATTTGATGTAACTCTTTTTGCGGTGTGTTTGTTGGGATCCGATGAACTTTGAGTTTATGATTAGATCTATGTTTTTATCCATGAAAGTTATTTGAGTCTTTTGATCTCTTATATGCATGATTACTTATAGCCTCATATTTCTTCTTCGAATCTTTGGTTTAGTTAGGCCGACTAGATCGATTTTTCTTGCCATGGGAAGAGGTGCTTTGTGATGGGTTCGATCTTACGATGCTCAATCCCAGTGACAGAAGGGGAAATGACACGTATGTATCATTGCTATTAAGGATAACAAGATGGGGTCTATTCCTACATGAATAGATCTTGTCTACATCATGTCATCGTTCTTATTGCATTACTCCGTTTCTCCATGAACTTAATACACTAGATGCATCCTGGATAGCGGTCGATGTGTGGAGTAATAATAGTAGATGCAGGCAGGAGTCGGTCTACTAATCTTGGACGTGATGCCTATATAATGATCACTGCCTGGATATCGTCATGATTATTTAAAGTTCTATCAATTGCCCAACAGTAATTTGTTTACCCACCGTATGCTATTTTTCTCAAGAGAAGCCACTAGTGAAATCTACGGCCCCCGGGTCTATTTTCCCATCATATACTTTCAGATCTATATTGCTATTTGCCTTTTTATTTATTTGCTTTTATTTTGAGATATATATTTCCAAAAACCCAAAAATACCTTGCTGCACTTTATTTTATTCACGTTTTATCGAGATCTATTTATCCAATCTATCACATTTATTCTCCCGTCCACGTGACAATTTCTGGCACTGTTACCCGAAAGGGATTGACAACCCCTTTAACACGTCGGGTTGCAAGTATTTGTTCTTTGTGTGCAGGTACCATTCACGTAGTGTTGCGTGGTTCTCCTGCTAGTTCGATAACCTTGGTCTCATCACTGAGGGAAATATCTACCGTAGCTATGCTGCATCATCCATTCCTCTTTGGGGAAATACCGATGTAGTTCAAGCGACATCAGTTCCTTCTTCAGAAAAGCTACTCCAATAGTGATGATTTCCCATGTGTCGTCATCAAGAAGTCCTCTACATGATTTTGCATTATTTTAGTGTACATAGATGATCTCAACATCATTGGCAACATACAAGACATTGATGAAGCGTCGTACTCACATAAAAATGGAATTTGAGATAAAGGATTTGGGTAAAACCAAAATTTACTTAGGTCTTCAACTTGAGCACCTTCCCTCGGGAATCATGGTACACCAAGCTACTTATATCCAAAAAATATTGGTGAAATTTAATATGGACAAATCCTATCCATCTAAAACTCCCATGGTGGTTCATTCTCTAGACATAGAGAAAGATCCGTTCATGCCAAGGGATGATGGGACCCGAGGTTCCATATCTAAGTACTGTTGGAGCGCTCACGTATTTTGCAAATTGCAAGAGACCTGACCTCACATTTGTAGTGAATATACTTGCTAGACATAGTGCAGCTCCCATCAAACGCAATTCGTCTGGAGTTAAAAATATCTTGCAATATCTCCAAGGCACAAAGGATCATCTTGGCCTATTTTTTTGGTTCCAGAGAAATCATGACTAATATGATTAGATACACAAATGCTAGCTATTTATCTGATCCCCATAATGCCAGATTGCAGATGGGCTTTGAGTTCCTACATGGTGGAACTGCCATATCATGGAAGTCTCCTAAACAGACGCTTATGCAACATCTACCAATCGTTCTGAAATAATTTCTTTATATGAAGCATCATGCTAATGCATATGGCTTCGCAGAATGATAAACCACATACAACAGTCATGTGGAATTGGTTCTACTGAATCACCCACCATTATCTATGAAGATAATGCGGCCTGTGTTGCACAGATGCAAACATGATACCTCAAGAGCAATATCACTATGCATATTGCTCCTAAGTTGTCTCCCCCATCAGCTCCGGAAAAGCGGGGAAATAAATATCTTACAAGTTAAATCATGTGAAAATCTTGCCGATTTGTTCACCAAGTCTCTACCAACTTCTACATTCTAGGAATATGTTCGTGGAATCGGTATGCGATGACTGCGGGACTTACAAGATTCAGGGGGAGTATCCCTGAACTATCCCTGTTTAAATCATCATAGTACATTCTTTATCTCTGTGAGTTAATATTTCAGGTTCTCATCAATGATTTCAATGAAGAATTTTTTGGAGGAGAATCCTTTCAAGATGATGATGTTATCTGGACAACAATTCGAGATGATGGTACTGCCTACAAATTATCTGTAATTAAGTGAATCTACCCTTTCCTAACTGACGCGCCCCTTGCAATGGATTGTGTCCCTTCTTTCTCTCTTCTCTCAACCATCATGACTTCTGTCTATGATGGTTGCTGTAAAGACGCCTCCCATCAACGTATGTTGTACTTATATAAATAGTGTCAATCAATAAAGAAAGGTCAGTTGATTATTTACTCAAAACACTTTTGATCACAAGCTAAGTTAAACCCATTGGCCCGGAACTCTCCTCTTTAGCCGTCTCGGTTCTGTTCCTTTTTTTGTGCTTAATTCACCTCTCTTTTATTTAATACAGTAAGTTTAATCCATGTCTAGCTATGCCTATAGATATATGTGGGTACATTTCAGTTATTTCGAACTTGGAAGTGTAACATGTAGGGACAACTTATTAAATGTGTAGACATGGTAACCTGCTATACAAGCCATCATATCATTAAAAACAATACTATGCCAGGAGTATTACCACTAGGGCACCACCGATCTTTCGGGTTCTTGGGCGAACCACTCTGACGGTGCATCGTCCTTCAATCTAGGGTGAGAGAGCAGTGTGACGAGGACATGCATCTGGGGTAGGGTTCTAGGCCTGACCTACGTACCCTACCCAAGGCATCACATATAAGGATCCAAGGCCCACAATGCTAGGAAGGAGTCACCGATTGGAATGCCCGCGGCCTAAAAGTCACTCGAACACAGGATTCACTCGGAAGCCTCTCCATCACTCGACCGTCTCTACCCACTCGGAGTACCAAGCGTCACTCGACGGCAGGCGACCAAGAGTCACCCTGAGACAGCAACGGTCTGGCGATCAGTTTGCTACCATAAAGAACATCTAATGCTAGCGTTACCTGTAACGCTCGCACCCTTTACTTCTGCATTGAACCCTTGGGTAGCGGGGCATTGATGAGGGGCCAGCGGACTCTATATAAGCCGCCCCTCCACCCCTGCACAAGGGTTTGCACCTCTTGTAACACAACACTCCAGATAACAAGCTCCCGCAGCATCGAGACGTAGGGTCTTTACCTCTTCCGAGAGGGGTCTGAACTCGTAAATCCGAGTGTACAACCATACCATAGCTAGGATCTGCCCTCCTATACGTACTCCTATACTCTACTGTCAGATCTGTTCCCACGATAGTTGGCGCCCACCGTAGGGCAGTCGTCTAGGCGACTTCTGGCGTGGTTGCGTTTTTCAACATCTTCACCATGGTTTCCGGCAGCGGACTGTCCCTGGGTCGCGAGATCCGTCTCGGCGCTCTCAGCTTCATCGCCGATGATTCGGCGTGGCTCCAAGAAGCCCCTTTGGACGTCGAGGCACTTCCTATTTGTGGGGCGGCGCACTTCCGTGCAAGCTCCTGCGGTGTCCTACTCTAGCAGCCATCGACTCAGTATCAGTCGGCCCCGGCGGCGTTTTCCTTCCCCGCTGCTAGCCGTCGCAAGCGATCCGGTCGCTCTCGGCTCTAGCGGTGGGTTAAGCATGCAGTGGCTCGTTATTCATCCACTTTGCAGGTCGCGGCAATCGAGCCCGACGAATCCCTCTACGACTTGATCGATCCGTTGTCAGATCACTCGGATGTTCCATCCGAGTGTGAGAGCAGCGACCCGGCGGTGGAGGTACTTATGGCCGGCTCCCTGCATAGCCCGACAAGGTTTTCCCATGATGTGGATGGAGGTGACGGTCCATCGCATATCAACGACAAGTATTACCCACAACCTCTCACCGCTGAACAAAGGGAAGAACTATAACGCAGGAACGAGCAAGTCCTTCGGACTCCTATCGTCGGCACGATCGCCGAGGCCCAGGCTTTGGAAGCTGTGCGCGTGGCCACTCTGACCGAACATGCATGTCTTGAGGAGCTCCAAAAATCACTCGACGACCGTGCTCGCAGGCAACCCCCAAGCTCCAATCGACGGCAGCGGCAACTGTTCCCGAGTGGATTGCAAAACGAGTACCAGGTATTCCGCACTCGGATCCAAAATGTTGCAGCTGCTGCACGGATTGCAGATTTTATCCAGCTGCCCCGATCCGAAGCTGGAGAAGGTCTTCGGCAGATCCGAGCGCTTCTCAGAGCGGCTGGGGAACAGAATTCAACCATTTCCCTGTCGCGCAACATAATTCACAGCAGGTCCGTGAGGGCGGACACAGTTCAGTCGACCCATAGTCTGAGATTGCCTCCGCGGCGTGAAGATCGCAGTTACCACCAGGATCAAGGCCGCAGTCAGTTTGCTCCTCGACATCACCGTGACGACCACCGTCGAGTGTCGACGCCCCCTCCGAGGGGTGGTTCGTACGCGCCCCGACGGTACGATGACAGGCGCCCATACAGCGACGAGCGGAGGGAGCCAAGCGATCCCCAAGATCCAGGATTCAATGCAAGGGCAGTCCTTGTGCAGAATCTAGTCAATAGAGGCAGAGCTCACCAAGAGAGCTTGGACAAAGATCGTCCGAGTGGAAGTGACGTGTATATCTCTGGGCCCGAGTGTTTTAGCAGGGCCATACGGGCTGCAGAGATACCACCCAACTTCAGGTTAGCCACAGGAGTTAACAAGTTCACTGGCAAGTCGAAGCCAGAGACATGGTTGGAAGATTACCGAGTGGCCGTGCAGATTGGCGGAGGCAATGATTATGTCACCATGAAACATTTGCCCTTGATGTTAGAAGGGTCAGCTCGGGTGTGATTGAACCAGTTGGCTCCCGCTAGCATATACTGCTGGGAAGACCTGGCTCGGGTGTTCATCAAAACATTCGAAGGCACGTGCAAACGTCCCGCCGGGCTGACTGAATTGTAGCACTGCATTCAAAAGCCGAATGAAACTCTGAGAGATTAATACGACGCTGGACCATGCTTCACCATGTGGTTGAGAATGTCACCGAGCATCAAGCAGTTTGTGCTTTCAAGGCTGGTGTCAGATACAGAGAACTCATCCTGAAGTTTGGGCGGTCTGGGACCTTGACCATGAGCAGAATGATGGAGATAGCCACTCGGTACATGAATGGCGAAGAATAAGACCGTCTCCGCAACGGCAAGGGAAAAAGCTGGTGATCCCGATCCCAGCAACGGTAATCCCAGTCGGAAACAGAAGTGCAAAGCCGAAGGTACAGGTCAGGCATAAGCAGCCACTTTGGCTGCGCAAGGCAGGTACAAAGGGAAGGCCAAAGAGTAGTGGATACCCAAGAAGAAGAGAGATCAGTCGGGACAGGACATCCTTGATTTGCCGTGTGCCATTCACACCAAGAAAGATGAAGAGGGTAACTTGATATTACCCAAGCACACCACTCGAGAGTGCAGGTTTTTGATTCAACAGTTCTGCGATGACCAGTCGAGTGAGAAGAGCCCCGACGAAGATGACGGTGAAGAAAAGGCTGAGGATTACCCCAAGGTCAATGCCACTCTGGTGATTTTCGCTGACGTCGAGAGCAAAAGCCGACTGAAAGTCATCAATTGAGAGGTGAATATGGCTATTCCAGCGACAACGACGTACCTCAAGTGGTCAAAAACTCCCATCACTTTCGATCAGTCGGACCACCCAGCTTATGTTGCTACCCCTGGGTGGCAAGCACTGGTGGTCGATCCAGTTGTGGGAGGCACTCGGTTAAGTAAGGTCCTCATGGATGGTGGGAGTGGTTTGAACATAGTCTACGCTGAGACCCTTAAAGGGATGGGCATTCCGATGTCCCGGCTCAGCGAGAGCAACATGCAGTTCCATGGAGTCATTCCAGGGAAGAAGGCAAGATCACTCAGCCAGATTGCTCTGGACGTGGTTTTCGGTGACTCGAAGAATTTTCGGAAGGAGAAGTTGACATTTAAAGTGGTGGACTTTCACAGCGCCTATCATGCTATCCTTGGCTGACCGGCTTATGCATGTTTCCTGGCCCGTCCATGTTACGTGTACCTCAAGCTGAAGATGCCCGGTCCCAAGGGTGTAATCACGGTCACGGGGAATAGGCAGAGAGCCGAGGAGTGTCTTAAGCAAGGGTCCAAAATTGCTGATGAGCAGATGGCAATGGTGGAGTTGGAAGAGTACAAGAGAAATGCTGATCCGACTGATTTGCTTTGTTCCAAGAAGCCAGCCTCTGAATCTGCTTTCCAGTCGGCAGGAGAGACAAAACAAGTTCACGTTCACCCAGAAGATCCTGCAGCCGCTCCGACTAACATCTCAACAACACTCGACAGCAAATAGGAAGCCGCGCTCATCCAGTTCCTCCGTGAGAACTGGGACATCTTCGCATGGAAACCGTCTGACATGCCAGGTGTACCCAGGGGACTGGCTGAGCACCGTTTGAGGGTCGATCCGAAGGCCAAACCTGTTAAGGAGCATCTCCGTAACTCTGCTACAGAGAAGAGAAAGGCAATTGGCGACGAGGTAGCTCAGCTCCTGGTAGCTGAGTTTATACGCGAAGTTTACCACTCCGAGTGGCTCGCCAACGTCGTCATGGTCCCCAAGAAGGACAAGTCACTCCATATGTGTATCGATTTCAAACACATCAATCGGGCCTGCCCGAAAGATCATTTTCCGCTCCCCCGCATCGACCAAATAGTGGATTCCACTTCGGGGTGCGAGCATTTGTCTTTCCTTGATGCGTACTCCGGGTACCATCAAATCCGACTGTACGGGCCAGACGAAATAAAAACTGCCTTCATCACCCCTTTCGGGTGTTTTTGCTATGTCACCATGCCATTCGGCCTAAAAAATGCTAGTGCTACCTTTATGCGCATGATTCAGAAGTGCCTTCTCACTCTAATCAGTCGGAATATTGAGGCCTACATGGATGATATCGTGGTCAAGTCACGCAAAGGTTCCGACCTGCTGACTGACCTCGCAGAAACCTTTGCCAACTTGAGAAGGTACGACATCAAGCTGAATCCGTCCAAGTGCACCTTTGGAGTGCCTGGGGGAAAGTTACTCGGTTTTCTCATTTCCGAACGAGGAATAGATGCTAATCCCGAGAAAATCAGCGCGATTATCCGAATGAAGCGCCCTGAGCGCGTGCACGATGTCCAGAAGCTCACAGGCCATCTCGCAGCGTTGAGTCGGTTCATTTCTCGTCTCGGAGAAAAGGCATTGCCTTTATACCGACTGATGAAGAAGTCCGATATGTTCGAGTGGACCCCGGAAGCAGAAGCAGCGTTTGTTGAGCTCAAAGCCCTGCTCTCCACCCAGCCGGTGCTTGCTGCCCCGAACAGCAAAGAGCCTCTGTTTTTGTACATTGCGGCCACTGGCCAAGTCGTCAGCACAGTCCTCACAGTGGAGCGAGAAGAAGAAGGCAAGGCCTACAAAGTTCAACAACCAGTGTATTACATCTCTGAAGTCCTAACTCCGTCTAAGCAGTGGTATCCTCATTACCAGAAGCTTGTCTACGGTATTTACTTAACATCGAAGAAAGTTGCACATTATTTCCAAGAACACTCGGTCTCAGTCATCAGTGGTGCCCCGCTATCTGAAATCATGAACAATCAGGACACAACCGGCTGAGTGACCAGGTGGGCCATCGAGCTCCTTCCTTTGGATATTAAGTTTTAAGAAAAGAAAGCAATCAAGTCCCAAGCACTCGCAGATTTCATGGCCGAATGGATAGAACAACAACAACCGACTCAGATCCACCCGGAGCACTGGACTATGTTCTTTGATGGTTCCAAAATGTTGAATGGTTCTGGTGCCGGAGTGGTCTTCGTATCCCCAAAAGGCGATCGGCTCAGTTACATCCTGTAGATTCACTTCAATTCCTCCAACAATGAGGCCGAATATGAAGCACTCCTCTACGGGTTGCGTATGGCCATCTCACTCGGCGTCCGTCGCTTGATGGTATATGGAGACTCGGATTTGGTAGTCAATCAAGTGATGAAAGAATGGGATGTCAGAAACCCCGCTATGACAGGGTACTGCAACGCAGTGAGAAAGTTAGAGAAGAAATTCGAGGGTCTGGAGCTTCATCACATTCCCCGAGTCAAAAATCAAGCAGCTAGCGATTTGGCAAAGATCGGGTCCACTCGGAAGCCTGTCCCCAACAACGTGTTCCTTGAAAACCTCCATTCCCCGTCGGTGCAGGAAGATCCTTTCACTAAAGAGCCCCCTCAGGTGATAAGTCCCTCTAACCCAACTGAAATCGAGGTCCCTGCAGTCATTGACTTGCTATGGAGATTCTGGTAATCACACCCGACTGGACAATGCCGTACATTGCATATTTACTCAGGCAAGAACTTCCAGAGGATGAAGTCGAGGCACGTCAAATTGTCCGTAGGTCCAAAGCTTTCACTGTGATGAACGGACAGCTATACAGAGAAAGTGTCACTGGCGTGGCCCAATGATGTATTTCTCCAGAGGAAGGTCGACTGATCCGAGAAGAGATTCACTCGGGAACCTGTGGTCATCACACGTCCTCTCGAACTATCATAGCCAAAGCATACCGAGCTGGCTTTTACTCGCCACGTGCCAATGAAGCCGCCAAAGAGATCGTTCAGCATTGCAATGGATGCCAGTTCTATGCAAACTTGTCCCATAAACCTGCATCCGCCTTGAAGACCATACCACTTGTCTGGCCGTTTGCCGTGTGGGGATTGGACATGGTTGGACCACTCAGGACAGGCAGGAGTAGTTTCACCCATCTGCTCGTGGCAGTCGACAAGTTTACCAAGTGGATTGAAGCCAAGCCCATCAAGAAGCTAGATTCATGCACAACCATCAAGTTCATGAGAGAGTTGATATTCAGATATGGAGTCCCACATAGCATTATCATAGATAATGGCTCAAACTTTGATTCAGAAGGGTTCAGAAGGTTCTGCGCCTCCCAAGGCACTCGGGTGGATTACGCGTCCGTCGCACACCCGCAGTCAAATGGTCAGGCTGAGAGGGCGAATGGCCTTATCCTTCAAGGGTTGTAGCCACGACTCATGCGTGACCTCGAGCACGCGGCCAGAGCTTGGGTGATCGAACTGCCATCAGTCCTTTGGGGTTTAAGGATGACCCCCAATCGGTCTACCGACCGCACCCCCTTCTTCATGGTGTATGGAGCCGAAGCCGTGCTGCCGAGTGATCTCCTCCATAACTCGCCCTGAGTGGAGCTCTATTCAGAAGCTGAAGCTGAACAGGTGCGGCAAGACGTCATGGACCTCCTTGAGGAGGAGCGAGAGATTGCTCTAATACGATCGACTACTTATCAACAAGACTTACGACGTTTCCATGCTAGACACGTCAAAGGTCGGGCATTCCAAGAAGGAGACCTTGTGCTCTGAGTGGATCAGCAGCGGCCGCATAAGCTCGCCCCTGCGTGGGAAGGCCCTTTCAACATCACCAAGGTGCTACATAATGGAGCCTACCATGTCTACAACCTTGCAAACAAGATCGATGAGCCGCGTGCCTGGAATGCTGATCTTCTTCATTGATTCTATACTTGACGATTGAATTGTAAAGATGTAATAAGAGTACTTTAAGAAATATTTGCTTATCAAAGACATGACTCCTGCAGTCCTTCGATGATTTCACTTGCACGCGCACGCGTTCCACCCCCAGTGGGAAGCTTAGCTGCGAACCAGTCTTCACCTAAGTTAAAAACTAGTCCGAGTGACGAGCATCCCTCTCACTCGGGGGCTTAGCTGCGAACCAGTCTTTGCCTAAGTTAAATACTACTCCGAGTGACGAGCATCCCTCTCACTCGGGGGCTTAGCTGCGAACCAGTCTTCGCCTAAGTTAAATACTACTCCGAGTGACGAGCATCTCTCTCACTCAGGGGCTTAGCTGCGAACCAGTCTTCGCCTAAGCTAAATACTACTCCGAGTGACGAGCATCTCTCTCACTCGAGGGCTTAGCTGCGAACCAGTCTTCGCCTAAGTTAAAAATCTACTCTAAGTGACGAGCACCCCTCTCACTCGGGGGCTTAGTTGCGAACCAGTCTTCGCCTAAGTTAAATACTACTCCGAGTGATGAGCATCCCTCTCACTCGGGGACTTAGCTGTGAACCAGTCTTCACCTAAGTTAAATCTACTCCGAGTGACGAGCATCCCTCTCACTCGGGGGCTTAGCTGCGAACCAGTCTTCGCCTAAGTTAAAACTACTCCGAGTGACGAGCATCCCTCTCACTCGGGAGCTTAGCTGCGAGCCATTCTTCACCTAAGTTAAAAATCTACTCCGAGTGACGAGCATCCATCTCACTCGGGGACTTAGCTGCGAACCAGTCTTCGCCTAAGTTAAAACTACTCCGAGTGACGAGCATCCCTCTCACTCGGGGGCTTAGCTACGAACCAGTCTTCGCCTAAGTTAAATCTACTCCGAGTGTCGAGCACCCCTCTCACTCGGGGGCTTAGCTGTGAGCTAGTCTTCGCCTAAGTTAAAAATCTACTCCGAGTAACGAGCACCCCTCTCACTCGGAGACTTAGCTGCGAGCCTACCTTCGCCTAAGTTATGAAATAGACTTAACCATGCAAGAAACTGGAAAGCAACATTCGGATAAATCCAGAATCTCAAGTGCAGATAAAAGTACTCGGGCTGAACGCCCGAAGAAGTTTTAACGGTTACAAAATCACTCGGCATACCGAGGCAAATAAGTTCTAATTGAAAGATACTCGGGTCATAAGTTTTCCCTCACGCACTGGTGGGACTCGCTGGCTCGACGAAAGTGTCCAAGTCTATGCCATCCGCAATCCGAGTGGCTGCCTCGATAAAAGTCTCCATGAAGTCTTCAAACTTGAGCTTCTTCGTGTTCGCCACCTGGAGAGCCTTCAGCTTTTCTTCCTTGGCATCTTTGCAATGGACGCGGATGAGTGAAAGCGCCGCATCAGCCCCGTAGCGAGCGGCATACTTCTTCCATGCCTGCACCCGGTCAGGGATCTCATTGAAACGGGTCATCATTGATTCAAGATCACTCTGGAGTGTATCCTCCGGCCACAACTCTTTGTCTATCTTTGCCAACACAGCCCTCAGGCGGGTGATGTACCCTAGGACATCATCGAGGCGAGCTTCAAGTCGCAGCATGTTCAAAGCCACCACGTCCTTGACGAGTGACTTGGTGGGATCCAGATCCGTCTCAATCCGTTCAGTCTCCAGCTCGAAATTCTGACAAAATTCTACACAAGGAGGAAGGAAAGAATTAGTTATGTCATCGCTTTCGAGATTCACAAAAATTCACTCGGGCAAAGAGAGGTACCTTCAAGCATGGCGTACATCTTTTTCGCAAAGCCTCCCAAATACTTCTGCAGCGCATCCCTCTTCTGGGTGAGTTGGTCAACCTTGTCATTCAGGGCTGTCTTCTCCAATTCAAAGGCACTCGCCTGATCTTCAATCTTCTTGGCCCACTCAGCTTGCTCTTTCTTAAGCTCAGCGGCCTCCTTCTTTGCCTCTTCAACGGCAACCTTTAGGGATGCGTTCTCTTCCTCCAACTTGCCTACTGAGGCTAGCTTTGCCTTAGCGGCCTCGGCCTTCTCCTTAGCCACCTTCTGCGCCCCTGCAAGTGCTTTATCCTTATCTTCCAGAGCCTGCTTCATGGTGTCTAAAGAAACAGCATTCTTGAGTCACGCTTGAAGCCGATGGTTCTCACTACGCACATCTGTTCGAGTGAAACTACTGAGCACGAGCCAAGTTCCTTTTCTCTAGTTCCAGATCCAGTTGGAGTTGGAGCTTCTCCTTCTCTAGGGCAGCATACTGGGTCCCGAGCTCACAGGTTTTCTGAGATCAACAAATAAACAATTCAATCGACGACAAGAAAAGATTATCAAGTATCTCTCTACTTCTGAGTGGAGAAGTGCAAATCCAGTTGTTACCAAACGTGTTCTAAGACCCCCGCCGATTCAAACATTTGATAGCGGTCTCGGGGACTACACCCAGTGGGTGCACTCAGCGTGCCCCCACTGGATCAACTTCCACTTGGCACGGCCTGACCGGTCCCAGTGAGGAACTACAAGAAGTGGGTGCACTTAGTGTGCCCCAACTAGATAAATTTTCACTCGAGATGGCCCGACCGGTCCGAGTGAAGGTCTACGAGCAAATGTGTACTGAACATCATAAGTCAAAAACACCCAGTGGGTGTACAGAGTTAAGATGGACAGGAAATAACCCAATCAGAAATCAACTTACAATCGCACTTACTCGGACATTCGCCTGAAGAGCCGTACTGGCATCATAAGCCAGCTTGCTAGCCTCATACGCCTCCTTCAGACGCTGCATCATCAGAGTGGCCTGAATCATGGCCTCTTTGCTGGCCCCAGTTTGGTCTCCCGAGACATGATGCAAAGTGAATACGCTGGGCGGAGGAGTCGGTAACGCAGCTGGAGGAATCAACCCTTGAGACAAATCGGTCGGCCCCGAAGCCGGAGGAACCAGCACTTGAGGTTGACCAATCGGCCCTGAAGCCGGAGGAGTCGGTACCAAAGGTAAAGCAATTGACAGGGGGGCAGCAGAGTTAGCACCAGCCCGAGACGAACCACCTTGTTCCTGAGACACAGCTGCAGGCGACGCACGGGGCGTTTGGCTCGACGGTACTCTCCGAGTGAAGCTACGGGAGACGGTCGAGGTCATACCTTCCCTTCCTGTATCCTTCTGAGGCTCATCTTCGTCGTTGTCCGCAATGTGGATGATGTCCGTTGGCTCTGCAGTCACTCGGCAACAACAATTCAATCGATCGTTGAATCAACCAGTGGGACAGAACAGAGTGAAAACCGGTCAAACCTTGCCGGGAAGTGGCCGCGTCCGCAGTATCCATCTCCGTATGATCCGTATCAATCTGCATGGGCGACATCGTAGAAGTAGCAGCTCTGGCACACAATTCTCACTCGGTCAGGAAAAGTATGAAGATCTGCAATAGTAAGAAAGAAAGAAATAATACTCATGTCGAAGCGATAGGCATGGTGACCTTTATTCTGGGCAGAGCCTTCCAAGGTTTCGGTGGGGCGACCTTACGCTGTTTTGCAGTCTTCTCAGTTGGATCTGGTGTCGCTGTCCGAGTGCGCTTCGGGTTCCTGACACTCGACGCCACGGCCTTGCCCTGGCCGGCAGTCGGATCCTGGTTCATCTTGGTTCGACGTTCAGTGCGTGCTCCGGCCGACGGAGAAGACTCGGCCTCCTCACTTTCTTCTGAGTAGTCGCTGCCACCCTCACTGTCTTCGGCGTAACTGCCCTCAGCACTCCCGCCTTCACTCTCAATACCTTCAATGAGCTGTTCTCCGTTCGGCACGGGCGAAAGCATCTTCGTGAATTCCTGCGAGGTACAAAAATCAAAGTCAGTCGGCTTATCAATCCAGTCGGATGTTGGAAACAAAAGGGAAAACGCTCGACAAAATACATCTCACCTCCCCTGGTGGGTGCTCGGCGTCGAAGGGCAAGACCCGCCTGGATCCACGAGGGTTGTCGCGAGCCCCGGTGATGCTGCTAAGCCATTGCTTCACGGTCTCATGCTTGACCTCCTCTGGATGAGTCCTAGTGGAATCATCTGGGCCTGTATACTGCCACATGGGATGGTTTCGTGCCTGCAGGGGCTGAATCCGTCAACTGAGGAACACCTCTAACAGATCCAAGCCCGTCACTCCGCCTCGGATCAGCTCAACTACAGCGTCTACCAAGACTCCTACTTCAGCTTTCTCCTCTTTGGCCACGGTCAGCGAGCGGGGGGGGGGGGGGGGGGGGGGGGGGGGGGGGGGCAATGATCGTTGCCGACGTGTAAGGAGGAAGGCCAGTCGATGAACCAGAAGACAGAACATCATTGCAATAAAACCATGTCGACTGCCAACCTCTAACGGACTCGGGAAAGATCATTGCGGGGAATGCACTCCTACCTCTCATCTGGATACCTAGACCACCACATAACTGGGTCACGTGGGTCCTCTCGTCACTCGGATCTGCTTTCTTGATCGATTGAGAACGACACGTGAAGATGTACTTGAACAACCCCAGTGGGGACGGCAACCCAGGAAATTTTCGCACATGGAAACAAAGGCAGCAAGATATGATATGGCATTCAGGGGAAGATGATGAAGTTGAGCGCCGAAGAAATTTAGAAACCCTCGAAAAAACGGATGGGGGTAAGGAGAAACCTCTCTCCACGTGGGTGAGGAGGAGGACCCGCTCTCCGGAGCGCGGCGTAGGCTCGACCTCCCCTTCCTCCGGCAACCTCCAAGATCCTGGGACCAGCAGGCTGTCGGCGGCGAGCCCGTCGAGGTCCTCTGCCATGGCCGTCGACGGCAGCCAGTCGCCTTGGATCCAGCCCGGCGGCAGCGCGACCCGGGAGCTCGACGCCTTCTTCGCCTTGGACGCCTTCTTGGCGCACTCTAGCTTCGCCGTCTTGTCCTTCGCCATCTCCGCGGTGGTCGTCGGAGTCGAGCGGAACCGCGCGGCGCGGAGGCGGAAGAGGTGGCGAGATGAGCGAAAAGGGGGGAAAAGAGAAGGAGCACTGTTCCGCCCCTCGGTCGTGTCGCTTCTTATAACAGCGAGCCTGAGTCACTGACACCTGGGCCAGCGAGATCCCAGCGCATTCCACTAAACGGAGACTGTGCAGTATGTGGCGATAAAGGGGAGCGAAAATCGAGGAGTCTCGCCCCACTTGCCCCACTTACCACGCCATTGCCGATCCGCTCGCTTCTCCAAAATTTTGAATCCCACGAAATCCGGGACTTGGCAGAAGAATCGATTGCGTCGAAGGCTTCCTTGTTCATTCGGGTCCAACCCGATACTCAGAATCACTCAGTCACACAATGAGCCGGAATCGATCGAGGCAATTGACAAGGAATTAAAGCAGTGCTGGTATCTGCAGAGCTCAAAAGTACCTCCGAGGCATTGAGTCCAATCAGATTCCGCTCCAATCCTTTTTCACTCGGACCCCGATCCATTCGGGGCTAATGACGAGGACATGCATGGATTCCATGGTTCCCTGTCTTCTTTAGCAAATGAGCAGAAACTCTAGAGTAGCTACTCAAAGCTTCATGACCACAGTAGTCGCATTTCCATTTAGTGTGGCCCCCTCCATGTGATTTCTCTATGATTTGAACATGGCTCCACAATGGTGCCCTTAGATTTGTAGGTATAGTAGGAGGTTCAGCAGGAGGAGCCATCTGGAGGAGATGAGAAAAATGAGATCTTCACAGATCAGAGGAGAAAGAAGAGGGGATGAGCTTGGCTGGGCAGGAGAAAAGGAGAAGAGAAGTGTACATACATGCTTGCTGCGTGACAAGAGGCGTTGGTGAGGAGTAGCAGCTCGTCGCCGGCTAGCCGCCGCTGCCGCCGGCCCTGGGTGAGTAGCTGCTAGGTACGCAGCCACCAGCCGCCGCCTGTTGTGAGCTCGGGAGGGAGGAAAGAAAACTGGGAGGGAAAGGAAGGGGGCATTGGGGTACTAGGGTTGCTGTCTGCCTCTTAACTGGGCTGAGTGGTCTCTTAGATGGGCTGGGCCGTATCCAAAACGAACTGAAAAAATATCCTTCAAATATCTGAATTGTTTTAAATCGTTTATTCATGGGTACTCCTTGGATACGTATCGGGGGCGTATCGGAGGAGTATCGGTATCGGATACCGATTCGCTAGTTGCCTGAAGTATCGGTGCATTCGAGCATTCTGTCAACCAAATCTCGGAGAGATTAAAGAAGGGAGAATCACTCGATAAAAACTAGGCTCGCAAACTGTTATCAACATTACTCCTCTGTCTGTTCCATTGAATCTTTTAGGGTGGAAGAAGCTCTTGAATATGGGGAATGTGTGTAAATGATATGCACGAAGAGCTTCATAACTTCCAAAGAAACAGTGTACATACATTGATCGAAAAGCGCGACGGGAAGAATAACATCGTCAACACCAAGTGGATCTTTAGAAACAAGCAACATGAGGATGGTCAAGTTGTCTAAAAAAACACGCTTCGTGGCCTATACCTACTATAATAAAGGAAATTGATATTTTTGGTCTGTCATAAAATTTTACAAAAAACAAGTGGATGTTTAGAAACAAGCAAGATGAGGGTATGCATGTTGATCAAGTTTTTAGGAAAAAAATATCAGTATCTGCAATACCAAAATTTTATCATTACAACCATCATGAAAATTATATTCATATTTTATTTATTTTGTGTTGTAGATGTTGATGTTTCATTCTATAATCTTGGTCAAACATACATAAGTTTGACTTGCATGAAAACTGGTGCACCTTATATTCAGGAACAGAGGGAGTATGTCACTATTTCGTCGAGCATCTTGGTGAGTAATTCCATAGATTTGATTTTCCATAGATTTATACAAAGGTGCACTTCAATTGTTTAATCTTTTTTACCTTTTTGTGTGAAAAGATTAATCTTTTTACCTATTATCAATGGATCTTGGACTTTAATATACCCATTATAATTTCCTTTTGTTTTACCATCGCATATTTCTTTGCAGGTAAGTGCATCATCTCTATATAGAGGAGAACAAATGCCCGTGGTACACATCATGTTGTAATATCAATTTTTTATGGACCGAAGAACTAACTAGATGCATCATTTGGTTTTGTATACTATTAGGTTAGGTGGTTTGTTTCCCCGTTGCAACACACGGACATGTTTGCTAGTGATATACTCAAGTATAAGGTTTGGATTCTAGTGGAAGTTATGCTCTCTTTGCTTGACTAGAAGCTATTGACATTCTTTTTGCCTACCAAAATCACTATAATATTACACGATACCAGATGGACATAAAACATGCATTTTTGAATGGTAAAATCGAGGAAGATGTATTTTTTTTGTGGGAAAAATTCTGATCTATTCATCTTTAATCATGGCAGTACAACGAACACCAACAATAATAAAAAATTAATTCAGATCCATATACCACTTAGCGATGACTACAACCACTGAAGCAAGCCAAAGGCACGCTGCCGTCATCGCGCCTTCCTCACCGGATGCCCCAAAGGCGTGAGTCATTCTTACTAAAGATAACCTTATTAGAAGGAATTGACATGGAAGTACGCAATGTGTCTTTTGTCATCATGATGAGACAATAAAATATTCATTCTTCCAATGCAAACTGGCTCGTTCTATATGGTCAGTCATCCAAATAGCTTCTAGCTTGTATCCTTCTTGTAGTGTTGGTAATGTATTTGGCAACTCGTTACATGGGATTGATCACATGTTTAGAACTCTTCCCAGGGTGGAGCGCTTGCCGTTATTTGGTCGCTTTGGCTATGTAGAAATGATAAGGTTTTTAATGATAAAAATACTTCTCTGATGCAGGTTATCTACAAATGTACCGGGACTGTTCTTTTATGGTCCTCTCTACAACGCGTGCAGAATCAAGACCTGTTTACGGAGGTGTGTACATGATTGAAAGCTACTGCGAGGGGTACTTTTACTCAACATGGGTGGCAGCATGATCTTAGGATTGCCCCCCCTACGCTTTAGGCGTTATACGGACGCTAGTCTCATCGTATTTTGCCTTTTTTATTTTTCATTTGTGTGAGAGGATCTTGTTTGGCTGTGTGCATCTTAGTTATGCAGATGCTGTGTGTGATGCTTAAATCTTTTAAGTAATAAAGCGTCCATTTTCAAAAATCTAATACTTGACCTCAACAATCAATGCAAGGAATGCCTCAACATAAATTAAGCTAAGTTGATAATTACCATGCTCAAGTAGAGTATGAAGCTTACCACGCTGCCCTTAATATTTTCTTGGAGAAATTTTAAAATCTTAATACCAGCACAACTGCTTCATCCTCTTTTTTTTTTCGTGAATAGCAAAGCTTGCGTATCATTCATTGATATGCAGGAGACAACTGTTCATATTTTCATCCTCAACTGTTCATATTTACCCTAATCTATGTTAAACGATATCCAAATGTGCATATTTAGGCGAAGATTATGGGGAAAATTAAAAACCTTAGTAGTAATATCATCACAACTGCTTCGTCCTCAACTGTACTAGCAGGCCACATCAGCGTGATCATCTCTCCATATATAGACCACATCCATCCAGGCGGCACAGGCCAGACTTAGTTGAAGAAATAGCACTAGACTAGATTCTGCGCAAGATCAGTCTGCTGCCAAAGAAGCGAGATGGCCCGGCTCTCTTTCGTTCCCATCTCCCTCCTCCTGTTAGCTTTCCTCGCCGCCGGCGCCGGCGCCGCAGCAGCTGCGGATCCAGGGGAAGGGGGCCCCAGGATCAGCACACAGTACGCGAGCGAGGAGGAGTCCCGGTGGCTGGACCGCTGGACGGAGAAGCATCTGGCCCAACAAGGGTCCGGCCAAGCCATCGAGATTCAGCCGGGCACCGACGAGGAGTCGGCGCAACTGAGCCACATGTTCCCCGGCAACGCCTACATCGGCCACATTGAGTATGACAAGGACCATCCGTATGTACCCTCGCTCCTCACACCCATCATTCATGCCCACTTACTTAGTCTTGATCCGCTTGCTTTGCTACCACTCACAGCCATACTGAACTTCGCTTCTGCTGTGCAGTTTTGGCAGAATCGTCGTGGATGCCTTCCACTCCAAAGCTGGCAAGGCCAAGCCGAACGATGATCCGCAGAAGCAGGACCAGGAGGAGTCCCGCTCTCACGCCGAGGTAGATGAATTCGGCGGGTACTGCATTAGCGATTCAACTTGTGTTGTGTTAATCCTTGATGCTTACTTATCCTTATGATTCTCTTCGCAGCATGACGTCAAGGATCTTTAGGAGCATTGGCACCTAGCCGGCGGCGGCGAGGCCATGACCTTGTCGATGGACGGAATAACGGAGGATGACTGAGGAGTTCGTGTCGTGCATCATTAGCCTGTTTTAGTAGCTCGTTAGGGAGTTGAAGCCAGTACTATGGGGTTTGCCCTGAGAGAGATTAGTCGAGTCCTTGTCTACTGTTTTAGTCGAGTCGTAGTAATTCTGGTTTATTCTGCCGTGTGGTGCTCTCCATTTGCAATTTGTGTTTGTTTAGCTAAAATCCATTTGGTTATTTAGAAATATCTCTTAGTACTTTTCGGATCTAGATTTCATTAAAGCAGATGTAAAATCATCTAAAGAACCGTAATCAAACCCATACGGCGCAAAAAAGACTAAATCACTACGTACTTCCTCCATATAAAGTTTCTTTTTTTGCCAGTCCTCCATATAAAGTTCATGTGTGACAAAATTTGAATGTCAAGTTTTTTGGGACCGAAGTACTAGTACACAACAAGGAATGCTGTACAGGCAATATTAAAAAAAATATGGTGGAGATTGATGAATGAAAGAAATAACGAGTGCAAAAATCAAGCAATTATTGATGACCGAACCCTTTTACTTTCAAACAAAGAATCCGTTTCACTTTCAACTTTGTACTAGCGAGCAAACGGAAGCCACATGTATTCAACATACACTTTGGCTGACAAGTGAGAATCCAGCCACCAGCAACCGTCTGGTAGTATTTTTACTGAGGCAGTTGAGGCAGACGCTCCATGCATGCATCAGTTTGATCGATCACACCAAAGTTGAAGTAGCACCGGTGGCTCATGCATGATCACCCCCCACAAAGTGTGTGGGGTTTTGTACTGCATGCAGCTGATCTTGTAGTGGCTCGTTATGGCGTCTAAGCCAGTAGGGTGCGACCTTGGAAAGATTATTGAGTGAAGTCATTGTTTAGTAGGAGTAGTAGTAATTCTGGTTTATTCTTCAGTGTGGTGGCCTCCTGCAAGTTCCTATAAAATCCATTTTGTTATTCAGAAAGGTCTCTTATTACTTGTATAGAATCTAGTGAAGCAAATATGAAATCATGTAAAGAGTGGAATGAAACACCAAGGGAAAAAATACACTAAATCTCTACTTCATCCAGTTTGTTATAAAATTTGACATTGTACGAGATTTCAGATATATTAAGGCTCAATTGACCCTCTAAGGCCCTTGTTTTTGAATGTTTTTTTCTCCAAAAAGGTGCTATAATGACATGTTTTGTACTATAACAAAATTTGAATCTCAGAATGCCATTTTTTTTGGGCAGAGGTACAACACAACAAGGAAAACTGTACATGCAGGGGAGAAAGAGGGAGAGAGAGAGAGAGAGAGAGAGAGAGAGAGAGAGATGGTTCATGAATAAAAGAAATAATTAGCGGGAAAAATATTTGGTATGCTACAAAAAGAGCAATGCTACACATAATTAGCAGGAAATTTTACGTTCAGATTTTACGTAAAAGCTAACGTGGGGTTTGTTAATTGGGCCAGGATTAGCAGCTGGGGCCCATCCCGGTTAAAATCAGGGGGGTGAAGTGAATTTGATGGAAGGTTAAGTAAGCCTACGTAGAGTGTTTCGTAGGTGTAGAATTATTGCTGCAAAAATCCAGCAAAAAGAATTCTGGGTAAAACCCATCAAATATTGATGACCCGTGAAACAAAGGATATGTTTTCAACTTTGTACCGACGAGCAAACAGAAGCCACATGCATTCAGTCAACACTCAACACACACTTCCTTTCAAAAAAAAAAAAAAAACCCTCAATGCACACTTTGGCTGAGAAGTGAGATAACTCCTGCCACCAGCAACTGCCTGGTAGTAGTACTTGTCTTGAGGCAGTTGAGGCAGACGCTCCATGCATCAGTTGATCGATGCCACGAAAGTTGAGTAGCACCGGTGACTCATGCATGATCACTGTACAGGGCATGATCACTCTGCTCTCTGCACATGGTGTGTGGGGTTTTGTACTGCAGCTGATCGTCTATGCATGTCTGATATCAAATCATTTATACATGATACGACATCATTTATATGGTAAGGAAATGTGTATAGGAAAATAGAAAGGAGACAAAGGTAGGGGATGGCTGGTTTAGAACAAAGAAAAATATATAT
Organism: Thinopyrum elongatum; assembly: GCA_011799875.1. Lineage (NCBI taxonomy): Eukaryota > Viridiplantae > Streptophyta > Magnoliopsida > Poales > Poaceae > Thinopyrum > Thinopyrum elongatum. The sequence continues at coordinate 71,267,440 of CM022297.1, forward strand.
GAGAATAACATTTCTGTAGGTACAATATAAAGCTGCAGTAAATATCTAGCAACAGCTTTTTTACTGTGAAACAACACCGCTTGTTTTGACTTTCACTACCCCTGACGAGCAAACAGAGAGCACATTCATCAAACACGCACTTTGTCAGTCAAACGACTCCATGACCATAAACTGATGACACCCATTGAATTGGAGTGAATTACAGAAAACATCGACATTAAAGGCTAGGTTTGCAGAAACCACATTTTTACAGGTTTGTGAAAAACCACTAATTCAGAGGCTAATTTTTTTTTACAGAAAACACTAGTTGACGGCTTAGACCGTTTTAAGCACAATTATGACAGGTGGGTCTCGCAGATGATGACGTGGCATAACTGTTTAAGTTGGATGAGAGATTTTCTAGATTTACAAAATAGTACCTAAAATTTTACAGAGACATCCTTCAATCAAAAACAAAAAAAGCAATCAGCCCCTCCCCGCAAGCCCGCGACGTCCACCGCGCCACCATCCTCCGACCACCACCCACTATGGCTGGGACTCGAGGCCCTCCGGCGAGCAGACATAGAGAGCAGCAGGGGTCGCTAGCAGCAGCAACAAGGGCGGCCCGTGCTGCGTCGAGCCCCGACAGTCGCCAGCCACGCCTCGCCAGGAGCAGGCGCCCGAGCACCAGCCATGGCCGCTCGCGCCCGTAGCGCGACTCAACGCGGGCAGAGCTGGGCTGGAGACGTGGGGCCCTGGATTCGGTAGAGCTGGTTATGGAGCGGTCGGGCACGGGATTCAGTGTAGCTGGGTATGGATTCGATGGAGGGCAGAATTCGGCTGAGCTGGGTATGGTTTCGGTGGAGCTGGGCTCCGTTGATGAAGAACGACGGCGGCTCGACCCTGCATAACGACGACGACGACAGGGGTTAGAGAGAGGAGCGGGAGAGGAGGAAAGGGACGGCGGTGGAGGCCGTGAGCTACATGGCGACTCCATGATGCCAGATCCGTACCTCGGCGAACAGAGGCAGCGTTGGCCGTTGGGGTCATGCGCCGGCGAACAGAGGCAGCACCTGGGAGGGACGGGTGGCGCCGAGAAGGAATGGCTCACCAGGTTTGGCTCCGGCCGTCGCTGGGAAGGGATGGGTCGCCTGGCTTGGCTCCGGCCGGCGCTGGGAGGACTCGGTCTGATGGGATAATTATTACGAGTGGGAGGACTTTTTGGCAAAAAACACCCCATCTAAAATCATTCAACGTGAACCGTTACGCCACATCAGCTTTTGCAGGACCCACGTGTCATAATCATCATTAAAACGGCCAAAGCAACCAGTTAGTGGTTTTTGCAAAAAAAAAGTAGCCTCAGAATTAGTGATTTTTGGCACAAACCTGTAGAAGTGTGGTTTCTGAAAACCTAGCCTTCAATGTCGATGTTTTCTGCAATTCACTCATTGAACTGCCCACAAGCTAGTAGCAGCAGCTGGTACATACATGATCACCCTACGGCCGAGTAGGTCAAGTTGCCGATGGTCTCTCATCCTAAAGAGTTAATTGCAAGGAACTACCACACTTCGGCACATCGTAACGAATCAGTACCATTAGTCACTTTTTTTGCAGTTCAGTACCAACTCTAAGCCTAAGTGTTGCAAAATGGTCTGACAGCCGTATACGCACGTATTGACCTTGTATCTGACCGACCGGGCCCACGTGTCAGGTGACACGGTGGCGTACCCGCGCGCGCCGCGCCGCTGACTCGGGCCCACCCGGCTCGGTCGCTGTATCTGGCTCGGTCGGGTCGAACCCGAACGGGACAAACCCTAGCTTTCCTCTCCCCTCTCAAGCGATGGAGGCGGCGACTCTCGGCGGCGGTGACGGTGCGGGCGGGTACGGAGACCTTCCCGGCCTCAGGAGCGATGACCACTTAGGCCTAGACGACGGCGGCTCTAGTTCGTACTACTCCAGCGCCGACGACGAGGATTTGTAGGAGGAGGCGGCGCCGTCCATGGAGGACAGGGTGAGGCTGGCAGAGATATGGGTGGCCAACCCTACCAGTAGCCATCACTGGACCAGTGGAGCTGCTGGCGGCGTGCTGTAAGTCCCTCTATTCTTTCCTTCTTTCTGCCTATTTCAAAACTGGGGGCTAGGGTTAGTTGCTCATGATAGTTTAAATTTTTGCTGTCAATTTTAGTCTGGATGATGCTGTTTGGAATGTTCGGATTCACTTTGATGCACAACATAATTTGGATAGTGTTGGGGATATAACTATTGGGTATGACCCGCCCAGGAGGGGCCGGGTCATGCCACTGGCGGCTCATGATGAGGAAGCCCAGGCAGATGTGAAGATGGCGGTCCATAGAGCAAGCTTGTTGAAGGCCCAGGACCCGGGGGCGACTTAAGGCCCATGGGTACGAACCGCCATATGTTTAACTTATATTGTAAGGCAAGTTTAGTTGGTTACCGAGCCGGATACGTAGTGTATGGGCCGACCGGGACTCTATAAGCCGCCGGGCATCAACCTGTGTATATAAAGGGGTGACCCGGCGGCGAGTTAAGGCAGGAAACAATCAATCGAGAATTAGGTCAAGCGTATTCGCTCCCTGGTAATCGAAACCCAAGCAATACAACCTAAAGCAGGAGTAGGCTTTTACCTCGTTGAGAGTGGCCGAACCTGGGTAAATTCTCCGTGTCCTTTGTCCCGTTTAACCCCTTCAAGCTAACCTAGCTGCGATGGCTCCACACCTAAGTCCTTTCGCTAGGGCATCTGCCGTGTTAAGTCCACGACAGTTGGCGCCCACCGTGGGGCCAGCGCATGGTGGTTTCGAGTTCTTGAAGGGCAACTTCGCAGGGATCAAGGGATACGCTGTGGGCCGGATGACCAAGAGTCGTCGCGGAAAGCTCTACATCGACGACGCAGGCTGGGGCCCCGAGGCCGGCTCAATCGAGTACGGGTACCGGGTCCCCTTTGGCGGAATCCATGTCTTCATTGGCAAGATTGGTGAGTCGGAGCCTGAGCCGGACACCTGCACCGACATCGTCGAGATGGCTCAACGCGCATGACCCGCCAAGGTTCAAACCGCCGCGAAGAGCGCCTTTGTTGGTGTCGTCCTTGGCACGGATCTTGAGGAAGGATCTGAGTCCAGGGGAGAGACGGTAATTTACTCTGATGGTGAATACTCAACTGGTGAGACCGATTCGATGTATCAATTGCAAGATGGCAGGCTTGGGGGCTGTTCCGATGGTGACAGTATTCCGGACCCCCATGAGCCGCCGAACAGGGTCGCAATCTTCATGGTTGGCACACAACCGATGCTTGGTTCGACGACTGCTGCGGCTATGACCTCCAGCTCCACGGCTGCGGCGACGGCTGGTGCCAGCGGCTCTGCGCGCCCGCCGGCTCAGGTTTTGACCGAGCTGTTGGATGCTTTGGCAACTTTAATGGGAGCAGAGATAACCCCGGAGACTCAAGAACAACACAAAGTGGATGTCACGAAGCTACGAGATGAGATAACCCAGGCCAAGGAAGAGCTTGCTGCTGAGAATGCTAGGATGGCGACAGAGCGAGCCGCCTTGGACGCGCAATCACAGCGGATTCAGGTAGAATCGTTCCGGCTCACCTTGGATCAAAACGCTTCAAATGCTGTTATGAGGAGGAGGCACCAGACCCGTCTGCCCACGGAGTTTGAGGCTAGGAACCTTTTCAACACGCCTGGGGCAGGGACCAGTAACCCGCCCGAGGTAAACCGGGCCGTTGAGACACCCGTGACCGGAGCGCCGGTTCAGCCACGTGTGGTGGACCCGCCTCGCTTAAATTTGACTCCGCCTCAGCATGTTCCGACACTGCCGGGTCATTATTCTAACCCTCTGGACAATATGATCGCTGCGGCTACGCGACTGGCGGCTCTTCCCGTTGAAGGCGAGTCTCCAGCCGCAATGGAGATACGGAGGGCCGGAGAGCTTCTTCAGACAGCGGTGGCTCAACAGGCGGCTTATTCGTACAACCGCGAATGGATTCATTCAACCCCTCGTCCAAGCCGGAGTTATAGCAGGCATATTGACTCGCCAGCAGTTTCAAGTAGTGAACGGCACCAATACCAGCCCCGTAGGCGTGACCCGCTGCGTGCTGATAACGATGTCCAGGCCTTGGTGGATCAGGGCAGGGCGCGTCGGGAGGCTGAGCAGGCGGCTCAGTTGGCGGCTCAACAACAATCTCCGGTTTACCCATCGGCGTCCGTAGAGGCAGGAGTGACCTCTAGAACCCTTGGTGTGCCATGTTTAGTGCCGGCTCTACGTAACGAGCGCTTGCCTAAAGATTTCAAGGGCCCCCGCAAGGTGCCTAATTACACTGCGGATCAGCCCCCAGAGGCCTGGATTGAGAGCTATGAGATGGCCATGGATATGTTGGATGTTAGTGACGCTGCATGTGCTAAATACTTCACCATGATGTTGGATGGGCCGGCACATATTTGGCTGAAAGGGCTGCCCCCTAATTCCGTTAGGTCATGGGCTGAGTTGAAGACGCGCTTTATCCAAAATTTCAAAGACACGTGCAAGCAGCCTATGTCGATTCTTGATCTAGATTCTTGTGTCCAGGGTGAGGGCGAGTCAACGACCAATTGGGTGCGACGGATCTCGGCCGTCATCCATTCGTCGGACAGTATCAATGCCGGTTCAGCCGTCCTAATGTTAGAAAAGAATTGCCGGTTCCTTCCCCTTAAGCAGAAGTTGGGACGGCTTAAGCGCCATTGCAATGATATGGGGGAGCTCATGGCGGCTCTCGTCAAATATGCTGATTCTGATAGCACTAAGGACCCAGAGTCCAATGAGGAGAAAGTTGGGAAGGGGAAGAAGAACGGCAATGCCAAGGGGCAACAGCACAACCCGGTGGGTCAAGATCATAATGGTAAGCGCAAGGCCGATGGCGGTTTAGACTTTGTGGCTAACACCAATACGTAGAATAACAATCAGCATCGTAAGGGGAATTCGTCAGTACCCTGGTTTGGCGGGCCAAAATTCAACCTTGAGGCGATAATGAATCAGCCTTGCCCAAAGCATGGTACGCAGGAGAAGCCGGCTAATCACTTGTGGAAGGATTGCTTCATAATGTGGGAGTACAGAAATTCCAATTTTTTCCAGAATAATCATGGCCCGCATGGCGGCTCAGGTTCCGGCTCTCATGGACCTGGCTTTGGAGGTGGCGGCTCAAGTTCTGGTTTTCAGGGCCAAGGCAATCAAGGTGGTTCTAATCATCAATCGGGTCAAGGAAATCAGCAGCAGCAGTCCGATTATCAGAGTAATCCGAAGCAGCTGAATGGCGGTCAATATCACGTGTTTACCACAAGCCTATGCAAACGTGATCAGAAGATTCATAAACGGACAGTAAACGCAGTTGAGCCGGCTGTCCCTCGATACCTGCGATGGTCTGAACACCCTATTGTGTGGAGCCGTGAGGATCACCCGTCCCGGGTGGATAATCCGGGTCAATTGGCTTTGGTGGTGGCTCCTCAAGTTGGAGGGTACAAGTTTACCAAGGTGCTCATGGATGGGGGCAGCAACATCAATATCCTTTATTATGATACTTTCCACCGTATGAATTTGACTGACAAAGATCTTAAGCCATCCTCTACTGTTTTTCATGGGGTGGTGCTTGGTAAGTCGGCGTACCCGGTGGGTAAGATAGCCTTGGAAGTGGCCTTTGGTGATGATCATGATTATAGAGCTGAGACATTGACGTTTGAAGTAGTCAAGATCAAGAGCCCTTACCACGCCCTGTTTGGACGGCCGGCTTATGCTAAGTTCATGGCACGACCATGTTATGTTTATCTGCAGCTTAAGATGCCGGGTCGTAAGGGTACTATCACAGTACATGGCAACAAGAAGATAGCTTTGGAGTGCGAAGAGGGCGATGCTGCTTATGCTGAGTCTGTTTGTGCAACAGAGGAGTTGAAATTCTACAAGAATAATGTTGATCCGACAGATATGACACCTTTGAAAAAGCCAACCACAGAGCATGATCCCTTGTTGAAATTTAAGTCGGCAGATGACACTAAGATGGTCGACTTTGTTCCCGGCGACTCATCCAAGCAGTTCAGTATCAGTGCTAATATGGATCCGAAATAGGAAAGTGCGCTCATCGAGTTCATCCGTGAGAACCGGGACATCTTTGCATGGAAGCCTTTAGACATGCCAGGTGTACCGAGGGAACTCGCTAAGCACACTCTTAATGTTGATCCCAAGTTTAAACCGGTCAAGCAATTCCTTTGTCGTTTTAATGAAGAAAGGCACAAGGCCATTGGTGAGGAAGTGGCCCGGCTCTTAGCGGCTGGGTTTATCATTGAAGTATTTCATCCTGAGTGGTTGGCTAACCCGGTGCTGGTACTTAAAAAGAACGGTACCTGGCGTATGTGTGTGGATTACACAGACCTTAACAAGGCCTGTCCGGCTAATCCTTTTGCTCTCCCTCGTATTGATCAGATCGTTGATGCTACGACGGGTTGTGAGCGTTTGAGTTTTCTGGATGCTTACTCTGGTTATCATCAGATCAAGATGGTGGTTAAGGACCAGGAGAAGACAACGTTCATCACTCCCTTTGGAGCCTTCTGCTATGTGTCTATGCCTTTTGGGCTCAAGAGTGCCCAGGCGACTTACCAGCGGTGTGTTCAGAATTGCCTTCATGACCAGATTGGACGCAATGTTCATGCCTATGTGGATGACATTGTTGTGAAATCCAGGAAGAAGGAAACCTTGATAGATGACTTGAAAGAAACCTTTGACAATCTCCGGGTCTACAAGATGATGCTTAACCCGGCCAAGTGTGTATTTGGTGTACCAGTAGGCAAGCTTCTGGGTTTTTTGGTTTCCGAAAGAGGCATTGAAGCTAACCCAGAGAAAATCAAGGCTATCACTTCTTTGGCTAAGCCGGCGTGTATTAATGATGTTCAGCGTTTGGCGGGTCGTATTGCGGCCTTAAGCCGGTTTATAAGCCGGTTGGGTGAAAAGGCCATCCCTCCGTATTAGATGATGAAGAAGACAGATCGCTTTGTCTGGAGTGATGCTGCCGATCAGGCGTTTGAGGCATTAAAAAAGCAGTTGGCTGAGCCGTCGATCCTTGTAGCTCCTATTGATAAGGAGCCCTTACTGTTATATGTGGCTGCTAATAGTAGAGATGTTAGTGTGGCAATTGTTGTAGAAAGAAAGAAATCAGGCAAGGAGCACCCGGTTCAGCGGCCGGTTTATTATGTCAGTGAGGTACTCATCGAATCCAAGCAGAGATACCCACATTGGCAGAAGCTGGTTTACGGCGTATTCATGGCTAGCCGTAAGATAAAGCAATATTTCCTTGGTCATCCCATCACTGTGGTCAGTTCTGCCCCTTTAGGAGATATTATTCAAAACAGAGAAGCCACAGGCCGGGTGGCTAAATGGGCCATTGAGCTTGGACCCCATGGTCTGAAATACATGCCTCAGACAGCTATCAAGTCTCAAGCACTCGTGGATTTTATTAATGATTAGACAGAGTTGCAGATGCCTGAGGAGAAGCCTAATAACACATACTAGACTATTCATTTTGATGGATCCATGCAGTTAGAAGGCTCGGGGGCTGGAGTTATTTTGACTTCCCCACGAGGTGATAAATTTTGTTATGTTTTAAGGTTGATGTTCCCTTGCACTAACAATGCAGCTGAGTATGAAGCCTTGCTCCATGGTCTTCAGATGGCTAGAGAGATGAATCTAAGCCGGGTGAGATGCTTTGGTGAATCAGATTTGGTGGCTCAGCAGGTTTCAGGAACTTGGGATTCCAAGGATCCACTCATGGCGGCTTATCGCCGAGAGGTTGATGCTATTGCTGGTCATTTCGAGGGCTATCAAGTGGAACACGTTGATCGTAGGAAAAATGAGGCGGCGGATGCTTTAAGCCGGCTGGGATCCCAGCGTAAGCCGGTACCACCTAATGTTTTCCTCGATGTGTTGCATAATCCTTCAGTTAAATTGCCTACGGAGGAAGATCTTGCTGTTCCTGACCCGGAGGCACACTTGGTGGCAGCTCTTCATGCTATTCCTGATTGGACAGTTCCATATTTGGCTTATATGACTCGGGGTGAGTTACCTGAAGATGAAACTTTGGCCAGGCAGATAACCCGGCGGTCTAAGTTAATGACTATTGTCAATGGAGAGTTGCACCGATGTGGTGTCACAGGGGCGTTTCAACGTTGTGTTTCTCCTGAGGAAGGCCGTGAGATTCTACGAGAGATTCATGAAGGAGATTGTGGTCATCATGCCGGCTCTAAGTCTCTCGTGGCTAAGGCCTTTTGTCATGGGTTCTATTGGCTGACGGCTCATGCTGATGCAGAGGATTTGGTCAGCAAGTGTGATGGTTGTCAGAAATTTTCAAGACGAGCTCATGTGCCGGCTCAAGAATTAAGGATGATTCCAATTACTTGGTCGTTTGCAGTCTGGGGGCTGGATATGGTTGGACCTTTTAAAAGATCCAAGGACAAAAAGACTCACCTCTTGGTGGCGGTTGACAAGTTTACAAAGTGGGTTGAGGCAGAGCCAGTCAGCAAGTGTGACGTGGCAACAACGGTTCAATTCATCAAAAAGGTGATTTTCCGCTTTGGCTACCCTCACTGATAATGGCACTAATCTGTCTAAAGGGGCTATGAAAGAATTTTGTCAACGTGAACATATTCGTCTTGATGTGTCATCTGTGGCCCACCCTCAGTCCAATGGTCAAGCTGAAAGAGCCAATCAAGAAATCTTGAGAGGTATAAAACCCCGGCTTATGGTTCCTTTGCAAAGGACGCCGGGTTGTTGGGTGGAGGAGCTGCCCTCAGTGCTATGGAGTATCAATACTACCCCGAACAGATCTATGGGTTACACGCCTTTCTTCATGGTTTATGGATCAAAGGCAGTTCTCCCTAGTGACATCCGTCACGACTCACACCGTGTGGCGGCTTATGTTGAAGCTGATAATGAAAAGGCACGTCAGGATGCTCTTGACCTTTTGGATGAAGAGCGTGACCTTGCGGCGGCTCGCTCGGTGATTTACCAGCAAGATCTGCGTCGTTATCATAGCCGTCGGGTTAAAACCCGGACCTTTCAAGAAGGGGATTTGGTGCTCCGGCTCATCCAGGATCAAACTGACATGCACAAGTTGTCCCCACCTTGGGAAGGGCCCTTTGTGGTCAACCAAAACCTGAACAACAGGTCATACTACCTCATTGATGTTCGAGAGCACAAAGACTCACGCAAGTCTGAGGAGGAGACCCGCCGGCCGTGGAACATTGCTCATCTTCGGCCTTATTACACCTGAGCCACTGGCTCTTGTGATGTACATATTTCTACCAATGTATATATTATGATTAGTATAATAAAGCAGGCATCCCTGATAATTCAGGGCCTCTGTCGTTTCATTTCTGAGAATCTGAGTCTTTATTGTCAATTCATAAGGTCACTTGGGGGCTTCCTGCTCATTGAGCATAGCTATGACTACCCTCTTGACCCGGCTTGTATGCCTTGATTGCAAATTACTTGGGGGCTTCCTGCTCATTGAGCATAGCTATGACTACCCTATTGATCTGGCTTGAACGCCTGGATTGAAAAATTACTTGGGGGCTTCTTGTTTAATGAAACATAGTTTTGTTTACCCTTTTAGTTGGCTTGGACGCCAGGTGTATTCACCTAAAATCTGGGTTATCCTGCCTTTGTATGCTTGCCACTCCGACCAGGTAATCCTAGAATGACTCGCCGTACTCTTGACAGTCAATCTTAGAAAGACCCTGAACTTGTCAAAGTTAAAACAGCGATTGGTCATGTGAGGCCCAGCTTACAGGTTTGAATTAAGGATTAATTCAGTGGCTGTGCGGCCCGTTGAATAGCACTTGATATTGAGGCTTGGCAGCCTATGAAGGCCTTGATTTTTCTGATTTGTATTTGCTTTGAACACTTTTTTGAGGTTCATCTTCTGTACCATATTGATATATGGTTTAAAATTGATTCGGGCCATGTTGCCTTGATCCTTATGATTCATATTTGAATCTATCTGGAGGTTTGATAACCCGGCCTGGCTTGGACCATAAGTCGCCAGTGTGCTTTGATAATGCGCTTGGAGTTATGCGCTCTAAGTTTTGGGATGTTATCCTCGCCGCATATGGCATGGTAAGCCGGCAGTATGAACAAATATCACAGGTATGATATTTACTTGTTATGACTATATGAGGTTTTTGATAAACTCGCCCTGGTTATGGACTATACAGTCACCAGTGGATTTTATATGGGGTATTATGACCCGCCCTGGAGTAAACCGCCAGGGCACTTGTTATCTGCTTGTGTGCAGGGAATATGATAAATATGGTTGACATGATTGATAATATTATAAGCATAAGTGGCAGATCTTCAAAATCAGATCAACGGTTCAAACGTGTTATGCAAATAAACACGCATGATGGCGTGGCAGACCATGGTTTTTTCATCTAGCCTATTACATGGCTCCTCGAGCCCAAAAGAATAAGTGTTTTTGATACACACAGCGTCCAATGCTGTGAATGGTAAGCCGGCTTCTGGATCAGTTGTCTTGGCCTTCACGTGTTGACGCTTCCGGGTCATCTTGCACCGGCTCTTCTTCTTCTTGGTTACCCATTGGCTGGAAATCAGGTGTCGCCCAGTTGATGCCGGTTAAAGCTCTAAACACCGCCTCGTCATCTATAAGACTTGATGGATCAATGTCAGGAGCAAAGGTGTGCTTACGTGCAGGAGGGATAAGATCCACAACCTGGTGAACCGACGCCTTCACCTTCGAGTTGTCAGCATTATAAACCGGGTGGTACTTGGAGAGGTCCGTTTCGTCAGCTAGTTTGCTTGCCCAGGGACGCATCGCTCTTACTATTTCAGTGAAGTCATCAGCGTTGAAAGGGGACCCATCTTCTTTAACACTAGGACAGCCGGCTGATATCTCTTCCGGATCAAGTTCAGCCTGCCACGCTTTTGCCTGGCTCAAGGCAGTGATAGCACCGGCTCTGGCGACTGATCGTTTTAATTCTTCCACCCTTTGTGGTAGCACAGATAGCCTCTCCAACACTTCCTTGATAAGGGAAGGTGGTTGCTTCTTATGCAAGGCAGCAGAAATCGCCCGTTGGGCGCCAGTGTACAGCTGCTCTACAAGGGTGTATACGGCTTTCAGCCTTATGCGCATATCGTCACCTAGCTTGGAGCTTCTGGAACCTATATTGGCAAGTATATTTATGAGCCGGCTCACTGGTTGTTCAACATTGATGAAGAAATATTGAAGTATACTATTGCTTACCAAAGATGGCCGCTGTCATGCTGTTGATTTGATATTTTAAACCGGACAACTCATCAGTTACCGGCTTAAGGGCAGCCTCGGCGTCTTCTGCTCTTTTCAATAGAGCTGCCCTCTCGGTCTCCCAGCCGGTTTTATCAGCACTGAAGTCTTGTTTAAGCTTTTCGATGTTTTCCAAAGCAGTCTTCAGCTCTGATTTGGCTTTTGATGTCTCAGATTGTTGGGTTTGAATGTTGGCCCTCAGATCATTGACTTGGGATTCCTTCATATTTAATTCAGCCTGCAACATGAACACCATAGGAAGCATTATGATCATTTTTGAAGTCCCAAGCACAATACCAATATTTTACTTGGCACTTGGGGGCTAATGCACATTGCTTTTTTTTTGAAGACCATTTTATGATGACCCGTTTCAAGTCCTATGACTATGGCCGGCTCATGGGGGCTATATCTTTGGATTTTTTGTTCCTAATTATGGTGATAAAGTTCCGGCTTAACCATGCTGATTAAGCCGGCCCTTGGGGGCTAGAGGTGCAAAATTGAGCACTACTATTTGAAGTTCCGAATTAACTTTTCTAAGCATGCTATGGCATGGACATCAAGATCAATAAGGAGATTTAAAGTCTACATCATATTCAAGTTTATCATATCCAGTAGACTTGACGGTTGACAGAGATATGTGCATAAGACAATTTTTTTACTTACCTCCAAACGATCCTTCATAAGATTAACCAAGCCGGCTTCAAAGTCACGGCTGGTGTGGAGGCGGTTCAGGTAACCCGCGTGAAGCTCCTGGGCATTGAATTGAGCATAGTCTTCCAGATCCAGTTTCCACTTGCCTTTGTTAGCAGCTGAGAATTCCTCCTTTGCGCTGTGCTTGGACAAGACGGTGGGGTTACCTGGTGCTGTGTAAACCGTCCCAGTAACTAGGATATCTTCGGCTTCTTGAGTCGGCTGAGCGGGGCTGGGCGGCTTAGCATTTTCTGGATCAACATCCATGGTATCCATGGTGACAGGGGGTTCTTCTGGTGGCGGGTCATCTATAGCCGCTTCTGAAGTTTGATGCATGGATCCAGACACAGTCTGCTTCTCCGGGTCAGCAACCTTGGGATCTTCAGCCGGCTTGTTAACCTTAAGCTTCTTGCTGGGCTTGGCCATGGCACTGAAAATAACAATTCATGATGAGATTAGTGCATTAATGGAGTAAGGTATTAAGGCAAACAGGCTTAAGTGTTTCTTACCCAGGAACAATTTTGAACAGGGGAACTTGAGTCCCAGTTGAATCGCCAGAGGAGGAATGAGAAGTTCCCTGGTAATTTGAGTCAGACAGGTTAAGGGGTGGTCGAATAAGGCCCGCTTTTGGATATGCTAAGTCAGAAATTTGTGAAACCTCTGGATGGCGTTTGCGAGGGACCGGCGTGTTGGGTAAGCCGGAAGAAAGAATCCCACCGCCGCTGTTCCGGGTTGTGCGGCGAGCTTCATGTTGTTGTTTCTTCAAAATAAAGTTGGGATCCAAGTAAGCTAAAGGGTCAGAAAACCTTACTTTCCGGCTTGCTTGACGAACTTTCTGTCTTGGCAGAGGTTCTGAGTCGGAGGAAAGGATAGTTACCTCTTCACCATCTGTGTGGCTGCCTTCCGCGTCGTCTTGATAATGATCATTGTCAATAAGATGTACAAAAAATGAGCCAAGGGAATCAAGTTCTACCTCCGACTCATCATCATCCAAGTTAAATAACTCGGAGGGGGTGGCCTTCTTCTTGGCAGGCTTTTTATGAGCCTTATTTTTCGTCCGGGTTTTCTTGGCCGGTTTATCCTGCAGCTTCCTATTCCAAAAAGGAGAATCGGCCTGCAAAAATCAAATGGGTATAAGATGACAGCTTAAATGAAGAAATGATTAAACCGGAAATTATTTAAAGCTTACAGCTGGTGGCTTGTTAAGAGTGCAGAAGGGATTCAGTCCAGTTTTTCTGCAATCTTCCAAACTCTCATTCAGCAGAGACTTGGTCATCTCATTGATGTCATCATCAGTCAGCTGTATCTGGCAGTGGCGTTGCGGATCTTTTAAATCGCAGGTATATTCGCACATCAAGCCGGAGCGGCGGTTTAAGGGCATAATTCTCCAGGCGACCCAGCATCGAACCAGGTCGATTCCGGTCAAACCATTGGCCATTAAGGCTCTAATCTTCGAAAAAACGGGCATATATTTGGCCCGCTCTGCTGTGCTGATTTGACCGGGGAGGGGATGTCTGTTGCTAAGCCGGCTCTCACGATAACCCGGCAGAGGATTTTCCCCTTCTCGAGAGGTGTCTTGACAGTAAAACCAAGTTTGGTTCCAGTTCTTGGTGTGGCTGGACAGTCTGGCGGCTGGGAAGGTGTCGTATTTCCGCCTCTGAATTGAAATACCACCTAATTCTAGGCTGGGCCCATCCGTGAAAATACTTTGGCGGTTTAAATAGTAGAACTCTCTGAATAGTTCTACAGTGGGTTCCTGCTGAAGGTATACTTCGCAAAACACTTGAAAATTGCAGATATTTGTGACAGATTTGGGTCCGATGTCTTGAGGATGGAGTTGGAAGAAGTGCAGTACATCATGGAATGTTTTTGAATCGGGCAGAGTGAACCCCCGGAGCATGTGATCAGTGAAGACGACAACTTCGCCCTCCTTGGGTTCGGGGACAGTTTCTGCTCCTGGGGCTCTCCAGTGAATGACATTCTTGGCAGCTAAAACGCCCACTTGAACATGTTCAAGTAGTTCTTGCTCGGTAACCCGGGAGGCAACCCAATTACATGAGGTGACAGTCTTGGTCATTTTTGAGGAGGAAGGTCTACGAAGAAAATATTTCCGGTTTAAGATTATGCTGTTAAGCAGGGTATTGATTCAAAGATAAGTGCTATAAAAAGCCAACGTGTTAAGCCGGAAGATAATACACATATTGGCGGCTTAAAAGGGGACTAATGGTACATGGCGGGTTACGGTTTGTCAGTTAAGCCGCCCAAACAGTTGCCATATTTCAGATCTATAAGTGAGGATTTGCTAAGTGATGGACAAACAGATTCCGCAGATCGACGCTACGATTTTGGATCTACAACAATTCGGAAAATAAAATAAATTTTAGGCCCAAAGTGAAGGCAGTGGAAGAACTCATGTGTTCGGATGGATCTCAAACAGAAAAGTGCCTATTGCAATTGAAAAAGGGATGCTACGCTGCTACTACGCGTTTTCAATGTCATCTTCAAATTCAGCTGTGCGATCTAGAGAAGAACAAAGAAGAACAGAGAGGAACCCTGATGAACTAGGGCTAACCGTAATGGAGATCTGCTATGAGGAAAAAGAAGTGCTTACTGATGCTGCTGAACAGCGGCGATGCGTCGCGGTGCTCTGGTTCGTTCAGGTTGATGTAGCGGCCGGAGTTGAGGCAGTTGACGAGGTCGACGGCGGTGGAGCTCGGGCGCGCGTGGGCGTTCCGAGGAGGAAGATGAAGACGAGGAGGCAAGGGAAAAAAATGAAAAGGACCCCTGTCCCTATTTATAAGGAGACGGATAAAAGGCATGCGCGGGAATTGAGGAGGCCGAAAAAATCATTATGTGGCTATGCGGACGCCTCAATTTTCGGGAGGTCTATTAAAAGGTAAAAGATCTGTTGAGATGTTCTGGGCTTCGTGCGAAATTAATGCGAAATGACGTCATGGCGGGTTAACACGATTCTGTGAGCTGACGTCATGGCGGGTTATAGCAAGTTCATAAAAGTTGACGATGCAAGATTTGTTAAGTCAAGCACTGAAGATTGATGTGAACAAGTTCAAATCAACCTGGGGCCTAATGTTGGGGATATAACTATTGGGTATGACCCGCCCAGGAGGGGCCGGGTCATGCCACTGGCGGCTCATGATGAGGAAGCCCAGGAAGATGTGAAGATGGCGGTCCATAGAGCAAGCTTGTTGAAGGCCCAGGACCCGGGGGCGACTTAAGGCCCATGGGTATGAACCGCCATATGTTTAACTTATATTGTAAGGCAAGTTTAGTTGGTTACCGAGCCGGATACGTAGTGTATGGGCCGGCCGGGACTCTGTAAGCCGCCGGGCATCAACCTGTGTATATAAAGGGGTGACCCGGCGGCGAGTTAAGGCAGGAAACAATCAATCGAGAACTAGGTCAAGCGTATTTGCTCCCTGGTAATAGAAACCCAAGCAATACAACCTAAAGCAGGAGTAGGCTTTTACCTCGTTGAGAGGGACCGAACCTGGGTAAATTCTCCGTGTCCTTTGTCCTGTTTAACCCCTTCAAGCTAACCTAGCTGCGATGGCTCCACACCTAAGTCCTTTCGCTAGGGCATCTGCCGTGTTAAGTCCACGACAGATAGGAAGATATGCAGCTCAGATGTGACATTTCTGAACCTATATGCACTGATGCAAACACAAGGTTTTTCTTTCTCTGATGAACTGTACCACATGAAGAATTTAGGCAGAGGAGAGGAGAGAGAGCATGGCTTAGAATTGATTGACACAAACATCAAAATCCAGCAACTAAAGAAGGAATATGAGCATAGTTTAGTTCTGAATTTGCTAGTGAGGGCAACATCTCCTTTTGTATGTGAAAATAGAAGAAGATTCAGTGAGATCAAATTTCAGTAATGTCTGTCAGAGAGAAGAAGATTTAGCAACTATATTGTATGAACCAGCTGTTGTGTATGATCTCAATGAGCCTGCAGTTCTTGCTGTTGATGAAGAAGGTGTTGTTTTTCATAGTCAGTGCAGCAGCAGTCCTACTCAACCTACTGATGTGTGCACACAAGAGAGCAGAAACTTTAGAAAGGAGAAGCTCAAAGTTGTAACGAAGGAAGAGCCAGTGTTAGAGGAGGCACATGATAGTAGTGATGACTCTGAGGCAGCATATGATAGTGATAACAATCCTTTCTGCATGGAGAAGTACATGATTTCTGAAGACACAAAGATAATAGAGGGGAATATATTAGCAGAGCAAGAAGTTGAAGATCAAGATGAAGATTCAGATGAACATTCAGATGAACATTCATAAGAGGAACAAGTACATTATGAGGGTGACACTGAGGTTGAGGATTTGTTTGAGATGGAGGAGGAGGAGGAGCAGGAGAAGGAGGAGGAGGTCAATGTTGTTGCAAGAGAAGAACCACCAATGGAAAAACCTGCAAAAAGGAGGAAGAAGCTGGCAGTTAGGAGAGGCCCCACTAGTAGGCCACATTCAAGTGTGTTGGAGGAGGTGAAACCTGATTTCATTCCTTCATCAGATGATGGGTCGCTGTTTGAGGATGAAGATGATGGACATGAGCCACTGTAATTTGTTCTAACTAAAGGGAGGAAGAGCAGGGCCAAGAAAAGGAAACTAAGGATCTGGTACAATGACAAACTTGAGCAACCACATCAGCAGTTATGTCTGTACATGTGCTTTAAGGATCAACAGCAATTCAGAGATGCTTTGTTGAGCTTGCACATCACACAGGCCAGAGACTTTAGGTATCACAAAAACTCAGACCAAAGTATCATTGCCTGTTGTAAGCAAGAGCTCTGCCAATTTTGCATAGTTGCTGCAGTTATCAAAGGGGAGAAGACTTTTGCTATTAAGAAAATAAGGCTGGAGCACACTTGCCCTAGCAGCACAGAGATATCAAGGATTAGTGCAAAGTGGCTTGCAAAGACCTATGAGTCATTGTTCAAGTCTGATCCAACCACTAGCATACACACTTTGATTGACAACTGCCAGGAGAAGTATGGTGTTGATGTGCCAAGGCACATGACCTATAGGGTTTAGGGTGGCTCGGCGTCGAGGGAGCCCTAACCACCCAACTTGTCTGGTTTAGGGTGGCTCAACGTCGAGGGAACCCTAACCACCCAACTTGTCTGGTTTAGGGTGGCTCAGCGTCGAGGGAACCCTAACCACCAAACTTGTCTGCTTTAGGGTGGCTCGGCGTCGAGGGAACCCTAACCACCAAACTTGTCTGGTTTAGGGTGGCTCGGCGTCGAGGGAACCCTAACCACCCAACTTGTCTTCTTTAGGGTGGCTCGGCGTCGACGGAACCCTAACCACCAAACTCTAACCATCAAAGCAACATCTATCAAGATATATATAAATTCAACCATCATCTATCATCCATCTATCAAAGCAACATATATCATGATAGGTATAACTTCAACCACATCTAACAGCCTTCTATCAAAGCAACATAGATGAAGATAAATAACTTGAGCCATCTAACAAAGCATACTTGAGCATAACCATAGATTCTTACAACATTAGCTACATACCATAGCATAGTGGAGTTCAACATAGTTCACAACTACTACATCCATACATTACACTTCATTAAACCACCATTCTTCACAAAAGATTAGCAAAGCCTTCTATCAAAGCAACATATATCATGATAGGTATACTCGGCTTCATCTACCCAGTTCATCTTCATCTTCATCTACCTCATTCCTTCAAGATGTCATGGATCAACTTCAACTTCTCTTTGTTCTTCTCCAGTGCCTTCAACTGATCAGCAACCTGGAGCTTGAGCTCATCCCTGCGTTTTATGAGATTCTCATGTCCCTTCTTGAGATCAAACATGTGAAGGCTCAGCTACACATCCTCTTCAGTGACTTTTTTCACAGACTTGGTGAGCTCATCAACCTGAACCTTGAAATTGATGTTGGCTTCACTTAGCTTTTCCTTCTCTTTCAAATGATTCATCTTCAGGTTCCTAATGACACTGCCTTGAGCTTCTACCAGGTTCATCAGCACTGCATACTTCTCTTGCAGCTTCAAGTTCTCTGCCTCTTTCTTCTCCATCTCAGTCTTCATGCCAGCCATAGCGATGCACTGGTAACCTCAGCTCTCTTCTCCTTAGCCTGCACATAGCTGAAATCCAACACCCTGTCCTCCTGGGCATTGAGAAGTTGATGAACATCTTCAACTAGTTTGTCATAGTTGGCATCCAGATTCCTTTTCTCTTCTTTAAGGTGGTGAATAGTAAGTGAACTATCCAGGTTAGCCTTCCTCCTAGCAGTCCTGCTGTCTTCATACATTTCCCAAAGCTTCAACAATGCATTTTGCATTGTGGGAGGCCACTCCGGGTCAACCCACCCAAGAAAACCACAATTCTGACCTTCCTGCAATATAGCAAACACTTATATTGTTACTCTCTGAAGAATTCCAATTTTAAAAGGGCAATTTTTAAAAATCAAGACAAGCAGCTATGCAACACTCAACTTTGAGCTTCTACTCTATTAAATAATCACCATTTGCCTCAATTAAACAATGAGCATCTCCACTGCTAACTAAGTTGCTAGCCAAATATAATACTAAAAAATAGTGGCCAATTTAACTACACAGAAATATGCATGAGCACATGCCTACACAACCTGTTGCAGTGAGCATCAATACTAATAAATCACTAAACTATGAGCATCTCCAGTGCCAACTAAGCTTCTGCCCATATATATTACTAACATCAGGTGGCTTGTTTAACAAAGGTGAGCATCAAAACTACTAAATGGTAAACAATGACCTTCATCATCAGTAGTACTAACTTACTAAACAGAGGCTACCAACTATATTACAGAGAACAAAATATGTGCATGATTCTTACAGGCTGAGCACAAACTAGAAACCTCCAGCCCGTCTCAAATCCTTCAAAAGCTACACGGCGCTTAGTTGGCAGCCGATGCTCCACGCAGAGCCCCTCGGGTGCCTTCTCCAAGCCATTGTAGTCTTGGTCTCCAATGCTAGCAGGAATCTACATGAGCAAAAAGAACCAAAATAGCCAAATCAAAAAACAAGATCACCAAATCCCCAAATCAGAAACCCTAACCCTAACCCTAGCTCTACCACTGACCTGGTACTGCATGCCGTCGTCGGAGGAGGTGATGTACTGCAGGCTGGAGCAGTCGTCGCTGCTCTCATCCTCGAAGACCATGGCGCGGCGGCGGTGGCGGACGCGGCGGACTGCGCCGCGAGCGGCGGTAGATGGGAGAGACGAGGGCGACGGGGCGAACAGAGGAGAGGGACAGAGTGCGGCGGCTGCCTCCAGTTCGACCTGACCGAGCCAGATACAGCGACCGAGCCGGGTGGGCCCGAGTCAGCGGCGCGGCACGCGCGGGTATGCCACCGTGTCATGACACGTGGGCCCGGTCGGTCATATACAGGGTCAATACGTGCTTATACGGCTGTCAGACCGTTTTGCAACACTTAGGCTTAGAATTGGTACTGAACTGCAAAAAAGTGACTAATTGTACTGGTTCGTTACAACGTGTCGAAGTGTGGTAGTTCCTTGCAATTAACTCCATCCTAAAGCATGTTCAGCATAAAACGGCAAGATCCCCAAGCAACATAAAACATCCCACGATAACAAACAAGATGCTGGAAATAATGTGATGGCTATCATTGATATAATTTCGAATCTACTTGAGTGACATGAATGACAAAGATTTATCCACCAAAAATAATTTGGCATACATATGGATGAAAACTAGTAGCGTGACATATACTAACGTGATAAACCTTGTTTTACAGATAATAACATGACTACCAGATCGACCAAGAACAATACAAATCACAGGGTGAAATTTCCCTTATAATGGGGTTGTTGATGAAGATGGTGGCAGGGAGTCGAGGAAGTAACAGGGTTGTTGAGATTCATCTGTCTATTTAACGTGTATGATGCTACTTTCCAAAGGTTTTCGACGTTGCATGTGAAACTTGGTGCTGTTGTGTAATGGCGTAGCTAGCTATATCCCTCTTTGGTGTAACCGAGTGCTGAAACTATCTGATGTAAATCGATTATGAAATCTCGGTTGCCGTTATATGGAAATGAAATAGATCCGATGTGTTTTATAAGAAATGTCAATTTGATTACTACATGGATTATCAATAATAGGCTAATTACCCTGCTTATTGGTGTTTTGTATTGCAGACGATTACTCTGACAACACCGTGGGCGATGAACTCAAACAACCCACACGGTTTCTAGAAAGTAGGCGTGTTGGATCAACTAACAATCACACACGGCTTTCGATAGAGAACTGTTTGTGTTAGGCCACCTTGCACAAACGTTTCCACACCAAAAAACTGTGTGTGATATACATACGAACGGAAACGTTTTTCTAGGATTCACTGTGTGGGATGTACATACGAACAAAAACGATTGGGCTTCGATGCCTCGCCCGATCGCACACGAGCTCATTTTACCCCGCGGGTGTGGCCGGAGGGCCTATCCCCGACAGTTTCTGGGTCGTGTGGGAAGGACCCCCCTATCGCACTCACTCACTAGGCGACGGTTTAAAATTCCGTCGCAGAAAGGGGGTAAAAACCGTTTGTATAGCACATCTCTGTACCAGTGTCAAAACCCTCCATATAGCAGAAGATGAGCACCGGACGATGGCCAGGGGGCCCACAAGCCCTGGGGCGCGCCTAGGGGGTAGGGTGCGCCCCCAGGCTTGTGGCCTCCTGGTGGGTCCCCTTCTGTTGTTTCTTCGCCCACTATTTTTTATATATTAGAAAATAATTCTCCGTAAAGTTTCAGGACATTTGGAGTTGTGCAGAATAAGTATCTCAGATTTGCTCCTTTCTGGTCTAGAATTCCAGCTGCCGGCATTCTCCATCTTCATGTAAATCTTGTAAAATAAAAGAGAAAAGGCATAAGTATTGTACCATAATTTGAAATAACAGCCCATAATGCAATAAATATCAACATAAAAGCATGATGCAAAATGGACGTATCAGGGAGAATCTTATTCCATCTTCAGGGAGCCGCCGTCGTCTCATCTTTCTGAGCAGGACACAAAACCTGCCAACCCTCAAAGAAATACCTAAAAATGAACCCCTCCCAGCGGCAATGACCAGGATCCACCACACCTCCATGGCCGTAAGACCACAGGAGGCGAGGCAGCCCGATGACTGCGCGGCGGGAGGCAGTGGAAACCCTAGGCTTTTGTGGCCCTATCCGCTAGGGAACGAAGGGTTGCATGGTAACATACCAAGTTGATCGTTTCATTATGTTTCAAATCGTTTCATTATGGCGCTTTATTAGAGTTCCTGATCGATTGGACTCGTCCGTCGGAGATGGCATGGTAGCACAAGGCGCCACACACAAAGTCATCTAATGATCGCGAGCTCATTTGAGCTCGTGATGAATAGTAAAATCCAAAAAAAATATTTTTTTTTCTTTTTTTCTGGCAAACTTTGACAAATGTTTTTAGTGCTTCCAAAATTTCATCATGAAATGACATTCGAGGAAGTCATGAAAAAAACAAAATGAGCACTTAAAAATGCTTTCGGAAATAATAATTTTGGAGCATAGATTTTGTTTTTTTGCCACGGCTTCCACGATTATCATTTCATGAGGAAATTTTATGAGCACTGAAAACATTTGACAATGTTTGTACCCAAAAATACCAGTTTCTTTTTTGGATTTTTACTGTTCACCAGAGCTCATTTGAGCTCGAGGTCAGAAACACCACGTCCCCACACAAGCCTCCTTTTGTTACAACTTCATAATCACCTGTAATTAAGTGAATCTACCCTTTTCTAACCGAAGCACACCTTGCAACGGACGTGTCCCGTCTTTCTCCCTTCTCTCAACCGTCGCAACTTCTTGTCTATGACGGTTCTTGTAAAGACGCCTCTTATTCATGTATGTTGTACTCATATAAATAGTGTCAATCAATAAAGAAAGATCAGTTCATTTTACTCAAAACACGTTATCGGTAAATTGTCCATACAAATTGTCTTAATTCTACTTTCTAGATAATGGGCTTGTAACTTAATGACTTGCCTCATTATCTTGGCAAATGCATGGTCCCGTGTGGATAGAACACACACGTGTGACCATCGTGTAGATGCGTCAATGAAAACCATGAAATACCTAAAAGGTCTAGACAATGGTTGGATGAACCACAAATGTCTCCTTGAATATGTTAAGAAAATGAAGTGGTTCAGCTTCTATTTTGAGGTGCGAGGGCCTCAAAATTAGCTTTCTCGTCGCACAAGATGTGCACACAAAGTATAAAGATTGAAGAAATTTTGACTCAAGCAAATTATGCCCAATGTAATTGCTAGTAATTTTTCTCATCATCCTGATTCTTGAATGGCCTAGGCAATGATGCCGGATTCATTTACTGATCTAAAAGGTGTTACAAAGTCCTTAAATCTTGCAAGAAACTTGCCCGAAAAAATGGAGGTACCAATAAAAACCACTCAACTCCATGTTCCTAGAAAGAAGGGGAGTATTACGACCTCTGACCTGGAACAAGCTTCCAACAAGCAACAAAAGAGATCGAGGAGAAAATCCTCGGAGTCAGTAAATGCAAGTCAACTCAACGTTGACAAACACCTGATGGATAGTATACACCCAGTGGAAGGGAAACCTCCACAATCTAGCTCTAGTTTGCACGCACTGGTTGGGCCACCTGAACACTCGGACTCACGCGTATTGGGAAATCACGAAGTCATGAAGGGTACCTGAAATTTCCATCAACTATATCAATTCTGGAGAATCTTTCAACCGCAAGTCTATGATTGTCAACATTGTTTTTTCTGCTACAATTGCAAATACCCTTCTCAATGATCACGCTCCGACAACTATCATCGAGTGCCAAAAACGCTCCGACTGGCCTCAATGGAAGGATAAAATACAAGCGGAAATTGCATCGCTTAACAAAAGAATGGTATTCTGAAGCAATACCTACACCTCCCAATATTTTCACTATGGGATACAAATGGGTATTATATTTCTCCGAAAACGGAATGGGAACAATGATTTGGTGAGTTATAAAGCAAGGCTCGTAGCATGAGGGTTCATGCAGAGACCTAACATTGATTTCAATGAGACATATTCTCCCGTAAGGAGTGGAATCAGTTTTCGATATCTTATATCTTTGGCAGTGCAAAGCCGTCTATCTATGCACTTGATGGATGTTGTGATCGCATATCTTTAAGGGTCACTAGATTTATACATTTACATGAAGGTTCCTGATGGAATCTCTGTCTCGAATGCAAGCGTAAAATGCAACATGTATTGTGTAAAACTAAATAAGTCATTATATGGCTTAAAGCAATCGGGACGAATGTGGTACAACTGACTCGGTGAGTTTCTTCTTCAGAAAAGCTACTCCAATAGCGATGATTGCCCATGTGTCATCATCAAGAAGTCGTCTACATGATTTTGCATTATTTTAGTGTAAGTCGATGATCTCAACATCATTGGCAACACACAAGACATTGATGAAGCGTCGTACTCACCTAAAATTGGAACTTGAGATGAAAGATTTGGGTAAAACCAAAATTTAATTAGGTCTTCAACTTGAGCACCTCCCCTCAGGAATCATGGTACACTAAGCTGCCTATATCCAAAAAATATTGGTGAAATTCAATATGGACAAATCCTATCCATCTAAAACTCCCATGGTGGTTCGTTCTCTAGACGTAGAGAAAGATCCGTTCATGCCAAGGGATGATGGAGAAGAGATGTTGGGACCCGAGGTTTCATATCTCAGTGCCATTGGAGCGCTCACGTATCTTGCATGCTCACGTATCTTGCAAATTGCACGAGACTTGGCCTCACATTTGCAGCGAATCTACTTGCTAGACATAGTGCAGCTCCCGTCAAACGCAATTAGTCCGGAGTTAAGAATATCTTGCGATATCTCCAAGGCACAAAGGATCATCTTGGCCCAATTTTTTGGTTCCAGAGAAATCATGACTCTAATATGATTGGATACACAAATGCTAGCTATTTATCTGATCCCCATAATGCCAGATCGCAGATGGGCTTTGTGTTCCTACATGGTGGAACTGCCATATCATGGAAGTCTCCTAAACAGACGCTTATGGCAACATCTACAATCATTCTGAAATAATTTCATTATATGAAGCATCACGCTAATGGATATGGCTTCGCAGAATGATAAACCACATACAACAGTCATGTGGAATTGGTTCTACAAAATCACCCACCATTATCTATGAAGATAATGCGGCTTGTGTTGCACAGATGCAAATATGATACCTCACGAGCAATATTACCATGCATATTGCTCCTAAGTTGCCCCCCCATCAGCTCCAGAAAAGCGGGGAAATAAATATCTTACAAGTTAAATCATACAGAAATCTTGCCGATTTGTTCACCAAGTCGCTACCAACTTCTACATTCTAGGAATATGTTCGTGGAATCGGTATGCGATGACAACGGGACTTGCAAGATTCAGGGGGAGTATCTCCCTGAACTATTCCTGTTTAAATCATCATAGTACATTCTTTATCTTTGTGAGTTAATATTTCAGGTTCTCATAAATGATTTCAATGAAGAATTTTTTGGAGGAGAATCCTTTCAAGATGATGATGTTATCTGGACAATAATTCGAGATGATGATACTGCCTACAAAAGTGTAGATTGGGGTGGGGTGGGGGGGGGGGGTGTTACAACTTTATTAATCACCTGTAATTAAGTGAATCTACCCTTTCCTAACCGACGCGCCCCTTGCAACAGATCGTGTCCCTTCTTTCTCTCTTCTCTCAACCATCATGACTTCTCGTCTATGACGGTTGCTGTAAAGACGCCTCCCATCCGCGTATGTTGTACTCATATAAATAGTGTCAATCAATAAAGAAAGATCAGTTGATCATTTACTCAAAACACTTTTGACCACAAGCTAAGTTAAACCCATTGGCCCGGAACTCTCCTCTTTAGCCGTCTCGGTTCTGTTCTTTTTTGTGTGTGCTTAATTCACCTCTCTTTTATTTAATACAGTAACTTTAATCCATGTCTTGCTATGCCTATAGATATATGCGGGTACATCTCAGTTATTTCAAACTTGGAAGTGTAACATGCAGGAACAACTTGTTAAATGTGTAGACATGGTAACCTACTATATATGCCATCGTATCGTTAAAAACAATACAATGCCAGCAATATTACCACTAGGGCACCACTGATCTTTCGGGTTCTTGGGCGAACCACTCTGACGGTGCATCGTCCTTCAATCTAGGGTGAGAGAGCAGTGGCCCTCTACGAAGAGAACGATGACTTAGTAATTTGGCATGGCCAGCCGAGACTGGTCAAGGGCACGTTTCCTTTGGCGGATCCTCCTTTCAAGACATGTGCCTCCTTTTTTAAAGAAAACTTTTGATCTATTTATCATCAATCATGGCAGTACAATGAACATCATAAATAATAAAAATTACATCCAGATCCGCAGATCATTTAGGGACGACTATAAGCACTGAAGTGAGCCGAAGGCGTGCCGCCGTCATTGCCCCTCCCTCGCCGGAGCCAGGCAAAACTTGTTGTAGTAGACAGTTGGAATTCATCGTGCTAAGGCCCCATAGGACCAGCGCAACAGAACAGCAACCGCCGCCGATGAAGAGTAGCGTAGATCGGAAGGATCCAAACTGAAGGCACACGAATGTAGACGAAGTACGACCAGATCCGAGCAAATCCATCAAGGACAGATCCGCCGGAGACACACCTCCACACGCCCACCGGCGATACTAGACACACCACTGGGATGGGGGCTAGACTGGAAGAACCTTATTCCGTCTTCAGGGAGCCACCGCCGTCTCGTCTTCCCGAATAGGACACAAACCCTTACAAAACTCGAAGGAACATATGAAAACAAAGCCCTCCCGCCGACAAGAGCCACTATCCACCGCGCTGCCATGGCCTTAAGGTCACCGGAGACAAGGCGGACCGGAGACGGCACTGGTGGGAGGCAAAGGAACCCTAGGTTTTACCTTAGGGTTGGAGGCAGCTACGTACAGATGCTTGAGGCAGCTACGATACAGATGCAATTAATACATGTGCTTCCTTATTGGTCTTGGCCGTAGAGGTGGACGATAGCCTCAGCGGTGCAAGTTTGTCCTTATTTTTTTCTTTTTCTTTTGATGTTTTTTTGCTGTCATTGCTTGTGAGATGTTTTACATCACTTTTTGTACATATCACTTTCTTTTTTCCTATAAGTTGTTGGTTGTCGTAATTTTTGACCGGTTGATGACTCTGTTAATTTAAAATTAGGCTCGTCTCGAGACTCATTTCTAAAAGAGAAAAGCAAAACACATCGACAACATGTTAGTAGCTATGGCAGTGCTATGCATGGTGGCGACGAGTTGACAGCGAAGTGGTTGGCGCTAGTGGTGCCAGTCTGCCCTCGCCTAAATGCTTGCCCAACAACATCCCCATGATCGCCGCACTGGTGGTGTTCGCCTCAGTGACAACTACCTCCATGGCGTGGATCGTCCTCGGGGCACGGGAGTGGCGCAAGGTCATACCGGCGCTACGATGATCGACGACATATGAAAAAATATTTTTGTGTCCGCCGGCATCGCAATCCTATTTTTTAAGGTCCGTTGTATCTTAGATTTCTTCGGGACACATACCGTGATATCCTGGGGCACATACATCTCCGCTCTTCACACCGTACCCATCGGTAAGATACATCTGCGTCCTCCTCGTAAGCATACCACTTTTCTTTCTAATAATGTAAGTATGTTCTGATTCCCCCTAGTGTGGTACGTGATGCTCAAGTTCCGCAAAAAAGTCTCCTTACGATGTTGCACTGCTTGTAGTTTTTAATGTATCCACCAACGTGGCGATACACCTCTTCATCCTAAGCCACCGAGGTATGGATGCAAACAAAAGTTCTGCCTCTAAATTCTATCTTGACACACCAATTTTAAAGAGACTCTCTTTACCAGGCAATTTGATGGTTCTAATTGCACTGCTTACCACGGCCGCGGCAATCAGTTTGATCTTGTTCACTGTGTGGGCTCGTTTGGATTCATGTAAGTTATCGTTCGCCGTCCCCGCCCTAGTCGGCGAGATTACGGTGCTGACTACATACGCAATTACAAGGGTTAGTTTGCTAGCTGTGCAATTTTAAATTATGGAGTTCTATGCTATTTCATCTCACACTTGTTTTCTTCTAATTGCCAGTTATGGAATCCGTTGGGGGGTTTTGAGCAACAACCCATACAGCTTGATCTTCAGTATTTTTCGCGATGGGTGTAATGATAAAAGTTCGGTATCAACACGGACCCTCAAACGCGACTTGCATCAACATCGACGAAGTCCATGACCACAAAATTTCTAATCTAAACACTCAGGGTAGGGGGGCAATGCCCCCCCCCCATACAATACTATTATATTATACTATCAAATAGTTACACCCATCTAATTACGCGCACCCCTGTCACCTCCTCTCCCCCCCTTCTCCACACACCATTGATACATGCAATTTAACTATATACTAGAAGCAAAAGCGCTTGTTGCCGCGCCGTCTTTTTCCAGCTAGTTAATCATTTCACTTTGAAGTATGTAGTTTATCTATATTTTGCTTGTATTCTTTGAACCGAATGGAATTGAGCAGAACTATACCAGCACTGTTATTCCTCTTTTACATCAGAAAAATGATCCCATGTGAACAGTCATAATCAATCACATAATCATGGTACACAAAAATTTGACAACAAAAGCACACCAATAAGCAAAACTGAACAACCTCTGCCTAGCAAGTTCTCCAAGATATTTACGTGAACATAAAAGTGAGCAACTCATTCACACAAGATCAATGTAGTAGGCCATAGGACAACAATGGAAGTCCATGGAGAAACCTAGCCATCTTTGAATTCATCTCAAACTTATTTTCTTCTCGTTCAAAATCATTTGGAAGAATTTATTTCTAAATCTTCTTCTTTTCCCATGGCATGGCAGCAAAATTTGATCACACTATTAGACCTTCACAAGGGTGCTTTAGTTGTAGACTTGAATAGGCAAAGTATGTCAGTGCTCCCGATGCCGAAACCATGCGCCTAACTCCATTATTTGTGAACATCTGGAAATAAAATAATACAACAGTGTTCTGGTGAAGAAAAAAGAAACAACTACACAAGATGTTATGTGGCATTGTAGGCCACTTCAAATGGTAAGCATGAAATGAAATGACATGATGCTATGATGAAGCTAAGTGTTTAAAGACTAATTTCTCGGATCTTGTGGTTTAGAGTTCCTCTTGAAATAACAATATGTGATATCATTAGTAAAAAGATAGGAATCCTATAGAAAGATATATATTTCCATCGCACTGTCAATTTCAAGTCGATTTTTGGGGTGTAATATGATAACAAATGCTCAAGTCATCAAAGTTGTTAAAACGGCTCTGGAACAAGCTGACTGCAAACAAATAATGATTTTGGTGAGATATGCATTTGGTATTCTGCTCTGTTCTTGTCTCGATGCTAGCAGCATGTTTCACGAGTGATGTGTGACCTTTTTTCTTGTCTTTTAGAAAGTAATAACTACCACACTCATGATTAATTTGATTTAATTAATCCACCATTCCACGCTCCTTGCTCTGTTAGTTCCAAGTTCCAACCTGAGAATAAACCGCTCTAATCAGATGCGGTAGCTCCAGCCTTGGACTGAGCTCAAGAATTTTGATTGAAACAAGGTAGGACTCTCGATTTCAGCATTTATGTATATAATGTGTAGAGACATCACACAGAGACAAAAAATCATTTAACTGACAAAATAAGATGACTGCTCACAGATAAAAGAGAGAAGAATAAATAGAAAGCATACTACACATATTTATAGTTTATATATCTCATTTTCTCATACATAATATCCAAACTATGCACGCAAGTCACATATATGTAGGATCTCAAAAGGCTGAAAAGTTAGTATGTATAAACTTGCCGAGGAGTATATCGTTAGTTATGTGTGAAAGCTAGATTTCATCTTTCTCCATCACAAAAGTAAATTTATTTTTTCTGCGCCAAAAATTATGTGCAGTTCGTTGAACCAAAAAACTAATAACAACAAACTGTCCGGTATAACTATTACGGACACTGCAAGGACTTTGGCGCCAATAGTAAAACCAAACCTACCAGAGGCTCAGATTGTACAGTGATGCACAGATGGGCCAGTTCAGAATCTAAGTACAAAATTTGAAATCAGACCTTTGCCAACATAAAAACAGTTATGGACTGGACTACGACATCTGATAAACTATGAAAGTGATTACCGAGGCATTTTTTTTCACAAACGAACTTACTAATTTGGAGACGGCATGGTAATCTACTTAAAGGCAACACATCATAGTAGCACACTGGCAAACGTACACCCAGAGGTAGTTTCATAAGGATAAATAATCTATGTCTAGATGGCGTGAACGTGTCAGAATAACTCACCATGGCCCGCATTTCCAACTCGTCGTGGAGACCGCCTAGAAAGAGGCATATATTCAAAACAGAATTGCATTTTTTTTCCTGCTAGTACGATGCCTAAAGCTAGGTTTGGTGGACACTACCAACACTTTGATTGTCCACGCTGGCTCGCCGTCAAATAACCTTTTTTATGCTTATGACCTTAGGATATCTTTGTTAAAAATATAATTGTGTAGAGATAAGCACAACTAGAGATAAGATAGGTTTAAACAATATCTTGCATTGTACTCCAAGTCTCTCTTCCTATTATACTTCTATATATACCCCTATAAGGGTTGTATCAATATACAACAACAAACATTAGCATCCTACAGTCTTTCACATGGTATTAGAGCGGTTAGTCTCGCGACGCCGTTCCTAGGTTCCTTTACCACTTCCGCAGCGCGCCGTCCCCGGGGAGATTAATCCCCTCTCCCCGGGGACGCGGCACCCGACCGATCAAAGATTAGATTGGTTCCATAGTTTAGATTAGATCATAGATTTCCAATTTTCGGAATCCCTTAGCCCATCCAATAGATCGATTCTTTTAGCCAACAAATAAACCCAACTCAGCCCTCAAATTCCGGCGAATATCTGTGCAAGATTCATCCGATGCGTATTGCGGCGACGGCGCCACGGCGAGGTTAACCATGCAGCTGATTCGAGTCATGAGCCCGAGGCAGCGCACACCTTGCGCGCGCAGCTCCGAGCGATCCAATCTACGCCAACAGCAAGCGCCGGACCGCACGGCACGCTTAGGAGCAGCCCCCGTCGGATCCAATCGGAACTCTTCCCGGTGCAGTATGCATCCAGACCGGCCTCCTGCGCATCTACTCGAAGCAGTACAGCGCACCGTCTACATCGACATGCAGGTATACTTAACAGCACACGGCCATGCAGCTCCACACAGTCGCCGAACACGGCAATGCCCACGCGTCGTACGCGACGCCCAGGAACATGTGCAGATCGATCGCATGTATATGCCCGATCCCACCAGCCCCATCGTGCATGCATGCATGTATACATGGAGATCAGGATGGGTATGTGCATGCACACCGCCAGCGGCAGGCTACTTCTGTATGCGCGACTTCATCGATATGGCTCACCACCACCACAACTTAGCTGCACGTCGGCATCTTCAGATGAGCCGGCTCGCAGTCCGGGACACCAGGAGGGCCCATAGGTCTTCTTCTTCGAGGCACGCGCACGGACGCGGTCTCCACCAAGCCGACTCTATCGACCAGACGACCACTCGTCCGCCGCCATGCCGTCTACATCTCGCTGACACTTCATCATCAAGGTCTTCATCAACGTGGTCTTCACTAACATCTTCGTCAACACACCGCCGGCGCCTCGTACACAAGATGGACACCTAGCGTCCTCTGACAAACTTTTCTGCAAGACGCGACCTCGACTACGGCAATGATCGCGTCACGACGACGGCATCGACCGCGTCATCCACGACGGCATGACTGCATAGACACGGCGTCACTACAGTGACGACCCTACATGGCCACACGGTTCTGGTAAAACCGATGTGTGCTCGATGGGCTTCCTCCGGTCTTGGCAAAACCGGTCGACTCATCGCCGACGGCACCCTCTGACATCGGCAAAGTGCATCGTCCACGTCTGCAGCTCCGTCATAGCGCATTTTTTTGCGCCTCCGGCTTTGTGCGGCTTCATCATCCACGACGACCACACCATCGACCACGACTACCTCGACCACGTCTACATCACCATGATCGGCTACCTCGACATTAATGACTACGTCTGCAGCAACTCATCGGCAACAACTCCAGTCACAGCGTCCTCCTCGCCTCGTCACTTGCGGCACGGACATACTGTGATCGGGAGGGAATAGAGGAGAAGGAAAGGAAGGACACCAGAAGGGGACAGCAAGTCACAGCCCTAGGTGCCGACCCATCAGCCATCAGAGACGCAGTTGATGATGGTGCAGCGGAGAAGACAACAGAAGCGCAAGACTTCAAATTCAGTCGCAATCGTCCACTTCACTCCCGCTACTACTGAGGGGGAATGTTAAAAATATAAGTGAAGAGAAAAGCAAAAACAGAGATAAGAGAGGTTTAAACAAATCTTGCATTGACTCCAAGTCTCTCTCCTATGTACTTATATAATACCCTAAAGGGTTGTATCAATATACAACAACAAACATTAGCATCCTACAGTTTTTCACAATCTTCAGGTTATCTAAAAACTGCAAGGTAAATGTCAAACAATTACAGTACGCACCTAGTAAAAGAAACACCCATGGTTGTTTATTTTTTCTTTGTACATGCCCAGAGCACAACAATGTATCATAAGCCAGACATTGGCCATCTCTTCATCATTTGTATCTTCTTTGGCAAGAGTTCCTTAAGGTAAACATGTGTAAGAGGATGCTGCAGCATGGGAGTGGAACAAACATGATGACTCATAGCAGACTGCTCCACACTATGAATAGATTCAGTATTTGTATCTATATTGTTATTGGAGCATCTCTGGATTGACAATGATCTCAACAAAAAGAATGCAATAATGAGCATATTGATCAGATATAAGGCAGAAAAAAAAGAGGGGAAGCAGCCGGGGTGGGGGGGGGGGGGGGGGGGGGGGGGTGTGAAGTTGTGTGCTCCCCATCACTCCCATGACTTCTGTCTTGTACGAATAATATCCTATAGGCCAATAACAAAACAATAAGCATCATGCCATTGCAATTGCAATGAAATAAAATTACCCAGTCAAGAGAAAGAACAATCGTTCTAATAGAAACTTCAGAAACAGAACAAAGATAAAGTTGTTAACTCGCAGCCGTCCATCTGGGACTGAACCCTAAAGAAATCAAGATCCCTAAGTCTATCGG